>JAUPFV010000004.1:128701580-131101580 GCA_036936605.1 Limnanthes douglasii subsp. nivea
ACCCCAAGGTTCAACGAATGAATGAAGTTATGATCGTACCCGGATAGAGATGATGGTCTTCCTCTTATGTCTTCAAGCCGGCCATAATAGAATAGATAGGCGAAGCAGCCAATAGCAAGCAATCTGTTCTCGCCTATCAATAGATAGCAGGTTGCTTCCAAGCTCAAACCATTTGAAACTGAATTGCTACTTTTTTCTTGTTATTGATAGAGTGGTCTTCTCCGCCCCTTTCAAATACAAATAAAGTAGAGGGAGAGAACTGGAAGAGAGAAGGTAGTTGACTTGCTTACTTGTTAAGGAAAAAGAGAAAAGGATTTACAAGTCTAATGGGAGAAGAATGGCTGACACGTTGACTTCCTTCGAGACTATCAAATATAACCCAAGCGGTCTAACCTAACCCCCGGGGCAGACCCCAACCGAAAGGCGCTAGACGGACTAACGGCAAGCGAGATAAAGAAAGCAACTGGCCTTATGTGTAAAACCTTGCCGCGAGAGATCTCCAATGAGAATCAAGAAAGTTTTTGGGCAAGACAAGAAAGGAACTCGCCCCAAGGGATAAGAGCTGATTGCTGGCGATGATTTGGTGAAGGGAATCTATGAGAAAAGGTTATCAAACTGGGTTCCGACCGAATAAAGCGCGGAGCCAACGAGTTCCGTCGAAGAGCGTAACGAGTCTAAGGGCGCTTAAAAGGAATGGACGGGCGTAGGCTTAATAGTGAACGCAGACCCCCCCTGCTTATAGATAAAAGATCAATGACTTTAAAGACAGATGCCGAGTGTTAGACTTCTGCGTTGCGAAGAGAGATCGAAGACAAAGATTTGCTGACGCAGTGCAGGCACTGGATGGAAAAGCCAGAGAAGAGAACAACCCACCGGAAGGGCATACCTCAAGGAGCACCAATCTCCCCCGGCAAACATCTATCTGCACGAAGCCGACCTATAGATCAAAAAAAATGCAAGAAAGGGAAATGAAATCTCAAATCAAAAAGATGCTTTGGGAGTGTGAGATACGCGGACGGGGAATACGCAGCCGAACAACCGCAGGGGCTTCCAGCAGTGATAGCTGAACTAACCAGATGGGCCGCTCAAACCTGGAGCAACCATTTGAATCGGAAATCAACGTTGGATCCCGGCTATCCAAAAAATGCAGACTAAAGCGGAGGATCATGAAATGCAACACAACAAGGGGCAAGCGCTTTTTCGAATGAAGAAGCGAATCAATCAGAATGGAGACATGGAGCAGAGGCGAAATAATGATTTTTGAGCCTGCAAGCAGCAAGCAACAACGGCTTTTAAGCCGTTGCGCGCTAGCTTATAGTTTAGGGGGTGCCCCCCTTTCTAAAACTTCTATTTAATATAAGGTAAGCTTTTTTTTGGAACCTTCGTTTTGGAGTTTTCCCCAACCTATACCTTACTCATATTACTAAGAAAAAGGGGCTTACGTTTTTCAGCCGTATCGCACTGCTGCATAAACAATGGATCCGCAGGGCTGGATGAGCAACCTTCTATCAGGCCTCTTAGTAGTGGAGTGGCTTGCTACTTTCAATCAGAAAAAGAAAATTGAGCAAGGCAAGGGAGAAAGAAGTTGTCCCTTCTTCTCTGGTAACCCGCCGCCGGTCATATAGAGCGCTCCGCCCGCCACCGCATATGTAGAAAAAAGAGGGAAGGAAGAACAACCATTTGACTTTGGCACATGAGGGGTTTGGCTAGGTAACATAATGGAAATGTATTGGACTGCGAATCTTGGAATGACGGTTCGACCCCGTCCTTGGCCTCGGGGAGTGGCGAGCAGCACGGAACTTTAATTAATCAAATGGCATAAGGGGGCTCTCCTTTGTTAGAAATCCACAGACAACATACTAGAACTTCAAAACCAAATAAATGCAACATGAGAAGGAGCTTTTTACACTTCAATAGAATGAATTCTGTAAGTGTAGAATACGCCCCATGGTTGATCGAAGGTCCTATGCCACTGAAACTCAAATATATCTTACCTTCAATCCATCTTTGTTCAGCCAGCTTATAACAAAAGACCAATCTCAGGGCTGACACAACCGAATTGGTTGAGGAGAAAAGGAAACCCCAGCGACCAAGCACTCCCGCCCCCAAAAGCGAAGACCGAACACTGCCCGCCAGGTTTTCGAGGACACGTCTGAGAGGAGGCGGGCGCCCTCTAAGTTTACCACCCTACCCACTAATGGACTATGAGGGGAGCAGGCGAACGGGAACCGACCAAGAACCCGAACCGCTTGACTGGCTGACCCCTTCATCCTCGATTCATTAGGGTCGGGGATGGATGGAACCAATTAGAAGTGCAAATCGAGCAAGCGAAGCCGGGAAATGGACCGCAGCGCAACGACTAGGACTCGTGTCGGAGGAGTTTTGAGCGTAAGCTACCACTCATGCAGCGGGAAGGACCCGCAACTCTCGAAGGGGCCACCAACCGCCCGAATTACTGTAGCAAACCCTCCCTTTACTCAATGGATAGCGCTTATCCTCTTTCAATCAACAAAATCAATGAGAAAAAAAGAAAGAGGTCTTTATTGAAGAGGCTTTGCACTTGAAATAGGACTAATGAAAATCCAGAAGAATGGGTCTGAGCTTTCAAAAAGATGAATATGCAAAGGGTAAAGAGAAAGTCTTTCGAAAAACCAACCTGACATAAGGATTCTAGCTCGCCCACTTAGAGCAGATGGAGATTCTCATTCTCGGATGGGAAAAAGCGACACTCGACATCTATTAAACAACACCAAGAACAAAGCCATACCATGCCCCCGGATGAAACTAGTGATGATTGCCATGAATTCTGCCCTCGAGGACGTAAGAAGGTCTTTGCTGATTCCTATCAACTCAACATGGTACACCTCTCAGTAAGAGGGGCGTGAAAACGCCGTGGAGACTTTGACCGAATGAATATGGATCAATTGATATCAATTTTGATTGAGGAAGAGAATCCAGGATGAACCCTTTTTTCGTTCGCTATGTGCTGACTGGATGCGTACTCGCGTGATCGATGGACGGGGGAATTGCGTGAATGACGAGACCGGCCTAACCTAAAGGAAAGGCTCTTCCCTCTCTTGATGGCGAATCTTGATTGACTGACACTAGGAACCGATTCGGATAAAAAAGAAGGATGGCATGAAATACGCGGCGGATCTATTTTCGATAGTGAATTACTTGACTCGATGGATGGAGGGCCCCCCAACTCAAGCACGAAATCCATGTTGAGTCCACAATCATCGAGAGGGGCACCACCAAGCGAGATCGAGACGAGCATCATGTATAGGTTGGGGGAAAACCCCTTGTATAGGGTTCCTGCGCTTCTTCAAATATCCCATAAAGAAAGGTAGGGGGCTTCAAAGCTTGACTAACAAGTGAGAAAATTTACTTGGAGAAAGAAGGGGGGGCGCGCTAGCTGCAATCTTTTTAAAGTGCTAGCGACGGGGCTCTTTTCTTGAACAAAACTAATAAGATAGAGCTTTTTTTTCAGCTTGATCGGAATCGATTCTATGATTGAATATCAGAAGTGCTACTTACTAGTAGAAACTCGGAGAGACAGGCAGAGAGGGGACTCTATCATACCTGCTAACTCCTAGGATGAGAAGTAGGTCCTTTGTTTTTGGCAGGAATAGTTCCAGCCTTTATTGCCCCTCAGTAGAGTGAGTCTACTTAGCGAACTGGCAGGACGTGGAGATCAATTGATTAATATGAATCTCGAAAGTGGATGGTTGACCGCCGCCCCCTTGTCCTGGAGGCTCTCCGGCCGGGGGGGAGGGGCGCGCTATCGAAACCTTTTCCCCCGGTGTATGTGAAAAAAAGTGACGAACCCTTTTTTGTTCGGTCATAGGTTGGCCCAAAGAACGAAAGTCGGCTTCCTTAAGTCCGTTGTTCCTCAGTAGCTCAGTGGTAGAGCGGTCGGTTGTTAACTGACTGGTCGTAGGTTCAAATCCTACTTGGGGAGAATTGTTAGTTATCGCTTTTCTGACCTAACGACCCCTGTCCTTCTCCTTTGTTTCTAAACTAGCAGAATCGTGGGACATCAAAAGTGGGAAGTTTCTTGTTGGTTTTTCTTCCTTACTCTCGTATAGGTGAACTTGGTTCGTTCTATTCTTAGGGAGAAGAAGGATCCACTGGGAATGAATGGGAAGACTGGAGTAGTCTCTCTTCATTAGCCGGAAGTAATTTGTCTCCACTAGCGTCATTCGAAAAAGAAAAGAATCCGAACAAAAAAGGGTTACCGTTTAGGTAGGATAGATGGATGTAGTCCAATGGCTAAAGCTCTGCCAGCTTCTTTTCTTGTAGACTGAACTCTCTTCTCTTTAGGATCTGAGTTGTTTTTGGGTGGGATGGTCTCATTTTTCCACTAGTGGCAACGAAGTTCTTGGTAATTAACAAGGGGGAAGGATGATCTCCACTCATTTCATTCATTCAGTGCCTGCGGTGAGGCGCGACCCACAACAAAGGGGGAAAGCTTGCTTACTGTAGCCCTCTTTTAGTAGACTAGGCTTGGTAAGCGTAAGCTATTTAAGTAGGATCGGGAAGGGGGCTCGCATCTTCGCTCAGCAGAAGAGCTTTCTATTCAATTAGTAAAGCGCTAGCGCCCAACCTATGGGCTTTGAAGGGATAGGGGAAGGGAAGAAAACAAAGATGGTCACTCCTTTTATTTTAGGACCATGGCTCGTTCATTCACTTGCTCATGAACTCGCAGCTTTGTCAGAAGCGACTAGTCGCCTCCTTTCCTCCGCCGAAAGATGCTTAGCCAGAAGCGACGAAGAGGGGGCTGGGGAAGGCCGACGACTACATGAGGGGGAAGCTGTCGTAGAAGCTTTGCCCCTTGCTTTACAGAGATTGTTATGAATTGACTAAATGACCCCGGAACGCTAGCTAAGCTAATAAATAGTATGAGTTCCCTTCAATCAAATCAATAAGCTTTTTGATTGATTCAGGGCGCCGCCCTCCTTCTTAGAACCCATTGAGGGGGGCCTCGGCCCGGGAAGGGGAGAGTGGCCGAGTGGTCAAAAGCAAAAGACTGTAAATCTGTTGAAGTTTTTCTACGTAGGTTCGAATCATGCCTCTCCCACTTCTTTGTTATAGACTTCAGAGAAAAGAAATGAGGCATTCGTCAGCGTAGGAAGGCCCACGGAGCGAAGCTCTTTCTTTTTTTTTTTGCCGTGAAGTGAAATTGTATCGTATGTTAGTTAGAGAGGTTGGCGAACAACTACGATCTATAGATTCCCCATCTATATCCAATCTCAACGGGAATAGAAGCGGGTTGCTTCCGGCTTGGCTTGTAGTCGTAGTCTTTTAGCTTATGTAATGGACGGCCTTCCTACACGCACGCGCCCGCCAGATTTCCTCCTTGGTTTTGGACGAAGACAAGCCGATACTACGATATACGATAGGCGAAGGAAAGACCCTCATTTAATAGCGCATGGGGAACGCAAGTTTGCTCGAGGATTGGAGAGGTGGGAAGAAAAGGCTCGGGATGGATTTAGGAGTCTTTGTGCGAGCCGTATGCGGTGAGAGTCACATGTACGGTAACGAGGGGGGTTCACGTCTATACGTGTAGTGTGGTGGTTGGGCCTACCCACCCTATTTGTTCCATGATCTATGGGTCTATTGGAGCTACCCACTTCGATCAATTAGCCAAGATTTTGACCGGATACGAAATCACTGGTACTCGATCTAGTGGTCTTTTTATGGGGATTCTATCTATCGCTGTAGGATTCCTATTTACTCGCTCTGTAGTGTTGTCACACAAGATAAGCACGCCGCCCGCCTGCTGGCCGGGCGAATCGAAGTTCTCTTCGCTGCTGGTGTGCTTCCTGCCCGCGAGGAAAGAAAAAAGAGCGACAAGGTTTAGTTCAGATTTGGCTGTTTGCAGCATGGGAGCGGATTACCCAAAAAATCCCTGGGAACAATGAAAAAAAAAGATATCTCGGTAACGAAAACTATAGGGGGCTGTATTGGCGAGATCCAACGGTGAACAGCTGCCCAAAAGAACGCCTGGAAGTCCGAAGACCTTTAGTAACGTACCCTACCCCCGAACCAGCAGCCTTCGCGCCAAGCAAGACCACCCTTGTCCCTTTCCTTTCTCCATTCCGCCTGCCTCTTTCTTTGCTTTATTCCAATAGAGTCTAAGGCAAAGGAAAAGTGGTTCGTATGCCTACTTTACCTACTTGACGAAAGGGAACGAACTTTGTTTCCGGGTTTTTTATGGATTGGATTCAGTCAGCGTCACTCCTTCCTTTTGATTATGTCGTGACGCTTTGGTTACCGGCGAACGCTTCCAAAGGCGACCTTCTCGAATTTCCGGCTGTTTCCTAGATTGAAATAGCCTTTCGTCGCCCTACCAAAGGAAAAAAGTCACTATCAAACAGCTCGCCCTACTGAAGTACCAAAGGTGCGCTCCGCCCGGTGACTACGAAAGAAATGGGTTTGCGCTTAAATTGAAGTGATGAGGTCGCAAAGAGGGAAGTAGGGCTCCTATTGACTAAAGATTGGTTCTTCTCTTTCCTTTAAAATGAAAGTAGCTATGAAGCCCCTACTACTTACTTTGTTTGATTCAAAAGGCGAACAGCCCCCCCCCCTAAGAAACCTAAGAGAAGACGCTCTTAGGTCCTTCTTTTTTCAGTGCAACATAGGAAACCTCTTTTTGTCATCTCTGTAGCTTTCCATATTTTGTATTGAACGCATGGCGTAGCTAGGACCTTCAAATAATGTTTGAGCCTATATTCAAACCCATCCCCCTATTTGAATAAGGCTGGAAAGAATAGAATGCCCACCAAGTTCAGATAAGGGATGCTTCCCCCAACCATTAAAGGAAAGGCTCGACGAAGAGAGGGAGATGCGGCGGGGGAAGGAAAATGCTTTCGGAGATCGAGAGATTTTCTTTCTTTTTCATCGAAAACGAAAAAGGCCGAGGATGGCCTACGGTGCGTGTTATCTGAAGGGAGCACGTTTTTTCGACCGCGGTGGTATGATTGCCGGAGCCTCTCCTCGTTCCGCCCGCTGGCCTATTGGGATAGCAGCCTTCGGGCTGCCCTTTCTAATAAGAAATTCCGGCTCGGCCCGGGAAAGCGCTAGCAACAAAAGAAAAGAAGGGGTCCATGTAGCTGCAGCGCCCGCCCCTCTTCTTAGTCAATGGGGCAGCAGGTTCGGCATCTACTAGAAAAGAGAAAATCCAAGAGAATCCACTTCTGATAACCACACCTCTGCTAGGCAGCGTGTGGAATGGCCGAGAGCGGACCTTTTTGGATATATAATCCAAGTCGAGAGTGGAGTTACGGGAACAGCCGTCTGATGGAAAACTACTTTCACGTTCGGTTCATAGAGCACTTTTTTCGTTGAGAATTCCTCGTTCCCTTTCGTGTGAATTCCCCATCGGCGAATTTAAAACTTGTGGGGCCCTATCTATTCCATCTCTCGAGCCCCGAATAAAAACCCCCTCCCCTTCGGACTCCATATCTCTTTTGACTCTATATATGTGGGCACCTGATATCTATGAGGGTTCACCCACCCCGGTTACAGCATTCCTTTCTATTGCGCCTAAAATTTCGATTTCTGCTAATATTTTACGTGTTTCTATTTATGGTTCCTATGGAGCTACATTGCAACAAATCTTCTTTTTCTGCAGCATTGCTTCTATGATCTTAGGAGCACTGGCCGCCATGGCCCAAACGAAAGTAAAAAGACCTCTAGCTCATAGTTCAATTGGACATGTAGGTTATATTCGTACTGGTTTCTCATGTGGAACCATAGAAGGAATTCAATCACTACTAATTGGTATCTTTATTTATGCATTAATGACGATAGATGCATTCGCCATAGTTTCAGAATTACGGCAAACCCGTGTCAAATATATAGCGGATTTGGGCGCTCTAGCCAAAACAAATCCTATTTCGGCTATTACCTTCTCCATTACTATGTTCTCATACGCAGGAATACCCCCGTTAGCCGGCTTTTGTAGCAAATTCTATTTGTTCTTCGCCGCTTTGGGTTGTGGGGCTTACTTCCTAGCCCCAGTGGGAGTAGTGACTAGCGTTATAGGTCGTTGGGCGGCCGGAAGGTTGCCACGAGTAAATCAGTTTGGAGGACCGAAGGCAGTTCTCCGTGCATCGGACACGAAGCTTACCGAATCAGTTGCGACACGGATGGGAATGTATGCTGCGAAAGATAGGGTCAAGTCTGATACATCAACCGTCTACTCAATATCCTTATACGAGTCCACAATCACTACACGAGATGAATCTTGGTTTGGTGAATTGAAGTTGGCCTTAGGTGTAATAGGACTCCCAGTTACTGCGCGCGATCGTATACTGAGGTGCTCCCCGCCGGTTGTTGGAACGACGCGAGCCGGGCTGGGCCTCGATTCAGAAAGATGAAGGGCCCAAAAGTATAAAGAGGGGGTTACAAATTCCCCATCTCATTGGGGGCGGAAAACGAATCGACATCTCGATGTGAGACAGCCTTTTCTTTTTTAGTTGGGAAAGAACGGCGAAGTCCATCCGAACCGTCTAATGAAGAATAAAAGAGGAGAGTAAAGCGCCAATGCCGCGCGAAGCGCATGCGGAGCAGGCACGGAGAAGAAAAAAGAAGTGTGGAGGAGAAGCAGCCGAGCTCATTCCCTTCACTTCCTGGGCCCAAAGCAGTGCAGTCTTTCTTGGCCAAATCAAGGATTTGGGGCTTCTTGCTACGCTACTTAACTATAGAAATCCATTTGATATAGAAATATATAGAAATAGAAATATAGATCCATCCATCTATCTTTCAATTTCTATATATATAAAATCATTTATTTCATTCAACGTTTGATTCAAAGAACTGCACTTAGCCCCCCCGCTCATGAAACGCCTCTGCTGTAATGGATGGCAGAGGGTCCGTAGTACCCAAAGCACTGGAGTGATCCAGTAGCCGGGAAGGGGCTTAGAAGTGCCTACTACACCATACTAAACTTGGCTCTACACATTTACAGAGCTAAGCCCTGTCCAGTGCCTGGCAGAGCTAAGGGGGCTTCAATCCTTATTTCTTATCCCCATCTTCGCCCAGGCTAACGGGGCTTTACTTATTCAGGAGGGAGCCTCGAGAAGCACTGTTGAGAGGAAGATCCTTGGCCCCTCTTCATTCTCTACAGGGTTTCAAACCTTTCTTCAACATAGGTGACAACGAGCGGGGCAGAGATGGAAGAGATCGAACACGGGAATAAGAAGCAAGCTTGTCTTCCTTTTTTATCATTTTGATAGAGGGGGATGGATAAAATGGACAAAACAGACTCGCATTTCCCAGTCGAAAAGATGGGTTCCTTTTTCGTCTCGCATTTCTCATCGAACAAATACGAAAAAAGAATCCTATTGAAAACGTTCCTAACCCAACCCCCTTCCTTCGTAGAGCTGTGTATTATAAGTGATCCGAACCTGCCCGGAGCGAGCCCCCCATAGAGGCAAGTGAAGTTGGTGAGCCGTATGATGGGCAACTATCTCCTGCGGTTCGGAGAGGACTCAGCTGTTAGTTAGTATCCCCTTGGTTTCGGGGTGGACCCTTTCACTCTATTTTATTATATACGCTTATCGAAAAGAATGTTTTTTGATACACCTACGACATGGATTCTATATGAACCAATGGATCGTAACAAGTCGTTACTACTAGCAATGACTTCCTTTTTCATTACTTCATCCTTTCTATATCCCTCTCCTTTGTTCTCAGTTACTCATCAAATGGCACTCAGTTCATATCTTTAAGTTCGATCATTGACAAGGTTCAAAGAAAGGGTGGGCCATTGATAAAGAATCGATTACAAACCACAATGCTTTTGGTATGCCGCTCCTCTGTGTTGAAGAAATAACCGATGCAATTTCCGCTCTTGGGGGAATAACTGCAGTTGGTGCTTTAGTATGGGCATTCTATTCTGTTTCAGAAAGAACTCTGAGTGAACAAGGCAAAAGCTTCTCAAGCTTGATTCGTAATAGTTATCAGTTCAAGCAGGATAGTCCGTCTTTATTTTTCTTTGTTAAATGGCCGAATTAGCCACACCCATAGAAGGGATCAATCCCATATTCGGCTCAAGAGAGAGAGGCAAAGGAAAGATCAGAGTCGGCATTAGCCCCGTTGTTGGAGGAAGAAGCGAAGCCCTTCCCTTCTATTGAATCTCTTGGAGGAAGGACTACTAGTAGGTAGTGGTGAGGTAGCTCTTATTAGTTCGAGTCGGTGTCGGTAGCTGTAAACTCTTCTTTCTCGATGGGAATCATAGCCCTCTCATAGCCAAGTCAATGGACTTGCCTTTCTTGCTTGGATCAACTTCCTAAACCTCTTCTCGTGACTATTTTAAGAACTTTCAAATGGGACAGGTGATGAGGGAAGACCTTCTATCTTAGACAATCAAATGTACAGAATACATACATATAAGGAAAGTAGTCTACTCATGCCCAGGCACAGCAGAATAAAAGGCCTAACTCTACTCTCAAAGTAGTTAAGTTACCCAAGGGTTCGGTATCATAATCTAATAGTATGCCGGAACTATTTCTCTTAAGGTGTGGAGCGAACTGTCGGCAATATATTTGGCTTGACCCAGAAGTCTTATGTCCTCCGAGTCGCACGGCGTTTCAACCGAAAGAACTTCTTGCGCAATTCATGCCTTTCTGTTTTTATGACCAGAAATTCTTTCTTTATTCCCAGAGGTGATTATGGATTTTTGTCTTCGTAGATGTGTGGAGTTGACCACTCTGTTTTCTATCGCCATTCTACAGCTGGTCAAAGATTTTTTATTGTGTATGTGGATGACATTGTAATCACAGGATATTCTAGTGATGGCACACAGCAGTACAAATTGTTCCTGCAGAGTCAGTTCCAAACTCAAGATTTGGGACAATTGAAGTACTGTTTTTGGTATTAAGGTAGCCAGATCTCAATCAGGTACTTACCTATCTCAGAGAAAGTATGTTCTTGATCTGCTTAATGAGACAGGGATGTTGGGATCCAAGCCACTCGATCACCTATTGATCTTAATACTAAATTGATAGCTGATCAGGATGAGTTGTTAGCAGATCCAGGGAGATACAACAGGTTGATCGAAAGTTGAATCTTGTGGGATTTTCCTTAAGATTGACATACACCAATCATGGGCGAGACGAAGTAGTGCTTTTACCTGAGAACTATAAAACTCTTGTTTTCATGCCCACGAATCTGCTGGAAGAGGGAATCCAAGGAGTAGGCACCCGAAGATGCTAAAGGAGCTAGCCACTATCATCGTATATAGAAGAGGAAAAACTCTTTGGCTGCATGAAGAGCGAAGCTGAACTTTTGCGACTAGCTGAAAATAATAATCGATAAGGTCTTTCACACCCACCTTCCCCGATACTTTGGCTTAGTCTTCTAGAATGTGTGCCGCGAGTGATCAGTCTGCATGCTTAACAGCCTTCCTTGTCTGAATCCCTTTGTAAATGTAAAAAAAGAGGAGGCTCCCTCATGGGTCTTTGAGGCTATGAGCAAGAACCACATTCCTTAAATAAAGTATACCCGAAAGCACTTTCTCTAGAATGGGTCAATCCTACTAAGAACCATGCTAAGGCTTCGGGCGAGCAAATGAACTAATGGGAGAACTGCTTGCGGGGAAGACCCGCCATAAAACTAGATCAAGAAAGATAGAAAAAAAGAGCTCTCAGTAAGGTTAGAGAGAGAAACTCTCCCTAGGCGAAATCTGTCGCCTTACCATCGTTTCACTTGATATTTTTCGAGATTTCTACTTCCTTTCTCAACTTGTTGGGAATCTTCCCCGTGGGTTCTCTCCTCGTCCGCACATAAACATTCTTTTCCCCGTTTGTGTTATTTTTTTGACCCAACAGGTTTGCTGGGTGTGGGATTCGTGCAGCTAGCTGTGCACTCTGCTAGCATGGCTAAGAAGAAGAAGAAGGCAGAAGCACAGAAGAGGGTTGCTGGAGACGACCCGCCTGATTTTGATGGGCTGAAAGCCAAGAACGCCATGGCTGTTGTAGTCAAGGAATCGCAACAACATGGTATGGAACGTGATAGAGGCAGCAAGAGTGTGGAGGATGTTTCTGAACAGGTCTCGTCCCCAAGCTTGTCTCAAACATTAGGGGATGAAGACACTGATTCAGAATCAAGTGATATTCAACAGCAGCCGTTGCAGCAAAAACTGGCATGTAAAGGTGCAGACAAGGTGTTCGATGAAATGCCAGCGACTTTGCATATATTTTAGCGTGTAGACTTTACATGCTCTAAGTACAAAAACTAAAAACGAAAACGTCAATTATTTAAATTTTTAAATATAAATTAAAATAAAATTGGTAAACGTCAAATATTTAATTTAGCTATATAATTTATGTAATACGAAAACATTAGTGACACATGTCGATATCTAATTGTTTCAAGTTTAAAAACAAAAAAAATTAACTTTTAAATAAATAAAAGATAGAAAATAGTCAACAATAAACGTGAATCATGTATTTGATATAACTTTTTAGTCTCTAACTCAAATATCAGGTTTTTAATTCAAATACTATATCTTCATATGATCGAAAATATAAATAAAAGTTTCAACCGTGATTTTTTTTTAATAGTTACTTTTTTATTTTTTATTTTATTTACATAATTATTTAAAATATTTTTTTAGTTTTTGTTTCTTTAAAAATTTGATACAAATTTAAACAAAATAAGTTTAAATTTAAATAAAATATTAAATTTGATGGAATAACATTAGTATAGATAACACAGATTTATTGAGTATAGAGAGCAAAATAGTTTATATTGGAGATAGTAAAAATTTCTCACTCTTTGCATTGGTCCAAGAATAGTGAAGACGGTTAAAAAAACGCGCGATCAATAAATTCTCTTTCAAATCCAATCCCTCAATTGGCATACCATCCTAAGCAATTGGTGAACCTAACAAAAATGGCATCTGATTGACACACACTCCTCACATATAATAATTTAGATATTCTCGTAATTGTTTATCAAACTGATATGAAAGTTATGGAACAACAATTTAAGGGAAATAATTTTATCTCAAAAAAGAATTGTGTTTTTATTGAGAAATATATGTTCGCACAAGTAGTGCGCTCTCGAGATGAGATTATTGAGATAATTGAATTGTAGAAGAATACAGTGATAGTCAGGTTGTTACGACATACTGTTGGATACAATTATTTATCTATTACATGGAAACAAATTTGGACTCCTAAAGGAATTATTGAAATTGTGAACGTTAGACACGGGAATTTCATGATTAAGTTTTAGAGCGTATACGAATTTAATTTTGTATTATTATGTGGCACATGGATTATACTTAATTATTATGTGATAGTTTGAGAATGGATCCTAGATTTTAGGCTTTAAGTGAACTATATAACCACTACGAAAACTTGGGTTAATGTCGGCATGCAAAACTATACCTCACTTATTTTGGGGAAGATGGATGATTTGATTGGAAAAAATCTTAGAATTGACCCATTTACTAAGATGAGGAATAGAGGAAACTATACAATACTAGTTGGAGATTGATTTGGATAAGCCATTGGTTCTGAAAATCCATATTGGAGGGGAAATATGTATGCGGGATTGCACTTGATATGTTTTAAATGTGGTTGTTTTGGTCATAAAAGAAAATAAACTGCTCGTCGAATGGACCTCGTCAAGATAACATTATTATATAAGTAGATATGGATAAACGTATTAGTGGATGGGGTGAATAGTGGTATACCAATGATGGAAGATGAGTCTTCATTTGTTGATTTGACGACGGTTAAACGGAATAGGACTTATTGTCTCATAGCAAAGTCTTCGATTGGAGCTAGTTTGAGTGGTGGTCAAAATGAGGTAGTGAGAGGGATTGCCTCACAATTTGGGGTGTTACATATCGACGAGCCTACTAAGAGAACATTTTTGTTTGTGATTAAGTGTTCAAATGAGAAACATAACACATCTAATGGTCAAAAATCACTAAAACAAATGTGGGGAACTTGGGCCATAAGGTCACTCTAATGATTGAATTTGAAAAATCAAAGGTTTTAACGGTAGAACCCATGTGGTTGTAGTTGTTGGACGGACTGTTTTACGAAATAAAAACTAAAAAATGGGTAAAGGAAATCCTATGAAAGGTTTGAGTCAGAATAATGTGAAAATTGGAGCGGGTCACTTTGGACAAAATTCATGTAAGTCAGGGACGAAAATGAGTAATTTGGAAAGAATGAGTTCAGTACATGGGGGATAAACAATAAATTTAGATGTGCAGTATGGTCTTGATGGATCCATGTGGGTTTAGAAAAAAAACAAAATATGCTTTATTTAGCAGCGATAATAAAATTGTGAATAAATCAAATAGATCATCAAGTCTTTGTGGGGTCCGATAGAGTGAGCATACCTCCAAGGGAGTCCAGTAGAAGGATTGTGACTACGTTGTCCAAAACGTGAGATGAGTTGCATGTTCTTTGTATTTAGAAACTAAATAAATTAGACCTGAGGCTAATCTGATGGTGAATGTGGTTCCAGAATCACCAGAGAAAAATGGAGTGGAGAAGATTCACAAGCAAGTCATCACTAGCTTCAGAAACAACGTTAGAAATATAAGGAGCACATATTTGTATTATCTAAGTCATATGTTTTTATGTGTACACTAATATGAATATTATTGGGTTAGATTCAACCACTTACTCGTTAAATGTATCAGTTTAAAATTTCCATGGGGCAACGACATATAACTTTTAACGAGTTGTTTTAGAGATGATACGGGTGCATAATGTGAGGTTAATTATTATAGTTGAGCCAAATGTAAGTGGTCACAAGTCTAGTAAGATAATCCGTATTTTGGGTAAGGTATGCTCAACAAGAGTTGAATCAGAAACATTTAAAGGTAGATTTTGGCATATGTGTGTATCCACAAGTAAATAATTCATCAACATTGAAGTGTCAAAAAAGTGTAGAATCATGGATTTATTCTGTAGTGTATGCTTATACCCAAGTTACGAAACATGAGTAATTAGCGGAAGCACTTATGATCTCTTTCCAAGGTCTCCAGACTCCATTGATTGTGCAGGGTGACTTCAATCAAGTAGGAAAGGAAGATAACAATAAAGGAGGGGTCTATGGTATTACGAGTATAATTAAAACATTCAAATAATGGAACCACAAATGGAGGTTAATTTACTTAAGTTTAAAATGGTCGAGGTTTACATGATACGATGTTTAGAATTTGTATCAAAGGATAATGAGGCGTTTGGATAAAGTTTATGGAAATATGATGTTGCATACTCTATTGCCACATGCAATGGTTATTCATTTGGATCTGGCGCATTCAGACTACACTTATATATTAATAAAGATTATATGACTTAGTCCTCCACTTCGAGGTCTTGAAAGATTCAGATTTGAGCTGACTTAATGTTTAAACAATAAATTTCATGATTTTATTCGGGAGAAGTAGGATATATTTAAGTTAGGCTTCATGGGAAGTATATCCTCCATTCAAGGTCAAATCCGATTATGGAAACATGAGGTTTTTTATGATATTCATCGACAAATAAATTACTTTTTGTGAGAATTTGAGGAATTCAACTCTCGCTTCAAAGGTCGTAAAAAAATTTCAATTTCAAACTTGGTAAAAAAAATTTAAATAATGAGTATATGATTATTCTAGAAGATAAGGAGATATTATGGTTTCACAATTCGAAATAGTGGTGGATAAGTTTGGGTAAGCATAACACACAATTTTACCACCTCTCAACCATACAAAAAATAATACTATGAGAACTAAAAGTCTAAGAAATGATAAAAATGAGTGGATTTTGGATCTACCAGAGGTTTCAAGTTTGGTTAGGTCATTTCTTAAGAAATTTTATTCCACATATATCATGTTTGTTGGTCTATTTTCCCTTCCATGTATCTTTCAACTCGGGAAAGTCAAATCATATATTCTAACTGAAGAGGTTTTAGATGACATATGTGTTCGTTGTATTTTATCCAAAATATTAGGATATAGTTAGCCTGTTTAATGTACACATGTGTCTGTTGTATTTTATCCAAAATATTAGGATATAGTTAGCTTGTTTATGAGATTGGCCCTAACACGATTGGAAGAGAAGAGATCCATACTCGGTTTAATGGTATGATTGTTCATCTTATTCCTAAAGTTACTGACCCAAAGAGAGTCAGTTTTGTATGATAAGCTTGATCAAATTTATTATGACCTTAATGGTTAACATATTGTGACATTTTCCAACCGAGCGTATTTGACCCAATCGGACGAGTTTTATTCTCCCCCAATCTACTACAGATAATATAGTCTTGGTGCATGATGTAGATCATCGGTTGTGTAGAGTCACTGGGGTACACGAATATTTAGTGGTTAAGATTGACTTAGTTTGTGGTTCATTGAGGACACTATCACTTAGTTTTGGCTCCTAACAACATGTGTAAGTCTTATCATTACCTCCATAAGTTTGAAATCGATATAAATTATACGAAATAAAAAATTGCTTGAGACTTTCACATCGCAACGAGGTATCATTAAATGGGATCTGATGCATTCTTATTTTTTTGTCATGTATATTAAATTATTATCTTATATCATTTAAGGTCTTTGTAGTAGTGATGAACGAAGCCTAATCCAAATCTATAGGTAAGGCCTTCAGTCTCTCACGTCTTCTTTGTAAAAGATTCAATGTTGTTTGTAGAGACTTTAAAAATTCAAAGTGATTAAAGAAGTATTACGGTTGTTTCCTGATGAATCTGACCAATCGATAAGTGGTGATAAGTCGATGATAATATTTTATGAGAATCTAGAACATAGTCACAAAAATGATTTGACGTATATGAGTGGTGTTTTTGTCTTAGTGAATCTTTGGGGACGCATCTGGGTACACTAATTTATTTAGGTTGTCTCTGATATGGAAGTAGGATTTTAAGAACTAAGTTGTAAATAATATAAATTTAATTATTAAACTGTAAGTAATATAAGTTTAGTCCTTAAATTATAGATAATGTAAGTTGTAGAGAACATTTGTGATTATGTATAATTGTTAAGGACTAAAGGGTAATTTGTCCTCTTTTGTAACAGATTTCACTTTAAGGCTAAGTCTTGGATCCTCTATATAAATTTCAATACTAACCTAATAAAGGGGTTGAACACTTTTTCTACTAAACTCATTTGTGCTTAAACTTTCTCTCTCTAAAAAACTCTCTAACTCTCTCTCTCTCTAGAATTTTCTTATAACATTTTCCTAAGGCAAAATCTATACTCACTAGTATCCCAATGGGTTTTTATCGATGGATTACTATGAAGATAAAGAGAAAATTACGGAATTAGATAACGTTAAATCTCTCTCTAACGGGTCAGATATTTTTGGCCTAATCAGCTTTGAGCGTAATCCAGACTTATATTATGTAGAAAATAAAATTATCATGCATGTGTGTAGTGAAGTCGATCTGATTATTACAGATTTCATTTGAGGTTCATCAACGAAGGATATGAAGATAAATTAGGTGGCATGGGGTAAGATGTGTAAACCTAAAATGGAAGGGATATTAGATTTAAGGGAATAATGAATTTTAATAAAGAGGTATTTATTATAAAATGACAATAGGTTACGAGTAATAATTCTTAGACAAAAATATATTAAGGAATGATCAATAGACCGTATAGTTAATTGCTGGATTCGAGGATATGTAAAAACATCTTGGAAGGGTGGGACGTGCAGATTAATGTAGTGAGTATAGTTCAATACTATGATGAGGGAGAGGTACAAATAGGAGTTGGAGCCATTATGAGTATATTCGGTAAAATTAGGTTATAATTCATTGATTTTTATAAGTGAGGAGGCAATATTCAAGTGAGAAAAATTTTACGCTCAGGAGTCCACAAAAAGTAAGTGTACGACGACAATTAATATGGTAAGACGAGTTGTCACAATGTTGATTCTTTACGGATGTGGTAAGGCCCTGTAGATGACTATTCACATGTTCTAAGATTGTGAAAGGTAAAAATATCTTTGAGACTCATAGAATGGACTTCTGGATTTAAAAAATACCTTCGACAGTATGATGCAGTGTTCAACACCTATCATAATAACTTCAAAACTAATAACTTCGAGAGTATGATGTAAATAATAGCGATTTAACCTTATAGTAATAACTAATTAATATTTTATTAATTTACACGTGTTTAAGCTTATCCAACATCCTCCCCTTAAGCTCGAACTTAATTTTTATCTTTTCCATCGTCTTCGTCCATCTCTATAATTAATTCCTTTGGTGGAGGTTTGTTCGAACATATTCTGGCAATATGCTGACCATTACATATGTAACATCATTTATTTTCATTCTTCCTAATCTGTCACTTTTTCCAAGGATCACCTGAAGATTGTTTTGGCTTATGCCCTCTTGGACAGCCTCTTGACTTTCGAGTTTCAAATTTGTCTTCATTGTTGGGCCAATCTCTATTAGTCTCATTCTTACTTCGTGTTGTATTTCTTCTTTGAGTCTCGCTACGAATTTGTATAACTTGTCTTCATCTGACAATCCCTTACTTGATAATATCTTATGATACTCATATTCTTGAAAATATACTGTAAATTTGATTACGTAAATTTTCAGATATTTTGCACAATATGTCTTGGTTTAAGTCGGCTAGCTAATTCTAAACTTTCTCGATATGTCTTCTGCACCATTGAGTGCATGCTGGAAATCACATATTCAAGATTTTGAACTATGTTGTCAATCATAATTTCCAAGTTTCTAACTCTAGCCCAAATTTTAGATATCTTGTTGTCTGTTTTTTAGCAACCATATCAAATAATTCCATCGCGTCTATCTAGATAGCTCATGTTGTATTATGGGTTGATTCTTCATACCTTCGAAATCCCATAATAATTCCATATTCAGTTGATACCATTTCAGGTTTATGGTCCTTTGTCTAATATACAAAAATATACAATGCTATGTTCCATCATTGTTTTACAGAGAACATATATAATGGAGACACATATTTACACGCTGAAGACAAAAACTTATAAGAGAAAATGTTTTGTTTTGTTCAATTCATATTACAATACAACATTCTTGTAATAGACAATAATTAATAACGGTTTAACCTTATTTTAATAACTAATAAATAGTTGATTAATTTACACGTGTTTACGCTTATCCAATATCCTCCGCCTTAAGCTCGAATTTTATTTTTTTGTTTTTCATCGTATTCGTTCATCTTCACAATTAATTCATTTGGTGGTAGTTTGTTCAAACATAATTCTGCCATATGCGGACCATTACATATGTAACATCATTTCTATTATTTCTTCATGATTTGTCTATTTTTTCGAATATCACATAAAGATCTTTTTTACTCGTTCCCTCTTGCACGACCTCTTGGACGGTCTATTTTCAAATTCGTCTTTACCGTTGCGCAAATCTCTTTTAGCATAATCCTTACTTGGTGTTGTATTTCTTCTCTGAGTCTCGCAACGAATTTGTATAACTTGTCTTCATCTGACAAGCCATCAGTATCATGCATTATTAACTTGAATGCCTTGCAATATTTCTTCACACTTCATATTTGCTTTAGATCACCAAGAGACCGCTTTACTTGAGAATCCATCTGTTTAGGGAGAAAAAACTCTCGTAGCTCATGCTTCAATTCATACTATACCTTCATCTCCCGTAGTTGTTCATTGGTCAGCCTCTGCTTAAACCAATTTTTAGTCTCCTTACCCATATTCATAGCAGCAACCCTTACTTGATCTTCTCTTGTGACACATTTATTCTTAAAAATATGGTCAAAATTCATTATTTAAATTTCGAGATCCTGTGCACAATGAGTCATGGCTTTAAGTGGACTAGCTAATTTGAAACTTGGTTGAGTGCATGCTACAAATATTATATTGTCAACCATCATTTCCAAATTCCTAACTTTGGCCCAAAATATGTAATGTTATGTTGTATTTCTATTTTAGAGCGAACAAATATACTGGAGATACATAATTACACACAAAAGATAAATAATGTTTCGTTTTGTTCAATTCATACTCCACTGCAACATTTCTTTAAATATGAAATAATTAATAACAATTTAACCTTATCGTAATAACTAATTAATAGTTGATTAATTTACATGTGTCTCTCTACAGTCACATTGGCTAAAAGATAGATTTTTAATCCCAAATAGTATCGTAGTTTAAAAATCGGTCAAATTGTATACTTTGATGTGTGCTTTGAATTGGTTCGATCAACAACCAAACAGATGCGTATTAACTGGTATAGTTAGAACTGATACAATTTGGAACATACGCTTTTCTCTTTTATGCAGACGCTCGGAATCAACGTTTTGAAGCATTAAAAGTGTACGGATGAATTTGTTATGCCAAGACTCTAAACTCTTCTAGAGCATTAATCAATCACGTAGTTCTTTTATGTTTTTATTAGTTATGTAATTAAAAGTAGAATTGTTTAAACATTAATTCCAAGATTGAAAATTTAAAATGTAACTGTTTGCAGTGCTACAAGTATTGCACCTCTGTTAGGTTTAGTTCAGCCTCTTACAATAAGTAATTTGTTCCTATTCAGTCTCTTAATATAAGTATTTTGTTGAGCCTTCTTAATCTTAAACCTCCTAGTATAATTTTTATTAATTGATGCAAGTTTAATTAGTTTTAGTAAAGTTTTAATTATTTTACGACTCTAGGACAAACCAAGTAGCATTAGTTACACAAAATACTCAAGACTGATATTAACAACAACAACACATTGTGTTTTTCTGGTAGCTAGAGCAAATAGCTCCCATACCTCTGATACTTACATGAAAACATAAAAAAGGAGATTATAAAAACTCAAACAGATAAAGTTCTACCAATACCGGTTTTTGCAGAAACAATCATGCAAATGAATGATATCGGAAATAAAAGAAAAACGATTCGCCTTCAAATCACATAAACAAAAAAAGAGAAAGTCACCCGCTCTTCTTCATCGTCGGTCTCAGTTAGACAGACCATTTGGTGAGACTAGACTCTCCACAAAAACAACTGCTTCTGACTCATAGCTAGTCCAGATACTCTTTGGAAAGAATATCCTAGTCTTAGGGTTGAACTTCACCAGGCCGTGCCAATCAAATAATATAATCTCACCCTCTATCGTCGAACATAATGGATTTAATCGTAAATTATATCCTTTGTTATCAGGCAATTTAATCGAAGATTCCTCTGCACCATACTCATTGGGAGACCATATAGTGTAATGATTCGTAAAAAAATGAAACAGCACGCAACTAAGCCGTCCTGCTAGAACCCCTAAGCCTCTAACAAAGTGGCCAACAGACTTGGGTATGATAATTTCCTTCAAAGTGTTGTCTGCTAACTTAAAAGCCATTATTTTCATGTGACCATTTATCCAATGAAAAGCTCCATTCAAGAAAATCACAGGTTGTTTACAGAAATTTTCAATCTGGCCCACTTGCAAAACGCTCCAAGAGTTAGTTTTGAGAGAGTAAACCACAACTCCTCTAAAATCAACAGACTTACTGCTCCTCCAATAACAAACCAAAACCTTGTAATCATCGGTGTACTCGTCGTACCCAAAACCAGCATTATAAAAACAATCTTCTCGGACGAAATTACCACCTCGTCTGTCCGGAATGGCGGATGGACGTAATTCTCTGTAGTGACCAGTGCTAGGGTTCCATATAATCATCTCTTTAAAGGAACCATTATGAAGGCAAACCAATCCTTTGCATACACCCACCATGCTTAGATTCTTGTATGGGAATGTGAGAGTTTTGACAGCCGAATCATCCGCGAAAGGAGATAAATTGTAATCCAGAGATTTGAAATATCCACGGTTGGCATATATAATCTTGTGATTGTTGCAATTACGATTTGAAATCGAGCATCTGTGGTGTAAATTAATGAATCGAGAAGTGGATATGAGAGAAAGCCATGATTTGCATACACACCTGAACCGGGCCAGAGATTTGACCGGCAATCTTACGAGTATCTCTTCTTCCACGATCAGTTCCGGTAGATAAGCGGCCATTAGTGTTTGAATCACTACTCGACTGAACTGATAATGGAGAAGACAAACTTAATATAATGCCCCAGCATACTCTATATTTTTGGTGGCACTAAATATTATCTAAAGATTAGATAATATTATAGATTGTTAATTCAAATACCTAAGTTATTCGGTAGTTATTTTATTTCGTAGATAATAGGAGAAAAAAAAGGGTAAATAAAAAGGTATTGAATAGTAACAAAATATATCTTTACGCAGTGGAGTGAAGTAAAACAAATATAGTTTTAACCTTCTAACCTAGTCCAAAAGTATAAATCAAAAACAAAATATCTAAATTTAGATCAATTGGAAAATGTTTTTTAAAAGTAATAGCTTCTGATCTAAACTGTCTAGACGTTTAGAGCAACTAAGGAATAGATATTAAATTGTAATAATTTAAACGGGCATTCAGTACGTCTTTTATTCTAATAGCTTTTGTATATTTATATTTTTTTCATTTTAAAATATAAAAAAAATCTATAAATACACATTTAATTAGCTCATTATCGCCAAATATCCAAAAAAAAATTGTATACTATTAATATTTGGATTTAAAAAATGGACAAAAATATCTCCACTAATATAAGTAGACTGTTTTAGGTTGAAAATCTTTTTTTCCCTTCTGAACCAAGATCTTTCGGCACCTATTCCATCTTAAACTCAGTAAAAGTATTAAACCTCCGACAACGGTTTCTCACTCTGACCAAGCAATCTACACATCATCGACCGTTATTCATCACCTAAGAATACATATTCGACGAGTTGCTAAGACCTCCAGATTACCCTACAAGTACCTCAGACAATGGCGGAGCTACGGTGGTGTCTGTGGGGGTCTAGAAACCCACTATTTTCTGTATATACCGTTAATAAGCATAAAAATAGCAAGATAAATCATATTCTAGTGGAAAAAATATAGGTAAGAGAACCTAGAGGTCTAAGGTTCAAACCTCAATTGCCTATATTTTTTGACAAATAATGTTTTGATCCTGCCTACGTCACTGCTCAGATATAATTTTGTTGCTTCATCATCACCTAGCTTTTGTAGTTGTAGGTTCCTATTGTATTTAGAGTGTATTTTGGTGGTTCATTACAACTATGTTCTTAGTTAAACTCATATTGTTGTTACTTATGTCGTCGATCAATGGTAGCTTCTAGTGTTGGTGGACATTATGTTTCGGGGTACTTTCTACGGTTCTTACGTGGACATATTATGTTACATTTTAATGTGTAGTATATTGTCTTCTTTCTAGGTTTAGTCGTTGTGACTCAATTTTTGATTTTATGTCAACGTGCATCTGAAAATAACACTAAACTCTCATCTTGTTCCATTGAAAATACACTAATCTTGCATCTTTTTTAGTTTTTGTACGAAGAACTCGCATAGTTATATCGGGCTTGGGTATTATATGTTAGTTCAAAAAAACCCGCATGGTTGTGTTTGTGCCTTCTATTTTCTTCTAAAACCGTATGTTTAATTTTTTAAATAACTAGAATGGTTAAGTTTTCAAAGAAGTAGATTGGTTGTATTCTAAAAAAAATCGCGTTGTTAGTTTTTCAAACAAGTAGTATGGTTAACGTTTCAAAGAAGTAGCATGCTTATTTCCTCTCTCTTTTGGATACTATCAATATTTGGATTTTAAAAATGGACAAAAATACCTCCACTGATATAAATAGACTCTTTTAGGTTGAAAATCTTTTTTTCCCTTTTAAACCAAGATCTTTCGACACCTATTCCATCTCAAACTCACTAAACTCAGTAAAAGTATTAAACCTCCGACAACGGTTTATCACTCTGACGAAGCAATCTACATATTATTTACCGTTATTCATCACCTAAGAATACATATTGGACGAGTCGTTAAGACCTCCAGATTACCCTACAAGTACCTCATACAATGGCGGAGCTACGGTGGTGTCTGTGGGGTCTAGGAACCCACTATTTTCTGTATATACCGTTAATAAGCATAAAAATAGCAAGATAAATCATATTTTAGTGGAAAAAATATAGATAAGAACCTAGAGGTATAAGGTTCAAACCTCAATTGCCTATACTTTATTTTTTTTATAATAACCAGGACAACACAATGTTTTGATCGTGCCTACGTCACTGCTCAGATAAAATTTTGTTGCTTCAACATTACCTAGCTATTGTAGTTGTAGGTTCCTATTGTATTTAGAGTGTATTTTGGTGGTTCATTACAACTACGTTCTTAGTTAAACTCATATTGTTGTTACTTATGTCATCGATCACTGGTAGCTTCTGGTGTTGGTGGACATTATGTTTCGGCGTACTTTTGAGGGTTCTTACGTGGACATATTATGTTACATTTTAATGTGTTGTGTTGTTTCTAGGTTGTAGTGTATTGTCTTGTTTCTAGATTTAGTCGTTGTGACTAAATTTTTGATTTTATGTCAACGTGCATGTGAAAATAACATTAAACTCTCATCTTGTTCCATTGAAAATACACTAATCTTGCATCTTTTTTAGTTGTTGTAAGAAGAACTCGCATAGCTATATTCGGCTTGGGCATTATATGTTAGTTCAAAAAACTCGCATGGTTGTGTTTGTGCCTTTGTTTTCTTCTAAACCCGTATGTTTAATTTTTAAAATAACAAGCATGGTTAAGTTTTCAAAGAAGTAGATTGGTTGTTTTCCAAAAAAATCGCGTTGTTAGTTTTTCAAACAAGTAGCATGGTTAACGTTTCAAAGAAGTAGCATGCTTATTTCCTCTTTTATAAACCTGTATTGATCCATATTTTTGTAAGAAATATGTTTTTGAAAGGATGAAAAAGTTCTGGATACGGAGGAAGAAGACGATGAGGCAGATGACGAGATGGATTTGGGGACTGAAGAGGAGAAAGATGATGAGGAGATAAATGAAGATGATTCTAGAGAAGAACACTCTTCTTCTGATGGTTGATTGTTTTTCTCTTGCATGCTTTTATATAAACTGACCAGCCATAAACTATGAAGATTGTTGGGGCCTTTTTTTGTCATTCAAGAAAACTTGTAATCTCTTTTTAATTAATATAACAATTTTACAATCTCAT
Organism: Limnanthes douglasii subsp. nivea; assembly: GCA_036936605.1. Classification (NCBI taxonomy): domain Eukaryota; kingdom Viridiplantae; phylum Streptophyta; class Magnoliopsida; order Brassicales; family Limnanthaceae; genus Limnanthes; species Limnanthes douglasii. Next base: position 128,726,673 of record JAUPFV010000004.1, read on the forward strand.
TAGAGCCTTTTAAATAAATATGATGGTTTAACATACAAAGAGCTCGCGTAGTTGGATTATAGTGAAGAACTCTCATGTTTACTATTCAATAAACTCGTACGGTTAAAAATATACAAAAATCTCGGCATTGTAAACATAAGGATCTAGCAGAGATTATAGACTTATAATTGGATGTTTTAATATAAACATAACTTGTGTTATTGGATTATAATGAAGAACTTTTGTGTTTTATATTAAAAAAACTCGCACGGTTAAAAATCTATAGAAGTCTCCTCGTTGTAAACATAAGAATCTAGCACATATAATAGACTTAAAAATCTGATGGTTTAATATACAAACAACTCGTGTGGTTGAATTATAATAAAGAACTCTCGTTTTTAATATTCAATAAACTTGCACGGTTAAAAATATACAGAACTCTCATCATTGTAAACATAAGGATCTAACACTCGTAATAGTCTTAAAAATAGAATGGTTTAATATACAAATAACTCGCGTGGTTGGATTATAATGAAGAACTCTCATGTCTAATATTTAATAAACTCCCATTGTTAAAAAGATACAGAACTCTAATGGTTGTAAACATAAGGATCTAACACTTATAATATATTTAAAAATCGAATAGTTTAATATACAAAGAACTCGTGTGGTTGGATTATAATGAAGAATTCTCATGTTTATTATTCAATAAACTCGCACGGTTGAAAATGTACAGGATTCTCATGGTTGGAAAATAAAGATCTAGCACAGTTAATAGACTTAAAAGAGAATGGTTTTATATACAAGAAGTTGCACTGTTGGATTCTAATGAAGAACTAGCATCTTTGATATTCAATAAACTCTCACTTTTAAAAATTTACATAACTCTCACGGTTGGAACATAAAGATCTAACACAAGTGATAGACTTAAAAGCTAATGGTTTAATATACAAGAAGTCGCACGGTTGGATTCTAATGAATAACTAGCATGTTTGATATTCAATAAACTCTCAGTGTTAAAAATATACATAACTCTCATGTTTGGAAACATACAAAACTCGTATGTTCATCTACATATGATATATCATGAATAATGTCACAAATCTCTCATCTTCTTCAAATGAACTTGCATCGCCAACCACACATGCCTCGAAACTCTTAAGTTGATTATATATATATATATATATTTTCACACCACAAAGAGATATGAAAACTAAATCAAATACATAATACAACTAGTTTATAACTTATTGCATAACAAAAACTTATGAAATCGTACTATTATATTTGTTTTTCCTAAAAAAAGAACAAAACAGAACTGAAAATAGAGAAAGGTCGTAAGAGCAGCTCACCTGACTGATAAAACAACCTCTGATGTGAAACGGTTCACGCTCGATTCTGGTTATGTTTATATGCGCAGATGATACAACCCAAAATCAAGAAACTCTAATGATGCTGAGAAACGGTTCAAGCTCGATTTCTTCGTCGATGGATTGAAAAATATTATTTGTTCATCGTCGATATACAACCTACGATGTGTTCTATCTCTGATTAACTTAAGTCGATCACGTGAATCCTCTAAACTCAGGTTTTTTTAGTATGGTAAAATCTAGTACGAAAAGAAAGAGAGAGGCGGCTACAAACAAATTCAAATGTTTAAAAGGTCAAAATAAGAAAACAACTAAGCTTTTATAGTTTGTATAGGGTATTTAGGATTTTAAAAATAGATATTGAGTGAGATTTATTTACATAAGATGGACATTAAGTAAGCATAAATGATAGTTTGAGTAAAAGATGACATTTTGTGACTAGGTACTCTTGGTGTCATTTCCCTTAAAAGATAAATTGTTTTACAAATTTCCACACATATTAAAAATTTAATGAATAATTTTTTAAAATAATATAAAATACATTTAATTGGTCAATAAGCAGTATTTTTTAGAATTGGTTAAACATTTATGGATACAAAACATTTATATTTAATACTTTTTGGATTCTTAAAACAAACATAGAGGTGGAATACATGATATCACATGTTGTCACGTGTTGAATGATGTGATGTTACACATTTCATTCTTTACAACATTTCTGGCGTTGCAGGCATGACATTACATATGCCACGAGTTACATTGTCATGAGTTATACTATCATGTGTGACAAACGTGATGCGTTACACTGTATGCGTGATAATTGTATATCACATGTATGATAATTGTTACCGTGTCACATTTAACTTACTATTTACCTTTTTTTTATATATATTTATTAAAATTAATTTGTATACGTTAATTTAATTGAATTTCAATAAATAAAAATATATATCATAAACACGAATAAATTACCTTTTTTATACATATTTACCCCTTTTTAATTATAAGTAGATATTATAGATATTTTATTAAAAATTCTAAATAAATCAAGCAAATAAATTCAAACAAATAACTTAAACACATTTAAAACAATCAATTAAACAAATTCAAACAATTCAAATAAATTAATTAAACAAATTCAAATAAATTAAGAAAATGTATTAAATAAATTTAAACAAATTCAAAGAAATATATTGAACAAATTCAAACAAATCAATTAAATAAATTGAAATAGACCAAACATTTTAATTCAATCAAATCAAACAAATTAATTCAACAAATCTTAACAAATAATTTTATAAAAATCAAACAATTGAATCAATTCAAATAAAATAATAATAATAATAATAAATAAATCAAATGAAATAAAAAAATTAAACAAATCAACTAAACAAATTCAAACTAGCAAATCAAACAAATCAATTGAACAAATTACAAACAAATTCACACAAATTAATTAAACACTTTTTAGAGAAATCAATCAAACAAAACCAAAGAAAAAAATTATAAAAATTGAATTAATTTATACAAATTAAACCATCAAAAACATAAGTCAAACAAATTCACATCTATTTAAACAAAACAATTAAACAAATTCAAACAAATAAATTTCAAAAACATTTTAACAATAAGTAACAAAAAAAATAAAAGATATTTAATTTACAATAAATACAAAGTATTATATTAGTATATATATCACAAAATAATTGATGGACCCAATAATAACGTTTTTTGGTTACAAATTGTTATTATACTTTGATTATTTATCGGTCGATGAGAAACTTTATCAAAGATTTAAAAAGAAGAATATTGTAAAATGATTTGAGATGTTGAAAAAGTATTTATAGAATTATTATTTGAGAGATTTTTTAAGAAGATTATTTTGTTTGAGAGATGAATGAGCTTGTACTCTATTTATAGAGAAAAAATCTTGAATTTTTTTGACCCAAATCAGATATCAGATTCGGCCTAAACACTCAGAAATTAACTTACTCGTTATTACTATTAACTACACAACACTTGATATTGTGGGTATTATCAAGATAGAATCCATTGGGCAAGATGTGACTTAATAACGAGTAAAATGAGTGGAGAGGGCACTTAGTGCCAAATGACCGAGGACAAACTGAGAGGTACCTACTTCATAATAAGACAACCCGCAAACCATCGGGTAAAATCATCACAGACGACCGCATCGAGGCCCAAACGAGGGACATCGAGGTCAACTTATAAAAATAAACCGAGTAGAAGTCATATAGGAAGGTCAACAGAAGACATATAGGAAGGTCAACAGGATCTTACCGACCAGAGGCCACGCACTAAAAGAAACATGCAAAGTGAGGATCATCAAGGAATGACGTGGATCATCAAGGAATGACGTGCATCTACCGATGCTTGTAGAACTTAGTCATCAACAATATGTTATAAAGGAATTCAACACTTATTAAATGAATTGTTGACTAGACGACCCACGTAACGCACCATAACCAAAGTAATAACCATGACTATAGGTCTATTACTATAAATTTAGGTCTACAATCATAATTAGTGGAATTATGTAATTAGTGGGAAAATTAAATTGCTTTGTAAATAGTATAAATAGGGTTGCGATCATATAAAAAATATATTTTTCTTCTCAGACTAATAAATTTACTACTTGGAAAATATTTGTTAGATTTATCCTTAACAAATTTGGGGTCATATGTGGGAACTTCTGAGAAAAACACATGAGAGTCATTCTAACTATGTGGGAACTTCTACAATTGGTTTTTTACCTTAGAAGTTTCAAAAGACTGGTCAGTTAGACAATTGGACATCGATAATGCTTTTCTTAATGGGGAAGTCACTGAGGATCTATACATGACTCAACTTAAAAGTTTTGTGAGTTCCAAAATCTTGTCTAATGTCTCCAAACTAAAACATTCCTTATATGGCCTCAAACATGCCCCAAGAGCATGGTATTTCAAAACTACGAGTTATTCTAACTATGTGGGGCTTCACGAATTTCAACGCTGACAACTCTATTTTTATATTGTGTCCAAGCAGGTTATTGTGATTATCCTAGTTTATGTGGATGATATTATCATTACTCGCAATGATCCTAACTGGATACATATATTTATCAAGAAATTGAATCTAATGTTTACGCTAAAAACCTGGGAAATTTACATAATTTCTTAGGTATTAAGGTTACTAGGGACTCCACTGGATTCTACCTAACACAGCAAGCATATATTAAAACATACGAGTAAGTGAAAGACTTACCTTAACTAATTCTTGCACCACTCTGTTGCGTGTCTCTTTCACCATCTCTCTTACTAACGATACTTCTCTCAATGCAACCAAGGAAATATCACAGTCTGTTAGGGTCTCTATAGTATTTAATTCACACAAGACTGACATGGCATTTGTTGTAAATAAGCTTAGCCCGTTTCAATATAATCCACCTGATACTCGTCTCAAAAGTAGTGAAAATAGTGATGAGGTACTTATCTGCAAGCCTGACACTTGGTCTTCATATAAAACCAAGCCTTAATCTTCAACTCAGTGGTTTCACTTACGCTGATTGAGCCTCTTCTTCTGATGATAGATGGTTTATAGGTGGTTACTGCATCTACTTCAGTGATACTCTTGCAACCTGTTCCTCAAAGAAACAACAAGTTGTTGCTTAATCGAGTACTGAGTCCAAATACCATGCTCTTGCAAATCTATTAGCTAAAATCATTTGGCTTCATGTTGTTCTTCGAGAATTAAAGTTTCCTCTCTCCCGACCTCCAATCATTTGGTGTGATAACCTTAGCGATATCTTGCTTGCTTCGAATCCCATTTTTCATGCTCGAACTAAGCACATCGAGTTGGATATTCACTTTGTTCGCTATCAGGTACTCAAGCCAAGCTTGATATCACACACGTCCCATGTCATGATCAAATAGTTGATCTCTTGACAAAACCACTCTGCCATAGTCATTTTCTGTTGCTCAAACACAAATTTGGTTTGGCCATGGCAACCAAATTTATTGTCTAAATAAAAGACTTGTTTTTATATAATGGATATAAACTCGACCCACGGTTTAATTAAAGACTTGGCCTTGTAAATTATTTTATGGCCCAACTCTATACAATAAGAATCCTTACACTTGTTTCTTATCAAAACACAATCGTTTTGATTCCAACCAAATTCTGTTAAAATGTCTCCTCTTATAGATAATATTTACAGCTTGTGAGTTGATTCTCACTATCTCTTTATCAACCTTGAGCTTCTCTATATGTACAACCTGTACAACTAGAAAATGTAGTGAATAAAAATACTGATTTTATTTAATCACTATTATCAAAACACTTTCAAATTTTAACTTGCTATCACCTTGAACTTCATATTTTTTTATTTTATTTTATTGTTCTTTTAATATTTCTAAGTTTAATTTTCTTATTTTTACAAACATGTTTTATTAAAGCATCAATATCTAACATCGTAATTGTACATAGTTATCTAATTTAATTATCTTTACAAAAATAAAATTTAGTGAAACAATCCAATTGACAAAGTTTGATTCAAATATAGTCTAGATGAGACTTGAATATGCCCAAATGCTAACTATTCCTATTGTTTGATTACATAAATCAAAACTAGAATAACCTAATTATGAATTTGATTATTTTGAAAAATTGTCTTTATTTGATCAAAACAGATACTTTGATCCAAACTCACATCCATTAGAGTATAGAAGTTTTTCTATATGTTCCTCTAACACCATCTTTAATTCGTAGATCACCAGTACTCTGATCACCTAAGACTTGAAACCAAAATACACAGATATTGTAGGTGAGGTAAACTATAACATTGCAATTTTATATAAAATCGTCTCAATAAACTAACTAATATGTAGCATGTTATCAAGTATTATGTAACCTGTACCCGGATTTTATAAGAACAAAATTTCCCTAAATTGAGGAGGATAATCATTCAAAGAGAAATTACAGACAATCTTACACTTAAGAGTCCATTTCGCTATACATTTTAAGATCATTGATGAAGTCGAAAAAAAATCTGCAGCAAGAAATTAAAGGCGAGAGATACCAAAGAGATAAACCATTTTCCAAAGAGCTAAACAATATCATAAAATCAATTCTGGTGTCCACCATTGAATAACCAAGATTTTTACATAAAATTAGACCTTCTAATAGTGCTCTCAACTCAATAACTTAAAGAGTCCCTGACAACAATACCACAACTTGGCTCACCATAATGTGAGAAAGCCCCATAAATATTAAATTTTATTATATTATTAATTAGAGGCATCTATTTTACTAATAGAGCTTTTATATTTTTTTATGGTTAAATCAACTAAGATGATATGCAGTATTAAGATCACCAATCTAAATTTTATTAATAAGTTTGCGTAATCAAGTTTTAATAACATGTTCATGATCTTATTAATAATATAATTGAGGGAAATATTAACATTTTTAGCTTTAAATTTGTTTCTCGCAACCCAAATACACCAACAGATTAATGGGGGGGGGGGGGGGGGGGGACAATGGCTCTTAAATTAATTGATTTATTAGTTGATAAGAACCAACTACCAATTAAGTGGAATATTGTCATGTTATAACTAATTAAAATCCCAAAAAGCCACGTGAAGTATTTCCATACTTCCCCGTCTGACAACGAACAAAATAATGGTTGATAGATTCGATATTGGGCTTTGAACAGTACATCCTCCCTCGACTATCATGTTTGGTGGCAAATAGTCCCTTGACTTTCAAATGTCCGTTGACAGTCCCTGGACTATCGCGTTTGGATAAAGTTAGTCCACCAGATCCTCTGATCCATGAGAAGCTGCCACGTGTCATCATAGTCCCCAGATTTTTGTATCACCACTAGTCCCTTGAGTTTAGTTTTCTGTAATTTTCTACATTTTGGGTTTGACCTAAACTCAAGGGACTTGTGGTGATACTAAAATCTGGGGACTATGGTGACAGGTGGCAGCCTCTCATGGATTTGAGGATCTGGTGGACTAACTTTATCCAAACGCGATAGTCCAGGGACTGTCAACGGACATTTGAAAGTCAAGGGACTATCTGCCACCAAACGCGATAGTCGAGGGACGATTTAATGTTCAATGCCTTCGATATTGTTACAAAATTGACATTTTAAAACAATATTGAAGTTTTTATGTTAAAGCATAGTATCTACATATCTGAAACTTTTAATAATCTTCCAAGAAGTGAAAGAACAGTTCTTGACGATAATTGAATTCCATAATTTCATATAAATGCTTGATTGAGAACTTTTAGTTTTAATCTTTTTTACGGTATCTTTAAACTGAAAAAGACTAGTGCTATGCATTCCATTTAATTGTATCAGGTCTATCTCTATGAAGATTAAAGTTGATGATTCTGCCAATACGAGAAACGATGACAATTGCTCTTAATTTGTCAAGGTTCCATGAGTTGTTTTTCCAAAATTGATTTATTTCATCATTACTATACCATAAGTTATCATGAGTATAAGATAGACTAATTAGAGGATGAGTGGAACTCCATTTCTCAAGCCAAAATTCAATGTTTCCAATGCCAACTTGCAATTAAATAAAACGTTCACCAATCTCTCTAATGTTTATAAGCCGTTTCCAAATTTTAGAATCTTTGGGTTTTATGTTTATTTGTAAAGGATGCTTGTTAGTATAGAAAATTGAATTCATCATCCTAGTCAAAAAAATTGATTGCTTCTAAATGTAAGCGTTATTTTTTATACAGTTAGGCCTTATCCATCATAGTTTTTACATAGTTTAGACCAATTTGACAATATTATAAATTTAAACGTAATAAGATGGAATGGTACTAACACCAAACTGTATGAGAACCAGTATGCCTCCAAAAGAGAGGTTTTTGCAGTCCCATTCTAAAATTTTCTTTCTTATTTTTTATATAAGATCATCAAAGCAACAAACTTTGTTACTTGGATGAATGGTTATACCTAAGTAATTGATTGGGCGGTAACCATTCCTAAAACTAATAAAATTGTTCATTTCATTGTTAGTTGTTCTATTACGATTCTCTGTGGTTAAGATTATGATTTATTTGTGTTAATGATCTATCCAGATATTCTTTAGTAATGATTAAATGATTCCCATAATATTCTAATATTATTTATGGTCCAATTCATGAAGATGATGATATCATCTACAAAAGCAAGGGAATTGATTTAAATTTTGACTTTTGAAAGATAGTTCATTAAGTTGTTGTTTTAAATGAGATTTGTAAAACCCATGAAGAAATATTCCTCAGCCATAATGAAGAGGTTAGGTGACAGAGAATCACCATGCCTCACGCCATTAGATGATTTAAACTAACCATAAAGAGAACTATTAACAATGACAAAGAAATGCACATTATCAATACCTTTTTTGATAAGATCAATAATCTGCCAATTAAAACCAAAGCAATCCATAATCCTAACAATGAACAATGAATTTGATTGGAATTTCTGTCAAAAGATTTATTCATGTTAAATTTAAAGATGGTATTACCTCATTTTTTTGGCTAAGTCATGAGCCAGCTCGAGTATTTCATATATATATATATATATATATTCATAACAAAGCCTTCTTGATTATCGGTGGTGATTTTAGAGAAGAGTGTAGCCAACCTATTATTTATTAAATTTAACTTATTCTGTTAAAAATATTGTATAAACGTATAAGCCTAAAATCATTCCAGGTCTTGTGAAATTCCATCTTGGGGATCATGCACAAAGTTGTGGCATAAATATCTAAAGGAGCAGAGTTTTCATTAAAATAATCACTTAGCAGCACATATATTATTATTTTTTTATTATCCAACAAGTAACATAGAATTTAGCATTAAAACCATCCACCTTATCCACACTATTAGGGTTGAGGGAATGGATGGTTTTATGAATTTCATCCTCAGTTGGAATAGAGATGAGGTATTGATTATCCTGGTAATTGATAAGGATTGGTATATATTTTTGAAGGTTATCATCAGTGTTGATAGAAGTTTGAGAGTTTGAAATGTTATTAAAATAATTAATTGTTGAATTTCCTGGAGTATCTTGGTCATCAATCCCAAAATTATCCCGGTAGATTCTATGTATTATGTTTTTAGATATTATATTGTTTACATAATTATGGAAATAAGAAGTATTTATGTCTCTATTTTGGCCTAGGAAGTGGCACTTTTTTTTTCATAGAAGGTTTCTACCTTGGCCAAAAGGTTTAGGTGATTTGTTTTAGCCATTTAGAGTCCTATTTTATCATCCATGTTTTTAGAAATTTTAAAGCATGATTCAAGTTATTTCACTTCTTCCTCGGCATTGGCAACGCTATCCAATATATTACCAAAAGTTTCTTTATTCTGCTGTTTTAATTTATGTTTAAGTCTCTTTAGCTTAGCCTAGAACACCTGTAAGAGTAAAGCAGATATGTTGAAAAACCAATTTTCTTCCATAGTTTATAAAAATTCAAAGTAAAGAAGCTACATGTTTTGAAATTTAAAATTTGGTTTTGGTTTGTTTCTATTACGGGATATGGATATACAAAATGGTGAATGATCTGAGCCAGTTCTAACTAGATGTTTCACTATTGTGATATCAAAAAAATTACGCTAGGAAGCATTATATAATGTCGTGTCCAATCTTTTCCAGACTCTGTTATTGGTCCAAGTATATATGGATCCTGAAAAGCCAACTTCTATAAGTTGACATCCCATGATAGATTCATTAAAGTCATCATTGTTATTTGTGTAAAGAGAGAACAATTGTTCATCAACATAAGTTACTACATTAAAGTCACCCACTACTAACCATTCTTGGTTAGTGATAGAGATATCCTTCAAGGGTTTCCATAATTCATACCATAAAACTCTTGTGCCTTTAGTATAAATTATTTAGACTAAAAATTATTTGTTTAAAAGACAATGTTTAACAAAAAAGGTGAAGGATTTGGTCCTGAACTATTATGGTGGTAACCTGGAAATATTCTTTCCAGATTACCCATATTTTATTATTTTTGTTTACGTAACTAGAATAGAAGCCAAAGTTTTGGTAATGTTCTCAATTCTTTCAAAATTGATCATTGCCTCCAAAAGAGCAATGCAGTCAATTCTTTCAGATTTCACAATTAATTTTAATCTACAGATTGTGCCCTTATTACCTATCCCTATAATATTCTAGTCTAAAACTTTTAATTTAATTTAAATTTGAATTGTGGTAACTAGATGATCTTTTAATTTTATAATATTTGAATTTAGAGGACCTTTATGTATTTTATGTTTAAGTTTGTTGGTCCTTTTCTTTATACCATCTTTTGCATTGTTCATTTCAGTTTTTTTTGGAAAATTAGATGAATCCTTTATTCTCAGGAATAAAGGATGCATAATTAGATGTGATTTTTTTCATAATCATTCATTGAGTTGAACATGTTTCATATTTCCAAAGTATAAAGAGCTTCAATTAGTTTACTATTATGAGTTATTGGATTGTGTATTTTAATCTCTTTATTACATATTTTGTTTGTTACCTTGTTTTTATCTTTCCTATTGATAGTTTCATTATTTAATGAATGGACTTAACTTTTCTTTTATCAGTTTTAAGAGGTTGATTTAGATTAACCATTATAGTTTCCTTATTTTGTTTTGATATGTGAGAAGTATTTTGAAATTAAGTTTATTTCATCAATTAAGTTAATTAACGAGTCAATTATTATCGATTTGATTTTTTGGTTTCGTCTAAAGACCTGATTTTGAGTTTGAGAGGTATTTTCTACATTTTGTTTCTCCGTTTTTCTAACTTCAGTAGAAGGGTTTTCTAAAATCTTTTCTTTTTTTTATAAGCAGAGGTCTTGTAGTTTTTTATTTGGTAACCTAAATGATTACATTCTGTATAGTTAGATGGTCTCTCACCATACAGAATTCTTGGCCAAAATCCGCTATATCTATCGAGGAAGTGGTAGAGATACATTCAATTCCAACCACGCCCTGCAAAGTCATAACGAGCCTTATTTTTTGATGGAATCCAAGTAGACAAAGGTTTACCTAAATATATAGCTATTTGCACAATCATATCTTGATTGTACATTATTTCTGGGAAAGAGAGAAACCCTTACAAGGGTAAACGAAGATTTAACTTTCTTATTGAATCCCGGATACCATTTGAGGAGTCTTAAAAAATGTTGGTCAATATGCCAAACATTCATTTTCTAAAATTTTGAAACATCTTCTATAAGTTCTAATTATATGAAGTCATACCTATAATCCAACTGGAAACACAGAATTGTCCGGGGAATATAAAACTATCAAGAAATGTATGAAATTGGTCTAATCTAGTTTTAATAAACAAAAATTTAGTAATAAATGTAAAAGATGAGATAAATAAAAGATTGGACTTATCTTCCTCCTGAAAGATTATAACTTTACTTCCTTCCTTTGTCTGACTGTTCACCTTTCACTGAAGAAACCCGTTGTTTTTTACCCGTGTATCCCTGTGAGAATGATTTCTCGGTATTCATTTTGTTTTGCTTCATCGATTTCCTTGATTTAACTTTGTAGGTTCTTTTTCAAAAATTGGGTTTAGGAAGATTTCTTGACTCTTTGTATCTTTTTGGCTTGTTGTGATTAAATCTTTCTGAACTAAAAGAGGGAACTATTCTTCGTAGCTCACCTTTCTCGATCTTCTTTCTTCTTGTATAGTTGATTCTTTGAATGTCGCATCTAACATACTTTGTATTGTTTCTTCCGGAGTTGAGGGAGGCTTATCGATGTTGATAACTTTTTGATAAGAATCAACATTTTGTATTTGCTTTTCCTCAATTGATACATACTAGAGCACTTGATAAAGATGAGAAGTACAGAGAAGTCTTGAGAGAATATTAGGGATAGAGAGTTTTTAGGGACTTTGACCCTCTTGACCCGATTCTTGCGAGAGATTCCATCATCTATTTTGCAGTAATTATTTCGAAAATACTGGAAATTGAGTAATGCGGATCTCGTGTCTCGCTATATGTTGATAAATGAGAGATATAATAAATTATCTTGTGCACAACGAATAAGTAACAAATATTACTAAAAATAGATACAGAATAAGTAACAAATATTACTAAAAATAGATACAAACGAAGATGATGACAACTAAATACAATGGTCTTTATTGCTTTCACACCATTTGTTTGTTTTGTGTTATAAAAAAATATATTTTAAACAAAAAAAAACTATTTTTGGTTAGGAGTTATTTACGACTAGGGCTATTATTAGTCTGGTTCGGTCCGGGTTTTGACAGACCTGGGTTGGACCGATAAGCTTATTAGTTCAGATCGCACAAGACTGTTAAGCTTTCGATTCTAGTTTTTGGAACTTTTTGGTTCGATCGTCTGGTTCGGTTTCGATTCTTGTTTGATCCGGTTTTGGTTCGTTAACGATCCGATTTTTTCTATTATTAACAAAATTAAATCCAATTATAACTTTATTTTTAAAATTTTTATTTAAAACAGTGATATTACAATTAAAGTTTAAAAGTGATATTACAATTAAAGTTTAAAAGTTAACTTCCCGATAATTTTAGTAATAATATAATGTATACAAAATAAATTAAAAAACAATTCGTTAGAACAATTTTGCTTTCGTATTTGGTTCTTCAAAACCATTAAAAATCTTATGTACAATATTACAAAGAAGAAAGATTAAAATATTTTCACTAGTGGGTTAAATATGGATAATGATTTAGGTAATGTCATCAAACTCACTTTTATTAAAAATTAAAAATATTTTAACTTTTTTTGTAAAATTAAATTTAAATATCAGAAATGGAATTTGATAACTACCAAATATATAAATTAGCAATAAAAAAATAATTAGTGACAAATAATAATAATTATTATTATTATTATCTCATTATAATATTATCTACAATTATTTAATTATTTTATTTGTTGTTTTATATTATACGTATAATACTTTGTTGATAGATCACCATATCACAATATGCAATAAGAAATAAACAAAATCTACAATTATTTAATTATTTTATTTGTTGTTTTATATTATACCTATAATACTTTGTTGATAGATCACCATATCACAATATGCAATAAGAAGTAAACAAAATCTGTACACGATTTGACAAGTATAAATAGGTGAAATAATTCCAAAGACGATAATAAGTTGATACAATTGGAATTAAAACTATAAAAATAGCGACACAAAATAAAATGTATCTCTTCCACAGTAGTCATAAACTTGTAGAAGTACTTGATGTTCATCGTCACCAAAAACTTGGCATGAACTCCTGATAGAGATAGAGATAACTTGAAACAACTCCACATGAAATGAAGGGCCAATGACGGAGAGCCTAATATAACCACAACCTCGGAAATGGTAAGCAAGCTCGCTGATAACAAATTCATAACTAACATCTTTCGTAACAAATAGTTACGATTACCAAAACATGACTTCAAAGCATGACAATCCAAGTTGATGTAAATAAGTACCAAAACATGAGTTGAATTTGGCCAAAACTAAACAAAGACATTAGTTTCACTTTTCTTAGTACTCCTTTTCAGGACACATGTTTTAGCCATCGGATCTCTAAACCCGAAGTTCAATTTCATTGCGTTGCTCAGACTCGTTCAAGTTGTTCGGTGAAATTAAAGTTTCCACGTAAACAACCGCATCAGTATATCTACCGGTAAAATACTTCGTAACTATATTGAAAGATGCCGAATCTCCCCTTAATTTTTGCAATATGATTTGACCCTGTCGTGAGAAGGACAATGGAGAAGAGTTCTTAACATCATGGCCACCATAACATGACCACCTGTAAGTTAATTTTGTCCAAGATGAATTTACACCATATCCTTTCATCATCCAAATATCATAACGAACATCAAAAATAGGAGTCCCCACAGAGATACAAAGAAAACCACCAAGAACACCTATACAGTCATTGTGAAAAAAAGCCAGACGAAAAGGAAGAGGAAATTTATTAAAACTCTCATTAGTTAAACAAAAAGACAGTATCCAATGAGAATCTTCCCTTTCCGCATCATCTATATAAGTCCAGTGAAGAGCTTGGTTGACAAAAACCCCACATATTCTTGCGGGGCAAAAATCACCGGACCCATGGCTCTCCACGCACCTCTTCTCAGCATATTTGAGATCTGGGATGCATCTCCACGCACCTCTTCTCAACCAAAAAATGTTTATCATAGCACCCCTTTCACGACGGGTGACTATTAAAAACTTGAAATCATTACTGGAAGAGTCATACCCGAATCCACATCGATCAACATCTGCACCTTTTTTTAATTCTTTAAGAGTAGGTATTCTCTTATACTCATTTGTACAGGGGTTCCATAAATGTATGCTGTCATAGATATAACTAGAAGTAGAAACACATACTAGGCCGTTGGAAGAGCCTAGAAACCTGGTTTTGGAATTGGAACCCCTATAAAATGGAAGTTTGAGCGATCTAGAGGTAGATAAATCATCAAAACTTTTCGATGTATAGCAGTCTACAGATGTAAGATGCTTATTATAAATGTCCCCAATAATGATTTGATGAAAGGGCATATGAAAAGCTCGTTTGAGCTGTAAACTAACAAAATCAGTTGAAGAGATGAGAGAAAACCATGATTTAGATACAGACCTGAATCGTAATATAGATTTCACCGGCAATCTCGAGAGTATATCCTTCACGATATCCTCCGGCAGATAAATCATCGTCGGTAGCCTGGGGTTTCTCTACGAACCTAGCCAGAAATAATAAATATATACTTTGGATCTTAGAACAAAATAAACTTTATATAGAGTAATTATATGGGTATTTTCGTGAAAACCGGTACTGATTCGAAATATATTCTGAATCACATTACTATAAAAACTAAAGTAAAGTAGTGATTCACTGTGCTTATGAACAGTGAATCACTACTTTACCTATTTACCCTTATACATATTAGTTGTGTTTTAATCAGTAAGGACTAATGTACACTTATATGGGCTCATTTAATTATTTTATATTTGGGCTTTAACATTTAGATAAAAATTAAAAATTTATAGGTAATTATAATTTAGTTTTAAGTAATTTAGGTGACACATTACATTCGTGACGCGTGTTTCTTCTTTCACTTTTATTTTAGGTGGTTTTTTACATTCATGACGCGTGTTTTTTGTTTCATAATTTTACCTTAAAACTTTTTTTTTTTTGCTTTCATCCAAAATCTGTCTTCTCACTAAATCAAAATTTCTCCATCAAATTTGTATAATCTCGACTCTTCAGGTAAGATACTGCCCTCTATCTCTGATTTCAATTTTGTTTAAAAGCTTCCATCTGTAGTATCGCATATGCCAATTAGACTATTTTTCTGTTTGATTCTGGTGCTCGAGTCGATATTTCATCTTTTTTTGGTGGGCGTTTCAGATTAAAGGTAAGACTATTATATGGTTTTCGTATTATACAATTGGAACTAACAATATCACCCATAATATTTATGCAGAACCCATTCAGATCTTTTATAAATCCAACGGATCCCCATATATGTTTAACATCGACTACTAGGTAATACGCTATCTCTATATCTCTGATTCTAATTTTGCTTAGAAGCTTCCATTTTTTGCAAGGAAAGGGACAAGGGCGGTCTTGCTTGGCGCGAAGGCTGTTGGTTCGGGTTAGAAGCTTCTATTTTTTGCTTAGAAGCTTCCATCCGTAGTATCGTAGATGCAAATTAGAGAATTTTATATTTGATTATGGTTCCGGAGCTAATCTTTCTTCTTCTTTTCCACACAGTTGAACATACTGGGATTAAATGTGAGAACATTAAATTGTTTTCATATTATACATTAAATTGTCTCCTCTTCAGCTTATCGAATTGAATTAATTTTATAAGGGTGATGTTTCATTGTCTGTATGTAGTTGTTGGCTCATTCTTATATAATATAGTGTGTATAATGATGTCTTAAACTTTAATTAACAAAGAGCGTATTCTTACCAAAAAGAAATTAGCTCCAAACATAGAAGCTAACATAGTTGGATTTGGGGTTGTTCTTGATGACTAACTTTTGATACTTATAGAGTTGAAGCTAATAAAGTTCATCGTTGTTCTTGATGATTAACAAATAGCATATTGTTATCTTTAAATACAATATTTTTAGTGGGTTTTGTCCTTAAGATCATATAATCCTTCAAATGAAGGAACAGAAGTAAGGATAGTAAATGAAAATCTATGGAAGATGAAGTTAGGTAACTTAAAATTTAGGTTTTGATCACAAAAAAAATAATTTATTTCAATATATTCTTATAACTTTTTTTGATATGATGTAGGAAAAGAAAGTTTACATGAATAAGGTTGATGAGCTACAAAAGGTGAGTAATAGTATTGAACCTGTAGGAGAACTTGAACCTGAAGTGTTGAAGATCTACAATATAATATGATTTTTTGTATAGTGCTCATTGAATATCTCAATATTGGATATAGTTGATTTTACTTTAAAAGATTTCGAGGAAGTGTGTGTCAAGCAAATATACATTTTCTGGGATCAACAATATAATGGTGCTTTTATTCAATTTTTTGTGTTTTTTTTTTACTTTTTTATTATTCAGGAAGTCGCATCCATCTTAAGTTTGCTTACTTGACTGGCGTATTTCAGGAAATTTTTTTAATAATCACGTTTCTATTGCACTTGATACACTAAGGACTATTGGAATTTATCCAGAGATTAAAACCCCAGTTTTTACCTACCAACATGTGACTAGACACTTCTCTCATGAAAGATTTCCTTAATTATATTTTGAACAATATATTATTTTAGTTGTAGATTTTAAGCGAAGCTGAGAGTCTATTATTTCTCGAGGATAGTAACTGCAGTTGTTACCTTATGCAAGACATTCTGTAAACATAAATTTAGTTTCTGAATTTGATATCAAAGGCCATATAAAATTGCGCTAAAAAATCCAAAATTATTTTTTATTGATTTTGGTAAATATATTGTTTACATTTGCTAATCTTCAAGCTTAACGTCATTGGCAATATCGCAAAGGTTTCGAGAATAAATTTGTGGAGACACTAAAGAAATATAGATTTGAACCACATGTTAAAATATTGGCTAAAGCAGCCAATTTTTGTCCCGTCATTTGCTCTAATTTTCACTTACAAACCTATCAAAGTTAACAAACTTTCTCAAAATCTTCTCGATGACTTGATGATTTTAAATCAAGACAATAAACATGTGTGGACTATACTAATATATTTATTCTAAGACAGTGACAAAGAACTAGATTCATTATTAATAATGTGTATTTGTCTATTGTCAATCTTAGCTTGAAGTCATAAATTATATGTATTTTTTCCATAGGTTTCTATAAATTAAGAGATCATTGGGTGTCAATATATTTGTTACTTATAAGCTATTAAATATTTGTATTATTACAATAAATAAAATTTGTATCAAGGAGAATCTGAAGCAGAGCAAAAATATGATCATATCGATGATCTGAAAGGATACGAACTATAGTCGACGTCAATTTTCCAAGACTAATCAAATAAATGTATAACCATTTTGAAACCTACAAAACAAACGGATACTTGATCCAATCCTAGAATTGGATTTTAATAAGAACGCTCAGATACTTGATCCAATCCTGGAATTGGATTTTAATAAGAACGCTCTTCTGTGATCGTCCTAGCCAGCTGGACATCTTTGGACACACAAATTCGCATCCTCAAACAGACCTAAAAGATATGCTTCTGCATATTTTTGGAGAGCCACTACAACACTACTCTGAAATTCTGGGCGAATTCTTTCAACAATTTTTGAAATGGAAGGTACTTGGTGAATAGCTTAGTGATCTGGTATTTTGTGATCTCTATCAAAGAAACTATCCCAGTTGCTTATTCTCAAGCAAAAAAATGATAAAGTTGTTGGTTTTTGAACGTGCAGAAGTTGATAATAAACTTAACTATACATAATGTGATTTGTGGAACTTGAAAATAACAAATCAAATCCAGATATGTATGTATATAATATGGAAAGTAACAAATCCAATCAAAATATGTGTATATAAAATGGAAGACATAGAGACATCACAAAACAACACGTCCAAGCTTCTTCTTTGTATAAATAGAAATCATTTACCAACCGTATGCATTTGCCTCATAAGTATCAACTGGTTTGAAACCGATGTTTTTACATAAAAAACATTTTCCTGCATATTTTTTCCAATATATACCGCTGATTTATATATTAATATCTATAAATCCTGACCCAAAGACGGATTGCTCCACAATGATAGAGATAGAATTTATAAACAGCCTAACAAAATTAAACACTTACACCACAACTAGAAAGTTTATTGGATTTTTATTTCAACCAGAAAACCAAACCATAATCTAAAATTTAAAATTTTAAACAAAACACGACATCTAACAGAATTAGTATTAAGCACGGGTAGTGAGTCATACCTTAAGAAGAAATTCTTGGTTAGCATGTCAATTTTAGAATTCAAAGTGTATTTATATTGAAGTAAAAAAAATTCCTTCATAGCATTGGTGAGTTTGTTTTTTATTTATGGATGAATGAAGTGAGCTATTTTTTTAGATAGCAATATTGATCATTAGTATTTCAATTTTAATAATTTGGGATAGTTAAATTTCACTTTCTTGGTTTCTTAGTTTCTTTGTTTGAGTTTAGAGTTTAGACTTAGCCAGCCTAATCTGTTCTACTTTTATAGTCGTGAGATAAATTTTATGGGTATGTTTTAATTAATTTCTTTTGAGTATAAACTATTTGGTTAGTGTAAGAAGAAATAAAAACATGCATATAGAGATCTGATAGAATTGCATATTTTAGATGATTGTGTTTCATTGTCAATATCATACGAAATTTATTTAATAACGAATGTGTCATAACAAAATTGAAGAAACCAAACGAACTAAACCAAAGACCAAATCACCAACATAATAAAAATAACTATTTTTAATATATTACTATTATATATATTTTATAAAAATAATAATTTTTTTAATATAATCCCGCTGCAACGCGCGGGCAATTTTTCTAGTTATATATAAAACTAAGTACAAAAACTAAAAACGAAAACGTCAATTATTTAAAATTTTAAATATAAATTAAAATTAAATTTATAAACGTCAGATATTTAATTTAGCTATATTATTTATGTAATCCGAAAAATTTAGTGACACATGTCGATATCTAATTGTTTTAAGTTTAAAAATAGGAGGGAAGAAAAAAGCAGTCGATAGATAAAAACTGCTCCAAGAAAGTAGTCCTCTGTCCTGATCGTTTCTTCGGTGTCTCCTCCGGGTTGGCACCCTTCTAATAGCTATCAGAGGTGTAAGTCCGGTCATTTTATTTTTTCTTTCTGACTCTTTCATCTTTTCCACCGGGTTGTTCTGATGGATTGAGAATCTGATTATCAAGAATCATACCCACTCTTCTTAAGAGAGTCAAGCCAAAATCAGTGAACCCAACAACCAAAACACTTTCGGGAAAGCTTTCGTGGATATTTTTAAGGAAAACCATCAAGAAACTTGCCCGGAATACATTAAATATGCTGAAGACTATAACATAATTCAATATCCAAAAGAAATCAAGGAGCATTTGATGCAGCATTCAAGAACCACCTTGATCAGAAAATTCAGTCTTGGAATTCCAAAAAGAGCTTCTCTCAAACCCTTTCTTGAATCTTTTAGATTCAAGGGCTCATACACTTTTGCTACTTATAATTCTCGTCATATCCTAATTGAATTCAGCATTAAGGAGGATGTTTGCTTGCTATGGTCCAAAAACGTTTGGAATGTTGACGGGAAAACTATGCATTCGATAAAATGGTGCCCCGATTTTAATAAAAGCTATGAAAACCCAATGATCTTGTTGTGGGTTAGGTTCAAAAAAACTGCCTGAATACTTGTATAGTATGTCTGTAATTAAGGATCTAGCCTCATCCCTTGGTAATGTCTACGAAACGATTGTTCCTGATAAGTTTAGAGTCAGCAAAAATGCATGTTATGCTCAAGGTGAAATCGATGTTTCGAAAAAGCTGAAAAGAAGACTATGGATTGGTTTCGGTGAAAATGACGGTTGCTGGGTTGGGGTTAGTTATAGAAATGCACCAGCTTACTGTAACACATGCTATCATCTTGGTCATGATTCTATAGATTGTAGAAAGAGGAACACAAAGGCTAAAGAATCAGAAGAATCAAAAAAAGATCCTCATGATATTGCTCAAATGGAACCTTTACAAGAAAATTCTACAAACCTTCAAATACCTAAAGTCAATAAGGTACATTCCTAATCTAAGGTTTACAGAAGAAAAATAAAATCTATTATTACTGCAAAAGATTATGTTACAGAGCCTACTACTAATGTTGATGTGAGCCTTGATAAAGATGACTCTTAAAAAAATAATCCTGAAATCATAGGTGCCCTTCAACGCCTTGATCAAGATCTTCAAGATACTGCTGATAACCAAGTTGCTGATGAATCTCATTATTCTCAATATGACAATGTAGGCAGCTGCAATGTATCTCCAAGATCCACCTCCCCTGAACAAGATTTCAACACTATAATTAGCAACAAGATTAACACTGCTTCAAAAACCAAAGGTGGAAGAAGACTATCTATAAACTCTCTTCTTAAAAGAGAGAAGAGAAATACCAAATCTTTATCTAATAATGATAAAGATCATTAGTTGGAATGCTCGAGGAATTAACAATAACCCAACCTTGGCTAGGCTTAAATCTATGACTGTTAATGATAAGGTTCAGGTTATTGCTATTCAGGAGCCTATGGCTAGAATAGACAAAATTGAGACGATTGCTAGGAGAATTGGCCTTTGTAATTTTATTGCCAACTGCTCTAATAAGATGTGTATCTTTTGGGTTGAGGAAGTTAACATAGTTGTCAACAATGATCAAGACCGGTTTCTTCATATGGTAGTCACCTATAAGGATTTTACCTTTAACTTTACCTCTACTTATGCAAAAAACAAAAGAACTCTTCGTAAAGATCTCTGGAATCAGCTTGCTACACTGGCTACTAATGCTAATCCGTGGATGGTGGATGGAGATTTCAATGCTATCACCTGTGCTGATGACCAGCTTGGTTTCTCCACCTTTGATAATGTTGGGACTAAGGACTTTACTGACGCTATAAGACATTTCTGCCTTGAAGAGGTTGATTATGTTGGTTCCAGATACACCTGGAGTAACAACAAGTGCTGGAAAAGATTAGACAGAGCACTCATTAACAATAATATGATCACTACTATGAACTGTATCCAGGTTTTTTACATGGTCAGAACATGTTCTGACCATGCCTCTTTACTCATTACTATATCAAATAACAATAACAGTATTCCTCTTTATAACAAATGCAATTTCAAGTTTATAAATGCATGGTCTAATAATCCTGATTTTTTGAAGGATGTTAACTTAAACTGGAGTTCTTATTGCTATAGAAATGTTAATACTGTTTTCTGGTCCAAGCTTAAGAGACTGAAAAAGTTTCTTAATGGTTGGAACACCAATCATTTTGGCAACATTTTTAATAAAGTAAGAGATGTCACTGAAGATGTTAAAAATAAGGAGCTTATTCATCAAAGGGAGAACAATGCTAACTCTAAATGCAACTTATCTAAAGCTAACAGTTATCTTATGGAGGCTTTTAAAAATGATGAGAGTTATTGGAGACAAAAATGTTTCAACACTTTGTTGAATGAGAGTGATGGTAACACAAACATTTACCACAACTATGTTTCTAAAAAGAAAAAGAAGAATACAATCAATGGTGTTAAGGACAATGGGACTTGGGTTCAGAATCAAAATGATATAGCTAAGTCTGCTGAATCATATTTTAAACATGTTTTATCTAATGATTCATACTGTTGTAATGATGATCTAATGCATGAGTCTCTTTTTAGTAACGTTCCTAATCTCATCAGTAACATGGATAACAAATATATCCTAAAGCCTACCAGTAAAGAGGAAGTTTGGTCTACAATCAGCACCATGAAGAATGATAGTGCTCCTGGCACTGATGGTTTTAATATTTTCTTTTTTAAAGTCTGTTGGGAGATTATTAACACTGATCTCTGTAATGCTCTCAACGCTTACCTTAAGGGTTATAGTATCCCTAAGGGTGTGTTCTCTACTGGTATTTGCCTTATTTTGAAAGGCCCTAATCCTGTGAATTGGAGTAATTACAGGCCTATAGCCTCTGCACCATATTCAATAGACTTATATCTAGTCTAATTAATAACATAATTGCTATTTTACTGCATAATATCATATCTAAATCCCAAGGTGCTTTTGTTAAGCATAGACTAATCCATGAGAACATTCTGTTAAGGAAACAATGATTCACTGCATTAACAGAAAACCTAAAAAAGGCAACATTATGATTTAGTTAGATATGTCAAAGGCATTTGACAGATTGTCTCATGCCTTTGTGCTCAGAATCCTAAAATGCTTTGGGTTTTCTAATAGTCTTATCCTCCTAATCAAGCCATGATCACTAATGTGATGATTTTTATCATAATTAATGGCTCTAATGTTGGTTATTTCTCTCAGAAGAATAGACTGAGACAAGGAGACCCTTTGTCTCCAAGTCTCTTTATTCTTGCTGAGGAGGCTCTTATTAGAAGTCTTGACAATATGTTTATAAAAAATAACAGTATGCAATTTTACTTGAAATCAGGTTATTTCTTACCTAGTCTGACTTTTGCTGATAATATCATCATCTTCTCCAACAGCATGCCTTCCATAATTGACAAGTTGAGTAACCTGTTAGACAACTATCAGTTAGCATCTGGGAAAATCATCAATAAACAGAAAACAAAGATCATTACCTCTGTGAAATCTCCTCAATCAAGCACCTCCAGACTCAAGATGTCAACTGGGTTCAATATGGACATTGCACCTTTTACCCATCTTGGCATCACCATTGCTGCAAATAATAAAGGGAAGAATTATATACCTTTACTTGAAAAAATTTATAACAAAATTCATGATTGGGATATGAAACATCTGTCTTTTGGAGGCAGATTGTCTCTTATCAGCAATGTTCTGCACCCAATTGTATATTATTGGATGCATAACAGTGTTTTACCTTGTATATTATTAATAAAATGGAGTTATGTTTTAATAAGTTTCTTTGGAGGTCGAAGTTCAATGAGAAATCTACTCATTGGGCCTTTTGGAGCCATCTATGTAAGACTTTTGAAGAAGGTGGTTTGAATATCAAGAAATTATCTGATATTCAAAGAACCCTCTCTCAAAAGCTTTGGTTCATCTTTAGAAATAATACTTGCATTTGGGCCAATGTTATGCATCTTACTTATAGTCCTAACACTCACCCTATAAATGTTACTTGTAAAAATACTGACTCCTCTGTCTGGAAAAGACTATTTGGTATAAAGAACCAAGCTGAACACAATATCAAATGGTTAATTGGTGAGGGTTCTGTGGACTTCTGGTATAATGTATGACATGACCAAACTCCTCTCATCAGGGACTTCAGCTCTAGTAGCTGCTTTCTCCCTGTAAGAGTTATGTCTTTTTGGAAAGATAATAGCTGGGACATTAATACTCTTTCCAGCTTTCTGTCTCAAGATAGAGTCAAGCAAATAAAGTGCTTCAATCTTAATCATGCCCAGAAGGATAGAATTATGTGGAAGCTTTCTACTGATTCAAATTTTAATACTAAACTCACTTGGGAAAGCATGAGATGTAAGCATAACATGTCTACTTTTTACAAAAAAAAAATTGGAATCACCATATTCCTAAAACAATTTCTTTCTTATGTTGGAAGCTGGTTATAAATTTTACTCCTATTGATAGTATTCTTTCTAAAAGGCACTTATACATAGTCTCTAAGTACCAGTTTTGTTGCAGTTGCGAAGAGAAAAATCATCTATTTGTCAACTGCAACTTTGTTTGGTCCTTGTGGAATTACTTTGGTTCTATTTTCAGGATTCCTATTAAGCGTTGTATGACCCTCAATCATATCCTTTATTGTTGGTTTTGGATCTCCAATCGGTAAGTTTTATGTTACCCATCTCGTCCCTCAGATAATCTGTTGGACAATCTGGTATAACAGAAACCATTGTAAGTTTCATAATACATATGATTCCTTCATCAATGCAGTTAATCGTGTTTCTAGAATAATGATTGGCATTGATTCAGCTAGCAGACTATCCTCTAAGCACTGGTCAAATGTCATGAGTGCATGTGCTTCTCTAGGATGCAAATTTATAAATAACAGAAAGTGTAAGCCCACTTACCTGAAATGGATTGCTCCCACACCTGGTAGATTCAAGATCAACGTTGATGCTGCTTGTAGAACCTCTAGTGAAGCTAGTGGAGGTATAATTGTCAGGAATGATGTTGGGGAAATCGTCTCTGCCTCTGGATGCTTGTTTGGGAAGATGACTCCTCTTAAGGATGAATGCAAAGCCCTTGCGGAGGGTCTGATCATTTGCCATAAAAACAATTGGCAAAATGTTGATATAGAGTCAGATTATCTAACTCTAATCAACAGTCTTGCCTCTGGTTCTATCGTCCCTCTCCTTCATACTCACTTCAAAGTTTGTCGAAGCTTAATCCGCTCTCAAATGACTTTGCGCCACATTTCCAGAAATCAGAACATGGCTGTTGATTTTATAGCCAAATGGACGCTATCAACTCGCATCAAGCATAACTTCAAAGGCTTTGAAGCTCAGTCTCCTCTTCTGGCGATTGTTACCTTGGAGAGTCTTGGAGTGGGGTACATAGACCCTCGTTAGCTTCTTTCTAGTGTTGATTCAAACATTTCGAGTTGTTTCCATCTATGGCGATTTCGACTTTGTAGTTTTTGTGTGGAGACATTTAAGCAGTCGTAGAGAATGATACTGAAGCTAGGGTTTCTCTCCCAATTTGGGAATTTCCTAAGTTTGGTCTAATTTTGTTTAGTCCTTCATTTTTTTATTCTCCATTTGAGAATACAAGTTGTATCAACTCTTATTTTAGTAATAAAATATCTTATTCGCTCAAACAAAGTTTTAAAAACAGGAAAATTAACATTTAAATAAATAAAAAATAAAAAATAGTCAACAATAAACGTGAATCAAATATTTGATATAACTTCTTAGTCTCTTACTCAAACATCAGGTTTTTTAATTCAAATACTATATCTTCATATGATCAAAAATATAAATAAAAATTTCAATCATGATTTATTTTTTAAATAGTTACTTTTTATTTTATATTTTATTTCCAAAATTATTTAAAACATATTTTTAATTTTTTTTCCTTCAAGAATTTGATACAAACTGAAACAAAATAAGTTTAAATTTAAATAAAATATTAAATTTAATGGAATAACATTAGTATCGGTGGTGAAAGACAACACATAATTATTGGGTATAAATAGCAAAATAGCTTCTATTGGAGATATTAAAAATTTATCACTCTTTACATTAGTCCAAGAATAGTCAGGATGGTTAAAAAATGCGCGAGCAATAAATTCTCCTCCAAATCCAATCCTTCAATTGACATACCATCCTAAGCAATTGGTGAACCCAGTAACAAAGACATTTGATTGACATAATACTCACATATAATAATTTAGATATTCTCGTAACTGTTTATCAAACTGATATGAAAGTTATGAAACAAAAATTTAAGGAAAATGATTTTATCTCAAAAAATAATTGTGTGTTTATTGAGAAATATAAGTTTGCACAAGTAGTGCGCTCTTGAGATGAGATTATTGAGATGATTGAATTGTGGAGGAATACAGTGATAGTCAGGTTGTTAGGACATAATGTTGGATACAATTATTTATCTATTACATGGAAACAAATTTGGACTCCTAAGGAATGATTGAAATTGTGAACGTTAGACACGGATTTTCATGACTAAGTTTTTGATCGTATACGAATTTAATTTTGTATTATTGTGTGGCACATGAATTATACTCAATTATTATATGATAGTTTGAGAATGGATCCTAGATTTTAGGCTTTAAGTGAACTATATTATCACTAGGAAAACTTGGGTTGATGTCGGGATGCAAAACTATACCTCACTTATTTTGGGCAAGATGGACGATTTGATTGGAAAAACACTTAAAATTGACCCACTAACTAAGATGAGGAAGAGAGAAAACTATACACGACTAGTGGTGGAGATTGATTTGGATAAGCCATTGGTTCCAAATATTCACATTAGAGGGGAAATATGTATGCGGGATTGCACTTGATTTGTTTTAAATGTGGTCGTTTTGGTCATCAAAAAATAAACTGCCCCTCGAATGGACCTCGTCAAGATAATATTATTATATAAATAGATATGCATTAACGTATAGTGGATGGGATGAATAGAGGTATACCAATGATGGAAGATGAGTCTTCCTTTGTTGATTTGATGATGGTTAAATAGAATACGACTTATGGTCTCATAGCAAAGTCTCCAAATGGAGCTAGTTCGAGTGGTGGTCAAAATGAGGCAATAAAAGGGGCTGTCTCCCAATTTGGGGCGTTATTTATCGACGAGCGTACTAAGAGAAAATTTGTGTTTGTGATGTGAGCTAATACTGTTAAGTGTTCGAATGAGAAACATAACATATCTAATGGTAAAAAATAACAAAAACAAATGTGGGGAACTTGGGCCATAAGGTCACTTTCATAATTAAATTTGAAAAATCAAAGGTTTTAACTATAAAACCCATGTGGTCGTAATTGTTGGAGGGACTATTTTACGAAATAAAAACTCAAAAATGGGTAAAAGAAAGTCTATGAAAGGTTTGAGTCAGAACAATATGAAAATAGGAGCGGGTCACTTTGGAGAAACTTCATGTATGCCAAGGACAAAAATGAGTCATTTGGAAAGAATGAGTTCAGTACAAGGGGGATAAAAAATAAATTTAGATGTGCAGTATGGTCTTGATGGATCCACGTAGATTGAAAAAAGAACAAAATATGCTTTATTTAGCAACAATAATAAAATTGTGAATAAATCAAATAGATCAACAAGTCTTTGTGGGGCCCAATAGAGTGAGCATGCCTTCAAAGGAGTCCAGTCAAAGTCTTGTGACTACGTTGTCCAAAACATGGGATGAGTTGCATGTTCTTTGTACTTATAAACTAAATAAATTAGACCTGAGGCTAATCTGATGGTGAATATGGTTTCAGAATCACCAAAGAAAAATTGAGTGGAGAAGAGTCACAAACAAGTCATCACTGGCTTCGGAAACAACATTAGAAATATAAGGAGCACATATTTGTATTATGTAAGTCATATTTTTTTTATGTGTACACAAATATGGATATTATTGGGTGGGATTCAACTACTTACTCGTTAAATGTATCAGTTTGGAATTTTCATGGGGCAACGACATATAACTTTTAACGAGTAGTTCTAGAGATGTTATGGTGCATAATGTGTGGTTAAGTATTATAGTTGAGCCAAATGTAAGTAGTTACAAGTCTAGTAAGATAATCCGTATGTTGGGTAAGATATGCTCAACAAAAGTAGAATGAGAAACGTTTAAAGGTATTTTTTTGCTTATATGGGATGACTCAGACATTGATATCTGGATTTTATCCACGAGTCAATAATTCATCGACATTGAAGTGTCAAAAAAGGTGTAGAATCATGGATTTTCTCTGTAATGTATGCTTATACCCGAGTTACGAAACATGAGTAATTAGTGGAAGCATTTATGATCTCTTTCCAAGGTCTCCAAACTCTATAGATTGTGCAGGGTGACTTCAATCAAGTGGGAAATGAAGATGACAATAAAGGAGAGGTCTCTGGTATTAATGATTATAATGGAAACATTCAAAGAATGGAACCACAAATGAAGGTTAATTTACTTAGGTTTAAAATGGTTGAAGTTTTCGATGATATTCATCAGTAAATAAATTACTTCTTGCGAGAATTTGGGGGATTCAACTCTCGCTTCAAAGGTCGTATAATTTTTCAATTTTCAAACTTGGTAAAAAATAATTAAAGAATGAGTATATGATTATTCTAGAAGATAAGGAGATATTATGGTTTCACAATTCAAAATATTGGTGGATAAATTTGGGTGAGCATAACACACAATTTTACCACCTTTCAACCATATAAAAAATAATACTATGAGAACTACAAGTTTGAGAAATGATAAAAATGAGTGGATTTTGGATCTACCAGAGGTTTAAAGTTTGGTTAGATCATTTGTTGAGAAATTTTATTCCACATATATCATATTTGCTGATCCGTTTTCCCTTCCATGTATCCTTCAACTCGGGAAATTCGAATCATATATTCTAACTGAAGAGGTTTTACATGACACATGTGTCCGTTGTATTTTATGCAAAATATTAGGATATAGTTAGCCTGTTTAATGTACACATATGTCCGTTGTATTTTATCCAAATTATTAGGATATAATTAGCATGTTTATGAGATTGTCCCTAACACAATTGGAAGGGAAGAGATCCATACTCGTCTTAATGGTATGATTGTTCATCTTATTCCTAAAGTTGTCAACCCGAAGAGAGTTAGTTTTATCCGATAAGATTGATCAAATTTATTATGACCTTAATGGTTAACATGCTGTGACATTTGCCAACCGAGCGTATTCGACCCAATTGGAAGAGTTTTATTCACGCCCAATCTACTACAGGTAATATAGTTTTAGTGCATGATGTAGACCATCAATTGCGTAGAGTCACTGGGGTACAAGAATATTTGGTGGTTAAGATTGAATTAGTTTGTGGTTCATTGAGGACAATATCACTTAGTTTGGGCTCCCAACAACATGTATAAGTCTTATAATTACCTCCATAAGTTTGAAATCAATATAAATTATACGAAATGGAAAGTCGCTTGAGACTGTCACATCGCAACGAGGTATCACTAAATGGGATTCGATGCATTGTTATTTTTTGTCATGTATATTAAATGATTATCTCATATCATTTAAGGTCTTTGTAGTAGTGATTAATGAAACCTAATCCAAATCTATTGGTAAGTCCTCCAGTCTCTCACGTCTTCTTTGTAAAAGATTCAATGTTGTTTGTAGAGGCTTTAAAAATTCAAAGTGATTAAAGAATTATTATGGTTGTTTCATGATGAAACTGACCAATCGATAAGTGATGAGAAGTTGATGATAGTATTTTATGAGAATCTAGAACAGAGTCACAAAAATGATTTGACGTATATGAGTGGTTTTATTTGTCATAGTGAATCTTTGGGGACGCATCTGGGTACACCAATTTCTTCAAGTCGTATCCCAATGGGTTTTTATCGATGGATTAATATGAAGATAAAGGGAGAATTACTGAATTAGATAACGCTAAATCTCTCTCTAGCGGGTTAGATAATTTTGGCCAAATCAGCTTTGAGTGTGATCCAGACTTATATTTTGTTAAGAAAATAAAATTATCATGCATGTGTGTAGTGAATTCGATCTGATTATTAAAAATTTAATGTGGGGTTCATTTACGATGGATAAGAAGATAAATTAGGTGGCATGGGGAAAGATGTGTAGACCTAAAAAGGAAGGGATGTTAGATTTAAAGGAATAATGAATTTTAATAAAGCGTTATTTATTATAAAATGACAAAAGGTTACAAGTAAGAATTCTTAGATAAAAATATATTAAGGAATGATCAATGGACCATATAGTTAATTGTTGGATTTGAGGATATGTAAAAATATCTTGGAAAGGTGGGACGTGCATATTAATGTAGTGAGTATAGTTCAACATTTTGATTTGGAGCGGTACAAATAGAAGTTGGAGCCATAAGGAGTATATTCGGTAAAATTAGCTTATAATTTGTTGATTTTTATGAGTGAGGAGGCAATATTCAAGTGAGAAAATATTTTGCGCTCAAGAGTCCACAAAAATTACGTGGATATGGTAAGTCCCTGTATGGTAAGTCCCTGTAGATGGCTATTCACTTGTTGAGAGATTATGAAAGGTAAAAATATCTTTGAGACTCATGGGATGGACTTGTGGATTTAAAAAATACATTTGAGAATATGGCGCAATGTTCAACACCTATCATAATATCTTCGAAACTAATAACTTCAAGAGTATGATGTAAATAATAGGGATTTAACCTCATAGTGATAACTAATTAATAGTTGATTAATTTACACATGTTTAAGCTTATCCAACATCCTCCCCCTTAAGCTCAAACTTGATTTTTATCTTTTCCATCGTCTTCGTCCATCTCTATAATTAATTAATTTGGTGGAGGTTTGTTCGAACATATTCTGGCAATATGTTGACCATTACATATGTAATATCATTTCTCTTCTTTCTTTATGGTCTGTCTCTTTTTCCGAAGAGCACTTGAAGATTTTGTTGTCTTATTCCCTCTTGGACAGCCTCTTGGACGTTCTACTTTCAAATTTGTCTTCATTGTTGGGCCAATATCTCTTGGCCTCATCCTTACTTCGTGTTGTATTTCTTATTTGAGTCTCGCTATTAATTTGTATAACTTGTCTTCATTTGATAAGCTTTTACTTGATTATCTCTTATGATACTCATATTCTTGAAAATATTTGTAAAATTGATTACGTAAATTTCCATATATTTTGCAAAATGTGTCGTGACTTTAAGTCGGCTAGCTAATTCAAAACTTTGTCGATATGTCTTCTGCACCATTGGGTGCATACTATAAATAACATATACAAGATTTTGAACTATGTTGTCAATCATCCTTTCCAAGTTTCTAACTCTTGCCCAAATTTTAGATATCTTGTTGTCCGTTTTTTTAGCAATCGTATCAAATAATTCCAGCACGTCTATCTAGTTAGCTCATGTTGTATTATGGGTTGATTTGTCATACCTTCGGAATCCCATAATAATTCCATATTCAGTTGATACCATTTCATGTTTATGGTCCTTTGTTCTTACAGAAAATATCTAATATACAAAAATATACAATTTTATGTTCCATCCTTATTTTACAGAGAACATGTATACTGGAGACACATATTTACACGTTGAAGATAAAAACTTATAAGAGAAAATGTTTTGTTTTGTTCAATTCATATTACAATACAACATTCCTTTAAATAGACAATATTTAATAACAGTTTAACCTTATTGTAATACCTAATTAAGAGTTGATTAATTTACACGTTACACGTTGAAGATAAAAACTTATAAGAGAAAATGTTTTGTTTTGTTCAATTCATATTACAATACAACATTCCTTTAAATAGACAATATTTAATAACAGTTTAACCTTATTGTAATACCTAATTAAGAGTTGATTAATTTACACGTGTTTACGCTTATCCAATATCCTTTGCCTTAATCCATAATTTGATTTTTGTCTTTTCCATCGTATTCGTTCATCTGCACAATTAATTCATTTGGTGGTGGTTTGTGCAAACATAATACTGTCATATGCGGACCATTACATATGTAACATCATTTCTATTATTTCTTCATGATTTGTCTATTTTTCGAATATCACATAAAGATCTTTTTTATTCGTGCCCTCTTGCACGACCTCTTGGACAATATATTTTCAAATTCGTCTTTATCGTTGCACAAATCTCTTTTAGCATAATCCTTACTTTGTGTTGTATTTATTCTCTGAGTCTCGCAACGAATTTGTATAACTTGTCTTCATTTGGCAAGTCATCAATATCATGCATTATTAACTTGAATGCCTTGCAATATTTCTTCTCACTTCCAGTTTTCTTTAGATCACCAAGATGCCGCTTTGCTAGAGAATCCATCTGTCTAGGGAGAAAACTCTCTCGTAGCTCATGTTTTAATTCATATCATACCTTCATCTTCACAAGTTGTTCATTGGTCAGCCTCTACGTCAACCAATTAGTTAGCCTCCTTACCCATATTCATAGCAGCAACCCTTACTTGATCTTCTCTTGTGACACATTTATTCTTAAAAATATGGTCAAAATTCATTATTTAAATTTCGAGATCCTGTGCACAACACGAATATTATAGTTTCTTTCTTACTTTGTGTTGTATTTCTCATGTGAGTCTCTGTACGAATATTATAACTTGTATTCATTTAAGAAACCATCAATACCATGCATTACCAACTTGAATGTCTTGCAAAATATTTTCACACTTTCGATTTTTTGTAGGTCACCAAGAGCCATTTTGGCT
This sequence comes from Limnanthes douglasii subsp. nivea, assembly GCA_036936605.1. NCBI lineage: Eukaryota > Viridiplantae > Streptophyta > Magnoliopsida > Brassicales > Limnanthaceae > Limnanthes > Limnanthes douglasii. Next base: position 128,759,177 of record JAUPFV010000004.1, read on the forward strand.
AGATAATCCATCTCTCTTAGTTCATGTTTCAATTTGTATCATACCTTAATCTCCGGTAGGTGTTCGTTAATCAGCCTCTTCTTTCACCAATTCTTGGCCTCCTTAGACATATTTATAGCATCAACCGTTACTTGATCTTTTCTCGTGACATCTATATTCTAAAACAATATGGTTAAAATTCATTATTTAAATCTCCATATCCTTTGCACAATAAGTCGTGGCTTTAAGTGGGCTAGATAATTTGAAACTTGGTCGATATTTCTTCATGTTCTGCACCATTGATTGTATGCTAGAAATCTCATATTCAAGATTGTGAATTATGTTGTCAATTATCTTTTCCACTTTGCTAACTCTAGGCCAAGTTTTGGACATCTTGTTGTCCATTTTGTAGCATTTATATCAAATAATTGCATGATGTCTACCTGATCAGCCCTTGTTGTACTATGAGTTAATTCTTCATACCTTTAAGATCCTATAATTATTCCATATTTTATTGATGCTTGCATATGTATATCTTTTGTGCCCTCCTTTTATACCATTTTAGGTTTATGGTCCTTAGTTATTACACAAACATATACACAAAATATATTATATAAAAAATAATATTATTTATGTTACAACCCATATTTAAACAAAAATACTTGAGACATATTTACACACGGGAAACAAAAATTTATAGTTTATAAATGTTTTATTGGGTCAATTCATATCAGAATACAATATTTCTTTAAATTGGTAATAATTAATAGCGGGTTTAACCTTTTCTTAATAACTAATTTATAATTGATTAATGTACACGTGTTAAAGCTTATCTAACATCCTTCCCATAAGGTCGAATTTGATTAATAACATGCGGACCATTACATATGTAATATCATTTCTTTTATTTCTTTGTGTTCTTCCTTATTTTCTGAAGAGTTCTTTAAGATTTTGTTGGTTTATCCTCTCTTTGACAGCCTCGTAGACGATCTAATTTCAAAATCGTCTCTATTGTTGTGTCAATCTCGTTTGGCATAATCCTTATTTCTCCTCTCAACCCCGTTACGAAGTTGTATAACTTGTCTTCTTCTGACAAACCATCAATATCATGCATTATCAACTAAAATGTCTTGTAATTTCTTCACACTTTCGGTTTGCTCTAAATCATTAGGAACCCGTTTGGCTAGAGAACTCATCTGGTTAAGAGGATTCACGTAGTTCATGTTTCATTCATATCCAACACATGTTATTACCTTATTTAGTGCATTCTTACACAATCGCATTGGCTAAAACATAGATTTTTAATCCCAAATAGTAGCATAGTTTAAAATCAGTCAGAGTGTATACTTTAATGTGTACTTTGAGTTGAACCAAACAGATGCCTATTAACTGGTATAGTTAGAACTTATACAATTTGGAACATACACATGTTCTTTTTTATGCAGACGCTCATAATCAACATTTTAAAGCATTAAAAGCGTATAGATGAATTTGTTATGCCATGACCAGAGGTGGAAAACCGATAGACCCACGACCCATTTAACCTATTTAATAGTTTTAAACAGGTATGTGTCTAACAAGTAGCAGTTTACTCATTTAACAATTTTAAATAGGTACGTGTCTAACAGGTAACTGCTTATGCAAGTAAACGTGTATGGCAGGTAGCGTGTCTCGCATGTAGCAGATTAGGCAGGTAAACCCACGCAAATTACCCACCAGAAGACCCATTTAAGGCACTGTTAATCAAGTATTTTCTAATATTATTTAAAACTGATTTGTATGCACTAATTAAATCGAATTTCAATAATTGAGATATGTATAATATAAACGAAATAATTATGATATTTATTGTATTTTAATTTAAAATATTATATTATTTAAAATATTTATACGATCATCAAAAGAATAATTTATATGCCTTAGCTAAATTGAAATTCTATAACTAAAACATGTATATCGTAAACAAACTAATTGTAATATGATTTTGATATTGTTTGATTATATTTAGATACTATAAATATCTTATTTAGGTATTAAATAATATACCTATTAAACATCTAATTGTAATTTTATTTTAAAATATTATATTATTTAAAATATTTATACGATTATAAAAAAATAATTTTGGAAACTCTATAATTAAGACATGTATATATGATTGCTCCAGTCACGTATAGACGACCTTTCAGCTTTTGGAACCAAACCCCACAACATATCCAATCTAATATCAGGAACGATTTTCGTAAGCGGTCTTCTTAAACCAAAAACCAAACATATATTTTCGACCAACAATTTCAAAGTGTAGAAACAGTTTTAACGGTAAAGATGATTACTTTTAATTTTAAATTGAAACAACTAATTTCGAAAAATCAAAATTCAAATGAAATTTTGGTATAAAAGAGCGTGAGGTTCTACCTTTTGAATTCCGAAAGGATTACCGCCTATTAATCGTGTTAATAACAATATTATACAATAGATGTGCATTCCACCCTCTCCAACTGATTCAACAAAATATAATGAGTATGACATACCGATGCATCTGCCAAAAACAATTAGGAATAATCTATTGATATCGTTATGTATCAACTCTAAGATCTCTTTTGAGTTGGAGAGTGAGGTTAGAGCAAAGAAAAAGACCATTACATCACTGAATCAATTCAGATGTACAACATTTTGTCGTAAGTGAGTCCTTAGCATATGTAAGGCATTTTGTTATTTTTTTTTTGGATTCGAGTAAGCCCTTATTTTATCAAGGAATTTTGTAGTATTATATATTAAGATTTTTTATTAGGGCTTGATATAGCCAAAGCATTTTGTAATATGTGTGTCATAAAAGGAGGAATACTATTTTGTTTCCTTTCATCCTATTTTTGTTTAATCTTATTCGAAGGTGTGTAAATTAAGTAATTCAATTAATCAAAAGTAATCGATTCGAAGATACACAAAAAATTCTTATACTAACCATTCAAAATTAATCCATTTGAAGGTACATAAATCAATTATTTTAACCAATCGAAGTTAATTAATTTGAAGGTATACCAATCAATTATTTTAACCAGTCAAAAGTATTCCATTGTAAGTGATGTAGTTGCACAAGCCCATGATTATATGACCCGTTTGGACAAACGGAAACAGGCTTTATTTGGGGCCCATATATCAGAATTAGGTGGTGCGACCACTCAAATCGAACGCGTCGAGAAGCCCAACGATTTTTGAAAGCATCACTTTGTGATGAAGTCTATGCCCTAAATTTAATCGTTTAAACCCTCGTTTTTCTGCTTTAGTAAATTTTCTGCATTTTTCTATTTTCGTTGGATTTTATTAAAATAGTTATCCAGCTCCAATCGCTTTGAAATTGGGTTGAGTTTTATTTTATTGCATAAGGATTAAAGCTGTAATTTTGGGCTAGGGTTTCGAGCAATTCTATAAAAGGCTCTCAAACCCAAGTTTTGCCTAAGACTTTTTTTAATAGAATTTGATTTTCTTTAGAGTCTCTTACTCTGACCTAAGTTAGATTTATCCATCTTCTATTGTTCGTCTTCTTTCTCTGACTTTTCAGCCACCTGTTCCATCTCGTAGCTTAACGCTACCATATTGGTATGCCGCCAAAGCGATCTTTTCGGGGGAAGTCCACTCTTCCGATCACCGAATCGGTCGACCGTGATGAATTCGGTCAATTCCAATCCCAGGTTGGTGAACAGATGCACTCGTTGGGAAATCACTTGAGAGACGTACAAGAAGTACTATACAGGCTGTTGAACAACCAAACCAATGGATTTCGAGCTCCAGGTTCGAGCAACCAGCCGTCGGAATCTGAGAGAGAGATCGGCCGCGAGCGGAATCCGTTTCCTCCTCGACGAGAACAAGTTAGGGGTCAATACTCACCACAAGACTTCCGTGACCAAGTCTTTGAGCAGCCGCCACCGAGAGATTCTGATCTGAATGCCAACAACCGGTGGGAATCTGGATTCAGATTGGAGATCCCAGAGTTCCAAGGGAGTCTGGCAACGGAGGAGTTTTTAGATTGGATCGCCTCAGTTGAAGAAGTACTTGATTTCAAGGAGGTTCCGGATGCAAAGCGGGCACAGTTAGCTGGAACTAAATTCTGAGGCCGATCTGCATCCTGGTGGCAATAGCTCAAGGAGACCAGATCAAGGCACGGTAAGCCAAAAATAACAACTTGGGCTAAGTTTGTGAAGCACTTGAGGGCTTCGTTTTTGCCTTACAACTATGCCCGCATAATGTATCAGCAGTTCCAAAACCTTAAACAAGGGTCAAGGACTGTTGACGAGTACCATAACGATTTTTTCAAGCTACAAAACCGTGTCGATATTGCTGATTCGGCATATGAGGTAGTATCTCGCTATATAGGGGGGATGCGACAACAGTTTCAGGACCAACTGAACATGTTCGACCCTGTGAATGTGTCTGAAGCACATCAGCACGCACTGCATTTGGAGAAAGCCCTTTCACGAAGGGCTTATGGAGGAGACACTACCAGAACAAATCCATTGGCATTCCCAAAAAGGACGGTTACAAGCCCTAACCCAAGAGTACCAACTGCTTATCCTATGCGCACATGTGCTAATTTGCAGGTCCCTATTCGCATATTTACTTCCTCACAGGTCCGGTGCTACCAATGTTATGAACTATGGAACGTTGCTACACAGTATCCAAAATTACGACAACAACCCCTTCCTCACGGATTGGTCTCCTTTTACAGACGGTTCATACATAACTTCAGCACTGTTATGGCTCCTATTACAGAGTGTATGAAGGGTAAGACATTCTACTGGACCCCTGCAGCAGCTAAGGCGTTTGAGAACATCAAGGTAAGACTGACAATTGCACCGATTCTGGTTTTACCTGACTTTTCTACAGGGTTTGAACTGCATTGTGATGCATCCGGATTGGGCATTGGCGCTGTACTCAGCCAACGAGGCCGCCCCGTAGCATACTTCAGCAAAACGTTAAGTGGAGCTAAACTTAACTACATCACCTATGACAAAGAGTTCCATGCAATTGTACAAGCTTTGAAGCACTGGAGTTCCTACTTGGTCTACAATGACTTTGTCCTGTACACCAATCATGATGGCTTAAAGCATCTGCAGAGTCAGGAGAAACTCTCTTCCCGCCACGCACGTTGGGCAACATTTACACAACAATTTACCTTTTACATTAAGCATACTTCGGGGATAGTTAACCGCGTAGCTGGCGCACTAAGCCGACGCAGCATGATGATTCGTATGGAAGGAGAAGTTGTGGGATTCGAGATGATGAAGGATCTACTGGTTATCGATCCATATTTTAGTCTTATTTTAGAGGATGTCAGCGCAGGTTTGAGAAAAGATTTTGCAGTGAGAAACGGTTACCTCTTCAAAGGTAATTTACTTTGAGTTCCTGAGGGCAGTTTGAGGTTACTGATTATATAGGAGAGACACAACGAGTGACATGGGGGTAGAGATCAAACCCTTCACTCTGTATCCAGTCAGTTTTTCAGGCTGCATTTGAGGCAATATGTTATCCGTTTTGTAGCTGGTTGTCGGTTTTGCCAGGTGGCAAAAAGTACATCTTCCAACGCAGGTCTATACCTACCACTCCCAATGCCAGAAGGACTGTGGCGAAGCGTCAGCATGGATTTCATCTCTGGGCTGCTAAGACACAGAGAGGTAAAGATTCTATTTTTGTAGTGGTTGACAGGTTTTCTAAGATGGCCCACTTCATTGCCTGCAAGAAAACCACATATGCCGTGAATGTTGCTAATTTATACTTTCGTGAGGTCTACCGCTTACATGGTCTACCCTTGAATATCGTTTTTGATCGCGATGTGCGGTTTGTGGGGAATTTTTGGAGGAGTTTGTGGCGCCTCACAAACACGAAGCTGAGTTTTAGCAACACATATCACCCACAGACAGACGGCCAAACCGAGGTAACTAATCGAACGTTAGGCAACATGTTACGCATAGAGGTCTTTGGGAACTTGAAAGCATGGGATTCCCGCCTTTATCATATTGAGTTCGCCTACAACAGGCACCACAAGCGCAGTACTGGGTATAGTCCCTTCATGGTAGTCTATGGTTATAACCCACGGGGTCCTATGGACTTAGATTTCTCAACGCTTGATAAGGTTTCAGCTAAGGTCGAGAACGGCATTGCTGATCTATGGGAGATCCATGAGAACACCCGCAAAAACCTCGAAGAAACAACACAGAAGTACAAGATTGCCGCAGATAGGAAGCGCCGCCTGGTGGAGTTTGCAGTGGAAGACTTTGTATGGGCTGTTTTGACCAGGGATCACTATCATGCACACGAGTACAACAAGTTGGCTGCAAGGAAGGTGGGTCCATTTGAAATTATTTAAAAGATTAATCCCAATGCATACAGGTTGAAGTTATCCAGCCACATGAAGACCCATAACGTTTTCAACGTGAAGCACCTGGTGCCATTTACCGCTGCTGCTGAGGATGGTAAAGCTGATAATTCGTGGGCGAATTCTTCAGAAGAAGGGGAGGATGATGTAGTTGCACAAGCCCATGACTATATGGCCATTTTGGACAAACAGAAACGGGCTTTATTTAGGGCCCAGATATCAGAATTAGGTGATGTGACCATTCAAATCGAACGCGTCGAGAAGCCCAACGATTTTCGAAAGCATCACAAAGTGATGAAGTCCAGGCCCTAAATTTAATTGCTTAAACCCTCGTTTTTCTGTTTTAGTAAATTTTCTGCATTTTCCTATTTTTGTTGGATTTTATTAAAATAGAATTTGATTTTCTTTAAAGTCTTTTACTCTGACCTAGGTCAGATTTATCCATCTTCTATAGTTCGTCTTCTTTCTTTGACTTTTCAGCCACCTGTTCCATCTCGTAGCTTGACGCTACCAGTAAGGTACATTAATCTATTACTTTAACCAATTAAAGGTAATCCATTCGAATGTATATCAATAAATTACTTAACCATTCGAAAATATACCAATCAATTACTTTAACCATTTGAATGTAATTCATTCGAAGATATATCAATCAATTACTTTAACCATTAGAAGGTAATTCATTTGAAGGTATATCAATCAATTACTTTAGCCATTCAAAAGTAATCCATTTGAAGGTATATCAATCAATTACTCTAACTATTCGAAGGTATACCAATCAATTACTTTAAGCATTTAAAGGTAATCCATTCGAAATTATATTAATCAATTACTTTACTTGTTTGAAGATAATCTATTTGAAAGTATATCAATCAATTACTGTAACCATTCTAAGGTAATCAATTTGAACTTATATCAATCAATTACTTTAACCATTAGATCGTAGTCCATTTGAAGGTATATCAATCAATTACTTTAACATTTGAAGGTAGTCCATTCAAATATATATATATGACCATATAAATATATTGAGTACAAAAAATGAAATAAGAAAGGTTTCAAATGTATATATGACCATACAAATATATTGGGTGCAAAAAATGAAATAAAAACGGTTTAAGGCTAACACGATTGATGGCACATATAATTTGTACACTTTTTTAAAACCTCCCCGAGACACCAGGGTAGGATATAATACGTTCATAAATATTTACATATGTGAAACAAATATAATGTTTTATACAATTATTCAAGATAAAGTCGTAAGTGTTCGACGTTTCATGAATGCCTCATAAAGTACCTTTTTTATCATTCAATCGATAAGTTCCAGGATTTACTGTTTTGATAGTATATGACATTTCCAAATTTGGTGCTCGCTTTCTAGCCTTTTATCATTGGTATGTAAGAAAAAAAATTCAACCCTCTATCCCCAATTTTAAATTCTCTTATTTGAATTCTAGATGCATATATGTTTTTCATCAAGGTTTGATAATGAACATCGCACAAATGAGTTCTGATTCTTCTATCCTCAATCAAATCTAATTCAACTCTTGTAGCTATATCATTATTTTCTTCGGAATAACTTTCGATTATGAGGGATGCGATGAAAGTTTTAAATGGTTTATGAAGAATATACATAAATTTTCGTTGGTCTATGAACAATGAACATAAATTTAATTTACTACATTAACTCTAAGTAACATAAAAAATCATGTATAATTAATACGGTATCCTTTTGGATCTTTAGTAGTTTGAATATGTACCAAAAAAATGACAAAAAATTCTCTTTATTAAATTTTGTAATAAAAAAAAACAAAACAACCTTTTGGATCTGTTAGTAGTATGAATATGTACCCAAAAAATGACGAAATTTTCTCTTTTTAAATTTTTTAATAAAAAAAACAAAACGCAACATTATTCTTTATTAGCAAATATGCACAATTTTAATAAACAGATTTGTAGGCTAAATCGAAAATGCACCATTTGAAGGTATATCAATCAATTACTCTAACTATTCGAAGGTACTTTTGTATTTAATTATTTTAATATCTTCATTTTATAGGATTTAACTGATCGAAAAGACGAAAACTACGATTATTTATGTCCCGGCTTTTTCACATGGGAAAATTGCGTTCTCATGGATAGAATTTCAAATCAGAAGGATATAGGTAAAAAAAAATTAACTTTTCTTTAAATAGAATGACAATAGACATGTAACAAAATTATAAACTTAATATTTATTATAGGTATATGCTGGACCATAGAATACTGCTATAACCTCGGGCAAAGCAAACAAATGCATTTGTCAAGGAAAATAAGAGAAAAGACTGGGCTATTACAAATATAGCAAGAGTTTATAAATGGATAGAAGTAAATGGGTTAGTGGAGGAAAACCAATGTAAATTGCAGCTGGGTCAAACAAGTTCAAAAAAATGCGACATAAAAATATAAGTAACTAATTTATTTTTAATAAAACAATTTCAATAGACAGAGCTCATTTCTTAAGGTGTTAATTTGCAGAGTTGTAACATTGTATTCATTCGAGGTCAGACACAAATCGGAAAACAGTCACAAATTGATCTAGTAACGAGAAAAAATGTGTGTAAACCTGTTGAGGAAAAGGAAAGCGCTCTCATTGAAATTGTATTTGGACATCCGGTGATCGCCGTTATTGATGTAGACGAGAACTTCAGAGGTTATAAACAGGTATATGTTTTATCTTTTTTAAACAATAAAACACCTAACGACGGAATAACATATTATTGAATATGTTTTATAAAAATATTACTGAATATTAAAAAACAATATTTTATATATTTTATTGTTATAGGGAATCTATCAAGGTCATATCTTAGTTATAGTTGGATTTGGAACTGAAAATGGTATGCAATTGCATACCATTTTCAGTTCCAAATCCAACTATAACTACGACATGACCATATGTTTTATTTCCTTCGCTCAATAATATGTTATTTAGGTGTTTTATTGTTTAAAAAAGATAAAATATATACATGTTTATAACCCCTGAAGTCCTCGTCTACATCAATAACGGCGATCACCGGATGTCCAAATACGATTTTAATGAGAGCGCTTTCCTTTTCTTCAACAGGTCCACACACATGTTTTCTCGTTATTGGATCAATTTGTGATTGTTTTCAGATTTGTGTGTGACCTCGAATGAATACAGTGTTATAACTCTGCAAATTAACACTCAATTAAGAAATGAGCTATTTCTATTGAAATTGTTTTATTAAATATAAATGAATTACTTACATTTTTATGTCGCAATTGTTTTGAACTTGTTTGTCCCAGTTGCAATTTACATTGGTTTTCCTCCACTAACCCATTTATTTCTATCCATTTGTAAACTCTTGCTATATTTTTAATAGCCCAATATTTTCTCTTATTTTCCTTGACAAATGCATTAACATCTCTTGGATTGACAAATGCATTAACATCTCTTGGATTGACAAATGCATTTGTTTGCTTTCATCTTTGATATGTCCGAGGTTATAACACTGGCTTATGCATATGGCCCAACATATATCTGTAAAAAATATTAAGTTTATAATTTTGTTATATGTCTATTTTCATTCTATATAAAGAAAAGTTAATTTTTACCTATATCCTTCTCATTTGAAATTCTGCCTATCAGAGCGCAATTTTCCCATGTGAAAAAACCGGGACATAAATAGTCGTAGTTTTCGTCTTTTCGATCCGGTAAATTCTTAGATATGCAGTACTATAACAACTATTAATGCGATATCCGAATGATTTATTTTAAATTATTTCTAATGATCAAATTATTTAATACAAAACAAATTATGATTTAATTCATAAACTATAATGCTTACCGGAGCTCTTAGAAGCTTTTTCTTGTGGGCATCTTTTTTAGATGGAGGTATATCTATAAAAAGGAACATTAAAAGTTAATAAAATTAATTGCCAAGAATTTGTATAGAACCTTCTATATGTAAAAGGTCAATAAGATTCATTGCCAAGAAGAACCATGAATAAGTATGATGATATTAACCCTCAAAAACTAAGAAATTAGTAAAGGAATAGAGAGAAGAAAGTGTTAGAAAAAAATAAGAATACCACTTTTAGAATTTAAAATAAATAACTAATCGATTGGGAAAACCGATTATCTAAGAAATTTAACATAAATAATAGTCAAATATTTTCGAAATGCATTATTAATCAATGGTAGAGTATTTTATGAAAATTAATATATGATTTTAAAAATAATAAATTAAAAAACAATTGAATCTATAACTTTCTTAATTTGTATATATTAGTCGGTAAATGCATTACCGAGTAATGCTAAAATAGTGAGTTAAAAAAAGAAAATTTAAAAGCTGATTTTTTAATATGTATATATATTAAAAATATATTATTAGAATGCGTTTCATGAATTAAAAAAAGAAAATTAAAAAGAAAATTAAAAAGCTGATTTTTTTAATATGTATATATATTAAAAATATATTATTAGAATGCAATTAAAAAAATTAATGTGAAATTTAAAACAATTTTTTTAATTACTTTATATATATTAGCTAATTTGTTTCTAAAATTAATTTGATAGCGGTAATTTCAATAGTTTATAAAATACAAAATCTAAATTAAATTGAATTTATAACTTAAAATACAAAATCTAAATTAAATTTATAACTTTTTTTATTGCCAAAATAAGTAAAGTGTGACTATTTTTTAAAAGTTAAATGAATAACTACAATTGTATGAGTAAAAAGAAAAACAAAATAAAATTTAATTCCAAATTTATATTAAAATATTTTATATTAAAATTTACATACATTACTAAAAAATTATTAAAATGTATTAATTGTATAGTATTTTTTAGAAATTAACTAAAAAGAATAGTTTTTAAAAAAAGAATTCGAAAATTTATTTGAAAATAACTACTTAACTATTGAGCGGAAAATAACTACTTAACTATTGAGCGGTATTTTTATTCTGTCTCTCTTTTTCTTTTTATTCTGGCTCTGGCTCTATTTGTGTTCAATTTCCATTACATATATTTGTAATGTTTTTCTTTTCAGTTTCCATTACATATAATTGAACAATCTTATGAACAATCTTAAAATTCATTTTATGGAAAGATATTTGTAATGTTATTTTTTTTCTTTTGAGATTGTGTTCAGTTTCCATTACATATTATAGAACAATCTTAAAATTCAAATTTTAAGAAAATATATTTGTAATGTTATTTTTTTCTTTTGAGATTCTAACACGGTGTCCACACAGAAAGACCATGAATGCAAAACTCACTAGCTGTTCTTTAGCTGGTGAGAGTGTCTGCAAGGAAAAAAATGTTTTCGTTTTCAAAAAATATTCTTAATGAATAAGCAAATGGTTAGTTACGCTCTTTTTATTTACCGTTCATGATTTTGCATAATTGGACTACTATAAACCTCCTCCAATTCTAGTCGCTGAACACATTCGATGCCAGGGTTCCTCATGTCGAAATTGAGATCGAGATCGAATCCCTAAAAAGGACCTTAAAAAATGATACCAGGTAACTTAATTTTTCAATTAGGGTTTAGGGTTTAGAAAATACTTGCACAGCTTAGGTGCATCTCCTTCCGATACGCACGCCATTCAGCGATATCGATCTCATCATCATCAGAATCCTCCAACATAGGAACTACATCAGTAGCCATCGCAGCCGTCGCTATCGGTATCGTTGAACTTCCCGGATTCAGATTCAGAGACATTGTCGAAATTGTTTTCGGAGTCATTATCAGATTCAGAGGCATTGTCGATGAACTTCCCGGAGTCAGATTCAGAGACATTGTCGAGATTGTTTTCGGAGTCATTATCAAATTCAGAGACATTATCAGATTCAGAGGCATTGTCTATCTTGCTTTCGTCTTGCTTTCGACGTCCGACTTAGAAAGGTCTTGCTTTCGACGTCCGACTTAGAAAGGACGATGTCTTCGAACTTAAGTTTATTCCTTGGAGAATGAACGATAGTTTTATCCATGATCACCAAACCCTAATCCCCAAATTTCTTAGCTTTTTAATTTTCAATGGAGAGATAACATAAAAGGAATCTGAATATATAGATTTTCCCCTTTCAACTTTTTCTTTTGGCCAACGCTTACCAATTAATTAATTAATATATATAGAGAGGTTATTCCTATCGATTATTTCTTTTTATAAGTAAGGCTTATCTGTTGATTATTATAATCTAAAAAATAAATCTATTAAATAGATATAGAAATGGAAACTTTCCAAAAATTTGAAAAAAAATTAATAGTTGACATCGGATTATATATTTTTAAATATAATATTTTTATTCTTCTAAAATAATTAATTTCAAAATAATTTCGAATATATTTTATTTCAATAATTTTAATAAAACCTTAAATCCTTTTATACACATATATTCTTTTATTTATATTTGAAGTTAAAGCGAATATAATTATTTATAGACTTTTTCTAACATATTTTAGATTGGTCAAACTCTTTTTATCAATAATATTTATATATTTATTTAATTGTTTAGATTTTTTTAGGACACTTGTTAGTACGTCGGAATTAGGGCTGGCCACGGACCGTCCGCGGGCTGGGTTCGGGCTGGCTCGCCATAACCAGTTTTTTGGACACTTGAGTTCGAATCCGACCCGAACTTTTCATACTTAAATTTTCAAACCCGAGTCCGTCCGTTTATGTCCGTCGGGTAATCCAGCTCGTCGCGCGGACATTAAGTTTAATATTTTTAATTAATTTTAAATATGTTAATTTAATTTATATATATATTATTGTTATCATATATAAAAAAATATTAATTTTTATATATTTCTATTATTTCCAAACCGGAAAGGATCGAACAAAGTAAAAACCCAAACCCAATCCGGCCCGATTGCGAGTTAAAATTTCTTAACCCGGACTCGGCCCGTTCTATGTTCGGGCCGGATCGGGTCGGGCCGGACAATACCTGCATTGCCATCCCTAGTCGGAACCGAGAACGAATTCGAATCGATATGATTTAAACTGAGAATCTAATCGATTTTTAACGATTCAGTTTCCAGTTTCATTTAAAACATTGAAACCGATAAAAGTTCGAAACTATACAATTAGTTCAGAATCGAAATCATAAACCGAGATATAATTGGTGACCATAAACGAGTATAATGAATTTTAAATCGAATCGATAAAATTGATAAACCGGTTGAATCCATACAAAAACAAACATATAAAACCAATAATTCAGTATAAAAGCGTCTAACTCTTACATTTTAAATTCTAAAAGATTATATTTTGTACGGATGTTTTTAATATATGCGCATCACATACTACATATGTATGCTCATTTGCAAAGGATTCAAAAGGCAAACAACTTTATGTTGTTAGACTTTAGTTTTGTATTGACTATATATACCAAAAGTTTAAAACACATCAGATCCACAGTTGCCTATCCCCGGTAATTCTTGAGATAGACATGCATCATTTACCCTCTAACAGTTTGGTAAAGGATTCCTGTCGGGTTTAGAATTGCAATTTTCAAAATATCATGTCAATATTTCATTCTCTTCATCATTATTATTGTTAGGTAATTAGAGGATCTATACGAGGTGTTTAATAGTCACACCTCGTGATAAATTTGTAGTGCAACAAATTCCCCGTCGTGTTTGACCACACTCCGTGACAACACACGTTATCTGAATCGCACGCCGTGTGACGAGCACGTCGTGACCATTTTATTTATTGTATCACGTTTACAAGCCATTAATTTTTATTAATATTTTCATACAAATTTAAAATATGCATCAAAATAAATAAATTAAAAATATGTATACTATAAATGTAATTTTTGAGATTATTGTTTGATACTTTCATATTTTAAATAAATATACAAATAGTTTATTATAATTAGTTTATCTAATTTAGAGGATATCTTTAAACTTGTTGAAATTTTATAATATTTTCCGTCATTATATATTCTAAATAGTTTATTAGAGTTTTTAACTATGTTAGATATTTAAAATTATCTTTATATACTTATATTTTTCAAATATTAAATACTTTATTGGATATTTAAATCAATAGTTTAAATCTTTCAAGTAATAAGTTAAAAGTTTATTAAATATTTAAATTAATAGATTAAATTTTGAAACTAATAAGTTTATTATAAGATATTTAAAATATATCTTTTAAATTATTAGAATTTTTGGATATTAATATCTTATAAATATTAGATATTTCAACTAATACACTACAAATCATATCTCAAAGTGAAATAGTTTGTCCAAATCTCTCAAAACATAATTCTACAAATACTATTACAATATCTCAAAACATTCTACAATAATCTTTTAGATGTGTTTTTATTCTTGATGTTTTTTTAATGTATGACAAATAAAATGAAATTCAAGTAATTTTAATGAAAAAATAAAATGAAAATACTCATATTTATAGGGGTTATTTTATTTATTTTCTAACAAATTGGATATCCTATTTGCAAACTAGATATCCTATTTCATCAATCAGATATCCTATTTGTTAAAAATATTTTTTAAGGATTTTTTATTTACAAATACACTACAAACTAATCTAATTCTCATTCATCTCTCAAATCATCTATCAAACGAAAATAGTTTTTCAAAATCTCTTAAAACACAATTCGACAAGTACTAATACAATATCTTAAATATTCTGCAATAGTCTTCTTGATGATGTCTTCTTTTTAGATGAATGACAAATAAAATAAAATTCAAGTTAGTTGAGAGCTATTTAAAAAATAAAATGAAAAATACCAAGATTTATAAAGGTTATTTTCCCAGAAAATCGAATATCTTATTTGAGATATCAAATATCCAATTTGATAAAGCATATATCTTATTTGGTAAAAATAATTTTTTTAAATATTTTTGTCTACAAATGCACTATAAATAAAATAATAAGATAGTAAAACTATCTTACCAACATAAATAAGAAACAAATCCGAATAAATAAATAAAACTATTGCATAATGTATTAGATAATAATTAGTTTATCGAACAATAACACTATTATTTATTGTATATTTGTTAGAAAACTAACATATTATATAATCATATTAACTAAAAAGTATAATAAATAAAAATTAGCCAACATTTTAATTAAAATATATTAATGATTATGGTATAATAATAAAATTATATTAATAGCTTATATAATATACGGTCGTGTTTTCTGTGACAATAATTTTGCCGTGTTTGACGTATAATGTGTTTGACGTGATCGTGGCAGTTTTTACCGTGACAGTCGTGTCAGTAAGTCACGCCTGAAACAAATTGAACAAACACATGAACTCAAAATATAAGCACACAAGAGTTGATTTTAGTACTTAAAGAGTGAAACAAAAAAGTTCAGTACTTATAGAAAATATGATCCAAATGTCTCTTAGTAATTTAATACTTTCAATTTGAGAATTGATTTGGAGTTGTCTGCTTCTTTGTCGGTCTTTAGTCTGTTTGCAGGTCTTTGATCTGTCTGTGGGTCCTTTACGGGGTCTGAGTTTGTCCGCTTCTTGTAACTTGGATTAAATAGTGTACTAATTTTGGCACTCCCCCTTAGTGCATTCTTTCGATCAACTAGACCGATAACTCCTTTGAACTCTTCGAACATTGATTTCGGAAGAACATGAAACAATTTTGAGCAAATAGAAATTCTTAGGTCGTAGTAACACGCAATATTGACATAGGCTACAGTAGCCTACCATCCATCTCCAACAACAATTCCTAATAGAAGAGGTTGAATATTGCTAATGACCATACATAGAGATGTCAACGATGTTAAATCTTTAACTAAATATTGAACTCTATTATTGTTTGAGAATAATGTTGAATATACATCTTTGTATACTATAAGAAACATCGAAAACAGAAGTCCATTAAATGTCGATGATATAACCGACACTATTAAAGAAAATTTTGTCGTTCGTGGATATCATGCGCCTAGCTCGTTTAATACTCGAACACTAACAGATGTATTTGTTCCAATAGCAACATGCGCAGTCCAACTCAACATGTTCACGCATATAAGTGAGATGCAATATAAACTTCTGTATCATCTATATATCGAGCAAGCAGTATCAATATTGTGAATACCATACTTCCAAGTACAACATGACAGCCCCGAAAACCCGGACCAAGCTACTCCAAACATTCTGCTCATTATATAAACAATTTGAGCCACATTGATGAACCACCACGAAAAGTTCAACACCATGGCTGCACCTGCTAAAACCAACCCGAGTTTCAAAATAAACAACCAAATGAAACAAACATGAAGGGATAAAGCCACAGCCGCAATAACAGCCATGACCATCATTTTGCTTTGCGACTGGAGAAAATTTTCCATTGAGTACGGAAACGTTGTGCAAACTCAAACAACCAGTTATCAGTTTCAATTTCCTTCCCATTTGGTTCTTTTGATTCATTTTGAACATTTTTGTCGAGTTTGTCGACATTTATAATCTCAGATTCTGAAATAGGACCACCGAGAGAAGATGATTTGCTTTCATCCACTTTAATTTCCTGAATCTCATGAGGTTTTCAGTTCCAAAACCAACTTTAACGCTGGAAATCTTGTACTTACAATATCCCTTAAAGCCTTAAGGTTACAATTAACAGGCATTTGACAAATCCCTATATCATGCCCATAAACAAACTTGAATTTTCTCTACTTGATTTGAACAACCATCTTTGCTATATGCTTACGAACCGGCTAAAAACCTTGGTTAGTCACCGAACTTTGTCATGTTTATAAAAAATGCCACTAATATTTTTTTGGTATCAAAATAGTCATTTTTGCTGGTTTCATTTTGAATATGTGGTTACTGTTGTTTGTCTTGATTTGCATCTGTGGTCACCTGTGAGTGACCACAGATGTAACAAAAAGCCAACAAAAGTGGCCGTTTTGATACAAAAAACATGAATGACATATTTGATACACATGACAAAGTCTGATGACTAACTAAGATTCTTAGCCTTTACGAACCAATACCGCATTCGACTCAGATAAACCGGCTTCAACTTGACTATCATGGCATGTTGTTGTACTAATACCACCTTTAGAAGAGACCTGCAAAACCTTCAACATAACCTTGGATGATTTGCTTTTGCTTTCACGCGGACAATTTTCAATCACGATACCACTATGAGGCTTCTCTACTTTATTATTACCACCATGAAACACAACCGAACCATTTTGTACCTTCTTAGGTGTGAGGCGTGCAGGTAAACAAGGCCCGAGTACAGGAATCAGTGCATCGCGGACAGCAAAGGCACCAAAGTCAACTGGTTAATTAATAACCGCAGTCATGTTGTCCGGTTCATTAACAACCTCAATCGAGAAACGACTTTTCCACTATCGCTCATTGCTCTCTTCAACATCATGTGAAATATTTGCATTTGATTTAATGATTTTCAAATAAAAATTTGGTTTAATATGGCATGGTTTTCCACACTTCTTGCAAATAAGCTTTGCACGATAATCCGATTTCATGTGTCTAGTTCTTCCACATCTAAAACACGTTAGTTTAAAGTGGTTTGTTGACTCCCTCTCATTCCTCGACTGCTTACCACCGTTTTAAAAATAACTTTGTGTGTTTTTCCATCTTGACCTGTCTTTAGTAAACAATGTATCTTCAACATCAACCGAATACTTACTAAGAATTTGTTTAACCAATGCTTCCTGATTAGAGAATAGGTTCTCTAACTCAAAAATTGATAGTTGGTTAACCTATCCTTGTATTCATGATATAAACGGCATGAAGTCAGATCATAATCCAAGAATCAACTAACGTCTTAGCCTTGCATCACTGATAGGTTCATCACTATCCAAACCTGAAATTTCCGAACATACATTCTTAACCTTAAGAAAGAAATTAGAGATCAACATATTACCTTGGGTTAATGAAGCAAGCTCATTCTCAAGGTATTGAAGCCGTATAATATTTTTTTGGGTAAATAACCTGTCAAGAGTATCCCATATATCTTTTGGAGAATCCAATTCACGAACATGATCAATGAATTCCTTAACGATTGAAGTTCTCAACGCAAATATAGCATTTTCACACCTTACTTTCCATTTCCACCTTAACTCATCATTTTCTGGAGTATTACTATGAAGTATCTCAGTACCGGAAACAAGATCTCACAAATCTTGTCCTTGAAGGAAGGCCTTCATACACAACCCCCAATATTGGTAATTGGTTCCAACAAGATTCTTTGTAGACATAGGAGAAGCTAAATTACTTTCGTTCATATTGATTTAATAACACTTGACATGATTTTTATTTCAATGGGTATTAAAATCAAATACTTGATATGCAGAGACCTCGCTCTGATACCATGAAACAAATTGAAGAACTGAAACAATAAGCACACAAGAGTTGATTTTATTACTTAAATAGTGAAACCCAAAGGTTCAGTACTTATAGAAAATATGATTCAAACGTCTCATAGTAATTTGAGACTTTCAGACTTCCTAATATAACTCAACTTCTTCACTAAGTAATTTAATAGGTCAGAATTGATTTGGAGTTGTCTACTCTTTCCTGGTCTTTGATCTATCTACGGGTTCTTTGTGGTTTTTGAATTTGTCTACTTATTGTAACTTGGATTAAAGAGTGCAGTAATTTTGACAACGTTGTGCTCTCCGCCATTTTTTTACCGTGATAAACTGTCATACGTACCTAGGGATGTCTATGGGCCTGGTTCGGACCGAGTTCGGACCGACCCGCTTGGGCCCGTTATTTTTTACTCGAACCCAAACCCGACTCAAACCCAAACCCGACCCACAACGGGTTTAATATTTTTGAACCCGAGCCCACCCCGTTTATGTCCGCGGGTTAGCCCGACCCGGCCCGCAAACATGTTTTTACTATTCGGGTTGAACGAATCGGTCCGATCTGATCCAAATCTGCTCAAATTTGACTTTATTTTTAATTTAAAACAAAATTTTAAGACATAAATTTTTAAACCAACATACCTTAAACACAATAGCAGAAGAGCAAAACATCTAAAAGAACTTAAAAGTTAGAATTAATGATTTGAAGTATATAGGAAAAGATTTGAAGAAATATATTTATAATAAAGGAATTAGTTTATGGAAAAAGAATATAATTAATAAATATGATATTGACTCTAAAAGTAAAATAATAATTACTCAAAGACGGTATATTATTGGTATACATATAAATGTCAGTATCCTTGTAATTAGTAAGTATATTTATTTTAGTTATACTTTCATTAAATGAAGGTAATGAACATTTAATACAACCGGATAGCTTAAATCTCACTCTACTAAACACTTAAACATTAAATACACTTGAAACACCACAAAACACCTGACCAAATTACCCTCAGTTGAAAATAATTCACACCAACTTCGAGCATAGTCCACTTGTGTGCATAATTTATTTGCTGCTACTTCAAGATTGAAAAAACGTTGTAGTGCAAGTAAAACATCATCGGATGGCTCTTCGACACGAATGAACCTTTGATTATGGTAAGGCATGAGAGTAGACGATAAGGCAGTCATAGGAAGTTCTGAATTTAGAATTTCATGTAAAAGAGGAGCGGTAACATGATGGCCAATTTATTGAAGTTATTCTTAGATTTGTTAGACCCTCCGATCTATATCTTTGTAGAGGCTTGAAGCTCCTCTGTACTAATGGGCTCATTAGGATTATAATGGTCATCTCCTCGGTGATCTTCCATTGTAGTTTCTCTTTGGTGATCTTCCACTGTAGTTTCTTTAGCTTCGAAAGGAGGCAATTTTGAGATAGCTTCTTCAGATTTCTTTTCTGCTCTCTTAGCTGGTGAAGTTTTTGAAATACTTTTTTTTTCTTTAGGGAAACAAATTTTTTTTAATTTTTTTCCTTCTTTTGTGGCTTCAAATTAGGCGAAGGTCTAACAACAGATGTATTAGATGCGTTTTTCTTCGTTGTCCTTTTCTTTTTTGAGGGTAGATGACTTCCAGATCTGTTTTGCACATGAAGAGTAACCTTACCATCATGTGCTATCAATCTCTTCACAACAAGCTGTGGGTTTGATGGCTCCATTAAATTTTTCGGGAGGTCGGCACCCGGGGAGATCCTCCGCAAATGACTATGGATAAAGTTTAAAGGTAGAAAACATGAGTAGAACGAATTTCCCTATTGATTTTCTGACCAAATGACCAATTTGGCAAAAATAATTTTTGCATCTTTCTTACGACTATTGTACCTCTTCAAAATTCCTAAGTACAGTAGCAATACATTTGCAAATTGAAATTAAGTTATAAAAGATCACAAGTAAATATAAGAAAACTCATTGTTGCTTCTCCAAACAAGGTTAAGTTTGGAAGGGTTCTCCTCAAATATTGTTTCCCCATTTTCCGAAGCTCCAGATATAAATACAAACCTTTGTTTCTAGAATTTGTCAGCTTCGAGCAGATCATCAATTATTTTGAAATCATCCACTAGTGTCAGATTGTAAAAGGGAAGTACCGCTGCCTCTGAAAGTCCAGTCATGATGATGAAGTCTTTGATGGAGCGAAGGGTTTGGCTTAGTCTCAAAGCCATAATCTCTGACAAGAGTGCGAACCATAAATTTGGTTTTTCTTGTATAGGGAAGAGGTCGAGGAGTTAGAAGTACTTCACTATCACCGGATATGATGGGAACCAAAGATCCCAATTGATGATCTCAAGATAGACTACAAGTTCATCTTCTCCACAATCAATTGGAGCCTCCCTCTCTTTTGGCAGTCGAAGCATTATGTTTTCTGGCATTCCCCATTGATTTTTTAGACGACCAACTTGAGCTTCATTATAATAAATGTATGGCACGTTTTTCAGCGCCATGATGTATTCGAGGATGAGTGGTTTTAAATTCACACTTACTGAGGAAGAAACATCCTCGGAAAGTTCAATTGTAGCCTTTTTTATTTTATTTTTTCTCAGCTACCTTTTTTTGAAGCATCATCTTTAGTATCAGATGCAGCACCACTTCTTTTAACCTCTACATTTGACATAGTTGTCTATGAATCAACTTCTTCAGAAGCTTCATCTATTAGTCGATGAGGATTTGGGTTCGACGTTGGATTTTCTTCTTGATTATTTGAGGGAGTTTGTTGTTACTCCACATTGGTCACAACAATCTCTCTAAGAGGAGGAGATGGTGGTGTAGAGGTATTTGCGAGGGTTTGAGCAATATTTGGGGAGAGATTGTCAGTATCGAGCTCTCCCATAACTATAAGTGCTTTCTTTTTAACAATAAAACTTTGAGAGAGATAATTTTTGGTTGAATCCAAGGAGAAAAGAGTGAGTACCAAACGGAGAAAGTGTTTCACAAATATTGAGTGAGAAAAATATTTATAAAGGAGAGGAGAAAGAGAAAGTGGTCAGAGAAGTTAGAGAGGTGATGATGATTATTGGGTAGAAAGAGGGAGTACCAAACAGTTACTTGTAAAGGAATAATGTGACACCTGTTAGTTGCCATACCTAATGTCAGGCTTAGTGGGTCATCACATAGTACTAGGCTATATCAAACGTTTCTAACCGCTATAAAAATGCCAGCTAATGATTCTATGTCATGTTTCAACGATTTTTTTTCCAGACATCTATTTGGATTCCAATCACACACAATGCGTCCAAAATTGGTTAAAAATACTATTGTTGACAACTTCATGAACAACTAGTTGGTTAATCACGTCCCAGTCGAACAAAAAAATGTGTACGCCGTAAAACCAGAAAAAAATGTCCCACAAGATATCTTTTATTTATTTATATATATATATATATAACATAGTTAATATTAAGGAATAATTGTTTTTTTTTCAATAAATCTGAAATACTTACCATATAGTATATCGTGATACACATGAAATATCGTGTGAGTCAAAAATGCATTTTATAACTTCAAAATATGAGAATAAACTTTTTCTCATTCATGGTTAATTTAACTTTTTTTCTCTAATGATGAATCACTAAGATCTAGCTTTGGTATATAAATTCCATTAGTTTGAATACTTGTAGTTCATTTACTCGCAAAATTGACTCTCCAAAATACATACATCATAACTTTCATGATGATATCTTGTTGTTATAAGATGAACATTTAATTAAAAAACATAAAATAAAAATGAAATTAAATATATCCACAAATCAACCAATTTCGACACAAAAGGTTGCAATCAGTTGCAAGTGACAAATCTATATCATTTGAGTGAAAATCTACACCACATGCAAAATACACCGAATCTTAAATCTCAAGTTTTTCAATTCATCCATAAAGATATCGGATCTAAATGTAATCTAAAATAACTTAAATAGCTAAAAAGCTAATAATATCAAATTTAAAAGATGGACATGGATTAACAAATAAATGTAACCTAAAATTGAGGACCAAATTTTAGTAGTTTGGCTGCTTTTATTAAATATTGAGATACCCTAAACTTCTTATATATCTATTTTACTTTTAAAAAACTTGAAGTTACACTTAAATTTTGATAGAAAACCAATACTTTTCCAAATATATAATTGTAATATTTTCTGTCAGCATCAATTTTTATATTATGTATTTATGACTTTTTATAAAAAAACATTATATATTTGTTTCATTTGTTTATCTATTAGTTATAATCTAGTATTCATTTTAAAAATTTATTAAAATCTGAAGCTATTTTAAAATCAGTATATGTAATTTGGTCATTGGGATGGTGTCATGTAACGAAACCTAATCACTAAAAAGACATTACATATATGTCCATCGTTTCTGCCGCTTACACCGTCTCCATATTTATTATCCACGGAAATATACTTAGTTGCATTGTTATATAAATCACATTTCTAAATATGTTTGTAATATTATTCCTTTGAATCAAAGGAATACTTGAATTCGTAGATAACTAAACCTTTTTAGAAACTCATTGAAAATATTATAAATAGTTTATAGTCACAATAATATAATCATAATTTCTTTTAATGATTAATAATTTCTTTTAATAAAATTTATAATTTCAGAAACCATACGAGTAGTTTATATAAACTATGCGGGATAAGTAACATTGACTATAAAAAGGAATATAAAACAAGACAAACTCAAATACTTTTATTTTATAAAAAGAAAAGAAATAACATTTCTAGGTTATTTAAATAAAATGGATGACTCCATTATTTTCCTCCTAATATTTTAAGTAATTTTTAATATTTTTTATTTATATTTATAAGACAAATTCAAACATATGTTTAAAATAAATAAAAACTATTAAAACAATTAAATTATTATTATTAAAATTTTAATACCGAAAGTTAACAATATTTAAAAAAATTGATATAATTAATACTAAAAATTCAATACGTTAAGTAACGGTTCTAGAAAATTAATGCTACTGAGTTTCGGTAATATTACGATAATCTTTTTTAAAGAAATACGTCGATTTATAGTATCCTCAATCGACACATAAAATTATCGTTGTTTCTCCTTCACAAATGCACAATGAACAAGTGCAACAAATTTACAGCTCACTATCATACTAATCTATTCGATTTACACCAAAATTAGTTAGTGAAATCTTACGTTAACGCTTCAACATTAGGATTTTTTTCGTAGGTAGAGAAATATACTACTTATCAACGCACTACAAAAGCTTATAACATGGCTATAAAAATCGTTGGAAAATGAGAAAACTTAAGGCTCATGATAATTGTTTTTTAAAATGAGAGAAATAGTTGCATGATAACAATAAATACGTTGGCAATCATGTATGGTAAAATGGGTATGAGGGATAGTGTTTTAAGAACTCTTACAAATATGAAAGCTCATGGTTGTAACCTAAATGGAAGCATATACAAAATTATAATCATAGTCCACTATGGGAAACAAAATGCAAAGAAGATATCTATGGTGTCTTAGTAAAGTTGGTTAACTTGATGAATCTAGAAATTATATAGACTTTCTAGGTAAATCTTGTTTTGGGGTTCCTTTAGCTTATTTAATGTTTGTTAGATATTTATCCCATGCCTCTTTGAAGAAACATTTTCACTTCCAAACGAGATTAAAACTGAGGGAGTCGTGCTCGACCAATATAGTTACGGAAGCATCGTCCATGCACTTTTACAATAAACTCTTAGTGGTTAAGTTTGATAATTAAAGAAAATTATTGCGATATATAAGCTAAATAAGATAAATAAAGGGATTTATTTGATGTAATAAAATATTGAGTACATAATTTGACAAGTATATAAATTGAAGGGTCAAACATAATAATAATGTGTATGTTTATAATCAGCAAAGTAGTAAGGTGAAAAGAAACATATAACGATGGGTAAATGTGTAAATTAGGAATTTATCTGTCGTACTCTATAAATGACAATCCCTTTTTGGAAGATGATCTAGTCATTAGACAATTATTACCTCATTATTACTTTTGTCTCTTTCTATCTCTACTCATTCACTTTATCTCTCTAAAATCATCAACATACAAACATTATCATGACATATCTCCTCATAGGAACATTGATGAGACGAAATACTTGGCTCATAATTCTCTAGAACTATTATTGACGCTGTCTGTGGGAAGACGATTGATACACGAAATTGTCTTTTCAAAATTATAAATCTTATATTAAAACGTTGTGAGAGTAATGGACACAATTTTTTTTGGAGGGCTAGAGTTTGGTATGAAGAATCGTGTGGTCGGAGGTCCATCTAAAGATCTCATTGTCAAGGAGAAAATGGTTTTGACAAACAAAAAAAAACAACAGTGATCGATATACCGAGGAGCTGCTTGGAGAATTTACTTTAGTTGCTCAGAGGAGAACTTTTAGAAGATAATGAGAGATTGAATTCTGAGAAGCAAGTGAAGCTGAGTTCACAAAGACTCAAATTTGAAATCAAAAGATAAAAAATAACTACAAAAGATCGCATGAAAAATTCTCTTCGAACAGATGAGAGACATCAAAGAAGACCGTTATTCCTCGAAAAGACGGTTGAGATCTAAACATCGTTATGAATCAAATGACTCTAGTGATTATTCACCCTATAATACAAATGAATCTTTTTCCCTGGAAAAGGATAACCGACATCCAAAGAGTTACAAGAAAATATAATCGAGAAGGGAAAAAATGGGCATCAAACATCTCATCATGTTAAGGGTTCAAAGAAAAAAATGAATACGATAAAAAAGAACTTGGATCCGAGAATAATGATAGGGTTGTGAATGTTAATAGGAGGGAACAAGCAAACCCACATATGCAGATTTGTTAATATTAAGTATCATGTAAGTAATCAATCTACCTATCTATCCGAAGAAAATTTATTATACGATAACAAACGAAGCTCCTAAGGAAGTATGTATCAGATGGGCCATAATTGGAGGCCATCTCCTCTCTCCCCATAAATTCTTTCTATAAATTTTCCCAAGTGGGTTGATATTTTAAAGCTAGAAAAGTTCGATGGAAACTAACATTCAGATAACCACATCGAAAAATTCAAGAACTTCATGATCAGTTATGACAATGATGATAAATTTCTATGTAGAGCATTCTCTTAAGCATTCAAGAATGCAGCTTTGAAGTGGTACAATCGCTTGCCTGCGGGTTGTATTAAATTTTTGATATGTTTTGGAATATCTTTCGTCAGTATTTTATGGGAAGAAAAAAGTTCCATGTGAATGGTGATACGATAATTTACTATAGGCAAAAGATATAGGAGAGCCTCAAGGAGTACACAAATCATTTTATCAAAACAAAAAATGACATGCAAAATTGTAAGGATAAAGTGGTCGTGACAGCTTTTCGGATGAGATTGCTTCCTGGAGTTTTGAAGAATAATGTTGCTGAAAAACAAGCCATGACCTTTGGGGCTTTTCTAGATCAAGTAAAAAAATGATTTTGGTGGGAGAAACGCAAGCATCAAAAGTATTTCTTGGGCACATATCAAACAGAATCAATTCCGTCAAAGTTCATGATACCACGAAACAGTTTGCAACGAATAAACATTGTCTGAGCTCGAGCACTAGCTCAAAAGATAAATCATGCACCTTCAATAATGAAAGAGTATGCGTCGGTTGTTAATACTTAGCAATATGTCTGACCTATATCAAACAAATGGGTCCAACCGGCCTATTTTGCCGAGCTAAATGAGTGCGTAGCAACAATATTTGAGAGAACACGTCCACGTGTAAAATTTTGTAAGCCATTTCTGATACAAACTCCTAAGGAGAATAGAAGTAATAAGTATTGTAAGTATCATGAGTACATTTGGCATGATATGAAGGATTGTGTGGCGTTGAAAAAAGAGATACAAGCTTTGATTGAAATGAGAAGTTGACAACATTTGTGAAGTAAAATTTGTTTGTTGCTCCAAAGCAAGAAAATGATCTGAAGCAATAAGATGCTTTAATGATTTCAAAACCTATTGATGAAGAATCTATTAATACATTTGATATTTCCACAAATTATTTAGACCCAAAACTAGAGAAAAACAACATGACTATAGTGGAAGATCCAATAAGAAGAGGAAAGGTTGGTGAACTATGTACTTTCTTTGAATCACTAACAATTTTTGTAGGAGATACTGTTGCAGGGACAAATTATTCTCGAAAGAGGCATATACTTAGCCTAACAACTCAATTGGAGGTATGAGCTTCACCACATTTATAAAAAAACCCATCTCAAATACTTTGTTATTAAGTTGATAATATGAGGGATATAACTGGTCCACACGAAAATGCAGTTGTTATTATGGCACACATTGTTGGGGACGGATGAAGAATTTTGATTGATACTAGCACCTTAGCTATTATCATATTTATGACTACTTATAGTCAGATAAAAAATCCACCAACAATCCGTTGGTCAGATCAGACAATTATAGGGGTCTACTAGAGTAACGGCTGCAGTAGTAGGAGAATTTACGGGGAGAGTTGAATTAGGTCGGGGACCATTCAAAAAAGTGGTGACAGTCTTGTTTATTATGGTAGACGCTCCAACGTCTTACAATGCAATTTTTGGAAGATCTTGACTTTCTAGAATGCATGTTGTACCATTAAATGTGCATCTATGTTTGAAATATATCACGGGAAACAATATGGGAATGGTCAGAAGCAATTAAAAGATGGCAAGAGAATGTTATCGAACAACTTTGGCCCCAAATAAAATCAAGGGGGTCAAGTCAAAGAAAGAATAAAAATCATTAAGGTCTTCCTCGGGATCTGGCCCTATAGATGATCCGCGAGAGACCTCCGGGTTTATGGTCGCAGACGGAAGTTTTTAGGATGATGTTTTCTCTCATGGTAAAATTCTAAAAATTGGCACAAAGTTATATTTGGAGGTGAAAGAGAAGTTAATTCAATTTTATCACTTAATTCGCATGGTTCACAAAAGATGTGACATAGGTTCCTGCTTATATCATTTGTCATAGGTTAGTAGTACGAAACAATATTCGTTCAATTATCCAGAATAGAAGATCTTTTTCTCAAGAAACGTTTAAGGCTATTGTAGCAGAGGTAGATCTTTGACTAAGGTAGGGCACATGCGCGAATCGCAATATCCTTTATAGACTGCTAATCCAGTATTGGTAAAGAAGAAGAATGGCAAATGGTTGATGTGTGTGGATTTCACTAATATAAATAGGGCTTGTCCAAAAGATCCTTTCTCGGTTCCAAGAATAGATCTATTATTGGATTGACTTTAAGGAATCGACACTGCTCTAAGTGGTCGGTTAAATTGAGAGATTTTAATATTGAGAGCCTAGGACTGCCATTAAAGTACAAGCCTTAGCATATTTTTTAGTTGAGTTTCACTCAGAACGATCGGATATGGAGATTGATGAAGAAACATTTGTGTCATAGTGGACGGTCCGAACAAATAGAGGTTCGAGTGTGTTAGGATGTGAAGCAGGGGTGTATTTAATTTCCCCAGAAGGAATTTCCATCAATCAAGCTATCTGTTTCTGATTTAAAGCATCAAACAATAAGGCTGAGTACGAAGCTGCTTTAGCAAGGTTAAGACTTGCTAAAATTTGCGGAGCCAAAAAGTACGGCTCATAATTGACTCACAACTTCTCATAAATCATGCATCTGGTTAGTCTAATGCAAGAAAAGATCATTTAGTGAAGTATTTGATGGCGTTGAATGCTTTAACATTGGTTTTTGAAAGCATTAGATACGAGCATGTTCTTAGGGTTGGAAGTTCTGTAGCTGATTCTTTGGCTACTACTTCATATTCCAAGGAGTACCCTTGGATAATCACACAAGAAAATACTTCAATAACAAAGATGTTTGAGTTGGTAGAAGGTTCTATTGAAAATTTTCATATCTCTACAACCACAACGAAAGTTTAGAGAAGTGAAATCAAAGAATTCTTAGTAAATGATGTGTTACGAATTGACAAAATAATGGCCAAAAGAATACAGTTTAAGGCATATAACTATATTGTCCTAGGAGATGTGTTATATACAAAATATTTTAGCCAAACTTTACTTCGATGCTTAAGAGAAAATGAATCACAAATGATATTGTCAGAATTACATGATAAGGAAGGATTCACGCATTATGGGTATAAAATGTTGATACAAAATGTTTTTATAGAAGAGTACTACTAGCCTACAATCTCTTTGGATGCCAATGAGTTAGTTAAAAAAATGTAATACATGCCAAAGCTTTGCTAATAAAATTCATACACAAGGAGAGTCTCTTGAATCAATATTTGAATCACTGCATTTTGATGTATGGGGTGTTGATCTGGTCGGATGTCACTGATGTCATCAGGAGGCTGAAAAATGATAATTGTCATTGTGGACTATTTTTGATGTATGTGATCAAGTTTTTGTTTATAATATTTGCTGTCGTGTTTGGGTCCAAGAAAGATAACAATGGATAATGAGCCACAATTTGATAACAAATAAATGAAGGTTTTTTTTGTGCTGCTAAAGATATACAACAGTGTTTCTCAGAACCTTTGTATCCGTAAGAAAATAGCTGAGTTGAGGTTACCAACCGAACATTTCTGGATGGTTTAAAAAATAATTTGGAAGGTCATGCTGGAAAATGGCTGAATTATTTACAAGAATTCGTATGAGCATACAGAACTACTCATCGGACGACCTCACATGGTCACCATTTGCGTTAGTCTATGGGATAGATGCAGTTGTTCCATCTGAAGTAATCTTCCCCTCTTAACAAAATCAACGAATGTCCTGAAGAGACAAATGACAAAGGAAAGCATATAGATTTAAATTTGATAGAATAAAAAAGAAGGAGGGCACAATTGTATTCTTTACATTATCAGACTTTGATAAAAAGTCAGTACGCTTCCAAATTTAGAAGATAGGAATTTAAAGCAAGGACAAAGTGTTGAGAAAAATATTATTCATACAAAAGAAAAATTACTTGGTAAGTTATGACCTAAGTGAGAGGGTCCATATACGATAACGAAGAAAGCTAAGTCGGGGACATATCGACTCAAAGATAAAGAAGGAAGATAACTTCTTCATCTGTGGAATATTGAGCATCAAAAATTTTATTTATAGTGAATATATAAGTTCAAAAATATTTTTGAGAACCTGTGTAAGTATCGGTGGCATACTCTTTCCTACCCTCGTGGTACATGAAGGTTTTAATGAGATGTCCTAATAGTTGACTTATATATAATATATTTTTGCCATCTTAAAATAACTTGCACAATTTTTATCATTTTGGACCGGAAGGGTCTTCCAACAAATGTTGGTGTAATGTTTTTAAATTTTTGGATGGTAATGATCTTCTAACAAACAAGATGTGCAACAAATTTACAACTTACCGATCACACTGCTCTTCAGATTGGGTTCAGTTCAATAATATCTGTAAAATTAATCTATTCGATTTACACGAGAATTAGTTAGTGAAATCTTACATAAGTACAATATGATGTATAAAGCTGCAACATTATGATTCTTATCATGGTTATGGAAATAAACTCCTTATTAGCGCACTACAAAAGCTTATAACATGGTTATAAAAATCGTTAGAAGATGGATAAATTTAAGGCTCATGAGAAGTTTTTTTTCTAAATGAGAAAAAATTGCATAATAACAACAAATACATGGACAATTATGATAATACAGTCTGATAAGATTGGTATAATGGATAGTGTTTTAAGATCCTTATATATATGAAAACTCATGGCTGTAACCTGAACAGAAACACACACAAGTTTATAATCATAGTCCTCTATGGGAAAAATGCAAAGAAGATATCTATGTTGTCTTAGTGAAGTTGGTAAACTTAATGCATCTAAAAATGGTATGGACTTTCTTGGTAAAGCTTGTTTTGGAGTTCGTTTAGCTTATTCAATGTATATTAGATCTTTATCTCGTGCAAAGATATTTGAAGAAACATTTTCATTTCCGAACCAGATTGAAACTGAGAGAGTCGTGTTCGACCAATATACTTACGAAAGTATCGTTCATGCATTTTTACAACAAAGCCTTAATTAGTTAAGTTGATCTAATCTAATTACATTTTTTCCTCATTGACTACTCCAATAATTGGTTAAACATTTTTGCAAGTTTATAAGTAAGAGATTAAATATAACCATATTCTGTTATTATATGTGGGTTTATTATAATTACTTTGAAACACTAGCATAAAGCATTGTATTATTTAAAAACCTATGTTATTTCTATTGTGGATATTTTCTAGTTTGAGGGTATTTTTGGTCTTTTATTTAATATGGTATTAACTTTTAAAGTAGAATATAAAGAGATAAAAGAGGTGGGTGCTTGTAATTAAGATTATTAAAAAAAGTCCAACCTCTTGAGTGTAGTTAGTTGTGATATTTATACTATTGTTTTGTGACCCATGGGCCCTTTGGGTCAGACCTTGGACTCTGATCCATTTCAAAGTTTGCAAAGTCCAAAACTAAAAACGGTTTAGCACACAACTGAGCCATAATCCACTCAGTTTTACTGTTGATCAAAATTATGGTATAGAAGATATCTGAATTACCCCTTCAGATTCTGCCCCAATGACCTTCTAATAATATATGACCATATCAGTAGTCCCTTTAGTTTTGTTAAAAATGTTTTGGAAGAACTAACTATCTAAGAGAAGACATGGATCAGATCCGAAGGGTTTTCTTTTTGGCAAGTAGGAATCCAAAAGTGAGAGTTTTAATGAATAATTTTTTATTACATGTGTGAGTTTCTGGTTCGATATCTCAACCGTTTTTCCTCTATGTACTTCCACCTATCCTTTAAAAAATTAATTAGTCTAGGTCACTAGTCCCTAATTATTGTTTAGATGATTAATCTCCCTTAGGTGAAGTACTCAAGTGTTTTTTACATATGTATACATGATTGTTTCACTGTTTCTATTTCTAGAGTGAGAATTATTTTTTAAATTTAAGCTTCTAGAGAGATAAAGCTTAAGAGTTTAATTTGTTTTAAGTTTTGGGAATTTTATATTCACGGCTAAACTACTCTGACCAAAGGAGGCTGGTTGAACCTGTCCGAATTGGAAAGAGAAAAAAAGGAAGCAAGAATCACTGCCGGACTCTCTACTTCTTCTGGTGAAGTGATTAGCCAAACAATACCGGAGCCAGATAATAGTCTGTCTTTGTCCAAAACATTGGTAATCAGAAAGACTCTTTTCGTTCCAACTTTATCTACACTAGACTTTGAATCTTCAGTTCAAATACCCACAAAGTATTTTCCTAAGCACAAAACAGTTTCAAGTATCAAGAAACCCTCGCCATTCATCGCTATGGGGTGATATATTGAAAGTATTACACCCCGAAGAGTCACTCAACTTTCCACGGCCAAAAGTACCCTAGAAACTTAAAAGATGTTAGTTCAGGGGCAATAAAGACTTCGGCTTAACTTTCTTCGGATCTGAATCCATCACTTCCCCCAATGAAGCTACTCAAATTGAGAAATAAGCTCAATATACTAAATTGGCCGATCAACGACCAAGTATAATGGAGGAAAACATGGAAGAATGTGGGGAAGATAACCCACTGAAGACGTCCGGAAAAACTAGAGATAGCAAAGCAGTTCAGACTACCAGAGGAAAATTGGGGATGCCTAATATTGAAGCACTTCCAGAGTGACTAGAGGGGAAAGTAGGGCCCAACTTATGCAAGGTTAGTGTGAAGTACTTACTGGCCCTTCATATAATCTTTTATGTGTATACCGCGTACTACTGAGTTGGATAGGATTAAGAAAAAATAGGGCATTCCGGAGTCTGTTAAGGTGAGGATTCCCATATATCCGAAAACTCTAATGGACTGTAAAGTCGGGGAGATATCGGTATACACTGAGGTGTTGAGCTGGGATCTTTGTTTCCTCTTAGATTCATAAATAGTAAGGTATTTTCATCTGATAAAGATTTACCCAAATCAACTGAGTCCCAATGCCTGATATACTTTGTTAGCCAGCATTATTGCTTCGAGATTGTCAAAAAATCCAATGCCTACGGAACAATTTGCGGTTGTGGCTAGCTTATGTAAAATATGCAGAATGATTGTAAAATGGTTATTGATCTATTGGAAGCAAAGAAACGATCGAGAACTTAGTTTCTCAACATCAGCGAGGCTTAGGAGAATGGAAAAAAATAACCACTAAAGAAAATCCAAGCCAATTGACCAAATATTGGAAGAACTCAGGTAACTTCAGTTCATATTTTTACTAGTATTTAGATTCTATTTTGTTATGCCAAACTGATTACGATGTCTATGTTTTAGTACTTTTGAAAATGTTTTTAGAGCATCTGAAGGCTGGAAGGGCCATATTTACCAAATTAGACCAATAGGCATCAGAGAAATGGGGTCTTGCCTTCCATAATTGTTTCACTACTGGAAACATGGTAAAA
Organism: Limnanthes douglasii subsp. nivea; assembly: GCA_036936605.1. Classification (NCBI taxonomy): domain Eukaryota; kingdom Viridiplantae; phylum Streptophyta; class Magnoliopsida; order Brassicales; family Limnanthaceae; genus Limnanthes; species Limnanthes douglasii. The sequence continues at coordinate 128,792,373 of JAUPFV010000004.1, forward strand.
GCTCACTTGTGGAACACAAATGGGAATGGGGAGCTTACTTGAGAATAACTTATTACCCCCCCCCCCCTTTCATCAGAGGTCATCTTAAAAAGAACTAAGGAAAAAGGATGGTAAACTCTACTTGCCAGCCCAAGAAAAAACCCAAGTTATATAGAGAAGAAAAAAAAAGAAGTAGAAGAAGATAAAGGAAGTTAACCAATCGCATCAGATCCCCGATGTGGGTGGTTCGGGTAATCATAAAGGGATCAATGCTGCTTTGTTAGAGGCAGTTGGTCTAATAATGCGTGAAGCCGAAGGGTTGGAACGTCCACCTCAAATTAAGAAAAAAGGTTATAAGAGACGCAAAGAAGGTAGTGACCGAAGGGCTAGGAAAAAGAAGAAGGGCACCATAGGTTCAGAGATAATACTCCGACCTATAATTGTTCCTCCTACTCTTCCAACTGATATTCCTTCACACGAAGATGTTCAAGATGATCCTCCTTGTCTGCCGTTTCCTACATCCGATCAGCCTACTATTAAAGATGGCATTAATTTGGATGGCCTAGGTAACATATATTTCAGAAAGTTTGATAAAGATGACTTTGATAGAACCTTTCCTCAGTCAACCACCATAGCCAATGCAGTGATTTATGATGGTGAATCTTTTGAAGTATCAAGTGAGTAGGATACCTTGGGCCATACAGTCTTAGGCTATATTAGGCCAATAGTTGATCTGAAAAGACAAGTTAGGGCTCAAGCTAAATACATTACTTCTCTTGGCACCGACAATCAATACTTAAAGAATTCCATTTCAGCTAAACAACAGAAAGTAAGGATTTAGGCAAAAAGAATAAGCAGCTGAGCACTAATTTAGAACAGTTTAAGGCTGCCCAAGGAAACCTCCAAACAAAATATTCCAAACTGGAAACAACTACTTCTAAAAATATTAAGTCTTTGAAGGATCAACAAGCTACTGATTCATGAACCATTAACGCATTGTCCGAAAAAAGAGAAGTTAAATAAACTTCTTAAAGAGAAAGAAGAAGAAATTACTTCTCTGACGCATTACCAAACTCAAGAAATAGCTGCAGGAGTGGAAAAGTATGTTGCTGTTGAGGTGGACTCTATGGAAAAAAAGGATGAGGGTATTAAAGCAGACATGGTCTTGTTATTCCATGAGAACTTTCCAAAAAAGAACATTGGATCCCTGTAGAAGTTCGTACCATACGATGAGATACATTTCCACAGTATGTCATACGGTGATAAACATGGTGTTTCTTCACCAAATGGGTTTGATTCTGATGAGGGATCTGATGAAAGTTCAAGATCTGATGAAATTTCAAGTATTGACCCAAAAGTCCCAAGCAAGATGAAGATAAAGGGAAAAAGCAAAAGAAAGATGAAGGGAAAAAGCAAGAGAAAGATGAAGATAAGGAAAGAACCGAAGGGAACAAGTCCTAATGTTGTTGTACTTTCAATTTTGTCTTTGAAATTAAAGTCCTTGGATGGCGAAGGAATTATGTGTAATGGTGGGTCAAACATCTTTTGATGATTCGATCAGTTTTTGAAGTTCTGTTTTCCTTCATATGCATTTCTCTCTCTTGTGTTTTTATGATATTTAAAAGTGGTATAAATGGATTAACCCAATCCGGTACTCTTAAAATGTAAAGCTTAACCAGTCTTTAATATGTCCAACCCATTCAACTGTATTTCATTTCAAGGCTAAAGATATTTAATGAGTATTTAATTTTTCCGATGTATCTATCAAGTGTTTAAACCATCCGATCACTTCAAAGATATTTCATTTGGACACTGAAGGTGTTTAATAGGTGTTTAATTCATTCTATCACTTCAAAGATATTTAATTTGAAGGTCGAAGGTGGTTAATATGTGTTTAATTCATCCAATTTCTTCATACCCACTATAATTCTTTAAATATGTATAAAATAATATTCATTTAAAACCGAACATCTCATTAAAACCTCCCCACACCACCAGTGTAGGAATGAGTATGCCCTCAAATATTTATATTGAAGTACAACAAGATAAATATATACGAGATGATTTTATTCTAAATACAGACTGAGATGCTCAATTTTCCCTGGATGTTTCAACATGTTGCCTTCTTTGTTTTGAAGTATGTATGTTCCTTGCTTGATTCTCTCACATACCATATATGGGCCTTCCCAGTTTGGAGCCAGTTTCCCAAATTGTTTCTCCTTGGTATGTAAAAAGACTTTCCTTAACACTTTGCCTCCAATCTAGATTTTTTTTAAAATTTTGATGCAAACCTACTTCTCATCAAACCCTGATAGTGTGTTGTTCTCAAATGTTCCTTTACTCTTCTTTCTTCAATCAGATCTAATTGATTCATCACTACCTTATTATTAGCTTGTTCTGAATATTTTTTTACTCAGAATGAGGGAAAATTAGCTTATATAGGTGTGATTGCATCCATCCCATAAACAAGAGCAAAATGAGACTCTTAAGTAGCTGTATGCGGAGTAGTTTGGTATGCCCACAATACTTCTTGTAAATAGCTTGCCTATTTCCCTGCATCTCCTTAAATATTTTCTTTTACCCCTGTTAAAAAATTTCGATTATCAACTTCAACCTAGCCATTGTCCCGAATATGGAAATAAGAAGAAAGGAAATGTTGAATTCCTCTAGAAGCGCAAAATGTTTCCATGTCTTTATTGTCAAACTGCAGCCCATTGTCTGTAGTAATGCATTGGGGAATTCCAAATCGACAATATATGTTAGATAAGATAAACTTTATACTGCCTTAGAAGTGCTTCCAACTAGTGGGGGTATCTTTGATCCATTTAGAGGAATAGTTCATTGCCATGATTATCGTTCGATATCCTCTAGAGGCCCTGGGAAGAGGGGCACTTACATCCAAATCTTAATGTATCAAAAGGTATGGGTTCAGATATTGACTCTATGGGAACTGCTGGTACATGGATTTCATTCCCATATTTCTGGCAATGATCACATCTTCTGATCATATCTTTGCATCTGCCATAATAGTAGGCCAATAGTATCCAACTAACAAAAATCTCAGGGTTAAAGCGTTATAACCACAATGTGGTCACTCCTCTCCATCGTGTAATTCAAATAAAACATTTTGGGACTCTTCAAAACCTAGGCAACATAGGAGAGGTCTGGTAAAAGATTTTTTTATAAAGAATTTTTCTCAATACTAGGAAACCACGAGCTTTGTACTTTACTTTTTTAGCCACAACTTCATTTGAAGGTAGAACTCCATTGGTAATAAATTATTGTATTTCATACCTCCAATCTTTGGATTTTATACTAGATATGTTCATATTTTCTTCAGCCTCACCCCCTCAAACTGAGCCTATGAATGTACATTCTTGCATAAGAATCGATGGATACACTTCAGAGCAGACTATGGTAGCTAAAGAATCTGTCATAGTAATCTCCGATCTAGGAACATGCTCGTACCGAACGCTTTTAAAACTACTTCCTTCAAGATTTACGGATACTTCATCAACTAATCTTTTTTAGTTTCAGATTTCTCTTGAGCCTGATGAATAAGTAATTGGGAATCACTTACTAACCGGACCCTCTTTGCTCCACATAGTTAAGCTAATCTTAAACCAACTATAGTTGCTTCATATTCTGATTCATTATTGGATTCCATGAAACAAAAAAATATAGCTTGGTACATAGTATCACCATAAAAGGGAGGTTAGAAAAATTCCAGCTCCAAATCCTATCGTACTAGATCCACCGTCTCTTCGGATCACCCACTCTTTCTTAAACTTGTTTTCTTGAGCTTCTTCCTAGGGCCTTTAGTATGAAATTCTACCAAGACTCAACTATAGCTTGAACCTTGATTGTAATTCGAGGTGCAAAACCAATATCACAGTCTCCAAGCTCGACTGACCATTTAGTCATTATTCATGATATGACAGCTTTTTGTAGAACATTTTTTAAAAGAAAAGAGGTTCGAACTGTGAGTGAATGTACTTGAAAATATGGTCTCATTTTTCTGGCTGCTATCACTAATGCCATGACTATTTTTTTAATTTCAAATACTTTTTTATGCTTCCAACAAACTCTTGCTTATGTAATATACCGGACGGGGGTAATTATCCACTTCTCTTACTAACACAACACTTACTGCATACTCCGATACAGGTAAATACATATAAAGTATCTCTCCTTTAATGGGTTTGAACAATATATTGGGAGATGATAAGTGATTTTTGATTTCAAGAAAGGCTTGGTCACACTGTGGAGACCAATTAAAGTTCTTAGCATTTCTCAAAACTTGGAAAAATGAACACACTTGTCCGATGATTTTGAAATAAACCGATTTAACGCAGCCAATCGCGAGGATAGCATCTGTACTTCTTTAGAATTTTGAGGGGGATCCATGGCTAATAAAGCATTTAAATTATCCAGATTGGCATGAATCCCTTTTTCACTTATGGCATATCCTAGAAACTTTCCAGATTTGAGTCCAGAAGTACATTTTTCAGGGGTTAACTTTAAGTTGATAGCATCTAAGTTAGAAAACGTTTCTTGAACATCAGATATGTAATCTTCTTCCTTGAGGCTCTTCACCATCATGCCATCTACATATACTTCCATATTTCTTCCAATTTGGTTAGTAAACGTTTTATTTACTAACCGCTGATAAGTAGCTTCACCATTCTTCAACCCAAATGACATCATCTTATTACAATGAAGCCCTCTATCAGTAATAAAAGTAGTATGATCCTTATCGTTCGGATCCACCTGTATTTGATTATACCCTGAAACAGAATCCATGAAGGATAACAACTTGTTTCCTGATGTAGAATCTACTAAATGATCTATACGAGCCAGTGGAAAAGGATCTTTAGGATATGCTCTATTAAAATGAGTGAAGTCAATACATATGGATTGGATTGGAGATCCCAGAATTCCAAGGGAGTCTGGCACCGGGGGAGTTTTTAGATTGGATCGCCTCAGTTGAAGAAGTACTTGATTTCAATGAGGTTCCGGATGCAAAGCGGGTATAGTTAGCTGCAACTAAGTTCTGAGGCCGAGCTGCATCCTGGTGGCAACAGCTCAAGCAGACCAGATCAAGGCACGGTAAGCCAAAAATAACAACTTGGGCTAAGTTTGTGAAGCACTTGAGGGCTTCGTTTTTTCCTTACAACTATGCCCGCATAATGTATCAGTAGTTCCAAAATCTTAAACAAGGGTCAAGGATTGTTGACGAGTAACCTAACGATTTTTTCAAGCTACAAAACATTGTCGATATTGCTGATTCGGCATATCAGGTAGTATATCGCTATATAGGGGGGATGCGACAACAGTTTCAGGACCAGCTGAACATGTTCGACCCTGTGAATGTGTCTGAAGCACATTAGCACGCACTGCATCTGGAGAAAGCTCTTTCACGAAGGGCTTATAGAGGAGACACTGCCAGAACAAATCCATTGGCATTCCCAAAAAAGACGGTTCCAAGCCCTAACCCAAGAGTACCAACTGCTTCTCCTATGCGCACATGTGCTAATTTGCAGGTCCCTATTCGCACATTTACTTCCTCACAAGTTTGGTGCTACCATTGTTATGAACTATGGCACGTTGCTACACAATATCCAAAATTACTACAACAACCCCTTCCTCACGGATTGGTCTCCTTTTACAGACGGTTCATACATAACTTCAGCACTGTTATGGCTTCTATTACAGAGTGTATGAAGGGCAAGACATTCTATTGGACCCCTGCAGCAGCTAAGGCGTTTGAGGACATCAAGGTAAGACTGACCATTGCACCAATTCTGGTTTTACCTGACTTTTCTACAGGGTTTGAACTGCATTGTTATGCATCCGGATTGGGCATTGGCGCTGTACTCAGCCAACGAGGCCGCCCCGTAGCATACTTCAGCAAAACGTTAAGTGGAGCTAAACTTAACTACAGCACCTATGACAAAGAGTTCTATGCAGTTGTACAAGCTTTGAAGCACTGGAGTTCCTACTTGGTCTACAATGACTTTGTCCTGTACACCGATCATGATGCTTTAATGCATCTGCAGAGTCAGGAGAAACTCTCTTCCCGCCATGCACGTTGGGAAACATTTACGCAACAATTTACCTTTTACATTAAGCATACTTCGGGGATAGTTAACCGCGTAGCTGACGCACTGAGCCGACGCAGCATGATGATTCGTATGGAAGGACAAGTTGTGGGATTCGAGATGATGAAGGATCTACTGGCTATCGATCCATATTTTAGTCCTATTCTAGAGGACGTCAGCGCAGGTTTGAGAAAAGATTTTGCAGTGAGAAACGGCTACCTCTTCAAAGGTAATTTACTTTGTGTTCCTGAGGGCGGTTTGAGGTTATTGATTATACAGGAGAGACACAACAAGTGGCATGGGGGTAGAGATCAAACCCTTCACTCTGTATCCAGACAGTTCTTCAGGCCGCATTTGAGGCGAGATGTTATCCGTTTTGTAGCTGGTTGTCGGTTTTGCCAGGTGGCAAAAGGTACATCCTCCAACGCAAGTCTATACCTACCACTCCCAATACCGGAAGGACCGTGGCGAAGCGTCAGCATGGATTTCATCTCTGGACTGCCAAGAACACAGAGAGGTAACGATTCACTGCCAAGAACACAGAGAGGTAACGATTCCATTTTTGTAGTGGTTGACAGGTTTTCTAAGATGGCCCACTTCATTGCCTGCAAGAAAACCACAGATGCCGTCAATGTTGCTAATTTATACTTTCGTGAAGTCTACCGCTGACATGGTCTACCCTAGAATATCGTTTCTGATCGCGATGCGCGGTTTGTGGGGCATTTTTGGAAGAGTTTTTGGCGTCTCAAAAACATGAAGCTGAGTTTTAGCACCGCATATCACCGACAGACATACAGCCAAACCGAGGTAATTAATCGAACGTTAGGCAACATGTTACGCACAGAGGTCTTTAGGAACTTGAAAGCATAGGATTCCCGCCTTTATCATATTGAGTTCGGCTACAACAGGCACCACAAGCGCAGTATTGGGTATAGTCCCTCCATGGTAGTCTATGGTTATAACCCACGGGGTCCTATGGAATTAGATTTCCCAACGCTTGATTAGGTTCCAGCTAAGGTTGAGAACGCCATTGCTGATCTATGGGAGATCCATGAGAACACCCGCAAACACCTCGAAGAAACAACACAGAAGTACAAGATTGCCGCAGATAAGAAGCGCCGCCTGGTGGAGTTTGCAGTGGGAGACTTTGTATGGGCTATTTTGACCAGGGATCACTATCCTGCACACGAGTACAACAAGTTGGCTGCAAGGAAGGTGGGTCCATTTGAAATTATTGAAAAGATTAATCCCAATGCATACAGGTTTAAGCTACTCAGCCACATGAAGACCCATAACATTTTCAACGTGAAACACCTGGTGCCATTTACCGCTGCTGCTGAGGATGGTAAAGCTGATAATTCGTGGGCGAATTCTTCAGAAGAAGGGGAGGATGATGTAGTTGCACAAGCCCATGACTATATGGCCATTTTGGACAAACGGAAACGGACTTTATTTGGGGCCCAGATATAAGAATTAGGTGATGCGACCACTCAAATCGAACGCGTCGAGAAGCCCAACGATTTTCGAAAGCATCACGATGTGATGAAGTCCATGCCCTAAATTTAATCGCTTAAACCTTCGTTTTTCTGTTTTAGTAAATTTTCTGCATTTTCCTATTTTTGTTGGATTTTATTAAAATACTTATCCAGCTCCAATCGCTTTGATATTGGGCTGGGCTTTATTTTATTGCATAAGGATTAAAGCTGTAATTTTGGGCTACGGTTTCGAGCAATTCTATAAAAGGCTCTCAAACCCTAGTTTTTCTTCACACTTTTTTTAATAGAATTTGATTTTGTTTAAAGTCTTTTACTCTGACCTAGGTTAGATTTATCCATCTTCTAAAGTTCGTCTTCTTTCTCTGACTTTTCAGCCACCTGTTCCATCTCGTAGCTTGATGCTTCCAGTAAGGTACATTAATCCATTACTTTAACCAATTAAAGGTAATCCATTCGAATGTATATCAATAAATTACTTAACCATTCGAAGGTCGTACATTCGAAAATATACCAATCAATTACTTTCACCATTTGAAGGTAATTCATTCGAAGATATATCAATCAATTACTTTAACCATTAGAAGGTAATTCATTTGAAGGTATATCAATCAATTACTTTAGCCATTCAAAAGTAATCCATTTGAAGGTATATCAATAAATTACTCTAACTATTCGAAGGTATACCAATCAATTACTTTAACCATTCGAAGTTATATCAATCAATTACATTAAGCATTTAAAGGTAATCCATTCAAAATAATATCAATCAATTACTTTAATTGTTTGAAGATAATCTATTTGAAAGTATATCAATCAATTACTGTAACCATTCTAAGGTAATCAATTTGAACTTATATCAATCAATTACTTTAACCATTAGATCGTAATCCATTTGAAGGTATATCAATCAATTACTTTAACATTTGAAGGGAGTCCATTCAAATGTATATATGACCATACAAATATATTAAGTACAAAAAATGAAATAAGAACGGTTTCAAATGTATATATGACCATACAAATATATTGGGTACAAAAAATGAAATAAGAACAGTTTAAGGCTAACACGATTGATGGCACATATAATTTATACACTTATTTAAAACCTCCCCGAGCCACCAGGGTAGGAAATAATACGTTCATAAATATTTACATAAGTGAAACACATATAATGTTTTATACAATTATTCAAGGTAAAGTTGTAAGTGTTCGACGTTTCATGAATGCCTCATATAGTACCTTTTTTTATCATTCAATCGATAAGTTCCAGGATTTAATGTTTCGATTACCGTATATGGTCTTTCCAAATTTGATGCTCGCTTTCTAGCCTTTTATCATTGGTATGTAAGAAAAACAATTCAGCACTCTATCCCCTACTTTAAATTCTATTATTTGACTTCTAGATGCATATATGTTTTTCATCAAGGTTTGATAATGAACATCGCACAAATGAGTTCTGATTCTTCTATCCTCAAACAAATCGAGTTCTGATTCTTCTATCCTCAATCAAATCTAATTCAACTCTTGTAGCTATATCATTATTTTCTTCGGAATAACTTTCGATTATATTTTCTTCGGAATAACTTTCGATTATGAGGGATGCGATGAAAGTTTTAAATGATTTAGGAAGAATAGACATAAAATTTTAGTTGGTCTATGAAGAATGAACATAAATTTAATTTACGACATTAACTCGAAATAACATAAAAAAATCATGCATCATTAATACGGTATCCTTTTGGATATTTTAGTAGTTTGAATATGTACCCAAAAATGACAAAAAATTCTCTTTATTAAATTTTGTTATAAAAAAAAACAAAACATCCTTTTGGATCTGTTAGTAGTATGAATATGTAAAAAAATGACAAAAATTTCTCTTTATTAAATTTTGTAATAAAAATCAAAACGCAACATTATTCCTCCAGCGATGAAGATACTTTATTAGCAAAAATGCACAATTTTAATAAACAGATTTGTAGGGTAAATATAATTGAGGGACGTCATGTTGACTTATCGATCTAAGTCGTCCAATTATACAAAATCATAAACTGACAATAGAAACAGCGTAAGTAACCATTTGCAGAGTTACCTTATTCATTAAGAATATTTTTTTGAAAACGAAAACATTTTTTTCCTTGCACACACTCTCACCATGAAAAGACCCGCTAGTGAGTTTTGGATTCATGGTCTTTCCGTGTTAGAATCTCAAAAGAAAAAAATAACATTACAAATATTTTTTCATAAAATGAATTTTATGATTGTTCTATTATATGTAATGGAAACTAAACACAATAATTTTTTATATTATTTTATAAATCAATTGTCCCGGTTATAAATACTCCTTAATAGAATAGATTTATTAAAGGCCAGAATAAAAAAGAAAGAGGAGGGAAAGGCGAAAACCAATGGGTGAGATAAAAGTTAAGGCGTGCTTATGAAATTTATATTCCTCCAAATATTTTTACTTACCGCACCGTTCAACAATTAATTAGTTATTTTCAAATAAATTTTCGAACTCTTTTTTTAAAAACTATTCTTTTTAGTTAATTTCTAAAAAATAATATACAATTAATACATTTTAATAATTTTTACTAATATATGTAAATTTTAATATAAAAAATTGTAAAATAAATTTGGTAGTTATCCATTTAACTTTTAAAAAATAGTCAACACTTTACTAATTTTGGCAATAAATAAAAGTTATAAATTCAATTTAATTTAGATTATGTATTTTAAAAATTCACATTCATTTTTTAATTCATGAAACTACCACTCATTTTTTAATTCATGAAACTACCACCATCCGATTAATTTTTAAAATATACTATACTATTATTTCATAGTGCATTCTAATAATATATTTTTAATATATATACATATTAAAAAAATCAATTTGCTTTTAAATTTTCCGTCTTTTTTAACTCACAAAATTATCTATCATTCATAGTGCATTCTAATAATATATTTTTAATATATATACATATTAAAAAAATCAATTAGCTTTTAAATTTTCCTGTCTTTTTTAACTCACAAAATTATCGTCATTCAATTAATCTCAAAAATATTTAACTTTACTCAGTAATGCATTTACTGACTAATATATCCAAATTAAGAAAGATATAAATTCAATTGATTTTTTATTTTTATTTTTTAAATCATATATTAATTTTCATAAAAAAACTCTACAGCATTTCAATAATATTTGACTACTATACACAAAATAAAAATAATTATAAAAAAATTATAAATTCATACCACATAAAGTTATCATCATATTTTTTAATTTCAAAATATATTTCACAATTAACTAATATTGCATCCATAATCATAAAGCTTCGTCTTTCCTGTTTCTTACATGAGTGCTAATAGCCTATTCTTATTATATCTATAATCGGCTTTTCCAACCGAAAGATATGACGGAGTGAAAGTGGAAACTTGAAGCATAAATTAGTTATTTATGTTAAATGCTAAAAGCAATATTCTTATTTTTTCTAAAACTTTCTTAGTTCTCTCTATTCCATTACTAATTTCTTAGTTTTTGAGGGTTAATATCTTCCTACTGATTCATGGTTCTTCTTGGCAATGAATCTTATTGACCTTTTACATATAGAACGTTCTATACAAATTTTTGGCAATGAATTTTATTAACTTTTAATATTCTTTTTATAGATATGCCTCCATCTAAAAAAGGAGCCCACAAGAAAAAGCTTCTAAGAGCTCCCGTAAGCATTATAGTTTATAAATTAAATCATAATTTGTTTTAGTTGTTATAGTACTGCATATCTAAAATGAATAATTGTATTGGTACTTTTGTATTTAATTATTTTAATATCTTCATTTTATAAGATTTAACTAATCGAAAATACGAAAACTACGACTATTTATGTCCCGACTTTTTCACATGAGAAAATTGCGCTCTATCATTTCAAATCAGAAGGATATAGGTAAAAAAAATTAAATTTTCTTTAAATAGAATGACATGTAACAAAATTATAAACTTAATATTTTTTACAGGTATATGGTGGACCATAGAATACTGCTATAACCTTGGGCATATCAAAGATAGAAGCAAACAAACGCATTTGTCAATCCAAGAGATGGTTAATGCATTTGTCAAGGAAAATAAGAGAAAGACTCGGCTATTACAAATATAGCAAGAGTTTACAAATGGATAGAAGTAAATGGTTTAGTGGAGGAAAACCAATGTAAATTGCAGCTGGGTCAAACAAGTTCAAAAAAATACGACATAAAAATGTAAGTAACTAATTTATTTTTAATATAACAATTTCAATAGACAGAGCTCATTTCTTAAGGTGTTAATTTGCAGAGTTGTAACATTGTATTCATTTGAGGTCACACACAAATCGGAAAACAGTCACAAATTGATCCAGTAACGAGAAAAAATGTGTGTGAACCTGTTGAGGAAAAGGAAAGCGCTCTCATTGAAATCGTATTTGGACATCCGGTGATCGTCGTTATTGATCTAGACGAGGACTTCAGGGGTTATAAACAGGTATATGTTTTATCTTTTTTAAAGAATAAAACACATAACGACGGAATAACATATTATTGAATATGTTTTATAAAAATATTACTGAATATTAAAAAACAATATTTTATATTTTATATATTTTATTGTTATGGGAAAAGGTCATATCTTAGTTATAGTTGGATTTGGAACTGAAAATGGCATGCAATTACGACATGACCATATGTTTTATTTCCTTCCTTCGCGAGGACTTGATTAATTCCCTACAACAATAAAATATATATAATATTGTTTTTAACATTCAGTAATATTTTATTTTAGTCTATACTAAACCTGAAAAAATAATATGTTTATAAAACGTATTCAATAATATGTTATTCGATCGTTAGGTGTTTTATTGTTTAAAAAAGATAAAACATATACATGTTTATAACCCCTGAAGTCCTCGTCTACATCAATAACGGCGATCACCGGATGTCCAAATATGATTTCAATGAGAGCGCTTTCCTTTTCTTCAACAGGTCCACACACATGTTTTCTCGTTAATTTGCAGAGTGTTATAACTGTGCAAATTAACACTCAATTAAGAAATGAGCTCTTTCTATTGAAATTGTTTTATTAAAAATAAATGAATTACTTACATTTTTATGTCGCAATTTTTTTGAACTTGTTTGACCCAGCTGCAATTTAAATTGGTTTTCCTCCACTAACCCGTTTACTTCTATCCATTTGTAAAGTCTTGCTATATTTGTAATAGCCCAATCTTTTCTCTTATTTTCCTTGACAGATGCATTAACCATCTCTTCGATTGACAAATGCATTTGCTTGATATGCCCGAGGTTATAGCAGTATTAAACTGACCGGGTTATGCATATGGCCCAGCATATACCTGTAAAAAATATTAAGTTTATAATTTTGTTACATGTGTCATTCTATTTAAAGAAAAGTTATTTTTTTTACCTATATCCTTCTGATTTGAAATTCTATCTATCAGAGCGCAATTTTCCCATGTGAAAAAGTCGGGACATAAATAGTCGTAGTTTTCGTCATCCGAATGATTTATTTTAAATTATTTCTAAGCATCAAATTATTTAATACAAAACAAATTATGATTTAATTTATAAACTATAATACTTACCGAAGCTTTTTCTTGTGGGAGCTCTTAGAAGCTTTTTCTTGTGGGCATGCATATCTATCAAAAGGAACATTAAAAGCTAATAAAATTCATTGCCAAGAATTTCTATAGAATTCTATATGTAAAAGGTCAATAAGATTCACTGTCAAGAAGAACATGACTCAGTAGGATGATATTAACCCTCAAAAACTAATTAATTAATAAAGGAATAGAGAGAACTAAGAAAGTTTTAGAAAAAATAAGAATACAGCTCTTAGCATTTAACAAAAATAACTAATCGATTGGGAAAACCGATTATATATATAACAAGAATAGGCTATTAGCACTCATGTAAGAAACAGGAAAGACGAACCCTTATGATGATATTAGCCCTCAAGAACTAAGAAATTTAACAGAAATAATAGTCAAATATTTTCGAAATATAACAAAAATAATAGTCAAATATTTTCCAAATCAATCGTACAGTATTTTATGAAAATTAATATAAAAATTAAGAAAGTTATAAATTCAATTGATTGACATTAATTTGTATATATTAGTCACTTAACAATAAAATATTTTAAAATATTTTTGAGATTAATTGATTGACGATAATTTTGTGAGTTAAAAAAAAATACAAGGCAATTGATTTTTTTAATATATATATATTAAAAATATATTATTAGAATGCACTATGAAATTATCATAGTATATTTTAAAAGTGGTAGTTTCATGAATTAAAAAAATTAATGTGAAATTTAAAACCGATTGTATTATAATTTTTTTAATTACTTTATATATATTAGTATATTTTTAAATGCTAATTTGTTTCTAAAATTAATTTTATAGCGGCAATTTCATTAGTTTATAAAATAAAAAATCCAAATTAAATTGAATTTATAACTTAAAATAAAAAATCTTAATTAAATTGAATTTATAACCTTTTTATTGCTAAAATTAGTAAAGTGTAGTCAAATGAATAACTACAATTGTATGAGTAAAAAGAAAAACAAAATAAAATTTAATACCAAATTTATATTACAATTTTTTATATTAAAATTTACATATATTAGTAAAAAATTATTAAAATGTATAATATTTTTTAGAAATTAATTAAAAAGAATAGTTTTTAAAAAAGAGTTAAAAAATTTATTTGAAAATAACTACTTAATTGAGCACGCCTTAACTTTTATTTCACCTATAAAATAATATAAAAAGTTATTTGCGTTAAGTTTCCATTACATATAATATAATATAACAATCTTAAAATTCGTTTTATAGAAAGATATTTGTAATGTTATTTCTAGCGGTTCTTTACATGGTGTCATTTTATGGAAAGATATTTGTAATGTTATTTTATTTCTTTTGAGATTCTCACACGGTGTCCCACAGAAAGACCACCATGAATGCAAAAATCACTAACGGTTCTTTACATGGTGAGAGTGTCTGCAAGGAAAAAAAATGTTAAAATATTCTTAATGAAATACTTAAGCTGTTTTTAGTGAGTTCATGATTTTGCATAATTGGACTAGTTAGATTGATAAGTCAACACGACGTCAGGGTTCGCCATGTCGAAATCGAGATCAAATTATCTAACCTACTATAAACCTCCTCCAATTCTAGTCGCTGAACACATCCGATGCCAGGATTCGTCATGTCGAAATCGAGATCGAATCCCTAAGAAGGAACTTAAAAAATGAGACCAAGTAACTTAATTTTTCAATTAGGGTTTAGAAAATACTTACACCGCTTAGATGCATATGCTTCCGATACGCACGCCATTCAGCGATATCATCTCATCGTCATAATCCTCCAACATAGAAACTACATCTTCCTCGATGTCGTCCTTGCTATCACAATAGTAGCCATCGCAGCCGTCGCTATCGATATCGTTGAACTTTTCGGAATCAGATTCAGAGACATTGAACGACGGTTTTATCCATGATCACCAAACCCTAATCCCCAAATTTTTTAGCTTTTTAATTTTCAATAGAGAGATAACATAAAGGAGTCTGAATATATAGATTTTTCCCCTTTGAACTTTTTCTTTTGGCCAACGCTTACCAATTAATTAATTAATATATATATATATAGAGGTTATTGGTATCAATTATTTTTTTTATAAGTAAGGTTTATCAGTTGATTATTATAATCTAAAAAAAATCTACTAAATAGATATAGAAAACATCGAATTAGAATATATATTTTTAAATATAATATATTTTATTCTTCTAAAATAATTAATTTCAAAATAATTTCGAATATATTTTATTTCAATAAATTTAATAAAACCTTAAATCCTTTTATATCATATTATCAATAAATACCAAAGCATTATTTATATAAATATTTGGTCAAAGCAAATCCTAATAACTAGTTGTATATTAGTTAATTATTATATACTAACCATTTATAATTTATTTATTTAAATTTATTATATTCTTATTATTTTTATAACGCTCTAATTATATAAAATCAATAACATAAATATTAACAAATTTTGGACATTTATTATTGAGATATATACACATATATTCTTTTATTTATATTTGAAGTTAAAGCGAATATAATTATATATAGGCTTTTTCTAACCTATTTTAATTGGTCAAATTCTTTTTATCAATAATATTTATATATTTATTTAATTGTTTAGATTTTTTAGGACACTTGATAGTACATCAGAATTAGGGCTGGCCACGGACTGTCCGCGGGCTGGGTTCGGACTGGCCCGTCCTAATCTGTTTTTTGAACTTGAGTGGCCCGAACTTTTCATATTTAAATTTTTAAACCCGAGTCCGTCCGTGCATGTACGTTGGCTAATCCAGCCCGTCCCGCGGACATTAAGTTTAATATTTTTTAATTAATTTTAAATATGTTAATTTAATTTATATATATATATATATATATATATATATATATATATATATATATATATATATTATTGTTATTATATATATATATATATATAATATTAATTTTTGTATATTTTTATTATTTCCAAGCCGGAAACGATCGAACAAACTAGAAACCCGAACCGAATCCGACCCGATTGCGAGTTAAAATTTCTTAACCCGGACTCGGTCCGTTCTATGTTCGGGCCGGATCGGGTCGGGCCGTACAACACCTGCATTGTCATCCCTAGTCGGAACCGAGAACGAATTAGAATCGATATGATTTAAACTGAGAATCTAATCGATTTTTAACGATTCAGTTTCCAGTTTCATTTAAAACATTGAAACCGATAAAAATTCGAAACTATACAATTGGTTCAGAATCGAAATCATAAACCGAGATATAATCGGTGACCATAAACCAGTATAATTAATTTGAAATCGAATCGATACCGGTTGAATCCATACAAAAACAAACATATAAAACCAATAATTCAGTATAAAAACGTCTAACTCTTCCATTTTAAATTCTAAAAAGATTATATTTTGTACGGATGTTTTTCATATATGCGCATCACATACTACATATGTATGCTCATTTGCAAAGGATTCAAAAGGCAAACAACTTTATGTTGTTAGACTTTAGTTTTGTATTGACTATATATACCAAAAGTTTAAAACACATCAGATCCACAGTTGCCTATCCCCGGTAATTCTTGAGATAGACATGTTTCATTTACCCTCTAACAGTTTGGTAAAGGATTCCTGTCGGGTTTAGAATTGCAATTTTCAAAATATCATCTCAATATTTCATTATCTTCATCATTATTATTGTTAGGTAATTAGAGGATCTATACGAGGTGTTTAACAGAAACACCTCGTGATAAATTTGTAGTGCAACAAATTCCCCGTCGTGTTTGACCACACTCCGTGACAACACACGTTATCTGAATCGCACGCCGTGTGACGAGCACGTCGTGACCATTTTTTTTATTGTATCACGTTTACAAGCCATTAATTTTTATTAATATTTTCATACAAATTTAAAATATGCATCAAAATAAATAAATTAAAAATATGTATACTATAAATGTAATTTTTGAGATTATTGTTTGATACTTTCATATTTTAAATAAATATACAAATAGTTTATTATAATTAATTTATCTAATTTAGAGGATATCTTTAAACTTGTTGAAATTTTATAATATTTTCCGTCATTATATATTCTAAATAGTTTATTAGAGTTTTTAACTATGTTAGATATTTAAAATTATCTTTATATATTTATATTTTTCAAATATTAAATACTTTATTGGATATTTAAATCAATAGTTTAAATCTTTCAAGTAATAAGTTAATAGTTTATTAAATATTTAAATTAATAGATTAAATTTTGAAACTAATAAGTTTATTATAAGATATTTAAAATATATCTTTTAAATTATTAGAATTTTTGGATATTAATATCTTATAAATATTAGATATTTCAACTAATACACTACAAATCATATCTCAAAGTGAAATAGTTTGTCCAAATCTCTCAAAACATAATTCTACAAATACTACTACAATATCTCAAAACATTCTACAATAATCTTTTAGATGTGTTTTTATTCTTGATGTTTTTTTAATGTATGACAAATAAAATGAAATTAAAGTAATTTTAATGAAAAAAATAAAATGAAAATACTCATATTTATAGGGGTTATTTTATTTATTTTCTAACAAATCGGATATCCTATTTGTAAACTAGATAGATATCCTATTTGTTAAAAATATTTTTTAAGGATTTTTTATTTACAAATACACTACAAACTAATCTAATTTTCATTCATCTCTCAAATCATCTATCAAACAAAAATAGTTTTTCAAAATCTCTTAAAACACAATTCGACAAGTACTACTACAATATCTTAAATATTCTGCAATAGTCTTCTTGATGATGTCTTCTTTTTAGATGAATGACAAATAAAATAAAATTCAAGTTAGTGGAGAGCTATTTAAAAAATAAAATGAAAAATACCAAGATTTATAAAGGTTATTTTTCCCAGAAAATCGAATATCTTATTTGAGATATCAAATATCCAATTTGATAAAGCATATATCTTATTTGGTAAAAATAATTTTTTTAAATATTTTTGTCTACAAATGCACTATAAATAAAATAATAAGATAGTAAAACTATCTTACCAACATAAATAAGAAACAAATCCGAATAAATAAATAAAACTATTGCATAATGTATTAGATAATAATTAGTTTATCGAACAATAACACTATTATTTATTGTATATTTGTTAGAAAACTAACATATTATATAATCATATTAACTAAAAAGTATAATAAATAAAAATTAGCCCACATTTTAATTAAAATATATTAATGATTATGGTATAATAATAAAATTATATTAATAGCTTATATAATATACGGTCGTGTTTTCTGTGACAATAATTTTGCCGTGTTTGACGTATAATGTGTTTAACGTGACCGTGGCAGTTTTTAGACAGTCGTGTCAGTAAGTCACGCCTGAAACAAATTGAACAAACACATGAACTCAAAATATAAGCACACAAGAGTTGATTTTAGTACTTAAAGAGTGAAACAAAAAAGTTCACTACTTATAGAAAATATGATCCAAATGTCTCTTAGTAATTTAATACTTTCAATTTGAGAATTGATTTGGAGTTGTCTGCTTCTTTGTCGGTCTTTAGTCTGTTTGCGGGTCTTTCATCTGTGTGTGGGTCCTTTACGGGGTCTGAGTTTGTCCGCTTCTTGTAACTTGGATTAAATAGTGTACTAATTTTGGCACTCTCCCTTAGTGCATTCTTTCGATCAACTAGACCGATAACTCCTTTGAACTCTTCGAACATTGATTTCGGAAGAACATGAAACAATTTTGAGCAAATAGAAATTCTTAGGTCGTAGTAACACGCAATATTGACATAGGCTACAGTAGCCTACCATCCATCTCCAACAACAAATCCTAATAGAAGAGGTTGAATATTGCTAATGACCATACATAGAGATGTCAACGATGTTAAATCTTTAACTAAATATTGAACTCTATTATTGTTTGAGAATAATGTTGAATATACATCTTTGTATACTATAAGAAACATCGAAAACAGAAGTCCAGTAAATGTCGATGATATAACCGACACTATTAAAGAAAATTTTGTCGTTCGTGGATATCGTGCGCCTAGCTCGTTTAATACTCGAACACTAACAGATGTATTTGTTCCAATAGCAACATGCGCAGTCCAACTCAACATGTTCACGTATATAAAGTGAGATGCAACATAAACTTCTGTATCATCTATATATCGAGCAAGCAGTATCAATATTGTGAATACCATACTTCCAAGTACAACATGACAGCCCCGAAAACCCGGACCAAGCTACTCCAAACATTCTGCTCATTATATAAACAATTTGAGCCACATTAATGAACCACCACAAAAAGTTCAACACCATGGCTGCACCTGCTAAAACCAACCCGAGTTTCAAAATAAACAACCAAATGAAACAAACATGAAGGGATAAAGCCACAGCCGCAATAACAGCCATGACCATCATTTTGCTTTGCGACTGGAGAAAATTTTCCATTGAGTACGGAAACGTTGTGCAAACTCAAACAACCAGTTATCAGTTTCAATTTCCTTCCCATTTGGTTCTTTTGATTCATTTTGAACATTTTTGTCGAGTTTGTCGACATTTATAATCTCAGATTCTGAAATAGGACCACCGAGAGAAGATGATCCGCTTTCATCCACTTTAATTTCCTGAATCTCATGAGGTTTTCAGTTCCAAAACCAACTTTAACGCTGTAAATCTTGTACTTACAATATCCCTTAAAGCCTTAAGGTTACAATTAACAGGCATCTGACAAATCCCTATATCATGCCCATAAACAAGCTTGAATTTTCTCTACTTGATTTGAACAACCATCTTTGCTATATGCTTACGAACCGGCTAAAAACCTTGGTTAGTCACCGAACTTTGTCATGTGTATAAAAAATGCCACTGATATTGTTTTGGTATCAAAATAGTCATTTTTGCTGGTTTCATTTTGAATATGTGGTTACTGTTGTTTGTCTTGATTTGCATCTGTGGTCACCTGTGAGTGACCACAGATGTAACAAAAAGCCAACAAAAGTGGTCGTTTTGATACAAAAAACATGAATGACATATTTGATACACATGACAAAGTCTGATGACTAACTAAGATTCTTAGCCTTTACGAACCAATACCGCATTCGACTCAGATAAACCGGCTTCAACTTGACTATCATGGCATGTTGTTGTACTAATACCACCTTTAGAAGAGACCTGCAAAACCTTCAACATAACCTTGGATGATTTTCTTTTGCTTTCACGCGGATAATTTTCAATCACGATACCACTATGTGGCTTCTCTACTTTATTATTACCACCATGAAACACAACCGAACCATTTTGTACCTTCTTAGGTGTGAGGTGTGCAGGTAAACAAGGCCCGAGTACAGGAATCAGTGCACCGCGGACAGCAAAGGCACCAAAGTCAACTGGTTAATTAATAACCGCAGTCATGTTGTCCGGTTCATTAACAACCTCAATCGAGAAACGACTTTTCCATTATCGCTCATTGCTCTCTTCAACATCATGTGCAATATTTGCATTTGATTTAATGATTTTCAAATAAAAATTTGGTTTAATATGGCCTGGTTTTCCACACTTCTTGCAAATAAGCTTTGCACGAGAATCCGATTTCATGTGTCTAGTTCTTCCACATCTAAAACACGTTAGGTTAAAGTGGTTTGTTGACTCCCTCTCATTCCTCGACTGCTTACCACCGTTTTAAAAATGACTTTGTGTGTTTTTCCATCTTGACCTGTCTTTAGTAAACAATGTATCTTCAACATCAACCGAATACTTACTAAGAATTTGTTTAACCAATGCTTCCTGATTAGAGAATAGGTTCTCTAACTCAAAAATTGATAGTTGGTTAACCTATCCTTGTATTCATGATATAAACGGCATGAAGTCAGATCATAATCCAAGAATCAACTAACGTCTTAGCCTTGCATCACTGATAGGTTCATCACTATCCAAACCTGAAATTTCCGAACATACATTCTTAACCTTAAGAAAGAAATTAGAGATCAACATATTAACTTGGGTTAATGAAGCAAGCTCATTCTCAAGGTATTGAAGCCGTATAATATTTTTTTGGGTAAATAACCTGTCAAGAGTATCCCATATATCTTTTGGAGAATCCAATTCACGAACATGATCAATGAATTCCTTAACGATTGAAGTTCTCAACGCAAATATAGCATTTTCACACCTTACTTTCCATTTCCACCTTAACTCATCATTTTCTGGAGTATTACTATGAAGTATCTCAGTACCGGAAACAAGATCTCACAAATCTTGTCCTTGAAGGAAGGCCTTCATACACAACCCCCAATATTGGTAATTGGTTCCAACAAGCTTCTTTGTAGACATAGGAGAAGCTAAATTACTTTCGTTCATATTGATTTAAAAGTAATAACACTTGACAGGATTTTTATTTCAATGGGTATTAAAATCAAATACTTGATATGCAGAGACCTCGCTCTGATACCATGAAACAAATTGAAGAACTGAAACAATAAGCACACAAGAGTTGATTTTATTACTTAAATAGTGAAACCCAAAGGTTCAGTACTTATAGAAAATACGATTCAAACGTCTCATAGTAATTTGAGACTTTCAGACTTCCTAATATAACTCAACTTCTTCACTAAGTAATTTAATAGGTCAGAATTGATTTGGAGTTGTCTACTCTTTGCGGGTCTTTGATCTATCTACGGGTTCTTTGTGGTTTCTGAATTTGTCTGCTTATTGTAACTTGGATTAAAGAGTGCAGTAATTTTGACAAAGTTGTGCTCTCCGCCGTTTTTTTACCGTGATAAACAGTCATACGTACCTAGGGATGTCTATGGGCCTGGTTCAGACCGAGTTCGGGCCGACCCGCTTGGGCCCGTTCTTTTTTACTCGAACCCAAACCCGACTCAAACCCAAACCCGACCCACAACGGGTTTAATATTTTTGAACCCGAGCCCACCCCGTTTATGTCCGCGGGTTAGCCCGACCCGACCCGCAAACATTTTTTTACTATTCGGGTTGAACGAATCGGTCCGATCTGATCCAAATCTGCTCAAATTTGACTTTATTTTTAATTTAAAACAAAATCTTAAGACATAAATTTTTAAACCAACATACCTTAAACACAATAGCAGAAGAGCAAAACATCTAAAAGAACTTAAAAGTTAGAATTAATGATTTGAAGTATATAGGCAAAGATTTGAAGAAATATATATGTATAATAAAGGAATTAGTTTATGGAAAAAGAATATAATTAATAAATATGATATTGACTCTAAAAGTAAAATAATAATTACTCAAAGACGGTATATTATTGGTATACATATAAATGTCAGTATTCTTATAATTAGTAAGTATATTTATTTTAGTTATACTTTCATTAAATGAAGGTAATGAACATTTAATACAACCAGACAACTTAAATCTCACTCTACTAAACACTTAAACATTAAATACACTTGAAACACCACAAAACACCTGACCAAATTACCCTCAGTTGAAAATAATCCACACCAACTTCGAGCATAGTCCACTTCTGTGCATAATTTATTTGCTGCTACTTCAAGATTGAAAAAACGTTGTAGTGCAAGTAAAACATCATCAGATGGCTCTTCGACACGAATGAACCTTTTATTATGGTAAGGCATGAGAGTAGACGATAAGGCAGTCATAGGAAGTTCTGAATTTAGAATTTCATGTAAAAGAGGAGCGGTAACATGATGACCAATTTATTGAAGCTATTCTTAGATTTGTTGGACCCTCCGATCTATATCTTTGTAGAGGCTTGAAGCTCCTCTGTACTAATGGGCTCATCAGGATTATAATGGTCATCTCCTCGGTGATCTTCCACTGTAGTTTCTTTAGCTTCGAAAGGAGGCAATTTTGAGATAGCTTCTTCAGATTTCTTTTCTGCTCTCTTAGCTGGTGAAGTTTTTGAAATACTTTTTTTTTCTTTAGGGAAACAAATTTTTTTTTTTATTTTTTTCCTTCTTTTGTGGCTTCAAATTAGGCGAAGGGCTAACAACAGATGTATTAGATGCGTTTTTCTTCGTTGTCCTTTTCTTTTTTGAGGGCAGATGACTTCCAGATCTGTTTTGCATATGAAGAGTAACCTTACCATCATGTGCTATCAATCTCTTCACAACAAGCTGTGGGTTTGATGGCTCCATTAAATTTTCCGGGAGGTCGGCATCCGGGGAGATCCTCCGCAAATGACTATGGATAAAGTTTAAGGGTAGAAAACATGAGTGGAACGAATTTCCCTATTGATTTTCTGACCAAATGACCAACTTGGCAAAAATAATTTTTGCATCTTTCTTACGACTATTGTACCTCTTCAAAATTCCTAAGTACAGTAGCAATACATTTGCAAATTGAAATTAAGTTTTAAAAGATCACAAGTAAATATAAGAAAACTCATTGTTGCTTCTCCAAACAAGGTTAAGTTTGGAAGGGTTCTCCTCAAATATTGTTTCCCCATTTTCCGAAGCTCCAGATATAAATACAAACCTTTGTTTCTAGAATTTGTCAGCTTCGAGCAGATCATCAATTATTTTGAAATCATCCGCTAGTGTCAGATTGTAAAAGGGAAGTACCGCTGCCTCTGAAAGTCCAGTCATGATGATGAAGTCTTTGATGGAGCGAAGGGTTTGGCTTAGTCTCAAAGCCATAATCTCTGACAAGAGTGCGAACCATAAATTTGGTTTTTCTTGTATAGGGAAGAGGTCGAGGAGTTAGAAGTACTTCACTATCATCGGATATGATGGGAACCAAAGATCCCAATTGATGATCTCAAGATAGACTACAAGTTCATCTTCTCCACAATCAATTGAAGCCTCCATCTCTTTTGGAAGTCGAAGCATTATGTTTTCTGGCATTCCCCATTGATTTTTTAAACGACCAACTTGAGCTTCATTATAATAAATGTATGGCACGTTTTTCAGCGCCATGATGTATTCGAGGATGAGTGGTTTTAAATTCACACTTACTGAGGAAGAAACATCCTCGGAAAGTTCAATTGGAGCCTTTTTTATTTTATTTTTTCTCAGCTACCTTTTTTTGAAGCATCATATTTAGTATCAGATGCACCACCACTTCTTTTAACCTCTGCATTTGACATAGTTGTCTATGAATCAACTTCTTCATAAGCTTCATCTATTAGTCGATGAGGATTTGGGTTCGACGTTGGATTTTCTTCTTGATTATTTGAGGGAGTTTGTTGTGACTCCACATTGGTCACAACAATCTCCCTAAGAGGAGGAGATGGTGGTGTAGAGGTATTTGCGAGGGTTTGAGCAATATTTGGGGAGAGATTGTCAGTATCGAGCTCTCCCATAACTATAAGTGCTTTCTCTTTAACAATAAAACTTTGGGAGAGATAATTTTTGGTTGAATCCAAGGAGAAAAGAGTGAGTACCAAACGGAGAAAGTGTTCCACAAATATTGAGTGAGAAAAATATTTATAAAGGAGAGGAGAAAGAGAAAGTGGTCAGAGAAGTTGGAGAGGTGATGATGATTATTGGGTAGAAAGAGGGAGTACCAAACAGTTACTTGTAAAGGAATAATGTGACACCTGTTAGTTGCCATACCTAATGTCAGGCTTAGTGGGTCATCACATAGTACTATGCTATATCAAACGTTTCTAACCGCTATAAAAATGCCAGCTAATGATTCTATGTCATGTTTCAACGATTTTTTTTCCAGACATCTATTTGGATTCCAATCACACACAATGCGTCCAAAATTGGTTAAAAATACTATTGTTGACAACTTCATGAACAACTAGTTGGTTAATCACGTCCCAGTCGAACAAAAAAATGTGTACGCCGTAAAACCAGAAAAAAAATGCACCACAAGATATCTTTTATTTATTTATATATATATATATATATATATATATATATATATATATATATATATATATATATATATATATATATATATATATATATATATATATAACGTAGTTAATATTAAGGAATAATTGTTTTTTTTTTCAATAAATTTGAAATACTTACCATATGGTATATCGTGATACACATGAAATATCGTGTGATTCAAAAATGCATTTTATAACTTCAAAATATGAGAATAAACTTTTTCTAATTCATGGTTAATTTAACCTTTTTTCTCTAATGATGAATCACTAAGATCTAGCTTTGGTAATAAATTCCATTAGTTTGAATACTTGTAGTTCATTTATTAGTTTGAATACTTGTAGTTCATTTACTCGCAAAATTGACTCTCCAAAATACATACATGATAACTTTCATAATAATATCTTGTTGTAATAAGATGAACATTTAATTAAAAAACATAAAATACAAATCAAATTAAATATATCCACAAATCAACCAATTTCGACACAAAAGGTTGCAATTAGTTGCAAGTGACAAATCTATATCATTTGAGTGAAAATCTACACCACATGCAAAATACACCGAATCTTAAATCTCAAGTTTTTCAATTCATCCATAAAGATATTGGATTTAAATGTAATCTAAAATAACTTAAATAGCTAAAAAGCTAATAATATCAAATTTAAAAGATGGACATGGATTAACAAATAAATGTAACCTAAAATAGAGGACCAAATTTTAGTAGTTTGGCTGCTTTTATTAAATATTGAGATACCCTAAACTTCTTATATATCTATTTTACTTTTAAAAAACTTGAAGTTACACTTAAATTTTGATAGAAAACCAATACTTTTCCAAATATATAATTGTTATATTTTCTGTCAGCATCAATTTTTATATTATGTATTTATGACTTTTTATAAAAAACATTATATATTTGTTTCATTTGTTTATCTATTAGTTATAATCTAGTATTCATTTTAAAAATTTATTAAAATCTGAAGCTATTTTAAAATCAGTATATGTAATTTGGCCATTGGGATGGTGTCATGTAACGAAACCTAATCACTAAAAAGACATTACATATATGTCCATCGTTTCTGCCGCTTACACCGTCTCCTTATTTATTATCCACGGAAATATACTTAGTTGCATTGTTATATAAATCGCATTTCTAAATATGTTTGTAATATTATTCCTTTGAATCAAAGGAATACTTGAATTTGTAGATAACTAAACCTTTTTAGAAATTCATTGAAAATATTATAAATAGTTTATAGTCATAATAATATAATCATAATTTCTTTTAATGATTAATAATTTCTTTTAATAAAATTTATAATTTCAGAAACCATACGAGTAGTTTATATAAACTATGCGGGATAAGTAACATTGACTATAAAAAGAATATAAAACAAGACAAACTCAAATACTTTTATTTTATAAAAAGAAAAGAAATAACATTTCTAGGTTATTTAAATAAAATGGATGACTCCATTATTTTCCTCCTAATATTTTAAGTAATTTTTAATATTTTTTATTTATATTTATAAGACAAATTCAAACATATGTTTAAAATAAATAAAAACTATTAAAACAATTAAATTGTTATTATTAAAATTTTAATACCGAAAGTTAACAATATTTAAAAAAATTGATATAATTAATACTAAAAATTCAATACGTTAAGTAACGGTTCTAGAAAATTAATGCTACTGAGTTTCGGTAATATTACGATAATCTTTTTTAAAGGAAATACGTCGATTTATAGTATCCTCAATCGACACATAAAATTATCGTTGTTTCTCCTTCACAAATGCACAATGAACAAGTGCAACAAATTTACAGCTCACTATCATACTAATTTATTCGATTTACACCAAAATTAGTTAGTAAAATCTTACGTTAACGCTTCAACATTATGATTTTTTTTCGTAGGTAGATAAATATACTACTTATCAACGCACTACAAAAGCTTATAACATGGCTATAAAAATCGTTGGAAAATGAGAAAACTTAAGGCTCATGATAATTTTTTTTTTAAATGAGAGAAATAGTTGCATGATAACAATAAATACGTTGGCAATCATGTATGGTAAAATGGGTATGAGGGATAGTGTTTTAAGAACTCTTACAAATATGAAAGCTCATGGTTGCAACCTGGAAGCATATACAAAATTATAATCATAGTCCACTATGGGAAACAAAATGCAAAGAAGATATCTATGGTGTCTTAGTAAAGTTGGTTAACTTGATGAATCTAGAAATTATATGGACTTTCTAGGTAAAGCTTGTTTTGGGGTTCCTTTAGCTTATTTAATGTTTGTTAGATTTTTATCCCATGCCTCTTTGAAGAAACATTTTCACTTCCAAACGAGATTAAAACTGAAGGAGTCGCGCTCGACCAATATAGTTACGGAAGCATCGTCCATGCACTTTTACAATAAACCCTTAGTGGTTAAGTTTGATAATTAAAGAAAATTATTGCGATATATAAGCTAAATAAGATAAATAAAGGGCTTTATTTGATGTAATAAAATATTGAGTACATAATTTGACAAGTATATAAATTGAAGGGTCAAACATAATAAGAATGTGTATGTTTATAATCAGCAAAGTAGTTCGGTGAAAAGAAACATATAAGGATGGGTAAATGTGTAAATTAGGAATTTATCTGTCGTACTCTATAAATGACAATCCCTTTTTGGAAGATGATCTAGTCATTAGACAATTATTACCTCATTATTACTTTTGTCTCTTTCTATCTCTACTCATTCACTTTATCTCTCTAAAATCATCAACATACAAACATTATCATGACAGATCTCCTCATAGGAACATTGATGAGACGAAATACTTGGCTCATAATTCTCTAGAACTATTATTGACGCTGTCTGTGGGAAGACGATTGATACATGAAATTGTCTTTTCAAAATTATAAATCTTATATTAAAACGTTGTGAGAGTAATGGACACAATTTTTTTTGGAGGGCTAGAGTTTGGTATGAAGAATCGTGTGGTCGAAGGTCCATCTAAAGATCTCATTGTCAAAGAGAAAATGGTTTTGCCAAACAAAAAAAACAACAGTGATCGATATACCGAGGAGCTGCTAGGAGAATTTACTTTAGTTGCTCAGAGGAGAACTTTTAGAAGATATTGAGAGATTGAATTCTGAGAAGCAAGTGAAGATGAGTTCACAAAGACTCAAATTTGAAATCAAAAGATAAAAAATAACTACAAAAGATCGCATGAAAAATTCTCTTCGAACAGATGAGAGACATCAAAGAAGACCGTTATTCCTCGAAAAGACGGTTGAGATCTAAACATCGTTATGAATCAAATGACTCTAGTGATTATTCACCCTATAATACAAATGAATCTTTTTCCCTGGAAAAGGATAACCGACATCCAAAGAGTTACAAGAAAATATAATCGAGAAGGGAAAAGATGGGCATCAAACATCTCATTATGTTAAGGGTTCGAAGAAAAAAATGAATACGATAAAAAAGAACTTGGATCCGAGAATAATGATAGGGTTGTGAATGTTAATAGGAGGGAACAAGCAAACCCACATATGCAGATTTGTTAACATTAAGTATCATATAAGTAATCAATCTACCTATCTATCCGAAGAAAAGTTATTACACGATAACAAACGAAGATCCTAAGGAAGTATGTATCAGATGGGCCATAATTGGAGGCCATCTCCTCTCTCCCCATAAATTCTTTCTATAAATTTTCCCAAGTGGGTTGATATTTTAAAGCTAGAAAAGTTCGATGGAAACTAACATTCAGATAGCCACATCGAAAAATTCAAGAACTTCATGATCAGTTATGACAATGATGATAAATTTCTATGTAGACCATTCTCTTAAGCATTCAAGAATGCAGCTTTGAAGTGGTACAATCGCTTGCATGCGGGTTGTATTAAATTTTTGATATGTTTTGGAATATCTTTCGTCAGTATTTTATGGGAAGAAAAAAGTTCCATGTGAATGGTGATACGATAATTTACTATAGGCAAAAGATATAGGAGAGCCTCAAGGAGTACACAAATCATTTTATCAAAACAAAAAATGGCATGCAAAATTGTAAGGATAAAGTGGCCCTGACAGCTTTTCGGATGAGATTGCTTCCTGGAGTTTTGAAGAATAATGTTGCTGAAAAACAAGCCATGACCTTTGGGGCTTTTCTAGATCAAGTAAAAAAATGATTTTGGTGGGAGAAATGCAAGCATCAAAAGTATTTCTTGGGCACATATCAAACAGAATCAATTCCGTCAAAGTTCATGATACCACGAAACAGTTTGCAACGAATAAACATTGTCTGAGCTCGAGCACTAGTTCAAAAGATAAATCATGCACCTTCAATAATGAAAGAGTATGCGTCGGTTGTTAATACTTAGCAATATGTCTGACCTATATCAAACAAATGGGTCCAACCGGCCTATTTTGCCGAGCTAAATGAGTGCGTAGCAACAATATTTGAGAGAACACGTCCACGTGTAAAATTTTGTAAGCCATTTCTGATACAAACTCCTAAGGAGAATAGAAGCAATAAGTATTGTAAGTATCATGAGTACATTTGGCATGATATGAAGGATTGTGTGGCGTTGAAAAAAGAGATACAAGCTTTGATTGAAATGAGAAGTTGACAACATTTGTGAAGTAAAATTTGTTTGTTGCTCCAAAGCAAGAAAATGATCTGAAGCAATAAGATGCTTTAATGATTTCAAAACCTATTGATGAAGGATCTATTAATACATTTGATATTTCCACAAATTATTTAGACCCAAAACTAGAGAAAAACAACATAACTATAGTGGAAGATCCAATCAGAAGAGGAAAGGTTGGTGAACTATGTACTTTCTTTGAATCACTAACAATTTTTGTAGGAGATACTGTTGCAGGGACAAATTATTCTCGAAAGAGGCATATACTTAGCCTAACAACTCAATTTGAGGTATGAGCTTCACCACATTTATAAAAAAAACCATCTCAAATACTTTGTTATTAAGTTGATAATATGAGGGATATAACTGGTCCACACGAAAATGCAGTTGTTATTATGGCACACATTGTTGGGGACGGATGAAGAATTTTGATTGATACTAGCACCTTAGCTAATATCATATTTATGACTACTTATAGTCAGATAAAAAATCCACCAACAATCCTTTGGTCAGATCAGACAATTATAGGGGTTTACTAGAGTAACGGCTGCAGTAGTAGGAGAATTTACGGGGAGAGTTGAATTAGGTCGGGGACCATTCAAAAAAGTGGTGACAGTCTTGTTTATTATGGTAGACGCTCCAACGTCTTACAATGCAATTTTTAGAAGATCTTGACTTTCTAGAATGCATGTTGTACCATTAAATGTGCATCTATGTTTGAAATATATCACGGGAAACAATATGGGAATGGTCAGAAGCAATTAAAAGATGGCAAGAGAATGTTATCGAACAACTTTGGCCCCAAATAAAATCAAGGGGGTCAAGTCAAAGAAAGAATAACAATCATTAAGGTCTTCCTCGGGATCTGGCCCTGTAGATGATCCGCGAGAGACCTCCGGGTTTATGGTCGCAGACGGAAGTTTTTAGGATGATGTTTTCTCTCAAGGTAAAATTCTAAAAATTGGCACAAAGTTATATTTGGAGGTGAAAGAGAAGTTAATTCAATTTTTATCACTTAATTCGCATGGTTCACAAAAGATGTGACATAGGTTCCTGCTTATATCATTTGTCATAGGTTAGTAGTACGAAACAATATTCGTTCAATTATCCAGAATAAAAGATCTTTTTCTCAAGAAACGTTTAAGGCTATTGTAGCAGAGGTAGATCTTTGACTAAGGTAGGGCACATGCGCGAATCGCAATATCCTTTATAGACTGCTAATCCAGTATTGGTAAAGAAGAAGAATGGCAAATGGTTGATGTGTGTTGATTTCACTAATATAAATAGGGCTTGTCCAAAAGATCCTTTCTCGGTTCCAAGAATAGATCTATTATTGGATTGACTTTAAGGAATCGACACTGCTCTAAGTGGTCGGTTAAATTGAGAGATTTTAATATTGAGAGCCTAGGACTGCCATTAAAGTACAAGCCTTAGCATATTTTTTAGTTGAGTTTCACTCAGAACGATCGGATATGGAGATTGATGAAGAAACATTTGTGTCATAGTGGACGGTCCGAACAAATAGAGGTTCGAGTCTGTTAGGATGTGAAGCAGGGGTGTATTTAATTTCCCTAGAAGGAATTTCCATCAATCAAGCTATCTGTTTCAGATTTAAAGCATCAAACAATAAGGCTGATTACGAAGCTGCTTTAGCAAGGTTAAGACTTGCTAAAATTTGCGGAGCCAAAAAGTACGGCTCATAATTGACTCACAACTTCTCATAAATCATGCATCTGGTTAGTCTAATGCAAGAAAAGATCATTTAGTGAAGTATTTGATGGCGTTGAATGCTTTAACGTTGGTTTTTGAAAGCATTAGATACGAGCATGTTCTTAGGGTTGGAAGTTCTGTAGCTGATTCTTTGGCTACTACTTCATATTCCAAGGAGTACCCTTGGATAATCACACAAGAAAATACTTCAATAACAAAGAGGTTTGAGTTGGTAGAAGGGTCTATTGAAACTTTTCATATCTCTACAACCATAACGAAAGTTTAGAGAAGTGAAATCAAAGAATTCTTAGTAAATGATGTGTTACGAATTGACAAAATAATGGCCAAAAGAATACAGTTTAAAGCATATAACTATATTGTCCTAGGAGATGTGTTGTATACAAAATATTTTAGCCAAACTTTACTTCGATGCTTAAGAGAAAATGAATCCCAAATGATATTGTCAGAATTACATGATAAGGAAGGATTCACACATTATGGGTATAAAATGTTGATACAAAATGTTTTTATAGCAGAGTACTACTAGCCTACAATCTCTTTGGATGCCAATGAGTTAGTTAAAAAAATGTAATGCATGCCAAAGCTTTGCTAATAAAATTCATACACAAGGGGTGCCTCTTGAATCAATATTTGAATCACTGCATTTTGATGTATGGGGTGTTGATCTGGTCGGATGTCACTGATGTCATCAGGAGGCTGAAAAATGATAATTGTCATTATGGACTATTTTTTATGTATGTGATCAAGTTTTTGTTTATAATATTTGCTGTCGTGTTTGGGTCCAAGAAAGATAACAATGGATAATGGGCCACAATTTGATAACAAATAAATGAAGGTTTTTTTTTTTGTGCTGCTAAAGAAATACAACAATGTTTCTCAGAACCTTTGTATCCGTAAGAAAATAGCCGAGTTGAGGTTACCAACCGAACAATTCTGGATGGTTTAAAAAATAATTTCGAAGGTCATGCTGGAAAATGGCTGAATTATTTACAAGAATTCGTATGAGCATACAAAACTACTCCTCGGACGACCTCACATGGTCACCATTTGCGTTAGTCTATGGGATAGATGCAGTTGTTCCATCTGAAGTAATCATCCCCTCTTAACAAAATCAACGAATGTCCTGAAGAGACAAATGACAAAGGAAAGCGTATAGATTTAAATTTGATAGAATAAAAAAGAAGGAGGGCACAATTGTATTCTTTACATTATCAGACTTTGATAAAAAGTCGGTACGCTTCCAAATTTAGAAGATAGGAATTTAAAGCAAGGACAAAGTGTTGAGAAAAATATTATTCATACAAAAGAAAAATTACTTGGTAAGTTATGACCTAAGTGAGAGGGTCCATATACGATAACGAAGAAAGCTAAGTCGTGGACATATCGACTCAAAGACAAAGAAGGAAGATAACTTCTTCATCTGTGGAATATTGAGCATCGAAAATTTTATTTATAGTGAATATATAAGTTCAAAAATATTTTTGAGAACCTGTGTAAGTATCGGTGGAATACTCTTTCCTACCCTCGTGGTACATGAAGGTTTTAATGAGGTGTCCTAATAGCTGACTTATATACAATATATTTTTGCCATCTTAAAATAACTTGCACAATTTTTATCATTTTGGACCGGAAGGGTCTTCCAACAAATGTTGGTGTAATGTTTTTAGATTTTTGGATGGTAATGATCTTCTAACAAACAAGATGTGCAACAAATTTACAACTTACCGATCACACTGCTCTTCAGATTGGGTTTAGTTCAATAATATCTGTAAAATTAATCTATTCGTTTTACACGAGAATTAGTTAGTGAAATCTTACATAAGTACAATATGATGTATAAAGCTGCAACATTATGATTCTTATCATGGTTATGGAAATAAACTCCTTATTAGCGCACTACAAAAACTTATAACATGGTTATAAAAATCGTTGGAAGATGGATAAATTTAAGGCTCATGAGAAGTTTTTTTTCTAAATGAGAAAAAATTGCATGATAACAACAAATACATGGACAATTATGATAATACAGTCTGATAAGATTGGTATAATGGATAGTGTTTTAAGATCCTTACAAATATGAAAACTCATGGCTGTAACCTGAACAGAAACACACACAAGTTTATAATCATAGTCCTCTATGGAAAAAATGTAAAGAAGATATCTATGTTGTCTTAGTAAAGTTGGTAAACTTGATGCATCTAAAAATGGTATGGACTTTCTTGGTAAAGCTTGTTTTGGAGTTCGTTTAGCTTATTCAATGTATATCAGATATTTATCTCGTGCAAAGAGATTTGAAGAAACATTTTCATTTCTGAACCAGATTGAAACTGAGAGAGTCGTGTTCGACCAATATACTTACGAAAGTATCGTTCATGCATTTTTACAACAAAGCCTTAATGGTTAAGTTGATCTAATCTAATTACATTTTTTCCTCATTGACTACTCCAATAAATGGTTAAACCTTTTTGCAAGTTTATAAGTAAGAGATTAAATATAACCATATTCTATGATTATATGTGGGTTTATTATAATTACTTTGAAACACTAGCATAAAGCATTGTATTATTTAAAAACCTATGTTGTTTCTATTGTGGATATTTTCTAGTTTGAGGGTATTTTTGGTCTTTTATTTAATATGGTATTAACTTTTAAAGTAGAATATAAAGAGATAAAAGAGGTGGGTGCTTCTAATTAAGATTATTAAAAAAAGTCCAACCTCTTGAGTGTAGTTAGTTGTGATATTTATACTATTGTTTTGTGACCCATGGGCCCTTTGGGTCAGACCTTGGACTCTGATCCATTTCAAAGTTTGCAAAGTCCAAAACTAAAAACGGTTTAGCACACAACTGAGCCATAATCCACTCAGTTTTACTGTTGATCAAAATTATGGTATAGAAGATATCTGAATTACCCCTTCAGATTCTGCCCCAATGGCCTTCTAATAATATATGATCATATCAGTAGTCCCTTTAGTTTTGTTAAAAATGTTTTGGAAGAACTAACTATCTAAGAGAAGACATGGATCAGATCCGAAGGGTTTTCTTTTTGGCAAGTAGGAATCCAAAAGTCAGAGTTTTAATGAATAATTTTTTATTACATGTGTGAGTTTCTGGTTCGATATCTCAACCGTTTTTCCTCTATGTACTTCCACCTATCCTTTGAAAAATTAATTAGTCTAGGTCACTAGTCCCTAATTATTGTTTAGATGATTAATCTCCCTTAGGTGAAGTACTCAAGTGTTTTTTACATATGTATACATGATTGTTTCACTGTTTCTATTTCTAGAGTGAGAATTTTTATTTTAAATTTAAGCTTCTAGAGAGATAAAGCTTAAGAGTTTAATTTGTTTTAAGTTTGGGAAATTTTATATTCACGGCTAAACTAATCTGCCAAAGGAGGCTGGTTGAACCTGTCCGAATTGGAAAGAGAAAAAAAGGAAGCAAGAATCACTGCCGGACTCTCTACTTCTTCTGGTGAAGTGATTAGCCAAACAATACCAGAGCCAGATAATAGTCTGTCTTTGTCCAAAACATTTGTAATCAGAAAGACTCTTTTCGTTCCAACTTTATCTACACTGGACTTTGAATCTTCAGTTCAAATACCCACAAAGTATTTTCCTAAGCACAAAACAGTTTCAAGTATCAAGAAACCCTCGCCATTCATCGCTATGGGGTGATATATTGAAAGTATTACACCCCGAAGAGTCACTCAACTTTCCACGGCCAAAAGTACCCTAGAAACTTAAAAGATGTTAGTTCGGGGGCAATAAAGACTTCGGCCTAACTTTCTTCGGATCTGAATCCATCACTTCCCCCAATGAAGCTACTCAAATTGAGAAATAAGCTCAATATACTAAATTGGCCGATCAACGACCAAGTATAATGGAGGAAAACATGGAAGAATGTGGGGAAGATAACCCACTGAAGACGTCCGGAAAAACTAGAGATAGCAAAGCAGTTCAGACTACCAGAGGAAAATTGGGGATGCCTAATATTGAAGCACTTCCAGAGTGACTAGAGGGGAAAGTATGGCCCAACTTATGCAAGGTTAGTGTGAAGTACTTACTGGCCCTTCATATAATCTTTTATGTGTATACCGCGTACTACTGAGTTGGATAGGATTAAGAAAAAATAGGGCATTCCGGAGTCTGTTAAGGTGAGGATTCCCATATATCCGAAAACTCTGATGGACTGTAAAGTCGGGGAGATATCGGTATACACTGAGGTGTTGAGCTGGGATCTTTGTTTCCTCTTAGATTCATAAATAGTAAGGTATTTTCATCTGATAAAGATTTACCCAAATCAACTGAGTCCCAATGCATGATATACTTTGTTAGCCAGCATTATTGCTTCGAGATTGTCAAAAAATCCAATGCCTACGGAACAATTTGCGGTTGTGGCTAGCTTATGTAAAATATGCAGAATGATTGTAAAATGGTTATTGATCTATTGGAAGCAAAGAAACGATCGATAACTTAGTTTCTCTACATCAGCGAGGCTTAGGAGAATGGAAAAAAATAACCACTAAAGAAAATCCAAGCCAATTGACCAAATATTGGAAGAACTCAGGTAACTTCAGTTCATATTTTTACTAGTATTTAGATTCTATTTTGTTATCCCAAACTGATTACGATGTCTATGTTTTAGTACTTTTGAAAATGTTTTCAGAGCATCTGAAGGCTGGAAGGACCATATTTACCAAATTAGACCAATAGGCATCAGAGAAATGGGGTCTTGCCTTCCATAATTGTTTCACTACTGGAAACATGGTAAAAGCTCACTTGTGGAACACAAATGGGAATATGGAGCTTACTTGAGAATAACTTATTACCCCCCCCCCCTTTCATCAGAGGTCATCTTAAAAATAACTAAGGAAAAAGGATGGTAAACTCTACTTGCCAGCCCGAGACAAAACCCAAGTTATATAGAGAAGATAAAAAAAGAAGCAGAAGAAGATAAAGGAAGTTAACCAATCGCATCAGATCCCCGATGTGGGTGGTTCGGGTAATCATAAAGGGATCAATGCTGCTTTGTTAGAGTCAGTTGGTGTAATAATGGGTGAAGCCGAAGGGTTGGAACGTCCACCTCAAATTAAGAAAAAAGGTTATAAGAGACGCAAAGAAGGTAGTGACCGAAGGGCTAGGAAAAAGAAGAAGGGCACCATAGGTTCAGAGATAATACTCCGACCTATAATTGTTCCTCCTACTCTTCCAACTGATATTCCTTCACGCGAAGATGTTCAAGATGATCCTCCTTGTCTGTCGTTTCCTACATCCGATCAACCTACTATTAAAGGTGAGATTAATTTGGATGGCCTAGGTAACATATATTTCAGAAAGTTTGATAAAGATGACTTTGATAGAACCTTTCCTCAGTCAACCACCATAGCCAATGCAGTGATTTATGATGGTGAATCTTTTGAAGTATCAAGTGAGTAGGATACCTTGGGCTATACAGTCTTAGGCTACATTAGGCCAATAGTTGATCTGAAAAGACAAGTTAGGGCTCAAGCTAAATACATTACTTCTCCTGGCACCGACAATCAATACTTAAAGAATTCCATTTCAGCTAAACAACAGAAAGTGAGGATTTAGGCAAAAAGAATAAGCAGCTGAGCACTAATTTAGAACAGTTTAAGGCTGCCCAAGGAAACCTCCAAACAAAATATTCCAAACTGGAAACAACTACTTCTAAAAAGATTAAGTCTTTGAAGGATCAACAAGCTACTGATGCATGAACCATTAACGCATTGTCCGAAAAAAGAGAAGTTAAATAAACTTCTTAAAGAGAAAGAAGAAGAAATTACTTCTCTGACGCATTACCAAACTCAAGAAATAGCTGCAGGAGTGGAAAAGTATGTTGCTGTTGAGGTGGACTCTATGGAAAAAAAGGATGAGGGTATTAAAGCAGACATGGTCTTGTTATTCCATGAGAACTTTCCAAAAAAGAACATTGGATCCCTGTAGAAGTTCGTACCATACGATGAGATACATTTCCACAGTATGTCATACGGTGATAAACATGGTGTTTCTTCACCAAATGGGTTTGATTCTGATGAGGGATCTGATGAAAGTTCAAGATCTGATGAAATTTCAAGTATTGACCCAAAAGTCCCAAGCAAGATGAAGATAAAGGGAAAAAGCAAAAGAAAGATGAAGGGAAAAAGCAAGAGAAAGATGAAGATAAGGAAAGAACCGAAGGGAACAAGTCCTAATGTTGTTGTACTTTCAATTTTGTCTTTGAAATTAAAGTCCTTGGATGGCGAAGGAATTATGTGTAATGGTGGGTCAAACATCTTTTGATGATTCGATCAGTTTTTGAAGTTCTGTTTTCCTTCATATGCATTTCTCTCTCTTGTGTTTTTATGATATTTAAAAGTGGTATAAATGGATTAACCCAATCCGGTACTCTTAAAATGTAAAGCTTAACCAGTCTTTAATATGTCCAACCCATTCAACTGTATTTCATTTCAAGGCTAAAGATATTTAATGAGTATTTAATTTTTCCGATGTATCTATCAAGTGTTTAAACCATCCGATCACTTCAAAGATATTTCATTTGGATACTGAAGGTGTTTAATAGGTGTTTAATTCATTCTATCACTTCAAAGATATTTAATTTGAAGGTCGAAGGTGGTTAATATGTGTTTAATTCATCCAATTTCTTCATAC
Organism: Limnanthes douglasii subsp. nivea; assembly: GCA_036936605.1. Taxonomy (NCBI): domain Eukaryota; kingdom Viridiplantae; phylum Streptophyta; class Magnoliopsida; order Brassicales; family Limnanthaceae; genus Limnanthes; species Limnanthes douglasii. The sequence goes on from JAUPFV010000004.1 coordinate 128,830,509, forward strand.
CCACTATAATTCTTCAAATAGGTATAAAATAATATTCATTTAAAACCGAACATCTCATTAAAACCTCCCCACACCACCAGTGTAGGAATGAGTATGCGCTCAAATATTTATATTGAAGTACAACAAGATAAATATATACGAGATGATTTTATTCTAAATACAGACTGAGATGCTCAATTTTCCATGGATGTTTCAACATGTTGCCTTCTTTGTTTTGAAGTATGTATGTTCCTTGCTTGATTCTCTCACATACCATATATGGGCCTTCCCAGTTTGGAGCCAGTTTCCCAAATTGTTTCTCCTTGGTATGTAAAAAGACTTTCCTTAACACTTTGCCTCCAATCTAGATTTTTTTTAAAATTTTTGATGCAAACCTACTTCTCATCAAACCTTGATAGTGTGTTGTTCTCAAATGTGCCTTTACTCTTCTTTCTTCAATTAGATCTAATTGATTCATCACTACCTTATTATTAGCTTGTTCTGAATAATTTTTTACTCATAATGAGGGAAAATTAGCTTATATAGGTGTGATTGCATCCATCCCATAAACAAGAGCAAAATGAGACTCTTAAGTAGCTGTATGCAGAGTAGTTCGGTAGGCCCACAATACTTCTTGTAAATAGCTTGCCTATTTCCCTGCATCTCCTTAAATATTTTCTTTTAGCCATGTTAAAATTTTTCGATTATCAACTTCAACCTGGCCATTGTCCCGAATATGGAAATAAGAAGAAAGGCAATGTTGAATTCCTCTAGAAGCGCAAAATGTTTCCATGTCTTTATTGTCAAACTGCAGCCCATTGTCTGTAGTAATGCATTGGGGAATTCCAAATCGACAATATATGTTAGATAAGATAAACTTTATACTGCCTTAGAAGTGCTTCCAACTAGTGGGGGTATCTTTGATCCATTTAGAGGAATAGTTCATTGCCATGATTATCGTTCGATATCCTCTAGAGGCCCTGGGAAGAGGGGCACTTAAATCCAAATCTTAATGTATCAAAAGGTATGGGTTCAGATATTGACTCTATGGGAACTGCTGGTACATGGATTTCATTCCCATATTTCTGGCAATGATCACATCTTCTGATCATATCTTTGCATCTGCCATAATAGTAGGCCAATAGTATCCAGCTAACAAAAATCTCAGGGTTAAAGCGTTATAACCACAATGTGGTCACTCCTCTCCATCGTGTAATTCAAATAAAACATTTTGGGACTCTTCAAACCCTAGGCAACATAGGAGAGGTCTGGTAAAAGATTTTTTTATAAAGAATTTTTCTCAATACTAGGAAACCACGAGCTTTGTACTTTACTTTTTTAGCCACAATTTCATCCGAAGGTAGAACTCCATTGGTAATAAATTATTGTATTTCATACCTCCAATCTTTGGATTTTATACTAGATATGTTCATATTTTCTTCAGCTTCACCCCCTCAAACTGAGCCTATGGATGTACATTCTTGCATAAGAATCGATGGATACACTTCAGAGCAAACTATGGTAGCTAAAGAATCTGTCATAGTAGTCTCCGATCTAGGAACATGCTCGTACCGAACGCTTTTAAAACTACTTCCTTCAAGATTTACAGATACTTCATCAACTAATCTTTTTTAGTTTCAGATTTCTCTTGAGCCTGATGAATAAGTAATTGGGAATCACTTACTAACCGGACCCTCTTTGCTCCACATAGTTAAGCTAATCTTAAACCAACTATAGTTGCTTTATATTCTGATTCATTATTGGATTCCCTGAAACAAAAAAATATAGCTTAGTACATAGTATCACCATAAAAGGGAGGTTAGAAAAATTCCAGCTCCAAATCCTATCGTACTAGATCCACCGTCTCTTCGAATCACCCACTCTTTCTTAAACTTGTTTTCTTGAGCTTCTTCGTAGGGCCTTTAGTATGAAATTCTACCAAGACTCAACTATAGCTTGAACCTTGATTGTAGTTCGAGGTGCAAAACCAATATCACAGTCTCCAAGCTCGACTGACCATTTAGTCATTATTCATGATATGACAGCTTTTTGTAGAACATTTTTTAAAAGAAAAGAGGTTCAAACTGTGAGTGAATGTACTTGAAAATATGGTCTCATTTTTCTGGCTGCTATCACTAATGCCATGACTATTTTTTTAATTTCAAATACTTTTTTTATGCTTCCAACAAACTCTTGCTTATGTAATATACCGGACGGGGGTAATTATCCACTTCCCTTACTAACACAACACTTACTGCATACTCCGATACAGCTAAATACATATAAAGTTTCTCTCCTTTAATGGGTTTGAACAATATATTGGGAGATGATAAGTGATTTTTGATTTCAAGAAAGGCTTGGTCACACTGTGGAGACCAATTAAAGTTCTTAGCATTTCTCAAAACTTGGAAAAATGAACACACTTGTCCGATGATTTTGAAATAAACCGATTTAACGCAGCCAATCGCGAGGATAGCATATGTACTTCTTTAGCATTTTGAGGGGGATCCATGGCTAATAAAGCATTTAAATTATCCAGATTGGCATGAATCCCTTTTTCACTTATGGCATATCCTAGAAACTTTCCAGATTTGAGTCCAGAAGTACATTTTTCAGGGTTTAACTTTAAGTTGATAGCATCTAAGTTAGAAAACGTTTCTTGAAGATCAGATATGTAATCTTCTTCCTCGAGGCTCTTCACCATCATGCCATCTACATATACTTCCATATTTCTTCCAATTTGGTTAGTAAACGTTTTATTTACTAACCGCTGATAAGTAGCTTCATCATTCTTCAACCCAAATGACATCATCTTATTACAATGAAGCCCTCTATCAGTAATAAAAGTAGTATGATCCTTATCGTTCGGATCCACCTGTATTTGATTATACCCTGAAACAAAATCCATGAAGGATAACAACTTGTTTCCTGATGTAGAATCTACTAAATGATCTATACGAGGCAGTGGAAAAGGATCTTTAGGATATGCTCTATTAAGATGAGTGAAGTCAATACATATGGATTGGATTGGAGATCCCAGAGTTCCAAGGGAGTCTGGCACCGGGGGAGTTTTTAGATTGGATCGCCTCAGTTCAAGAAGTACTTGATTTCAATGAGGTTCCGGATGCAAAGCGCGTATAGTTAGCTGCAACTAAGTTCTGAGGCCGAGCTGCATCCTGGTGGCAACAGCTCAAGCAGACCAGATCAAGGCACGGTAAGCCAAAAATAACAACTTGGGCTAAGTTTGTGAAGCACTTGAGGGCTTCGTTTTTTCCTTACAACTATGCCCGCATAATGTATCAGCAGTTCCAAAACCTTAAAAAAGGGTCAAGGATTGTTGACGAGTAACCTAACGATTTTTTCAAGCTACAAAACATTGTCGATATTGCTGATTCGGCATATCAGGTAGTATCTCGCTATATAGGGGGGATGCGACAACCGTTTCAGGACCAGCTGAACATGTTCGACCCTGTGAATGTGTCTGAAGCACATTAGCACGCACTGCATCTTGAGAAAGCTCTTTCACGAAGGGCTTATAGAGGAGACACTGCCAGAACAAATCCATTGGCATTCCCAAAAAAGACGGTTCCAAGCCCTAACCCAAGAGTACCAACTGCTTCTCCTATGCGCACATGTGCTAATTTGCAGGTCCCTATTCGCACATTTACTTCCTCACAAGTTTGGTGCTACCATTGTTATGAACTATGGCACGTTGCTACACAGTATCCAAAATTACTACAACAACCCCTTCCTCACGGATTGGTCTCCTTTTACAGACGGTTTATACATAACTTCAGCACTGTTATGGCTTCTATTACAGAGTGTATGAAGGGCAAGACATTCTATTGGACCCCTGCAGCAGCTAAGGCGTTTGAGGACATCAAGGTAAGACTGACCATTGCACCAATTCTGGTTTTACCTGACTTTTCTACAGGGTTTGAACTGCATTGTGATGCATCCGGATTGGGCATTGGCGCTGTACTCAGCCAACGAGGCCGCCCCGTAGCATACTTCAGCAAAACGTTAAGTGGAGCTAAACTTAACTACAACACCTATGACAAAGAGTTCTATGCAGTTGTACAAGCTTTGAAGCACTGGAGTTCCTACTTGGTCTACAATGACTTTGTCCTGTACACCGATCATGATGTCTTAAGGCATCTGCAGAGTCAGGAGAAACTCTCTTCCCGCCATGCACGTTGGGCAACATTTACGCAACAATTTACCTTTTACATTAAGCATACTTCGGGGATAGTTAACCGCGTAGCTGACGCACTGAGCCGACGCAGCATGATGATTCATATGGAAGGACAAGTTGTGGGATTCGAGATGATGAAGGATCTACTGGCTATCGATCCATATTTTAGTCATATTCTAGAGGACGTCAGCGCAGGTTTGAGAAAAGATTTTGCAGTGAGAAACGGTTACCTCTTCAAAGGTAATTTACTTTGTGTTCCTGAGGGCGGTTTGAGGTTACTGATTATACAGGAGAGACACAACAAGGGGCATGGGGGTAGAGATCAAACCCTTCACTCTGTATCCAGACAGTTCTTCAGGCCGCATTTGAGGCGAGATGTTATCCGTTTTGTAGCTGGTTTTCGGTTTTGCCAAGTGGCAAAAGGTACATCCTCCAACGCAGGTCTATACATACCACTCCCAATACCGGAAGGACCGTGGCGAAGCGTCAGCATGGATTTCATCTCTGGGCTGCCAAGAACACAGAGAGGTAACGATTCTATTTTTGTAGTGGTTGACAGGTTTTCTAAGATGGCCCACTTCATTGTCTGCAAGAAAACCACAGATGCCGTGAATGTTGCTAATTTATACTTTCGTGAGGTCTACCGCTTACATGGTCTACCCTTGAATATCGTTTCTGATCGCGATGCGCGGTTTGTGGGGAATTTTTGGAAGATTTTGTGGCATCTCAAAAACATGAAGCTGAGTTTTAGCACCGCATATCACCCACAGACATACGGCCAAACCGAGGTAATTAATCGAACGTTAGGCAACATGTTACGCACAGAGGTCTTTAGGAACTTGAAAGCATGGGATTCCCGCCTTTATCATATTGAGTTCGGCTACAACAGGCACCACAAGAGCAGTATTGGGTATAGTCCCTCCATGGTAGTCTATGGTTATAACCCACGGGGTCCTATGGAATTAGATTTTCCAACGCTTGATCAGGTTCCAGCTAAGGTCGAGAACGCCATTGCTTATCTATGGGAGATCCATGAGAACACCCGCAAACACCTCGAAGAAACAACACAGAAGTACAAGATTGCCGCAGATAAGAAGCGCCGCCTGGTGGAGTTTGCAGTGGGAGACTTTGTATGGGCTATTTTGACCAGGGATCACTATCCTGCACACGAGTACAACGCGTCGAGAAGCCCAACGATTTTCGAAAGCATCACGATGTGATGAAGTCCATGCCCTAAATTTAATCGCTTAAACCTTCGTTTTTCTGTTTTAGTAAATTTTCTGCATTTTCCTATTTTTGTTGGATTTTATTAAAATACTTATCCAGCTCCAATCGCTTTGATATTGGGCTGGGCTTTATTTTATTGCATAAGGATTAAAGCTGTAATTTTGGGCTACGGTTTCGAGCAATTCTATAAAAGGCTCTCAAACCCTAGTTTTTCTTCACACTTTTTTAATAGAATTTCATTTTGTTTAAAGTCTTTTACTCTGACCTAGGTTAGATTTATCCATCTTCTAAAGTTCGTCTTCTTTCTCTGACTTTTCAGCCACCTGTTCCATCTCGTAGCTTGATGCTTCCAGTAAGGTACATTAATCCATTACTTTAACCAATTAAAGGTAATCCATTCGAATGTATATCAATAAATTACTTAACCATTCGAAGGTCGTACATTCGAAAATATACCAATCAATTACTTTCACCATTTGAAGGTAATTCATTCGAAGATATATCAATCAATTACTTTAACCATTAGAAGGTAATTCATTTGAAGGTATATCAATCAATTACTTTAGCCATTCAAAAGTAATCCATTTGAAGGTATATCAATAAATTACTCTAACTATTCGAAGGTATACCAATCAATTACTTTAACCATTCGAAGTTATATCAATCAATTACATTAAGCATTTAAAGGTAATCCATTCAAAATAATATCAATCAATTACTTTAATTGTTTGAAGATAATCTATTTGAAAGTATATCAATCAATTACTGTAACCATTCTAAGGTAATCAATTTGAACTTATATCAATCAATTACTTTAACCATTAGATCGTAATCCATTTGAAGGTATATCAATCAATTACTTTAAAATTTGAAGGGAGTCCATTCAAATGTATATATGACCATACAAATATATTGGGTACAAAAAATGAAATAAGAACAGTTTAAGGCTAACACGATTGATGGCACATATAATTTGTACACTTATTTAAAACCTCCCCGAGCCACCAGGGTAGGAAATAATACGTTCATAAATATTTACATAAGTGAAACACATATAATGTTTTATACAATTATTCAAGGTAAAGTCGTAAGTGTTCGACGTTTCATGAATGCCTCATAAAGTACCTTTTTTTATCATTCAATCGATAAGTTCCAGGATTTAATGTTTCGATTACCGTATATGGCCTTTCCAAATTTGATGCTCGCTTTCTAGCCTTTTATCATTGGTATGTAAGAAAAACAATTCAACACTCTATCCCCTACTTTAAATTCTCTTTCATCAAGGTGTGATAATGAACATCACACAAATGAGTTCTGATTCTTCTATCCTCAATCAAATCGATTTCTGATTCTTCTATCCTCAATCAAATCTAATTCAACTCTTGTAGCTATATCATTATTTTCTTCTGAATAACTTTCGATTATATTTTCTTCGGAATAACTTTCGATTATAAGGGATGCGATGAAAGTTTTAAATGATTTATGAAGAATAGACATAAAATTTTAGTTGGTCTATGAAGAATGAACATAAATTTAATTTACGACATTAACTCGAAATAACATAAAAAATCATGCATCATTAATACGATATCCTTTTGGATCTTTTAGTAGTTTGAATATGTACCAAAAAATGACAAAAAATTCTCTTTATTAAATTTTGTTATAAAAAAAAACAAAACATCCTTTTGGATCTGTTAGTAGTATGAATATGTAAAAAAAATGACAAAAATTTCTCTTTATTAAATTTTGTAATAAAAATCAAAACGCAACATTATTCATCCAGCGATAAAGATACTTTATTAGCAAAAATGCACAATTTTAATAAACAGATTTGTAGGGTAAATATAATTGAGGGACGTAATGTTGACTTATCAATCTAACTAGTCCAATTATACAAAATCATGAACTGACAATAGAAACAGGCGTAAGTAACCATTTGCAGAGTTACCTTATTCATTAAGAATATTTTTTTGAAAACGAAAACATTTTTTTCCTTGCACACACTTTCACCATGAAAAGAGCCGCTAGTGAGTTTTGGATTCATGGTCTTTCCGTGTTAGAATCTCAAAAGAAAAAAATAACATTACAAAGATTTTTTCATAAAATGAATTTTATGATTGTTCTATTATATATAATGGAAACTAAACACAATAACTTTTTATATTATTTTATAAATCAATTGTCCCGGTTATAAATACTCCTTAATAGAATAGATTTATTAAAGGCCAGAATATAAAAAAAAAAAAAGGAGGGAAAGGCGAAAACCTCCAAATATTTTTACTTACTGCACGGTTCAACAGTTAAGTAGTTATTTTCAAATAAATTTTCTAACTCTTTTTTTAAAAACTATTCTTTTTAGTTAATTTCTAAAAAATAATATACAATTAATACATTTTAATAATTTTTACTAATATATGTAAATTTTAATATAAAAAATTGTAAAATAAATTTGGTATTAAATTTTATTCTTTTTTTATTCATTTAACTTTTAAAAAATAGTCAACACTTTACTAATTTTGGCAATAAATAAAAGTTATAAATTCAATTTAATTTAGATTATGTATTTTATAAACTAATGAAATTACCGTTATGAAATTAATTTTAGAAACAAATTAGCATTTAAAAAAGGGTTATTTCCAATAAGATATATAAAATAATTAAAAACAATTATAATGCAATCGGTTTTAAATTTCACATTCATTTTTTAATTCATGAAACTACCACCATCCGATTAATTTTTAAAATATATTATACTATTATTTCATAGTGCATTCTAATAATATATTTTTAATATATATACCTATTAAAAAAATCAATTGGCTTTTAAATTTTCCGTCTTTTTTAACTCACAAAATTATCAACAATCATTCATAGTGCATTCTAATGATATATTTTTAATATATATACATATTAAAAAAATCAATTGTCTTTTTTAACTCACAAAATTATCGTCATTCAATTAATCTCAAAAATATTTAACTTTACTCAGTAATGCATTTACTGACTAATATATACAAATTAAGAAAGATATAAATTCAATTGATTTTTTATTTTTTATTTTTTAAATCATATATTAATTTTCATAAAAAACTCTACATCATTTCAATAATATTTGACTACTATACACAAAATAAAAATAATTATAAAAAAATTATAAATTCATACCACATAAAATTATCATCATATTTTTTAATTGCAAAATATATTTCACAATTAACTAATATTGCATCCATAATCATAAAGCTTCGTCTTTCCTGTTTCTTACATGAGTGCTAATAGCCTATTCTTATTATATCTATAATCGGTGTTTCTTACATGAGTGCTAATAGCCTATTCTTATTATATCTATAATCGGTTTTTCCAACCGAAAGATATGCCTGAGTGAAAGTGGAAATTTGAAGCATAAATTAGTTATTTATGTTAAATGCTAAAAGCAATATTCTTATTTTTTCTAAAACTTTCTTAGTTCTCTATATTCCTTTACTAATTTCTTAGTTTTTGAGGGTTAATATCTTCCTACTGATTCATGGTTCTTCTTGGCAATGAATCTTATTGACCTTTTACATATAGAAGGTTCTATACACATTCTTGGCGATGAATTTTATTAACTTTTAATGTTCTTTTTTATAGATATGCCTTCATCTAAAAAAGGAGCCCACAAGAAAAAGCGTTCTTTTTATAGATATGCCTCCATCTAAAAAAGGAGCCCACAAGAAAAAGCTTCTAAGAGCTCCCGTAAGCATTATAGTTTATAAATTAAATCATAATTTGTTTTGTATTAAATAATTTGATGCTTAGAAATAATTTAAAATAAAATAATTTTATTGGTACTTTTGTATTTAATTATTTTAATATCTTCATTTTATAAGATTTAACTAATCGAAAATACGAAAACTACGACTATTTATGTCCAGACTTTTTCACATGGGAAAATTGCGCTCTGATAGAGCGAATTTCAAATCAGAAGGATATAGGTAAAAAAAATTAAATTTTCTTTAAATAGAATGACCTGTAACAAAATTATAAACTTAATATTTTTTACAGGTATATGCTGGACCATAGAATACTGCTATAACCTCGGGCATATCAAAGATGGAAGCAAACAAACACATTTGTCAATCCAAGAGATGATTAATGCATTTGTCAAGGAAAATAAGAGAAAAGACTCGGCTATTACAAATATTGCAAGAGTTTACAAATGGATAGAAGTAAATGGTTTAGTGGAGGAAAACCAATGTAAATTGTAGCTGGATCAAACAAGTTCAAAAAAATGCGACATAAAAATGTAAGTAACTAATTTATTTTTAATATAACAATTTCAATAGACAGAGCTCATTTCTTAAGGTGTTAATTTGCAGAGTTGTAACATTGTATTCATTTGAGGTCACACACAAATCAGAAAACAGTCACAAATTGATCCAGTAACGAGAAAAAAATGTGTGTGAACCTGTTGAAGAAAAGGAAAGCGCTCTCATTGAAATCGTATTTGGACATCCGGTGATCGTCGTTATTGATCTAGACGAGGACTTCAGGGGTTATAAACAGGTATATGTTTTTATCTTTTTTAAACAATAAAACACATAACGACGGAATAACATATTATTGAATATGTTTTATAAAAATATTACTAAATATTAAAAAATAATATTTTATATATTTTATTGTTATGGGAAAAGGTCATATCTTAGTTATAGTTGGATTTGACATGAAAATGGCATGCAATTACGACATGACCATATGTTTTATTTCCTTCCTTCGCGAGGACTTGGTTAATTCCCTACAACAATAAAATATATAAAATATTGTTTTTAACATTCAGTAATATTTTATTTTAGTCTATACTAAACCTGAAAAATAATATGTTTATAAAACGTATTCAATAATATGTTATTCGATCGTTAGGTGTTTTATTGTTTAAAAAAGATAAAACATATACATGTTTATAACCCCTGAAGTCCTCGTCTACATCAATAACGGCGATCACCGGATATCCAAATATGATTTCAATGAGAGCGCTTTCCTTTTCTTTAACAAGTCCACACACATATTTTCTCGTTATTGTGTGTGACCTCGAATGAATACAGTGTTATAACTCTGCAAATTAACACTCAATTAAGAAATGAGCTCTTTATATTGAAATTGTTTTATTAAAAATAAATGAATTACTTACATTTTTATGTCGCAATTTTTTTGAACTTGTTTGACCCAGCTGCAATTTAAATTGGTTTTCCTCCACTAACCCGTTTACTTCTATCCATTTGTAAAGTCTTGCTATATTTGTAATAGCCCAATCTTTTCTCTTATTTTCCTTGACAGATGCATTAACCATCTCTTCGATTGACAAATGCATTTGTTTGCTTTCATCTTTCATATGCCCGAGGTTATAGCAGTATTAAACTGACCGGGTTATGCATATGGCCCATCATATACCTGTAAAAAATATTAAGTTTATAATTTTGTTACATGTGTCATTCTATTTAAAGAAAAGTTAATTTTTTTTACCTATATCCTTCTGATTTGAAATTCTATCTATCAGAGCGCAATTTTCCCATGTGAAAAAGTCGGGACATAAATAGTCGTAGTTTTCGTCTTTTTGATCCAGTAAATTCGTCTTTTTGATCCAGTAAATTCTTAGATATGCAATACTATAACAACAACTATTAATGCGATATCTTCTAAGCATCAAATTATTTAATACAAAACAAATTATGATTTAATTTATAAACTATAATACTTACCGGAGCTCTTAGAAGCTTTTTCTTGTCGGCATCTTTTTTAGATGGAGGCATATCTATCAAAAGGAACATTAAAAGCTAATAAAATTCATTGCCAAGAATTTGTATAGAATTCTATAGGTAAAAGGTCAATAAGATTCACTGTCAAGAAGAACCATGAGTCAGTAGGATGATATTAACCCTCAAAAACTAATTAATTAATAAAGGATTAGAGAGAACTAAAAAAGTTTTAGAAAAAATAAGAATACAGCTCTTAACATTTAAGAGAAATAACTAATCGATTGGGAAAACCGATTATATATATAACAAGAATAGGCTATTAACACTCATGTAAGAAACAGGAAAGACGAACCCTTATGATGATATTAGCCCTCAAAAACTAAGAAATTTAACAGAAATAATAGTCAAATATAACAGAAATAATAGTCAAATATTTTCGAAATATAACAAAAATAATAGTCAAATATTTTCGAAATGCATTATTTTCGAGATGCAATCGTACAATATTTTATGAAAATTAATATACAAATTAAGAAAGTTATAAATTCAATTGATTGACATTAATTTGTATATATTAGTCGCTAATGCAATATTTTTGAGATTAATTGATTAATGATAATTTTGTGAGTTAAAAAAAAATTAAAAGGCAATTGATTTTTTTAATATATATATATATATATATATATATATATATATATATATATATATATATTAAAAATATATTATTAGAATGCACTATGAAATTATCATAGTATATTTTAAAAGTTAATCGGATGGTGGTAGTTTCATGAATTAAAAAAATTAATGTGAAATTTAAAACCGATTGCATTATAATTTTTTTAATTACTTTATATATATTAGTGTTTTTTTAAATGCTAATTTGTTTCTAAATTTAATTTTATAGTGGTAATTTCATTAGTTTATAAAATAAAAAATCCAAATTAAATTGAATTTATAACTTAAAATAAAAAATCTAAATTAAATTGAATTTATAACTTTTTTTTATTACTAAAATTAGTAAAGTGTGACTATTTTTTAAAAGTCAAATGAATAACTACAATTGTATGAGTAATAAGAAAAACAAAATAAAATTTAATACCAAATTTATATTACAATTTTTTATATTAAAATTTACATATATTAGTAAAAAATTATTAAAATGTATTATTGTATAGTATTTTTTAGAAATTAATTAAAAAAAATAGTTTTAAAAAAAGAGTTAAGAAATTTATTTGAAAATAACTACTTAATTGAGCACGCCTTAACTTTTATTTCACCTATAAAATAATATAAAAAGTTATTGCGTTAAAACAATCTTAAAATTCGTTTTATAGAAGGATATTTGTAATGTTATTTCTAGCGGTTCTTTACATGGTGTCATTTTATGGAAAGATATTTGTAATGTTATTTTATTTCTTTTGAGATTCTCACAAAGTGTCCACACAGAAAGACCACCATGAATGCAAAACGGTTCTTTATATGGTGAGAGTGTCTGCAAGGAAAAAAATGTTAAAATATATATTCTTAATGAAATACTTACCCTGTTTTTAGTGTCAGTTCATGATTTTGCATAATTGGACTAGTTAGCTGTTTTTAGTGTCAGTTCATGATTTTGCATAATTGGACTAGTTAGATTGATAAGTCAACACGACGTTAGGGTTCGTCATGATCAAATTATCTAACCTACTATAAACCTCCTCCAATTCTAGTAGCTGAACACATCCGATGCCAGGGTTCGTCATGTCGAAATCAAATCCCTAAGAAGGAACTTAAAAAATGAGACCAAGTAATTTAATTTTTCAATTAGGGTTTAGAAAATACTTACACCGCTTAGATGCATCTGCTTCCGATACGCACGCCATTCAGCGATATCGATCTCATCATCATAATCCTCCAACATAGAAACTACATCTTCGTCGCTGTCATCCTTGCTATCACAATAGTATTCAATTGAACTTTTCAAAATCAGATTCAGAGACATTGAACAACAATTTTTTTTATCCATGATCACCAAACCCTAATCCCCAATTTCTTTAGCTTTTTAATTTTCAATGGAGAGATAACATAAAGGAGTCTGAATATATAGATTTTTCCCCTTTGAACTTTTTCTTTTGGCCAACGCTTACCAATTAATTAATTAATATATATATATATAGAGGTTATTGGTATCAATTATTTCTTTTTATAAGTAAGGCTTATCAGTTGATTATTATAATCTAAGAAAAAATCTACTAAATAGATATAGAAATAGAAACTTTTCAAAAATTTGAAAACAATTAATAGTAGACATCGAATTAGAATATATATTTTTAAATATAATATATTTATTCTTCTAAAATAATTAATTTCAAAATAATTTCGAATATATTTTATTTCAATAAATCTAATAAAACCTTAAATCCTTTTATATCATATTATCAATAAATATCAAAGCATTATTTATATAAATATTTGGTCAAAGCAAATCCTAATAACTAGTTGTATATTAGTTAATTATTATATACTAACCATTTATAATTTATTTATTTAAATTTATTATATTCTTATTATTTTTATAACGCTCTAATTATATAAAATCAATAACATAAATATTAACAAATTTTGAACATTTATTATTGAGATATATACACATATATTCTTCTATTTATATTTGAAGTTAAAGCGAATATAATTATTTATAGACTTTTTCTAACATATTTTAATTGGTCAAACTCTTTTTATCAATAATATTTATATATTTATTTAATTGTTTAGATTTTTTTAGGACACTTGATAGTAGTAGGTCGGAATTAGGGCAGGTCACGAACTGTCCGCGGGCTGGGTTCGGGTTGGTCCGCCCTAATCTGTTTTTTTGCCCTAATCTGTTTTTTTGAACTTGAGTTCGAATCTGGCCCGAACTTTTCATATTTAAATTTTCAAACCCGAGTCCGTCCGTGCATGTCCTTCGGCTAATCCAGCCCGTCCCGCGGACATTAAGTTTAATATTTTTTAATTAATTTTAAATATGTTAATTTAATTTTAATATATATATTATTGTTATTATATATATAAAATATTTATTTTTGTATATTTTAATTATTTCCAAGCCGGAAACGATCGAACAAACTAGAAACCCGAACCGAATCCGACACGATTGCGAGTTAAAATTTCTTAACCCGGACTCGGCCCGTTCTATGTTCGGGCCGGATCGGGTCGGGCCGGACAACACCTGCATTGTCATCCCTAGTCGGAACCGAGAACGAATTCGAATCGATATGATTTAAACTGAGAATCTAATCGATTTTTAACAATTCAGTTTCCAGTTTCATTTAAAACATTGAAACCGATAAAAATTCGAAACTATACAATTGGTTCAGAATCAAAATCGTAAACCGAGATATAATCGATGACCATAAACCAGTATAATTAATTTGAAATCGAATCGATACCGGTTGAATTTATACAAAAACAAACATATAAAACCAACAAATTCAGTATAAAAGCGTCTAACTCTTCTATTTTAAATTCTAAAAGATTATATTTTGTACGGATGTTTTTCATATATGCGCATCACATACTACATATGTAAGCTCATTTGCAAAGGATTCAAAAGGCAAACAACTTTATGTTGTAAGACTTTAGTTTTGTATTGACTATATATACCAAAAGTTTAAAACACATCAGATCCACAGTTACCTATCCCCGGTAATTCTTGAGATAGACATGCATCATTTACCCTCTAACAGTTTGGTAAAGGACTCATGTCGGGTTTAGAATTGCAATTTTCAAAATATCATGTCAATATTTTATTCTCTTCATCATTATTATTGTTAGGTAATTAGAGGATCTATACAAGGTGTTTAACAGTCACACCTCGTGATAAATTTGTAGCGCAATAAATTCCCGTCGTGTTTGACCACACTCGTGACAGCACACGTTATCTGAATCGCACGCCGTGTGACGAGCTCGTCGTGACCATTTTTTTTACTGTATCACGTTTATAAGCCGTTAATTTTTATTAATATTTTCATACAAATTTAAAATATACATCAAAATAAATAAATTTAAAATATGTATACTATAAATGTAATTTTTGAGATTATTGTTTGATATTTTCATATTTTAAATAAATATACAAATAGTTTATTATAATTAGTTTATCTAATTTAGAGGATATCTTTAAACTTGTTGAAATTTTATAATATGTTCCGTCATTATATATTCTAAATAGTTTATAAGATTTTTTAACTATGTTAGATATTTAAAATTATCTTTATATACTTATATTTTTCAAATATTAAATAGTTTATTGGATATTTAAATCAATATTTTAAATCTTTCAAGTAATAAGTTAATAGTTTATTAAATATTTAAATTAATAGATTAAATTTTGAAACTAATAAGTTTATTATAAGATATTTAAAATATATCTTTTAAATTATTAGAATTTTTTAATATTAATATCTTATAAATATTAGATATTTCAACTAATACACTACAAATCATATCTCAAAGTGAAATAGTTTGTCCAAATCTTTCAAAACATAATTTTACAAATACTACTACAATATCTCAAAACATTCTACAATAGTCTTTTAGATGTGTTTTTATTCTTTATGTTTTTTTAATGTATGACAAATAAAATGAAATTTAAGTAATTTTAATGAAAAAATAAAATTAAAATACTCATATTTATAGGGGTTATTTTATTTATTTTTTTAGCAAATCGGATATCCTATTTGTAAACCAGATATCCTATTTCATCAATCGGATATCCTATTTGTTAAAAATATTTTTTAAGGATTTTTTATTTACAAATACACTACAAACTAATCTAATTCTCATTCATCTCTCAAATCATCTATCAAACAAAAATAGTTTTTCAAAATCTCTTAAAACACAATTCGAAAAGTAGTACTACAATATCTTAAATATTCTACAATAGTCTTCTTGATGATGTTTTCTTTTTAGATGAATGACAAATAAAATAAAATTCAAGTTTGTTGAGAGTTATTTAAAAAATAAAATGAAAAATACCAAGATTTATAAAGGTTATTTTTCCCAGAAAATCGGATATCTTATTTGAGATATCAAATATCCAATTTGATAAAGCATATATATTATTTGGTAAAACTAATTTTTTTAAATATTTTTGTCTACAAATGCACTATAAATAAAATAATAAGATAGTAAAACTATCTTACCAACATAAATAAGAAACAAATCCGAATAAATAAATAAAATTATTACAATATGTATTAGATAATAATTAGTTTATCAAACAATAACACTATTATTTATTGTATATTTGTTACAAAACTAACATATTATATAATCATATTAATTAAAAAGTATAATAAATAAAAATTAGCCCACATTTTAATTAAAATATATTAATGATTATGGTATAATAATAAAATTATATTAATAGCTTATATAATATACGGTCGTGTTTTCTGTGACTATAATTTTACCGTGTTTGACGTATAATGTGTCTATCGTGATCGTGGCAGTTTTTATCGTGACGGGCGTGACTTACAGTTTTTACCGTGACAGTCGTGTCAGTAAGTCACGCCCGAAACAAATTGAACAAACACATGAACTCAAAATATAAGCACACAAGAGTTGATTTTAGTACTTAAAGAGTGAAACAAAAAAGTTCAGTACTTATAGAAAATATGATCCAAATGTCTCTTAGTAATTTAATACTTTCAATTTGAGAATTGATTTGGAGTTGTCTGCTTCTTTGTCGGTCTTTAGTCTGTTTGCGGGTCTTTGATCTGTCTGTGGGTCCTTTACGGGTTCTGAGTTTGTCTGCTTCTTGTAACTTAGATTAAATAGTGTACTAATTTTGGCACTCCCCCTTAGTGCATTCTTTCGATCAACTAGACCGATAACTCCTTTGAACTCTTCAAACATTGATTTCGGAAGAACATGAAACAATTTTGAGCAAATAGAAATTCTTAGGTCGTAGTAACACGCAATATTGACATAGGCTACATTAGCATACAATCCATCTCCAACAACAAATCCTAATAGAAGAGGTTGAAGATTGCTAATGACCATACATAGAGATGTCAACGATGTTAAATCTTTAACTAAATATTGAACTCTATTATTGTTTGAGAATAATGCTGAATATACATCTTTGTATACTATAAGAAACATCGAAAACAGAAGTCCAGTAAATGTCGATGATATAACCGACACTATTAAAGAAACTTTTGTCGTTCGTGGATATCGTGCGCCTAGCTCGTTTAATACTCGAACACTAACAGATGTATTTGTTCCAACATCAACATGCGTAGTCCAACTCAACATGTTCACGCATATAAAGTGAGATGCAACATAAACTTCTGTATCATCTATATATCGAGCAAGCAGTATGAATGCTGTGAATACCATACTTCCAAGTACAACATGACAGCCCCGAAAACCCGGACCAAGCTACTCCAAACATTCTGCTCATTATATAAACAATTTAAGCCACATTGATGAACTACCACGAAAAGTTCAACACCATGACTGCACCTGCTAAAACCAACCCAAGTTTCAAAATAAATAACCAAATGAAACAAACATGAAGGGATAAAGCCACAGCCGCAATAACAGCCATGACCATCATTTTGCTTTGCGACTGGAATTTTTTTTCCATTAAGTACGGAAAAGTTGTGCAAACTCAAACAACCAGTTATCAGTTTCAATTTCCTTCCCATTTGGTTCTTTTGATTCATTTTGAACATTTTTGTCGAGTTTGTCGACATTTATAATCTCAGATTCTGAAATAGGACCACCGAGAGAAGATGATCCGCTTTCATCCACTTTAATTTCCTGAATCTCATGAGGTTTTCAGTTTCAAAACCAACTTTAACGCTAGAAATCTTGTACTTACAATATCCCTTAAAGCCTTAAGGTTACAATTAACAGGCATCTGACAAATCCCTATATTATGCCCATCAACAAACTTGAATTTTCTCTACTTGATTTGAACAACCATCTTTGCTATATGCTTAAGAACCGGCTAAAAACCTTGATTAGTCACCGAACTTTGTCATGTGTATAAAAAATTCCATTGATACTTTTTTGGTATCAAAATAGTCATTTTTGCTGGTTTCATTTTGAATATGTGGTCACTGTTGTTTGTCTCGATTTACATCTGTGGTCACCTGTGAGTGACCACAGATGTAATAAAAAGCCAACAAAAGTGGCCGTTTTGATAAAAAAACATCAATGACATATTTGATACACATGACAAAGTCTGTTGACTAACTAAGATTCTTAGCCCTTACGAACCAATATCGCATTCGACTCAGATAAACCGGCTTCAACTTGACTATCATGGCATGTTGTTGTACTAATACCACCTTTAGAAGATCCCTGCAAGACCTTCAGCATAACCTTGGATGATTTGATTTTGCTTTCACGCGGACAATTTTCAATCACGATACCACTATATGGCTTCTCTACTTTATTATTACCACCATGAAACACAACCGAACCATTTTGTACCTTCTTAGGTGTGAGGCGTGCAGGTAAACAAGGCCCGAGTACAGGAATCAGTGCACCGCAGACAGCAAAGGTACCAAGGTCAACTGGTTAATTAATAACCGCAGTCATGTTGTCCGGTTAATTAACAACCTCAATCGAGAAACGACTTTCCCACTGTCGTTCATTGCTCTCTTCAACATCATGTGCAATATTTGCATTTGATTTGATGATTTTCAAATAAAAATTTGGTTTAATATCCACACTTCTTGCAAATAAGCTTTGCACGAGAATCTGATTTCATGTGTCCAGTTCTTCCACATATAAAATATGTTAGTTTAAAGTGGTTTGTTGACTCCCTCTCATTCCTCGTCTGCTTACCACCGTTTTAAAAATAACTTTGTGTGTTTTTCCATCTTGACCTGTCTTTAGTAAACAATGTATCTTCAACATCAACTGAATACTTACTAAGAATTTGTTTAACCAATGCTTCCTGATTAGAGAATAGGTTCTCTAACTCAAAAATTGATAGTTGGTTAACCTATCCTTGTATTCATGATATAAACGGCATGAAGTCAGATCATAATCCAAGAATCAACTAACGTCTTAGCCTTGCATCACTGATAGGTTCATCACTATCCAAACCTGAAATTTCCGAACATACATTCTTAACCTTAAGAAATAAATTAGAGATCAACATATTACCTTGGGTTAACGAAGCAAGCTCATTCTCGAGGTATTGAAGCCGCATAATATTTTTTTGGGTAAATAACCTGTGAAGAGTATCCCAGATATCTTTTGGAGAATCCAATGCACGAACATGATCAATGAATTTCTTAACGATTGAAGTTCTCAACGCAAATATAGCATTTTCACACCTTACTTTCCATTTCCACCTTAACTCATCATTTTCTGGAGTATTACTATGAAGTATCTCAATACCGGAAACAAGATCTCACAAATCTTGTCCTTGAAGGAAGGCCTTCATACACAACCCCCCAATATTGGTAATTGGTTCCAACAAGCTTCTTTGTAGACATAGGAGAAGTTAAATTACTTTCGTTCATATTGATTTAAAAGTAATAACACTTGAGAGGATTTTTATTTCAATGGGAATTAAAATCAAATACTTGATATGCACAGACCTCGCTCTGAAACCATGAAACAAATTGAAGAACTGAAACAATAAGCACACAACAGTTGATTTTATTACTTAAATAGTGAAACACAAAGGTTTAGTACTTATAGAAAATATGATTCAAATGTCTCATAGTAATTTGAGAGTTTCAGACTTCCTAATATAACTCAACTTCTTCA
Source organism: Limnanthes douglasii subsp. nivea (assembly GCA_036936605.1). Taxonomy (NCBI): domain Eukaryota; kingdom Viridiplantae; phylum Streptophyta; class Magnoliopsida; order Brassicales; family Limnanthaceae; genus Limnanthes; species Limnanthes douglasii. The sequence continues at coordinate 128,850,426 of JAUPFV010000004.1, forward strand.
CTAAGTAATTTAATAGTTCAGAATTGATTTGGAGTTGTCTACTCTTTGCGGGTCTTGGATCTGTCTGCGGGTTCTTTGTGGGTTCTGAATTCGTGTGCTTATTGTAACTTGGATTAAAGAGTGCAGTAATTTTGACAACGTTGTGCTCTCCGCCATTTTTTTACCGTGACAAACTGTCATACGTACCTAGGGATGGCTATGAGCCTGGTTCGGACCGAGTTCGGGCCGACTCGCTTGAGCCCGTTCTTTTTTACTCAAACCCAAACCCGACTCGAACCCAAACCCGACCCACAACGGGTTTAATATTTTTGAACCCGAGCCCGCCCCGTTTATGTCCGCGGGTCAGCCCGACCCGCCCCGAAAACATTTTTTTACTATTCGGGTTGAACGAACCGGTCCGATCCGATCCAAATCTGCTCAAATTTGACTTTATTTTTAATTTAAAACAAAAGTTTAAGACATAAATTTTTAAACCAACATACCTTAAACACAATAGCAGAAGAGCAAAACCTCTAAAAGAACTTAAAAGTTAGAATTAATGATTTGAAGTATATAGGCAAAGATTTAAAGAAATATATTTATAATTTATGGAATTAGTTTATAGAAAAAGAATATAATTAATAAATATGATATTGACTCTAAAAGTAAAATAATAATTACTCAAAGATGGTATATTATTGGTATACATATAAATGTCAGTATTCTTGTAATTAGTAAGTATATTTATTTTAGTTATATTTTACAAATTTACAATTATTTTTAATACATTTTTTATTTTTTATATATAGTTTATATTTGCGGGCCGGATTGGACAAATTAAAAATCTATACCCCGCAAAGGGATCACAATTCGTATATCCGTACCCGTCCCATCACTACAAGAATATTGGTTATATACGATATTTTTAACAATAAAAAAAATTATTATAAAAAATGATAATTCGAAACAACAATAAATATTTTATTTGCTGCAAGATAACAATAATAAAAATTGCAACAAAATATTTGTTGGTAAAAATCGAGTAGAATTATTTGTTGTGAAATGAATTTGCAACAAATAATTTTATTGCCAAACCACCAGTACAACTAGCAACAAAATATATTTATTGTAAAAAAAAATTGATGTTAAATATACTAGTTATTAAAAATAACTAATTATGTGCGGTAAAATAAAAGAAACCTGTTGGTTGGAAAAGATAAAAAATTATTCCGTGTTATACATTTAAATTAACAATCCTACAATTTGGCACTAGCTAAAATTACGCCTACTTTTACTTCTTATTTTTTCTTATTTTTTCTAATCAATTAATTATTATTTTTACTCCTTATTTTTCTAAGCAAGTACTTCTACCAACAAATATATATTTCTTAAAAGTGTGAATTAAGTGAAACACTATTTTACTTCTTTTCTGTTTTTGAATTCTTCAAATTCTAAACATAAGTTATTTTCAGTTTTATTATTTTATCATGTTCAATTTGAATGGTGTAAAAAAAATATCATAATGTTTCATACTGAAAATGAAAAATTTAGCCACGCTAATACCGATATTTTGGCCAAATCATATTGTTAATACAAATTTATAGGTAATAAATTAGAATTCTATTTTTATATTTAAAAAATATATATAATGTTATTCTAAATATTATATTGGATTATGTATTTTGGGTAAAAAAAATACATGGTTTAAATTCAAAATCCTCTCAAATTGATATCGATTTTAAAATTTCAACATAAAAAGAAGATTATATTACCATAAATGAGATAAAATATTTTATTTTAAATATAATATGATCAGTTTATAAATTTGAAATTTTTCATTTATAATTTTTTTAAAACCCTTAATTATTACGATTAGATATTAATTTTTCAAACTTATTAATTAATTGATATTTGTTATATCAGATATTATTTAACATGTTAATAAATATTTATTAGAATTAGGTTAATATTCTAACTATATAATAAAAATATTTAAATAGTGGATGATAAATAAAATTACATGAAAAAAAAAATGTGTCCAAAATATATATATATATATATATATACATTGAAAAAGTAAACATATTAAATATATATTTACCGCATTTAATTCAAAAAAAAATTTCAAAAGCTTTTATGCCAACTATACATGTACTTAAATATTTAATAAAAATATTTAGAATATTCAGTCTAAGATATTTTCTTCCAATTAATATGCTAAAATGTATTTTAAAAATAGTTAAATTATTCACTTGAAATGTTTTTGATAAAAATAAAAATAATATTTAATAGCACGCTAAAATATCTCTTAAATACTAAAATATATTTAAAATATTTCGTTGACAAAGATTTTTGTCAAATATAATCTCCTAAACATATTAAAATAACAAATCCAAAATATAATTTTTTTTCTTATATCCAAAAATATATATATATATTTTTAAGCAAAATAGACTTTATTACTAAATTGAGAAGTTATACAAGATTCAATCCTTCTTAACAAGAATTGATAATAGGAAGGACCAAATTGAGAAAACAAATATGAAACCCCTAAATGCACAAAATTAAAGCCCTATCGAAGAACTCTATCGACTCATATACAAGACGAAGCCATTGAAGCACATAGAAAATCCTAGCCAGGATCAATGTATCCCACCCCTAGACTTTCCAAAGTTGCAATCGCGAGTAGAGGGGATGGAGCATCGGTGTTAGTAAAGAGTTTGTTCGAACGCTCAAGCAAGATCCATTTGGCGATCCAATCCGCTGCAGCATTTTGAGTTCGAGAGATGTGACAAAGCTTCATAGAAGAGTGTATGAGGCTACGGCACACATAAGCCATAGGGTTATTCAAGACATTGCCAGTAGCAATGTTGTTGACAAGAGTGAAGCAATCTGACTCAATGTCCACAGCTTGCCAACCATGGATCTTGCACAGAATTAGGGCTTCCAACAAGGCTTTGCTCTCACCTTGAAGAGGATCCAATTTGCCAAAAACGAATCCAACTCCAGTGATGATGTTGCCCAGATGGTTTCTAACTATCAATCCACCAGAGGCTTCTCCAGTGAAACTACTCGCACCATCAATGTTGACTTTAAATCTCCCAGCAATCGGTGGAAACCATTTCAGGTACTTAGCTTTAACCTTTCCTATAGTGAGGCATCCAAGTGCAGCACCTGTATCTATAACACCAGTTCAATGCTTAGCCTTTAGCATATTCTTATATTCAATGCCCATAATTACTTTTTTAATTCTAGTAACAGCAGTAGAGAAGTTGTCATAGGATTTATGAAATTTGCCATGATTTCTATTCACCCAGATTGCCCAGAAAATGATTTGAGGGACAATGTGAGTGATGTGAAAGTTACATTTAGAGGACCAGAACCAACAGTGCATCATGTGACTCAGAGACATGAAACGTCTCACAGGTATTTTGAATAGAATACCAAAATAGTTCCATAAGGACCAGCCAAAACTGCAACTGATGAAGAGATGATTTTTGTCTTCACAGTTGCAGCACAACTGACATTTTGAAACCACCACAGAGTATCTTTTGGAAAGAATGCTATCAATGGGAGCAAAGTTTTTTAAAAGTTTCCAACTTAGGAATGAAAATTTAGTTGGGATTAAATGATGCCATATTTTCTTTAAAATAGTTAGTTTAGAGTAAGTGATTCTGATATATCCAAAAATATATTTTAAATATATATAAATTGTTCAATTCTTTATTTGTTAAAAATAATATCTAAAAAAACTATTTAAATTTTGGGGCACAAAATATAAAAAATAGAAATCAAACCAAAATTTCATGTTTATCTTTTAGAATCTCCTTAAATTCCATAAACCTTTGTTTTTAACTCCAATCCAAATCTCTCAGTTTCCCAATCCATTACGGAGTCAGACCGAGTCAAGTCGGTTTGAACCCTTACCCGTAGCGGAAGCAAAGAACTCTAAGTCATTGTCTCAGTTCGTTGAGCTAGTCTCACCAGCTGATCAATGAGAGAACCTTGGAGAAATCTATATCTCCGGTGTGTGAGCTTTGGCTGTGCAATACGATGAGTAGGAAAAAGAGGTGTTTAGTACCAAAGTCGAAGGATAAGTTGAAATGTACGATTAGGGCGTCACTGCCTATGATCTTAGCCATATCGTTCATGCTCGTGTTCTCGATGTTCTATTAAGGCAGATATCTTAAGCATTTAGGATATGAAGTGAATTGCATTCGTAATTTACATATGTTGATCATAAGATAATTTACAGATGCAAATGAATAAGAAGAGGATCCAATCGGTTTAGACGCTACTGTGATGCGTTCAATCAAGATATGGTTAGTTCCAATTGCTTGCCTCCGGCGGTTCAGCCTCGTGCCTCGGACCACATGCCTCAAATTATTGAGATGATCAATCAGATTCTTGACAATGGGTATTATAGAGTTGACAAAGATGTCTATATCATAGTAGAAAGATTTTCAGATTATGAAAGATTATCTGGACGTAAATTAGAAGACAACATAGTGGGTGAGACCGGGAGAGGGTTGATGTTGATTCCAGAAAGAAAAATCCTGCTGATTTTGCACTTTGGAAGGCGACAAAGGATAAGGAGCCATTTTGAGAGTCCTTGGGTCCCGGAAGACCTGGTTGGCATATTGAATGCAGTGCCATGAGTACGGCTTATCTGGGTCAGTGTTCGGAGGAATCGGTCTAGTATTTCTCCACCCACGAAAATGAAATTGTTCAGAGCTGTGCTGCTTGTAACAACAATAATATCACTTACTGACTATTATGCATTACGGTTTTTCTTAATGGGGTGTGCTTCTCCAAAGTGCTTCAGAGCGTACTTTCTATGACAATATACGATTGTCAAATTGTTTTGAGACAGCATCAGCATGAAACAACGGCTCAACAGAGTTCCGTAACTCCTAATACAATGAGTAGCATCATTGAGCTCAACGATAATTTTGTGACCTCTATGTCAGATGATCTTCTTACTCCTACTGCTTTGGCTGCATTATTAGACCCATTAAAAACCATCAACGATCTACTACACACCCGCAAGGTTAAGAAGCACGCAAAAAGAAGCTGAAGTCTTGTAAAAAGTAGAAGAAAGAATATATCTATCAAGAACATATTGAACATCTCTCATAGGTTTATCAAAGACGGTCAAGAACATATTGAACATCTTAGGGGTTGCTCCGTTAAGTTACTCTAAGGTTTTACAGCAGCTTATAGAAAAAACATTTAAACGTACCGGTTTAACAAAAACTTTAAGTCTTGCAAAAAATAGAAGAAAGAACAGGTACAAGGAACAACAAAGAGTATGGAAAGTCTTATTCGATTAGAAAAGAACTAGTTTCCATTGGAATTGCTGTTATGGATAGTCCAGAATGTATAAGACACCGAACAAACTATTTCTCTTGCTTTACTAGATCAACAACCTACTTGGGCGTCTTAATGTTAGCCCAAGTATTATAAAGATAAATATATACTACCATTTATTCTATAAACAAAAATTCTATTTAAAATTTAAATTCTTTTCTCTTCAGTCCTCTATGTTATTGCTAGGTATTCCGTTATCAGAAAATGTGAAACATACTGATGATTAAAGCAACAAGCCATCGTTATAATCAGCATCACTTTGTTTACTAATTAGCATCAAACAAAACATACCTCTTTGTTGAATAAATCGTTGAACCAAAAAGCCCCTTCAAATTTGTTTGACCAATTGTTCATATAATCATTCTCAAATGTATCGATTTTCTAGATGAAATTTGAAGTCTCCAGATTCTGAGAAGATCAATAATCAACTGAATTCCCAATTGATTGGCTCCCTTATGGCGTTTTACAAATTGAATTTCCCTCTCAATTTCATTCTTTTTCTTTCAAGGGAGTAGATTTTCTGAATTCACTTTGGATTATCTTCAAGCTCTGAAATCTCCGATTAATAGTGATTTGGGTTCTTCTAAATCGATTGTTGATTCGATATCGAGCTGGGCCTTGTTATTTGGTTGCTTTATCAGATTTCTTCTCGAAGAGTCGATTTCGAAGATTGGATGCTCCCCGTTTGAAAGCCCCTCTTTACTTCCCAATTCAAAAAATTTCTTGTGATTAGCCTCTCGGTATGCATGAACCTTCCCAAATCTCATGTTTCTTCTTCAGAGCTTCCTGCTTTCTTCAATACTATTCGAAGCTCTCTACTATGTCAGCTTCTTTAGTTTTTAGGTGAAAAGAATTAGAAATTGAAGTGAAGATGAAGATTTTGTAAATTTATTTGGCGTTGTTCTTTCTGTTATGGCGCTTCTTATTTCTTCCAAGCTATAACATTCTCTCTTAACTAATTCTAAAGTCTTGCCCTTATAAAAAAAGAGGGAAGAAAAGGAAAAAGAAAAAACGGATGAAAAAAAACCATAAAATTAAAGAGACAATTATAAAAGAGGGAAAACAATATTGTGGATAATAAATATGATGAGGTAAGTATATATATACTAAATATATAATTTAACGATATTAAAAATATAGTCAATCATATTTAATTTAAAAGTATGTCATATAGATACTAAAATATTTAACAAAAGTATTTTTTAAATATACCCAAAATGTTCAATAAAAAAATTCCTTTATTGTATGCCAAAATATAAAGAATATTTAAATATTCGATCGATAATATCTCCTAAATATAAGTGAAAGGTATTTATTTGAAAACATTTTCTCCCTTTTTATATATGTTACTTCAAGTTCAATAAAGGGCCAATGTTTCAGATAAAAAAAATGTTACAATACCAAACCAAAATAATGTGTTAATTTAAACTAAAAATAATGAACTAAGTTAGAATTCATAATCATGTAGTAAATGAGTATCGTTAATTGTGTTATATCGGAATCTAGATCGAGGGTTAAGTCCAAACTGAGCTCTAAAGTTAAATACGAACTAAAAATATTATATGTTATTCGAACTAAGAATCATGATTAAAATGCAAACTGAGAATCACGCATCAAATATGAATTAAGAATTATGTATTAAATTTGAAATGAGAATCATGTGTTAAATCTCAAATGTGAATGATTGGTTAAACATGAATTGAGAATCATATCTTAAATACGAACTGAGAGTCATTTGTTAAATCTGAACCGAGAATCAAGGGTTAAATTCGAATTGAGATTTATGTCTGAAATCTTACTGAGAATCATGAATTAAATGCAAACTTAGAATCATTGGTGCAATTCAGATGAAGAATCATGTGTTAAATTAAAAAAAAATCTGTTATATTAAACGCGACTCATGAATCTTTTATTAAATCCAAGAATCAATTGTTAAATACGTATTAAGATACAATTGGTAAATACAGACAGAGAAACAAAGGTTAAATGCAAAATGAGAATCCTGTATTCAATCTAAACTAAGAATCGACGGTTAAATGCAAAGTGAGAATCATGCGTTAAATATGATTTGAGAACGAATGATTGAATCTGAATCGTAAATAATGGGCTAAAATGAACTTATAATCATTTTTTAAATATGAATTGCCTTAATATGCTAAATATGAATTGAGTATCATTTGTTAAACACAATCATGAAATCAAGGGTTAAATTGAATGTGCGAATCAAAGGTAAATACAATTCGAAAATGTGAAATCCTAATGGAGAATCACGAGTTTAATCTGAAGTGAGAATTATGGGTTAAATATGAACTAATATCATGTAATAAATGAGTATCACAAATCATATGTTAAATATAAACTAAGAGTCAATAGTTGCATCTGAGAATTATATTTGAAATCCAAACTGAGAATTATGACTTAAATCTAAACTAGGTATCATTGGTTAAACATAAATCACGAAATCATGAGTTAAATTAAAACTATTTTAATGTAGTAAACGAGAATCTGGAATCATATGTTAAATTTGAATTGAGAATCAATGGTTTAATATAATTTGAGAATTATATGTTAAATCTAAACGGAGAATCATTGGTTAAATATGAACTTATCTTAATGTGCTAAATATGAACTCAATATCATTTGTTAAACACAAATTACGAATCACATGTTAAATCTTAAATGAGAATGAAGGGTTAAATTCAAAGGTTAAATACGATTTGAGAATCGTATGTGAAATCCTATATAAGAATCATGAGTTTAATCAGGACTAAGAATCATGGGTCAAATATGAACTAATAATCATGAGTTAAATTGTAACTAAGAATTATGTAGTAAATGAGTATCGTGAATTATGTGTTAAATCCAAAATAAGAATTAATAGGTGAATGCAAATTGAAAAATATGTGTTAATCCAAAATGAGAATCATGGATTAAATATGAACTGAGAATCAAAGGTTAAATGTGAACTCTCAATTATATATTAAATCCAATGTGCAAATTATTGGTTTAATTAAATAAAATCATGTATTAAATGCGAAAGAGAATCATATATTAAATCCTAAATGAGAATTATAGGTTAAATCCGAACATGAAATCATGTGTTAAACGTGAATTGAGAATTATATGTTAAATACAAAATGAGAATCATTTATTAAATTTGAACTGATAATTAAAGATAAAATATGTTAAATACAAAATGAGAATTATTTATTAAATTTGAACTGATAATTAAAGATAAAATACGAATCATAAATAATTGTATAAAAATGAGAATCAAGTGTTAAAACTGAATTGATAATCATTTGTTAAATCCGAAATAAACATCTTATTAAACATGAATAACGAATAAGTGTTAAATCTGAACTAAAAATTAAATGTTAAATACGAATTGAGAATTATGTCTTCAATTTGAACTAAAAATCGAGAGTAAGTTTAATGCATTATATGTGAACTAATAATCACATGTTAAATATGAATTAAGAATCACGTCTTAAATGTGAATCATTTAAATCATAACTAATAATTTTGGTCAGACATAAACTATGATTAATTTGTTAAATCATAACTAATAATTTTGGGTTAAACGTGAATCGTTAATCACTAAGTATTTTAGATTAAAAGTGAATTGCGAATCTTAAATCATTTATTAAATCTAAATTGAGAATCAATGGTTAAATGTAATTAAATATGAAGTCAAAATCATGTGAAGTCCTAAACGTGAATCACATATAGTAAATCATTCGTTAATTATAGACTGAGAATTAATGGTTATATGTAATTAAATGCGAAGTGAAAACCATCTGTTAAATCTGAAATAAATATAGATGATTAAATAAGAACCATGAGTTTAATCCAATTTTAGATCAATAGCAGAATGCAAATCACAAATAATATGTTAAATTTGACATGAGAATAATGTGTTAAATTTGACATGAGAATCGTATGTTAAATGTGAACGAGTACCATGGGTTAAACACGAAGCACAAATCGTGTGTTAAATCTGAAATGAGAATTAATGGCTAAATTCAAACTGAGAATCAAAATTTAAATGAAATTTTAGAATCTTGCATGAAAGACGAAGTGAGAATCATGGTTTGATGTGAATTAAGATCATGATTTAAATTATAACTAATAATCATGTAGTAAACTAGTATCGTGAATTATTTGTTAAATCAAAACTGAGAATTAAGGGTTAAATACGACTTAAGAATCATATGTTAAATCTGAACTAAGAATCATCGGTTAAATTTTGAAATGAGACTCCGTGATTAGATATGAAATGTAAATTATGTGTTAAATCGAAAGTATAAATCATGGGTTACATCTGAATTGGGAATCAAAAGTTAAATACTGATAATTGTATATGAAATTATAATTATGAATCATGATTTAAATGCAATATAACAATCATGGGTAAAATGTGAAGTGAGAATCATTGATTAAATGCAAACTATGAATTATTTATTAAATCTGATTTAATAATCAAAGTATAAATATGAATTGAGAGTCATGTGTTGAATTTCAATTGAAAATTAAGGGTTGAATGAGAATCATGAACAAATGGTTAAATTCAAAGTGAGAATCAAATGTTAAATGCGATTTGAGAACCGTATATTGAATCCTACATGAGAATCATGAGTCTAATCTGGATTAAGAATCATGGGTTAATTATGAACTAATAATCATGATTTAGGTTAGAACTAAGAATTATGTAATCATGTGTTAAATCCAAATTGGGAATCATGGGTTAAATCTGAAATGAGAATCAAAAGTTAGATGTGAATTGTGAATTATATGTTAAGGTCAAAACTATTTCCTCTATGAAAATTATTATTTCCTCCATAATTTGAAATCTCTAAAACTAGTGAAACATGATTTTACTAGTTTACCCTTGTTTTGTATTCAAATTTAATGTTAGATTCCATTAGTGAAATAGATTGCCCTACTGTGTAAAAACATAAGATTAAACCCTTTTTAATCCTACATATCTGACTTTGGCAACTTATATTAACCCTAAACCCAAAAAATATCAGTTTTATTGAAGATTGAACGTTGTTCGACCATGGAAAATCAAGAATTTCATTCCATGCAGGAGAACAACAGGAAGCACCGAATAAGGTATTTTAATATCGTTTTTTACGTTTTAGAATACAATAATTTGAGCACTTCCCAATTTCAGCATTCCCGATTTAAGCATATCTGGGCATAAAACAACTGATTCCGAGATGCCCACTCGGAATCACATGGTTAATGCATATTTTTTTCCCAAAACAGTGATTTAGATCAATCTTTTGATGATCAACGAGCTAAATCTGAGCATAAAAAAGTGTGTTTTGTATCTCATAAAGAGCGATATTCATCTCGCAAAAGGAAAAAAGATAAGCAAAAATGTGTGACTTCTAGTGACGAGGAGGTGAAAAGCTCAGCTTCAGGTTTTAAGAGATACATAGGTTCTTCGAAATAGGAATCAGACAGAGATCAGTCGAGGAAACATAAAAAGGAGAGTAAATTTAAAAGAGATAATGTTCCTCATTCTACCTGGCGTGAAAGAAACACTTTGAACCAGTATGCTAAAACTGATCAAAACCTATATGCTACAATGGGAATATATGATCAGTTTGTTCAAGGAGTCGACTGGAGAAATTCTCCGTTGACAAGTGAAATTCGTTCCATGATACTTCCGCAGCGTTTTGACATTTCGAAGGTAGAGAAGTTCGATGTGATGCAGGATCCCGATGATCACATCGAACAGTTCAAAAACTATATGATGAACTTCAAAGATGATGACCGGCTGGTGTGTCGTGCATTTTCTGAGCCTTTTAAGGGAACAACTCTTAAGTGGTTCAATCAGATTCCGAGGGGGTCCATTTCAAATTTTATAGATTTTTATACTGCATTCCGAAGGCAGTTTGTGGGAAGCAAAGAGATGAGAGCAAATGGCGATACCATTATCCAGTGCAAGCAGTCACTTGGGGAAAAAATTGAAGGATTATACAAAGAGGTTTGTTTTGACCAAAGTCAGTTTGGACAAGTGGGAGGAGAATGTGGTGATGGCAGCTTTTCACCAAGGATTATTGCGAGGGGATCTGACCAATGAGACGATGAAGAGAAGAGCCTTAATGTTTGGAGCTTTCATGGCTCAAGTCGAGGATCAAATTAAAATCGTTGAGTCGAATAGAGTCTGAGGCGGACCAGTCAGTACTCCGAAGAATTCGGGACATGCAACCAATAATGAGGACAACCATCGAATGGAAATGGATGTGGTAATCAGCAGTCGAGACAAAAGAACAACAATTTGCCTCCTTAAAGTGGTGGTTATTCAAGTCACGCTCTATCTAATACTTACAACAGGCCTAGAACAAATCAATGGGTCAAACCAGAATATTATGATGATCTGACAGAGAATGTTTCAGTAATCTCGGATCATACTAAGAGCTTCGTAAATTTTAGGAAGCCAACTCCAATTAATAGGCTAATGGAGGAGAGGAATAACAAGTTTTGCAGATATCATGAGGATGTTGGGCATGATACAAATGACTGCATTGCTTTGAAGAAATAGATTCAATTTTGGATTGAAAATGGAAAGCTCCTGACTTATGCAAAGTCGTAAGGGAGCGCATCGAAAAACAATGTTGCATCAACTTCGAAAGCTGCAGCAGCTGAGAATTCGATGATTTTGGATTCACAAGCTGAGCCTTTTGATGTTTCTTCTGAGTATGTGGAAAAATATCCGAACATATTGCTTCTGATGACAGTCGAAGAGCCCATAGAAAAGGGACTTGTGCGGGATCTATGCAAGTTTTTTGAATCGTTAACCATTTTCGGAGGCGATTCGATGACTGGTAATTCATATAGTTCGATGAAGAGGCATGTTGTCAACTTGAAAACTCAAATTTAAGGGAAAACGTCTATGCATTTGTATTGAAATAAAGTATTCCCTTTATTTTTTTGATGAAGACGATATGCGAGGTACTGCAGGACCACATGAAGATGTTGTGGTTATTGGAGTAGAGGTGACTGACGTCGATATTCGACGTGTGTTGATTCACACTTACATTTCTACTAATGTCCTTTTTAAATCCACCTATGATAAAATGACAAATCCACTAAAAATTTCTCAATCAGATCGAACGATTATTGGATTCACGGGTGTAACAGCTCGTGTTGTTGGAGAATTCGAGGGTGAAATGAGATAGGGAAAAAGACCATTTAAGAAAAAAGTTCGGGTACTTTTTGTGGTGGTGGACTGTCCCACAAGTTATAATGCTATTTTTAGAAGATCATGGCTTTCAAGAATGCATGGAGTTGTGTCTACAGTTTATCAGTGTTTTAAATACGTGGTTGGAGATCGAGTTGGGGTCGTTTGAGGCGATCAAAAAGTTGCTAGGGAATGTTATGCCACTGTACTCGGATCCGAGGATCCAATAGTGGAGACTTAATGCGTGAATAGCAGTTAGAAGGAGTACCCTCAGATTTGGAAGAAAGGGTTGATGATTCGAGGGAAACTCTAGGGTCTTTAACGGTGAGTGAAAAAATTGAGGAGTTTACTTTTTCGAAAGGGAAGGTGCTTCGAATTGGAACTTTATTGACCCCGCTTCTACATCAATAATTGCTGGATATTTTATCTTCTAATTTGGATGTCTTCGCTTGGAGGACATATGATGTAACATGAGTACCGATTGAGGTAATTTGTCATAGCTTGGCTATTGATCCGAAGGTTAGGCCGGTTATTCAGAAAAGAAGAGCATTTTCCTCAGAAAAAGCAGAAGCAATTATTGCTGAAGTGGATCGGTTATCTAAGGTCGGGCACATAAGGGAGTCACAGTATCCTTTGTGGATGGAAAATCCGGTTGTGGTAAAAAAAAGAATGAGAAATGGAGAATGTGTGTGGATTTACAGATTTGAATCAAGCTTGTCCCAAATATCCATTTCATGTTCCTCGAATAGATTAGTTGATTGACTTTACTTCAGGAAACAAAATTTTAACATTCATGGATGCTTTTGCAGAATATAATCAAATCCAAATGGATCCAAAAAATCAAGAATGCACAACTTTCATAACTGACAGGGGCCTTCTTGGAAAATAGAGGATGTGATAGGAGTTCCATCTGAAATAGTATGTCACAACCTAGCTATAAATTCAAGGATAATTCATGTTATTCAGAAAAGTTAAGCCTTTTTTGTGGAAAAGTCAGAAGTTATTGTTCAAGAGTTGGATCGTCTCTCTAGGGTCGGACATATTAGGGAGGTATAATATCCTTTATGGACTGCAAACCTGGTGTTAATAAAAACGAAGAACGGAAAGTGGCGAATGTGTGTTGACTTCACAAATTTAAATCGAGCATGCCTTAAAGATTCATTCACTAACCCTCGAATAAATCAACTGGTTGATTCGACTCTAGGGAATAAAATTATCTCTTTTATGGATGCCTTCGTAGGTTATAATCAGATCTAAATAGATCCAAAAGACCACGAAGGTACTACATTTATCACTGATTTAGAACTACATTGCTATAGAGTCATGCCATTTGGGTTGAAGAATGTTGAGGCGACATATCAAAGGTTGATGAATAAGGCTTTTGCTTCTCATATTAGAAAGAATATGAAGGTATACATTGATGATATGTTGGTAAAAATCTCCATAGATGGTGAACACCTCAAAGATTTAGATGAGACCTTTCTAAATTTGAAGGCCATTCGTTTGAAGCTGAATCATGAAAAATGTACTTTGGGTGTTCGATCAGAATTTTTTAGGGTTATCATTAGTGAAATAGGGATAAAAGCAGATCCAGAACAGTTGAAGGCTTTAGATTTAATGATATCGCCTAAAACTATAAAGGATGTTCAAGTCTTAATAGGAAGTTTAACTTCTCTTAATCAATTTATTTCAAGGTTTTATGTCAGATATTTTCCTTTTTTCCAAGTATTACGAAGACCGAAAGAGTTTGAATGGACGCCAAATTGTGGATCGGATTTTTCAAAGATTAAATAAATTTCACTATCACCAAACATTTTGTCTAAGCCTTTAATTGGAGAGAATTTGTTCTTATATATAGTAGTGTCTGACTTTCCTGTAAGCGTTGTTTTGATATGCGAAGACAATGGAGTTTCAAAGCCAATCTATTATGTTAGTAAAAGTTTGTTGGCATCAGAGAAAATGTATTTGAAACTTGAACAATTTGCTTTGGCTTTAGTGGTGGTTTCTAGGACAATGGGCCCTTACTTTCAAGCTCACACCATTATGGTTCAAACTTCTTTCCCACTAAAGAATATGTTACAATGACCATACATTTCTGGTAGAATGACCAAATGATCATTATAATTGAGAAATTTTGACTTTTTGGTCGAATTTCATTTGAGCCGATCAGATGAGGGGACATATAAAGAGGTCTTGCCACAAACTTTGACGTGGGTGGTTCAAACATATGGTGGATCTAGTATATTGGGATGTAGTATAGGGGTTTAATTAGTTACTCTTTATGGGAAGGAAATGTATCATGCTATACGATTTTATTTTCACGCATTAAATAATGAGGTGGAGTATGAGGTTGCATTAGCTGGTTTAAGGCTTGAAAATATATGTGGAGCAATAATAGTTCATTTGGAAACAGATTCGCAACTAGTGGCAAATAATTTGGCAGGTGTATCTGAGGCCAAGAAATATCAATTAATATTGTATCCATGTGAGCTCCGAAATTTGATTATTTTGTTTAACAAAGTGATTGTAGAGCATATTAACCGAGGAGACAACACATTTGTTGATTCTTTGGTAAAAATTGCTGATACAGAATAATATCAATGTATATTGTTACATGAGAGTCCTTCAATTTTAATACAATATGAACAAGGTAAATATGTTGAGGAAGTATTTGTCACTCCAGATATAACTCAAAATGATTGGAGGTCTGATATGCTTAATATTTTACTAAGAGATGCATTACCTTAAGATGCACAACTTGCTAAAGATTTAAGGTATAAGGCTCCTGGTTATGTTGTATTGGATGGAGTGTTATACAATAAATATTTGAGTAGACCATTGCTACATTGTTTGGGAAACCAAGAATCTCAAGAGATTTTATCTGAGCTTTATGATGGTGAAGGTTCAGCTCACTGTGGTTTCAATTTTTTTTTTGACGCGTCGAGTTTTGTTAGCAAGTTATTATTGGGCTTCAGTTATGAATGATGCTAAGGTCTTAGTTTGAGACTGTGATACTTGTCAACGCTTTGCTAATTCTATTCAAAAGCCAGCAGTACCGCTCATTTTTATATCCAAAGTTATCTCTTTTGATAGATGAGGAATAAATTAGATAGGGCCATTTCCTATGGCCTCTAGAGGACGTCAAATAATTATATGAGGCGTAGATTACTTTTTGAAGTGGGCTGAAGCTGAACCATTATCTGGTAGAAAATCCAAGGATGTTATTAAGTTCACTGTGAATAATATCTGTTTTCGCTTTGGAGTACCCCGGAAAATCACCACAGATAATGATCCTCAATTTAACAACAGAGAAATGAATTATTTTTGCACTTCGAGAGGAATAACACAGTGTTTTTCTACACCTTTTCATCCCTAAGAAAATGGTAAAGTGAAAGTGGCTAATAAATCTATTTTGGAGGGTTTGAATAAAAAATTAATAGGTGTTGCAAAGAAATAGTCTAACTATTTACAAGAGGTGTTGTGGGCTTATCGTATAACTCTTACAGGGGCTACTCAAGAAAAACCTTTTGCCTTGGTGTATGGTATGGATGTTGTTAGCCATGTAAAGTCTACTTTACCTTTTTATAAATTACTTCATTATTCCGAAGAGGTAAATGAAGAGGAAAAACGAACGGACCTGGATTTGATTGAGGAGAAAAGAGTTAGAACTCATTTGGATATGACTCATTATCAGACTTTGATGATGAGTCGATAAATTTTGAAGGTGATAAGGAGGGATTTTAAAGTAGGTGATTAAATTATAAAGAAAGTATTCCTCCAAACAAAGAACAAACGACTTGGAAAGATGACCCCAAATTGGGAGATATTAAGAGTAGCTTTTTCTTTTGAAGCAATATTGGGATGACCCTCATGTACATATTCGAAGTTATTAATAAAATTATTTTTTGGCTAATGGTTGTTTTATATACAAGTATTTAAATTATCTTGGTAACTAGTCAAAGACTAATCATCTTTGAAGTTGTTGACCATGAGTAATTATTTTGATTCGAAGTGTTATACGCACCATTCGAAGAAACAACCATATTTGAGGTGCTACGTTCTTTACATGAACTAATTATATTTGAGGTCCTACATTCTCTAAACGCACTAGTTATATTTGACGTGATACGTTCTCTAAATGCAATAATTATATTCGAGGTGCTAACATTTTCTAAATGCACTATTTTCATTTGACAAGTTACAAATATATATGTGACATATATTGTAGTTCGAGGTCATTATGACTTGTCCATGAAATTAAAAGTATTCATGGTAAGATAAAAATTAGCAAATAAATATGGAAAGAAGAAAAGTAGTTTTTCATTAAAGTTAGAATCCGATATTACAAAAAGATATTTTTGAATGCCAAGAAGTTAAGAATTCACAAAAATAAGTCATCAACAACAAAGATGTCTTCAAAACATAGAAAAAAAGAAACAACAATCAATCATTCTCTTTGGAGTCTTCTTCAGATGAATCTCCGTCTTGCTCAGTGGAATTTTCTTTTGACTCTGTCTTTTCGGAAGAATTAGTTGGAACAAGGTTGACGACTTCACTAGGACGGTTATCTATGGGGATTAATTCCCAAAAGCTTGACATATTTTCTTTTGGGAATACTGCGTAAAATTCAAGGAGCAAAGTGATTGTTTGTTGCTCATCAGAATTGTTTATTGCAGTTAGGGTATCCAGTCCACACTGAGTCTTAGCAATTTGCATAACAAATTGTTTTTCTTCTTCGAAAGTTTTCTTGAGTGCAGCCATATCATTAGTCAACTTCTTATTTTCTCCGTCGCTCTTGTTTAGAGAATCTTGAAGAGAAGAGTATATTTTATTCTCCTTGGATATCTCCCTGGCATGTTTAGCTTTAAGTTCGTCAATCTCAACCTGATGGGAAATCTTGAGCTATTCTATTTTTTGGTCACGCACAAAGCATAAATGACGTTTAAGGTGGATGACTCCTTTAATGAATTTCGACTTGTCAGCCCGGAATATATAAAATTATTCATCGATTTGTCTGCCAAATATGTCCCACATCCTCTTCTCTCCAACATATTCTCTTTTTCATCAGATCAACGCATTGGCCATAAGTTCTAAATGACTTCTGATGAGTCCGAATATATTCACCAGTCACTGTAGAAACCGGACAGGGGAAATTCAGACAAAAATCACTCACTGAACCATCCAAACTGGGCTAAAGTATTAAAAGCTAATCACTTTTTGACTAAGCTAATTGCTAATCTGCTTAATAAACTAATGAGTTTTTGAACTCGACCCGGTTTCATAAGTATGACCCGAAAGCCCATGTGGCCCATAATTAAGGGTATAAATACCCAACCACTTTCATTAAATGAAGGTAATGAACATTTAATACAATCAGACAGCTTAAATCTCACTCTGCTAAACATTTAAACATTAAATACACCTGAAACACCACCAAAACACCTGACCAAATTACCCTCAGTTGAAAATAATCCACACCAAATTGGCGACCACATTGGGAGGAGAAGGTGTCTGAATCTAGCATTCAAAACCATCAAGAAAAACAAGTTTGGATGAATCCGGACGAGTAGGAAGTGCCACCAGCTTTGGCAGAAGTGGTGGGAGAAAACGATGAATATACGATTGAAGAGCGAGACAGGTTAAAAGTTGAGATAAAAGCCTTGAGGGCTGCTAAAAAGGGCAGAGATGGGCTTGAAAGAGAAATCAAAAGTGTCAGCAGTTCACCATACTGACAATCCAAGAGAGCATGAGCCATCAAAGACCCATGTGAGTACTAAAAAGACTCATGCTAGCTCAAAGAAGTCTCACCGGTCTAAACCAGTGGAGAGCTCAGATTCAGACTCAGAGTCTTCTAGTAGCTCCTCGAACGAAGACGGAGTTGAAGAATCCCTGTCATCCAGCAGTAATGAAGGCCGTTCTAAGAAGAAACAGAAGTTGGTAAAATAATATTCAAGAAATAGGGACATGCATGGAAGGATGAATAGGCACTTGGGTAAAGGGTCGGCTCATAGCCACAGCCATGACCGTAGACATGTAGACCGGTTGTTAATGGATCCATTCGCTTTTCATGATCAACTAGGTATCTTTGCAAGTCCCAATGAAGATACTGTGTTTAGTTGTGGCCAGAATTGGAGACAATCTCCATTGTCCTCCAAGATACTATCCGGAAACCTTCCTAAGAGGTTTGACAACACAAAGATGGAAAAATATGATGGGAGTAAAGATCCGGATAACCATCTGGAACAATTCAAAAATTTATGATGAATTTTGAAGATGATGATAAGTTACTTTGTTGAGTGTTCTCCCAGTCTTTGACGGGGAGTGCTCTGAAGTGGTACAATAGTCTGCCACAGGGCTGCATCATAAAATTTGATACTTTTTGGGGTGGCCTTCTGGTGACAGTTCATTGGAAGTAAGGAAGTGAAAGGCAATGAAGACACTTTTATCCATTGTGCTCAGGAACCAAATGAATCTTTAAAGGAATATATAAGTCTCTTTGTGAACACCAAGAATGGATTAGCTGATTGCTTTGAACAAGTAGGAATAACTTCTCTAAGATAGGGTTTGAACCTTGGCAATTTGGCTGATTCAGTAACCAGGAAGAAGGCCATGACGTATGGTGGTTTACTGAATCAGGTTGGCAAACAGATTAATATGGATGAAACGAAGGAAACTAGGGTGTACCAACAAGTGAGGTCTGCCCTAGTCGCACCAAATCAAAACCAGAATCAGTCCGGGTATAGGGCCAAAGAAGCCGGACAGGGTCATAATAGGGCCAAGGCTCAATCCCATCCAGCTGCACCAGCTCAGAGCCAACAATCTAGAAATAAAGGAGGACCTTGGGTTCAACCGGAATGGTTCGCTGAGCTGAAAGAAAATGTAGCCACCATTTATGACAAAAAAAAGGACGAAGTACATTTCAGGAAGCTGGCTTCATTACAATCTCCCAGAGAAAGCCATAATAATTGTTTCTGTCAGTATCACTATGATACGGGCCATAACACTGAAGATTGCATCGCGTTGAAACAAGAAGTGTAGAATTTAATCGAGAGAGGGAAGTTGGAGGCTTACGTTAAAAGAAGAAGTGGAAATAGGCCTGATAATGCTCATCAGACTGGCCTAAAAAATGCAGGGACATCGGCTCCGGATGGGGCTATGGTGATAATTGAGAGGTTTAATGTGGAGTCAGAGTATTTGGATCCTGATCCAACCAGAATAAGGTGGGCGTTATCACAAAACACTGCAAGACGGTGTCCGGACTCATCAACGTTTTTGAGTCACTTACAATATTTGGAGGATACACTATGACTGCACCAAGTGCTTCTTGAAGAAAAAAGCATGTTCATACTCTAGCTACCCAACTCGAAGGAGGCATGACTTCCTATCAATAGCGAATTAATTTTCCCTTCATTTTCTTCGATGAGGATGACTTGAGGGATATAGCTGGTCCCCATGAAGATGTTGTTGTAATACGAGCATCCATTGGGGGCAATGACATTAGAAGAATTTTGGTGGACACCGGTAGTTCAGCCAACATCCTCTTTTTGACTTCGTACAAACAAATGAAGAATCCAGTAGTGATTCAGCGTTTGAACTGGTCAATTGTGGGTTTCACTGGAAGCTCAGCAGATTTCATTGGGGAGTTTGAGGATGAGGTCTTGTTGGATAAAAGCCCTTTTAAGAAAATGGTCAGAATACTTTTCATCGTGGTAAATTGTCCCACTTGTTACAACGCTATTCTGGGGAGATCTTGGCTCTCCAGGATGCATGTTGTGGCTTCAACGGTCCACCAATGTTTAAAACACACTGTGCAAGGACAAGTGGGAGTTGTCCGAAGTAGTCAAAAGGTAGCTAGGGAGTGTTATGCAACAGCACTGGCCCCTCGAACTCTGGGGGCAGTTTAGATCAATGATGATTAGTAGTTTGTGGGTCCCTCTAGGGGGAAGGTGAAATTGATGATCCTAGAGAGACCCCTGGTGTTTTAATACCGATTGAGGAAGTTGAAACTCACTCTCTGGCTGAAGGAAGAAATGTCAAAATCGGGTCTAAAATGACATCAGAATTAAAGACTAAATTTTTAGCTTTTTTGAAAAACCATAAGCATGTTTTTGCTTGGTGCAATGTTGATGTGACCGGAGTTCCTGCAAGTATCATATCGCACCAGCTATCCATCCAAAGGGATGTAGCACCTGTTGTACAAAAGAGGAGAGCTTTTTTCTAAGGGCAAAGCTGATGTTATAGTTCAAGAGGTTGACCGGCTTACAAAAATGGGGCACATAAAGGAATCTCATGACCCTTTATGGACAGCCAATCCAGTGTTAGTAAAAAATAAAAATGGGTAGTGGCGTATGTGCATCGATTTTACTGATCTCAATAGAGCTTGCCCAAAATACTTATATTCGGTCTCCCGAATTGATCAGTTGGTGGACTCCACATCTGGGAACAAGCTATTGTCCTTCTCCGGGTATAATCAGATTCAAGTGGATATGAAGGATCAAGAACATACTACATTTTTTACTGATAGGGGCCTCCATTTTTACAAGGTGATGCCATTTGGGTTAAAGAATGTTGAGGCTACTTATCAGAGATTAGTAAACAAGGCCTTTTCTAGTCAAATTGGAAGAAACATGGAAGTCTACATCAATGACATGATGGTAAAGAGTGTGGAGGAAGAACTGCACTTAACAGATCTCCAAGAAACCTTTGCCAACCTGGTGAAAGTAAATTTAAAGTTGAATCCAGAGAAATGTGTTTTCGGAGTGCAGTCCGGAAAATTCTTGGGGTATGTGATAAGTGAGAAAGGAATACAGTCTGATCCAGACCAACTTATTGCTTTATTACAGATGGAGCCTCCTCGGAATATTAAGGAAGTATAAAGATTGACAGGGAGGTTTTCTGTTCTAAACCGTTTTATTTCAAGGTCTTCGGATAGGTGTGCCCCATTTTTTTCAAACTTTGAAAGGTGAAAAATAATTTAATTGGTCTCCACAGTGCAACCAGGCTTTTAATGAAATTAAAAAGCACTTGCCTTCCCCTAAAAACTTTGTTTAAACTTGTTGATAAAGAGACTCTCTATATATACTTAGCAGTATTTGATTGTGCCATAAGTGCAGTGTTGGTAAGAGAGGTGGATAATTATCCTCCTCCGGTGTACTATATCAGCAAAATCTTGATAGATGCAGAAAAAAAGTATTTACAACTTGAAAAATTAGTATTGGCCCTAGTAATTGCTGCTAGGAAAATAAGACCCTACTTTCAGTCTCATTCTATTGTTGTCCGGACTTCTTTTCCCCTGAAAAATGTTCTTCAAAAGGCGGACATTTCAAGCAGAATTACCAAATGGTCAGTAGAGCTGGGAGACTATGATATTGATTTTTCCCCTCGAAGAGCAGTCAAAGCCCAGTCCGTTGCTGATTTCTTAGTTGAATTCCATTCGAACAGAGATACTAAGCAAGCATCAGGTGAAAAGACTAAGAAAGTATGGGTTGTCCGGACTTATGGTGGATCAAGTACCATGGGATGTGGTGCTGGGATATGTTTAACCTCTCCGTACGGCGACATAATATACCAGGCTATATGTTTTGCTTTCAAGGATTCCAATAATGAGTCTGAATATGAAGCTGCTATAGCTGGCTTGACATTAGCTCTCATTTGTGGAGCCAAAAGGGGCAATTCTCAGCTTCTTATCCATCGTGCACAAGGTCAATCCGAGGTAAAAAGAAGAAGCTGGTTAAATACTTATTTGTTCTTAAAGAAGTGGTACTTAATTTCGAAAACATCACCTATGAGCATATACCCTGAATGGAAAATACGCTAGCAGACTCCTTAGCAACCGTAGCCTATTCTGAGTCCTACCCATGGATTCATATGCAAGAGTGTCCATCCATTCAACTCAATCAAAACAAGGAAGAAAAAAGTTTAAATATACAAGTAAAGCAACCTCAAGATTGGAAATTTCCTATTTTCCAATACCTTTCATATGGCATCTTGCCTCCGGAAAAAGAAGTGGCAAAGAAAATGAAGTATAAGGCTCGTGGATTTATCATGCTAAGAGATGTTCTTTACAAAAAGTCTTTTAGTAGACCTCTCTTACGATGTTTGGGGATTGAAGAGTCCTAGATAGTGCTCTCTGAATTACATGATGGGGAAGGATCATCACACTGTGGGTTTAGGGCTCTAACCAGAAGAGTCTTGTTAGCTGGATAATACTGGCTCTCCATAATGCAAGATGCTAATGAATAGGTGAAGAAGTGTGACCCATGCCAAAGATACAGTAATGAAATTCATATTCAATCTGTCCCTTTAGAGTCAATTTTTGAGCCAATACCTTTTGCTCGTTGAGGACTGTATTTGGTGAGACCTCTACCCATGGCAGCCGGAGGGTGCAGAACTATAATTTTTGCTATTGATTACTTCTCAAAATGGGTAGAAGCAACCCCATTGGCAGGAACTACTTCGAAAGCGGTTATAAAATTCATGCTGTCTAATATTTGCTGCAGGTTTGGGGTTCCCAAAAAGATAACTACATACAATGGGGATGTGGAAAATTTATGTGCCTCTAGAAACATTCAACATTGCTTCTCTTCTCTTTTCCACCCACAGGCGAATGGTCAAGTTGAAGTAGCTAACAGAAGGGGCTGCTGGAAAGTGGCAAAGATATTTACAAGAAGTACTATGGGCCTACCAGACTACTCCCGGGGCTGCAACACAAGAGTCCCCATTTGCCTTGGTATATGGTATGGATGCAATAGCTCCCATAGAGGCCACTCTCCCTTCATTCCGAGTCTATAATTTTTCCGAACAAGCTAACGAAGTGACAATCAGAAACCAACTTGACTTCATAGAAGAAAGAAGAGTTAATGCTCACATCAGAGCGACACACTATCAGGGTTTGATGAGAAGAAGGTTTGCTTCCAGAATCAAAAGGAGGGATTTTCAACCAGGGGATAAAGTATTGAGAAAAGTCTTCCTGCATACTAAGGAGAAGTAGTTCGGCAAGCTAGCTCCAACTTGGGAAAGACCCTATGTGGTCAGTGAAAAGCTCAAGCCCGGGACATACAGGCTTCAAGATAAAGATAAAAGGATTTTGAATCACCCCTTGAACATTGAACACCTCCGGTTGTATCTAGAATGAAAATTATGTAAATATTTACTTGTTTAAAGTCCATGTAAATGTTAGGGGGCATACTCTTTCCTACCCTGGTGGCGCGGGGAGGTTTTAATGAGGTGTCCAGATTTTTTAATTAATTTCGATGCCTTCTTAAAAAAAATTGGAGTAATTTGATTGACATATCAGATTAATTCGGAGGAGTGATGACCATTTAAACATTTGTCATCAGAGAATTTAAACACTCTCACTTTAAAATACTTATAAAATAACTAAAGGCTATTTAAATACAAACCATCCGAATTGGAGAACTACAAAACAATGTAAGAGTTGTATAAGATAAAATTGCCCGGCATATACCGGAGAATGATATTAAAATCTGTAAAATGCCTTGGCCATCCAAGGACTTTGAAGTTTTAACAGAAAAGGATTGTCCAGACAAGGGCTGCACACGGTTACAGAATTGCCTTCACCATCCAAGGAATTTAGTATAACAGAAAGTTAAAGAAAAGTAGAAACATAGTAAAAACTTTAAGGTTGAGTTTTCTTATATGGCCCAGCCTCACTTGGTTTCTTTTTAGGATCCTTGGTCTCCTCATCTGGACTCTCTCCGGTCTTTTCATCTTCATCAGTAGTGTCATCCCAACCACTGGAATAACAATGCTTATCACCATCGGCCATAGTATGGTGAGGAAGGTCTTCGTATTCCACAAATCACCATAGATCTCCTAGTGTCCTCTTCAGAAATTTCTTATGAAAGAGAAAGACCATGTCTGATTTGACTTCAGCATACCTTTCCTCTTGGGAGTGTATCACCTGGTTGGTGTAAGCATCAATCCTGGCTTGGATTGTCTTCTCCTTCTCCTTTAGCAAGTCATCTTTTTCTCGTTTAGCCTTAAACACAGCATCTTCGAGCGAACGTTTTTCACTAGTTAGGGTCTAAATGACGTTGTCTTTGGCCTTCACCTCATCTCTTGAAGTAGAAAGATTCTTCTCCAAGTCATAATACTTGGATTGAAGTTCTTTAATAACACCCTCCAAAGTGGCCAGCTTGGTGGCCAAATCCTCTTTCCCCCTCTTCAACTCCTCGATCTCTCTATTTAGTGCCTCAACATTTTGGTTGGCAGTAAGGAGGTCGTTAGACAAACTCTCTTTATCAGAGTTGAGTGTGTTAATGATGGCTGATTGGTTTCGCACTTGCTTCTCCAAGTTGAGCACCTGTTGAATATTACTCAACAAGGAGTGGGTCACCATGTCCCTCTCTCTTGAAAACAGATAAAATTTACCGTTGAAAGTGACAATGTTCAAAGAGCTTGGGGGGAGGTAGGGGCCAACAACGTCGTCCTTCTCAAGGTCTCCGAAGTAAAGACCAATCCCTTGAAGGCAACTGATGTCTACTCCATCAATGTTGATGTCCCCATCGGCGCCCTCTCCAGTGTGAAAGTCACTTGGAATTTCCTCTACTTGAGTTGGTTCGACCGAAGGTTGAGAATCCGGAGGTCGCAGAGCAACTTCATCTCCCTTGGAGGTTTTCTTCTTCTTAGCCTCCCTATCTCCACCCTCTGCTCCCCATTTTCGGTCTTTCTTGGGAGCTTTTGGGGGGTTTTGGAGGTCCAACTGCCTCTTTGGTGCTCTTATTTTCTACCACTTGAAGCAGGGCAGCATCAATCCTTCATTGGTCCTGCACCACCTGGTTTTCTAGGACAGACTCCTCGATACCACCTGGGTTGACCTCAGCTACGTCTGGCTTTGTCTTTCCTTTTTTTTCCCTTCATTTTTCTTGGGGCTTTAGCTCTGCCCGGAAAGGCTAGCTTTCCATCCTTTGCACATGTCTTCTTAAGAATGACCTCTGAAGGGGTGGAGTGGTTAATTCCTCCAAATACAAGTCTCTCCGGCCCGTTGTGTTCCAAATATGGGACCTCACCAAGTTGCCACCCGTAAAATAGTTGTGGAAGCGATTTCCTCATTTTTCAGCAGTCCAAGCTTTCAGCTTGGTGCAAGTAGTCTGCCCCTCCTCTAAGTAGTCGTTGAACTCCTTCGGTAGCACTACCAAAAGAAGAAGAAATATTTAAGTAAACAAACTTTTTAAGGAAAGGAAAACAAACATGATGAAATATTAACATGTGCTTTTCCATCTGCTGGTAAGCATGCTTGGGTTGTCACCAGCCTTAATCTTCCTCCCATTCTCCCAAGCACCACTGATGAACAAGAAGTGGGTCTTCCAATTCTTTTCCGATTCAAGCAGGTCATCCACCACTTTGTAATTGTCGCCCATGTTAAAATGGTATAAGAGGATGATGTGGTTCTTGCAAAGGCTGGCCACAGCAGCAAACTGCTCCATTGGAAGCGGAATTCTGGATAGCCTGGAGGCCATGAGTGTGAACCAAGAGTTGGGGCTCAGTTGGCTTGGGGAGAGCTTTATCAGATGAAAATATTTGACGATCTTTGGGTCAAAGGGAAACCTAAGCCCCCAGTTGAATAACTCCGTATAGAAAACTATCTCACTGAGCTTGTAATCCATTGACGTCTCCGGATCTACCAGTATCCTCACCTTGACATTTTCAGGGATCCCCCACTTTGTCCGGATCCGGCCTATTTCAGCTGTGTGAATGAAAGAATAATTGATGTTCTGCATGTCTAGCAGATACTTTACACTCACTTTGTGGAAGCAAGGTCTCACTCTCCCTTCAAGACACTCCGGCATGTCTGAGTATTTTAAACACAGCTTCTCCTTACCCTTGTTTTTCTTGACAATGGCAGCCTCACTCGTCTGCCCAGATACATCAGTCTCAAAAGGGGCTTCTTCAACGCTGTCCTCCATCACGTCTTCTATTACCATGGAAGGGTTGATAGTTGTTTTTGGGAGATGAGTGCTAGTGGTTGGCTCAGTAAGCTGTCCGGATGGCTGAGCATTGCTTTCTTTTTATGGTCTGGAGTTCGGCTGAGGCTCAGATCCGGAGGGTTTATTTCGAAGGCTTGAACTCGT
This sequence comes from Limnanthes douglasii subsp. nivea, assembly GCA_036936605.1. Lineage (NCBI taxonomy): Eukaryota > Viridiplantae > Streptophyta > Magnoliopsida > Brassicales > Limnanthaceae > Limnanthes > Limnanthes douglasii. The sequence continues at coordinate 128,877,066 of JAUPFV010000004.1, forward strand.
GGCCTCCGGACCAGACGACTTGTCCTTAGGAGCTTTGATGGGGGTCTCTGACCCTGCAACTTTGTCCTTGGCCCTAGACTTAGAGGGCCCTAACTTCAGAGACTTAGACTGTGGAGCAACAACCTGGCCTTTTACTAAGCGGCCTCTTCGTTTAACTATCAACGTTTCTGGGGAGCTATCAGCATCTGATCCCATGACAATGAATGGGGAGGGTCTCTTAGTACTTGTAATTGCTTGCTCTCGATCAACAATAGGTTGTGACTCCTGGACCGATGAGCCTGAGACAATTGCTGAAAGACTAGGTTGAAATAACCTTCTAGGTTTAGAACTTCTGGCAAAAGACGAACCTCGATCAGGCTCTGAGCTTGGTGTTTCAGATTTCTCGATTGGAGAAACTGGAAGGCCTGCAGCAATGCGCCTTTCTCGTTCGCCTTTTTGTGCTTTATCTAACTATGAAAGATTAAGCCACCCACATTTTACAAGTGCATTTCTGGATGTAAACATAAACTTACACCAAAAAGGGTTTTTGGAAAAGAGAGATAAGAGCTTTAAAGAGTAAGAGTGAAAAAGCGATGAAGATGGTAAAATAATGAAAAATGAGTTGATTTATACTAAAGAAACAAAAGATACCCAGAAACCTAGGAGAATTCGAAAAAATGGAAGTAATGATTAGAGACGGCGCTGACGTCACAAGTATTAATTGAAGAGGTTACTTTTTGGAATGAGTGGGAGCGCCGTTCTAGAAAAAAAACGGTTGGTGAGGCGAATCAGAAAGGGACACGTGTCCCACGATCCATGGAAAAACCTTTGAGCTTCAGGAGAGTTTTTGTTAGTCCGGATAAGTCCTTTACTCAATTCGAAATCGGTCCGGACAATGTCGCAAGTGCTCAAGATTGATTTTTTAGGTCTTGCCAAAGGCCTTCGAACATAACCTAAAAAATGGGCTACTGATGAGTCCGGATATTTTCACCACTCACTGTAGAAACCGGACATGGGAAATTCGGACAAAAACCACCCACTGAACCATCCGAACTGGACTAAAGTATTAAAATCTAATCACTTTTTGACTAAGCTAATTGCTAATCTCCTTAATAAACTAATGAGTTTTTGAACTCGACCCGATTTTATAAGTATGACCCGAAAGCCCATGTGGCCCATAATTAAGGGTATAAATACCAACCACTTTCATTAAATGAAGGTAATGAACATTTAATACAACCAGACAACTTAAATCTCACCCTACTAAACACTTAAACATTAAATACACTTGAAACGCCACAAAACACCTGACCAAATTACCCTCAGTTGAAAATAATCCGCACCAACTTCGAGCATAGTCCACTTGTGTGCATAATTTATTTGCTGCTACTTTAAGATTGAAAAAAGGTTGTAGTGCAAGTAAAACATCATCGGATGGCTCTTCGACACGAATGGACCTTTGATTATGGTAAGGCATGAGAGCAGACGATAAGGCAGTCATATTAAGTTCTGAATTTAGAATTTCATGTAAAGAGGAGCAGTAACATGATGGCCAATTTATTGAAGCTGTTCTTAGATTTGTTGGACCCTCCGATCCATATCATTGTAGAGGCTTGAAGCTCCTCTGTACTAATGGGCTCATCAGGATTATAATGGTCATCTCCTCGGTGATCTTCCATTATAGTTTCTCTTTGGTGATCTTCCACTGTAGTTTCTTTAGCTTCGAAAGGAGGCAATTTTGAGATAGCTTCTTCAGAATTATTTTCTGCTCTCTTAGCTGGTGAAGTTTTTGAAGTACTTTTTTTTCTTTAGGGAAACAAATTTTTTATTTTTTTCCTTCTTTTGTGGCGTCAAATTAGGCGAAGGGCTAACACTAGATGTATTAGATGCTTTTTTCTTCGTCGTCCTTTTCTTTTTTGAGGGCAGATGACTTCCAGATCTGTTTTGCACATGAAAAGTAACCTTACCATCATGTGCTATTAATCTCTTCACAACAAGTTGTGGGTTTGATGGCTCCATTAAATTTTCCGGGAGGTCGGCACCCGGGGAGATCCTCCGCAAATGACTATGGATAAAGTTTAAGGGTAGAAAACATGAGTGGAACGAATTTCCCTATTGATTTTCTGACCAAATAACCAACTTGGCAAAAATAATTTTTGCATCTTTCTTACGACTATTGTACCTCTTCAAAATTCCTAAGTACAATAGCAATACATTTGAAAATTGAAATTAAGTTATAAAAGATCACAAGTAAATATAAGAAAACTCATTGTTGCTTCTCCAAACAAGGTTAAGTTTGGAAGGGTTCTCCTCAAATATTGTTTCCCCATTTTCCGAAGCTCCAGATATAAATACAAACCTTTGTTTCTAGAATTTGTCAGCTTCGAGCAGATCATCAATTATTTTGAAATCATCCGCTAGTGTCAGATTGTAAAAGGGAAGTACCGCTGCCTCTGAAAGTCCAGTCATGATGATGAAGTCTTTGATGGAGCGAAGGGTTTGGCTTAGTCTCAAAGCCATAATCTCTGACAAGAGTGCGAACCATAAATTTGGTTTTTCTTGTATAGGGAAGAAGTCGAGGAGTTAGAAGTACTTCATTATCATCGGATATGATGGGAACCAAAGATCCCAATTGATGATCTCAAGATAGACTACAAGTTCATTTTCTCCACAATCCATTGGAGCCTCCCTCTCTTTTGGCAGTCGAAGCATTATGTTTTCTGGCATTCCCCATTGATTTTTTAGACGACCAACTTGAGCTTCATTATAATAAATGTATGGCACGTTTTTCAGCGCCATGATGTATTCGAGGATGAGTGGTTTTAAATTCACACTTACTGAGGAAGAAACATCCTCAGAAAAGTTCAATTGGAGCCTTTTTTATTTTATTTTTTCTCAGCTACCTTTTTTTGAAGCATCATCTTTAGTATGAGATGCAGCACCACTTCTTTTAATCTCTACATTTGACATAGTTGTCTATGAATCAACTTCTTCAGAAGCTTCATCTATTAGTCGATGAGGATTTGGGTTCGACGTTGGATTTTCTTCTTGATTATTTGAGGGAGTTTGTTGTGACTCCACATTGGTCACAACAATCTCCCTAAGATGAGGAGATGGTGGTGTAGAGGTATTTGCGAGGGTTTGAGCAATATTTTGGGAGAGATTGTCAGTATCGAGCTCTCCCATAACTATAAGTGCTTTCTCTTTAAAAATAAAACTTTGGGAGAGATAATTTTTGGTTGAATCCAAGGAGAAAAGAGTGAGTACCAAACGGAGAAAGTGTTTCACAAATATTGAGTGAGAAAAATATTTATAAAGGAGAGGAGAAAGAGAAAGTGGTCAGAGAAGTTGGAGAAGTGATGATGATTATTGGGTAGAAAGAGGGAGTACCAAACGGTTACTTGTAAAGGAATAATGTGACACCTGTTAGTTGTCATACCTAATGTCAGGCCTAGTGGGTCATCACATAGTACTAGGCTATATCAAACGTTTCTAACCGCTATAAAAATGCCAGCTAATGATTCTATGTCATGTTTCAACGATTTTTTTTCCAGACATCTATTTGGATTCCAATCACACACAATGCGTCCAAAATTGGTTAAAAATACTATTGTTGACAACTTCATGAACAACTAGTTGGTTAATCACGTCCCAGTCGAACAAAAAAATGTGTACGCCGTAAAACTAAAAAAACAATGTACCACAAGATATCTTTTATATATATATATAACATAGTTAATATTAAGGAATAATTTTCTTTTTTTCAATAAATCTGAAATGCTTACCATATAGTATATTGTGATACACATGAAATATCGTGTGATTCAAAAATGCATTTTATAACTTCAAAATATGAGAATAAACTTTTTCTAATTCATGGTTAATTTAACTTTTTTTTCTCTAATGATGAATCACTAAGATCTAGCTTTGGTATATAAATTCCATTAGTTTGAATACTGCTAGTTCATTCACTCGCAAGTATATAAATTCCATTAGTTTGAATACTTGTAGTTCATTTACTCGCAAAATTGACTCTCCAAAATACATACATGATAACTTTCATGATGATATCTTGTTGTAATAAGATGAACATTTAATTAAAAAACATAAAATAAAAATCAAATTAAATATATCCACAAATTAACCAATTTCGACACAAAAGGTTGAAATCAGTTGCAAGTGACAAATCTATATCATTTGAGTGAAAATCTACACCACATGCAAAATACACCGAATCTTAAATCTCAAGTTTTTCAATTCATCCATAAAGATATTGGATCTAAATGTAATCTAAAATAACTTAAATAGCTAAAAAGCTAATAATATCAAATTTAAAAGATGGACATGGATTAACAAATAAATGTAACCTAAAATAGAGGACCAAATTTTAGTAGTTTGGCTGCTTTTATTAAATATTGAGATACTCTAAACTTCTTATATATCTATTTTACTTTTAAAAAATTTGAAGTTACACTTAAATTTTGATAGAAAACCAATACTTTTCCAAATATATAATTGTTATATTTTCTGTCAACATCAATTTTTATATTATGTATTTATGACTTTTTATAAAAAACATAATATATTTGTTTCATTTGTTTATCTATTAGTTATAATCTAGTATTCATTTAAAAAATTTATTAAAATCTGAAGCTATTTTAAAATCAGTATATGTAATTTGGTCATTGGGATGGTGTCATGTAACGAAACCTAATCACTAAAAAGACATTACATATATGTCCATCGTTTCTGCCGCTTACACCGTCTCATTTATTATCCACGGAAATATACTTAGTTGCACTGTTATATAAATCACATTTCTAAATATGTTTGTAATATTATTCCTTTGAATCAAAGGAATACTTGTATTTGTAGATAACTAAACCTTTTTAGAAACTCATTGAAAATATTATAAATAGTTTATAGTCACAATAATATAATCATAATTTCTTTTAATGATTAATAATTTCTCTTAATAAAATTTATAATTTCAGAAACCATACGAGTAGTTTATATAAACTATGCGGGATAAGTAACATTGACTATAAAAAGGAATATAAAACAAGTCAAACTCAAATACTTTTATTTTATAAAAAGAAAAGAAATAACATTTCTAGGTTATTTAAATAAAATGGATGACTCCATTATTTTCCTCCTAATATTTTAAGTAATTTTTAATATATTTTTTATTTATATTTATGAGACAAATTCAAACATATGTTTAAAATAAATAAAAACTATTCAAACAATTAAATTATTATTATTAAAAATTTAATACCGAAAGTTAACAATATTTAAAAAAATTGATATAATTAATACTAAAAATTCAATACGTTAAGTAACGGTTCTAGAAAATTAATGCTACTGAGTTTTGGTAATATTACGATAATCTTTTTTAAAGAAATACGTCGATTTATAGTATCCTCAATCGACACATAAAATTATCGTTGTTTCCCCTTCACAAATGCACAATGAACAAGTGCAACAAATTTACAGGTCACTATCATACTAATCTATTCGATTTACACCAAAATTAGTTAGTGAAATCTTACGTTAACGCTTCAACATTAGGATTTTTTTTCGTAGGTAGAGAAATATACTACTTATCAACGCACTACAAAAGCTTATAAAATGGTTATAAAAATCGTTGGAAAATGAGAAAACTTAAGGCTCATGATAATTTTTTTTTAAAATGAGAGAAATAGTTGCATGATAACAATAAATACGTTGGCAATCATGTATGGTAAAATGGGTATGAGGGATAGTGTTTTAAGAACTCTTACAAATATGAAAGATCATGGTTGTAACATAAATGGAAGCATATACAAAATTATAATCATAGTCCACTATGGGAAACAAAATGCAAAGAAGATATCTATGGTGTCTTAGTAAAGTTGGTTAACTTGATGAATCTAGAAATTATATGGACTTTCTAGGTAAAGCTTGTTTTGGGGTTCCTTTAGCTTATTTAATGTTTGTTAGATATTTATCCCATGCCTCTTTGAAGAAACATTTTCACTTCCAAACGAGATTAAAACTGAGGGAGTCGCGCTCGACCAATATAGTTACGGAAGCATCGTCCATGCACTTTTACAACAAACCCTTAGTGGTTAAGTTTGATAATTAAAGAAAATTATTGCGATATATAAGCTAAATAAGATAAATAAAGGGATTTATTTGATGTAATAAAATATTGAGTACATAATTTGACAAGTATATAAATTGAAGGGTCAAACATAATAATAATGTGTATGTTTATAATCAGCAAAGTAGTAAGGTGAAAAGAAACATATAAGGATGGGTCAATGTGTAAATTAGGAATTTATCTGTCGTACTCTATAAATGACAATCCCTTTTTGGAAGATGATTGATACACGAAATTGTATTTTCAAAATTATAAATCTTATATTAAAACGTTGTGAGAGTAATGGACACAATTTTTTTTGGAGGCCTAGAGTTTGGTATGAAGAATCGTGTGGTCGGAGGTCCATCTAAAGATCTCATTGTCAAGGAGAAAATGGTTTTGACAAACAAAAAAAACAACAGTGATCGATATGCCGAGGAGCTGCTACGAGAATTTACTTTAGTTGCTCAGAGGAGAACTTTTAGAAGATATTGAGAGATTGAAGTCTGAGAAGGAAGTGAAGTTGAGTTCACAAAGACTCAAATTTGAAATCAAAAGATAAAAAATAACTACAAAGGATCGCATGGAAAATTCTCTTTGAACAGATGAGAGACATCAAAGAAGACCGTTATTCCTCGAAAAGACGGTTGAGATCTAAACATCGTTATGAATCAAATGACTCTAGTGATTATTCACCCTATAATACAAATGAATCTTTTTCCTTGGAAAATGATAACCGACATCCAAAGAGTTACAAGAAAATATAATCGAGAAGGGAAAAAGATGGGCATCATACATCTCATCATGTTAAGGGTTCGAAGAAAAAAATGAATAAGATAAAAAAGAATTTGGATCCGAGAATAATGATAGGGTTGTGAATGTTAATAGGAGGGAACAAGCAAACCCACATATGCATATTTGTTAGCATTAATTTTCATGTAAGTAATCAATCTACCTATCTATCTGAAGAAAATTTATTACATGATAACCAAGGAAGCTCCTAAGGAAGTATGTATAGGATGGGCCATAATTAGAGGCCATCTCCTCTCTCCCCATATATTCTTTCTATAAATTTTCCCAAGTGGGTTGATATTTTAAAGCTAGAAACATTCGATGGAAACTAACATTCAGATAACCACATCGAAAAATTCAAGAACTTCATGATCAGTTATGACGATGATGATAAATTTCTATGTAGAGCATTCTCTTAAGCATTCAAGAATGCAGCTTTGAAGTGGTACAATCGCTTGCCTGCGGGTTGTATTAAATTTTTGATATGTTTTGGAATATCTTTCGTCAGTATTTTATGGAAAGAAAAACGTTCCATGTGAATGGTGATACGATAATTTACTATAGGCAAAAGAGATAAGAGAGCCTCAAGGAGTACACAAATCGTTTTATCAAAACAAAAAACAACATGCAAAATTGTAAGGATAAAGTGGCCTTGATAGCTTTTCGGATGAGATTGCTTCGTGGAGTTTTGAAGAATAATGTTGCTGAAAAACAAGCCATCACCTTTTGGGCTTTTCTAGATCAAGTAAAAAAAAGGATTTTGGTGGGAGAAACGCAAGCATCAAAAGGATTTCTTGGGCACATATCAAACAGAATCAATTCCGTCAAAGTTCATGATACCACGAAACAGTTTGCAACGAATAAACATTGTCCGAGCTCGAGCACTAGTTCAAAAGATAAATCATGCACCTTCAATAATGAAAGAGTATGCGTCGGTTGTTAATACTCAGCAATATGTCTGACCTATATCAAACAAATGGGTCCAACTAGCCTATTTTGCCGAGCTAAATGAGTGCGTAGCAACAATATTTGAGAGAACACGTCCACATATAAAATTTTGTAAGCCATTTCTGATACAAACTCCTAAGGAGAATAGAAGCAATAAGTATTGTAAGTATCATGATGACATTTGGCATGATATGAAGGATTGTATGGCGTTGAAAAAAGAGATACAAGCTTTGATTGAAATGAGAAGTTGACAACATTTGTGAAGTAAAATTCGTTTGTTGCTCCAAAGCAAGAAAATGATCTGAAGCAATAAGATGCTTTAATGATTTCAAAACCTATTGATGAAGAATCTATTAATACATGTGATGTTTCCATAAATTATTTAGACCCAAAACTAGACAAAAACAACATAACTATAATGGAAGATCCAATCAGAAGAGGAAAGGTTGGTGAACTATGTACTTTTTTTGAATCACTAACAATTTTTGTAGGAGATAATGTTGCAGGGACAAATTATTCTCAAAAGAGGAATATACTTAGCCTAACAACTCAATTGGAGGTATGGGCTTCACCACATTTATAAAAAAAACCATCTCAAATACTTTGTTATTAAGATGATAATATGAGGGATATAACTGGTCCACACAAAAATTCAGTTGTTATTATGGCACACATTGTTGGGGACGGATGAAGAATTTTGATTGATACTAGCAGCTTAGCTAATATCATATTTATGACTACTTATATTCAGATAAAAAATCCACCAACAATCCTTTGGTCAGATCAGACAATTGTAGGGGTTTTCTAGAGTAACGGTTGCAGTGGTAGGAAAATTTACGGGGACAGTTGAATTAGGTCGGGGACCATTCAAAAAAGTGGTGACAGTCTTGTTTATTATGGTAGACGCTCCAACGTCTTACAATGCAATTTTTGGAAGATCTTGACTTTCTAGAATGCATGTTGTACCATTAAATGTGCATCTATGTTTGAAATATATCACGGGAAACAATATGGGAATGGTCATAAGCAATTAAAAGATGGCAAGATAATGTTATCGAACAACTTTGGTCCCAAATAAAATCAAGGGGGTCGAGTCAAAGAAAGAATAACAATCATTAAGGTCTTCCTCAGGATCCGGCCCTGTAGATTATCCACGAGAGACCTCCGGGTTATGGTCGCAGACGGAAGTTTTTAGGATCATGTTTTCTCTCAAGGTAAAATTCTAAAAATTGGCACAAAGTTATATTTGGAGGTGAAAGAGAAGTTAATTCATTTTTATTGACAAAGTTACCCTTAATTCGCATGGTTCACAAAAGATGTGACATAGGTTCCTGCTTATATCATTTGTCATAGGTTAGTAGTACGAAACAATATTCGTTCAATTATCCAGAATAGAAGATCTTTTTCTCAAGAAACGTATAAGGCTATTGTAGCAGAGGTAGATCTTTGACTAAGGTAGGGCATATGCGCGAATCGCAATATCCTTTATAGACTGCTAATCCAGTATTGGTAAAGAAGAAGAATGACAAATTGTTGATGTGTGTGGATTTCACTAATAATATAAATAGGGCTTGTCCAAAAGATCCTTTCTCGGTTCCAAGAATAGATCAATTATTGGATTGACTTTAAGGAATCGACACTACTCTAAGTGGTCGGTTAAATTGAGAGATTTTAATATTGAGAGCCTAGGACTGCCATTAAAGTACAAGCCTTAGCAGATTTTTTAGTTGAGTTTCACTCAGAACGATCGGATATGGAGATTGATGATAAAACATTTGTGTAATAGTGGACGGTCCGAACAAATGGAGGTTCGAGTGTGTTAGGATGTGAAGCAGGGGTGTATTTAATTTCCCCAGAAGGAATTTTCATGAATCAAGCTATCTGTTTCAGATTTAAAGCATCAAACAATAAGGCTGAGTACGAAGCTGCTTTAGCAAGGTTAAGACTTGCTAAAATTTGCAGAGCAAAAAAGTACGGCTCATAATTGACTCACAACTTCTCATAAATCATGCATCTGGTTAGTCTAATGCAAGAAAAGATCATTTAGTGAAGTATTTGATGGCGTTGAAGGCTTTAACGTTGGTTTTTGAAAGCATTAGATACGAGCATGTTCTTAGGGTTGGAAGTTCTGTAGCTTATTATTTGGCTACTACTTCATATTCCAAAGAGTACCCTTAGATAATCACACAAGAAAATACTTCAATAATAAAAAGGTTTGAGTTGGTATAAGGGTCTATTGAAACTTTTCATATCTCTACAACCACAACGAAATTTTAGAGAAGTGAAATCAAAGAATTCTTAGTAAATGATGTGTTACGAATTGACAAAATAATGGCCAAAAGAATACAGTTTAAGGCATATAACCATATTGTCCTAGGAGATGTGTTGTATACAAAATATTTTAGCCAAACTTTACTTCGATGCTTAAGAGAAAATGAATCCCAAATGATATTTTCAGAATTACATGATAAGGAAGGATTCACACATTATGGGTATAAAATGTTGATACAAAATGTTTTTCTAGCAGAGTACTACTAGCCTACAATCTCTTTGGATGCCAATGAGTTAGTTAAAAAAATGTAATACATGCCAAAGCTTTGCTAATACAATTCATACACAAGGAGTGCCTCTTGAATCAATATCTGAATCATTGCATTTTGATGTATGGGGTATTGATCTGGTCGGATGTCACTGATGTCATGAGGAGGCTGAAAAATGATAATTGTCATTGTGGACTATTTTTTATGTATGTGATCAAGTTTTTGTTTATAATATTTGCTGTCGTGTTTGGGTCCAAGAAAGATAACAATGGATAATGGGCCACAATTTGATAACAAATAAATGAAGGTTTTTTTTTTGTGCTGCTAAAGAAATACAACAGTGTTTCTCAGAACTTTTCTATCCGTAAGAAAATAGCCGAGTTGAGGTTACCAACCGAACAATTCTGGATGGTTTAAAAAATAATTTGGAAGGTCATGCTGGAAAATGGCTGAATTATTTACAAGAATTCGTATGACCATACAGAACTACTCCTCGGACGACCTCACATGGTCACCATTTGCGTTAGTCTATGTGATAGATGCAGTTGTTCCATCTGAAGTAATCTTCCCCTCTTAACGAAATCAACGAATGTCTTGAAGAGACAAATGACAAAGGAAAGCGTATAGATTTAAATTTGATAGAATAAAAAAGAAGGAGGGCACAATTGTATTCTTTACATTATGAGACTTTGATAAAAAGTCGGTACACTTCCAAATTTTGAAGATAGGAATTTAAAGCAAGGACAAAGTTTTGAGACAAATATTTATTCATACAAAAGAAAAATTACTTGAGAACCTGTGTAAGTGAGAGGGTCCATATACGATAACGAAGAAAGTTAAGCCGGGGACATATCGACTCAAAGATAAAGAAGGAAGATAACTTCTTCATCTCAATATTGAGCATCTAATATTGTATTTAGAGTGAATATATAAGTTCAAAAATATTTTTGAGAACCTGTGTAAGTATCGGTGGCATACTCTTTCCTACCCTCGTGGCACATGAAGGTTTTAATGAGGTGTCCTAATAGCTGACTTATATATATATAATATATATTTGCCATCTTAAAATAACTTGCACAATTTTTATCATTTTGGACCGGAAGGGTCTTCCGACAAATGTTGGTCTAATTTTTTTAGATTTTTAGATGGTAATGATCTTCTAACAAACAAGATGTGCAACAAATTTACAACTTACTATCACATTACTCCTCAGATTGGGTTCAGTTCAATAATATCTTGAAAATTAATCTATTCGATTTACACGAGAATTAGTTAGTGAAATCTTACGTAAGTGCAATATGATGCATAATGCTGCAACATTATGATTATTATCATGGTTATGGAAATAAACTCCTTATTAGCGCACTACAAAAGCTTATAACATGGTTATAAAAATCGTTGGAAGATGGATAAATTTAAGACTCATGAGAAGTTTTTTTTCTAAATGAGAAAAAATTGCATGATAACAACAAATACATGGACAATTATGATAATACAGTCTGATAAGATTGGTATAATGGATAGTACTTTAAGATCCTTACAAATATGAAAACTCATGGCTGTAACCTGAACGGAAACACACACAAGTTTATAACCATAGTCCTCTATGGGAAAAAATGCAAAGAAGATATCTATGTTGTGTTAGTGAAGTTGGTGGTAAACTTGATGCATCTAAAACTGGTATGGACTTTCTCGGTAAAGCTTGTTTTGGAGTTCATTTAGCTTATTCAATGTATATCAGATCTTTATCTCGTGCAAAGAGATTTGAAGAAATATTTTCATTTTCGAACCAGATTGAAACTGAGAGAGTCGTGTTCGACCAATATACTTACGAAAGTATCGTTCATGCATTTTACAACAAAGCCTTAATGGTTAAGTTGATCTAATCTAATTACATTTTTTCCTCATTGACTACTCCAATAGATGGTTAAGCATTTTTGCAAAGTTATAAGTAAGAGATTAAATATAACCATATTCTGTTATTATGTGTGGGTTTATTATAATTACTTTGAAACACTAGCATGGAGCATTGTATTACTTAAAAACCTATGTTGCTTCTATTGTGGATAATTTCTAGTTTGAGGGTATTTTTGGTCTTTTATTTAATATGGTATTAACTTTTAAAGTAGAATATAAATAGATAAAAGAGGTGGGTGCTTGTAATTAAGATTATTAAAAAAAGTCCAACCTCTTGAGTGTAGTTAGTTGTGATATTTATACTATTGTTTTGTGACCCATGGGCCCTTTGGGTCAGACCTTGGACTCTGATCCATTTCAAAGTTTGCAAAGTCCAAAACTAAAAACGGTTTAGCACACAACTGAGCCATAATCCACTCAGTTTTATTGTTGATCGAAATTATGGTATAGAAGATATCCGAATTACCCCTTCAGATTCTGCCCTAATGACCTTCTAATAATATATGACCATATCAGTAGTCCCTTCAGTTTTGTTAAAAATGTTTTTGAAGAACTAACTATCTAAGAGAAGGCATGGATCAGATCCGAAGGGTTTTCTTTTTGGCAAGTAAGAATCCAAAAGTCAGAGTTTTAATGAATAATTTTTTATTACATGTGTGAGTTTCTGGTTCGACATCTCAACCGTTTTTCCTCTATGTACTTCCACCTATCCTTTGAAAAATTAATTATTCTAGGTCACTAGTCCCTAATTATTGTTTAGATGATTAATCTCCCTTAGGTGAAGTACTCAAGTGTTTTTTACATATGTATACATGATTGTTTCACTGTTTCTATTTCTAGAGCGAGATTTTTTTTAAAAATTTAAGCTTCTAGAGAGATAAAGCTTAAAAGTTTAATTTGTTTTAAGTTTGGGAAATTTTATATTCATGGCTAAACTGCTCTGACCAAAGGAGGCTGGTTGAACCTGTCCAAATTGGAAAGAGAAAAAAAGGAAGCAAGAATCACTGCCGGACTCTCTACTTCTTCTGGTGAAGTGATTAGCCAAACAATACCGGAGCCAGACAATAGTCTGTCTTTGTCCAAAACATTGGTAATCAGAAAGACTCTTTTCGTTCCAACTTTATCTACACTAGACTTTGAATCTTCAGTTCAAATACCCACAAAGTATTTTCCTAAGCACAAAACAGTTTCAAGTATCAAGAAACCCTCGCCATTCATCGCTATGGGTACGATATTGAAAGTATTACACCCCGAAGAGTCACTCAACTTGCCACGGCCAAAAGTACCCTAGAAACTTAAAAGATGTTAGCTCAAATCAATAAAGACTTCGGCCTAACTTTCTTCGGATCTGAATCCATCACTTCCCCCAATGAAGCTACTCAAATTGAGAAATAAGCTCAAGATACTAAATTGGCCGATCAACGGCCAAGTATAATGGAGAAAACCATGGAAGACTGTGGGGAAGATAACCCACTGAAGACGTCCGGAAAAACTAGAGATACCAAAGCAGTTCAGACTACCAGAGGAAAGGTGGGGATGCCTAATATTGAAGCACTTCCAGAGTGACTAGAGGGAAAGTAGGGCCCAACTTATGCAAGGTTAGTGTGAAGTACTTACTGGACCTTCATATAATATTTTATGTGTATACCGCGTACTAGTGAGTTGGATAGGATTAAGAAAAAATAGGGTATTCCGGAGTCTGTTAAGGTGAGGATTCCCATATATCCGAAAACTCCGATGGACTATAAAGTCGGGGAGATATCAGTATACACTGAGGTGTTGAGCTGGGATCTTTGTTTCCTCTTGGATTCAGAAATAGTAAGGTATTTTCATCTGATAAATATTTACCCAAATCAGTATGCCTGATATACTTTGTTAGCCAACATTATTGCTTCGAGATTGTCAAAAAATCCAATGCCTACGGAACAATTTGCGGTTGTGGCTAGCTTGTGTAAAATATGCAGAATAATTATAAAATGATTATTGATCTATTGGAAGCAGAGAAACGATCGAGAACTTAGTTTCTCTACATCAGTGAGGCTTAGGAGAATGGAAAAAAATAACAACTAAAGAAAATCCAAGCCAATTGACCAATTATTGGAAGAGCTCAGGTAACTTCAGTTCATATTTTTACTAGTATTTAGATTCTATTTTGTTATGCCAAAATGATTACGATGTCTATGTTGTAGTACTTTTGAAAATGTTTTCAGAGCATCTGGAGGCTGGAAGGACCATATTTACCAAATTAGACCAATAGGCATCAGAGAAATGGGATTTTACCTTCCACAATTGTTTCACTACTGGAAACATGGTAAAGGCTCACTTGTGGAACACAAATGGGAATAAGGAGCTTACTTGAGAATAACTTATCCCCCCCCCCTTTCATCAGAGGTCATCTTTAAAAGAACTAAGGAAAATGATGGTAAACTCTACTTGCCAGCCCGAGACAAAGCCTAAGTTAAATAGAGAAGATAAAAAAGAAGCAGAAGAAGATGAAGAAAGTTAACCAATCACATCAGATTCCCGATGTGGGTGGTTCGGGTAATCATGAAGGGATCAATTCTGATCTGTTAGAGGCAGTTGGTGTAATAATGGGTGAAGCCGAAGGGTTGGAACGTCCACCTCAAATTAAGAAAAAAGGTTATAAGAGACGCAAAGAAGGTAGTGACCGAAGGGCTAGGAAAAAGATGATGGGCACCATAGGTTCAGAGATAATACTCCGACCTATAACTGTTCCTCCTACTCTTCCAACTGATATTCCTTCACACGAAGATGTTCAAGATGATCCTCCTTGTCCGCCGTTTCCTACATCCGATCAACCTACTATTGAAGGTGACATTAATTTGGATGGCCTAGGTAACATATATTTCAGAACGTTTGATAAATATGACTTTGATAGAACCTTTCCTCAGTCAACTACCATAGCCAATGCATTGATTTATGATGGTGAATCTTGTGAAGTATCAAGTGAGTAGGATACATTGGGCCATACAGTCTAAGGCTACAATAGGCCAATAGTTGATCTGAAAAGACAAGTTAGGGCTCAAGCTAAATACATTACTTCTCTTGGCACCGACAATCAAAAACTTAAAGAATTCCATTTCAGCTAAACAACAGAAAGTGAGGATTTAGGCAAAACGAATAAGCAGCTGAGCACTAATTTAGAACAGTTTAAGACTGCCCAAGGAAACCTCCATACAAAATATTCCAAACTGGAAACAAATACTTCTAAAAAGATTAAGTCTTTGAAGGATCAACAAGCTACTGATGCATGAACCATTAACGCATTGTCCGAAAAAAGAGAAGTTAAATAAAATTCTTAAAGAGAAAGAAGAAGAACTTACTTCTCTGAGGCATTACAAAACTCAAGAAATAGCTGCAAGAGTGGAGAAGTATGCTGCTGTTGAGGTGGACTCTATGGAAAAAAAGGATGAGGGTATTAAAGCAAACATGGTCTTGTTATTCCATGAGACCTTTCCAAAAAAGAACATTGGATCCCTGTAGAAGTTTGTACCATACGATGAGATACATTTCCACAGTATGTCATACGGTGATAAACATGGTGTTTCTTCACCAAATGGGTTTGATTCTGATGAGGGATCTGATGAAAGTTCAAGATCTGATGAAAGTTCAAGTATTGACCCCAAAAGTCCCAAGCAAGATGAAGATGAAGGGAAAAAGCAAAAGAAAGATGAAGGGAAAAAGCAAGAGAAAGATGAAGGTAAGGAAAGAACCGAAGGGAACAAGTCCTAATGTTCTTGTACTTTCAATTTTGTCTTTGAAATTAAAGTCCTTGGATGGCCAAGGCATTATGTGTAATGGTGGGTCAAACATCTTTTGATAATTCGATCAGTTTTTGAAGTTCTGTTTTCCTTCATATGCATTTCTCTCTCTTGTGTTTTTATGATATTTAAAAGTGGTATAAATGGATTAACCCAATCCGGTGTTCTTAAAATGTAAAGCTTAACCAGTCTTTAATATGTCCAACCCATTCAACTGTATTTCATTTCAAGGCTAAAGATATTTAATGAGTATTTAATTTTTCCGATGTATCTATCAAGTGTTTAAACCATCCGATCACTTCAAAGATATTTCATTTGGATACTAAAGGTGTTTAATAGGTGTTTAATTCATTCTATCACTTCAAAGATATTTAATTTGAAGGTCAAAGGTGTTTAATACGTGTTTAATTCATCCAATTTCTTCATACCCACTATAATTCTTTAAATATGTATAAAATAATATTCATTTAAAACCGAACATCTCATTAAAACCTCCCCACACCACCAGTGTAGGAAAGAGTATGCCCTCAAATATTTATATTGAAGTACAACACGATAAATACATACGAGATGATTTTATTCTAAATACAGAATGAGATGCTCAATTTTCCATGGATGTTTCAACATGTTGCCTTCTTTGTTTTGAAGTCTGTATGTTCCTTGCTTGATTCTCTCACATACCATATATGGGCCTTCCCAGTTTGGAGCCAGTTTCCAAAATTGTTTCTCCTTGGTATGTAAAAAGACTTTCCTTAACACTTTGCCCCCAATCTATAATTTGTTGTTAAAATTTAGATGCAAACCTACTTCTCATCAAACCCTGGTAGTATGTTGTTCTCAAATGTGCCTTTACTCTTCTTTCTTCAATCAGATCTAATTGATTCCTCACTACCTTATTATTAGCTTGTTCTGAATAGTTTTGTACTCAGAATGAGGGAAAATTAGCTTATATAGGTGTGATTGCATCCATCCCATAAACAAGAGCAAAATGAGACTCTTGAGTAGCTGTATGTGGAGTAGTTCGGTAGGCCCACAATACTTCTTGTAAATAGCTTGCCTATTTCCATGCATCTCCTTAAATATTTTCTTTTAGCCCTGTTAAAATTTTTCGATTATCAACTTCAACCTGGCCATTGTCCCGAATATGGAAATAAGAATAAAGGAACTGTTGAATTCCTCTAGAAGCGCAAAATGTTTCCATGTCTTTATTGTCAAACTGCAGCCCATTGTCTGTAGTAATGCATTGGGGAATTCCAAATCGACAATATATGTTAGATAAGATAAACTTTATAATGCCTTAGAAGTGCTTCCAACTAGTGGGGGTATCGTTGATCCATTTAGAGAAATAGTCAATTGCCATGATCATCGTTCGATATCCTCTAGAGGCCCTGGGAAGAGCTCCACTTAAATCCAAATCTTAATGTATAAAAAGGTATGAGTTCAGATATTGACTCTATGGGAACTGCTGGTACATGGATTTCATTCCCATATTTCTGGCAATGATCACATCTTCTGATCATATCTTTGCATCTGCCATAATAGTAGGCCAATAGTATCCAGCTAACAAAAATCTCAGGGTTAAAGCTTTATAACCACAATGTGCTGACTCCTCTCCATCATGTAATTCAAATAAAACATTTTGGGACTCTTCAAACCCTAGGCAACATAGGAGAGGTCTGGTAAAAGATTATTTTATAAAGAATTTTTCTCTATACCAGGAAACCACGAGCTTTGTACTTTACTTTTTTAGCCACAACTTTATCCGAATGTAGAACTCCATTGGTAATAAATTCTTGTATTTCATACCTCCAATCTTTGGATTTTATACTAGATATTTTCATATTTTCTTCAGCTTCACCCCCTCAAACTGAGCCTATGGATGTACATTCTTACATAAGAATCGATGGATACACTTCAGAGTAGACTATGGTTGCTAAAGAATCTGTCATAGTAGTCTCCGATCTAGGAACATGCTCATACCGAATGCTTTTAAAACTACTTCCTTCAAGATTTACGGATACTTCATCAACTAATCTTTTTTAGTTTCAGATTTCTCTTGAGCCTGATGAATAAGTAATTGGGAATCACTTACTAACCGGACCCTCTTTGCTCCACATAGTTAAGCTAATCTTAAACCAACTATAGTTGCTTCATATTCATATTCATTATTGGATGCCCTGAAACAAAAATATATAGCCTGGTACATAGTATCACCATAAAAGGGAGGTTATAAAAATTCCAGCTCCACATCCTATCGTACTAGATCCACCGTCGGTTCGGATCACCCACTCTTTCTTACACTTGTTTTCTTGAGCTTCTTCGTAGGGCCTTTAGTATGAAATTCTACCAAGACTCAACTATAGCTTGAACCTTGATTGTAGTTCGAGGTGCAAAAGCAATATCACAGTCTCCAAGATCGACTGACCATTTAGTCATTATTCATGATATGACAGCTTTTTGTAGAACATTTTTTAAAGGAAAAGAGGTTCGAACTGTGAGTGAATGTACTTGAAAATATGGTCTCATTTTTCTGGCTGCTATTACTAATGCCATGACTATTTTTTTAATTTCAAATACTTTTTTATGCTTCTAACAAACTCTTGCTTATGTAATATACCGGTCGGGGGTAATTATCCACTTCCCTTACTAACACAACACTCATTGCATACTCCAATACAACTAAATACATATAACGTTTCTCTCCTTTAATGGGTTTGAACAATATATTGGGAGATGATAAGTGATTTTTGATTTCAAGAAAGGCTTGGTCACACTGTGGAGACCAATTAAAGTTCTTAGCATTTCTCAAAACTTGGAAAAATGAACACACTTGTCCGATGATTTTGAAATAAACCGATTTAACGCAGCCAATCGCGAGGATAGCATGTGGACTTCTTTAGCATTTTGAGGGGGATCCATGGCTAATAAAGCATTTAAATGATCCAGATTGGCATGAATCCCTTTTTTCACTTATGGCATATCCTAGAAACTTTCTAGATTTGAGTCTAGAAGTACATTTTTCAGGGTTTAACTTTAAGTTGATAGCATCTAAGTTAGAAAACGTTTCTTGAAGATCAGATATGTGATCTTCTTCCTTGAGGCTCTTCACCATCATGTCATCTACATATACTTTAATATTTCTTCTAATTTGGTTAGTAAACGTTTTATTTACTAACCGCTGATAAGTAGCTTCATCATTCTTCAACCCAAATGACATCATCTTATTACAATGAAGCCCTCTACCAGTAATAAAGGTAGTATGATCCTTATCGTTCGGATCCACCTGTATCTGATTATACCCTGAAACAGAATCCATGAAGGAGAACAACTTGTTGCCTGATGTAGAATCTACTAAATGATCTATACGAGGCAGTGGAAAAAGGATCTTTAGGACATGCTCTATTAAGATCAGTGAAGTCAATACATATGCACCATTTTCTATTATTTTTCTTGAGTAAACCTGGATTAGCTGCCCACAAAGGGAACTGAGATTATTTGATAAGGCCCATCTTGGTCAACCGATCAAATTCTTTCACTATCACATCGACTTTTCTTTGGAAAAAAATCTTCATTCTCTGTACTACTGCTCCAACATCTGATCAGACTGATAATTTGTGGGAGATCACCTCGGCTGGTACTCTAGTTACATCATCATTGCACCATGAAAATACGCGTAAATTGTTAGATAAGAAGGACAATAAGTCTTGTTTCAAACTCAATGGTAATTTAGTTCCAATCCTAACACTTAACTGCTATTAGTTGAATGCTTCAATAACTGCTATTCCTTGTTAACATTAACTAACTCCAGTGATTTTGAGCCAAGGGCTGTTACATAACACTCCCTAGAAATTTTCTAGTTGCTTCATACATCTCCCACTTAACCTCCCACAACATACTTTAAACATTATGGATAATAGAGGCCACAACATGTATCCTAGAGAGCCAAGATCTTCCAAATATGACGTTGTAGGATGTTGGGCAATCAACCACAACAAATACATTCTTACCATTTTTTTAAATGGTCTTTTTCCTAATAGTACTTAATCTTCGAATTCACCGATGACATCGGCCGAAAACCTAGTGAATCCTACAATATTTTTGTTCAATCATTGAATAACTGATGGATTCTTCATCTATCTATAAGTTGTTTGAAATAACACATTTTCCGAACTATCAGTGTCAATAAGGATTCTTCATATGTCATTTCCCACAATCAATGATCCTATTACCACAATATCTTCATGTGGACCCGCTATATCTCTTAAGCCGTCTTCATCAAAGACTTTGAAAGGAGCAAGAATTTGGTAACGGTGTGTGGACATTTTTCCTTCCAACTGAGTAGTTAAACTGCTGACATACCTTTTTCTTGAACAACTTGAGGGTGCTGTTACAATGTCTCCCCCAAATATAGTTAATGATTCAAAACACTTTACCAGATCTGAAACCGTGGCAGAATTATCCACTATTACCCCCATCTGATTCTGATCTGGATCAGGATCAAGATATTCAGTGTCCACATCAAATATTTTAACGATCATGATGGCATTCTCCTATATAGATTTCCAGGGAAGGGTTGATGAAGTCGTTCAGGGTGCATTGGTATTGGATTGAGTGTTGTCCCGTCTACTGCCCCCTTGTATTTTAACGAAGACACCCAACTTTCCCCTCTTAATGAGATTTTGTACTTCTTGATTTAATGCTACACAATCATGTGTGTCATGACCCACATCATTGTGATATTACAGAATTGAGTACTGTGAGTTTCTCTAGGGACTGTAGCAGAGCTATCCTTCTAAAATGCACATCATTCTTAGTTTTATCATATATTGTCGCTATACTTTCTCCCAGCTCAACAAACCATTCAGGCTGAACCCATGAGCCTCTCTTACTTCTAACCTATTGGTTTTGATTGGACCTCGATTTTGCTTGGACCGATGTGATCTCTGTCCAGATTCTTTTGACTTGTAATTGACGATAGCTGGGATTGAGTTTTTGCTTGTGGAATTGATGTTGTAGTAGCAAATCTTTTCTGACGGGGAACTCTAAACTTCTTAGTTTCTTCAATTGTGATCTATTTCCCAACTTGATTTAACAGCCCTCCAAAACTCATGAGTTTTTGCTTGTGGAATTGATGTTGTAGTAGCAAATCTTTTCTGACGGGGAACTCTAAACTTCTTAGTTTCTTCAATTGTGATCTATTTCCCAACTTGATTTAACACCCCTCCAAAACTCATAGCTTTCTTTCGGTTTACCGAATCAGCTCAATTGCTCGGATTCAAACCTTGACTTAAAGAGGCGATTGCCCGATGTTCAAAACAATTAGAGTTTGGCGCATACTAATATATTCCTTCAAAGATCCGTTTGGCTCCTGGAACAATAAATAATAGTATCACTATTTTCTTTAAGCTCTTTGATTCTAACAAATTGTCTCCGGAACACCATCCAGAACATGTCAAAATTATTTATAGACCCATGGGGGAGACTATTGTACCATTTGAGGCCACTTCCCTTAAAGGTTTGTGAGAAAGCATGGCATAACAGCTTGTCATCATCATCAAATTTGATGATGATGACATAAATATGGCATAAATAAAACATTTGCTAACCACACTTGCTAACCAAATGGCTACGGCTAAATACAGTATCTTCATCGGGAGTAGAAAAGATGCCTCGTTCGGATTGAATAGCAAACGGGTCAAGTAACAGATGATTAGTCGAACCATTTACTTTACCCTCATACTTTTTCCTTTTTATTCTATCCTTTCTGTCTTTTTTTCTCTAATGCTTCTTGGTTTGTCTTAATTTATTTTGTAAGAAACCCTCATCACTACTGGATGAAAGTGACTCTTCAAGGTTTGAGTTACTTTACGAACTATCAGAAGACTTTGAGGTTATACTCACAACTCGTTTAGACCGATGCGTTTTTTTAGAGCTCACATGAGTCTTTGTGGACAACTCATTGTTATCAAGCTCATCTGTAGGGTGGAGTCCGGATGCATGAGACTTTTCTTTGAATCTTTTTTTAGTTTACTTCTGAGCCCTTAAAGCTTCAATTTCAGCCCTCGGCTGATCACGCTCATCTTGCATGAACTATCTTTCATCTAGATTGTGACGAGGGATATTATCATAGGTCACACCTTCAACTCCTAGAAGTGGAGCATCAAATCCTGGAGATATAACATCCCGCATGTTAAGATCCATGCCTCCATGATATCTGAACTATCCTTTCTATTAACTGGTTTTGAATTTGTTATTCATGAACCATCGTCTCCCACTGTGGTCGCCAATTTAGTGTGGATAATTTTTAGTCTGGGGGTATTTTTGGGCTTTTATTTAACGGGGTATTAAATTTTAAAGTAGAAGATATAGAGATAAAATAGGTGGGTGCTTATAATTAAGATTATTCGAAAAAGTCCATCTTCTTATATGTAGTTTTTTTAGATATTTATACTCGTGTATTGTGACCCATAGACCGTTCGGGTCAAACCTTGGACTCAGATCCATTTCAAAGTTTCCAAAACCCAAAACTAAAAATGGTTAGTACACAATTAAAACATAATCCATTCAGGTTTACTGTTCATCGAATATTGGTGTAGAAGATGTCTGAATTACCCTTTTGGATTCCGTCTCGATGACCTTCTAATAATATCCGACCGTATCGGCTTATATTGTTATTACGTGCAATTATGGTTGTTTTACTGAAATTTAAAATATATATGATAGAAATACTAATACGGATTTCTAATCTAACTTATTGAACCATGAAGTTAAATCATCCTATAATAATGCGGAATAAATACTTACAGGATGTAGACATTCTTTGATCTTCAGATTCCTGACTTAGAGCAGATGATCGGCGATCCTTTGCTAGGTTATTGATTCTTCTAAGAGATGGCAACCAAAACACACTTTTGTAATTGATTCGAAGGAAGAATCAATTTGTTTTTCTTAAAGGATTTTCTCTCTGTATTTTCTTTCGTTGCTTTCAAGAATGAGAAACTCATTCTTATATAGAAATGAAGTGAGAAAACGGTTCTTCATTAAGTAATTGTCTGTAACTTCCAGACATTTACTTAACGAAGACCAGTAACGGTTCTTCTCTCTTAATTGTCTGTAACTTCCAGACAGTTACTTAATGAAGACCAGTAACGGTTCTTCTCTCTTAATTGTCTGTAACTTCCAGACAGTTACTTAATGAAGACCAGTCCTTATTAAATTGCCACTCTTATGGACCATAACCCGGTATTATTTTGTTTTACAAAATAACCCCAAAACTTTACGTTTTGCTTAAGTTGTTTATTTCCGAATCCAATCCTTCACAGTATTCGGAATTAAACCTGGTATCTATACAATTACCTCCATGATACATATTTTATCTACTAGTCCGTTCTTTTCTTTATGATTACTTTTATTGGACTAATATTAACGATAGTTCGATACATCGATACGACATGTGACGGTCCAACTTAATGGAGAAATTCCAACAAAAAATATATATATATATATATATATGGTGTCTAAAAGCCTCAAATTAAAGAGGTTAACAAAGAAACTACTGGCAGAGATGTGCTCGAAGGTTTGATATCACCCTCATGAAGCACATGGGACAGTTTAGTGTGTGATTTAAATCTTCAAGACGTTTTTTATGTTATTTCATTGTCTCTATATGATGTCTTGCTCACTTTATTCTATTTAAACCTAGTATGCTCTAAGGAAATTATACCATGAAAGTTCAAGGCTTGTATGTGTACTATATACTTCACCATCTTGTGGTCCTTGTCAGATTTAGAAGCCAATTCTTGACAATGTATTAAATTTTTATAACATGATTCTATCCATTAAGATATTTGATGTTCATGTTTTTTATAACCATTGGAGAGATAATTTTTATTATTATAATCACACATTGAAGTCTAAACTTTTGTGTGTTTAGTCATTTACTGATCATTTGTTTGCAATGAATCTGTTGTAGGGACCTCAAATGTAAGGTGATTGATGAATATGATCATAACGTACACTTTGTTGAGATCGATATCGAGAAAGCTTCCGAAGTAGCTCAAGCTACTGTGCTAATCCTATCTGGATTGACAACATTTGGGGTGCAATTCTGGATGAAGGAACAAAAGTTTTATTGAATTAAGCGTAAGGGATAAGATACAAGATTCTGGCTTCTTAAGTTCTATATGCCTCTCTTTTGGAAGATGAATTAAAGATGATGCCTCTAGTCCAGTTTGCTTGCTTGTAACTTTCTATGATTTCTTCTTTCAAGTACTTGTTTGCAACGTGAGAAACCCTATGCTCCTGGTGAAGAAGTACTTGTTTGCAAAATGAGAAACCCTATGCTCCTGGTGAAGACAGAAATAACAAGAAACTGATTGTCTCAATAAAAGACTTGCTAAACCCGACCCATGGTTTAATTGAATACTTGGCCATATGCATTAATCCATGACCCAACTCAATATAATAAGAGTTCGTACACTTGTTACTTATCAAAACACAGTCGTTTTGATTCTAACAAAATTCTCCTCTTGTAGAAAAGATTTACGGCTTGCAAAATTAATTTCCACTACCTATGTAACAACCTTGAGCTTCTCTAAGTGTACAACCCTATAAAACAAAAAATACAGTGAATCATTCAATTTCTATTACCAAAACACTCTCAAATTTTAATTTGGTATAAGAGCCTTTACCTTTAGTGGCTAACCAAGATTCACCCTTGACATATGAGACAAATGCACTTTCAAAAACGACATTCTCAACAGCAACAACATTCGTGATCCAAAAAAAAATCATATGAATCCTTTTAATTCAGTGAAGTTAGACAGAAATAACTATTTGTTGTGGAAAACTATGGTATTGCTAGTCATTCGAGGCAACCAGCTTGGTGATTTTATCACAGGTGAGTAGTCTTGTCCTCCTAAGTTATTAACTGACTCTAATGGAAATGATGTTAAAAATTCTGATTATGTAACTTGTGCAGACAAAGACCAGCTACTGGTAGGCTGGTTATATAGTACTATGACTACTAAAATTGCCTCTCAATTGATGGATGATAACACAACAAAAGAATTGTGGGATTCAGAGACCAGATTGTCTGGAACACAAAATTGGCCTAGGTTAAACTATCTCAGATAGGAATTTCACAGAACTAGGAAGGGAAATAGTTCTATTGAGGGTTATCTAAATACTATAAAATGTCTAGTTGATACTCTTAATCTAGTTGGGTCTCATTTATCTTTGGATCATTTGGTTTCACATATACTAAATGGTTAGATGTTGAGTACAACCCTATCACATTCGGTTTAGCAGAGAGAGATGTAACCAATTGGATTGATTTACAATCAACACTACTCACATATGAGACTGGACTTGATCATTTGAATAAACTAAGCAATGGTGTTGCTACTCTCAACTTTGTTTTTGCAAATCGCACTTCCAATAGAGGCAGAATTTCTAATGACATACCTATCAATGATAAGGTTGATAATATCCATAGTGATATCATAAGAAAGATGTAAACAATGATTAAAGTCGGAATGATCTGATCGAAACGAGCAGGACAAACTCAATCAAATATAAAGCCGAGCAGACGTAAACAAAGAAGAACGCTTAGGCACCAACTAAATCGCACTTAGAAAATAGAATGGATAAAAATAAGGATGAGCCGAACGAAGCCGATATGAACCAAGGAGATCCCGAATGGATAAAGCAAATAAGTTCAAGCTGAGATAACTTGAGCCCCAGCATAGTCGAGCCCAAGCTGAGCCAAGCTGAGCCGAGCCCAAACAAGATCGAATCATAGCGGAGCAGAACGAGATTAATCTCTAGAATAATTGGGCATATACTTCGATCGAGCTAAGGGTATTCTAAATCAGAATGGCATGCTCGTCTCACTTATGCACCATGAATAACGAAAATGAAGATTACGAATGAATTCAAACGTATTTATGGGTCAACCCACGTATACAATAACTCCTAAATTAAATGCCGCCAATTTAGGACCATTAACGCTAGTAATGGCCTATGTGCAAGATCAATAGGGTCACGTAATGAATGATCATGCTGTAACTGTTACAACAGTATAAATATTAGATCTTTAACACATAATTGTGTCTTCTTCTCGAATCAATAAAAGTTACTACTTTGGAAAATAGTTGTTCGGGTTTCTCGTTAACATTTTTGGCACCGTCTGTGGGAACTCAAAACACTCGTTCGTGTCTGAGAATCAATGGAGTGCAATAGAAACAGGTTTGTAGGCAACAAAGAGTTACAGTTGGACGCAGAATCTATTATGGATATTTACCAGAGAAAATGAAAGTCCTTGAAAGGCTATATCAAGTGATTTGTCCATGCCATGAACAAGCTCCTTGATTTAGCAGAAAACATGGCAGTGACATCTCTAAAAAGGGGACTCAACATGCAAGGTAAGTTGTATGTTTACCTGGTAATGTTCCCATGTGATAAGATGGGAGATCTCCTTGCGCGAGCTGACCAGTTTATTAAAGTGGACGATGCAACCAAAATCAGTTCCCGACAAAATTTTGTCAGAATCCATAGCATCTATGTACGATAAAAAGAAGATAGACGAAGGGTCCCAGAAGGAAACCCGGAGGGGTACATGCAACCAACGCCCTACAGTTTATGAAAATTCCGCTCGGCAATTCACCCCGCTAACGGAAACGATCTCAGCCATCTACGACAAAATCAAATATATGGTACGATACCAATCTCCCCTAGTTATATTGGCCCCAGTTACAAGAGATCGACCATGCATTTTTTCACATACCATAATGACCATGGCCACGCAACAGACGATTACTGAAAACAAAAAAATAATAATTCAAAGGTTAGTAGACAATAGGGAGTTGCTTCAATATATACGGCAACAAGAGAGCCCCCACTAAAGTGGAAAAACGGAAGAGCCCCGCCAGAATGAACAAGAGCCTCGTTGGGAGGAAAAAAGAGTCGACATAGGGAAGCAACAATGGTTATTCGTGATATACAGATGGGGTACTTTAACTGAAGCTGATAAACAATCCAGGAAACAGCAAGGGAGGACCAACTAGTACACTCTGTAGGTTGTTCTTCTTACCGACGATGACGATCTAAGGGGAATGTCCACCCTCCACGAAGATGCACTGACGATAAATCTAGATATCTGAGGGGTGATGGTAACTAAGATATTGGCAGATGGGGGGCAGCTCCGCCAATATTATTTTCAAAACAAGCTATGATCAAATGCTGGAAGTTCCACCATATAAACCAACACAACGCACTTTGACAGCGTATAAAGGAAAAACGTCTCAGTGTGTGGAAAAGTCGAACTCATGGTTAAGGTGGGTCATGGAACTTTGAAAAAGGAAGTCAAAACCCTCTTGTGATCTCAGACGCACCCAAATCCTACCACGCCATCATCGGGATACCTTGGTTGCACAATATGGAAGCAACCCCTTTCACATTTCGTCACTTCATCAAATACCCCGTCGGTAATGATGTAGGGATTATACAAGGCAGTCACCAACACAACGCACTTTGACAGCGTATAAAGGAAAAACGTCTCAGTGTGTGGCAAAGTCGAACTCATGGTTAAGGTGGGTCATGGCGCTTTGAAAAAGGAAGTCAAAACCCTCTTGTGATCTCAGACGCACCCAAATCCTACCACGCCATCATCGGGATACCTTGGTTGCACAATATGGAAGCAACCCCTTTCACATTTCGTCACTTCATCAAATACCCCGTCGGTAATGATGTAGGGATTATACAAGGCAGTCAGCGCACAACCCGAACTTGCTACTCAATCATTTTGGATCCCAGCAAACTGGTACAATAACAATTAAAAGATAAGGAGGAACCAACCAAGCAACAAAAAATTCCACCCTCGCTTGACCCAGTAGACGATCTTCGGGAAGATAAGAAATAAGGTAATAACTCGGAGGACGCTCTGGAAGAAACATTTGCAGCAGGGCTCACCCTCCGCATTAGAGCTTCTTTGAAATCAAGGTGTCAAAACTTCTTTAGTTCAATTATTACAACATAATTAAGACATTTTTGCACGGATAGCTAAGGATGGAACATGGATTGACTCCTTAGTGAACTGTCACGAGCTAGCAGATGACAGGTATGCCAAACCTGTTCGGAAAAAACATAGACCCTTTTCCATTGCAAAATAGAAACCAATAAACAATGAGGTAATCAAACTTTCCGATCTCGGGCACATCCGCCGGGCTCGATATCAGGTTTGGATAGCAAACCCCATTTTTGTCAAGAAGAAAGGAGGAAAATGGGGCTTGTGTGTCGAATTTAACCAGGTTTGCCTTAAAGACGTCTTCCCCCGACCTCGAATCGACCAATTAGTGAACTTTGCCTTATTTTGTGAATATATATCATTCATGGATTCTTACTCCGGTTAGAATCAAACTCGCATGCATCAAAACGATGAGGAACACATAGCATTTCAAACTGAGCGCGATTAATACTACTATACCGTCATGCCCTACGGTTGAAAAAAGTAGGCTCAACTTACCAGCGCCTAATCAATCAAATCTTTGAGTATCAGCTAGGAACTTCATGGAGGCCTACATAGACGACATGATTATCAAAACTAATGCCCTCATGCAGCATTTGGAAACGTTGTGCAACATTTTCACAGTCCTACATAAGTATAATTTGAAGTAAAAATCTTTGAAGTGTATCTTTAATGTGTCAACAGGAAAGTTCTTAGGTTATGTGGTGAGTAAAAATGGGATAGAAGCGGATCCCAAATAGTTACAGGTGCTGATCCAGATGGATCCACCTAAGAACATAAATGAAGTTCAATACCTGAATGGGCGCCTCGCAGCCCTTTTCCGTTTTATATCGAAATCCTTTGATGAAAGTCACCGATTTTCCTAGGTCTTTTGAGTGGGGAAATAATTTCAAATGGAGTGCAGATTTTGTGACGCAACCTTCATTTCTCTAAAGATGTACCTTACGTTGCCAGAAATCTTACCCTCCAATACCAAGTGAACCATTCTACCTATATTTGTTGGTCTCCAACTTTGTTGTCAGTACGGTTCTTATCAGGGAAGCTGAAGGTGTATAATGCGCCATGTACTACACTAGTAAAACCTTTGTAGACGTTGAAACTCGATAATTGAACCTAGAAAATATTTCCATGGGATTGGTATTCGTTGTGCGTAAAATGTGACTGTATTTTTAAAGCCATACCACCGTTGTCCGAACATCCTCCCCCCTGCGTAATG
This sequence comes from Limnanthes douglasii subsp. nivea, assembly GCA_036936605.1. NCBI lineage: Eukaryota > Viridiplantae > Streptophyta > Magnoliopsida > Brassicales > Limnanthaceae > Limnanthes > Limnanthes douglasii. The sequence continues at coordinate 128,906,389 of JAUPFV010000004.1, forward strand.
TGTTGCAAAAGTCGGACGTTTCAAGACTTCTTACTATGTGGTCAGTCGAACTCGGGGAATATGAAATCGAATTCGAACCGCGCATGGTGATCAAAGGACAAGCTATTATAGATTTATTAACAAAAGTTTTTGTGGCTCGCATGCACGACAGAGGCACCAACACTACTGAAGATGAATACAAGTGGATATTGGAGGCCGATAGGGCTTTAAGCGGCTCCAGTGGAAGAGCTGAAACCATTATAAAGTTACCTAAAATAGAGAAAAGTAGGAATGCAATCCACTTTGGCTTCCTAGTGACCAATAATGTGACAGAGTATGAAGTAGTCATAGGTGGCATGCGGTTAGCCCCCATTTGCGTAGCCACTACACTTCAGGTACGACATGATTCACAATTAAATATTAACCAAGATACAGGTGTGTATGATGCAAAACAGGAGGGTACACGCACCTATCTAACTATTCTAAAAAATGTGATGCTGAAGTCCATATTGTTCAATACGAGCAAGTATCCCGCCTTGCAAATTGCATAGCACACTCTTTGGAAAATTTGGTCGCGACAACCGAACACCCGCTGGTAATCACGCAAGAACACCCCAATACCACAACATGTCTCCAAATGACTACAATCTGTTTGGTCAACAAGACCATCGCTTGGAGAAACCTATATTTGCTCTACCTCAACTATGGAACATTACAGTCGAATAAAGCACTCGCTCGAGCATTAAAATTATGCACAGTTAAGTACTGTGTACTCGATAGTATCATATACCGAAAAAGCGTAACCCGACCATCACTGCACTGTTTGGATCATGAAGAAGCTACCAGAATTCTCCACGATCTACATTATGGCGATGCTGGAGCACACTGCGGTCACCGAAGCCTTATCAACAAATTTCTACTCGTCGAGTTCTACTGGCCCGAATTGGCTGTGAATGCATATAAAATCTTACAACAATGTCACGCTTGTCAGCACTATGCTAACACTAGACATGTACCCAGCGAGCACATGATTCCCAATCTTATTCCTTGTTCGATCGATAACTCGGGAATTGACCTTGTAGGACCTCTACCCATGACTATAGATAAAAGGCAGTTCCTAGTGGTCGTTCTTGATTATTTCACCAAATGGGTAGAACCCAAAGCAATATATAAGATTAGATCTTATGATATATGAAACTAATTCTAATGACATACAATGGACCTTAATTTTAAAACTCGGTACTCTCCATCTTTTACAAATGTTTTGGTATCACTAACAGTTCTCTACATCGTAATATCCGCAAGCAAACAAGCAAGTGGAAATCACTAATCACACTATCCTCGATGACATAAAGAAGAAGCTTGAAGGAGCAAAGGGTAAGTAGTCGGATAAGTTAGCAGAGGTGCTATGGGCTTATCACACCACTCATTGTATCGCAACAAGCGAAACACCATTTTTTGTCGCTTATGGGTCTGAGGCCCTGGTACCTGGAAAAACTATAATCCCGAGCCACCAAATTGCAAATTACTCAAAAGATTTCAACAATTTTGATCAAGCAATAGGTTTTGACCTAATAGAAGAAAGACAAGATCAAGCGCGAGTACGAGCAGAGTATTGCAAAAGCATAATGAGAGGGAATTTTAATTCCAAACTTCGACCTCGCACGCTGCGAATCGGAGACCTCGTCATGAAAAATGTATTTCAAGGAGCAGGAGATAATATGGCAGGAAAACTAGGACCTACTTATGAAGGACCCTATACAATCATCTCTAAGGGCCACCAAGGTGGGTTTCATCTCGCTGATCAAGATGGCCTCACACTCAAGAATCCTTGGAAAATTAGTCACCTTAAGCTATATCATCGAGCTATGTAATGAACATATACACTATTTTCCCTTCTGATGGCGCGAAGGTGTTTTTTAATGAGGCCTCTACTTATTTTCTCAACTTAATGAAATTTTATTTCTTTTACCACTCCAATGTGTCTATTTTCCTTGTAAATCCGCGAAATAGTCACTGACCACGCCTACGGGCTACACAATATGGGCCATAGTGCGCCATATTTACACAAGATCTAAAGAATTATGACGAACAGGCTAATTCCCCATGTTTTTTAAAGGCTATGTAACGGCCCATACTATACACAATACCACACGACGGTATTATTCATGCAAACTACTCCAAGCCCATTGGGTTACGCAATAAGCCGCAGCGGCCGCTCCGAGAATTTTGCTAAGGCATTCGTTAACTTGCCTTGGCCATGCAATGAGCCATACTAAGCTCGATCTTACAAGAAATTATACTAAAACAATATAAGTATAAACACACGTGTATTTCACCCAAATATCAACTAAACACCAACAAATCGACTAGGTCAAGCAATATATTACAGTAGCCGAGTAATTGTCTACAAACGTCTTTAAAATTAAATAAACTACGAGTCCACGTGACCCATATCATCCCCTTTATGAACATGACTCACATTTGTTGGTTCTACCGGTGCCTTCAAAACAACCACATTGATCGTACTCGTCGCACCGATCTTTCCTTTGTCATGTACAACCAACAATTTCTGATAAGGTCTTAGATTATTATGTGGATTCAATGTAACAAGTTCAGCCACAAGCTTCATGTTATCCTTGTGGATCATGCCCATGACCACCTCCATTACTTGGTGTTCCCGGTCCTCTAAATCCACCTTTGTTTGCATCTTCAAAGCGACACACTCGCCCTCATTCTCATTATGTGCAATCGCCAACTATACTTTTAGCTTCGCCACCTCCATTGTCAGGCATGTTATATTCTCACCTTGCTCTTCCACCCTTCTGGCTTGTTTTACATTATAATCCAACAACTTCAAATTTTAGGCTATCAGTATGTCGTTCTTCTGTACCAAATCATTATTTTGTGCTGGAAATAAAGCAGTACTACTAACAACTTCCAAGATCCACTTACGAATATCGTCCCTCTCATCACAAGTCCCAAGAAGCTGCCATTTGAGGTCATCATTCTCCTTTAAGGAAGTATCCGGTCTTTGCTTCACCGAGTCGTATGCATTCTTGAACCAAGCTCAATCGGCAAACCTCGAACTAACCCAAAAATCAAAGAGTCCAACTTCCACTTCTCTATCACTAAGAAATATCCTTTATGCACCAAACATCAACAAAAAATTTCTATATGTTCATCAACTTACCTTATTTAATCCTATTTTTATTGAATTTCATACTAATGGTTGTTTTGTTGAGGAAAAGGTCACAGGAACAACTAGGAATGGTCTCTAAAAATTAGAAGATACACTGCATGTAGATCATTCCAGTAAATTGGGTTGAAATCTTTTCTCAAACACTCTAAGTTTTCCTATTTTTCCTAAGGATAAAATTGTTTTGTCCAATGTTGTCGTATCCATTGAAAAAGAATGGCATAAGCATTTATGTCACCCTTCTCATAGAATACTATCCTTAATTCTCAAGAAATGTAATCTATCTTTTCAAACCATCAATACAATGTTCTGTGACTCATGTCAGTATGGTAAATCATATAATCTTCTTTACGTTAGATCTAACAAAACATCTTCCTATGTTTTAGACCTAAAACACTCATATTTATGGGACCAACCCTTGTTTTTTCTAAACATGGTTTCAAATTCTATATTCTGTTTGTTGATGATTTCACCAAATTCACCTGGTTATAACCTATCAAACACAGAGTGATGCTTTAAAAACTTCAACGTTTTTGTTAAAAATCAGTTTAGGAGAAAGATTAAAAGGTTTCATTTTATTGCGGGGGTAGAATTTCAATATTTTGCTCCCTTAGCAAAAGAGTGTGAGATCATGATTTGCACGTCTTGTCCTCACACCTCTTTCTATTATGGCAGAGTTAAGAGTAAGCATAAACATGTTGTTGAAACAACTCTAACAATGTTAGCTCAAGCCTCCTTACCATACTATTTATGGCCATAACCCATTATGACTGCTACTTATCTAATAAATAGACTTCTTTCTACTATTTTAAACAATTCTTCACATTTTGAAAATATTTTTGACATAAATCCAGATTATTCTTACCTAAAGGTTGTTGGATATTTTTGTTTTCCATGCCTAAGACCATACCAAACTAACAAATTTTAGTTTTATTCAACCAAATGTGTTTTCATAGGCTACATGTGACACATATGAATGATATAAATGTTTGAGTTCTACAGGCAGGATGTGATTTTTAATGAAACAGAATTTACATGTCTAAAGGTTTTTCAAACATAAATGTTTCTAAAATAAGGAGTGTTATTGATTTACTACCTATGTTTCTTGAATTATTTACATATACTAGTAATATTTCTAATGCATGACCTACCTGTGTCTTTAATGAGGCACTGCTACCTATGGATCAAGTTTAACAAAGAAGAAACAAAACAAAAAATCAGTCATTAAACATATCTTTATCTCCTTACACTCAACAACCACCTAGCTCTACCTCACTTGACTGTCAATCGACATAATCAAACACACCTCTGACTCTTCCTAACACATATTTACAAGTTACACACAAAATATCCGACTTAATCATTGAATTAACCCTACCATACACCATACAAAACACACAAGGCACATAAACATCCTACACGCAGTATGATCACCAGAGCTAAACATGGAATTCATAAACCTTAGAAACCCTATATTTTCCTAACCATTACTCACTCACTAATCATACTAGAACCTACTAGTTTTTAGTTGCTCTAAAAAATCCTAAGTGGGTTCAGGCTGCTTTTATCAAGAACAAAACTTGGACACTTGTTCCATACAAGTCCAACATGAATGTTGTTGAGTGTAAATGTGTGTACAAAGTTAAATATAATGGGTGAAGCTATATATATCCAAATGTGGTTTAAGTATACCCAATTTTGAGTTTACCCAAAGGTGGTATAAGTTTACCCAAATTTTGACAAAAATACCATTTTCTAGGTATATAAGGGTTTTTTACTAACCTTCATCCACCTCATTTTTTTCTCTTACACTCTCTAACTTCTCTCTAAAACCTTCAATTTCTCTCTAATTTATCCGGTGAACTAAAATCCAACGAACTAAAATATGGAAACTTAGTCTTAATATCAAAATTAGGGTTATGATTGAATTAGGTAAAAAAAATCATAATTTTAGGGTGTTTGGAGGCCATTTTCCGGCCGGAATTCGGTCAGAAAATGGCCGGCAGCGGAGGCTGAGCGTACCATAGGTACAGGGGGGCGTACCCGCCGGTACGCCCCCCCCCCCCTGTACCAACAAGTACAATACGCTCTGTACCATCGGTACACAGGGGGTGTACCATCTGTACAGAGGGTCTGTACTGATGGTACAGGGGGGGGGCGTACCAGCCGGTATGCCCCCTGTACCTATGGTACGCTCAGCCTCCGCTGCCGGCCATTTTCCGGCCGAATTTCGACCGGAAAATGGTCTCCAAACACCCTAAAATTATGATTTTTTTTAATAATTAAATCTTTAATTTTTTTTAAAAAAAACTTCCCAAAAAAACAAGTTTTGATTTTGTGTTTTTATTAGAAGAAGTTTAAAAAAAATTGAAACATTTTTGAATGTTCTTGAGGCAATTTTGAATATTCAAGAACAATTTGAAGAATTTCACAAAATTGTAGTAATATGGGGTTTGATCTAGTAGAGAGTTGTGTTTTTTGTGTATACATAGCCAAATAGATTGGTTTGTGAATTGGGTGTATCTAAGATATACTTAGTGTTTTTTTACTTAGTGGCAATTCAGATATTAAATGAAAGTTCAAGGGTTTTATCGTCCTAAAAAAGTCAAACAAAAGTCAACTGCTTTTTTTGGGTATACTTAAACCACATTTGGGTATATATAGCCATACCCAAATAAAATTTTGATGGGTCTATTCAGAGATACAAAACAAGGACAGTGGCAAAAGGGTTTCATCAAACACCAAGGGTTGACTTCACAAAAAAAAAATAGTACTGTGATTAAACCCTCTACAACTGGTTTTTTACCTTAGAAGCTTCAAAAGACTGGCCAGTTAGAAAATTGGACATCAATAATGCTTTTTTTAATAGGGAAGTCACTGAGGATCTATACATGACTCAACTTGAAAGTTTTGTGACTTCCAGAAACTTCTCTAATGTCTCCAAACTAAAAAAAATCCTTATATGGCCTCAAACATGCTCCAAAAGCATGGTATTCTAAACTACGAGTCATTATAACTATGTGGGGCTTTACGAATTTCAAGGCTGACAATTCTATGTTTTTTATTGTGTCCAAGCAGGTTATTGTGATTATCCTAGTTTATGTGGATGATATTATCATTGCTCGCAATGATCATAACTAGATACATGTATTTATCAAGAAATTGAATCTAATGTTTACGTTAAAAAACATGAGAAATCTATATAATTTCTTAGGTATTAAGGTTACTAGGGACTCCAATGGATTCTACCTAACACATCAAGCATACATTAAAAATCTACAAGTGAGTGAAAGACTTACCTTAACTATTCTTGCACCACTCCAATGCGTGTCTCTTCTACCATCTCTCTTACTAATGATACTTCTCTCAATGAAACCAAGGAAATATCACAGTCTGTTAGGGTCTCTATAGTATTTAATTCACACATGACTGACATGGTATTTCTTGTAAATAAGCTTAGTCCGTTTCAATATAATCCACCTAATACTCATCTCAAAAGTAGTGAAAATAGTGATGAGGTACTTATCTGCAAGCCTGAGATTTGGTCTTCATATAAAACCAAGCCTTAATTCTCAACTCAATGGTTTCACTTACGCTGATTGAGCATCTTCTTCTGATGATAGACGCTTTATGGGTGGTTACTGCGTCTACTTCAGTGATACTCTTGTAACCTATTCCTCAAAGAAACAACAAGTGGTTGCTCAATCGAGTACAGAGTTCAAATACCATGCTCTTCCAAATCTATTAGCTAAAATAATTTGGCATCGTGTTGTTCTTAGAGAATTAAAGTTTCCTCTCTCCCGGCCTCAAATCATTTGGTGTGATAACCTTGGATCCAGCTTGCTTGCTTTAAATCCCATTTTTCATGCTCGAACTAAGCACATCGAGTTGGATATCCATTTCGTTCGCGATCAGGTACTCTAAGCCAAGCTGATCTCTTGACAAAACCACTATGACATAGTCACTTTCTGTTGCTCAAAGAAAAATTTGGTTTGGCCATAGCAACCAAATTTATTGTCTAAATAAAAGACGTGTTTTTATATAATGGATATAAACTCGACCCACGGTTTAATTAAAGACTTGGCCCTGTACATTATTTTATGGCCCAACTATATACAATAAGAGTCCATACACTTGTTCCTTATCAAAACACAATCGTTTTGATTCTAACCAAATTCTATTAAAATGTCTCCTCTTATAGATAAGATTTACAGCCTATGAGTTGATATTAATACATGTAACAACCTTGAGCTTCTCTATACGTACAACCTGTACAACTAGAAAATGCAGTGAATAAAAATACTGACTTTATCTAATCACTATTATTAAAACACTCAAATTTTAACTTGCTATCACCTTGAGGTTCATATTTTTTATTTTATTTTATTGTTTTTCTAATATTTCTAAGTTTATTTTTCTTATTTTTGCAAACATGTTTTATTAAAGCATCAATATCTAACATCGTAATTGTATATAGTTATCTAATTTAATTATCTTTATAAAAATAAAATTTAGTGAAACAAGCCAATTGACAAAGTTTGATTCAAATATAGTCTAGACTGGATTTGAATATGCCCAAATGCTAACTATTCCTACTGTTGGATTACATAAATCACAACTAGAATAGCCTAATTGTTAATTTGATTATCTTGAAAGATTGTCTTTATTTGATCAAAACAGATACTTTGATCCAAACTGACATCCATTAGTGTATAGAAGTTGTTCTATGTGTTCCTCTAACACCATCTTTAATTTGTAGAACACCAGTAATCTGATCACCTAAGACTTGAAACCAAAATACACAGATATTGTAGGTCACGTAAACTATAACATTGCAATTTTATATTAAATCATCTCAATGAACTAAGTAATATGCAGCATGTTATCAAGTATTATGTAACCAGTACCCGGATTTAAAAAAACAAATTTCCCTAAATTGAGGAGGATAATCACTCAAAGAGAAATTACAGACAATCTTACACTTAAGAGTCCATTTCGCAACCCAATCATCAACGAAATATTATTTCCTATATATACATTTTTAGATCATTGATGAAGTCAAAAACATTATGCAGTAAGAAATTAAAGAGGAGAGATACCAAAGAGATAAGCCATTTTCCAAAGAGCTAAACAATATCATAAAATTAATTCTGGGGTCCATCATTGAATAAACGGGATTTTTATATAAAATCAGACCTTCTAATGGTTCTCTCAACTCAAGAACTTGAAGAGTCTCTCATAACAATACCACAACTTGGCCCATCATAATGTGAGCAAGCCCCATAAATATTAAATTTTATTATATTATTAATTAGATGAATTCATTTTACTAACAGAGCTTTTATATTATTTTTATGGTTAAATCAACTAAGATGATATGCAGTATTAAGATCACAAATCTAAATTTTATTAATAAGTTTGCGCAATCAAGTTTTAATAACATGTTCATATTCTTATCAATAATGTAATTGAGAGAAATATTAACATTTTTAGCTTTAAATTTGTTTCTCACAACCCAAATACACCAACATATTAATGGGGGGACAATGGTTCTTAAATTAATTGATTTATTAGTTGATAAGAACCAACTACCAATTAAGTGGAATATTGTCATGTTATTACTAATTAAAATCCCAAAAAGTCATGTGAAGAATTTCCATACTTCTAGCTAACAAAACGATGGTTGATAGATTCAATATAGTTACAAAATTGACATTTTGAAACAATATTGATATTTTAATTTTAAAGCATAGTATCCACATATATTAAACCTTTAATAATCTTCCAAGAAGTGAAAGAACATTTCTTAAGGATAATTGAATTCCATAATTACATATAAATGCTTGATTGAGAACCTTTAGTTTTAATCTTTTTTACGGTGTCTTTAAACTAAAAAAGACTAGTGCTATGCATTCCACTTAATTGTATCAGGTCTATCTCCATGAAGATTGAAGTTCATGATTTTGCCAATATCAGAAACGATGACAATTGCTCTTAATTTGTCAAGGTTCCATGAATTGTTTTTCCAAAATTGATTGATTCTATCATTACTATACCATAAGTTATCATGAGTATAAGATAGACTAATTAGAGGATGGGTGGAACTCTATTTCTCAAGCCAAAATTCAATGTTTCCAATGTCAACTTGCAAGTAAATAAAACGTTCACCAATCTCTTTAATGTTTATAAGCCGTTTCTAAATTTTAGAATCTTTGGGTTTTATGTTTATTTGTAAAGGATGCTTGTTAATATACAAAATTGAATTCATCATCCTAGTCCAAAAAGTTTGATTGCTTCTAAATGTAAGCTAACGCTTACATGAGAATATACTTTGTATATCATAGATTTTTTATACAGTTAGGCCTTATCCATCATAATTTTTACATAGTTTAGACCAATTTGACAATATTATAAATTTAAACGTAATAAGATGGAATGGCCCTAAGACCAGACTGTATCAGAACCAGTATGCCTCCAAAAGAGAGATTTTTGCAGTCCCATTCTAAAATTTACTTTCTTATTTTTTTATAAGATCATCAAAGCAACAAACTTTGTTACTTGGATGAATGGTTATACCTAAGTAATTGATTGGGAGGTAACCATTCATAAAACCAATAAAATTGTTTATTTCGTTGTTAGTTGTTCTGTTACGATTCTGTGTGGTTAAGATTATGATTTCGTTGTGTTAATGATCTGTCAAGATATTCTCTAGTAATGATTAAAGAATTCCCATAATATTATAATATTATTTATGTTCCAATTCATGAAGATGATGATATCATCTACAAAAGCAAGGCAATTGATTTAAATTTTACTTTTGAAAGATAGTTCTTTAAGTTGTTGTTTTTAATAAGGTTTGTAAAACCCATGAAAAAATATTCCTCAGCCATAATAAAGAGGTTACGTGACAGAGAATCACCATGCCTCACACCATTATATGATTTAAACTAACCATAAAGAGAACCATTAATAATGACAAAGAAATGCACATTATCAATACCTTTTTTGATAAGATCAATAATCTCCCTATTAAAACCAAAGTCCTTAATCCTAACAATAAAACTGATTGAAATTCATTTCAAAGAATTTATTTATGTCAAGTTTAAAGATGACATTACCTCATATTTGTTTTTTGCTAAGTCATGAGCCAGTAATATATATATATATATATATATATATATATATATATATATATATATATATATATATATATTCATAACAAAGCCTTCTTGATAGTCTGAGGTGGTTTTAGAGAAGAGTGTAGCCAACCTATTATTTATTAAATTTAACTTATTCTGTTAAAAATATTGCATAAACGTATAAGCCTGAAATTATTCCAGGTCTTGGGAAATTCCTTCTTGGGTGTCATGCACAAAGTTGTAGCATAAATATCCGAAAGAGCAGAGTTTTCATTAAAATAATCACTTAGCAGCACATATATTATTTTTTATTATTATCCAACAATTAACATAGAATTTAGCATTAAAACCATTCACCCCATCCACACTATTGGGGTTGAGGGAATGGGTGGTTTTATGAATTTTATCCTCAGTTGGAATAGAGATGAGGTATTGATTATCATGGTCATTGATAAGGTTTGGTATATAGTTTTGAAGGTTATCATCAGTGTTGATAGAAGTTTGAGACTTTGAAATGTTATTAAAATGATTAACTACTGAATTTCCTGGAGTATCTTGGTCATCAATCCCGAAATTATCCCGGTAGATTATATGTATCATGTTTTTAGATATTATATTGTTTACATAATTATGGAAACAAGAAGTATTTATGTCTCCATTTTGGCCTAGGAAGTGGCACTTTTCTTTACACGGAAAGTTTCTTCATTGGCCAAAAGGTTTAGGTTATTTGTTTTAGCCATTTAGAGTCTTATTTTATCATCCATGCTTTTAAAACTTTTAAAGCATGATTCAAGTTATTTCACTTCTTCCTCGGCATTGGAAACGCTATCAAATATATTACCAAAATTTTCTTTATTCCACTATTTTAATTTATGTTTAAGTCTCTTTAGATTAGCCTAGAACACCTATAAGGGTAAACCGGATATGTTGAAAAACCAATTTTCTTCCATAGTTTATAAAAATTCAAAGTGAAGAGGCCACATGTTTTTAGATTTAAAATTTAATTTTGGTTTGTTTCTATTAGAGGATATGGATATACAAAATGGTGAATGATCTGAGCCAGTTCTAGCTAGATGTTTCACCATTGTGATATCAAAACAATTATGATATGAAGCATTATATAATGTCGTGTCCAATCTTTTCAAGACTTTGTTATTGGTCCAAGTTTATATGGATCCTGAAAAGCCAACATTTATAAGATGACATTCCAGGATAGATTCATTAAAGTCATCATTGTTATTTGTGTAAAGAGAGTAACAAAACAATATTAAAGTCACAAACTACTAACCATTCTTGGTTAGTGATAGAGATATCCTTCAAGGGTTTCCATAATTCAGACCATAAAACTCTTGTGCCTTTAGTATGAATTATTGAGACTAAAAATTATTTGTTTAAAAGACAATGTTTAACAAAAAGGTGAAGGATTTGGTCCTGAACTATTATGGTGGTAATCTGTAAATATTCTTTCCAGATTACCCATATTTTATTATTTTTGTTTACGTAACTAGAATAGAAGCCAAAGTTTTGGTAATGTTCTCAATTCTTTCAAAATTGATAACTGCCTCCAAAAGAGCAATGTAGTCGATTCTTTCAGATTTCCCAATTAATTTTAATCTACGGATTGTGCCCTTATTACATATCCCTGTCATATTCTAGTCTAGAATTTTTAATCTTATTTATAATTTGAATTGTGCTAACTAGATGATCCTTTTAATTTTATAATATTTTAATTTAGAGGACCTTTATGTATCTTATGTTTAAGTTTGTTGGTCCTTTTCTTTATACCATCTTTTACATTGTTCATTTTAGTTTTTTTTTTGTAAAATTGGATGAATCCTTTATTCTCAAGAATAAAGGTTTCATAATTAGATGTAATTTTTTTTCATAATCATTCATTGAGTTGAACATGTTCCATATTTCCAAAGTATAAAGAGCTTCAATTAGTTTACTATTATGAACTATTGGATTGTGTATTTTAATCTCTTTATTACATATTTTGTTTGTTACCTTGTTTTGACCTTTCTTTTTATCTTCCCCAATGACAGTTTTCACTATTTAATGAATGAACCTTAACTTTTATTTTATCAATTTTAAGAGGTTGATTTAGATTAACCATTATAGTTTCCTTATTTTGTTTTGATATGTGACAAGTGGTGTGGATAATAACCGCCTGAGGGTAGGCTAGTAATTTCAAGTGGAATTTTAAGGTGGTGTATGGGTGTTTAACGGTGGTGTGTGGGTGTTTAACGGTGGTGTGTGGGTGTTTAACGGTTAGAGTAGAGAGTAGAGAGATGATTAAGCAACTTGGTCGCAATTAATTCTCATTACCCCTAGTTAATGCGGGTGGTTAGGTATTTATAGTATAATGTTTGGGCCCTTATGGGCTTTCGGGTCATGTTTAATGGACTCGGGTCATGTTAAAAGACACATGAGCTCTAAGTAGGAGAGCAAGTAGCTTAGTCAAGAAGTGTTTAGGTTTTTTAGTACTTTTGTCATAGTTCGAACAGCCTTAAGTTCACAGTGTTCACAGAATTCTGTCCGGTCCAAATAACCTGTTCGATCCCTGTCCATGTAACCTGTCCGGTATTCGGAGAGACTAGACCGATTTGCCCTTGTCCGGGAACCATCCGGAATTCGGACTCATCAGGAGCCCCTTTTTTAGGTGTTTGAGCAAGTATTCTTGTCAAAGAACTGAAAAACAGTCCGATGTCTGAAGTGGTTAGATCTATGGGTATACCCGGACAGGTTAAACTTTACGAATTCAGAACGGTTTTTGCCAGAGTTAGTGGGACACGTGTCGTTTCTGATTGGACACTCCAGCCGTTTTTTCACCTTGAATTTCGCACCACCTTCTTTAACAAGTAACCTCTTTAATTACAAGTAGTGACATCAGCGCCATCTTTTAATCATTGCCAAACTTTTCGAATTCTCCTAGGAATCAACTCCTTTTCTCAGTTTCACTATAAATTCAAACTCATTTTCCACTGTTTTACCATCTCTTTCACATTTACTCTGCAAATTTACTCAGATCTTTCTCTCTCTAAAGCAAAAAGTTTCATTGGCAGTTTATGTTTACAGCAAGAACAGCATTGATCAAAAGTGGTTGGCTCAACCTTTCGGAGTTGGAGAAAGCGCAAAAGGTCGAGAAGGAAAGACGAATAGCAGCAAGGCTACCATCATCACCTGTTGAGAGACCAGTTGCTTCTGTTACAGAGTCAGATCGAGGCTCGTCCTCCTCCAAAGGTACTAAGCCCAAAAAACTCTTTCAATCCACCCGCTCGCCCATAGTCTCTGGTTCCTCAGTCCATGAGTCAATACCTGCTGTTGAGCCAGGAGTTACTGTTACAAGCGTTAGGAAACCTTCTCCTTTTATAGCTATGGGATCTGACTCTGATCACTCTCCGGAGAAACTAGTTATTAAGAGGCCAAGCCGGTTAGTTAAGGGGCTAGCCTCCAAGAATACTCCCTCCAAATCGGGGGCGAAAAACAGTGGTTCTGGGTCTGGAGTGCCCATTAGAGCTCCCCGGGAGAGGCTATCTGGTCCGGAGGCCAGTAGCCCGGTACCTCCAAGAGAGACTTCTGCCTCCGAGCCCCAACCTGAGGTGAGAAGTCATAAAAACACAGAAGGTCAGCAGTCCGGAAGCCAGGCTGAGCCAAGCTTTAACCCTCCCCGGACCTCTACCACAGACATTCCCCCAACCATTATGGAGGAGAGGATGGAGGACTCTGCTGAAGAGGTCCCTTTCGAGTCTGAGTCCTCCAGCCAGACTGAAAATGCTGTTGTTGTTCCCAAAAAAGGCAAGGAAAATCTGTACTTGAGGCATCCGGACCTGCCGGAGTGCCTTGAAGAGAAGGTGGGGCCATGTTTCCACAGAGTTGAGCTCAAATATCTCTTGGCCTTACAAAAGACTAAGTATGCATTCATCCATACTCTTGACTTGGGGAGAATGCGCACAAAATGGGGGATCCCAGAAAACGTAAAGATAAGGATCCCCATCGATCCAGAGACCCCTATGGATTGCTAGAGGAACGAAATAGTCTTCTTTACAGAGCTATTTAACTGGGGACTCAGGTTCCCATTGGACCCGGAGATCGTTCGATACTTCCACCTGGTGAAGCTCTGCCCGAGCCAGCTGAGCCCCAATGGCTGGTTTACTTTGATGTCATGTATCATGGCATCCAGGCTGTCCGGGATCCCTCTCCCTATGGAAGAGTTCGCAGCGGTGGCCAACCTTTGCAAGCATCACCAATTCCCCTTCTATCACTTCAATATGGGGAACGATCTCAAGGCTGTTGATGATCTCATGGAGTCAGAGAGCAAATGGAGGAGCCAATTTCTGTTCGTCAGTGGCGCTTGGGAAAATGGCAAGAAGATCAAGGCCGGAGAGAACCCAAGCCTCCTCAGGAGTAGGTGGAGGAGTGACCGTAAGTTCCTTACTTTAAATCTCTGTTCGTTTCTCTTTTTTTTTTAAAGTTAGTTTAAATTAACCAGTTTCTCTTTTGTTCTAACAGAGCTGCCAAAGGAGTTCGGGGATTATTTAAAGGCCGGACAGACTACCTGTGGCAAAATCAATGCTTGGGCCGCAGAGAACTGGGAGAATCGATTCCACAAAGCCTTTACCCCTGGAAATATAGCAAGGTCTCACCTGTGGAACACCACAGGTCGGAGAGATCTAACTTGGGAGGAGCTCACCACCCAGCCTCCAGAAGACATTGTGCTGAGAAGGTCCCACGAGTTAGATGGGACACTCTACCTGCCTGCCCGGGCTAAAGCCCCAAGCAAAATGAAAGGCAGGAGAAAAGGCAAAAAAGTGGCGAGCGATGCTGAGAAGGATGCCCCAACAGACCCGGAGGGGCCGGCCCAGGTTCAAATCGATGCAGCCCTCTTGCAAGTGGTAGAGCAAGAGACCGAAAGGCAGGAAGTAGACCTCCCAAAACCTCCAAGGGCTCCCAAGAGGACTCGCAAGCAAGTAGCTGAAGGCACTGACCGGGAAAACAAGAAGAAAAAAACTTCCCAAGGAGATGAGCTCGCTCTCCGGGATCCGGAGCCTTCATTCCCCACTGACCCCTCTGACCCAACACTGGCCGAAGAGATCCCAAGGGACTTTCATACCGATGAGGTAGAGGGGGAAGATCTCAACCTCGATGGAGTGGACATCACTGGTCTAGCTGGACTTGGTGAGTATTTCCTTGGCCTCCCTAGAGATGAATTCGTAGGGCCCTACGTTCCTCCAAGCAGCTCTAATACGGTTAATTTCAACGGCAAGACTTTCATGGTTTCTAGTGAAAAGGACACTATAGCCCATTCCTTGCTTAGTAATGTGCAGCCAGTTCTTACATTAGAGAGGCAAGTCCGGAGTCAGGAAGACCCCATCAAAGACATAAAGTCTGAGAAAGAAAAGCTGTCCGAAGACCTCCGCACTGCTACTACCAATGCTGATTTGCTTAAGGAAGCAAATGAGGAGCTGAAGAGGAATCAAGATGAAAGCAACACAAAAGTTGCCACCCTAGAAGAAACCATAAAAGATCTTCAGGAGAAGCTGTCCGGTATGGAGAAGGACCTTACGGCCTCAAGGGGAGAAACTACTGCAAAGGAGAAGATCATCACCAACTTGACTACTGACAAGATTTCTCTAGAAAATGTAGTGACCCAGGCTGCTGAGGAGAAAGATTCTCTTTTAAATGACCAAGAGGCCACAATCAATACCAAGGTCAACGCCTATGCCAGGGAAATGATTAAAAGCGAAGAGTTAATGATTCAAAGGGTAAAGTCTGATATGGTTATCCTTTTTCATGAAAGATTTCCGAAGAGGACCCTGGGGGACTTATGGCTCTATGTGGATGACGATGACCTTCCATATTATACAATGGTCGAGGAGGATGGAATTCCCAGTGAGTCTTCATCTGATGATGAAGAGAGGACCGGAGAGAGCCCTGGTGAAGAGGATAATGATCCCAAGGGCAAGAAAGTAGTCGAAGGGGGGAGCGACTCTAAGGGTAAGAAAGTAGATGAAGGGGAGCCATCTTCAAAGGCTCAATCTTAATTTATGATTTACTTGGTTTATCTTTTATTCAAACTAAAGTCCTTGGAAGGCCAAGGCACTCTTTTTGTTGTGGTGTCCGGTATTTGTTCGGACAGGTTTTTTGTGCTATATCCTGACTTACTCGAAAGTCCTTGGAAGGCCAAGGCAATTTTAAGTTGTTCAATGAATATTTCTGTTTTGCACAACCATTATCTTCTTTCATTGTTTGTTTTAGTTTAGATAGCTAGAGTTTAAGTAGCTTTTAGTTCGGGTAGTATAACAAGAGATAGAACTTTGAGTCCGGGTAGTATAACAAGAGATAGAACTTTGAAAATACTTAGAAAATTTTGAAGAAGGCATCGAATTTTATTCAACCATCCGGACACCTTACTAAAACCTCCCCGTGCCACCAGGGAGAGAAGAGTATGCCCCCAAATATTTACATGGAAGTTCAAACAAGTAAATATTTACACAAGTGTTATTCCAAGTACATCCGAAGATGCTCAATATTCCAAGGATGAGTTAGAACCCTGCCATCTTTGTCTTCCAACCAATAAGTTCCAGGCTTGATTCTTTCAACCACAATATACGGACCCTCCCAGGTAGGGGCCAGCTTTCCGAAGAGCTTTTCTTTAGTGTGTAAGAAGACCTACCTTAATACTTTGTCCCCTGGTTGGAAATCTCTTCTTTTAACTTTAGAAGCAAACCTGCTTCTCATCAAGCCCTGATAGTGTGCAACTCTAAGGCGAGCTTTAACCCGTCTTTCTTCTATCAAGTCAAGTTGATTTCTGATGGCCATCTCATTAGCGTGTCCGGAGAAGTTGTGAACACGAAAGGAAGGGAGTGTCTTCTCTATGGGGGCTACTGCATCCATTCCATAGACCAAGGCGAAGGGTGATTCTTGTGTTGCAGCCCCAGGTGTTGTCCGTTAGGCCCACAAGACTTCTTGTAAATAACTAGGCCACTTCCCAGCAGCCCCTTCCAGATTCTTCCTTAAACCGGACAGTATAGTCCTATTAGCCACTTCAACTTGCCCATTAGCTTGTGGGTGGAAAGGTGAAGAAAAACAATGATGTATACCCTTGAGGCACAGAAGCTTTCCATTTCTCTATTGTCAAACTGTGGCCCATTGTCCGTTGTTATTTTCTGTGGGACACCAAATCTGCAACATATGTTGGTCAGAATGAATTTTATGACAGCTTTTGATGTTGTCCCTGCCAGGGGGGCTGCTTCTATCCACTTTGAGAAGTAGTCAATAGCCACAATTATAGTTTTACGCCCTCCGGACGCCACAGGGAGAGGCCCCACTAAGTCTAACCCCCATTGAGCAAAAGGGATGGGCTCAGAAATTGACTCCAAAGGAATGGATGGTGCATGAATTTCATTGTTGTACCTCTGGCATGGGTCACACCTCCTCACCAACTCCTTAGCATCTTTCATAATTGATGGCCAATAATATCCGGAGATTAATACTCTTCTTGTTAAAGCTCTAAATCCACAATGGGTTGATCCTTCACCATCATGCAATTCAGAGAGCACCACTTGTGACTCATCATCCCCTAAACAACGTAGGAGAGGTTTACTATAGGATTTTTTGTACAACACTTCTCTCAACATAATGAAACCACGAGCCTTGTGTTTCAATGTTCTGGCTTGTGATTTATCTGAAGGCACAATACCATCGGACAGATATTGTATGAGAGGAGATCTCCAATCCTGAGGCTGTTTCACCTGTATTTCAAAAACTTCCTCTTTTTCACCCTTACTAAGTTGAATAGAAGGGCTTTCAAGAACATGGATCCATGGGTAAGACTCTGTATATGCTATTGTTGCCAAGGAGTCTGCTAGCTCATTTTATGCCCGGGGAATGTGTTCGTAGACAACAGCTTTAAATTTTAGTGCTTCATTCTTGAGGAGGAGTAAATACTTCACAAGTTGCTCCTTTCTAGCTTCAGATTGGCCTAAGGCATGGTGGACTAGCAATTGGGAGTCACTTAGCAGCTTGACTCTCTTAGCCCCACAGATGTAGGCTAACTTTAACCCAGCTATAGCTGCTTCGTATTCGGACTCGTTATTAGACACCCTGAAAGCAAAACAAATAGCCTGGTACATATTGTCTCCATATGGGGAAGTTAAACATATTCCTGCACCACATCCCATAGTGCTGGATCCACCATCTGTTCGGACGATCCACATTTTCTTGTCTTTTGTATCAGTAGCTTGCTCTGAATCCCTATCGGAGTGGAATTCAACCAAGAAATCAGCCACAGCTTGGGCTTTTACTGTTGTCCGGGGAGCAAAGTCTATGTCGAAATCCCCCAATTCTACTGACCACTTAGTCATTCTGCTCGAAATGTCTTCTTTTTTAAGGACATTTTTTAAGGGAAAAGAGGTCTGGACGATGATAGGATGAGCCTGGAAATAAGGCCTCATCTTCCTTGCACTATTACCAGAGCTAATGCCAACTTTTCAAGTTTCAAGTAACGTCTCTCAGCATCTATCAAGCTCTTACTGATGTAGTACACTGGGTGGGGATACCTATCGACCTCTCTTACCAGCACAGCACTGATGGCACAACTTGAAACTGCCAAATATACGAAGAGAGTCTCCCCATCAACTAGTTTGAACAAAGTTTTGGGGGAGGACAGGTGTTTCTTGATTTCATTGAAAGCTTCATCACACTGTGGGGTCCACTCGAAACCCTTTGCACCCTTAAAAGTTTGGAAGAAAGGAGCACACCTGTCCGAAGACCTGGAGATAAATCTGTTTAAAGCTGTTAATCTCCCCGTTAACCGTTGTACTTCTTTGACATTTCGAGGAGGTTCCATCTGGAAAAGAGCATTCAGCTGGTTTGGATCGGGCTGTATTCCATGCTCACTTATGATATAGCCTAAAAACTTCCCGGACTGCACTCCGAAGACACATTTCTCAGGGTTTAACTTTAAATTTACTTCTACCAAGTTGGCAAAAGTTTCTTGGAGATCGGACAAGTGTAACTGCTCATCCACACTTTTCACCATCATATCGTCAATGTAAACCTCCATATTTCGTCCAATTTGATCAGCAAATGCCTTGTTGACTAGCCTCTGATAAGTAGCCCCAGCATTTTTCAAACCAAATGGCATCACCTTGTAGCAATGCAGACCCCTGTCAGTGACAAATGTGGTATGCTCTTGATATTTTGGATCTAGTTGAATCTGATTGTACCCAGAGAAGGCATCCATAAAGGAAAGCAGTTTGTTTCCAGAAGTAGAGTCTACTAACTGATCTATCCGGGGGACCGGATACAAGTCTTTTGGGAAAGCTCTATTTAGGTCTGTGAAGTCAATGCACATGCGCCACTTGCCATTTTTCTTTTTCACCAGGACAGGATTGGCAGTCCACAAAGGATACTGAGATTCCTTAATGTGCCCCATCTTTGTGAGTCTGTCAACCTCTTGTACTATGAAATCAGCCTTTTCTTTTGAGAAAGCTCTTCTCTTTTGAACCACTGGTGCTACGTCTCTCCGGACATATAGGTGATGGGACATCACTTCTTATGGAACTCCAGTAACATCAGCATTGCACCAAGCAAAAACATGCTGATGGTCTTTCAAAAATTTCAACATCTCTTCTTTCAACATTGGTGGCATCTTGGACCCTATCTTGACACTCTTGCCTTCTTCCAAACAGTGCGTTTCAACCTCTTCAATTAGAATCAACACTCCAGGGGTCTCTCTGGGGTCATCAATTTCACCATCACCCCCAGAAAGGCCCTCAAACTGCTATTGATCATTTATTCGGACTGCCCCCAGCGTTCGAGGAGCCAGGGCAGTGGCATAGTATTCTCTTGCAATCTTTTGGCTGCTCTGGACAACCCCAACCTATCCCTGAACAGCATACTTTAAGCACTGGTGGACTGTTGAAGCCACTGCATGCATCCTACAGAGCCAAGACCTCCCTAGAATAGCATTATAGAAGGTGAGACAATCCACCACAATAAAGAGTATTCTAACCATTTTCTTGAAAAGGCCCCTGCCCAATAAGACCTCTTCTTCGAATTCTCCGATCACATCGGCTGAGCTACCCGTGAAGCCCACGATTGACCGGTCCGACTTTTGAATTACAGCTGGATTTTTCATTTTCTTATAAGTGGTTAGGAAAAGGATATTGGCTGAGCTTCCAGTATCCACCATGATTCGCCTTATTTCATTTCCTCCTATAGACGCTCCTATGACAACAGCATCCTCATGAGGGCCAGCAATGTCTCTCAAATCATCCTCATCAAAGACAATGAAGGGGAATGAGTTCGGTGACTGATAAGATGTCATGCCTCCTTCTAGCTGGGAGGCTAAATTATGAACATGCCTCTTTCTCGAAAAAGCAGTAGGAGCCGTCATAGTGTCCCCTCCGAAAATCGTAAGCGACTCAAAAAACTTAATAAGCCCGGAGACCGATCTAGAACACTCCTCAATAGCACCCACTCTGTTTCGAGTTGGATCAGGATCCAAGTATTCAGATTCCGCATCAAACCTTTCAACTATAACCATGGCCCCCTCCGGGGCAGCATTACTTGGACCAACCCGGTGAGTGTTGTCAGGCATGTTGCCTCCTCTTCTTTTAACGTATGCTCCCAACTTCCCCCTTTCAATCAGGTTTTGAACCTCTTGTTTCAATGCTATGCAATCATCAGTGGTATGGCCAATATCATGGTGATATTGGCAAAAAGAGTTGTTACGATGCTCTCTAAGAGACTGCAAAGTTGCTGGTCTCCGGTAGTGTACCTCATCTTTTGTTTTATCAAAGATAGTGGCCACACTCTCTTTAAGCTCTGCGAACCATTCCGGTTGGACCCATGGCCCTCTCTTATTTATAGATTGTTGACTCTGAGCAGGAGCTGCTGGTTGAGACTGAGCTTTTGCCCTACCATGCCCCTGTCCGGTTTCTCTTGCTTTGTTCCCGGACTGGTTTTGATTTGGAGTTGGTGCCAATGGGGTGGACCTCACTTGCCGGTGCACCCTAGTTTTCTTTGTTTCATCGACATTTATTTGTTTGCAAACCTGATTCAGCAACCATCCCCAGGTCATAGCCTTCTTTCTGGTCACCGAATCAGCTAGATTGCCTGGGTTCAAACCCTGTCTTAGGGATGCTATTGCCACCTGTTCGAAGCAATCAGCCAACCCATTATTTGTGTTCACAAAACGGTTTATGTAATCTTTCAAGGACTCATTTGGCTCATGGGCACAATGGATTATGGTGTCTCCATTGCCCTTCAGCTCCTTACTCCCCACGGACTGCCTTCGAAAGGCCACCCAAAACGTATCGAAATCTTTAATACAACCCTGAGGCAGGCTGTTGTACCATTTCAGAGCACTCCCCGTGAATGACTGGGAGAATGCCCTACAAAGTAGGTTATCATCGTCATCAAAGTTCATCATGAAGTTCTTGAATTGCTCCAGATGGTTGTCCGGATCAGTACTGCCATCGTACTTCTCCATTTTGGTGCTGTCAAACCTCTTGGGGAGGTTTCCGGACAGGATTTTAGAAGACAGTGGAGATTGCCTCCAATTCCTTCCACGACTGAACACAGTATCCTCATTGGGAGTTGCAAAGATACCTGGCTCATCGTGGAAAGCAAAGGGATCCATCAGCATCTTGTCCGTATACCTCCGGTGGTGAGATGACCCCTTTCCAATATGCCTTTTCATTCTTCCATGGTGGTCTCTTTTTCTTGAATATTTCTTAGCCTGCTTTTGCTTTTTCTTGGTTCGACCCTCATCGCTGCTAGAGGACAAGGATTTTTCATTTCCCTCACTGTCCGAAGAGCTACCCGAAGATTCTGAGCTCGAGTCAGAACTCTCCACAGGCTTGGACCGGTGAGACTTTTTAGAACTAGCATGAGTCTTTTTGGTGCTCACATGAGTTTTGGAAGCCTCATGCTCTCTGGGGTTATCGGTGTGATGAACAACCGATGCCTTAGATTTTTCTTTCACGCCCATCTTGGCCTTTTCAGCCCTCAGAGCTTCTATTTCAAGCTTTAACCTGTCGCGCTCTTGGACAGTGTACTCATCGTTCTCTTCCACCACTTCGAGTAAAGCTGGTGGAAGCTCTGGATTGTCCGGATTCATACGGACAGAATTTCTTGGCAGGTTTTGAATGCTTGATTCAGGCACCCTTCGTGCTCCCACTGTGGTCGCCAATTTGGTGTGGATAATAACCGCCTGAGGGTAGGCTAGTAATTTCAAGTGGAATTTTAAGGTGGTGTATGGGTGTTTAACGGTGGTGTGTGGGTGTTTAACGGTGGTCTGTGGGTGTTTAACGGTTAGAGTAGAGAGTAGAGAGATGATTAAGCAACTTGGTCGCAATTAATTCTCATTACCCCTAGTTAATGTGGGTGGTTAGGTATTTATAGTATAATGTTTGGGCCCTTATGGGCTTTCGGGTCATGTTTAATGGACCCGGGTCATGTTAAAAGACCCATTAGCTCTAAGTAGGAGAGCAAGTAGCTTAGTCAAGAAGTGTTTAGGTTTTTTAGTACTTTTGTCATAGTTCGAACAGCCTTAAGTTCACAATGTTCACAGAATTCTGTCCGGTCCAAATAACCTGTTCGATCCCTGTCCATGTAACATGTCCGGTATTCGGAGAGACTAGACCGATTTGCCCTTGTCCGGGGACCATCCTGAATTCGGACTCATCAACAAGTATTATGATTTAAGTTTATTTCATCAATTAAGTTAATTAACGAGTTAATTATTATCGATTTGATTTTTTGGTTTCGTCTAGAGACCTAATTTTGAGTTTGAGAGGTATTGTCTACATTTTGTTTCTCCAATTTTCTAACTTCGGTAGAAGATTTTTCTAAAATATTTTCTTTGTTATAAGGTGAGGTCTTGTAGTTTTTATCTGGTGACCTAAATGATTACATTTTGTACAGTTAGATGGTCTCTCACCATACAGAATTCTTGGCCAAAATCCATATTATTCACCAAACCAATCCATATCTATTGAGGAAGTGGTTGAGATACATTCAATTCCAACTACGCCCTGCAAAGTCATAACGAGCCTTATTTTTTGATGGAATCCAAGTAGACAAAGGTTTACCTAAATATATAGCTATTTGCACAATCATATCTTAATTGTACATTATTTCTGGGAAACAGTGAAAAGAAACACTGACAAGGATAAACAGGGATTTAAATTTCTTATTGAATCCCAGATACCATTTGAGGAGTCTTAAAGAATGTTGGTCAATATGCCAAACATTCATTTTCTAAAATTTTGAAACATCTTCTAGAAGTTCTAATTCTATGAAGTCATACCTAAAATCCAACTGGAAACACGGAATTGTCCGGAGAATATAAAACTATCAAGAAATGTATGAAATTGGTCTAAGCTAGGTTTAATAAACAGAATTTTAGTAATAATTGTAAAAGATGAGATAGATAAAAGATTGGACTTATCTTCCTCCTGAAAGATTATAACTTTATTTCCTTCCTTTGTCTGACTGTTCACCTTTCAGTGAAGAAACCCGTTGTGTTTTACCCGTGTATCCCTATGAGAATGATTTCTCGGCATTGATTTTATTTTGCTCCATCGATTTCCTTGATTCAAACTTGTAGGTTCTTTTTCAAAAATTGGGTTTAGGAAGATTTCTTGACTCTTTGTATCTTTCTGGCTTGTTGTGATTAAATCCTTCTGAACTAAAAGAGGGAACAATTCTTCGTAGCTCACCTCTCTCGATCTTCTTTTTTCTTGTATAGTTGATTCTTTGAATGTCGCATCTAACATACTTTGTATTGTTTCTTCCGGAGCTGAGGGAGGCTTATCGATGTTGATAACTTGTTGATAAGAATCAACATTTTGTATATGTTTTCCCTTCATTGATACATACTAGAGCGCTTGACAAAGATGAGAAATACATAGAATTCTTGAGAGAATACTAGGGTTAGAGAGTCTTTACGAACTTTGACCCTCTTAACCTGATTCTTGCGAGAGAGAGTCCGCCATTTGTTTTCTTTCTTATATAGTTATCTAAGTTAAGACTTTCTTTCTTTTAAAAATTTATATATTTATTAAATATAAAAATATAATATTAATTTTATGTACTAATAACATCATTTAACAAGATTAATTTATTACTTTAAAATCGTTAAATAAATCATTTAAGAGTAATAAAATTATAAAAATATTAAATTTAATAGTAATAAATAAATAATGTTAATTTACTAGTTATAAAATAGGGGTAAAGTACCGATTAAGACTTAAAGTTCAAACCATTATCCATCTAAGACTCCTGTTTTCATATTTCTCTAAGAAAGACCCACCCAACTCTTCTATTTACTATTTATGCTCTAAGTATCTTTTATAATATCGAGAATACTTTTAATTAATTATATAAAACAATTACGTTTTTTACTAACCTTTTTTTTATTCTTTCTACCATAAATATATTATGATTATCTTTTATTTTCTCTCAATATTTTTTGGATCTATCGTATCTAAATGTGCTATAATCATTCAACTTCTTGTATGATTCTTAATATTTATTATATTATTTTTTCGTATATTTTGATTTTATTGTTGTTTTTATTTAATTTTAGCGTTTAATTCTGAATGTTTTTATGTTAAAGTTGATTTTACAGGTTTTATGATTTTAAGTTTCTAATTCTGTTTATATTTAATTATTTGTTATTTACTTCGATTATAGTTATAAAAGTTGAATTGAGTTGGGTTTTACTCTTTTTAGTTTTTTCTGCTCTTTCTGTAAAATATAGTTGACAAGGTTTTGGATAAAAAAATTTATAAAAAACAAAGAAGATGAAGTTTCAAATATCTTATATAAGTTTCGAGTCTCTCGGCTCACATCTGAAAGAGTTTGGTATTTTATGTGATAGATGCATGACTGTTTATCATCGGATGTGAGTTTTTATTTTGATAGATGCAGGACGGCTATTATTTCTATAATGATAGATGCAGGATGGATGTTATTTCTATAATGAATGATGCATGACCTTTTATATTTTTCTAACATACTTGCGAGACGTTTACCATTTTTAC
This sequence comes from Limnanthes douglasii subsp. nivea, assembly GCA_036936605.1. Classification (NCBI taxonomy): domain Eukaryota; kingdom Viridiplantae; phylum Streptophyta; class Magnoliopsida; order Brassicales; family Limnanthaceae; genus Limnanthes; species Limnanthes douglasii. The sequence goes on from JAUPFV010000004.1 coordinate 128,931,765, forward strand.
TATTATTAGTTTTCTAAATTATGAAATACAAGGACGTGATGTCTAGAAGTCAACTTGCAATCTGTGATCTTGGTGTGGTTATTAATTTTGAATATATGATTAAATTTGTTTTAATTAAATATTATGCGTTGTTTCGATATAAATTTAGGTTAAGATACTATTATGGTGACATAAGAACGTTATTTTAGGTTGTGATGATGATTTAGTTGCTTTTGTATCAATTGTTGATACATTCAGGGTTCAACTTAGCATTGATATTGAAAGTGGTGTTTTTGTTGGTGATAATGTTAGAGAGACTACACAGTTTATTTGAAGCTTCAAATCAAGATTTTATTTATGGAGAAACTGCTCAAAGTTCTAGTATGAATTTTATAGGTCACAAGAACAAACAACTTGCTATTGTTGGTTCAGTTAATGAAAGTAGTGGTGTTGGGTAGCTTTTTTAAAATGGTGCATTAGGTTTAAGATTAGTTATTAGTAGGTTGACTTTACAAGAATGTTTTAATTTCAAATATTTTTATAATAATAAAGAAAGATAATTATTAATTGCGTTAAAAAAGATTCAAAGGGTTGTCTTTCGAGACTTTATGCTAAAAAAGATAAGTATATTAGTGTTTTATTAAGAAGTATGTCCAACCTCATACTTATGGGACTAGTTTTTGCAAAGAAAATAGAAAGTAGTTATCGTCTAATGTGATTGCAAATGACATACGTAACTAGTAATATTAACATTACAACCACAAATGTATTTTTTTTAAAATAATTACGGTTTACATAGCTCTTATCATCTTTTACCGATTTCTTTAGAGACATCTAAGATGGTTGTATAAGGAGATAGGCCTACTTCGTATAAACTACTTAAGAGTTATTTGTAAATAATAAGATTTTTTATAGCAATAACGACTATGTATTGAAGTATACTTTGGAAATCAATGTATTGAAACGATGTTTCGTAGAATTTTGTTCTTATCTACATGGTTTCAATTCTTGTCATCTAGTGTTATTTATTGATGAAGTTTTTTTAACAGGGAAATATATATATGATTATTTATATTTATCGTAGCTAAATATGGTAACAATGGTGAGTTTTTGTTACGTAGTGTTTTTTTATTGCAAAACATATTATTTATTTATGTTAGATCTAAATCTATGAAACTAGGTGTGACCAAATATGGAAGATGCAAAACAATATATGATAGATCCGAAATCACGTAAGATGATAGATGCGAAACCAGAGATATCAGTATGATAGATGTGAAACCTAACATAATAAGTATGATAGATATAAAACATAATATATCAATATTCAAAATTTGTAACCATATATAAAAACTATGATAGATTCTAAACATGGTATAATTAATATAATAGATGTGGACCTGATATAACCAATTATAGATGTACCACACGTATACATATATGCGAAACCAAGTATAATCAAAATATGTAACAGTAATTTATAATATATTTTCCATAACATTTTTGCAGATATTTTTCTTGTTGTATTTGGTATTTTGGGGGCTGGAGATACTAAAAATTGAGTATGGTTTCCGGATATGTCAAAAGCCCATTTGTTAGATCGTCAAATCAAATTTATCATCGGTTGTCATTTAGGTATTATTAATGTTGTATATGATTTGTTCCGATATTGCTATCATGCATACTATATTTTTCATCTTATAAATAATTTGATGTATTCTTTTAGTGGTGCATCGACACCATTTAAGGAAAATATAGTTTATATGTTTGTGAGTTAGAATTTGTACATTCAATATATTAAAAAAAATTTAAAGAATGAGGTGACAAATTTGTTAGTTTTTATGAGAATTTACCTTTAGATAAATATTCTTGTCTAGTTTTCAAATGTAAGAGGTATAGTCTCATGGCTTCTACTTTAGCTAAGTCTTTTAATCATCAGATCAAGAGTATTGTAGTTTATTTATATCAAATTCAGTTGACAAGATTATAGTATTACTTATGAGTCAACTTTCAAGTTGTTATGATGACGCTGAAAGTTGAACTAGTGATCTATGTCCTGAAGTTGATAAGAAGTGTAAAGCCAATGTGGAAAAATGTCATCCATGAATAGTTCTTTCATTTACTCATCTTTTACACGAAATGTTTTGTGATCCTGCTATGGTCGTTGATATTAATGTATCTACTTATTCTTATGTTGCATGGAAACATGATTGTTTCCCATGCTCTCATGCTTTTGTAGCCATACTTTATACAAATGGGAATCCTAAGAAATATGTTGAGCCATTCTATTTTATAATCTCTTATAAGGAAACATATTCATATGGGACACCCATATTTACTACTTTCGGACAAACATGTACTTCAACAACTTCCCTAGATATACTTCATCCAATTTTAAAAATGAGAGCTGGAAGACCTAAGAAGAAACATATACTATCTGGAGGAGAATTAAATACCTAAAAGATAACGTGTACTCGTTGTGTGAAATATAGTCATAAAAGACGAACATGTGTAGAGGTCTTATAAGATCAACATAATTTTGATACTTTTAGTTTTTAGTTTTTTTCTGACTTTTTTTCATGATAAATATACATGGATAATAATAAGATTTATACTTATTTTCTTAATCCAAAAACATGGATAGTGACAGATGCAAAACCTTTATGATGCATGATAGACGCAAGATCCGTATATATACACGAGGTGATGCTAAATGAAAAATCAATCATAGCCAAGTACTTGATTAGTTATAGATACAAAATGTATGAATGTTGGTAGATACAAAACCTTGCAAATGATGCAAAACAATGTAGCATGATAGATCCAAAACTATATATAATGATGCGAAGCCAATAAAATATAATTATCTGATGAATTTGAAGGTGATTCATAATAAATTAATTGGTGGTGGTAAATAAAAATATAGTTCATGTGTTTGATAAATGCGGCACTAGATATTTCTCTCATAGATGTGAATCCTATTGATAACCAAATTCATTGGTGGTGATAGATGTGAATCCAGTTCATGTGTTTGATAAATACGGTACTAGGTAATGTTTGGTGATAAATATTATATTCATGGAAACTGATAGATATGTATCTTATAGTTAAAATATTAAAGATTTTTAAACTTCATAATTAAAACAAAAAATACATTACACTTCTACAAACAAAATGTAAACAAATAAAAATAAAAACATAAATATACAAACAAGAAAAAGTAAACAACAAAATTTCAATTCATTTATCTTCAGAGTCTTCTTCGTCAGACTCTTCATCCTCATCTTTAGAGTTATTTTTCCTTAGAATCATCTTCTTCCACCTCTTCATCCTCATTTTCTTCTTCAAATAGACTAAGTTGCCTATTTTTCCATGAGCAACGATAGGATCCTCATTAGATTCCTCTTCATCTTTAGAAAGTTTAAAATATTCTCGAAAAGTGTTCATGAGTAAAAGAAGAAATGTCATCATAAGAAGATGAAGAGTATTCTTCTGTAGTTGTTAGTTACCTGTTTTTATTTCTTTCTGATGAGAAATTAAGTGGGGATAAATCATCATAAATGGATTTATTACCTGAAGAATACTCAACTATAGGAATCTTTAAATAACAATGGTTTTATAATATATAAAATCCTATTGTATAAACTGAATTTGTAGCAAACAAATTTAAACCATGCAGAGTAAAGTTTTTTTTGTAAACGTTATAGTTATTTTATATTAATTATGAATATATCTAATTTTGTAAAATCAATTGTTACTAACTAGTTAAAATTTTGAAAGGACAAAACAGTTAGGAGGATTGTAAATCATATTAATAACAAAAACATGTTTAAATATCAATAAAAAAGTGTACGATAGGTACCGGAAGAGAGATAAAAAATGATGCGAGAGAAGATAAATCAATTTGATAATAGATACGGGATGAGACATAACCATATTTATGATAGATGTGGAACTTATACATGATGTGAGTTGATAGATGAGGGACCTAAGCATAAACAATAGTGATATATGCATTAATATAGATGCATTAGTGTGAGGCTGCATACAACTACATGTTGATAGATGTGAGACCCATATTAAATAATTCAATGTGTTAACAAAATATATTGGTGGTTAACAAACATTACAACAAATATATATCTCTTTTTTGTTGTTTTTCATTAGCAATCGTTCTAAAATATGTTAGTGTTTTTGTTATTAATAAATGTTTAACACATTTCGTCTCTCCTTGTTGATGCAATTTCATGAGGTTTATCATTTACATGTATGCCCAGTTATATATGATCTTTAACATAGTCACAAATTATTACACCACAATCAAGTCTTTCCTTTTTCGTTGATGATTGTTTTTTGGATATACTATGTTTATTTTTATCTTCATAGTAAAATATATTTTATTTGGAGATATTAAATCTATTAGTTAAAATACATAAAATAAATTAGATGAGAGACATATATATATGTAGGACAAAATACATTAGATAAGAGGCATTTACAAATATTTGTACAATTTTTTCTGCTGGATATAAATATCTTAGGAATGGGTTTAGATTTATTAGTGGTCTACTTTTGATATCTATTACCAATAATATCATGGGAAATTTCACATCATGGTTCTTTTATTAAAATTGAAATTCAAATATAACGTTCTATGTGGCCACGTAGTTTAACATCAACATGAGGTGTTACGTCCATATGATTGTTTATCAATTACTACATTGAAATAATAATATTCAGAAATTATTTTGCATATTAAATCATATATTTGTTATAAAACTATACGATTCTTACCATTACACCTTAATATATGGATTTTTCTAGAGTAACTGCTCATTCAAAATAAGAAATAGCATGTGGTATTTTAACCATTTTGTTTAAGGTACTATTATATATAACCATTGATTACCTATGTATTGTCAAACGTGAAACTATAAATTAGTTCATTTATTTAATGGGAAGCAAGACATACAAAATAAATGTTAAATCAAGCTTTACCTTATAGTCGATCTCTTCTTCACTTAATATCCCCATCATATTATTAACAAAAACATTAGATCTTGTTATTTTTAGAATTGACGAGACTGTGTGATATTTGTCATTTTCTCCTTCAAAATTCAGTTCCAATTTATAGCATTGGTTTATTTCAAGTATTAATGTTACTTTTTTTTATATGACCAATCGTTTCATGTAATTGTCCAGTCAATTTCTTCAAGGATTTGAAATTGAGTATGATCCAATTCTAATTCAAATGATGGTCCTTCTTCCAATTCGTTTTGGAACGAGGCCAACTATGAATGATGAAAGACGATATCTTGTGAAACTAAGCCAACAATTAATTATGAGAGACCATATCATGCGAAACCATGCCAACTATGAACGATGAGGGGCCACATCATGTGAAAGCATGCTAACTACAAATGATGAGAGACCATATCATGAGAAACTAGGACAACTATGTGTCACGGGCTCAGCGGTACGCCCGTGCGGCGCCTATGCCGAGCGCACCTTACGGCACAGGCCAGCCTTTCCCATGTGGCATACAAGCATGTATGATGGTTGGATGAGAAGGATTGAGTATAAGTACCTGCACATGTAGACGTCTGTTAGAACTGGCAGGTCGTAGGAGCATATGAAGACTGGCACGTTGAGGTAGATGCTAGCTTGTCCACAGGGAAAGTCGGGCCGTGACACTCTACCACACCCAATTCGTGAGCGTCCTCGCCACGAACACCCCGAACGGACCTGGAGGGCCACGACCAAAGTCTGGCTGCTTCGCCCATACTTCGCAGTGAGACTTCGTAATTTTGCTAGTCCCCTCCTGCTTGTTGAGAAGCTCCTACTTTGGTGCACTTCTCCTACATCCAAGATTTGCTTGCGCCACGTTTGTTTGTCCCGATCATCCGCTCCTGGCCTTACGCCGCGCCCTTATTTGCCTGACTGGATACACCTTTGCGACACTTACGGTCAACTCCTCATGCCTCTCTTGGGTCTTACAGGGCAGCATCCTTCTCGCGCGCTTAGGGTCAGGCCCCAGAATGTATGAGTCGTCGTCGCACTTTCTGGTCTTCCCCTTGTTCTGCCTCTCATGGGTCTTACAGAGGAGTCGGTCCCTTTTGTGTTGGACTCATCATTTGTTCAATATATTTGGGCTCTGGCGTGGCACTCCCTCGGAGACGGATACAGGCTCTGATACCACTTTGTCACGGGCTCAGCGGTACGCCCGTGCGGCGCCTATGCCGAGCGCACCTTACGGCACAGGCCAGCCTTTCCCATGTGGCATACAAGCATGTATGATGGTTGGATGAGAGGGATTGAGTATAAGTACCTGCACATGTAGACGTCTGTTAGAACTGGCAGGTCGTAGGAGCATATGAAGACTGGCACGTTGAGGTAGATGCTAGCTTGTCCACAGGGAAAGTCGGGCCGTGACATATGGCTGATGATAGACCACATCATGCAGAACCAGGCTAACTATAAATGATAAAATATCATATCATGCAAAACCAGATGAATGAGAGATAGTTGCATATATCTGAAAGTATGAATGATGAAAGACCATATCATCCGAGATAAAACCATGAGAGATGAGAGAAAATATAATAGATTAGCGAAGAAAAAATAGAAAAGAGAGAAAATATAACTCATTTAATAGTTTATTTTTTTATATCTGTCTATATCTGTATAATTTCATCCTTAAGAGCATGATCCAAATCACTTACTCTAGGAGTTTTCATATCATAGTTTTTTTCAGTGGTAGCATCCCTTACAAACAATTTTTATATTAGTGATTCAAGATTAAATAATGAAGAGTTTGTAAAACCGAAGGAAAAAACAAGGAACAATATAATGCGAGATACTATATGAACTATGTGAAGCCAAATCATGCGGGATCCTATAATACAAACCATGTATTATAAATTTATTCCAGAGTAAATCATGAGCGACCATTAAAAGAGACTATAACATGAGATATCAGATATAAAATTATTATAATATTACAATAGTTAAGCAAAAAAAACAATATGATATAAAAATAAATACATGTTGAAATACATATGTTAAATAAAAGAGTTTTTGTCAATATCAAATAATTTAGATCACCTCTTTGTCCATAGAAACAATAATATTAGTAAAATCTTGGCTCACTTCTATTGCAAGAGAACCCTTTATATTTTTCCTAATAACATTATCATCTATAGTAGGAACATCTTGGATCACATCTACAGTAGGAGAAACCTCTTCGTTTTCCACAAAAATGTTAGGTGGAGTATCTTGGTTTTCGAAAGGAATATTAGGATATTAGTTTTTTACAACAAAAGTAAAGTTAGGATAGTCTCGTTCTACAACAACATAATGTAGATAGTCTTGGTTTTTCGCACCAACATGATGGTTTCTAGGGCTGGAGGTGGGTCTTGTTTTTGCACATCAACATTAAGATGAACATCCAGTTCTTTCATGACAAAAGTAATTTTAGGATCATGCACTTCTATAACAACATTAAGTGGAGTGTCTTGGTTTTCCACACCAAAATTAAGGATCTCTTGTGTTGGAAGTGGGTCCGGTTTTTGCACAATAATATTAAGATGAGCATCATCTTCTTCCTCAATATCAATATTAGAGTCCTTGTGGGCTGGAGCCTCCTATATTAGAAAAAGTTACTATATAATGATTTGTTGATCTTTCTGGCTTGTATTAGCATATGTAATAGTATTCACAATACATGTTTTTTTATTTAGTTATTGTTTCACTTTATCACGTCTTCGCTTTTTTTCTTTCATATATTTTTTAGGTGTTCTTTAAAGTTCATCATATGTGTATATCTTCAACATAAGCAGTGGAAATGTCTGTTGTAGCTCCATCTTTGTGTCTATCTTTTAAGCTTCATTTGTTTTTGCATTTCTGAAATAACCTAGTCTTTTTCACTAAGTTTCTTTTTTAGTTTTTCAATCTGAAGTTCATAATTATTATGTTCAACTAATTTTTTCTCTATTATATTCAATGTTTATAAGTTTATGTTTTGCCTGGACACAGGCTCAGTTGGTGTTGGGGATTATTTTTTTTCTGCAAAATAAGTATGAAACCATGTTAATGATACAAAATCATCAAAATAATGATAGACGGAAAAACTTATAATGATGTAAAACCATATAAACTATATGATAAATGTGAAAGTGATGTAAATGTTGATAATTATGCAACCATATAAATGATACAAAAACATGTATACTATGACAGATGAGAAACCATGATAGATGAGAGACCATTAGAAGATGAGAAACCTTGATTAAATGAGAGACCATTAGAAGATAACAAACCATGTTAATAATATGAAACTATCAAAATGATGATAGAGGCGAAACTTTATAAACGATACAAAACCATATAAACTATGGTAGATGTAAAACTAATGTAAATGATGATAGTTGCGCAACCATGTAAAGTATGACAGATGAGAAACCACAATAAATGAAAGACCATTAGAAGATGATAAATGAGATATTTTACCTTTTGGGGGTACAACAATCTCTTAATTCTTCTATTTTCTACTATAATATGGTAGTTTATGTTAGCTTGTTTGTTTAAAGGCTTCTTCTTCGTTAGTTTTTTGTGTCCCTTTATATTTCTAAGAATCTAAGATATTGAATTTTAATTTTTAGAAGCAACCAGTACGTTCTATTGGTGGAAGCTTATGTTTTTCTATAGGACCAACTTTTGTTGCACATTTTGAAGCTTTTATTTGCTTTGAAATTTTACTTACTCATGTTCTCCTCCACTTTGCAGTTTTACTCCATGTATGTTTCGTACGTCCTTAAAAAATGGATCGATCTACTATTTTCTCTACATCAGTAGAATCATTTCCATCTAGTCTTGGTACATATCCTAATATGCACCTTCGTCATTATCGCTGAGATTAACTTGCGTACCATGAACATCCTCCGGAAAATCATCATCTTTTTCCTCCACAAGAATAACATCCCTATATTCTTTCTTCATATGAACATTCTCTTCATCTTTTTATCCATTAAAATCCTCTTATGAATCTTTCTTCTTGTAAACTTCTTCAGCCTTTTGGATCTCTCTACCCAGTTCTCTTCTTCTTCTTCTTCTTTTGTCAGGTTCAATTCTCCTTCCAGAACCTAAATTTTTTTAAAATGTTTAAGGAAATGACATTTATTCATTTATAATGCAAAACTAGAACAAAGAAAATGTTAGAGAGTTTTACATGTATAAATATACTTGTTCATCTGTGATCTCATTTAGATCGTTAATCAAATTCAATTTTGTTTTACTCTCAAGACCCAACCATTTTTGGAATCTTGCTATATTTCCTTCAATTACATTTTTTTGATAAATAATTGCATGTTCCGTGATAAATGACTACATTTTAACTATTCTTTAGATACAATATTTTTACTATTTTTAATTGTATTTCTAAAATATAGTAAAAATACTAACCAGTAGTAGAGAAACACAACTAACTAATTTATCAGATTTATTTTATTGACAAAGGTTTACTAAATTCATCACCTTCTCCTTGTTTGCTTCAACCCAATCATAATTGTTTATTTTGTCCAGGTCTCTATGTAGTAGACCACTATAAAAGCTAGTACATCTTCAGATGTAAATAAAAGTCATGTTGAGCAGGTCAGCATTAAGAACAATATTACAACATCTTTTATGACATGTAATCCATGTGTCTTTGATTTTTTATTTAATGCATCTTATAAACATACGAAACTATTAGTTAATATAAATACATGATAGTTGCAGGACAAGTGAAGGAATTATAGATAAGGGGAATGTGTAGGATTTATAGATGCGGGACATGTGAATGCATGACAAATGAGGGACATGTGAAAGCATGATGAATGCAGGGCAAGTGAAGGCATGATAGACGCGAGATAGGTGAAGGTATGATAAATGAGGGACATGTAAAAACATGATAAATGTTGGAAATGTAAAGAAATTATAGATGAGAGACAGATGAAGGCGTGATAGACTTAGGACATGTGAAGGCGTGATGAATGAAGGACAAGTGAATGCATGATAGATGAGGGATGTGTGAAAACATGATAAATTAAGGACATGTGAAAAAAATGATAGACGTGAGACAAGTGAAGGCATGATAGATGCAAAACCTCATTTATAATAGTGTAAAAATATGTAACAAAACTTATAATTGCATACCTTTATCATTTTATTTGTGATTAGTTTTGCTCGGTTTTGTATAATTTTTCTCAAGGTTTCATCATAAAAGTATGTTTTTATAATCCTTGATTCTTCTTCTTCTTTTGTTTCTGAATATATTAGTTCGAAAATTTTGTTGTGTAATGATATGTGTTCCTTTTCATGCTTTAAACAAAAGATACTCTTGATGTCGTTGTTTGTAAGTGGTACCAATATTGTGCGTAATTTAAAGTTTTTTTTTTTATCATTATCATAAATTTTTATTATTTATATAATGAAATCTCAATTATTTTTTTAAATGATTTTTTTTTTCTCTTTTGAGCTCATATGTTCTATTTAGAGGGGAATAAAAGCGTGTTTTCTTTGCTGCTTCTAGGTATTCCAGTTTTATTTTTTATTTTTTCATCTATTTTATTAAGGAAAATATACATGACTTGAAGAAACAAGCTTTTTTCTTTGAAAAATTACAAAATTAGACTACAAAGTAGAAGAAAGAATAGATGTTTTGATTAATGAGGGAAAATACAATACATGTGAGGCTAGACGAATAATACGAAACCGTTCAATGACGATATGTGTTGAACCTTTTATAAAAGAATAAGAAAACATGTATCATGATAAATTCGAACCGGATATATGATGCAAAATCGTTCAATGATGATAGATGCAAAACTTTTTGTAAAATGATATGAAACTATATATCATGAATGATGCGAAACGAGATATATGATGTGAAACCATTCAAATGATAGTAGACGCGCAACCATGTAAATGATATAAAACCTAAATGATAACATATACAGGACTGTAGAAATTTAATTTGAAGCCTAGAGTTAATGCGAAGTCCGCGTATATTTTTAGACTCTATTTTGGAGTAATTATTTCGAAAATACTGGAAATTGAGTAATGTGCATCTCGTGTCTCACTATATGAGAGACATAATAAATTATCTTGTGCACAACAAATAAGTAACAAATATTACTAAAAAAAAATAGATACAAGATGATTACTAAACACAATGGTATTTATTGCTTTCACACCATTTGTTTGTTTTGTGTTATAAAAAATCAACTTTTAAACAAAAACAAAAAATACTATTTTTGGTTAGGAGTTATTTACAACTAGGGTAAATATCCTATGTAAATATTTCGATTCGGTTTTGGTTTTTCGAAACCATTAAAAATCTTATGTAAATATTACGAAGAAGAAGTATTAAAATATTTTCGCGATTGGGTTGGTCCAAATATTGATAATGATTTAGGTAATGGCATGAAACTCACTTTTATTAAAAAATAAAAATATTTTAACTTTTTTTGTAAAATTAAATTTAAATATCGAAATGGAATTTGATAATTACCAAATATATACATTAGCAATAAAAAAATAAATAGTGACCAATTATTACTATTATTAGTATTATTATTATTATTATCTCATTATCTCATTATAATATTATCTACAATTATTTTATTAGTTGTTTTATATTATACGTATAATACTTGTTGATAGATCACCATATCACAATATGTGATAAGAAATAAACAAAATCTTTAGACGATTTGAAAAGTATAAATAGGTGAAATAATCCAAAAGACGATAATAAGTTGATACAGTTGGAATTAAATTATAAAAATAGCGACACAAAATAAAATTTATCTCTTCCACAGTAGGCATAAACTTGTAGAAGTACTTGATGTTCATCTGTCACCAAAAACTTGGCATGAACTCCTGATAGAGATAACTTGAAACAACTCCACATGAAATGAAGGGCCAATGACGGAATGCCTAATATAACCACAACCTCGGAAATGGTAAGCAAGCTCACTGATAACAAATTCATAACTAACATCTTTCTTACGATTACCAAAACATGACTTCAAAGCATGACAATCCAAGTTGATGTAAATAAGTACCAAAACATGAGTTGAATTTGGCCAAAACTAAACAAAGACAGTAGTTTCACTTTTCTTAGTACTCCTTTTCAGGACACATGTTTTAGCCATCGGATCTCTAAACCCGAAGTTCAATTCCATTTCGTTGCTCAGACTCGTTCAAGATGTTTGGTGAAATTAAAGTTTCCACGTAAACAACCGCATCAGTATATTTACCGATAAAATACTTCGTTTCTATATTGAAAGTTGCCGAATCTCCCCTTAATTTGACCCTGTCGTGAGAAGGACAATGGAGAAGAGTTCTTAGCATCATGGCCACCATAACATGACCACCTATTAGTTAATTTTGTCCAAGATGAATTTACACCATATCCTTTCATCATCCAAATATCATAACGAACATCAAAAATAGGAGTCCCCACAGAGATAAAAAAAAAACCACCAAGAACAGGAAGCGGGAATTTATTAAAAGTCTCATTAGTTAAACAAAAAGACAGTATCCAATGAGAATCTACCCTTTCCGCATCATCTATATAAGTCCAGTGAAGAGCTTCGTTGACAAAAACCGCACATATTCTTGCGGGCAAATAGTCAACAATAAACGTGAATCATATATTTGATATAACTTTTTAGTCTCTAACTCAAATATCAGGTTTTTAATTCGAATACTATATCTTCATATGATCGAAAATATAAATAAAAATTGCAATCATGATCTTTTTTTTTTAATATTATTTTTTTATTTTTTTATATTATTTACAGAGTTATTTAAAATATTTTTTTAGTTTTTCTTACTTTAAAAATTTGATACAAATTTAAACAAAATAAGTTTAAATTTAAATAAAATATTAAATTTGATGGAATAACATTAGTATCGGTGGTGATAGATAACATAGATTTATTGAGTATAGATAGTAAAATAGTTTATGTCGGAGGTAGTGAAAATTTCTCACTCTTTACATTAGTCCAAAAATAGTAAAGACAGTCAAAAAACGTGCGAGCAATAAATTCTCGTTCAAATCCAATCCCTCAATTGGCATACCATCCTAAGCAATTGGTGAACCTAACAAAAATGACATTTGATTGACACACAATCCTCACATATAATAATTTAGATATTCTCGTAATTGTTTATCAAACTGATATGAAAGTTATGGAACAACAATTTAAGGGAAATAATTTTATCTCAAAAAATAATTGTGTTTTTATTGAGAAATATAAGTTCGCACAAGTAGTGCGCTCTCGAGATGAGATTATTGAGATGATTGAATTGTAGAAGAATACAATGATAGTCAGGTTGTTAGGACATACTGTTGGATACAATTATTTATCTATTACATGGAAATAAATTTGGACTCCTAAAGGAATGATTGAAATTGTGAACGTTAGACACGGGAATTTCATGATTAAGTTTTTGATTGTATACAAATTTAATTTTGTATTATTGTGTGGCACATGGATTATACTTAATTATTATGTGATAGTTTGAGAATGGATCCTAGATTTCAGGCTTTAAGTGAACTATATAACCACTACGAAAACTTGGGTTAATGTCGGGATGCAAAACTATACCTCACTTATTTTGGGGAAGATGGACGACTTGATTGGAAAAACACTTAGAATTGACCCATTAACTAAGATGAAGAATATATGAAACTATACAAGACTAGTTGGAGATTGATTTGGATAAGCCATTGGTATCGAAAATCCATATTGGAGGGGAAATATGTATGTGGGATTGCACTTGATTTGTTTTAAATGTGGTCATTTTGGTCATAAAAGAAAATAAACTGCCCGTCGAATTGACCTCGTCAATATAACATTATTATATAAATAGATATGGATAAACGTATTAGTGGATGGGGTGAATAATGGTATACCAATGATGGAAGATGAGTCTTCATTTTCTAATTTAACGACGGTTAAACGGAATAGGACTTATGGTCTCATAGCAAAGTCTTCGATTGGAGCTAGTTTGAGTGGTGGTCAAAATGATGCAGTGAGAGGGATTACCTCACAATTCGGGGCGTTACATATCGGCGAGCCTACTAAGAGAAAATTTGTGTTTGTGATGTGAGCTAATAATATTAAGTGTTCGAATGAGAAACATAACACATTTAATGGTCAAAAATCACTAAAACAAATGTGGGGAACTTGGGCCATAAGGTCACTCTAATGATTGAATTTGAAAAATCAAAGGTTTTAACGGTAGAACCCATGTGGTTGTAGTTGTTGGAGGGACTATTTTACGAAATAAAAACTAAAAAAATGGGTAAAGGAAGGCCTATGAAAGGTTTGAATCAGAATAATGTGAAAATTGGAGCGGGTCACTTTGGAAAAACTTCATGTATGTCAGGGACGAAAATGAGTAATTTGGAAAGAATGAGTTCAGTACAAGAGGGATAAACAATAAATTTAGATGTGTAGTAGGGTCTTGATGGATCCACGTGGATTTAGAAAAAAAAATATGCTTTATTTAGCAGCGATAATAAAATTGTGAATAAATCAAATAGATCAACAAGTCTTTGTGGGGTCCGATAGAGTGAGCATACCTTTATGGGAGTCCAATAGAAATATTGCGACTACGTTGTCGAAAACGTTAGATGAGTTGAATGTTCTTTGTATTTAGAAACTAAATAAATTAGACCTGAGGCTAATCTGATGGTGAATGTGGTTCCAGAATCACCAGAGAAAAATAGAGTGGAGAAGAGTCACAAGCAAGTCATCACTAGTTTCAGAAACAACATTATAAATATAAGGAGCACATATTTGTATTATGTAAGTCATATTTTTTTATGTGTACACTATATGAATATTATTGGGTTGGATTAAACCACTTATTCGTTAAATGTATCAGTTTAGAATTTTCATGGGGCAACGACATATAACTTTTAACGAGTTATTTTAGAGATGATACGCGTGCATAATGTGTGGTTAACTATTATAGTTGAGCCAAATGTAAGTGGTCACAAGTCTAGTAAGATAATCCGTATTTTGGGTAAGGTATGCTCAACAAGAGTTGAATAAAAACATTTAAAGGTATATTTTGGCATATGTGTGTATCCACGAGTAATAAAATTCATCAACATTGAAGTGTAAAAAAAAGTGTAGAATCATGGATTTATTCTGTAGTGTATGCTTATACCCAAGTTACGAAACATGAGTAATTAGCGGAAGCACTTATGATCTCTTTCCAAGGTCTCCAGACTCCATGGATTGTGTAGGGTGACTTCAATCAAGTAGGAAAGGAAGATAACAATAAATGAGGGGTCTATGGTATTACGAGTATAATGGAAACAAACCAAATAATGGAACCACAAATGGAGGTTAATTTACTTAAGTTTAAAATGGCTGAGGCTTACATGATGCGATGTTCAGAATTCGTATCAAAGGATAATAAGGCGTTTGGATAAAGTTTATGGAAATATGATGTTGCATACTCTATTGCCACATGCAATGGTTATTCATTTGGATCTGGCGCATTCAGACTACACTTATATATTAATAAAGATTATATGACTTAGTCCTCCACTTCGAAGACTTGAAAGATTCAGATTTGAGCCGACTTAATGTTTGAACAATAAATTTCAGGATTTTATTTGGGAGAAGTAGTATATATTTAAGTTAGGCTTCATCGGAAGTATATCCTCCATTCAAGGTTAAATCTAATTATTGAAACATGAGGTTTTTTATGATATTCATCGACAAATAAATTACTTCTTGCGAGAATTTGGGGAATTCAACTCTCGCTTCAAAGGTCGTATAATTTTTCAATTTTCAAACTTGGTAAAAAAAATTAAAGAATGAGTATATGATTATTCTAGAAGATAAGGAGATATTATGGTTTCACAATTCGAAATAGTGGTGGATAAGTTTGGGTGAGCATAACACACAATTTTACCACCTCTCAACCATACAAAAAATAATACTATGAGAACTAAAAGTTTGAGAAATGATAAAAATGAGTGGATTTTGGATCTACCAGAGGTTTCAAGTTTGGTTAGATCATTTCTTAAGAAATTTTATTCCACATATATCATGTTTGTTGGTCTGTTTTCCCTTCCATGTATCCTTCAACTCGGGAAAGTTGAATCATATATTCTAACTGAAGAGGTTTTAGATGACATATGTGTTTGTTGTATTTTATCCAAAATATTAGGATATAGTTAGCCTGTTTAATGTACACATGTGTCCGTTGTATTTTATATAAAATATTAGGATATAGTTAGCCTGTTTATGAGATTGGCCCTAACACGATTGGAAGATAAGAGATCCATACTCGGTTTAATGGTATGATTTTTCATTATATTCCTAAAGTTGATGACCCAAAGAGATTCAATTTTGTCTAATAAGATTGTTCAAATTTATTATGACCTTAATGGTTAACATATTGTGACATTTTCCAACCGAGCGTATTTGACCCAATCGGATGAGTTTTATTCTCGTCCAGTCTACTACAGATAATATAGTCTTGGTGCATGATGTAGACTATCGGTTTCGTAGAGTCACTGGGGTACACAAATATTTAGTGGTTAAGATTGACTTAGTTTGTGGTCCATTGAGGACACTGTCACTTAGTTTGGGTTCCTAACAACATGTGTAAGTCTTATAATTACCTCCATAAGTTCGAAATCGATATAAATTATACGAAACGGAAAATTTCTTGAGACTTTCACATCGCAACGAGGTATCATTAAATGGGATCTGATGCATTCTTATTTTTTTGTCATATATATTAAATTATTATCTTATATGATTTAAGGTCTTTGTAGTAGTGATGAACGAAGCCTAATCCAAATCTATAGGTAAGGCCTTCAGTCTCTCACGTCTTCTTTGTAAAAGATTCAATGTTGTTTGTAGAGACTTTAGAAATTCAAAGTGATTAAAGAAGTATTACGGTTGTTTCCTGATGAATTTGACCAATCGATAAGTGATGAGAAGTCGATGATAGTATTTTATGAGAATCTAGAACATAGTCACAAAAATGATTTGACGTATATGAGTGGTTTTTTTATCTTAGTGAATCTTTGGGGACGCATCTGGGTACACTAATTTCTTTAGGTCGTCTCTCATATGGAAGTAGGATTTTAAGGACTAAGTTGTAAATAATGTAAATTTAAGCATTAAACAGTAAATAATGTAAGTTTAGTCCTTAAATTGTAGATAATGTAAGTTGTAGAGAACATTTGTGATTATGTATAATTGTTAAGGACTAAAGGGAAATTTGTCCTCTTTTTTAACAGATTTTACTTTAAGGCTAAGTCTTGGATTCTCTATATAAAGGGCAAGGCTAACCTAATAAAGGGGTTGAACACTTTTTCTACTAAACTCATTTGTGCTTAAACTTTCTCTCTCCAAAAAACTCTCTAACTCTTTCTCTCCTTAGAATTTTCTTATAACAATTTCCTAAGGAAACATCTATACTCACTAGTCTCCTAACGGGTTTTTATCAATGGATTACTATGAAGATAAAGGGAAAATTACGGAATTAGATAACGTTAAATCTCTTTCTAGCGGGTCAGACATTTTTGGCCTAATCAGCTTTGAGCGTAATCCAGACTTATATTATGTAGAAAATAAAATTATCATGAATGTGTGTAGTGAAGTCGATCTGATTATTAAAAATTTCATTTGGGGTTCATCAACGGGGGATATGAAGATAAATTAGGTGGCATGAGGCAAGATGTGTAAACCTAAAATGGAAGGGATATTAGATTTATGGGAATAATAAATTTTAATAAAGAGTTATTTATTATAAAATGACAATAGGTTACGAGTAATAATTCTTAGACCAAAATATATTAAGGAATGATCAATGGACCGTATAGTTAATTGTTGGATTCGAGGATATGTAAAAACATCTTGGAAGGGTGGGAAGCGCAGATTAATGTAGTAGTATAGTTCAATACTGTGATGAGGGAGCGGTACAAATAGGAGTTGGAGCCATTATTAGTATATTCGGTAAAATTAGCTTATAATCATTGATTTTTATAAATGAGGAGGCAATATTCAAGTGAGAAAAAAATTTACGCTCAAGAGTCCACAAAAAGTATGTGTACGACGACAATTAATATGGTGAGACAAGTTGTCACAATGTTGATTCTTTGCGGTGGATGTGGTAAGGCCCTGTAGATGACTATTCACACGTTCTTAGATTGTGAAAGGTAAAAATATCTTTGAGACTCATGGAATGGACTTCTGGATTTAAAAAATACCTTCAAGAGTATGATGCAGTGTTCAACACCTATCATAATAACTTCAAAACTAATAACTTCGAGAGTATGATGTAAATAATAGCGATTTAACCTTATAGTAATAACTAATTAATATTTGATTAATTTACACGTGTTTAAGCTTATCCAACATCCTCCCCTTAAGCCCTTATTTGATAATATCTTATGATACTCATATTCTTGAAAATATACTGTAAATTTGATTACATAAATTTCCAGATATTTTGCACAATATGTCTTGGCTTTAAGTCGGCTAGCTAATTCTAAACTTTTTCGATATGTCTTCTGCACCATTGAGTGCACTATTACATAAGCAGATTGGCTAAAATATAGATTTGTAATCCCAAATAGTAGCATAGTTTAAAAATCGGTCAAAGTGTATACTTTGATGTGTGTTTTGAATTGGTTCGATCAACAACCAAATAGATGTGTATTAATTGGTATAGTTAGAACTGACACAATTTGGAACATACGCTTTTCTCTTTTATGCAGACGCTCAGAATCAACGTTCTGATGCATTAAAAGTGTACGGATGAATTTGTTATGCCAAGACTCTAAACTCTTAAAGAGCATTAATCAATCACGTAGTTCTTTTATGTCTTTATTAGTTATGTAATTAAAAGTAAAATTGTTTAAACATTAATTCCAAGATTGAAAATTTAAAATGTAACTGTTTGCAGTGCTACAAGTATTGCACCTCTGTTAGGTTTAGTTCAGCCTCTTACAATAACTATGTTATCCTTCCTATTCAGTCTCTTAATATAAGTAATTTGTTCCTATTCAGTCTCTTAATATAAGTAATTTGTTGAGCCTTCTTAATCTTAAACCTCCTAGTATAATTATGTTTTAGTTGATGAACGTTTAATTAGTTTTAGTAAGGTTTAATTATCTTAAACCTCCTAGTGTAAATGCGCTGCAACATAAATTATATACTCATACAATACCCTAATCTCTAGTAGGTGTTCATTGGCCAACCTCTTATTCCATTAGTTATTGTCCTCCTTACACATATTGATAGCAACAACCCTTACTTGATAGTCTCTTCTGACACTCATATTCTCGAAAATATGCTCCAAATTCATTATGTAAATTTTTAGATCCTTTACACATTGAGTTGTGCCTTTAAGTAGGCTTACTAATTTGAAACTTGGTCAATATGTCTTCATGTTTAGCACCATTGAGTGCATGCTGGAGATATCATATTCGAGATTGTGAATTATGTTTTCAATTATCCTTTCCACGTTGCTAACGCTTACCAAATTTTTGGATATCTCGTTTTCCATTTTTTCAGCAATCGTATCAAATAGTTTTGTCACGTCTATTTGATTATCCTTTGTTGTATTATGGATTGATTCTTCATACCTTCAAAATCCTATAATCATTCCATGTTCTGTTGATGGTTCCATAAGTATATCTTTTTGTGCCCTCCTCTGATACCATTTTAGGTTTATGGTCCTTAGTTCTACACAAAATATATAATATACAAAAGTATATGATGGCGTGGCGGAAGATTAGAAGAAGAAAACATTGGATATGAAACCCTAATCTAAGGGTAACAAAGACCGAAATTTTCAGAGATGAAAAATATATTATTCCAAAAACTTAAAATAACTTAAAGCATATGAGGCTTTATACAAGAGCTTCTCAAAACCCTAAATTAGAATACAAAGAAATAAAATAAATATTCTAAAATCAAATCAAATCAAATCTTAATATGATTAGATTTGATTTGAATAATATAAGATATTTGAATAAAATAAAAAAAATGTTTGTGTTTGGACTTTCTCGACTACATGAGTATATAATTTATGTTGCAGCGCATTTACACACCGGAGACGTAAAATTTTAGTTTAGAAATGTTTTTTTCTGGTTCAATTCGTATAAGAATACAATATTCTTTTAAATAGATAATAATTTATAATGGTTTAACCTTCTCTTAATAACTAATTAATAATCGATTAATGTACATGTGTTAAAGCGTATCTAACATTCTCCCTTTTAAGCTCGAACTTGATTGTTGTCTTCTTCGTCTTTGTCCTTCTACACAATTAATTCTTGGTGATGGTTTGTTCAAGCATATTCTAGCCATATGCAGACCGTTACATATGTAACATCATTTCTTTTCTTTCTTCTTGATTTTTCTTCTTTTCTAAAGAGTTCTTCAAAATCTTGTTGGTTCATCTTAAACGATCTAATTTCAAAATCGTCTTTATTGTTGTGTCAATTTCGTTTGACCTAATCCTTACTTCTTATTGTATTTCTTCTCCCACCCTACTACGAAGTTGTATAACTTGTCTTATCATGCATTATCAACTGATATATCTTGCAATATTTCATCAAACTTGTCTTATCATGCATTATCAATTCATATATCTTGCAATATTTCTTTCACTGCCGGTTCGCTCTAAATCACCAAAAACCCGCTTGGCTAAAAAACTCATCTGTCTGAGAGTAGCACGTAGTTCATGTTTCATTCATACGCAACACATGGCTTTACCTTATTTAGTGCACCATTACACAATCACATAGCTAAAACATAATTTTTTTTATCCTAAATAACAGTATAGTTGTAAACATCGGTCGAAATCGGTTCGATCAACAACCGCGCATATGAGTATTAACTGGTATAGTTAGAACTTAGAACATGTACATATTAACTGATATAATTTGGAACATACGCTTTTTTTGTATGCAGACGCTTGGAATCACCATTCGCAGGCATTAACAGCATGCGAATGAATTTGTAAATGCCCAAGACTCTAAGCTATTCTAAAGCATTAATTAATCAAGTAGTTTTATGTTTTTATTAGTTATGTAATCAAAAGTAAAATTGTTTAAATATTAATTCAAAAATTAAAATTATAAAATGTAACTGTTTCTAGTGCTAAAAGTATTGCACCTCTGTTAGGTTTAGTTCAGTCTTTTAATATAACTATGTTATCCTATTCAGTATTTTAATATAAGTAATTTGTTGAGCCTCCTCATTCTTAAACCTCCTAATATAATTTTGTGTTAATTGATGAACGTTTAATTAGTTTTAGTAAAGTTTTAATTATTTTACGTTTTTTAAACATACAACTGTTCTGCTTTTTAGGGGCCAACAGCCTCGAGGACCGTCTCGAATTTTCGAACATTGAAAGGTAGTAAACAGATTCTAACACTCCCATATTCCTTGTTGGAAACATTTTACGGAGGCTTAGGATGAAGCCTTAAATAGTAAAAACACTTGAAATCTTGCTACTTACAAGCCTACACTGAATATACTAGAGAAAAAAGATGCATATTTAGAACTAAAAATAACCCAAATAGCTATCTACAAAGACATGTATGTAAGCTTAGTTGATGGCGAACGAGTCCATCATGATTACACGAATATATTTAGCCTAGCAATCAAAACTTCTAAAATCAGGATTATTCTTACTATTGTTATGTCTAAAGACTATGAAAAACTGCAATTGGTTGTTTATAGTGTCTTCCTAAAGTGTGTTTTAACTCAGGAATGGATTGTAGAACCTAAGACTTTTGCAACATAGATTTTACTTCCAGAAATGGTGAGCACTTCAACAAAATATAAACACAGCAGTTGAAAATCGGGATAACATCATCTTCTCTTGTTATAAAATGATCTTCATGTCGGACAAATCCTAAAAACAGCAATACGAACTATTCACACGACTCTAGGACAAACCAAGTAGCATTAGTTACACAAAATACTCAAGACTGATATTAACAACAACAACACATGTTTTTCTGGTAGCTAGAGCAAATAGCTTCCATACCTCTGATACTTACATGAAAACATAAAAAAGGAGATTGTAAAACCTCAAACAGATAAAGTTCTACCAATAAGGGTTTTTGCAGAAACAATCAAACAAATGAATGATATCGGAAATAAAAGAAAAACGTTTGGCCTTCAAATAACATAAACAAAAAGAGAAAGTCACCCGCTCTTCTTCATCGTCGGTCTCAGTTAGACAGACCATTTGGTGAGAATAGACTCTCCACAAAAACAACTACTTCTGACTCATAACTAGTCCAGATACTCTTTGGAAAGAATATCTTAGTCTTAGGGTTGAACTTCACCAGGCCGAGCCAATCAAATAATATAATCTCACCCTCTATCGTCGAACATAATGGATTTAATCGTAAATTATATCCTTTGTTATCAGGCAATTTAATCGAAGATTCCTCTGCACCATACTCATTGGCAGACCATATAGTGTAATGATTTGTAAAAAAATGAAACAGCACACAACTAAGCCGTCCTGCTAGAACCCCTAAGCCTCTAACAAAGTGGCCAACAGACTTGGGTATGATAATTTCCTTCAAAGTGTTGTCTGCTAACTTAAAAGCCATTATTTTCATGTGACCATTTATCCAATGAAAAGCTCCATTCAAGAAAATCACAGGTTGTTTACAGAAATTTTCAATCTGGCCCACTTGCAAAACGCTCCAAGAGTTACTTTTGAGAGAGTAAACCACAACTCCTCTAAAATCAACAGACTTACTGCTCCTCCAATAACAAACCAAAACCTTGTAATCATCGGTGTACTCGTCGTACCCAAAACCAGCATTATAACGACAATCTTCTCGGACGAAATTACCACCTCGTCTGTCCGGAATAGCGGATGGACGTAATTCTCTGTAGTGACCAGTGCTAGGGTTCCATATAAACATCTCTTTAAAGGAACCATTACGAAGGCAAACCAATCCGTTGCATACACCCACCATGCTTAGATTCTTGTATGGGAATGTGAGAGTTTTGACAGCGGAATCATCCGCGAAAGGAGATAAATTGTAATCCAGAGATTTGAAATATCCACCGCTGGTATATAAAATCTTGTGATTGTTGCAATTACGATTTGAAATCGAGCATCTGTGGTGTAAACAAATGAATCGGGAAGTGGATATGAGAGAAAGCCATGATTTGCATACACACCTGAACCGGACCAGAGATTTGACCGGCAATCTTACGAGTATGTCTTCTTCCACGATCAGCTCCGGTAAATAAGCGGCCATTACTGTTTGAATCACTACTCGACTGAACTGATAATGGAGAAGACAAACTTAATATAATCCCCCAGCATGCTCTATATTTTTGGTGGCACTAAATATTATCTAAGAGCACTAAATATTATCTAATAAAGATTAGATAATATGATAGATTATTAATTTTTCCAACAAATACCTAAGTTATAGGGTAGTTGTTATTTCGTAGATAATAGGAGAAAAAAAGGGTAAGTAAAAAGATATTGAATATAACAAATAGTAACAAAATATATTTTTACGCAGTGGAGTGAAGTAGAAGAAATATAGTTTTAACCGGTCTAACCTAGTCCAAAAGTATATATCGAAAACAAAATATCTAAATTTAGATCAATTGGAAAATGTTTTTTAAAAGTAATAGCTATATTTAACCTTTTCTATTCTGATCTAAACTGTCTAGACGCTTAGAGCAACTAAGGAATAGATATTAAATTGCAATAATTTAAATCGTCTTTTATTCTAATAGCTTTTGTATATTTATATTTTTTTCATTTTAAAATATAAAAAAATTCTATAAATACATACTTAATTTAATTAGCTCATTATTACCTAATATCCAAAATATTGTATACTATTAATATTTGGATTTAGACTGTTTTAGGTTGAAAATCTTTTTTTTCCCTTCTCAACCAAAATCTTTCGGCACCTATTCCATCTTAAACAAAGTAAAAGTATTAAACCTCAGACAATGGTTTTCACTCTGACAAAGCAATCTATACATCATCGACCGTTATTCATCACCTAAGAATACATATTTGACGAGTCGCTAAGACCTCCACATTACCCTACAAGTACCTCAGACAATGGCGGAGCTACGGTGGTGTCTGTGGGGTCTAGGAACCCACTATTTTGGGTTTAAGAACCCACTATTTTCTGTATATACCGTTAATAAGCATATAAATAGCAAGATAAATCATATTCTAGTGGAAAAATATAGGTAAGAACCTAGAGGTCTAAGGTTCAAACCTCAATTGCCTATATTTTATTTTTTTTCTCAATTACCTATATTTTATTTTTTGACAATAACCACTAGGACAACATAATATTTTGATCCTGCCTACGTCACTGCTCAGATAAAATTGTGTTGCTTCATCATCACCTAGCTTCTGTAGTTGTAGGATCCAATTGTATTTAGAGTGTATTTTGGTGGTTCATTACATCTACGTTCTTAGTTAAACTCATATTGTTGTTACTTATGTCGTCGATCACTGGTAGCTTCTGGTGTTGGTGGACATTATGTTTCGAGGTACTTTCTAGGGTTCTTACGTGGACATATTATGTTACATTTTAATGTGTTGTGTTGTTTCTAGGTTGTAGTGTATTGTCTTGTTTCTAGCTTTATTCGTTGTTGATGAGTCTGGAATTATTCACCACCACTCACTGTGAAAACCGGACAGGGAAAATCCGGATAATAATTTCCCACTGAGGTATCCGGACAGGACAAAAGTATTAAAACACTAAACACTTTTTTGACTAAGCTAATTGTTAATCTGCTTAATAAACTAATGGGGCTTTGAACTCGACCCGGTTTCACAACTTGACTCGAAAGCCCATGGGTCCATAATTAAGGGTATAAATACCCAACCACTTTCATTAACGAGGGTAATGAACATTTAATACAACTAGGCAGCTCAAATCTCTCACTACAAAACACCCAAACATATAATACCCTTAAAATTCCCCAAAACATCTGACAAAATTACCCTTATTCCAAAATAATCCACATCAAATTGGCGACCACAGTGGGAGAAGAAGGTGCCTGAATCCAGCATTCAAAACCAGCAAGAAAAATTAGTTCGGATGAATCCGGACGAGTAAGCGGTGCCACCACCTTTGATAGAAGTGGTGGGTGAGAATGATGAGTACACAGTCGTAGAACGAGACAGACTAAAAGTTGAGATAGAAGCCTTGAGAGCTGCTAAAAAGGCGGAGTTAGAGTTGAAAGAAAAATCGAAAGTGTCAGCCATTCACCACACTGACAATCCAAGGGAGAATGACCCATCAGTAAAGACTCACTTGAGTACTAAAAAGACCCATGTCAGCTCCAAAAAGTCTTACCGGTCTAAACCTCTGGAGAACTCAGATTCTGAATCCTCTAGCAGCTCCTCGAATGAGGATGGACTTGAGGAGTCCCTGTCATCCAATAAT
Organism: Limnanthes douglasii subsp. nivea; assembly: GCA_036936605.1. NCBI lineage: Eukaryota > Viridiplantae > Streptophyta > Magnoliopsida > Brassicales > Limnanthaceae > Limnanthes > Limnanthes douglasii. The sequence goes on from JAUPFV010000004.1 coordinate 128,957,254, forward strand.
GATGAGGGAAGATCCAAGAAGAAGCAAAAGTTGGTTAAAATATTCAAGAAAAAAGGATAGGCATGGAAGGTTGAAAAGGCATTTGGGAAAAGGGTCATCTCACAGCCACAGCCATGGCCGGAGGCATGTGGATCAACATCTGATGGATCCCTTTGCTTTCCATGATGAGCCAGGTATTTTTACAACACCTAATGAAGACATTGTCTTTAGTCGTGGCTGAAATTGGAGACAATCTCCATTGTCCTCCAAAATACTGTCCGGAAACCTTCCTAAGAGGTTTGACAGTACTAAGATGGAAAAGTATGATGGAGTAAGGATCCAGATAATCATCTGGAGCAATTTAAAAAAATTATGATGAATTTTGACGATGATGACAAGTTAATCTATAGAGTTTTCTCTCAATCTCTTACGGGGAGTGCTCTGAAATGGTACAATAGCCTACCGCAAGGGTGCATCAGGAACTTTGATAAGTTTTGGGTGGCCTTCCAGAGGCAGTTTGTTGGAAGTAAGGAGCTGAAGGGAAATGTAGACACTATTATCCATTGTGCCCAAGAGCAAAATGAATCATTAAAAGACTATATAAGTCGGTTCGTGAACACAAAGAATGGGTTAGCTGATTACTTTGAACAAGTAGAAATAACTTCTCTAAGACAGGGTTTGAACCCTAGGAACCTGGCCGATTCGGTAACCAGGAAGAAGGCCGTGACGTGGGGCGGATTATTGTACCAGGTGGGAAAGAAAATCAATGTAGATGAAACGAAAAAGACTAGGGTGCACAGGCAAGTGAGGTCTGCCCCAGCTGCACCAAACCAGAATCAGTCCGGATACAAGGCTAAGGAAGCCGGACAGGGTCCCAACAGGGCCAAGGCTCAATCTCACCCAGCTCCAGCTCAGAGCCAGCAGTCCAGAAATAAACGAGGACCTTGGGTCCAACCGGAGTGGTTTGCCGAGTTGAAAGAAAATATGACAACCAACCTATGACAAAACAAAAGATGAGGTGCATTTTAGGAAATCGGCAACGCTTCAATCTCCTAGAGAAAGTCGTAATACTTGTTTATGTCAATATCATCATGATATTGGCCATAACACGGAAGATTGCATCGCTTTGAAACAAGAGGTGCATAATCTGATTGAAAGAGGAAAATTAGGTGCCTATGTCAAAAGAAGAAGTGAGAATAGGCCTGATAATGCTCATCGGACCGGCCCGACAAACAATGCAGGGACATCGGCTCCGGACGGGGCCATGGTAATTATTGAAAGATTTGATATAGAATCAGAGTATTAAAATCCTGACCCAGCCCAGAATAAAGTGGGGGTGATTACAGAACATACCAAGACAGTGTCTTGGCTGATAAGCGTTTTTTAGTCACTTACTATATTCAGAGGAGACACAATGACTGCACCGACTTCTTCTTCAAGAAAGAGGCATGTTCACACTCTGGCTACCCAGTTAGAGGGAGGAATATCCTCCTATCAGTCCCAAATTATTTTTCCCTTCATTTTTTTATGAAGATGACTTGAGGGACGTAGCTGGTCCTCATGAAGATGCAGTGGTGATAGGAGTATCAATTGGGGGCAATGATATTAGGCGAATTTTGGTTGACACTGTCAGTTCAGCCAACATCCTCTTTTTAATTTCCTATAAACAGATGAAGAAATCAGCGGTGATTCAGCGTTCGAACAAGTCCATTGTGGGTTTTGCGGGAAGCTCTGCGGACGTGGTCAGAGAATTTAAGGAGAAGGTCGTGTTAGGCAAGGGCCCTTTCAAGAAGATGGTGAGAGTACTTTTCGTTGCGGTAGATTGTCCCACGTGTTACAATGCCATCTTGGGAAGATCTTGGCTCTCCAAGATGCATGTTGTGGCTGCAACAGTTCACCAATGATTAAAATATGTTGTTCAAGGACAAGTGGGAATTGTCCGGAGTAGCCAAAAGATAACAAGGGGATGTTATGCAACTGCACTTGCCCCTAGAACTTTAGGTGCAGTCCGGGTAAATGAGGATTAGCAGTTGGTGGGGCCATCTAGTGGAGAGGGTGAAATTGATGACCCCGGAGAGACCCCTGGTGTTTTGATACCAATTGAAGAGGTTGAAACCCACTATCTGGCTGAAGGAAGAAATGTTAAGATTGAATCTAAGATGACATCAGAATTAAAAAGCAAAGTGTTGTCCTTTTTGGCAAACCACCAACATGTTTTTGCTTGGTGTAATGCTGATGTGACCGGAGTGCCCGCAGATGTTATATCACAGCAATTATCCATCCGGAGAGATGTAGCACCTGTTGTGCAAAAAAAAAGAGCCTTTTCTAAAGAAAAAGCTGATGTCATAGTTCAAGAAGTTGACCGGCTCACCAAAATGGGGCACATAAAGAAGACCGAGTAGCCTTTATGGACAACCAATCTAGTGTTAGTAAAAAAAGAAGAATGGGAAATGGCGTATGTGTATCGACTTTACTGACCTCAACAGGTCTTGCCCAAAAGATCTGTATCCAGTCCCCCGGATAGATCAGTTAGTAGACTCCACATCTGGGAACAAGTTGTTGTCCTTTATGGATGTCTTCTCTTGTTATAATCAGATACGAGTGGATCCGAAGGACCAGGAACACACTACTTTTGTTACAGATAGGGTCCTCCATTGTTACAAGGTGATGCCTTTTGGGTTGAAGAATGTTGGGGCTACCTATCAAAGGGTTGTGAATAAAACGTTTGCTCATCAAATTGGAAGAAATATGGAAATATATTGACGACATGATGGTAAAAAGTGTGGAGGAAGAATTACATTTAGAAAATCTTCAAGAAACTTTTGCCAACTTGGCAAAGGTTAATTTAAAATTAAATCCAGAAAAATGTGTTTTTGGAGTACAGTCCGAAAATTTTCTGGGGTATGTGATAAGTGAGAAAGGGATGCAGCCTGATCCAGACCAGCTTGATGTCTTATTACAGATGGATCCTCCTCGGAATATAAAATAAGTGTGAAGGTTGACAAGAAGGTTAGCTGCTTTAAATCGTTTTATCTCAAGGTCTTCGGATAGGTGTGCCCCATTTTTCCATACTTTAAAGGGTGCTAGAGATTTTAACTGGTCTCCATATTGCCATCAGGCGTTCAATGAAATAAAAAAGCATTTATCTTTCCCCAAGACTCTTTATAAACCTATTGATAGAGAAACATTATACATATATTTAGTAGTTTCCGAATGTGCTATTAGTGCAGTACTAGTGAGAGAAGTGGAAATTTATCCTCGTTCGGTGTACTTTATCAGCAAGAGCCTGATGGATGCTGAAAAGAGTTATTTAAAACTTGAAAAACTAGCACTAGCTTTGGTAATAGCTGCTAGAAAAATGAGGGCCTATTTTCAGTCTCATTCTATCATTGTTTGGACATCTTACCCTTGAAAAATGTCCTTCAGAAGGCAGATATATCAAGGAGGATGACCAAGTGGTCGGTAGAATTGGGTGACTATAATATTGATTTCACCCCTCGAACTGCAATCAAAGCTCAATCTGTCGCGGATTTCCTGGTTGAGTTCCATTCGGACAGAAGTACCAAGCAAGGTGCAGATGAGAAAGCTAAAATGGTATGGGTTGTCCGAACAGATGGATGATCAAGTACCATGAGCTGTGGTGATGGGATATGTTTAACCTCTCTGTATGGTGATAAGTTATACCATGCTATACGTTTTGCTTTTAGGGCTTCTAACAATGAGTACGAGTATGAGGCTGTTGTAGCTGGTCTGAAATTAGCTTTTCTGTGTGGGGCTAAAAGAGTCAGATTAATGAGTGATTCTCAGCTTCTTATCCATTATGCCCAAGGTCAATCTAAGGCAAAAAACGTAGCAGTTGATTAAATACTTGTTCATCCTTAAAGAAGTGGCAACTAACTTCAAAAATATTAGCTATGAACATATACCGAGATCGGAGAACACACTAGCAGACTCCCTAGAAACCATAGCATACTCTGAGTCCTACCCATGGATTCATGTGCAAGAATGTCCATCCATACAACCCAATTGGGGTAGGGAAGAAGAGGAAAGTTGAAGTACACAAGTGGTTCAGCCTAAAGACTGGAGACATCCCCTTATTCAATACATTTCTGATGGCATTTTGCCTCCGGAGAAAGCTGTGGCAAGGAAAATGAAACACAGCGCTCGTGGTTTTCTAACCATAAGAGATATCTTTTATAAGAAGTCCTTTAGTAGACCTCTCCTTCGTTGTTTGGGAAAAGAAGAGTCCCAAATTGTGCTATCTGAACTACATGATGGTTAAAGATCAGCACATTGTGGCTATAGAGCTTTAACCAGAAGGGTTTTGTTGGCCGGATACTACTGGCCATCCACAATGGCAGATGCCAAGGAATTGGTAAAGAAATATGACCCATGCCAGAGGTATGGTAATGAAATTCATATCCCAACTGTCCCACTAGAATCGATTTGTGAACCAATACATTTTGCTCGTTAGGGACTGGATTTAGTAGGGCCTCTACCGGTGGCATCCGGAGGGTGCAGAACTATTATTGTAGCCATTGATTATTTTTCAAAGTGGATTGAAGCAGCCCCCCTGGCAGGAACTACTTCAAAAGCTGTTATAAAATATATCATGTCTAATACTTGTTGCAGATTTGGGGTTCCACAATATATAAGCACAGATAATGGGCCAGAATTTGATAACAAGGATGTGGAGAGTTTTTGTGCCTCTAGGGGCATTCAGCATTTCTTATCTTCTCCTTTCCACCCACAAGCGAATGGTCAAGTTGAAGTGGCAAGAATCTCCTTTTGCCTTGGTATATGGGATTGATGCAATTGTTCCTGTAGAAGCAACTCTTCCATCATACAGAGTCCACAATTTTTCCGAGCAGGCTAATGAAGTGCCAATCAGAAGTCAACTAGACTTAATAGAAGAGAAAAGGGTTAAGGCTCATCTTAGAACCACCCGTTATCAAGGCTTGATGAGGAGCAGGTTTGCTTCCAAAGTCAAAAGAAGGGATTTTCGACTAGGGGACAAAATGTTAAGAAAAGTCTTCTTACATACTAAAGAGAAGCAGTTTTGTAAGCTAGTTCCAAACTGGGAAGGGCCCTATGAGGTCGCTGAAAAGCTTAAACCTGGGACTTATAGGCTTCAAGCCAAAGATGGAAGAATCTTAAACCACCCTTGGAACATTGAACACCTCCGGTTATATTTGGAATGAAAGTTGTGTAAATATTTACTTGTTTAAAGTCCATGTAAATATTAGGGGGCATACTCTTTCCTACCCTAGTGGCGCGGGGAGGTTTTAATGAGGTGTCTAAGTTTCTTTTAATAAAATTTGATGCCTTTTTAAAAAAAATCGGCGTGCTTTGCTTTACAAGTTTCTTTAAGGTCTTCTAAGGATCTTTGGCACATCGGATTGATCTGGTGGAATGCTGACCATTTAACATTTGTCATCGGAGAATTTAAACACTCTCATCTTAAAGTACTTGTATAATAAATATGGGTTATTTAAACATCAGCCATTAAGATTGAGCTAATATGAAACAAGGCAAGAATTTAGCAAAGTAAAACTATCCGGCTAAAACCAGATAATGATATTGAAACATAAAATATGCCTTGGCCATCCACGGACTTTAAGTTTAGAGAGGAAAGGCTTGACCGAACTCAAACCGGACACAGTTACAAAAATGCTTTGGCCATCCAAGGACTTTAGTATATTATAAAGATAAGAAAATATAAAAACTAGTTAAAACTTCAGGGCTACTTTCCCTTGGATGTTCCTGCATCATCTTTTTTATTCTTCAAATATTTGGGTTTGTCGCTAGAACTCTCTCCGGTTCCTTCTTCCTCATTAGTAGTATCTTCAAAACCACTAGAATAGTTCTTCTTATCACCATCCACCATCGTATGGAATGGGATATATTCATATTCAACGTACTGCCACATGGTACTGAGCGTTCTCTTCGGAAATGTTTGATGAAAAAGCAAGACCATGTCAGATTTAACTTCGGCATACCTCTTTTCTAGGGAATCTATCACATCGTTGGTGTACCCATCAATCTTGGCATGGATCGTCTTTTCCTGCTCTTGCACCAAGTCCTCCTTCTCCTTGGTAACCTTGGACACAACCTCTTCAAGAGATGTCTTGTCACCGGACAGGGTTTGGATAGTATTGTCATTGGTCTTCACCTCTTCCTTCAAGATGGGGAGATCTTTCTCCAAGCCAGAGCACTTAGTTTGGAGCTCTATGTTAGCCTTCTCCGACGTGACCAACTTGGTTGCCAGATCTTCTTTCCCTTTCTTCAACTCCTCGAGCTCTTTCTTTAATGCCTCAATACTTTGGTTGGCGGCATTAAGAAGGTCAGAGGATAAACTCTCATTATCTGTATTGAGGGTATTGATGAGGGCAGACTGACGTTTTACTTACCTTTCCAAGTTGAGCACTGGCTGAATATGGCCCAGCAGATAGTGGGTCCCCGTATCTTTTTCCCTTGAAAAAGTGAAAGACTTACCATTAAAAGTTACCGTATTGGAGGAGCTTGGGGGAAGGTAAGGACCAGCGAAGTCATCTTTGTCAAACTCTCCAAAATAAAGGCCAATGTTTTGGAGGCCACTGATGTCTACTCCTTCCAAATCCCTTCGGCACCCCCTCCTGTTTGTAGATCACTTGGGATTTACTCTGCCAGGGTGGGGTCTGTTAGGTCGGCCGCAGGTAGAGACTTTGAAGGCCGGAGGACATCTTCATCCCCTAGGGAGACTTTCTTCTTCTTAGCAGTCCTCTCTTTACTGCTTGCTCCCCGTTTTTGTCCTTCTTAGGAGGTTTTGGAGGATCTTGAGGTCCACCTGCCTCCCTAATGCTCTCATCTTCAACTACTTTGAGTAAAGTAGCATCAATCCCCCCCTTGGGTCTGCGCTTCTTGGTTCTCCAGAGCGATCTCTTCTGCAGCACTCTACAGCCTCTGCTGCAGCCTTCTTTTTCTATCCCTTCCCTTTCATCTTGCTTGGGGGTTTGGCTCTAGAGGGAAAATTCAGTTTGCCCTCTTTCTCCTTTGTTCTCTTAAGGATAACGGCCGGAGGGGGTGGTGTAGCCAGCTCCTCCCATGTAAGATCTCTCCGGCCCTTAGTATTCCAGAGATGGGATCTCACCAGGTTGCCTGAGGTGAAGCAGTTTTGGAAGGCGTTTCCCCAACGGTCAGCAGCCAAGGCATTTAATTTGGCACATGTAGCCCGCCCCTCCTCCACATAATCGGAGAACTCCTACGACAACACTAACCAAAGAAAAAGAGAAGTAATTCAGGAATAATTGTTTTACAAAATGAGAATGACAAACAAAGTAAAATACTTACCTGAGCTTTTCCACCTCCTAGTGAGCATACTAGGATTGACACCAGCCTTGATTTTCCTCTTATTCTCTCATGTCCCGCTAATGAATGGGAACTGGGTATTCCAGTTTTTCTCTGACTCAAGCAGGTCGTCCACCACTTTAAAGTTGTCTCTCATATTGAAGTGGTAGAATGGGATATGGTGGTTTTTACAAAGGCTGGCCACTATAACAAACTGCTCCATTAGGAGAGGTATAACGGAAAACATTGACGCAATAATGCAGGCGAGAAGAGTATACCAAGCATTGGGACTCATCTGGCTTGGACAGAGTTTTATCAGGTGGAAATACCTGACAATTTCTGGATCCAAGGGGAATCTGAGCCCCTAGTTGAATAGCTCAGTATAGATGACAATCTCGTTGAGTTTGCAGTCCATCGGAGTCTCCAGTGTGACTGGTATCCTCACCTTAACAAATTCAGGGATCCCCCACTTGGTCTAGATCCGGCCTAAGCAGTATGAGTATATACATAATTCATATTCTGCATGGCCAGCAGATACTTGACATTGACCTTGTGGAAACAAGGTCCCACCTTGCCTTCCAGACTCTCCGCCAGATCCGGATGGGTCATGCAGACTTTCTCCTTGCCTTTTCCTATTTTATTGAAGGCGGCATCTTCAGTTTTCCTAGAAGATTCAGTCTCGAATGGAGCCTCTTCAACACTATCCTCCATCACCTCTTCAATCATGGTGGAAGGTTTATCAATCGTTGTTCATGGGAGAGTGCTAGTCTGTGGCTCAACAGATTGACCAGACGGTTGAGCATCAGCCTCTCTTAAGGGTCTGGTGTTAGGCTGGGGCTCAGCTCCGGAGGACTTGGAATGAAAGCTGATTATGGTAGCTCCGAGTCTGGAGGGTTTGTCTTTTGAGGCTCTAATAGATGTCTCTGATCTAGAGGCTTTATCCTTGGCCTCAGACTTGAAGGGCCCTGTTTTGGACAACTTGGTTTGAGAGCCGGTTGCTTGACCTTTTACCAAACGCGTGGTCCGGCGGGTGTTAGTTTTTTCTGGAGATTTCTTGATGTCTGACCCCATAACGATGATCGGAGAGGGATTTTTAGCACTCGATACTGCTTTCTCTTGCACGGTAGAAGGCTGAGACTCCTGAACCGAGGAGCCTGAAGGGATTGGCGAGAGTTTGGGTTGGACTAAATGCCTAGGTTTTGCACTTTTAGCAGAGGATGATCCTCGATCAGCTTCTGAAGACGGTGTATCAGGCTTACTGATTGGAGAGATTGGAAGACCAGCAGCGATACGTCTCTCACGCTAAATTTTTTGTTCTTTTTCTAATTTTGAAAGATTTAGCCAACCACATTTCACAAGAGCGTTTTTCGATGTGAACATAAAAATACCCAAGAAAGGTTTTGAGAGGAAAGGTAACAAAGCTCTGAGAAGAAGGAACTGCAAAAGTGATGAAGATGGTGAAACAGTAAAAGAAGATAATTTATACTAGTGATGCAAAAAGTTACTAATACCTAGGAGAAAATGAAAAGTCTTAAGGTAATGATTGAAGGCAGCGCTGACATAAGAAATATTAAATGCAGGAGTTGCTTTTTTAGATTAGTGGGAGCGCCGTTCTAGGAAGAAAACGACTGGTAAAACGAATCAAAGAGCGACACGCGTCCCATGATCCAGAGCAAAACGTTTGGAATTCTGAGAAGGATTCAGTCCGGATAAACCTTGAACTAACTACATGAGCAATCCGGAAAATGTTAGTATTGGCTAGATGCGTTTTTTAGTCTTGCCAAAGACCTTTGACAAAACCTAAAAAAGCGGCTACTGATGAGTCCGGAATTATTCACCACCACTCACTGTGAAAACTGGACAGGGGTAATCCGGACAATAATTTCCCACGAAGTATCCGGACAGGACAAAAGTATTAAAACACTAAACACCTTTTTTACTAAGCTAAATGCTAATCTACTTAATAAACTAATGGGTCTTTAAACTCGACCCGGTTTCACAACTTGACCTGAAAGCCCATGGGTCCATAATTAAGCGTATAAGGTAATGAACATTTAATACAACCAGACAGCTCAAATCTCTCACTACAAAACACCCAAACATATAATACCCTTAAAATTCCCCAAAACATCTGACAAAATTACACTCATTCCAAAATAAACCACATCAGTTGTGACTCAATTTTTGATTTTATGTCAACGTGCATGTGAAAATAACACTAAACTTTCATCTTGTTCCATTGAAAATACATTAATCTTGCATCGTTTTTAGTTTTTGTACGAAGAACTCGCATAGTTATATTGGGCTTGGGCATTATATGTTAGTTCAAAAAACTCGCATGGTTGTGTTTGTGCCTTCTGTTTTCTTCTAAACCCGTATGTTTAATTTTTAAAATAACTAGCATGGTTAAGTTTTCAAAGAAGTAGATTGGTTGTTTTCCAAAAAAATCGCGTTGTTAGTTTTTCAAACAAGTAGCATGGTTAATGTTTCAAAGAAGTAGCATGCTTATTTCCTCTTTTATAAACCTGTATTGATTCATATTTTTGTAAGAAATATGTTTTTGAAAGGATGAAAAAGTTCTGGATACGGAGGAAGAAGACGATGATGCAGATGACGAGATGGATTTGAGGACTGGAGAGGAGAAAGATGATGAGGAGATAGATGAAGATGATTCTAGAGAAGAACACTCTTTTTCTGATGGTTGATTGTTTTTCTCTTGCATGTTTTTTATGTAAACTGACCAACCATAAACTATGAAGATTGTTGGGGCCTCTTTTTGTCATTCAAGAAAACTTGTAATCTTTTTTTAATTAATATAACAATTTTACAATCTCATATGGGCCTTTTAAATAAATATGATGGTTTAACATACAAAGAGCTCGCGCAGTTGGATTATAGTGAAGAACTCTCATATTTACTATTCAATAAACTCGTACAGTTAAAAATATACAAAACTCTCTTCATTGTAAACATAAGGATCTAGCAGAGATTATAGACTTAAAATAGGATGGTTTAATATAAACATAACTTGCGTCATTGAATTATAATGAAAAACTTTCGTGTTTAATATTCAAAAAATTCGCACAGTTAAAAATCTATAGAAGTCTCCTCGTTGTAAACATAAGAATCTAGCACATATAATAGACTTAAAAATCTGATGGTTTAATATACAAACAACTTGTGTGATTGAATTATAATAATGAACTCTTGTTTTTAATATTCAATAAACTTGCACGGTTAAAGATATACAGAACTCTCATCGTTGTAAACATAAGGATCTAGCACTGATAATAGTCTTAAAATCGAATGGTTTAATATACAAAGAACTCGCGTGGTTGAATTATAATGAAGAACTCTCATGTCTAATATTTAATAAACTCGCATGGTTAAAAAGATACAGAACTCTAATGGTTGTAAACATAAGGATCTAACACATATAATAGATTTAAAAATCGAATGGTTTAATATACAAAGAACTCGCGTGGTTGGATTATAATGAAGAATTCTCATGTTTTGGTGAGGTTAATTATCACCTGAGGGTAGGCTTAGTAATTTGGTTGGTGTTTTATAGTAGTGTGTGGGTGTTATGTGTTTAGAGTAGAGAGTAGAGAGATAATTAAGCAGCCTGGTAGCAGTTAATTCTCATTACCCAAACTTAATGCAGGTGGTTGGGTATTTATACCCTGATGTATGGGCCCTTATGGGCGTTCGGGTCATGTTTAATGGACCCAGGTCATGTTCAAAGACCCATGAGCTCTAAGTAGGAGAGCAAGTAGCTTAGTCAAGAAGTGTTTAGGTTTTTTAGTACTTTTATCATAGTTCGAACAGTCCTATGGTCAGAGTGTTCGAAGTGATCTGTTCGGTTCGTGTGACCTGTCCGGTCCGGAGGCCTTGGACAGATCTGTCCTTGTCCGGGGAGCACGCAGAATTCGGACTCATCAGGAGCCCCTTTTTTAGGTGTTTGTGCAACTATTCTTGTCAAAGACCTGAAAAACAGTCCGACTTCAAGGGTAGTTTTGATCCGGACAGGTCTGTCAATTTGGGCTATGGGTTTATCCGGACAAATAAAGCTTCACGAATTCAAAACGGTTTTTGCCAGAGTTCGCGGGACACATGCCACTTTCTGATTGGTTGCTTCAGCCGTTTTTTCACCTTGAATTTCGAACCCACCTTCTTCGAAAAGTAACCTCTTCAATTAAAGGTGGTGACATCAGCGCCGTCTTTTAATCATTGCCAAACCTTTCGTATTCTCCTAGGAATCAACTTCCTTTTTTCAGATTTACTATAAATACAAACTCATTTCTACTGTTTTACCATCTCCTTCAATTTTACTTCTGCAAAAACTCTCAAAGCTTTCTCTCACTAAAGAAAAAGTTTAGTTCAATAGTTTATGTTTACAGCGAGGAACGCTCTTGTCAAAGGCGGGTGGCTCAACCTTTCTGAGTTAGAGAAATCTCAAAAAGTTGAAAGAGAAAGACGGATTGCAGCAGGGTTACCCACCTCGCCTGTTGAGAGACTAAACACTTCTGCTACCGAGTCAGATCGAGGCTCGTCCTCTTCCAAAGGTACTAAGCCTAGAAAACTATTTCAAACCAACCTCTCCCCCCATAATCTCTGGTTCCTCAGTTCAGGAATCGGTGCCTGCTGTCGAGCCAGGAATTACAGTCACTAGCCTTAGAAAACCTTCTCCCTTTATTGCAATGGGATCGGATACGGAGCACTCCCCTGAGAAGCTGGTTGATAAGAGGAAAGGCCGGTTGGTTAAAGGCCCGGGGACCAAAAATACTCCCTCAAGGTCGGGGGCAAAGGACAGCAGCACCGGATCAGAGGTGCCAATCTGAGCCCCTAAGGACAGGCTGTCCGGACCGGAGGGCTCCAATCCAAACCTTCAACCAGAAACTTCTGTTCCAAACACTCTACCGGAGAGCAGAAATCAAAGGGGCACTGAGGCCCATCAGTCCGGAGATAAGGCTGAGTCAAGTTTGAACCCTCCCCCAACCACTACTGCCGAAATCCCTTCAACAATCATGGAGGAAGTGATGGAGGACTCTGTTGAAGAGGCCCCATTTGAGTCTGAGCCCTTTGGTCAGACCAGCAAAGGAATAGTTTCCAAGAAAGACAAGGGGAAAGAAAAACTGTTCTTGAGGCATCCGGATCTGCCGGAGAGCCTCGAGGGAAGAGTGGGGCCTTGTTTTCACAAGGTCAGTGTTAATTACCTCATCTCCTTACAAAAAATCAACTACACATTCATCCACACTGCCGAGCTGGGCAGGATGCGTTCGAAGTGGGGCATTCCAGAAAATGTAAAGATCAGGATCCCTATACACCCGGAGACCACCATGGACTGCAAGTTGAGTGAAGTGGTCATGTTTACGGAGCTGTTCAACTGGGGGCTCAAGTTCCCACTAGACCCAGAGATTGTCAGATACTTCCATCTGATCAAACTCTGTCCGAGCCAGCTGAGCCCCAATGCTTGGTATACCCTTATGTCATGTATCATGGCATCAAGGCTGTCCGGGATCCCTCTGCCAATGGAGGAGTTCGCTGCAGTGGCCAGCCTGTGCAAAAACCACCACATCCCCTTTTACCATTTCAATATGGGGGATGGTTTCAAGGCTGTGGATGATCTGCTAGAGGCGGAGAGGAACTGGAGGACTCAGTTCCTCTTTGTTAGTGGTGCCTGGGAAAACGACAGGAAGATAAAATCCGGAGAGAACCCAAGCCTCCTCAGAAGTAGGTGGAGGAGTGACCGTAAGTATCTTGCATTTGTCTCTCTTCTCTTTTCTTTTTAGACTTATTTTATACTAATTTGTCTTACTTTTGTCTTATCAGAACTGCCCAAGGAGTTCAGTGGCTATCAGAAAGCCGGGCAGATAACTTGTGGCAAGATTAATGCCTGGGCTGCTGAGAATTGGGGGAACCGATTCCACGATGCTTTTACTAGTGGAAATTTGGCAAGGTCTCACCTGTGGAACACCACAGGTCGGAGAGACTTGACCTGGGAGGAGCTCACCACCCAGCCTTCTCCGGACGTTGTGCTCAAGAGGACCCATGAACCATATGGGACACTCTTCCTGCCAGGCCGGGCCAAAGCCCCAAGCAAGATGAAAGGCAAGAAGAAGAAGGGAAAAAAAGTGGTGGGTGATGTCAACCCTGCTGATGCTGAAAAGGATGCTCCAACAGACCCGGAGGGACCAGTTCAGAGCCAAATTGATGCTGCTCTCTTGCAGGTGGTGGAGCAAGAGACTAAAAAGCAAGAAGCGGACCTCCCAAAACCTCCAAGGGCTTCTAAGAGGAATCGGAAACAGGGAAGCGAAGACGCAGACCGGGAGGCTAAGAAGAAAAAGACATCTAAGGGAGATGAGCTTTCTCTCCGGGCTCCGGAGCCTTCGCTTCAAGCTGATCCTGCAGACCCAACGCATGCTGAGGAGATTCCTGGTGACTTCCACACCGATGAGGTCGAGGGGGGATATATCAACATAGATGGAGTAGACATCACGGGCCTTGGTGAGCTTGGTGAATACTTCCTCAATCTCCCCAGAGATGACTTTGTAGGGCCTTACCTTCCTCCGATCAGTTCCAACACAGTCAATTTTAATGGTAAGACTTTTATTGTCTCTAGTGAAAGGGATGCTATAGCCCACTCCTTGTTAAGCAACGTGCATCCTGTACTTATGTTGGAGAGGCAAGTTCGGAGTCAGGCAGACATCATTAAAGACCTTAAGTTTGACAAGGAGTAGCTGTCTGAAGACCTTCGCACTGCCACCTCTAATGCTGCCATGTTGAAAGAAGAAAACGAGGAGTTGAAAAGAAGCCAAAAGACAAGCACCACAAAAGTCGTCACTTTAGAGGAAACCATTAAAGACCTCCGGGAGAAACTGTCCGGTCTGGAGAAAGACCTTGCCACCTCAAAGGAAGAAACCAAGGCAAAGGACAAAGTTATCACCAACTTAACCACCGACAAAATTGCTCTTGAGAATGCAGTGTCCAAGGCTGTCGAGGAGAAAAATACTTTGTTACATGAGCAGGAGGCCAAGATCCAAGCCAAGATCAGTGCCTATGCCAACCAGATGATCAAAAGCGAAGAGCAACTGCTTGAGAAGGTGAGATCTGACATGGTTCTACTTTTCCATGAAAAGTTTCTGAAGAAGAACCTAGGGGACTTATGGCTTTATGTTGAGCCCGAAGACCTCCCATACCACACGATGGCCGAAGGCGATAGGTACGGCTACTCTAGTGATTCCTCAGGTGATGAAGAACATACTAGGGAGAGCCCAGATGAAGAGAAAGACGATCCTAAGGGCAAGAAGGTAGATGAAGGTGAGCCATCTTCAAAGGCTCAACCTTACCTTATGATCCACTTTGTTTATTTTCTATCCAGACTAAAGTCCTTGGAAGGCCAAGGCACTCTTTTTGTAATGGTGTCCGGTATCTGACCGGATAGGTTTTTTGTGTTCTACTTTGATCATTCAAAAGTCCTTGGAAGGCCAAGGCAATTTTAAGTTATTTCAATATATCATCTTCTTTCATTGTTTGTTCTAATTTTAATAGCCAGAGTTTAAGTAGCTTTTAGTTGTTTCATAGTGAGAGTGCTTAAGTTCTCCGGCTAGAGTTTAGATAGCCCTTAGTTATTTCATGGTGAGAGTGTTTAAGTTCTCCGGCTAGAGTTTAGATAGCCCTTAGTTGTTTCAATCCGGATAGTATGACAAGAATTTTTTAAGAAGGCATCAAATTTTATTCAAAAGCCCGGAGACCTCATTGAAGCCTCCCCGTGCCACCAGGGAGGAAAGAGTATGCCCCCAAATATTTACATGGAGGTTTAAACAAGTAAATATTTACACAAGTGCTACTCCAAGTACATCCGGAGATGCTCGATATTCCAAGGATGAGTTAGAACTCTGCCATCTTTGTCTTCCAACCAATATGTTCCAGGTTTAATTCTTTCAACAACCATATACGGACCGTCCCAAGTTGGGGCCAGCTTTCCGAACAGCTTTTCTTTAGTGAGTAAGAAGACCTTCCTTAATACTTTGTCCCCCAGTTGGAAATCTCTTCTTTTAACTTTGGAAGCAAACCTGCTTCTCATCAAGCCCTGATAATGTGCAACTCTAAGGTGAGCTTTAACTCGTCTTTCTTCTATCAAATCAAGTTGACCTCTGATTGCCACCTCGTTAGCGTGTTCGGAGAAATTGTGAACACGAAAGGAGGGGAGAGTTGCCTCTATGGGAGCTACTGCATCCATCCCATAGACCAAGGCAAAGGGTGACTCTTGTGTTGCAGCCTCAGGTGTTGTCCGGTAGGCCCACAAGACCTCTTGTAGATAACTAGGCCACTTCCCAGCAGCCCCTTCCAAATTCTTCTTTAAACCGGACAGTATAGTTCTATTAGCCACTTCAACTTTCCCATTTGCTTGTGGGTGGAAAGGTGAAGAAAAACAATGTTGTATACCCCTTGAGGCACAGAAGCTCTCCATTTCCCTATTATCGAACTGTGGCCCATTGTCTGTTGTTATCTTTTGTGGGACACCAAATCTGCAACAGATGTTGGATAAAATGAACTTTATAATAGCTTTTGATGTTGTCCCTGCTAGAGGTGCTGCTTCAATCCACTTCGAGAAGTAGTCTATGGCCACAATTATAGTTTTACGCCCTCCGGACGCCACATGGAGAGACCCTACTAAATCCAACCCCCATCGAGCAAAAGGAATAGGCTCAGAAATTGATTCTAGGGGAATAGCTGGAACATGAATCTCATTGCCGTACCTCTGGCATGGGTCACACCTTCTTACCAATTCCTTAGCATCTTTCATGATTGATGGCCAATAGTAACCGGAGAGTAAAACTCTTCTGGTTAAATCTCTAAACCCACAATGGGTTGATCCCTCACCATCATGCAATTCGGAGAGGAGTACTTGAGACTCTTCATCCCCCAAACAGCGCAGGAGAGGTTTACTGTAAGATTTTTTGTACAGCACGTCCCTTAATATGATAAAACCACGAGCCTTGTGCTTCAGTGTTTTGGCCAGTGATTTATCCGGAGGCACGATGCCGTCGGAGAGGTATTGCAGGAGAGGAAATCTCCAATCTTGAGGTTTTTTCACTTGTATTTCAAAAATTTCTTCTTTTTTACCCTCACTAAGTTGAATGGAGGGGCTTTATAACACATGGATCCATGGATACGACTCCGTATATGCTATGGTTGCCAATGAGTCTGCTAGCTCATTTTCTGCTCGGGGAATGTGCTCGTAGACAACACCTTTAAACTTAAGTGCTTCATTTTTTAGGAGGAGTAAATATTTCACAAGCTGCTCCTTCTTAGCCTCAGATTGGCCTTGGGCATGGTGAATAAGAAGTTGGGAGTCACTCAGTAACTTGACCCTCTTAGCCCCACAAATGTAGGCTAACTTTAATCCAGCTATAGCTGCTTCGTATTCGGACTCGTTATTAGATGCCCTGAAAGCAAAACAAATAGCCTGGTACATTTTGTCTCCATACGGGAAAGTCAAACACACCCCTGCACCACACCCCATAGTGCTAGATCCACCATCTGTTCGGACGACCCATACCTTTTTATCTTTTATATCAGTGGTTTGCTCCGAATCCCTGTCGGAGTGGAATTCAACCAAAAAGTCTGCCACAACTTGGGCCTTGACTGCTGTTCGGGGAGCAAAATCTATGTCGAAGTCCCCCAACTCTACTGACCACTTAGTCATCCTGCTTGAAATGTCTGCCTTTTGGAGGACATTCTTCAGGGGAAAAGAAGTCCGGACGATGATGGGATGAGCTTGGAAATAACGCCTCATCTTCCTGGCAGCTATCACCAGGGCCAATGCTAACTTTTCGAGTTTCAAGTAACGCCTTTCTGCATCTATCAAACTTTTGCTGATGTAGTATACTGGATGGGGATGACCATCGACCTCTCTTACCAACACAGCACTGATGGCATAACTTGAAACTGCCAAATATACGAAGAGGGTCTCCCCATCAACAGGTTTAAACAAAGTTTTGGGAGAGGACAGGTGCTTCTTGATCTCATTAAAAGCCTCATCACACTATGGGGTCCAATCGAATACTTTGCACCCTTCAAAGTTTGAAAGAAATGTGCACACCTGTCCGAAGACCTTGAGATAAATCTGTTTAAGGCAGCTAATCTCCCCGTTAACCGTTGTACTTCTTAATTGTTTCGAGGAGGTTCCATCTGAAATAGGGCATTAAGCTGGTCGGGGTCAGGTTGTATTCTATGCTCACTTATAATATAGCCCAGAAACTTCCCGGACTGCACTCCGAACACACACTTCTCTGGGTTTAATTTCAAATTTACTTTTACCAAGTTGGCAAAAGTTTCTTGGAGATCGGATAAGTGCAACTGCTCATCCACACTCTTCACCATCATGTCATCAATGTACACTTCCATATTTCTTCCAATTTGATCAGCAAATGCCTTGTTGACTAATCTCTGATAAGTAGCCCCAACATTTTTCAAACCAAATGGCATTACCTTGTAGCAATGAAGACCTCTGTCCGTGACAAATGTGGTATGCTCTTGATCCTTTGGATCTACTTGAATCTCATTGTATCCGGAGAAGGCATCCATAAAGGAAAGCAGCTTGTTCCCAGAGGTGGAGTCTACTAACTGATCAATCCGGGGAACTGGATACAAATCTTTTGGGCAAGCCCTATTGAGATCTATGAAGTCAATGCACATGCGCCACTTGCCATTCTTCTTTTTTACCAAGACCGGATTGGCAGTCCACAAAGGGTATTGAGACTCCTTGATGTGCCCCATCTTTGTGAGCCTGTCAACCTCTTGCACAATGACATCAGCCTTTTCTTTGGAAAAAACTCTTCTTTTTTGAACTACTGGAGCTACGTCTCTCCGGACGGATAGGTGATGTGATATTACTTCTGATGGAACCCCAGTAACATCAGCATTGCACCAAGCAAAAACGTGCTGATGGTTCTTCAAAAACTTTAACATTTTATCTTTCAAAACAGGTGGCATCTTAGACCCTATCTTGACACTTTTCACATCTTCCAAACAGTGTGTTTCTACCTCTTCAACCGGTATTAATACTCCAGGGGTCTCTCTGGGGTCATCAATTTCACCCTCACCCCAGAAAGGTCCTCAAACTGCTATTGTTCATTAATACGGACTGCCCCCAGCGTTCGGGGAGCCAGGGCAGTGGCATAACATTCTCTTGCAATCTTTTGGCTGCTCCGGACGACTCCAACCTGTCCCTGAACAGCATATTTCAAGCAGTGATGCACTGTTGAAGCCACTGCATGCATCCTAGAGAGACAAGACCTCCCCAGAATAGCATTATAGCAAGTGGGACAATCCACCACAATAAAGAGTATTCTGACCATTTTCTTGAAAGGGCCCTTGCCCAATAGAACTTCTTCTTCGAACTCTCCGATCACATCTGCTGAGCTGCCTGTAAAGCCCACAATTGATCTGTCCGAACTTTGAATTACAGCTCGATTTTTCATTCTCTTATATGTGGTTAAGAAAAGGATATTGGTTGAGCTTCCAGTATCCACCAGGATTCGTCTTATGTCATTGCCCCCTATAGATGCTCCTATGACAACAGCATCCTCATGAGGGCCAGCAATGTCTCTTAAATCATCTTCATCAAAAACAATGAAGGGGAAGGAGTTTTGTGACTGATAGGAAGTCATGCCTCCTTCTAGCTGGGAGGCTAAAGTATGCACGTGCCTCTTCCTCGAAGAAGCAGTAGGAGCTGTCATAGTGTCCCCTCCGAAAATTGTAAGTGACTCCAAAAACTTAATGAGCCCGGAGACCGACCTAGAACATTTCTCAATTGTACCCACTTCTGTTTCGAGTTGGATCAGGATCCAAGTACTCAGATTCCACGTCAAACCTCTCAACTATAACCATGGCTCCCTCCGGAGCAGTATTACTTGGACCAACCCGGTGAGTGTTATCAGGCCTGTTACCCCCTCTTCTTTTCACGTAAGCCCCCAGCTTTCCCCTTTCAATCAAATTCTGAACTTCTTGTTTCAATGCTATGCAGTCATCAGTGGTATGACCAATATCGTTATGATACTGGCAAAAAAAGTTATTACGATGCTCTCGGGGAGACTGTAGTGTAGCCGGTCTCCGGTAATGCACCTCTTCCTTTGTTTTTTCAAAAATAGTGGCCACACTTTCTTTCAATTCTGCGAACCACTCCGGCTGCACCCATGGCCCTCTCTTGTTTCTGGATTGCTGACTTTGAGCAGGAGTAGCTGGCTGAGAATGAGCTTTTGCCCTACCATGCCCTTGTCCGGTCTCTCTTGTTTTATTTCCGGACTGATTCTGATTGGGATTTGGTGCCACTGGGGTATACCTCACCTGCCTGTGCACCCTAGTTTTCTTTATTTCATCAACGTTTATTTGTTTTCCAACCTGATTCAGCAACACTCCCCATTTCATGGCCTTCTTCCTGGTCATTGAATCAGCTAGATTGCATGGGTTCAAACCCTGCCTTAGGGATGCTATTGCCACATGTTCGAAGCAATCAGCCAACCCATTCTTGGTATTCACAAAACGGCTTATATATTCTTTCAAAGATTCATTCGGCTCCTGGGCACAATGGATTATTGTGTCTCCATTGCCCTTTAGCTCTTTACTCCCTACAAACTGCCTTCGAAAGGCTACCCAAAAGGTATCGAAGTCTTTAATACAACCCTGAGGCAGGTTGTTGTACCATTTTAGAGCACTCCCCGTAAATGATTGGGAGAATGCCCTACAAAGTAGTTTGTCGTCGTCAAAGTTCATCATGAAGTTTTTAAATTGCTCCAGATGGTTGTCCAGATCAGTACTGCCATCGTACTTCTCTATTTTGGTGCTGTCAAACCTCTTGGGGAGGTTTCTGGACAGAATTTTAGAAGATAATGGAGATTGTCTCCAGTTTCTTCCACGACTGAACACAGTACCCTCATTGGGAGTTGCAAAGATACCTGGTTCATCGTGAAAAGCGAAGGGATCCATCAGCATCCGGTCAACATGCTTCCGGCTATGAGATGATCCTTTACCAATATGCCTCTTCATCTTTCCTTGTCTATCCCTTTTTCTTGAATATTTTTTAATCTGCTTTTGCTTCTTTCTGGTTCGACCCTCATCGCTGTTAGAGGATAAAGATTTTTCAACTCCCTCACTGTCTGAAGAGCTATCAGAAGATTCTGAGCTTGAGTCAGAACTCTTCATTGGCTTAGACCGGTGAGACTTTTTGGAACTGGCATGAGTCTTTTTGGTGCTCACATGAGTCTTCGAAGACTCATGCTCTCTGGGGTTATCGGTGTGATGAGCAGCTGATGCTTTGGACTTTTCTTTCACGCCCATCTTAGCTTTTTCTGCCCTCAGAGCTTCTATTTCACCCTTTAGCCTATCACGCTCTTCGATAGTGTATTCATCGTTCTCTCCCACCACTTCGAGCAAAGCTGGTGGTACTTCTGGATTGTCCGGATTCATTCGGACAGATTTTCTTAGCTGGTTTTGAATGCTTGATTTAGGCACCCTCTTCTCCCACTGTGGTCGCCAATTTGGTGAGGTTAATTATCACCTGAGGGTAGGCTTAGTAATTTGGTTGGTGTTTTATAGTAGTGTGTGGGTGTTATGTGTTTAGAGTAGAGAGTAGAGAGATAATTAAGCAGCCTAGTAGCAGTTAATTCTCATTACCCACACTTAATGTAGGTGGTTGGGTATTTATACCCTGATGTTTGGGCCCTTATGGGCTTTCGGGTCATGTTTAATGGACCCGGGTCATGTTCAAAGACCCATGAGATCTAAGTAGGAGAGCAAGTAGCTTAGTCAGGAAGTGTTTAGGTTTTTCAGTACTTTTGTCATAGTTCGAACAGTCCTATGGTTAGAGTGTTCGAAGTGATCTGTTCGGTTCGTGTGACCTGTCCGGTCTGGAGGCCTTGGACAGATCTGTCCTTGTCCGGGGAGCACGCAGAATTCGGACTCATCATGTTTAATATTCAATAAACTCGCACAGTTAAAAATATACAGGATTCTCATGTTTGGAACCTAAAGATCTAGCACAGTTGATAGAATTAAAAGCGAATGGTTTAATATACAAGAAGTCGCACTGTTGGATTCTAATGAAGAACTAGTATGTTTGATATTCAATAAACTATCACTTTTAAAAATTTACATAACTCTCATGGTTGGAACATAAAGATCTAACACAACTGATAGACTTAAAAGCGAATGGTTTAATATACAAGAAGTCGCACGGTTGAATTCTAATGAAAAACTAGCATGTTTGATATTCAATAAACTCTGAGTGTTAAAAATATACATAACTCTCATGGTTGGAAACATACAAAACTCGTATGTTCATCTACAGATGATATATCATGAAGAAAGGCACAAATCTCTCATCTTCTTCAAATGAACTTGCATCGCCAACCACACATGCCTGGAAACTCTGAAGTTGATTATATATATATATATATATATATATATATGTTTTCACACCACAAACAGATATGAAATCTAAATCAAGTACATAATACAACCAGTTTATAACTTATTACATAACAAAAACTCATGAAATCGTACTATTATATTTTATTTTCGTAAAAAAGAACGAAATGGAACTGGAAATAAAGAAAGGTCGTAAGAACAGCTCACCTGACTGATAAAACAACCTCCGATGTGAAATGGTTCACGCTCGATTCTGGTTATGTTTATATGCGCAGATGATACAACCCGAAATCAAGAAACTCTGATGATGCTGAGAAACGGTTCAAGCTCGATTTCTTCGTCGATGGATTAAGAAATATTATTTGTTCATCGTCGATGTACAACCTACGATGTATTTTATATCTGATTAACTTAAGTCGATCACGTGAATCCTCAAAAATCAGGTTTTTTTAGTATGGTAAAATTTAGTACGAAGAGAAAAAAAAGAGGCAGCTACAAACAAATTCAAATGTTTAAAAAGTCAAATAGGGGGAAAACAGCTTCTGACAAAAAATTAAGCTTTTATAGTTGGTATATGGTATTTAGGATATTAAAATTTTGAGTGAGATTTATTTACATAAGTTGGACATTAAGTAAGCATAAATGATTGTTTGAGTATAAGATGACACTTTGTGACTAGATACTCTTGGTGTCATTTCCTTTAAAAGATAAATTATTTTACAAATTTTAACACATATTAAAATTTTAATGAATGCTTTTTAAAAATAAAATAAAATACATTTAATTGGTCAATAAGCAATATTTTTTAGAATTGATTAAACATTTATGGATACAAAACATTTATATTTAATACTTTTTGAATTCTTAAAACAAAAATTGATGTCCACATAAAGGTGGAATACATGATAGCACATGATGTCACGCGTCAAATAATATGATGTTACACATTTCATTCTTGGGCGAAACTATTTCCTCCGTAACATTTTTTATTTCCCCCATATTTCAAAATATATTCCACTTTGTTATTTCCTCCATAATGAAGATTATTATTTTACCCTTATTTTAATTTTACTTCAAACACTTATATTTACCTTCTTCTCCAGCAACCATCCAAACACCAAATCTACTTTGATATTTTCCAGCAACATTTTACTCATTATATTTACTTTCTTCCATAAACTTTAATCCAATATAAATAAACAGTCATCAACTCTTTTAATCGAGAAAAAAAACCTACCCACCACTTTCGATTGAAGCAATCTATCAATGGTAAAAATCTCTCCTAAATATTTTTTTAATCTATCGGCTGACAAGAGTTCCAGGAAGTTGGTTGTACTATGAATAACGAGTTCACAAACTCGATATGCAGAAAAATTACAGTTTCCGGAACTCTCTTTCTATGTTTTTTTTTTAAATTTGTTTCCTGCATATTGAGTTCCATGAATAGATTTCTTGTTTTTTTAGTATCAAATTAATTTTATAAAACTTTAGAAATCTGTTTTTGATTTATTTATTTATTTTGAAAAAAACTTTAAATTATTTTTTACTTCTGACTCTCTAATATTTGTTTGTTTCCATTTTTAAGATTAAATTGTCTTTTTGGTCGATTTGCTGATGTTTTGGGGTGTTTGGATTTTTGGTTGGAATGTCTTCCTTTTTCATGATTAATTTTTAAGAAATTTGATTTTTTGTTTTTGTTTTTAGGGTTTAATTTTAGAAGTTAAATGATATATGTTGGCTGTAATTTGACTTAATGATATCTTTGTTGGAATAAGGGTTGGATAGTGGATAGTGGCATCAAAATATAAACTGGAAAGTAAATTGAGGACAAAAAAGTAAAAACAAATGTTGAGTATTTTTTTAGAAATTTGAGATGGAGGAAATAATAAATCTTATGGAGGAAATAGCTTCACCCTTCATTCTTTACAACATTTCTGGGGCATGACATTACATATGTCACGCGTTACATTGACATGCGTTATACTGCCATGTGTGACAGGCGTGATGCGTTACACTGTATGCGTGATAATTGTGTATCACATGTGTGATAATTGTTACAGTGCCACACGTTTAACTTACTATTTAACTCTTTTATATATATTTATTAAAATTTATTTGTATGCGTTAATTTAATTGTATTTCAATAAATTAAGATATATATCATAAACGAAACACTTAATATTTTTTGAATTTTTTTTAATTATATCTAGATATTATAGATATTTTATTAAAAATTTAAATAAATCAAGCAAATAAATTCAAACACATTGATTAAACACATTTAAAACAATCAATTAAACAAATTTAAACAATTCAAATAAATTAATTAAACAAATTCAAATAAATTAAGAAAATGTATTAAATAAATTTAAACAAATTCAAAAACAAATATTGAACAAATTCAAAACAAATCAATTAAATAAATCCAAATAAACCAACTATGTTAATTCAATGAAATCAAACAAATTAATTCAACAAATCTTAACAAATATTTTTTTAAAAAATCAAACAATTGAATCAATTCAAATAAAATAATAATAATAATAATAATAATAATAATAATAAACAAACCAAATGAAAAATTTAAACAAATCAACTAAACAAATTCAAACTAGCCAATTAAACAAATCAAACAAATCAATTGAACAAATTACAAACAAATTTAGACAAATTAATTAAACATTTTTTAGAGAAATCAATTAAACAAAACCAAACAAAACAATTATAGAAATTGAATTAATTTATACAAATTAAAGAATCAAACAAATAAGTGAAACAAATTCACATCTATTTAAACAAAACAATTAAAAAAGTTCAAACAAATAAATTTCAAAAAAATTAACAACTATAAGTAACAAAAAAATTTAAAAGATATTTAATTTACAATAGATACAAAGTATAATATTAGTATATATATAAAAAAAAGAGAAAAGTACCCATAAATACCTTCTCAACTATCAAATACCAACATGGTACCCGTTTTTGGACTAGTTTCATAAACTACCTAGAGTCAAAATATGGACAATTATACCCTCTAGGGTATAAAAGGGGTTGTTTTTGTTGAAACCCGCAATTTTATACCTTCTAATCTGACTTTTGGGTTCCAATTCCCCCAATTTCAACTTTCTAAATTTGAGGAGAGAGAAAACCAAAAAGCGAAGCCTCTTTAACAGGAGACGACGTCGAACCTTCCAACCCACTGCCGTATCAATCGCCGGCCACCTAACCGACTGCCACCGAACCGACTGCCGTATCAATCGCCGACCACCGAGACCGACGTCGAACCTTTTCTTCTTCTTCATGAAAGAAACGACTGTCATTGCAAACCCCGGCCACCGATAGCCACGTCGAACCTTCTGAAAATCTTCACCACCGTACCGACTGTAATTTCAAACGCCGGCAACAGATACCGACGCCGATTGCCAGAATTCAGCCAAACGTAGCGTCGTCAGCGTCCGTCAAAGTCTGTAAGGTTAGTTATGGGTCTTCTTCTTCCTTCGTCCGGCCACCGTAACTGCATCGATAGGACCATCGTCCGCCTCCGTCTCCGTCGAACAGGTACGTTTTTTGTCGTCGTCTTCCCTACTCTCTGTGTTTGTCACCGTAGAGCATTAGGCTTGATATTGGGTATTGTTTCGCTTCTGTAAACCCTAGAAGAGATTTGAAGATCGAATCTCTTAGATCAAAGAACACAGCTACTGAATCCGCTACAATAGTCAATGTTGGTTTACCTTCTTACTCGCTACAAGAGCATTAGGCTTGATATTGGGAGAGTCTCACTTGCTTCTGATTGGTGATCCAGGTTCTTTTTTTATTTTTCTCCTTTCTATTAAGTGCAGGTTTTCATAACATATTTAGGTTATAGTTGTGTTGGTTAGAATGGTGTTGTGTCGATTAGAATGATGTAACGTCGTGTATCGTAGGTATGTGGCTGCTGTTGTAAGCATTGTGAGTTTACGTAGGGTTGGTCCATATCTAGCAATATTGGTTGCATTATCTATCAGTGTTTGTGTATAGTTTACAGTCCGACGCCATGGGTTTGAACCTGGTGGAGAAGAGGCGGAGGAAGAGGAAGAAGAAGAAGAGGAAGAAGAGGCGGAGGAATCTGATGGAGATGATTCTGATTAGGGTTGAACATGTCGATGTAGTATCATGGAACTGTTGGTTTATATTTTGTTGTGTTTAACGTTTGTTTATGCTTTTTTTGGACTGTAACGAAACACAAACCCTGTGCAGTTGAAGGAAGTAGTTTTACTTGCAGTTATTTAAAAGAATAGCAATGTTGGAAAACTAAGATATCAGAGTTATGGTAAATTTAAAAGAACAGTGTATGTAGACCTAATGTATAAGATGTAAGCATAGATAGCAAGGTTGAATAAAGTGGATATCAGAGTATAACAGCATAAATAGCAATCTATAAATGAATACATATCAGAGTCTTAACAAATGTAAGTAAAGTATCAGATGGATCTACAACGAAACAGAAAACATACTTTAATTTATCTGTTAGATGTAAAATACATAATCTATCAAATTTGTATAGCGTGGCTATCAGATTGTAGCAGCATAGATAGCAATGTACACATGAATATATATCAGAGTCTGAAACAAACAGACATGAAACGTGTCAATGTTAAAAGTGTAAGAAGCATAAGTCAAAATAAAAGGAGTGCTTATCTTTGAGATGAATTAGGCATGAAAGATGTGATAAACCTCTTGAACAAATGTAAGCAAAGTATCAGATGGATGAACAACGAAACAAAAAACATACTTTTATTTATCTGTTAGATGTAAAATACATAATCTATCAAAATTGAATAAAGGGGCTATCAGATTGTAACAGCATAGATAGCAATGTACACATGAATAGATATCAGAGTCTGAAACAAACAGACATGAAACGTGTCAATGTTAAAAGTGTAAGAAACGTAAGTCCAAATACAAGGAGTGCTTATCTTTGAGATGAATCAGGCATGAAATATTTGAAGTACATCTTTAACAAATGTAAGTAAAGTATCATATGGATGTAAACGAAAACAGTAAACATACTTTGATGTATCTGTTAGATGCAAAATCCAGAATCTATCAATGTTTAATAGAGTGGCTATCAGAGTATAAAAGCATAGATAGCAATGTATACGTGAATAGATATCATAGTCAGAAAGAAACAGACATGGAACATGTAAATGTTAAAAGTGTACAAAACATAAGTCGAAAGATAAGGAATGCTTATCTTTGAGATGTAAAATGTTACAAAAAAGTCGGTAAATAATGTTTAGAACGGAGCATCACATGACCTCCTATTATGCCCCGATTTAAAACATCGACCACAACGGGACTGGCTATGACATAATCAAAATGTTGAATTGAATCACAACAGCTTAATTGGATTGAAACAGTGAGTCAGTTTATATATACAATGCAATAACTTAAAGAAGGTACATGAACTATGGTAACGAAAGGAATGAAAACGGCACTTCTTCAGTTACTCCCTTTTCCATCTCCATTTTGCACCTCCCATTTTGCAGTAGCCAAAACAGCTTGAAGCTCCCTCGAAAGAAACTACCCATAAATACCTCGAAAGCTCATGCTGTATCTAGCAATGTCTCATGATGTATCTAGAAATGTCTCATGCTGTATCTATCACTGTATACAAGGCATAAATCGCAACTGATAAATAATATAGTGTCTAGCAATCAGATATGCACTAAAATCGCAATGTATAAAACAGAGCTGGAAAACTGCAATTTCTTACCGGAATGTAATCAGAGCCGGTATCGATGCTTTGATTCGACCAGAAACAGAAACTAAACGATTTCTTGCCATTAATATACATTAGCTACGCTAGTGAATCTATTGTTAAGATCGAAAATGGAAACTTATTTCAAAAAGTAGCCACAATACCTATATACGTTGCAAGATATTTTTCAGGTTTTAGAAACATAGAAGTTCTTTAATTAAGCCAAAAAGATCCAAAGATTATTCAGCCTTTAGTTTCTCTATGAACCATATCTAAACAAATAGAAAACAGTAGAAATGCATCACCTAGATAGCAACAACAGTATAAACAGAACGCTTAAATCGCACCATAATGTATCAGACTAAACAGACAGAAAACACGTCATGTTCGATCGGACTAAGAACACTGCTAAACCTTACCGAAAAGTTAAGGTTCTTCATGTTCGATCGGACTGGAAATGTCACCGACGATATTCGACAGTTCGTCAAAAAAACAGCTTGCCGGTGAGAGGAACGCAGGACCTCGGTGTTTGTATGGTTCGCCGGTGATTAAGTCTAGTTCGACGGTGGTTGTATGGTTCGCCGGTGTAGAGAGAGAAGAAGAGGAGAAAGAGAGAAGAAGAGGAGAGAGAGAAGAAGAGTAAGAGTGGAGGCTGTTTTGAATTTCAAAATTCAAAAATAGAATGGGGGCTGTAACAAAAAACCCTATTTTTTCACAAATCAACCTTATATACTAGGTTGAGGGTAATCTTGGTATTAAAAAAAAGGTATTAGAAGTGGATATGTTTAATGAGATGGGTATTAAGTGAGCATTAACTCATTTTTGGGTACTAGGTTGTAATAGGTTTGGTTAAAAGGTACATAGTGTGTCATTTCCCTAAAAAACATTGATTAATTGAACCCAATAATAACGTTGTTTGGTTAACAAATTGTTATTATACTTTGATTATTTATCAATCGATGATGAAACTTTATCAAAGATTGAAAAAGAATAATATTGTAAAATGATTTGAGATGTTGTAAAAGTATTTATAGAATTATTATTTGAGAGATTTTTTAAGAAGATTATTGTTTGAGAGATGAATGAGATTGTACTCTATTTATAGAGAAAATATCTTGAAAAAAACATTGACCTAAATCAGATATCAGATTCGGCCTAAACACTTAGAAATTAACTTACTTGTTATTATTATTATCAACTACACAACACTTGATATGGTAGGTATTATCGAGATAGAATCTATTGGGCAAGATGTGACTTAATAACGAGTAAAATGGGTGGAGAGGGCACTTAATGATAAAGGACCGAGGCCAAACTGAGAGGTACCTACTTCATAATAAGGCATCCCGCAAACCATCGGATAAAATCATCGCAGATGACCGCATTGAGGCCCAAACGAAGGACGTCGAGGTCAACTTACAAAAATAAACCGAGTAGAAGTCATATAGGAAGGTCTTGAAAAGCATATCGCAGCTTTCCCAACCAATAAAGAAATCGAGAAGAGGTTATAAGCTGGCAATAACTTAATAAGGATCTTACCGATCAGAGGCCACTCACTAAAAGAAACATGCAAAGTGAGGTTCATCGAGGAATGACGTGCATCTATCGATGCCTGTAGATCTTAGTCATCAACAACGACTAATAAAGATGTTATAAAGGAAGTCAACACTTATTAAATGAATTGTTGACCAAACGACCCACGTAACGCACCATAACCAAAGTAATAACCATGACTATAGGTCTATTACCATAAATTTAGGTCTACGATCATAATTAGTGGAATTATGTAATTAGTGGGAAAACGAAATTGCTTTGTAAATAGTATAAACAGGGTTGCGATTATATAAAAAATATATTATTCTTCTCGGACTAATAAAGTTACTAATTGGAAAATATTTGTTAGATTTATCTTTAACAAATTTGGGGTCGTATGTGGGAACTTCCGAGAAAAACACACATACTTGGTTTTTAATAAACTAACGAGATCCGGGATCAAAAGGGAAACCTGTGAAAGAAACGTTACAACGGAAAACCAAGCACCTTTATCAGACCAAGCTGTCGGGCTGAATCAAGTACTGCCCTTTGGTGAAATCCTCAAAGAAAACCAAAACTTGGAAGAAGTGGAGGCTCCGGTTGATACGCATCCCACTCCGGCTGATCCTGAAATCTTCCCACTAACAGCAGACATTATGGCGGATCATGTAAACCACGTTGGTGGGACTAGATTACCCTGCTGATTCCTCAGGGATTCAACGACTGGAACAGCAGGTTCAACTTATGTAACAAACTTAACAAAAGGCTACTCACAATCAAGAGGGTAAAGATCAGGCGCCTAAAGCAGACTTGGCGAATATGAATGACGCCCTCCATACTTTAACAGCTAGTATACATGCAGGAGAAGAGGGTGGCCGAGATCCAGAGTTAAGGGAAATCGAGAACCTTGAAGAGATGGATCTTCCAAGCGCAAGGAGAACAACGAGGAGGAAGGAGAAAATAACAGTAAAAACGATCCAAAGAGAGAGATAATCACCGCGAGAGCATACAGACCACTCACAAAAAAAACTAAAAAGAAAGAGGACCGACAATACAATCAAGCCCGCCCTAAGATGGAGGCCTATATGCGCAAAGAATCTCCATTTATGGAAAAAATACTCGTGGCTTAACTCCCCGCAAGTTTGACCCATTATGCATAGAAGCTTATGATGGAACGAGAGATCTTGCAAGGAACTTAGATTACTTTAGAAATATTATGATGGTGTTTGACCCAGATGACACCGTGCTTTGTCGCGCCCTTTCGATGACACTAAAAGGTAATGTCATGGACTAGTTTAGCAATTTACCTAAAAGCTTTATCCATGATTTTGCAAGTTTGTGGGGCGCGTTTAGAAACAGATTTGTTGGAAACAATGAGTCTCGTCATAAAAGTGACTCTATTATGGAACTCTATCAGAGACGTGGCGAAATATTAAAGAGTTAAGTGAAGCGTTTTGTCCATATCATGAACACTTTCCCAGGTCTAAAAGAAAATATGGTTTTCACTTCACTAAAGAGAGACATCGATATGAAAGGCGCAACGTATGTGGATTTAGTTTATTTCCCAGTTATGAAAATATGACATCTCCTTGCCCGAGCAGATTAGTTCATCAAAATGTATGATACAACGAAAGAGGTCTCTCTATACATAGCGACACCAGATTCGAGAAAATGAACTTTTAACGGACGAATACTGGATGACAGCCCTCACTATGAAGGGCCTAGTGGTACTGGTGGCCATCATAACTCTTCCTACGAGCACCCAACATGTTGTTTTACTCCACTAACTGATACCATCTTCGTCATCTATGACAAAACCAAGAATAGGATACGATATCGCCCCCCTCATATTATGAGCGCCCCCAGCCACAAATAATCTAGCATACACTTTTTCTTGTACCATAATAAACATGGCCATCCGATAGATGAGTTCTGACACTTGACAACGAAGAACCAAAGGTTAATCGAAGGTGGCGAGCTCATCCAATTTGTTAAACGAGAAGAAAGATGAGCCTCCTCCATCAAATGATGAAACCCGTTGAGAAGACAAAATGATCGATAAAGGAAAACAACAATGAATTTTTACAATTTCAAGAGGGGTAACCTTGGTAGGTGATGTTCAACAGTCTAAAAACGGATGAAAGTCGACCATAAAATATATGCAGTCGATGGTTCTTCTTAATATAACTATCGAGACCCAATAATTGAACTTATATTCAACGACTAAAATGTATCATCGCCCCCCATGAGGATGCTCTTGATAAGGGAAAAATCATAGGAGTGGAAAATGAGATAGATAAAATAAAAGAGTAATTTGTTGTAAAGAAAATTATCTATGAGAAGTATAACAATAATGTAGTACTAAATGATCTCTTTGTAATTAATTTTAATTTTGAGGACAAGGACCACAATTAGTCATTTTTAGATGTGTGGGACCCATTAAATACACCATAAAAAGACACTTCCTCTCATTGGGAATGGTAATTCATTTTTTTCTGGATAAATACATTATCAATTTCTTATCTTAATTAGCTTATTTTTCTCTCTCTAGAATTTAATCCTCCAAACGTTGCTTTATCAATAGAAATACTCTCTTAATAATCTTTCGAACTATCATTGGTGCCGTCTGTGGAAATATATTGGTACCCAAAATTATTTTCCAAAACCAAGACTGTGATATCAAATGCTTTAAAAAAAAATTAGACATGGAAGTGCGAGGGGCATCCCACAGAAGAAAATATGAGAGAGGATCAACAACATGATAATCAGTATGCTAGAGAGATATTAGATGTGTCTATTTGGTGGCTTAAACAAAAGAGCTATTAGAATAAATTAAAAAGTTAAATTCTGAGAGGGATGTTGCTTAACCTTTACGAAAGTTTGATCAGAGGTACAAAGGGGATATGTGACAAAGAAAGATAAGTTGGATAACGACCATCGAATTGATAATAAGAAAAATGAGTATCGAATACTTAGTCGTTATTCTTCGAGGAGGAAAATGAAACTCATACGGCATTATGACTCATCTGAGTCTAGTGATTATTCACTTTATGACTCAAGTGATTTATCTCATCCCCCGAAAGGGTTAGTCGACTAGAAAGAAGTGATAAGAAAAAATATTCGAGGAAACATAGAAATAATCTTCGAGTATCTCATCGGATTAAGAATTTGAGGAAAGAAAAAATAATGCAAGGTCCCGAGGACCACGCTAACAAAGAACATATTACAAAAAAATTCCATATTCCTTGGGGGAGTCAAAATTTTGAATATCGGGTGAGTAACCAGTTCCCAATTCCATCCAAAGAAGGTTTTTATAGAATGGAAAACGAAGGTCCCAAGGGAAATATTTATATGACTGGTTACAATTGGAGATATTCTTCTCTTTCATCAGAAATGCTCTTTGGAAATCTACCAACGCAAATCTACATCTCAAAGCTAGAAACGTTCGATAGAACTCAAGACCCGGATAGTTACATTGAACAGTTCAAAACAATTATGATTAATTATGATGATGATGATGATGATGATAAATTGTTTGCATAACTTTCTTCCAAACATTCAAAAGGTGATGTCCTAAAGTGGTATAACCGACTTCCGTAAGGTTTAGTTAAAAATTTCGACATATTCTAGAATATTTTTCTTCAGGATTTTGTAGGAAGTAAAAAGTTCCAAGCTAATACCGATACTATAATTTACTGTACACCAACCATTTTATCAAGGTACCTGACACGGAATATTGTGAGGACCCTGCAAAGTATCACACCTTTTAACAATCTCTTTCGGATCGGAAGAGATCGTAGGCCAATCGTATCCTGCGAAAAATACTCTTCTTATTAGAGCCTTGTACCCACAATGCACGGATCGTTTTATTAAGGTACTTAACATGGAATATTGAGAGGACCCTGTAGCTCTAACAACATTTTGGATGGGATTTCGAAAGGTAAGCTATGACATTTGGGGATTTATAAGATTAAGTTGAAAAAAATAATCTTAGTGGAAGAGACACAAGCATTGGAAATAGCTTATATGGCTCAGTTGGAGCAAAAGCAGCTCCAACGATCTCTTAATGTGACTTATCTTCCAAGGGAAAATATTCAACCCAGGGTATCAACCCAGTTACCTCTGAAGCCCATAAAAAATCAACAAGCGACTAACACACAGCAAAGTAGTAGTTCAATATCAAATTAATGGATTTGTCCGACCCACTATGCTTGATAGTTCCAAAAATATTTGGAGGAGATATATGAGTAAAAATATGTTTGGAGGATCAAATTCGTGATATAAGCTACTAAATGGATATTTTAGAGAGATAAGCTCCACATTTTGGAGAGAGAAAGTCATGTAATAATTGTGTAATCATTAATCAACCACCCTTCCGCAAAAAAGGTGGGGTGCTTTTATAGTACATTTATTGGGTCTTACGTGTCTAAACAAATTACTAATTGTGGTCTCATCCTCAAGTTCATTATTTGTTGCAAATAGGTCCTTTTGTATTACATAATTATCAATTACTCCTATAATACTTTCTTTATGTCAACTTATACGATTAACTTTCTAGTGTCTTCTAGTTGCTTTATTCTTCCCTCATCAATTTCCCCTCAGTCCTTGTGAATTTTTTTGAACAAGGACATTACATATCCGATCTCATTTTCATCAAACTACTTGGTGCTTTAACTGTGAATTTTCCAAGTGAAAAAACCTCTTCTCGAATGCACAATGTATCTCTTCGAATGGAGCCTAACGTTCCTTATCGAATTTTGTCAACTATTCCATGAGCAAAAACATCTTTAACAAACTTTTGACCAGAAAACTCTTCATCAAATTTTTGAGCAAATAAATGTTCTTC
The DNA here is from genome assembly GCA_036936605.1 of Limnanthes douglasii subsp. nivea. Lineage (NCBI taxonomy): Eukaryota > Viridiplantae > Streptophyta > Magnoliopsida > Brassicales > Limnanthaceae > Limnanthes > Limnanthes douglasii. Next base: position 128,991,111 of record JAUPFV010000004.1, read on the forward strand.
AAATTTTTGAGCAGATAAATCTTTCTCAAATCTTTGAACAAACAAATCTTCCTCGAATCTTTGAACAAAGAAATCTTCCCCGAACTTTTCCTTGAGCTTTGACTCATTTTGTTCACAAAACGCACCCTTGAATTTTACCTATCCTTTTAGATCCATACCAAACATTTTCCAAAAATTTTGTTACTCGTGATGTCATGACTTTTTTGACACCACCAATGCAAAATACTCTTTTTCTGTCAGGTTTCGATCGTGATGCCCTTTGCGTATCTCTTTTTTTTTAACGAATTAGCCTGGGAGAGGCGTGACGCGTCCCTAGAAACTGCTTACATCTAATCTAGACAGTCTGCTCCTAAGAAAAATATCCTCCACATTCTTGGGCCTTAACATCTTTGAGAGTTTATACCTTTCCTATAAAATCCTTGGCTCCTTATTGATCTCATATAAAAAAATCTATAGAGATAAACCTCTGAAAAAATTGTTCTAGAGAGATAAGTGGTTTATTCCAAAGAGCTTCTGTATTTTAGAGTGGTTAACAATTAGCCAGAAAGCCGAAGAAAGGAAAGTTGTCGGACTGTACGTTGAACTAGAGCCCCCAACCACCCGTTATAACATAGTATGGTGTCTGGCCTCCGTCAGATACTTCAACTGCAATCATATCTTCGAACATCTGCCTTCAGCCCCCTGTCACACTTGATCAACAATTAACAAGGGTGACTCTATAAAAATGGGAAATGATAAACATTTAAAGGGCTCATCTTCAAAAAGAAAAAGGCATCATAACGAGAGTATACATAAACATATCAAACGTTCTAGAGAGTCTTCATCGGAACTTCTTGCCACTTCATTTTCTACTCCACATGGAACTCCTTGTCCAACGGCTAAAAATTTCTTCCTCGAAAGTTGACAAAAGCTTACGCTACTTTTGTTGACAAGGAAAACCCTCGAACCTATTCCAGAGATTGATTCGAATGTCTCTCCTACTCATCCTATTACTGTCAATTCTGATGATAAAAATACTAAGGTTGCTCTAGCCTTAGATTTTGGTGAAGAAAAAGGTTGACTATTTTTATGGAACGTTAGTCCCAATTGGAAGGAAAAAAAAGAACTGACATTATTTCTCAAGTTGACGAGGAGACAAATGCCACTACTACCTTGCCTGAGAAAGAAATAAATGCAACTATTCTTCAAATCTAAGAGGAGAATCCTCCTACAAATAAGACAATAAAGTCAAAATAAATTGTTCTACTCCCTCCCGAAATGATGCTTTAGTTGCGAAAAACCTTAGAGCAATTGAAAATAAACACCTTCCGACATTGCATAAAGTGCAATGTAAATATTATGATACGTTCGAAGAGGCCAAACTGAGAAGCTGATGGGGAATTCTTTCTACCATTTCCATACTTTTTCCAACTTCCGGGGAAATGTCATTGTCAGTCAGGGATAATGAATTGATTGCTTATACTGAACTCATAAATTGGGATCTGCGTTACCCTCTAGACCTTTTTTTGTGCAGTATTTTTCGATGATCAAACTTTATCCCACCCAGGCTGGACCCAACAATGTGGTTCACTTTTATGGCCTGCATAATGGTCTACAGAATTTTAGGGGTGAGTTTTCTTTAGAAAAGCTAGTTGTCCACTAGTTGTCACTCATATGGACTAACAAAGGTATATTTCCTCTTTATTTTCCTCCGAAGTTTTCTCATGTTTATTCTCATACATTTTCTTTCTTAATCATGAATAAAAATTACTGACATATTTAAGCCATATGTCGACTTCGTGCCCAGAGCAACAACCATCTTTACTCAGTTAAGTTTATGGGGTAAGACTACCTGGTCCAACAAATTCTGACTATGCTTTACGCATACCAATCTTTTCAAAAGTCATTTATGGAGGTTGAATCCATCGGAACGGTTATCTTTGGAGAAGCTTATGGTTCCTCCTACTCAGCAAGATGTCTTAGATCGGTTGGAAGCAAATGATGTCGTTGTATTTCTTCCAACAAGAGATAAAGCCAATGTTTGATAATGTAGCAACTTTATTTGTGCATGCCTTCTATATTCTTCAATCAAGTCCAACTTCATTGTTCTATTTACATCATTAGGCTCTTCGAAATATGTCATGACACGATAGGATAGAGAAACTTCCTCGGATGATACTACTGCATCCATTCATATGCCAATGTAAATAGAGATTCTGACATTATTGTTCGAGAAAAAGTTCGATATTCCCAAAGAACTTATTGCAGATAATCCGACCATTTTCCTGCATTTCCTTCCAAAATTTTATTTAGCCCATCAAGAATTTTTCGATTGGTGATTTCTACTTGCCCATTTTCCTGTGGGTGAAAATGAGCTGAAAAGCATTGTTGTATCCCTCGAGAGTCATAATAATTGTTCAACTCTTTATTGTCAAATTGAGCTCTGTTATTAGTTGTGATTTTCATTGGAACCCAAAGCGACAACAAATATTCGAAGTAATGAATCTAATGACATCTTTAGCTTTTGTTCATGTTAATGGCTCTGCCTCAACCCATTTAGAAAAGTAATCTACTGCTACAATTAATGTTTGTCGTCCTCCAGAAGCCATTGGTAGAGGTCCTACAAGATCAATTCCCCATCGATCAAAGGGTAATACCTCAAATATGCTTTCGAGGGGAACTCTTGGTTTATGAATTATGTTAGAAAATCTCTGCCAAGTATCACACCTTTTAATCATCTTTTTCTCATTAGGAGAGATAGTAGGCCAATAGGATCCTATGAAAAATACTCTTCTTATTAGAGCCTTGTAACCACAATGCACAGATCGTTTTATTAAGGTACTTCACATGGAATATTGCAAAGACCCTGTAGCTCTCAAAGCATTTCAAATGGGATTTCTCCCGGGAATATTGAAAGATTATGTGGCTGAAAGGTAAGCTATGACATTTTAGGCTTTATAAGATTAAATTGAAAAAAATAATCTTAGTGGAAGAGACACAAGCACCAGAAATAGCTTTTATGGCTCATTTGGAGAAAAATTATCTCTCATGATGAGGGAAAGATTAATTCGATTTTTATCTACAAAGTTAGACATGTTCGCATGGTGTACCAAAGCCGCGACTAATGTACATACGGAAATTATCTATCGCATACTGGAAATTAGAAGAAATGTGTGCCTAGTCATGCAAAAGAGAATGCCTTTTTCTCAGGAAAAATCTGAGGCTATAATGGTCGAGGTAGATCAATTATCTAAAGTTGGGCGCATATGAGAATCTCGGTATCTCCTATAGACAACTAATCCAGTTTTGGTAAATAATAAAAATGATAAATGGCGAATATGTGTGAATTTTACTGACCTAAATAAAGCATGTCCAAAAGACCATTTCCTAGTACCCTAGATAGATCAATCGGTGAATTCCACATCAGGAAATTGTTTGCTTTCTTTTATTGATTCTTATGAGGGGTATAATCAAATTAAAATGGACCTGAAGGATGAAGAAAGTACTTTATTTATTATTGGAAGAGGTGTGCATTGTTACAAAGTAATACCCTTTTTATTAAAAAATACGGGTGCAACTTATCAACGTTTAGTAAACAAAACCTTTGAAGCTCAAATCAGACAAAATGCTGAAGTATACATTGATGATATGTTAGTAAAAAGTGCGAAAGATGAGGATCCCTTTGATGATTTAGAGGAAATTTCTACTAACTTAAAAGGGGTCAACGTAAAGCTAAACCTAGAAAAATGCACATTTAGAGTCTGATCCGGAAAATTTATTAGGTTTATATTTAGTGAATGGGGATTCAAGCAGACCTTGCACAATTGAACGCTCTAAGTACCATGGCACCTTCTCAAACTATCAAAGAGCTCCAAATTTTGACGGGGCGATTGGCAACTCTGAATTGATTCATATCTCTATCCTCAGATAAATATGCTCTTTTTTCCAAGTATTGAGACAAGCAAGTTTCTTTGACTTGACACAAGAATGCACAAAAGCTTTTGAACATATTAAAGAGTATGTTTCTTCCTCTTAAATTCTTTCAAAGCTTAAACCATGAGATAAATTATTCATTTACCTATCATTTTCAAATTGCATTGTGAGTGCTGTGTTAATTCATAAAAATTGTTTATTATCCTCAGTCAGTGTATTACGTCAATAAAAGCCTTTTGGATGCTGAAAAATTGAAGTTAGAAAAATTGGCCTTAGCTTTGGTTACCGCTGCTGAAAAATGAGACCTTATTTCCAAGTTCATAATATTACAATCTGAACTTCTTTTCCTTTAAAAAATATGTTGCAAAGACCTAATATGTCTGGAAGAATGACTAAAGGTTCCATGGAGGTAGGTGATTTTGACATAGAGTTTGAGCCCAGAACAACAATCAAAGCTCACGCCTTAGCACATTTTGTGGTGGAGTTATATTCTGAACGGCTTAATATTGATCCAACGACAAAACATCAGAAGAAGAATGGACAGCTAGAACCGACATGGGATCAAGTGCTTTGGGTTGTCGTTGTGATGTCCAATTAATATCTCCAGATGGAACACTAATGTATCAAGCCATACACTTCGGCTTCAAAGTATCGAACAATGAGGTTGAAGATGAAGTCGTTTTAGTAGGGTTAAGGCTTGCTCATATTTGTGGGGGCAACAATGTTTGTCTGGTACGTGACTCACAACTTTTGATAAATCATGCATCAAGCTACTCTGATGTAAGGAAAGATCATCTTGTTAAATATCTCAATGAATTAAAAGGCTTGGAAGTGTTTTTTGAAAGCATAAAATACGAACGTGTTCACATGGCTGATAATTCTATAGCAGATTTGTTGGCTACAATTGCGTATTTCAAGGGTTATTCATGGATTATCACACAAGAAAATATTTTCAATTAGACAATCGGAATAACAGATGAAACTTTTCAAATTTCAACTAGTATTGGAGGTCAAATATCAGGGAATGGTAGTCAATAATGTGTTGTCAGTTTATAAATTGAGGTCTCAAAAATAAGTTTTAAATCTAATGGTTATGTGGTCCTCAGAGGGGTCTTATACAAAAACTATTTTAGCAGACCTCTACTTAGATGTTTGGGAAAATATGAGTCACAAATGATATTATTAGAATTACACGGCGGAGAAGGATCTGCGCATTGTGGGTATAAAATTCTGATACAAAGAGTCCTTTTGGCGGGATATTATTGGCCTACGATTTCTTCTGACGCCAAAGAATTCGCTAAAAGATATGACACTTGCCAAAAGGTTACTAATATAATTTATAAACCAAGGTCCCTCTTGAAAACATTGTCGAGGCGTTACCAATTGATCAATGGGGTATTGACCTTGTCGAACCACTACAAATGGTGTATGGAGGACAACAGAAAATAATTGTGGCAGTAGATAATTTCTCAAAATGGGTAGAGGCAGAGCCATTAACTGGAAAAAAAACCAAAGATGTGATTAAGTTTATCATCTCAAATATTTGTTGTCGTTTTTGGGTTCCGATGCGGATTACTATGGATAATGAACATCAATTTAATAATAAAGATATAGAAGATTTTTGTCTTTCTCGAGGAACACAACAATGTTTTTCAACTCCTTTCCATCCTCATGTGAATGTCAATTTGAGGTTACCAATAGAAAAATCCTTGATGGATTAAAAAAGAATTTGGAAGGGAAGGCATGGACGTGGCCGGATTATTTGCAACACGTTCTTTGGGCATATCAAACTACTCATCAAACGGCAAGCTTAGAATCTCCGTTTGTGTTATTATATGGGATGGGTGTGGTGGTACCATATGAAGCCATTTTTACATCTTATCGTGTTACTGAATATTTCGAGGACTCCAACTATAAAAAAAATGCTAGCTGATCGAAGAAAAAAGAAGGCGGGCATAGTTAAATTTGTTACACTACCAAACATTGATGGGAAACAAATATGCCTTGAATTTTAAACGAAGAGAATTCAAAATAGGGGACCAAGTTTTAAGAAATATATTTCTCCACACTTAAATAAAAGCACAATGGAAATTTAGGATCTAATTGCGAAGGCCCTATGAGGTAACAGAAAATTAAAGTCAGGAACATATCGAATCAAGGATAAATAAGGAAGAAATCTCTCTGACACCCATAGAATATTCAACATCTTAATTTGTATCTATATTGTTTGTAAAAATCATATATTGAAACATGTAAAATATCAGATGCATACTCTTTCCTACCTTGGTGGTGCAGGAAGATTTTAACGAGGCGCCCAAATAGTGGATTCATATATATAAACTGATTTGTCCATTATAGAAATTCTCTATTAATCTTGGACCTAAAGGGTCTTCCAACAAAAGTTTGTCTCTAACTATTAATGTTGGACCAAAAGAGTCTTCCAACAAAAGTTGGTCTCTAACTATTAATCTTGGACCTAAAGGGTCTTCCTACAAAAGTTGGTCTATAACTATTAATATTGGATCTAAAGGGTCTTCCAACAAAATTTCATCTCTAGCTATCAACTTTGGATCTAAAGGGCCTTAACAAAAGTTGGTCTTTAAACTATTAATTTTGAATCACATAATCAACAAAAAAGAAGAAAATTCTTATTACTATTCACAAACTTACCTCGAACAAAGTGAGGACTTTACAAAATTACCTCGAATAATCAAGGACTTGACACACAAAAAACAAGTTGATACAGAACTAACACATGAGAACACTTGAAAATATTTTATTCTGAAGAGGATGCGAGGGGATCATTATCCGAAGATTTAGAATAACTTTAATCAGTGTCCAAAGAATCTCCAATAGGACGATATCTGATAGGAACAAGGTTCCAAAAACTAGCTAGCTTCAAGTCTGGGTAACTTTCACGAATCTCCAAAATTAACCCAGACTTGACTTTTGCATCCCTCATGTCCATCTTAGAAACACATTTGGCAGCATAGGCTTCAAAAACAGCTTTTTGGTCAATTTCATCTTGAATTTGAAGGGCCTTCTCTTCTTTAACAACTCTCTCAAAAGCACTAACACATCGTTCGAAGTATAACGAGGCCTTTTCATTCCTCTCATTATAAGCCTTGATGATAAAATACTTTATGGTGTTTTGCTCAGTATAAAGATCTTTCTCATCTTGACAACACTTGTCTGGAATCATGATATAATCTTCTCCACAAAGGATCTTCTCGTAAATCGCGTCAACCTGTTTTTTAAGTGTGAAGAGCTCTTGTTAAAGCTCCTTGATCTTTGATTTCGATTTTTCAAAACCTTTAATTTATAATGGTTTTTTTTATCTCTCATATATTTCATTTTCTTTTTAAGGATAACTGAGGGTCGAAGAAGTTTACGAATACAAAAAGAGAAGAAATCACCGGTAGGGATTTCGAATGACTCAAATGAGGAACCAGCTTCGAACAAAATAGTCGTCGAAGAATTATCCTCTCGAACAACATTAACTTCATGATCTTGAACAACCAGCTTGTTATTTAGAAGCTGAGAGGAATCTGATTCGATGACAACTTTTTCTGGGGAAGGCAAGTTATGATCAACAACTTTATTTCCAAGGAAAGGATATTATATGTATCTTTTTTAATATCTTTCGATGTTTGTTGCGTTTTTTTTTTGAACCTTTATTTTCCACAAGACTTGTTTTATCAACATCAGCATCAGTATCTTATACTATCGGGCCAGAAGTCTCTGGGGCTCCATCCTCTCTCGAAGAATCACCAGTGTTTTGTTTTTGCAATGACTTTAAGCTCTAGATGTCGAAAGTAGAAAGATGAGAATATCCCAAGTTTCTAATATATTTAACCCCTCGTCTTGAAAAGGAGGAACCGTGATTTCTTGTAAAGATAGGCGGTTGGATGGAACATCCCTCCAGAGATGACTCTTGGCAAAGTTGGTTGGAGTAAAGCAACGATGAAATTTGTTAGACCATGAAGTCTTAGCCTACTTGCTCAGTTTGGAAACAATAGTTGTCGCCTTGCGTACATGATCCACAAATGTTTTAGACACCCGTATCATTAATTTTTTAACAAAGAAAGGCATTAGATGAATAGGAGAAAGATAGAAGAAAAATAAAAAAATAAAAATAAAGTACCTCGGTTTGTCCATTTTAGGGACAGTTTGTGTGGTCTATCAGTTGTAGCATGAGATTAAGTCTCCTAAAGACCAGAGATAAATAAAAGTTGTTGCTTCCATTTCTTTTCAGGTTCAATAAGGTGGTCAATAATTTTGATTTTATTCCTAAGAGTCAAGGAGTAGAATGGGAAGTATGGATTCTTTGCAACCCCAGTAAGACCGACGAATTGTTCCAAACGTAATTCTATCACCGAAATCCGAGAGGCCTCAAAATCCGAGAGGCCATTATACAAGCCATTAAGGTAAACCACATATTAAGTCCATCTTGGGTCAAACAAAGGTTGACAATCTCAAAATATTCGACGAAAAAAAGGTCAAAAGGATTTCCTCATCGGGCCATCGGCTTAATCTCCTCGGATGCATCATAGTATTTATATTTTACCTTATACAAGGCCAAAATATGTTTGTTTTCAACGACTCTAAGATTGTTACTAATGAGAGTGTTGATATGTGAAGGAAGTGGAGTGTGATCTTCTTTCAATTTGGATTTCTTTTTTGGAGAAAATTTTCCTCAGCAATTCAAGGGCTTGTAACTGCTAGCTCTTATTCATCAGAATGTGGTACTATGGCTTTTCCAGCATCAACAATCTCTTCGGATTGAGCAATATTGTAAATATTTGGCTCTACATTTCCAGGCTCATCGGCCAAATCACTTGACTCCATCTCTTGGACAGTTTTGAATGATCTTTTCACCGCAGGAGTCCCAGTAGTATTCTTTAATTTTTTAGGGGGGCTTCACGAGTACGACGTGGAGTAGTTTGTGGTGTAACAGATGGAGTAGTCAGAATATCTGATGGGTCTTGGTATGAGTTGTTTCCACATGTTTAGGGGCTCGCTTTCGCTTCGAAGCTTTGCCTTTCGAGGACCCAGTGTATTTTCTCGTATGAGTATTATAGTCACCATTTTCAATTACCGAGTAAGCCTAATTAGGAGGTAGAGAATAAATATTAGAGATGGTTCTTATGTCAAAGGAATTTTTGGTTGGAGGCCAGATACCGTAGTATGTGGTAAGATTTGGTTGAGGTTATTGTTCAACGTCAACACAACAACTTGTCTCTCCTCGACTTTTTGACTAATAGAAAACCAATATAAGATGGGAAAGCACTGACTATCAACCTAGATATTGGAGAAGTTATGGTGACTAGAGTGCTAGTCGACGGGGGTAGCTCAGCCAATATTATCTTTAAATCAAGTTATAATCAAATGTTAGAGGTCTCATCGTATCAATATAACCGAAAAACTTTGATGGGGTATGAAGGCAAGATGTCACAATGTGTTGGCAAAGTCGAGCTCATGGTGAAAGTTGGACATGGGCTACACAGAGGGAAGTCAAAACACTTTTTATGATTTTCGATACCCCAAAATCATATCATGTCGTTATTGGATGACCATGGTTGCACCAAATGGAGACAACTCCCTACACGTTTTGCCAATGCATTAAGTACCCAGTGGGAAATTCAGTAGGGATCATGAGGGGAAGCCAGCAAACCGTCAAGACATGTTCCTCAATAACGATGGACCCCACCAAATCGATACGATAGCAGTTAACTAGGAATGGGGAGTCGACTCAACCAAATACCATACCCCGCTCTCCTGATCCAATGGATGATCATAGGGAAAATGAACAATCAGAAGACAATCCTGAGGACACATATGATGAGTTGGTGGTTGAAGGACGCGTGTTACGTATAGGTAAAAGTCTAGATTCTATTTTTAGAAGTTTTTTTATAAATTTATAACAACAAAACTTGGATATTTTTGCGTAGGTTTCAAGTGATGTGTCGGGAGTAGACCCCTTGGTGATTTCTCATGAATTAGCGATATATCGATATGCCAAACTTGTTAGGCAGAAGCGCAGCTCATTTTCAACAGAGAAGCATAAGGCCATTAGTAATAAAGTCGAAAATTTATCTCAGCTCAGGCACATACGTCGCGCCTGGTACCTCGTATGGGTCACAAACCCTGTGTTGGTTAAAAAGAAAGGGGACAGTGGCACATGTGCATTGATTTAACTTACTTGAATCTAGCATGCCCGAAAGATGCCTTACCATTACCGCATATTGATCAGTTGGTGGATTCAACTTCAGGATGCGAGTATCTGTCATTCATGGATGCATATTCTAGCTAAAATCAAATCCGTATGCACCCAAAGGATGAGGAACACACGACATTTCAAACAGAGCGGGGATTATACTAGTATACCGTTATTCCCTTCGGTTTAAAGAACCCTGGCTCTAGATACCAACTCCTTATCAATCAAATCTTCAAAGATCATCTGAGGCACCATATGGAGGCATACATTGATGATATGAATGTCAAAACCAACATAGTTGAGCAACAACTAGACACGTTGAGTAATATTTTCACTGTATTACGTAAGTATAATCTCAAGCTCAATTCGCTCAAATATTCTTTCGGGGTTCAAAGTGGTAAGTTCTTGGGATATTTCGTTATCAAAAGAGGTATTGAAGCGGATCTCGTACAGTTAAGGGTTATAATCCAGATGGAGCCATCGAAGAATATAAAAGAAGTCCAATGTTTAACCAGGCGCCTCGCAGCAATATCTCATTTCATATCATAAGCATCTGAGAAAAACTATCCTTTTTCTGAAGTGCTTCGGGGAGAAAAGAAGTTTAACTGGAATGATGAGTGTGATGCAGCCTTCGTCGTACTTAAAACTTACATCATATTACCAGAGATCCTCTCTGGACCTACAACGGGTGAGCTTTTGTACCTCTATTTATATGTTTCTACTTTTGTAGTTAGTCATGTGGTCGTCTGAGAGCCCGAGGGCATACAATGCCCCATCTACTATACAAGCAAGACCTTGGTAGATTCTGACACTCGCTACCTTAACTTGGAAAAAGTCGACTTGGGACTTGTGGTGGTTTCTCGCAAAATGCGCCCTTATTTTCAGGGATATACGATCACTGTGCGAACTTATTTTCCTTTATGAAATTTATTACAAAAGACAAACGTTTACGGACGCCTTACCAAATGTTCCATAAAGATAGGATAATATAACATCAAGTTTGAGCCCCGTACGGAAACTAAGGGACAACTCGTCGTTGATTTCATTACAAAATTCTCCACGCCTCGTTGTGAGAAGGAAACGATCGACCCCTCGCCAGCTGCCTACGTGTTGGAGTGGATACCAGAAGCAGATGGAGCATCAAGTACATCAAGTGGGGGAGCTTGCATAGTTATGAAGTTTCCCACACGGGAGGAAATCCTACAAGTCATACATTTTAGCTTTTCGATCACCAACAACGCGACAGTTGCCCAAGGTGAATCAGCATCCGTAGAGTTAACTGGAATAGATCTATGGTAAATCAATGGGCTTGACCTGGCCATAATATTTTACTAACAGAGTGTTTGCCGCTATATATGACAAGAAAAATAATTTCACTCAGTTTAGAAGAACATCACTCATTCAAACTCCGAAGGAGAATCAAAATACACGATTTTGTAAGTATCACAATAATGCAGGCCATGATACGAAGGATTACATTACTCTGAAGCAAGAAATCCAAATTTTAATTGAAAATGAGAAATTGACTACATTTGTAAAAGCACAATCGGGGACTTGATTATAAGCTCCAATTGTTGGTTAGGTTATTTTCCAAATGGAGGCAATAGAAGCTACCCTTAAACGCGAAAATATTATGGTTATCACTCAACCATTTAATGAGTTGATGTCAATTCAGAATATCGTAACCCCGATACTAACTGAGCTATTATTATGGTAATAGATGAGCCTGAAAAGATAGAAAGGGTTAAATATTTGTGTGAATTTTTTGAATCGTTAATTATCTTTAGTGGGGATCTGGCGTAAGAGCCTTCGGGTTGCTCACAAAAGAGGTATATTGTCAATCTAGCAACCCAGTTAGAAAGAAAAATATATGCCCATCTTTACCAATATCTTATGCCATTGATTATATTTGACGGTGATGATACAAGAGATATAGTTGGGCCACATGAAGGTGTTGTGGTGATCAGGGCGGCAATCAATTGGACTGAAATTCCAAGAATCTTAATTGATACAAGTAGTTCAGCAAACAATTTGTTCGTGTCTACCTACAAATAAATGAAAAAACCTCTAGTTATACTCCATTCAAATAAAAATAGTGGGATTCAATGGAATTACTACAAATATGATCGGGAATTCGAAAGTGATGCTCTCCTAGAAAAAAAAGAACCATTCAAAAATATAATCAGACTACTCTTTATATTCATCAATACCGAACGTCATACATGCTATATTTGGTAGATCTTGGTTATCCATGATCAATTTGGGAATGTCCATAGTAGTCAGAGAGTGACTAGGGAGTGTTATGTTACCGTCTTGTCTCTTAAAACACTACTGATTGTAGAAACTAAAAAATAATAGCAATTAATTGAGTTAACCTCAAAGTGAGATAAGGTGGATGATCAGAGGGATACTCTCAGTTTGGATATACCTAATAAAGATATCAAACTATATACTTTAAGAATAAAAAAAATATAAAAATTGAAGCTTAATTTTCGACAGTTGTAAAAGTACATTTATTATTATTTTTATCTAAAAAATTACATATATTTTCCTAGTGTGTCGGAGGGGTAAAATGTGTCCGTACAATCATTATTTTCCATAGGCTATCAATACGACCCAATTTATTCTTTATACAATTATATAATAATGAAGAGTTTTTTTGAAAAAAAATCTAAAGTCATTAGCGCGGAGGTAGATAGGTTGACAAAAGTATGGCATAATTAGGAATCTCAGTACCATTCGTGCACAATTCAATACTTGTGAAAAATAAAAATGGCAAAAGGTGTATGTGTGTTGACTTGGCAGAACTTAATCGGGCTTGTCCGATAAATTCGTTTGTTCTCCTAAAAATTGATCAACTGATAGATTCAACTTCTGACAATAAGTTTTTGTTCTTGGATTGTTTTGTTGGGTATATGAGTGATAAAAACTGAAATGAACCGATCAACCAAACCAAACTGACATAATTCAATCAGTTTAGTTCAGTTTTTAATGTATTTTGTTTAGTTCGGTTATTTATTATAAAAAATTGGTTTCAACCGAACTAATATTATATATATATATGTTTTTATCTAACCCACATCAAGGGATTCTTAATCCTATACTACACTTACATGACGTAGGTATGACTGAAGTCCAATTTGTTTTGGGTTTCTTAATATGCTACTACATAATGTAACCCCTACTGTACCTACCTAAAAAAAAGTAACCCTTGATGTACCTACCTACATATGTAGGTGTATCCCATGTTGTAGGTGTAGGCTTTTAGTCATAGTGTGGGTTTATTATAGGCCAATTATGTACACATAATTTAACCCATATTCTGGGTTTCTTAATAGGCTACATAAGCCATTAACCCTTGTTGTGGGGTTTCTTAATCCTATACTACACCTACATAAGCCACTAACAATCATTTGTAAGTACACAATTACAGCTCCATAAGATGTGCAATTTAAGATGCAATTTAAATTTTGGAACTTTTGTATAAACAAACTTTGTGTCTCGTTTTGTTAACTAGCTAGATTTATATATACAAAAGAGAGTATAATATTGGAAGAATCTGGTTCAGCCATACACCAAACCATACTAACCAAAATTTTATTGGCCGGTTTGGTCCGGTTCAAACACCTCAAAAATGGTTCGGTTTGGTTTGAGCAAATATAGCAAGTTTGGTTTTCAATTTTTTCGGTTCGATGCGGTTCAGTTTTGGACCATACCGACCCAATTCTCACCCCAGTAGGGTATAACCAGATATAGATGGATTTTATGAATCAAGACAACACCATATTTATAACAGGTTTGAGCCTCCATTGCTACAAATGCATGTCATTTGGTTTAAAGTGTGTTGGGACCACTTACCAATTTTTGGTAAACAAAACCTTCGCTAGTCATATCGAAAGAAATGTTGAGGTTGATGTTGATGATATATTGATAAAAATATGAAGGATGAGGATAGTTTATCCTATATGAACGAATTTCTTTTTCTAATCTAGAATCCATCAATTGGGGTATATTATTAGTGAAAATAGAATTTAAGCCACTACAGTTGAACACGTTAGTTGCCATGACTCATTCAAGGTCTATCAAAGAAGTACAAATTTTGATTGGAATCTTAATCGCATTAAATATATTTATATGAAGGTTTTCGAATAAATGTGCACCATTTTCCAAGTTATAAGAAATGCAAAGTAATTCACTTGGACTTCGGAGTGCGACGAATTCTTTATAAAATTAAAGAACATTTATCTTCCCCAGAAACATAAACCAAACCTACCGTGGGAGAGAAATTGTACATCTATTTAATAGTATCAAGCTATACAGTAAGTGTCATCTTAGTTAGAAAGTTGAAGGTTACCCATGTCATGTTTATTATATAAGTAAAAGCTTGATGGATGCTGAAAAAAAAGTAGTTAAAGTTGGAATATTTAGCCTTAGCTCTAGTGATTGCAACTTGGAAAATAAGGCCATATTTCTACGCATATTCAATTACTAAATGTGATGTAAAGACAAGAAGGGTCGGGTTGAATGAGTAAATGTTTGGTGGAATTGGAAGATTATGTTATTGAATTTTCTCTCCAAACAGTAATTAAAGCACAAGTTGTGGCAGGTTTTCTAGTTGAATTCCATTCTGAAATACTATAACCTTGGCTAGATATTGACAAACCTGTGAGTAAATGGACAGTTCGAACATATGGGGGATCAAGTGTTTCGGGTTATGGAGTATGAGTTTACTTGGTATTTCTCTTCGGAGATTCGATGTATCAAGCAGTACAATTTGGCTTCAAAGCCTCAAATAATGAAATAGAATATGAGACATCATTGGGAGGGTTAAGGCTTGTACATTGCGGCGCCAAAAATATGTCTAATAATTGATTTATAACTGCTTATAAATCATACCACGGGGCAGTCTGAAGCTAGAAAATATCATTTAATAATATAATTAAAGATGTTGAAAGAGACAACGTTTATCTTCAAGCACGTTAAGTAAAAATACGTTCTCCAGACCGAAACTTTGATGGCCAATTCCTTAGCAACTATTTCTTCTACCGAAGGATATCCAGAAATTCTGATACAAAAGTACCCCTCGATAATTTAGATCAAGCACTGATGAATAATTTAAATCTCAACCACCACGCATAAAGATTTGAGGTATGAGATCAGATAGTTTCACACTAAAGAGACTCTGCTTATCGATCAAACATTGACAAAAAAAGCTAAGGTTTAAAGCACATGTTTTCAGAGTCCTCGAGGATATCCTCTATAATAATTATCTTAGTCGATAATTTTTGCAATGCCATAGGATTAATGAATCTCAAAGGATGCTATCTGAATTACACGACATGGAAGGATTTTCTCATTGTGGCTATAAGACTTTAACGATAAGGGTTTTATTGGTAGAGTACTATTGGCCTTTTATTATTGAAGAAGCTAGTTCGACGGTATGATCACTGTTAATGATTTGTGAAGGTAATACACATGTCAGATGTACCATTGGAGTTTATATCTGAGGCATCACCCTTTGATGGATGGGTCTTGATTTGGTTGGACCTCTGCCAATGGTGTCCGGAGGCCGTTAAATAATATTTCTTGTGGCAGTTGATTATTTTTCCAAGTGGATGGGACGACAACCTCTCTCTAGAACTGTGTCCAAGGCACTTCTTAAGTTTATCGTGTCTAATATATGTTGTAGATTCAAAATCTCAAAAATCATTATGATATATAATGGCCCTCAATTTGAAAATAGGGACATGAAGGCATTATGTAATTCCCCAGGGATTCAATATTTTTTTCAGTCACCTTTCTATCCCAAAGCCAATGGGCAAGTAGAAGTTGTCAACATCACTAATGACTTGAAGAAAAATTTAAAAGGGAAAGCTGGAAAAAACCAACTTATTTACAAGAAGTGTTGTGGGCATCTCGTACTATACTCCGAATAACAAAACAAGAATCTCTATTTTCATTGGTTTATGGGATGGATGTAGTAACCCTAGCTGACTCTATCATCCCGTCTTTCCGAATCAAAAATTATTCCGAAAAGGATAACCGAGCTAGATCTGATTAAAGAAAAAAGAACAAAGGCACATCTAAGATCTATTCATTATCACACCCTCATGTGAAACCGAAATGTGTCTCACGTCCAAATGAGAGAATTTAAAGTGGAAGATAAAGTTCTAAGAAAGGTTTTACTATACTCTAAAAATAAAATTCAGGGGAAGTTATCACCCAATTAGGAAGGCCCATATTGGGTTATTAAAATAATTAAGCCTAGAACCCATCGGTTAATAGATCGAAAAGACAGTCCTTTTCAGCATCCGTGAAATATTGAGCACTTAAGACTCTATCTCGCATAATTGTAAAGAAAAATTATATTTTATCTTTTATTTTTCTTATGTAAATATCTAAGGACATAGTATATCCTACTATGGTGGCTCGGGAAGGTTTTCATGAGGTTTTTGAACCACTTAAATTCTATGAATCATTTTTCATTTTATATTTATTATGTTGTTTTATTCTTGTGATTCGAATATGTTTTATCACAATTAAAAGGTTCCAACATTATTTGGTTGTGAGTAAAGGTTCCAATATTAGTTGGTCATAATTAAAAGGTTCCAACAGTAGTTGGTCGTGTGTAAAGGTTCTAACATTAGTTGGTCACAATTAAAAGGTTCCAACATGAGTTGGTCACAATTAAAAGGTTCCAACATGAGTTGCTCATGTGTAAAGGCTCCAAAATTAGTTGGTCACAATGAAAAGGTTTCAACACTAGTTGGTCAGGATAATCAGATTCGAAAGGATAGAAGTCTGGAGCGAAGTAATCGTTTTGATGCATAATTAGAAATATGATAAGTTAAACTGAGAAGAGTCTGAATGTGTTATCTGATGTGTGATTAGTTTGTTTAAAGATGATAAATAAAACGAAAGCAATCCATTCATAAATTCTGAATAATAGTAATAAAATGTCTTCTTTATACCAAGGACTTGTACAAAAAAATTCTAAATAAGTACTACAAAATGTCTTAGCTATACTAATAAACAAAAATTGGTGATACAAAAACAGGTAAAATGAAAATAAATTCAATTGCCAACGGGCTCTTTCCTTTCAGCATCATTATTTTTGGAGTTCCCACGTTTGGAATCTCCACCTTCACTTTTAAAAGTGCTCTCATTATCTATATCCTAATAGATACCCATTTTATTTGCAAAGACCATATCGGCGGGCCGCAATTCTTATGGCACCAACTCCTAAAGAGATATGAGGTTCAACTCATGGAATTATTTGTGAAAGTGTAAGACCATGCTGGACTTGATCGAAGCATCTCTTAGATAGGGACTATAAGATTTTATTAGCATACTCATTCACTACAGTTTCCTTATCTTTCACAACTTGAGTCTTAAAATGCAATTAGCTCCCTCTTTAAAAAATTAGTAAGTGCATCATAATCATTTAAGGCTTTCGAAAAATGCTATATAGCATCCTTATCTTTTTTAGTTTGATCTTTGTACTTATGGATCTCATCTACTCTGGGTGACTGAAACTTGGAAATTTCATCAGCACCCGTGGCTTGGTTTGTCAAACCCTCATTACACTATTTTTGTTCTTCAAAATCCTTCTTGTGACGCTCATATTCGTATCTAAACAGAGTGATGGTTTCTCTCTGTACTTTTACCTTCCTTTCCAGCTCAGCAATAGGCTTCACAACGTCTAACATTGCATATGTAAGAGTGTCTTGTTCTTTTACTAATTAGAAAGCACGTCTGCAAATGGACTAGTTGGATTTAGAAATTATTGTTTGAAATCCTCAAAATTGATCCCCTCTGTATTTCCTATCTGATTATTATCATCATAAGATAATGTATCTATTATTGGAATTGAAGGCGGGTGTGATTCGCTTACTGGAGAGTGTTTAGCTTGAGCAATGACTGGGACAATTTCTCACCTGATTTTTGTGTTTTTCTTTTTCCTCTTTTTACTGTTATGTTTACTCTCCTAGTGTGTTTTTTAGGCACTCAACTTTTTTTTATTCCTCTTTAAGATAGGAGACTCTTCAGGTGTCTTACGCAATTCAACACCAGCCTCAACCGTTACTAGTAAAGGCTCATCAGGCTGATTCGCCTCTTCAGGGAAAATGGTATCTTTCTTTGAACCCTCCTGTTAGCATCACCTCTCTTTTTACCCAATAATTGGGAGCCCTCATCATTGTCAGAAGATAAACCTTTCCATCAGCAGCATCAATTTGGTCAAGAATAGACGATGGACGATGCGAATTAGTAAATTTTTCCCGTGACAAATTACGTTCAGAATTGGTCCTCCAAAGATGACGATTCTGAACTAGATTGTTCAGAGAGAAGCATTTTTTGGAAGACATTAGACCAATTCTCCTCGGCTCATTGGTGCAATATTTTAAAAAAAGCCTTAGCACCTTTCAAATGCTGATGTTTGGACTTCAATATTGCTGCAAAAAAAGGTTCAAAATAAATTACGAACATTGAAGGGTAAAAAAATATAAAATAAAATTTAAACTTGAGAAATTACCTATATTTTTCCAAACCCATTAAACACAACTCATATTATCCTTTGAGGAAATATTTTTTTACCATTCTCTCAATAGCCACTAATAAAGAAAAACTGCATCTTCCTTAGCTTATCGGTCTCTAGTAAGTCGTTCAATACTTTATACTCATCCCTTAGGTTAAGAAAATATAAAAGAATCTGAGAATTCATTGATAGCCCAGCGATAGCGATAAATTACTCCATTGGAATTTTGATATTTTACAACATCGATGCTATGATACATAACATCAATGTGAACCATGGATTTGGGTTGGCCTAACTCGGACATAAGCCCATTAGGTCAAAATATTTAACTATATCAGTATCTAATAAAAACCAAAGCCCCCAGTTTAGTATGTCCGGATAGACAACCAACTTCCTCTCTCCGTAGTTCATGGGTGTCTCCCCACCTTTTGGTAATCGTATAGTTACCTCCTTCGGAACTCCACACTTGGCTTGGAGTGCGACTAACTCAGTATCGAGGAGTAATTGTATAGGATTTGGGAAAGAGCAATCATATATTTGTTGCTCACCTTTTAAAAATTAGTCCCCACACACCCGACTAGTGAATGAGGTACTTTTATTTCCTCTTCTTCTTTAGATTTACCTTTGATGATCTTAGCTTTTTAAGCTTTACACACGACTTCCTTCGAGACCTCAAAATTTTCTCCAAATTGGTCTGATAATTCAAATAACGAATCCACGTCGACATCTTCTTTTGCATCCCTTAACTGCCTCAGATTCAATCCGGAGGGCAAGGTCATGTGTTGAGTTATTTCCTGTTGAGGGACAGCAGATATGTTTTTTGTTTAACTACTTTGACTGAGAGCTTAGAGATTATAGGGCATGTGTATCATGCTTTTTTTCTTGGTTTTTATTTTCGGAGTTTTTTCTAGGACCTTCATAATCTTTGTTTGCATAATTATCTTCGAATGAGAGTTGTATTTGGTATCTACACTTGTCGCTATGAAAGTTGATTGACATCTATGACTAGTTTCTCTTTTGGAACATGTTGGCCTTGAAAAATGAATTTTGGATTGAGAAATGGATGAACGTTTGACTCAGATAGTATGTATGTTGTATGGTTAGGTGCCTCCGTAGTGGAAGGTTTGACTAATGACAATTGTCCCCTCGGATTCTAGCAACCCTACAGATCTCCTTTCTTTATTTTCTCTTCATATTTATCTGATGGATGCAACCAACTGTTCAAAGTGGTGGCAGTAGTGAACATACAAGTTCCCAGAAACTATCACTGGGAAATGATGAAAGTTACAGTGGTGAGGAGGCAAAGCTTATCTCTCTGAATTTGAGTTTCTCTCTCTAAAATTTGTTGTAAAAGGAAAATGATAGGGGAAACATTTATAGAAAACTGTAGAAAATCTCAACCACCCCTTTCTCACAAGCTCAATAAGTATAACCCTCGGGAAGTTAACAGGTCTCTAACGACTATTATTTCTAGAGATGACTTCACCGCTTAAACAAAACGCCGTGGGTCTAACATATCCATGACATGTGTACAAGAATATATATGACTGGCCATCTCCGAATGAATATCTGAACCATTCCACAAGTTAGTTTTAAATTGTCTATCTAGTATGCATTAAGTATTTAAAGTAAAATTTGAAGGTGTTCCAAGACAAAATCTGAAGGATGCGTGATTTAGTCATCTTAAAGAATCTTCATGAGGACTAAAGAGGCTACTTGATGAGGGATTAATCAAATAAATAGATTATTATGTTAAAATTTATTTTATGTATACTAATGTAATAAACTGTAATAATTGTAAGTATTTAACATAATAATAGATTTTTCGATATAAATGGGTTCGGATTACTAAATGGGCTCATTGACCATATAATCATATTAGGCTCAATAGGTTAATTTGCCGATAAATAGGCTTTTGTAACGTTTAATGAGATCTGAGTATTTTTCTACTTTCTACCAAATGTGTCAAAGTGTCTCTCTCTAAATATTTTCTTATGCATCTCGATTCTTTCTCTAATGCCTACATAAAAATATATTTTTTTATTTTTTTATGACAAAAACACCTTCTAAAATTATTTGACACGATCAAACAGAACCCATTAAGATGACCCTTTAATTTATAAATCATGTTAATTTTAAAAATTAATGTTTTAATTGTTTTGTCAAAAAGGACCTGATTTAAATTGAACTAAGACGATCTAAGTCAACCAAAGACTAGACCAGATTGTAAGGAAGAAAATCAAAGTATTAAAATATCAGCAATGGTGATGGAGGTTAAGGAAAAAGTGTTTCTCACTTGATGTGGTAGTCCTTAATTATTTAATAATATAGTTAGACATATTAGGGAATCATAAATCCTCCAAATAAATAACACACAAAATTCGGATAATTTTAGACATAATCTAAACAATGGTCTCATACATTCCTTATACAAGTCTATGCTTTCGGAATCGATCACTTTGATTGGAACCACTGAGTAATAAATAAAATAACATTCTTTGGAGAAAAAAATTAATAATGATAATAATACAGAAGAAAACATAAGTCAACAAAACAAAACCAAGCTAATATTCATATTAGGAAGGAAAACTCGAGATACACTAAAACAAACAACTTTACAATCTCCCTAACCATTGGGGACTTTATTTAACAAAATACTTAAAGAGTCAAAAAACTACACTAATTACAAAAGATTGTATAATATTAGAATGATTGGGAGACAGAAACTTCGGATTAACTGGAGGAAGGTTAAGTTTATAATTAGCCTAACATTTGGATTTGTGATAGTAACAGAAGACACTTCTTCCCTGTAGTTGTAGTAAACAAATTTTTGTTTTTCAACCTAAATAGAGAAGTTCAACCACTTGGAATCCACCTTTCATAAGAGTATAAAGGGGCTTGTTTTCTCCAAGATAACTTGTCTAAATAACATCATATAGTCTCTCCTCACGAGAAACATAATATCTTAAAGAATCCAAGTTCAATTTAGTGTATTCTATATCAAGCGAAGACTAAAAAATTTCTCGACTTTCTCCATTGCTCCTCAGCAGCTTTCTGCATCACAGCCAAAAAGCAATTTTCAAGCTCAACATGTTATTGGCGTTCGGGTACCAATCTCTTTTCTAGCAATTTTTTCTCTTGCACAACTTCATCTATACTCTTCTACAACCTCTTGCTTTTGACTCTATCAGCAGTTACAAACTTCGAATGCTCATTTTACTCAGCACCATAAAGTTCTTGCTCAGTTTGCGCTATGAAAGAAGAACTCCCCAATTCACTAGTGATATGTAAGTAAGATTTTGAAGATTAAATTGTAAATAATATAAATTTAACGATTAAATTGTAAATAATATAAATTTAAGGATTAAATTGTAAATAATGTAAGTTTAGTCCTTAAATTACATGTAATATAAGTTTTAGTGAACATTTATGATTATGTATAGTTATTGAGGACTAAATGGCAATTTATCCTCTTTTCTAACAGATTCTACTTTGAGACTAAGTCTTGGCTCCTCTATATAAAAGGCAAGGCTACTCTAATAAAAGAGTTGAACACTTTTTCTATTGAACTCATTTGTACTTGGTGTGGTTAATTTTCGTCTGAGGGTAAACTTTTAATTTGTTTTAGAGTTTGTGGAGGTATGTAGGTGTTTAATGTTTAAGTAGAGAGTAGAGGGAGAATTAAGCAGTCTGGTTGTATTTAATTTTCATTACCCATATTTAATGCGGGTGGTTAGGTATTTATACCCTTGTATTTGGGCTTTATGGGCTTTCGGGTAATGTTTAATGGACCCGGGTCATGTTCAAGGACCCATGAGTTTTTAGAGCAGGCAGCTTAGTTAAGAAGTGTTTAGGTTTTTAAGTACTTTAGTCATAGTTCGAACAGTTCAATGGGCTAGGTGTTCGAACTTCCCTGTCCGGTCTGGTGATCTTAGTCCGAACTGTCCCTGTCTGGAGAGCTAGCAATATTCGGACTCATCAGGAGCCCCTTTTTTAGGTGTTTGTTCAAATACATTTGCCAAAAACCTGAAAAACAGTCCGATGTCAGGGGCAGTTTTACCCGGACAGGTCTTTCGACTGATGCTATGGCTTTATCCGGACTGAAAAAACTCTGTGGATCCAAAAGGTTTTTTGCGAGAGTTCATGGGACACGTGTCACTTTTTGGTTGGTTGTTTCAGCCGCTTTTTCACCTTGAATTTCGCACCCACCTTCTTCGAAAAGCAACCTCTTTATTAATGAGGGTGACATCAGCGCCGTCTTTTAATCATTACTAATCTTTTCGAATTCTCCTAGGAATCAAGACTCCTTTTTGAGATTTACTATAAATTGAAAAACTTTCTACCGTTTCACCATCACTTTCATTTTCACTCTACAAATCCTCAAAGTTTTTTTCTCTCAAAAACAAATTTTTACTCAGGTTGTTTATGTTCACGGCTAGGAACGCTCTGATTAAAGGCGGGTGGCTCAACCTCTCTGAATTAGAAAAAGCACAAAAGGTTGAAAGGGAAAGGCGCATTGCAGCAGGTTTACCCCCTTCCCCTATCGACAAACCAGCAACTTCACCCACAGAGTCAGACCAGGGTTCTTCCTCCACAAAGGGTTTCAAACCGAGGAGGTTGTTTCACGCCAGTCTTTCCCCTATCATCTCAGGTTCTTCGGTTCAAGAGTCAGAACCCGTCGTTGAACCAGTTTTAACCGTCACCAGCCTTAAAAAACCCTCCCCATTTTTAGCCATGGGGTCTGATGCTGAAACCTCTCCTCACAAGTTAGTTGATCGGAGAAAAGGCCAACTGGTCAAAGGGCAGGCTTCTAAGGGCACCCATGTATCAGGTGCCAAGGATAGTAGTACGGGGTCAGAAGTACCCATTAGGGCACCCAGAGACAGGTTGTCCGGTCCGGAGGGCACTGGCTCAAGTCCCCGAAGAGAAACGTCCACAACAGAGCCCCAACGAGAGGCTAGAAATCAGGAGAGTACCGGAGCTCATCAGGCCGGAAGTCAGGCTGAGCCAAATCCAAACCTCCCTCTCACCACTGCGACTGAAAACCCTTCCTCAATCATGGAGGAAATAATGGAGGATTCTATCGAAGAAGCTCCATATGAGTTCGAACCTTTCGGACAGACTAGCAGTACTGTTGCTGCCCAAAAAGATAAAGGCAAAGAAAAGTTGTGCTTGAGGCATCTGGATCTGCCGGAGTGTCTCGAAGGAAAGGTGGGGGCTTGTTTTCACAAGGTCAGTGTTAAGTATCTCCTTGCCCTGCAAAAGATCAACTACGCTTTCATCCACACATCTGAGCTGGGCCGGATGCGTACGAAGTGGGGAATTCCGGAGAACGTGAAGATAAGAATCCCAATATACCCCAAAACTCCTATGGACTGCACGCTGAGCGAGATAGTTATTTTCACGGAGCTGTTTAACTGGGGGCTCAGATTTCCCTTGGATCCATAGATTGTCAGATACTTTCATCTGATAAAGCTCTGTCCAAGCCAACTGAGTCCCATTGCTTGGTACACCCTTATGGCCTGCATTATGGCCTCTAGGCTCTCCAGGATTCCTCTACCGATGGAGGAGTTTTCTGTTGTGGCCAGTCTCTGCAGAAACCACCGCATCCCTTTTTTATCACTTCAACATGGGGGATAACTTCAAAGCAGTGGATGACCTGCTAGAGTCGGAGAGGGATTGGAGGACTCAATTCCTGTTCGTAAGTGGTGCATGGGAGAACGGGAAGAAAATCAAGGCCGGAGTCAACCCAAGCCTCCTCACCAGCAGATGGAGGAGTGATCGTAAGGCTCCTACTTTATATTTTTATCTCTTCTTTTATCAAATTTGTTTAAATTGATTGGCTTTGTCTTTTTCTTAGTAGAACTGCCCAAGGACTTCAATGACTATCTAAAGTCCGGGCAGACCACTTGTACCAAGATCAATAGTTGGGCTGCTGAAAGGTGGGGAAACCGATTCCACGATGCTTTCACGGAGGGGCAACTTAGCAAGGTCTCACCTCTGGAACACTACTGGCCGGAGGGACTTAACCTGGGAAGAGCTCACCACTCAACCCCCTCCGGATGTAGTGCTCAAGAGGACACACGAACTGGATGGGACACTTTACTTGCCAGGCCGGGCCAAGGCCCCGAGTAAGATGAAAGGCAAAAAGAAGAAGGGTAAGAAAGTGGTAGGTGGAACGGACCCTGCTAAGGTGGAGGAAGTTGTTTTACCAAATCCGGAGGGGCCAGCCCCAAGCCAGATTGATGCTGCTCTCTTGGAAGTGGTAGAGCAGGAGAGTGTTAGGCAAGAAGTTCACTCCCCAAAACCCCCAAGGGCTTCCAAAAGAGACCGTAAACGGGGAGCTGAAAGCAAGGACAGGGAGGCCAAGAAGAAGAATACCTCTAAGGGTGATGAACTTTCTCTCCGGCCTCCGGAGCCTCTCCCCCATGTTGATCCCACTGACCCAACACAAGCAGAGGAAATACCTGGTGACTTTCAAACTGATGAGATCGAAGGGAGAGGTCTTAGCATTGATGGGGTAGACATCACTGGTCTTGGTGGGCTTGGTGAGTACTTTATCAACCGCCCCAGAGACGATTTTGCTGGGCCTTACCTCCCTCCGAGTACTCCAAACACCGTCACTTTTAATGGTAAGACTTTTACTGTTTCAAGTGAAAAGGACATTATAGCTCACTCTTTATTAAGTAGTGTTCAGCCGGTGCTTGTGTTGGAGAAGCAAGTTCGAAGCCAGGCAGACATTATCAAAGACCTCAAATCTGGTAAGGAGAGGATGTCCGATGACCTTCGTACTGCCACTCAACATGGTGACATTCTAAAGGGGGAGAACGAGGAGTTGAAGAAGAAACAAGAGGGGTGGACCACCAAAGTTGCTACTCTGGAAGATACTATCAAGGAGCTCCAGGAGAAGCTGTCCGGAGTAGAGAAAGATCTCACTTCTTCAAAAGAGGAGGTCAAGGCCAAGGATCAAGTCATTCACAACTTGACAAATGACAAGATTGCACTTGAGAACACAGTGTCCAAGGCTGCAGAGGAGAAAGCTGATCTGCTAAGGGAGCAAGAGGCCAAAATCCAGGCCAAGATTGATGCTTATGCCAACAATGTAATAGACACTCAAGAGCAAATGTATGCCAAGGTGAAATCAAACATGGTCCTACTCTTCCATGAGAAGTTCCCGAAGAGGAACTTGGGAGATTTGTGGCTTCACGTAGAGTACGAAGACCTTCCCTTCCACAGCATGGTTGATGGAGACTTGCATTACTATTCCAGTGCTTCCTCTTCTAACGAGGCAGAAGAAAATGCCGGGGAGGGTCCTCCTGAAGAGAAAGACGATCCCAAGGGGAAGAAGAAGATGGATGAGGCTGAGCCATCTTCAAAGGCTCAGTCTTAAATTATGAATTATTTTTTCACTTTTCATGTTATCTAAACTAAAGTCCTTGAAAGGCCAAGGCACTCTTTTTGTTAATATGTACGGTATCTGACCGGATAGATCTTTACTTTGTTTGACAATTTAAAATTCCTTGGAAGGCCAAGGCACTTAAGTTATTTCAATGAATATCCTTGTTTTGCACAATTTTCGCATCGTTTCATAGTCTGTTTCAATTTTGGTGGCTAGTGTTTAAACAGACCTTAGTTATTTCATAAATGGCCTAAAGTGAGAGTGTTTAAGCTCTCCGATGACAAATGTTTAAGTGGTCATCATTCTTTTACTTCAATCCGGATGGTGTGACAAAAAACAAATTAAGAACACTTCGGAAATTTTTTTAAGAAGGCAGCAAATTTCATTAAAAAGCCCGGACACCTCATTAAAACCTCCCCGCGCCACCAGGGTAGGAAAGAGTATGCCCCCAAATATTTACATGGATGTTTAAACAAGTAAATATTTACACAGACGCTACTCTAAGTACATCCGGAGATGTTCAATATTCCAAGGGTGGGTCAAAATTCTTCCATCCTTGTCTTCTAGCCAATATGTTCCAGGTTTAAGTCATTCAACAACCATATAAGGTCCTTCCCAAGTTGGGGCCAGTTTGCCGAGCAGCTTCTCTTTAGTGTGTAAGAAGACTTTCCTTAATACCTTGTCCCCCGGCTGGAAATCTCTTCTTTTAACTCTAGAGGCAACTCTGCTTCTCATCAAACCCTGATAGTGTGCAGCTCTAAGGTGAGCTTTAACTCGTTTTTCCTCTACTAGGTCAAGCTGACCTCTGATTGCCACTTCGTTAGCACATTCGGAGAAGTTGTGAACCCGAAATGATGCGAGAGTTGCTTCTATAGGAGCTATTGCATCCATCCCATAAACCAAAGCAAAGGGTGACTCATGCGTTGCAGCCCCAGGTGTTGTCCGGTAGGTCCACGAGACCTCTTGTAAATAGCTAGGCCACTTCCCAGCAGCTCCTTCCAGATTCTTCTTTAAACCGGACAGTATAGTTTTGTTAGCCACTTCAACCTGACCATTTGCTTGTGGGTGGAAAGGTGAAGAGAAACAATGTTGTATACCCCTTGAGGCACATAAACTCTTCATTTCCTTGTTGTCGAACTGTGGCCCATTGTCTGTCGTAATCTTTTGTGGAACACCAAATCTGCAACAGATGTTGGATAAAATGAATTTTATGACAGCTTTTGATGTTGTTCCTGCCAGAGGGGCTGCTTCAATCCACTTCGAAAAGTAATCTATAGCAACAATTATAGTTATGCGCCCTCCGGACGCCATAGGGAGAGGGCCCACTAAATCCAACCCACATCGAGCAAAAGGTATAGGCTCAGAAATCGAATCTAAAGGGATGGCTGGGACATGAATTTCATTGCTATATCTCTGGCATGGATCACACCTTCTTACCAGCTCTTTAGCATCCTGCATGATAGATGGCCAATAGTAGCCGGCAAGTAAAACTCTCCTTGTTAAAGCCCTAAATCCACAGTGAGCTGATCCCTCACCATCATGCAATTCGGAGAGGACTACTTGAGACTCATCATCTCCCAAACACCGCAGAAGAGGTTTACTGTAAGACTTTTTATACAGAATATCTCTTAGTATGATAAAACCACGAGCCTTGTGTTTCATTTTTCTCGCTAGCAATTTATCCGGAGGTAAAATGCCACCGGAGAGGTACTGTAGGAGAGGAAATCTCCAATCCTGAGGTTGCTTCACGTGTACTTCAAAAATTTCTTCCTCTTTACCCACATTAAGTTGAATAGAGGGGCTCTCTAGTACATGGATCCATGGATATAATTATGTGTAAGCTATGGTTGCTAGTGAATCTGCTAGTTCATTCTCTGTCCGGGGTATATGCTCATAAATAATGCTTTTAAACTTGAGTGCTTCATTTTTAAGAAGAAGTAAATACTTCACTAACTGCTCCTTTTTAACCTCAGATTGTCCTTGAGCATAGTGGATAAGAAGCTGGGAGTCACTCATTAGCTTGACCCTTTTAGCCCCACAAATATAAGCTAACTTTAAACCAGCTATAGCTGCTTTGTATTCGGACTCATTATTGGAAGCCCTGAAAGCAAAACATATAGCCTGGTACATTCTGTCACCATACGGAGAAGTCAAGCACACCCCTGCACCACATCCCATAGTGCTGGATCCACCATCCGTCCGGACGACCCATGCCTTTTTGTCTTTCATCTCAGTAGTCTGCTCTGAATCTCTGTCATAGTAGAATTCAACTAAAAAATCAGCCACAGCTTGGGCCTTGACTGCTGTTCGGGGAGCAAAATCTATATCGAAATCCCACAATTCTACCGACCACTTAGGCATTCTACTTGAAATGTCTGCCTTTTGGAGAACATTCTTCAGAGGAAAAGATGTCCGGACGATAATAGGATGAGCCTGGAAATAAGGCCTCATCTTCCTTGCAGCTATCACTAGGGCTAGTGCTAACTTTTCGAGTTTTAAATAACGCTTTTCTGCATCTATCAAGCTTTTGCTGATGTAGTATACAGGATGGGGGTAGTTATCCACCTCTCTTACCAACACAGCACTGATGGCACAACTTGAAACTGCCAAATATACGAAGAGTGTCTCTCCATCAATTGGTTTAAATAGGGTTTTGGGGGAGGACAAATGTTTCTTAATCTCATTGAAGGCCTCATCACACTGTGAGGTCCAGTCGAATCCCCTCGCACCCTTCAAAGTTTGAAAAAGCGGGGCACATCTGTCTGATGACCTTGAGATAAATCGGTTTAAAGCAGCTAACCTCCCCGTCAATCGTTGCACTTCTTTAATATTCCGAGGAGGCTCCATTTGGAATCGAGCATTAAGCTGGTCCGGATCGGGCTGTATCCCTTGCTCACTTAATATATAACCTAGGAACTTCCCGGATTGCACTCCGAACACACATTTTTCTGGATTTAGCTTCAAATTCATTTTTACCAAGTTGGAAAAAGTTTCTTGGAGGTCAGTTAAGTGCAATTGCTCATCCACACTTTTCACCATCATGTCATCGATGTATACTTCCATATTCCTTCCAATTTGATCAGCAAAGGCTCTGTTCACCAATCTCTGATAAGTAGCCCCAATATTTTTCAACCCAAATGGCATTACCTTGTAGCAATGAAGACCCCTGTCAGTGACAAATGTGGTATGCTCCTGATCCTTCGGATCTACTTGGATCTGATTGTACCCGGAGAAAGCATCCATAAAGGATAGCAGCTTATTCCCAAAGGTGGAGTCTACTAGCTGGTCAATTCGGGGAACTGGATACAAATCTTTTGGGCAAGCTCTATTGAGATCTGTGAAGTCAATGCACATACGCCACTTGCCATTTTTCTTTTTCACCAAGACCGAATTGGCAGTCCACAAAGGATATTGAGACTCCTTGATATGCCCATCTTTGTGATCCTGTCAACTTCTTGCACAATAACATCAGCCTTTTCTTTGGAAAAAGCCCTTCTCTTTTGTACCACTGGTGCTACATATCTCCGGACAGATAGGTGATGTGATATAACATCAGCTGGAACCCCAGTAACATCAGCATTGCACCAAGCAAAAACATGCTGATGGTTTTTCAAGAACTTTAACATCTTATTTTTCAGGTCGGGTGGCATTTTAGATCCTATCTTGACACTTTTCCCTTCTTCTAAAGAATGCGTTTCAACTTCTTCAACTGGTATCAATACTCCAGGGGTCTCTCTGGGGTCATCAATTTCACCCTCACCCCCAGAAAGCCCCTCAAACTGCTATTGCCCGTCGATACGAACCGCCCCCAAAGTCCGGGGGGCAGGGTTGTAGCATAACATTCTCTTGCAACCTTTTGACTGCTTCGGACAACTCCCACTTGTCCTTGAACAGCATATTTCAAACATTGGTGGACTGTCGAAGCCACTGCGTGCATCCTAGAGAGCCAAGACCTTCCTAAAATAGTATTATAGCAAGTGGGACAATCTGCCACAATAAGAAGTATTCTGACCATCTTCTTGAAAGGGCCCTTGCCCAACAGAACTTCCTCTTCGAACTCCTCGATCACATCTGTTGAGCTGCCAGTAAAGCCCACAATTGATCTATCCGAACGCTGAATTACGGCTGGATTCTTCATTTTCTTGTAAGTTTTTAAGAAGAGGATATTGGCTGAGCTTCCAGTATCCACCAAGATTCGTCTTATGTCATTTCCCCCAATAGATGCTCCTATGACAACAACATCTTCATGAGGGCCAGCTATATCTTGTAAGTCATCTGCATCAAAAACAATGAAGGGGAATGGAATTTGAAATTGATAGGAGGTCATGCCTCCTTCCAGCTGGGTAGCTAAAGTATGAATGTGCCTCTTTCTCGAAGAAACAGTAGGAGCTGTCATAGTATCCCCTCCGAAAATTGTAAGCGACTCAAAAAACTTAATGAGCCCGGAGACTGTTCTAGAACATTCCTCAATGGCACCCACTCTATTTCGAGTTGGATCCGGATCCAATTATTCTGATTCCACATCAAACCTTTCGATTATAACCATAGCTCCCTCCGGAGCAGCATTGCTTGGACCAACCTGGTGAGTATTGTCAGGCCTATTACCTCCTCTTTTTTTGACATATGCCCCCAGCTTTCCCCTTTCAATCAAGTTCTGAACTTCTTGTTTCAAGGCTATACAATCATCGGTGGTATGGCCAGTATCATTGTGATACTGGCAGAAAGAGTTATTACGATGTTCTCTAGGAGATTGCAGTGCGACCGGTCTTCTATAATGTACCTCTTCCTTTGTCTTATCATAAATGGTGGCCACACTTTCTTCCAATTCTGCAAACCACTCCGGTTGAACCCAAGGCCCATTCTTATTTCTGCATTGTTGACTCTGAGCAGGTGCAGCTGGCTGAGATTGAGCTTTAGCCCTGATATGCCCTTTTCCGGTCTCCTTTGCCTTGTTCTCGGACTGATTCTGATTGGGGTTTGGTGCAACCGGGGCATACCTCACCTGCCTGTGCACCCTAGTTTTCTTTGTTTCATCAACGTTAATTTGCTTTCCAACCTGATTCAGCAAACCTCCCCAAGTCATGGCTTTCTTTCTGGTCACTGAATCAGCCAAATTTCCAAGGTTTAAGCCCTGTCTCAAGGATGCTCTTGCTACTTGCTCGAAACAATCAGCCACACCATTCACGAACCAACTTATGTAGTTCTTTAAGGAATCTTTTGGTTCTTGGGCACGATGGATAATGGTATCCTCATTCCCCTTGACTTCCTTACTTCCGACAAATTGCCTTCGAAAGGCCACCCAAAAGGTAACAAAATTCTTGATGCAGCCTTGTGGTAGGCTGTTATACCATTTTAGAGTACTCCCCGTAAAGGATTGGGAGAATTCTCTACAAAGTAGCTTGTCATCATCATCAAAGTTCATCATGAAGTTTTTAAATTGCTCCAAATGGTTGTCCGGATCAGTACTGCCATCGTACTTCTCCATTTTAGTGCTATCAAACCTCTTAGGGAGGTTTCTGGACAAAATCTTGGAAAACAATGGAAATTGTCTCCAATTCCTGCCACGATTGAAAACGGTATCCTCATTGGGAGTTGCAAAGATACTTGGTTCATCATGGAAGGCAAAAGGATCCATTAGCATCCGGTCTACATGCCTCCGGCTGTGAGATGTCCATTTGCCAATATTCTTCTTCAATTTCCTATGTCTATCCCTTTTTCTTGAATTTTTTTTTATCAACTTTTGCTTCTTTTTAGTTCGGCCCTCATCACTGCTAGAGAACAAGGATTCTTCAACTCTCTCCTCATTCGAGGAGCTATCAGAAGACTCTGAGTCTGAGTCAGAACTCTCCACTGGCTTAGACCGGTGAGACTTTTTGGAGCTGGCATGAGTCTTTTTGGTACTCACATGAGTCTTTGAAGGCTCATGCTCTCTAGGATTGTCGGTGTGATGAGCAACTGATGCTTTTGACTTTTCTTTCATGCCCATCTTAGCCTTTTCTGCCCTCAGAGCTTCTATCTTGCCTTTTAACCTATCGCGCTCCTCGATAGTGTATTCATCGTTTTCACCCACCACTTCAAGCAAAGCTGGTGGTACCTCCGGGACGTCCGGATTCATTCGGACTGATTTTTCTGGTTGGTTTCGAATGCTCGATTCAGGCACCTTCGTGCTCCCACTGTGGTCGCCAATTTGGTGTGGTTAATTTTCGTCTGAGGGTAAATTGTAATTTGTTTTAGAGTTTGTGGAGGTATGTAGGTGTTTAATGTTTAAGTAGAGAGTAGAGGGAGCATTAAGCAGCCTGGTTGTATTTAATTTTCATTACCCATATTTAATACGGGTGGTTGGGTATTTATACCCTTGTATTTGGGCTTTATGGGCTTTCGGGTCATGTTTAATGGGCCCGGGTCCTGTTCAAGAACCCATGAGTTTTTAGAGCAAGCAACTTAGTCAAGAAGTGTTTAGGTTTTTAAGTACTTTAGTCATAGTTCGAACAGTTCAATGGGCTAGGTGTTCAAACTTCCCTGTCCGGTCTGGTGATCTTAGTCCGAACTGTCCCTGTCCGGAGAGGTAGCAATATTCAGACTCTTTAGTACTTGAACTTTCTCTCTCTACAAACTCTATAACTCTTTCTCTCTCTAGAAAACTCTTATAACAATTTACTAAGATGATTACTTAACTCATCAAATTGGCGACTCCGATGGGGACTGAATAAAAGAAATCAGTGACTTATTCTATTCGAAATCAATACAATCATGTTGTATTTTCTGTTCAAAATTAATACGATGAATCCTGAGAACAATCCTATGCTTCGATCAGCTATGAAAACTCTAAAAGATTACATGCAGGGAGACGGAAGTAGACCTGATGGATCATCTCTGATCCAAACTTAATCTCATATTGAGGTGCGAATGAACCAGCTTTTATACAAGATTAATGCATTAAATGAGAAGTATAAACTGAGGGAAGAAGAAATCCGCTCAGCGAAGCTTAACTCCTAGGTTAGACAAGAAACAGAAAATACTGAGATGGGAGGTCAGTCAGATCGATCTTTTGATGATCGACGGGCTAAATCTGAGCACAAAAAAGTGCATTTTGTGTCTTCTAAATAGCGATACTCATCTCGTAAAGGGAAAAAAGATAAGAAAAAGTATGTAACTTCTAGTGACGATGAGGTAGAAAGCTCACCTTTGGGTTTTAAGAGGTATATGGGTTCTGCGAAAGAGGAATCAGACAGAGATGAGTCGAGGAAACATAAAAAAGAAAGTAAATCTAAAAAGGATAATGTTCCTCGTTCTATATGGTGCAAAGGAAACACTTCAAGTCAGTATGCTGAAACTAATTAAAATTTATATGTTATAATGGGAATAGATGATCAGTTTGTTCAAGGTGTCGACTGGAGAAAATCTCTGTTGACAAGTGAAATTCGCTCCACGATGCTTCCGAAGCGTTTTAACATTTCCAAGGTAGAGAAGTTCGATGGATGCAAGATCCCGATGATCACATCGAACAGTTCAAGAACTATATGATGAATTTCACAGATGACGACCAGCTGGTGTGTTGTGCATTTTTGCAGACTTTTAAGGGAACCGCTCTAAAGTGGTACAATCAGATTCTGAGGGGGTCCGTTTCAAATTTTAGGAATTTTTATACTGTTTTTCGAAGGCCATTTGTGGGGAGCAAAGAAATAAGAGAAAATGGTGATACCATTATTCAGTGCAAGCAGGCACCTGGAGAAAAGTTGAAAGATTATACAAAGAGATTTGTTTTGACCAAAGCTAGTTTGGACAACTGTGAAGAGAATGTGGCGATAGCAGCTTTTCGCCAAGGATTATTGCTAGGGGATCTGGCCAATGAGATGATGAAGAGAAGAGCATTAACTTTTGGAGCTTTGATGGCTCAAGTTGAGGACCATATTAAAGTCTAGGAGTCGACTAGAGTCCGATGCGGACCAGTTAGCACTCCGAAGAATTCGAGACAGGCGGCTAATAATCAGGGGCAGCTTTCTAATGGAAATGGACATGGTAATCAGCAATCAAGACAAAAGAACAATAATTTGCCTCCTCGAAGTGGTGGATATTCAAATCACACTCCATCTAACACTTATAACAGGCCTAGACCAAATCAATGGGTCAAACCAGAATATTATGCTGATTTGACAGAGAATGTATGTGTGATCTGGGATAAGACTAAGAGCTTCGTCAATTTTAGGAATCCAACTTCAATTAGTAGGCCAAGGGAGGAAAGGAATAACAACTTTTGCAGATATCATGAGGATATTGGGCGTGATACAAATGATTGCATTGCTTTGAAGAAAGAGATTTAATTTTTGATTGAAAATGGAAAGCTCCTGACTTATGTGAAGTTGCAAGGGATCGGATCGAAAAATAATGTTGCATCAACTTCGAAGGCTGCACCAGCTGAGAATTTGATGATTTTGGATTCACATGCTGAACCTTTTGATGCTTCTGCACTTCGGATCTGAGGATCCAGTAGTGGAGACTTAATGCATGAATATCAGTTAGAGGGGTACCCTCGGATTTGGACGAAAGGGTTGACGATCTGAGGGAAACCCTAGGGTCTTTAACGGTAAGTGAAGAGATTGAGGAGTTCACTTTTTTGGAAGGAAAGATGCTTCGAATTGGAACCTTATTGACCTCGCTTATACGTCAACAACTGCTGGATTTTTTATTTTCTAATTCGATGTCTTCGCTTGGAGGACAGAGGATGTAACAGGAGTACCAATAGAGGTGATTCGTCATAGCTTGGCTATTGATCTGAAGGTTAAGCCGGTTATTCAAAAAGAAGAGCATTTTCCTCGGAGAAGGTAGAAGCGTTTGTTGTTGAAGTGGATCGATTATCTAAGGTCGGAAACATAAGGGAGTTACAATATCCTTTGTGGACGGCAAATCCGGTTGTGGTAAAAAAGAAGAATGGGAAATGGAGAATCTGTATAGATTTTACAGAATCGAGCTTGTCCCAAAGATCCATTTCCTGTTCCTCGAAAAGATCAGTTGATTGACTCTACTTCAGACAATAAAATTGTAACTTTCATGGATGCTTTTACAGGATATAATCAAATCCAAATGGATTCAAAAGATCATGAATGCACAACTTTTATAACTAATAGGGGCCTACACTGTTATAGGGTAATGCCCTTTGGATTGAAAAATGTTGGAGC
The DNA here is from genome assembly GCA_036936605.1 of Limnanthes douglasii subsp. nivea. Lineage (NCBI taxonomy): Eukaryota > Viridiplantae > Streptophyta > Magnoliopsida > Brassicales > Limnanthaceae > Limnanthes > Limnanthes douglasii. Next base: position 129,026,351 of record JAUPFV010000004.1, read on the forward strand.
CATTTATTAGAGATTGATGAATAAAGCTTTTGCTACTCAAATAGGAAGAAATATGGAGGTATATATAGATGACATGGTGGTAAAAATCTCTAAGTATGAAGTGCATCTTGATGATTTAGAGGAAGATTGTTTGAATTTAAGGGCAATCAGGTTAAAGTTAAATCCTAAAAAATGCACCTTCAGAGTTCGATCGTGGGAGTTTTTTGGTTTTGTCATTAGTGCAAAAGGAATAGAAACTGACCCAGAACAATTGAAAGCCTTGATAACAATGAATTCGCCTCGGTCTATCAAAGAAGTGCAAGTTCTGACAGGAAGGGTAGCAGCACTTAATCGATTTATTTCTAGATTTTCTGAAAAATGCTTTCCTTTCTTTCAAGTGTTACGAGGACCGAGCAGGTTTGAATGGACATCGGAATGTGAAGCAGCATTCACAAACATTAAAAATTTGTTGTCATCACTGGAGATTTTGTCAAAACCTCGAAATTGGGAGAAACTATTTTTGTACATCGCGGTATCGGAATTAACACTGAGCGCAGTGTTAATCAGTGAGGATTCAGGAGTTCCGAAGCTAGTGTATTACATTAGTAAAAGTTTGGTGGCAGCAGAAAAGGTATATATGAAATTAGAAAAACTGGAATTAGAACTTGTGATTGCTGCTATGAAGATGCGTCCATATTTTCAAGCTCATACTATTGAAGTCTGAACTTCATTCCCTTTGAAGAATGTTTTCCGACGACCTGATATTTCGGAGAGAATGACCAAATGGTTAGTGGAGTTAGGAGGCTATGACATTTTGTTTACACCTCGAACAACAATAAAGGCGCAACCACTGACATTTTTTTTTGTTGAATTCCATTCGAACCAATCAGATGAGGAAGAAAGCAAAGAGGATACTCCAATAAATTCGAGGTGAGTTCTCCAAACATATGGAGGATCTAGTGTTTCCCCATACATGGTCTTACGACTTTGCGGAGACCTCCAACGGGAGATACAATGATTCAATCTATGAAATTTAGTTTTTATGCTTCGAACAATGAAACTGAGTACGAAACTTCTTTGGTAGGTTTAAGGTAGGCAAAATTTTGTGAGGCAACTTCAGTGCGCTTGGAAACAGATTCTCAATTGTTAGCAACTCAGGTATCTAGATTTTCCGAAGCAAGAAAGAATCGTTTGATTTTATATCTTTGGGAACTTCGGAATTTAATGCTTCTGTTTGATAATTTTGTTGTGGAATATATTGGGCGAGGGAGTAACATGGTTGTTGATTCTTTGGCAAATGTCGCTTACAAGGAAGAATATCTGTGGATTTCGTTACAAGAAAATCCTTCAATTGTTACTCAATCTAGCCAATATGAATGTGTAGAGGAACTAATTGTTACGTCTGATGTAATTATAGGCGATTGGCGATCAGATATTTCAAGTTTTTTTACTCAAGGAATACTACCAGATGATTCACAATTGGCCAAAAAACTGAGAAGTAAAGCCTTCGAATATATAGTACTAGATGGAATATTGTATAAAAAGGCTTGGAGCAGGTCATTATTACGATGTTTAAGTAAACAAGAATCACAAGAAGTATTATCAGAGTTTCATGATGGTGAAGGGTCAGCTCATTGTGGGTTCAAAGCTCTCTCATGTCGAGTTTTACTTGCAGGGTTCTATTGGCCTACAATCATGAATGATGCTGAGAATTTAGTTCGAAGTTGTGATACTTGTTAGAGATTTTCCAATGTTATTCACAGACCAACAATACCGCTTATGTCTATATCTGAGGCAATACCATTCGATAGATGGGGGATTGATCTGGTGGGACCTTTGCCAATGGCTTCTGGAAGAAGACAGATGATAATTGCAGCGGTGGATTATTTTACAAAGTGGGCATAGGTAGAACCATTATCAGGGACAAAAGCAAAAGACGTGATCAAATTTATTCTTAACATAATCTGTTTTCGTTTTGGAGTTCCTCGGAGGATTACAACCGATAATGGCCCTCAGTTTAATAACAAGGAGATGGCTTCATTTTGTAGTTCTAAAGGAATTCAACAATGATTTTCAATGCCTTTTCATCCTCAAGCTAATGGACAAGTGGAGGTAACAAACATAACGATTTTAAATGCCTTGAAAAATAATTTGACGGGGGCAGCAGGAAAATGGCCAAACTATTTGTAAGAGGTACTTTGGGCTTATCGGACAACTCTTAGAGAGGCTACAAAAGAAACTTCTTTTGCTTTGGCATATGGAATGGATGCAGTCAGCCCCATAGAATCTACGATGTCATCTTTTAGAATAATTCAATATTCTGAAAGATTTAATGATGAAGTTTGAAGGTCTAATGTAGATTTGATTGAGGAAAAAAGAGTTCGAGCTCATTTGAATGTAATTCATTATCAAACTCTTATGAGGAATAGATATGATTCGAAGGTGAAAAGAATAGAGTTCAAAGAAGGTGATAAGATGATGAGAAAAGTTTTCTTGCACGCAAAGGAGAAAAGCCTTAGAAAAATGGCTCCAAACTGGGAAGGGCCTTATATGGTTGTTGAGAGGATAAAACCAGGGTCTTATCGCATTTGCGATTTTCAAGGGAGGATACTTCAACACCCATGGAATATACAACACTTGAAGCTTTATTGGGATTAGATTTGTTTGTATTTTTGAATTTTTACTTTCAAATGGCGTACTCTTTCCTATCATGTTGGCCCCGGAAGGTTTTAACGAGGCGTTGTGTACATATTCAATAATATCAATAAAGTTCATTTTTTGCCAATGGTTGTTTACACATGCTTATTAAAGACTATCTTAACAACTTATCAAAGATTGATCATCCTTGAGGTTGGTTAAGAGTAGAATGTTCCGAAGTGTTTATAACATTTTTCAAAGAAACAACCATGTTTAATAATCACATTACAATTTTTCGAAGTTGAAGCTTAACAACACACTGAGAACTTTTCGAAAAGCTACCATGTTCACCAATTTCGTTAAGGTATTTGACGTGGTAATTTTATAGTTTATAATTATATTTGTCTTTAAAATTTAGCATCGAATAATATGTGAAGAGAATAGTAAAATAAGGAAACCCTTTGTCGATTAGATTAATTCGTTGAAGTACAAAAAGAAATTTTTTACCTTGACAAACACAAAAAATGATAAAGTTAATCAGACGACTCCTCGGATGATTCTTCTTCGTCTTCATCTTTAGATGACGAATCGGGGATAAGATCGGAAGCTTCACTTGGACGCTTACCGATGGGAATATCATTCCAGAAACTTGCGAGGTTGATTTTAAGATAAGTATCATAAAGTTCTCGAAGAAAAAGAATAGTTGTTTCTTATTTTGTATTTTTAATAGCGGTTATCATGTCTTTTGAAAGTTCAGCCTCGGCAGCAGCAACAGCAACAACTTAGTCCACTTCGAAATTTTTCTTTAGTTTAGCAATCTCTTCGGTCAGTTCTTGATTTTTTGTCTCAGAAAGGTTAAGAGAATTTTGCATACTTTTGGAGTTGGATATCTCGGTATCCAGTTCAGTAGCATGATCAGTCTTGAGCTTATTCATATCTTTTTCATGAGAAGTTGTCAGTAATTCTGTCTCAACTATGTGTGTGATTCGCAGATGATATTTCATGCAGAGAGCACCTTTTATGAGTTCGGACCTTGCTATCTCATACATGTGAAATTGATAAACCACTTTGTTGTGCAAGTCTTCTCTAAATGTTTTCTCAACTTCGTAAGATTCTCTAAATGTTTTCTCAACTTCGACTTGAGAAGCAAGTACTTTTGCTGGAATATCAAGATCGGTAAATGGTTGAAGTGCAACAGCGATTGCAGAATTTGGAGGAGGAAGAGCAAATTATGTTTCTCATGAACTAGGACGTTGAATCATATCTAAGGTGGTGGTAGGAGCTAGAGGACAGATAATTTCTGGAGACGCCTCGGCATGTGTTGGTCTCCCAAAGTTAAGCATGTGATTTTGGATGACTTGAAGAACAGGATCGTCTTCACCAGTAAGCGCTTTAGTGTTCTTAAAATTAATGAAAATATCAGGATCAAAGTTTTCAGTAGTCTGATTTTCAGTAGTAGCATTGTCTTCGATGATGATCACAGTGTTATCTTTGTTTGTCTGTTCTTCAACCAAAGGGTTTTGTTGGTTTTGTTGGTTTTCAACAGTGTTTTCATCTTCATCGACCAGTGTATACGAAGTTATTCTTGCTTGTTTCTTTTTCTTTCCATGGGAGCTTGAAAAACCTTTCTTTTTCTTTGAAGATGGTTCTTGATTTTTCCCTTCTTCGATGGGTGAGAGGGTTTTTTCTACGATTTTTCTTTTTTGAGGCTTTGGCTTCGATGGAGTTGAAGGGCTAGCACCAAATGTGTTAGCTATATTTTTACCTTTCTTCTCTTTCATAGTTTTTTATTTTTTCTTTTTTGGTAAATGACTATCAGATCTATTGCGAATAGAAAAGAAGACTTTACAATCGAGCTGAACTAACCTTTTGCAGACTATCTTTGAATCGGGCTCTAACATCAAATTTTGAGGTGGCAAGGCACCCTCTGAGATTGGGAACATGTGGCAGTTGAGGAAATTTATGGGTTGGAAGGCAGTGTGGAATGCATTATCCCATTCTTTTTTAGCCCAAGCAGCAAGTTTTTGGAAAATCTCCTCAGCAGCTGGTCGACGCGCTGAATAACTCTTTGAAATTTCTGAAATAATCATGCTGATGAGTCCGAATTCGAAGTGCTCCCCGGAAGGGTAGTCCAAAGTAAATCTCCCCGTAAATTCGGACAGACTCCAAATATTTAATTCGAACAGGACTTTTTAACCGGACAGATGATTTCGAACACTAAAAACTTAGGCAGTTCGAACTATGACTAAAGTACTAAAAAACCTAAACACTATCTGACTAAGCTACCTGCACAACTGCTTAAAACTTATGGGTCTTTAAACGTGACCCGGGTCCATTGAACTTGACCCGAAAGCCCATAAGGGCCCAAATTTCATACTATAAATACCCAACCACCAGCATTAACTATGGGTAAGAAAAATTAACTGCTGCCAGGCTGCTTAATTCTCTCTCCACCCTTGAAACACCCTGAAACACTTTGAAACACTTTTAAACACCACCATACCACCGTGAAACACTCTTACACCGCCTTCAAACTCCACTTGAAATTACCAGCCTACCCTCAGGCTACTTTTATCCACACCAAATTGCTGCCAGGCTGCTTAATTCTCTCTCCGCCCTTGAAACACCCTGAAACACTTTGAAACACTTTTAAACACCACCATACCACCGTGAAACACTCTTACACCGCCTTCAAACTCCACTTGAAATTACCAGCCTACCCTCAGGCTACTTTTATCCACACCAAATTGGAGACCACAGTGGGAGGAATTGGTGCCTGAATCAAGCATTCAAAACCAAGTAAAGAAATTCTGTCCGAATGAATCCGGATAATCCAGAGCTTCCACCAGCTTTGCTCGAAGTGGTGGAAGAGAACGATGAATATACTGTCCAAGAGCGTGACAGGTTGAGGGTTGAAATAGAAGCTCTGAGGGCTGAAAAGGCCAAGATGGGCATGAAGGAGAAATCCAAAGCGTCAGTTGCTCATCGCTCTGATAACCCTCGAGAGCATGAGGCTTCAAAAACTCATGTGAGCACTAAAAAGACACATGCCAGTTCTAAAAAGTCTCACCGGTCCAAGCCTGTGGAGAGTTCTGACTCAAGCTCAGAATCTTCGGACAGTGAGGGAAATGAAAAATCCTTGTCCTCCAGCAGTGATGAGGGGCGAACCAGGAAAAAACAGAAGCAAGTTAAAAAGTATTCCAGAAAAAGAGATCACCATGGAAGAATGAAAAGGCACATTGGGAAAGGATCATCTCACAACCGGAGGCATATAGACCGGATGCTGGTGGATCCTTTTGCCTTCCATGATGAGCCAGGTATCTTTGCAACAACTAATGAGGATACCGCGTTCAGTCGTGGGAGGAATTGGAGGCAATCGCCATTGTCTTCCAAAATACTGTCCGGAAACCTCCCCAAGAGGTTTGATAGCACCAAGATGGAGAAGTACAATGGAAGTACTGATCCAGACAATCATCTGGAGCAATTCAAGAACTTCATGATGAACTTTGATGATGATGATAAACTACTCTGCAGGGCATTCTCCCAGTCCTTCACGGGGAGTGCTCTGAAGTGGTACAACAGCCTTCCTCAGGGTTGTATCAGAGACTTTGATACTTTTTGGGTGGCCTTTCGAAGGCAATTTGTGGGGAGTAAGGAGCTAAAAGGTAATGGAGATACTATAATCTATTGTGCCCAAGAACCAAATGAATCGTTAAAGGAGTACATAAGTCGTTTTGTGAACACAAAAAACGGGCTGGCTGATTGCTTTGAACAAGTGGCAATAGCCTCCCCGAGACAAGGTTTGAACCCGGGCAACCTGGCCGATTCAGTAACCAGGAAGAAGGCCATGACCTGGGGAGGATTGCTAAATCAAGTTGGCAAGCAAATAAATGTTGACGAAACAAAGAAGACCAGAGTGCACAGACAGGTGAGATCCACCCCGGTGGCACCAACTCCAAATCAAAACCAGTCCGGGAACAAAGCTAGAGAAACCGGACAGGGGCATGGAAGGGGAAAAGCTCAGTCTCAACCAGTTGCTCCTGCACGAAGTCAATAGTCTAGAAACAAAAGGGGGCCCTGGGTCCAACCGGAGTGGTTTGCAGAACTCAAAGAAAGTGTGGCAACCATTTTCGATAAAACTAAAGATGAAGTACACTACCGGAGACCAGCAACCTTGCAGTCTCCCAGAGAACATCGAAACAGTTCTTTTTGTCAATATCACAATGATATTGGCCATACTACTGATGATTGCATAGTGCTGAAACAAGAGGTTCAAAACCTGATCGAAAGAGGGAAATTGGGTGCATACGTTAAAAGGAGAGGAGGCAACAGGCCTGATAACACTCACCGGGCTGGTCCAGTTAATGCTGCCCCAGAGGGGGCTATGGTAATCATTGAAAGGTTTGATGTGGAATCCGAATACTTGGATCCTGATCCAACAAGGAACAGAGTGGGTGCAATAGAGGAGCGTTCCAGGTCGGTCTCCGGGCTCATTAAGTTCTTTGAGTCCTTGACAATTTTCGGAGGAGACACTGTAACAGCTCCTACCACTTCATCAAGAAAAAGGCATGTTCATAATTTGGCTACCCAGCTAGAAGGGGGCATGACCTCATATCAATCGTCAAGTTTATTCCCGTTCATTGTCTTTGATGGGGATGATTTGAGAGACATTGCTGGCCCTCATGAAGATGCTGTTGTTATAGGAGCATCGATAGGGGGCAATGAGATAAGGCGAATCTTGGTAGATACTGGGAGCTCTGCCAATATCATTTTCCTAGATACTTACAAGAAGATGAAAAATCCAGCTGTGATTCAAAAGTCAGACAGATCGATCGTAGGCGTCACGGGCAGCTCAACTGATGTAATCGGTGAGTTCGAAGAAGAAGTATTGTTGGGCAGAGGCCCTTTCAAGAAGACAGTCAGAATACTTTTCATTGTGGTGGATTGTCCCACTTGTTACAATGCTATTCTAGGGAGATCTTGGCTCTCTAGGATGCATGCAGTGGCTTCGACAGTCCATCAGTGTCTAAAATATGTTGTTCAGGGGCAGGTTGGGGTTGTCCGGAGCAGTCAAAAAGTTGCAAGAGAATGCTATGCCACTGCCTTGGCTCCACGAATGCTGGGGGCAGTCCGAATAAATGACCAATAGCAGTTTGAGGGCCTTTCTGGGGGTGAGGGTGAAATTGATGACCCCAGAGAGACCCCCGGAGTGTTGATCCCAGTTGAGGAGGTTGAAACACATTGCTTGGAAGAAGGAAAAATTGTCAAGATAGGGTCCAAAATGCCACCAATGTTGAAAGAAGGTATGTTGAAATTCTTAAAAGACCATCAGCATGTTTTTGCTTGGTGCAACGCTGATGTTACTGGAGTTCCATCAGAGGTGATTTCCCATCATCTATCTGTCCGGAGAGACGTGGCACCAGTGGTGCAAAAGAGGAGAGCTTTCTCAAAAGAAAAGGCTGATGTCATTGTACAAGAGGTTGACAGACTCACAAAGATGGGACACATTAAAGAATCTCAGTACCCTTTGTGGACTGCCAATCCAGTCTTGGTAAAAAAGAAAAACGGTAAATGGCGAATGTGCATTGACTTCACAGATCTCAACCGAGCTTGCCCAAAAGACTTGTATCCGGTTCCCCGGATAGATCAGTTAGTGGACTCTACTTCTGGGAACAAGCTACTCTCCTTCATGGATGCTTTCTCCGGGTACAATCAGATCCAGGTGGATCCAAAAGATCAAGAGCATACCACTTTTGTTACTGATAGAGGTCTGCACTGCTATAAGGTGATGCCCTTTGGCTTGAAAAATGCTGGGGCTACTTATCAAAGGTTAGTCAATAAGGCATTTGCTGATCAAATTGGAAGAAATATGGAGGTTTACATTGACGATATGATGGTGAAAAGTGTGGATGAGCAGCTGCACTTGTCCGACCTCCAAGAGACTTTTGCCAACCTGGCCAAGGTAAATTTAAAGTTAAATCCTGAAAAATGTGTGTTCGGAGTACAGTCCGGGAAGTTCTTAGGGTATATTATAAGTGAGCATGGAATACAGCCCGACCCGGACCAACTCAACCCCTTGTTTCAAATGGAGCCTCCACGAAACATTAAAGAAGTACAGCGATTAACGGGGAGGTTAGCAGCCTTGAACAGATTCATCTCCAGATCTTCGGACAGATGTGCTCCATTTTTTCAAACCTTGAAGGGTGCAAAGGGGTTTGAGTTGACACCACAGTGTGATGAGGCATTCAATGAAATTAAGAAGCATCTGTCCTCTCCTAAGACTTTGTTCAAACCAATTGCTGGGGAGAATCTCTTCGTATATCTGGTTGTTTCAACTTGTGCCATCAGTGCTGTGTTAGTAAGGGAGGTTGATGGGTATCCTCACCCAGTGTACTACATCAGCAAAAGCTTGATTGATGCTGAGAGGCGTTACTTGAAACTTGAAAAACTAGCATTGGCCTTGGTGATAGCTGCAAGAAAGATGAGGCCTTATTTTCAGGCTCATCCTATCATTGTCCGGACGTCTTTCCCTTTAAAGAATGTTCTTCAAAAAGCGGACATTTCAAGCAGAATGACAAAGTGGTCAGTAGAGTTGGGGGACTTCGACATAGACTTTGCTCCTCGAACAGCAGTAAAAGCTCAGGCTGTGGCTGACTTTCTGGTCGAATTTCATTCTGATAGGGACTCAGAACAACCTACTGATTCGAAAGACAAAAAGGTGTGGATTGTCCGAACAGACGGAGGATCCAGTGCCATAGGGTCTGGGGCAGGAATATGTCTCACTTCCCCCTATGGGGACAACATGTTCCAAGCTATTTGTTTTGCTTTCAGGGCATCCAACAATGAGTCTGAATATGAAGCAGCTATAGTTGGGTTTAAATTGGCTTACATCTGTGGAGCAAAAAGGGTCAAGCTGCTAAGTGATTCCCAATTGCTTGTCCACCGTGCATTGGGCTTATCAGAAGCTAGAAAGGAACAATTGATCAAGTATTTACTACTCTTGAAAAATGAGGCAATGAAGTTTAAAGCTGTTGTCTATGAGCATATTCCCCGGGCAGAGAATGAGCTAGCAGACTCATTGGCAACAATAGCATATACAGAGTCCTATCCATGGATCCATGTGCTTGAAAGCCCTTCTATTCAACTTGATGAAGGTGAAAAAGAGGAAGTCTTTGAAATACAAGTAAACCGGCCTCAAGACTGGAGGTCTCCTCTTATGCAATATCTGTCTGATGGCATCGTGCCTTTAGATAAACCACAAGCCAGAACGTTAAAGTACAGGGCTCGTGGTTTCATCATGATTAGAGAAGTCTTGTACAAAAAATCTTATAGCAAACCTCTCCTACGCTGTTTAGGGGATCATGAGTCACAAATGGTTCTCTCCGAATTGCACGATGGTGAGGGGTCAGCCCATTGTGGATTTAGAGCATTAACAAGAAGAGTACTTCTCTCCGGATATTATTGGCCATCCATAATGAAAGATGCTAAGGAGCTGGTAAGAAGATGTGACCCATGCCAGAGGTACAGCAATGAAATTCATGTACCAGCCATTCCTTTGGAATCAATTTCTGAGCCCATCCCTTTTGCTCGATGGGGATTGGACTTAGTTGGGCCTCTCCCTGTGGCGTCCGGAGGGCGTAAAACCATAATTGTAGCCATTGACTATTTTTCAAAGTGGATAGAAGCAGCCCCCTTGGCAGGGACAACATCAAAGGCTGTTATAAAATTCATTCTATCCAATATATGTTGCAGATTTGGTGTCCCCCAGAGAATAACAACAGACAATGGGCCACAGTTTGACAACAGAGAAATGGAACACTTCTGTGCCTCGAGGGGTATTCAGCAGTGCTTTTCTTCGCCTTTCCACCCACAGGCCAATGGGCAAGTTGAGGTGGCTAATAGAACAATACTGTCCGGTTTAAAGAAAAATTTGGAAGGGGCTGCTGGGAAGTGGCCTAGTTATTTACAAGAAGTCTTGTGGGCCTACCAGACAACACCTGGGGCTGCAACACAAGAATCACCTTTTGCCTTGGTCTATGGGATGGATGCAGTAGCCCCCATAGAGAAGACACTCCCCTCCTTTCGAGTCCACAACTTCTCCGGACAAGCTAATGAAATGGCGGTTAGAAATCAACTTGATTTAATTGAAGAAAGGCGAGTAAAAGCTCATCTTAGAGTGGCACACTATCAGGGCTTGATGAGAAGCAGGTTTGCTTCTAAAGTTAAAAGAAGGGACTTTCAACCAGGAGATAAGGTGTTAAGGAAAGTTTTCTTGCATACCAAGGAAAAGCTCTTCGGGAAACTGGCTCCAACTTGAGAGGGTCCCTATCCTGTGGTTGAAAGAATCAAGCCTGGGACATACTGGTTAGAAGACAAAGATGGCAGGGTTTTAACTCACCCTTGGAATATTGAACACCTTCGAATGTACTTAGAATAAAACTTATGTAAATATTTACTTGTTTAAAACATCCATGTAAATATTTGGGGGCATACCACTACCTCTCTCTGGCGCCACGGAGAGCTTTAAATGAAACTTGGAGCCTTCTTAAATAATTTTCTAAGTTTTTGCAAAGTTCTGTTGATTGTCATACTATCCGGACTGAGAGGTCTAGGGGCTACTTAAATTCTAGCCAGAGAAACTAAACACTCTCACAACACAATAATTCAAGACTACTTAAACTCCAGCTATTTAAACAGACTATGAAAGAAGAGAATGGTTGAGCAAAACAAAACATCCATTCAACAACTTAAAATTGCCTTGGCCTTCCAAGGACTTTGGTTCAAGTAAAAGATAAACAAAACAAATTATAATTTAAGGTGGAGCCTTTGAAGATGGCTCACCCCCATCTGTTTTCTTGCTCTTGATGTCGCTTTTTTCCTCAATGACCCTCTTGCCTTTGGGGTCAACCTCTTCCTCACCCGGACTCTCTCCGGTTTCCACTTCGTCACCAGACGAGGATATATCAGTGTACCATTTATCAACCATAGTCCAGTAGGGGAGATCATCGTCATCCACATAACGCCATAAGTCCCCTAATCTCCTCTTCGGGAACTTCTCATGAAACAGGAGGACCATATCGGACTTCACTTTCTCAATCATTAATTCTTCACTCCGTATCATCTCCCTGGCATAAGCGTTAATTTTGGCCTTGATCATGGCCTCTTGATCCTTCACCAAAGCAGCTTTCTCCTCAACAGCCTGAGTCACTGCATTCTCTAAAGCAAGTTTGTCAGTAGTCAGGTTGGTGACAAGCTTCTCCTGTGCTGCAGTCTCTCCTCTTGAGGCTGTCAAGTCCTTCTCCAATCCGGATAGCTTAGCCCGGAGATTTTTTACGGTCTCTTCTAAAGAAACAACTTTTGTGTTGCCTTCCTCTTGTTTATTCTTTAGCTGTTCGTTCGACTCCTTAAGCAAGTCAACCTTAGTAGTGGCAGTCCTGAGGTCATCGGACAGTTTCTCCTTCTCAGACTTAAGCTCTTTGATGGTTTCTGCCTGACTCCGGACTTGCCTTTCCAGGGTGAGCACTGGTTGCACGTTGCTAAGGAGGGAATGGGCTATAACATCCCTCTCACTGGAAACTAAGAAAGTCTTACCATTGAAGTTTACTGTGTTGGAGCTACTTGGGGGAACATATGGCCCTGCGAACTCGTCTCTAGACAGGCCAAGGAAGTAGTCACCTAGAGGGCCCAGACCGGTAACGTCCACTTCATCCATGTTAATCTCTCCCCGTTCAATCTCATCAGTATGGAATTCCCTTGGAATCCCTTCATTAAGATTCCCTGGGATCTCTTCAGCCAATGTCGGATCGGTTGGGAAGATGGGCTCCGGATCCCGGAGAGTGAGCTCTTCACTTTGAGAAGTATTTTTCTTTTTGACTTCCCTGTCAGCACTGTCACTCGCTTGCTTGCGAGCCCGTTTAGAAGCCCTTTTAGGTTTTGGGGAGTTCACCCCTTGCTTCTCACTCTCCAGTTCTACCACTTGTAGAAGGTTTGCATCAACTTGATCCTGGGCTGGCACCTCTGAACCTGTGGGAGCCTCTTTCTCCGTATCCTCTACTGCTTTCCTGCCTTTCTTCTTCTTGCCCTTCATTTTACTTGGGGCTTTGGCCCGGGCAGGAAGGAAAAGGGTCCCATCCAATTCATGAGACCTTCTCAGCACTACATCTTCATCAGGTGGGGTGGAGAACTCCTCCCAGGATAGATCCCTTTGACCTGTGGTGTTCCACAGATGGGATCTCGCTAAATTCCCAGGGGTAAAAGCCTTATGAAACCGGTTCTCCCAGTTCTCTGCGGCCCATGCATTTATCTTGCCACAGGTGACTTGTCCGGCTTTTAGATAGTCTCCGAACTCCTTTGGCAGCTCTGATAAAGCAAGAAAGTAACTGATTAGCATAAACTAAATGAGAAGAGAAATTCGAACAGAAACTTAAAGTAAAACTTACGATCGCTCCTCCATCTACTTCGAAGAAGGCTAGGATTCTCCCCGGTCTTGATTTTCTTACCATTCTCCCATGAGCCACTTACAAACAAAAACTGGCTCCTCCATTTACTCTCCGATTCCAGGAGATCATCGACAGCTTTCAGATCGTTCCCCATGTTAAAGTGATAGAAAGGGAACTGATGGTGTTTGCACAAACTAGCTACAGCAGCAAACTCTTCCATTGGAAGAGGGATTATGGACAACCTAGATGCCATAATGCATGACATCAAGGTGTACCATTCGTTAGGACTTAGCTGTGATGGACATAGCTTGACTAGGTGGAAATAGCGCACTATCTCTGGATCCAGTGGGAACCTAAGTCCCCAGTTGAATAGCTCCGTAAAGAAGACTATTTCGTTCCTTTTACAATCCATCGGGGTCTCCGGATCGATGGGAATTCGGATTTTTACGTTTTCAGGGATCCCCCACTTAGTACGAAACCGTCCCAAATCTTTAGTATGGATAAACGCATACTTGGTCTTTAACAGAGATAAAAGGTACTTGAACTCTACCTTATGGAAGCAGGGCCCTACTCTTCCTTCCAGGCTCTCCGGCAGATCCGGACGCCTCAGATACAAGTCCTTTTTGCCCTTCTTGGCAGCAACTACAGCAGTTTCAGCTTGTCCGGAAGACTCGGACTCAAACCTAACCTCCTCAGTGGAGTCTTCCATCCTCTCCTCCATTATTGTTGGGGGAGCTTCTGCAGAAACAGCCCGGGGAGGGATGAAGCTTGGCATAGCTGATCCTCCGGACTGTTGGCTCTTTGTATGTTTTTGAGTTCTCACCTCAGTTTGAGTTTCTGAGGTCGAAGTTTCCTTGGGAGGTAGTGGACTGCTAGCCTCCGGACCAACCGGCCTTTCCCGAAGAGTCCTAACAGTTGCCCCGGACCCTGAATCGCTGGTATTTTTTTAAGAAAGTCCCTTAACCAATCTGCTGGGTCTTTTCATGATTAGTTTGTCTGGAGAATGGTCGGAGTCGGACCCCATAGCAATAAAAGTGGATTTCTTCCTGACACTTGTGACAGTGACCCCCGGTTCAACGATAGGGATCGACTCTTGAACTGAAGAGCCAGATACTATGGGAGAAAGTGTTGATTGAAAGAGTTTTCTGGGTTTCGTACCTTTCGAAGAAGACGAACCTCTATCAGTTTCTTCGATTGAAGGGGCCGGTTTCTCGACATGCGACGCTGGAAGCCCTGCTGCAAGTCTTTTCTCTTTTTCAACCCTTTGAGCCTTCTCCAATTCTGAGAGATTAAGCCAGCCACCCTTGATTAGAGCTGTTCTTGCTGTGAACATAAAACAACTAAGGAAATCTTGAAGTTTTAGAGAGATGAAACTTTGAGTAAAATGGCAGAGTGAAAGTGATAAGTGAGACTGTGAAAGATGAATGAAATTTATAGTAAAATGTAAAAAAAAGGGGTTTTGATTCCTAGGAGAATCCAAAAAGTTGGGCAATGATTAAAAAACGGCGCTGACGTCATCAATAACATTTAAAGAGGTAACTTGTTAGAAAAAGTGGTGCAACTTTCGAGGTGAAAAAACGGCTAAAAGTAACCAACCAAAGAGTGACACGTGTCCCACTAACTCTGACAAAGAACCGTTTGGAATTCAAAAGGATTGCCCTGTCCGGGTCTGTCCTCAACTCTCTCCGAATCAGAAGACCACTTCCTCTATCGGACTTTTTTCAGTTCTTTGACAAAGACACTTGTTCAAAAACCTAAAAAAGGGGCTCCTGATGAGTCCAAATTCGAAGTGCTCCCCGGAAGGGTAGTCCAAAGTAAATCTCCCCGTAAATTCGGACAGACTCCAAATATTTAATTCGAACAGGACTTTTTAACCGGACAGATGATTTCGAACACTAAAAACTTAAGGCAGTTCGAACTATGACTAAAGTACTAAAAAACCTAAACACTATCTGACTAAGCTACCTGCACAACTGCTTAAAACTTATGGGTCTTTAAACGTGACCCGGGTCCATTGAACTTGACCCGAAAGCCCATAAGGGCCCAAATTTCATACTATAAATACCCAACCACCAGCATTAACTATGGGTAAGAAAAATTAACTGCTGCCAGGCTGCTTAATTCTCTCTCCACCCTTGAAACACCCTGAAACACTTTGAAACACTTTTAAACACCACCATACCACCGTGAAACACTCTTACACCGCCTTCAAACTCCACTTGAAATTACCAGCCTACCCTCAGGCTACTTTTATCCACACCAAATTGCTGCCAGGCTGCTTAATTCTCTCTCCACCCTTGAAACACCCTGAAACACTTTGAAACACTTTTAAACACCACCATACCACCGTGAAACACTCTTACACCGCCTTCAAACTCCACTTGAAATTACCAGCCTACCCTCAGGCTACTTTTATCCACACCACATGCAAGTAGAAAATTAAGAAAAAAAAAGGCAAAAATATAACCTATTTCATAATGTGAAAATTTCAAAGTGCTTACGATTGCTTCTCCAGATGAGATTTAGCCTTGAAGGATTAGCATCGGAAATTTCTTTGTTATTCTCCCATGCTCCCGATATAAAAATGAATTTCGGATTCCATAATTTATCAGCTTCTAAGAGGTCATCGATGATTTTGAGGTCATCCATCAGGGTAAGGTAGTAAAACAGAATTTTTGGACCTTTCGACAGCTGAGTTGAGGAGATGAAGTCTTTGATGTTGATTGAAATCTGAGACATTCGAGATGCCATAATCTTTGACATAAGGGTGAACCATTGATTCGGTGTCACCTGAGTAGGGCACAAGTTGAGGAGTTCGAAGTATTCCACGATCATAGAATCCAGTGGAAACGGAAGACCCCAATTAATGATTTCGGGGTAGACTACTAGCTCGCCATCCTTGCAATCTAAGGGAGTTTCTCATTCTTTACGCAGTCAAAGATTCATATTATTTCCCATTCCCTATTGCTTTTTTAGAGCCGAATCTTCCCTATCCTTGTAATAAATATATCAAACTTTTTTCAGAGCAATGATATACTTAGCTTCGAGACCCTTTAATATATGCCAATTGTAGCTCTTTCTTGTTCGGAAACAAAGCAAGTATTTGTTTCTTCCTGAGGCGTATGGGTATTAGTTGAGTTCCCGTCATCGGATTCAACTTCGAGATCGGTTCTGGTAGCCTCGGAATCAGCTTCGTTGGCCTTTGATGTTTCTTCTCGACGTTGTTGGGGTAATGGATTAACAGTTTTTGGTAAAGGGTTATTTGTTCGAGGAACTTCTTCAGTTACTTATCTCTGAGGAGGAGCTTCGGTATCTGGATTCAAAAAGGGAGGACTTGGGATAATTTCTGATTTGTCTCCCATGGCAATAAAAGTTTTTCTTCTTCTAATTATTGAAGAATGATTCGAAGAATGAGTATTTGACTTTGGTTTTAAAGGATATTCTTTACTAATCAAAGGAGAAATTTTATTTGAGATGAAGACGCTCAAGGTGTTTTAGGACCTAGGATTTTGGACGAGGAATGTTCTTCGAATATAGGAGAAGGAGAAATAGCAGGAGGTTTGGTTGGATCGAAATCACCGTAATAAATTGTTTTTGTGGTTGTTCCAACAGGAGCACTATTGATTAATCCTGCAGCTCTATATTCTTCCGCTCTTGAGTAATGCAAAAGTAGTCGTACGATCCAAAGACTAAGTTGTTATCAGGTTCTGTAGATTTCGGTTTCTTGGGTATGTTAGCCTTGGATTTTCTGGTTTTTGGATTTTTTCTCATAAACTAAATGAAGGTTGATCAGAGAAGATGAAGGTTGATCGGAGAGTTGGGTTTTTTCTGATGAAGGTACTGAGAAAAGGGAGGAACACGATGAAGGTAGCCAAATGCTTTGAATTTTCTCGGAAATGATTTGTAGTATGAGAATGAAAAATGGGGCTACTGGTTGAATTTATAGAAAGAAAAAGAGACGTGTGAAGTTTAAAGGACTTTGATAGTGATAGGGTAGAATACAAAGCGGTGAGATGGTTATGATCTCGACGTCTGTCAGGCTAGTGTGTAGCTATAGGTCTAAAATCTATAAAGTCATGATGGATTCGAACAGTTATATGGAACGGTTTTTGTATACTGTTTGGATAAAAGTCGATGAGTATATTTTAAAGTTTTACTTCCATAATGATTCGAGGCGATTTATTGGCTTTTATAATTATCAGATCTTAGTTACTTTTAATTGGTATTTGTTTTTTACTCCGTTTCGAATGATAGCTCCTAATGGTTGCTTCGAATCATTGCTCCTAGTGGTTTCTTCGAACCATTGTTCCTAGTGGTCACTTCGAATGATTGCTTCGAGTTTATTTTACAACAGGTGACATGACATATGGAAGAATTCGAATAAATTTTAGTTCTCATTCATTTACTGACATGAGAACTAGGGAGGTTTCTGATATGGAAGTACGATTTTGAGGATTAAATTGTAAATAATATAAATTGAAGGATTAAATTATAAATAATGTAAGTTTAGTCCTTAAATTACATGTAATATAAGTTTTAGAGAACATTTGTGATTATGTATAGTTATTGAGGACTAAATGGCAATTTATCCTCTTTTGTAACAGATTCCACTTTGAGACTAAGTCTTGGATCCTCTATATAAAAGGCAAGACTACTCTAATAGAGGGGTTGAACACTTTTTATATTGAACTCATTTGTACTTGAACTTTCTCTCTCCACAAACTCTCTAACTCTTTCTCTCTCTAGAAAACTCTTATAACAATTTACTAAGGTGAAATCTTAACTCATCAACTAGATAAATCAATGATTGAAGCACGAACAAACTTTATGATTTTTATCTAGGTCGCAAACCTATATTTAAAAGAGAGTTTTTCTTAGCATACTATAGCTCAAATTGCGTTTATGTATTTAGAGAAACCTTAAGAATGAATTTTAACTCTTAACTGCGATTCGGCTTAGACTTTGGTTTTAAATTCCATCTTCAAGTTCCTCTCATCTTTAATTTTATCTTGGATTTCGATCTTTAGCCCTTGACTATCCTCAAAAGGTTCATAAATGGCTTCTAACAATGGCCAAAGGTCGGGGACAACATAGGCTAAATTTCCAAATGCTTAATGCAGTATGGTAAATGTATTGAATAAAATCTGCAAACAAATAAGAAATAAAAGTTAGTAGAAGAGTATACAAAATCATAAGGGCATATTTCACCTACTTGGTTGAAGCATAACTTAGTCGGACCATCGACAACAATACTTGGCCATTACCGTCGTGGTCAATGCCTCTTCCTGGCCAAAGCAACACATTGTTGATGCCTCTTTTTGGATGATGCCTATTAGCATTTGTCATAAGCCTCTTTTTGGATGAGGTCTATTAGCATTTGTCATAAGTTACAATATTAATGGTGATCAGTTAGAAATTACACTTTGACAAAATAAATACTTGTGTATGAATGTGTGTGACGGTTACGATCTTACAAAATTAAGTAAGCAATCAATACAATATAATAAAAAAAATTAGTTATAATATTTTCTATATAAGGGAAAACAATTCATCAAATAATACAATCAGTAAGTCGAGAGTCACACGGCTTTCTATCTTCTTTCTATTGTTCCTCTAATATATTTATATTATTTCTTTGCCTCCAAAATACTTAAGTCTATCTACATATAATTACCCCTTATCTATATTTTATATTAAGGGAATTGACGAATTCGTTTGGGATCGATTGGCACCTTGAGATTTTTTTTCTAAAAACCCCATAAAATAAAAATCCAATAAACAAGAAGGTAAAATTCGATTAAAAACAATATACACTTCTAGGAAAATTAGTAGATTACAAAGGCGAATTAGTACATGGAAGATCTACATCTATAGGAAGCATATCTGAATCCATAGATACCGATCCTTAATTCGATTAACCATATTAGAAAAAACTTGAGTTTCTTACTTCTCCTATATATAGTGTTTGTCTTGTGTTTGTACGTTTAGGATGTATGGCCACGTGAAGCGAAGCAAGGAGAAAGATACACATTGGAGGACCAAATAGGAACAACCCTAACCTCTTCTCTCGAGATATCTTACAGATCTATCGTGCCCATTAGGGTAAGACCATGTCGAGTCTCTCTTAAACGGGCAGGTGGGGTACACGGTCGCTTGGTCACTTCTTGGGGCATCGGGATGCTCATGTTAGCTCGCACAAGCTTGCTCACTTGCTGAGCTAGGTCGTTGATTCTCTCATTAGTGGGAATGATTGGATCATGGTCCCCTTGTCATTGTCTGGGGGTATGAAAGTGATGTCGTATGTGGGAGTGACGGATGGAGCGATGGGATGTTCTTCGTGCGGAGGAATTTCCCCTTTGGCATGGCGGATTAGCTCATCGTTAATGTTTACCTCTGTGGGCGAGGTGAGCTGCATCGCCGACACTCTCTGACCGTTTGTGGATATTTTTCTCGACCTTATATTCATGATGTCGAAAGTAGAAGGTTGAGATCTTGAGTAAATTTGGATGTTGGCTAATCTCATTCCCGACAACGAAACCAAAATGGTCGGATAAAAATCACCGAGCAACATATTGGAAAACTTGAAACAAATATGTATAGAACACTTGTATTATATTTATGTACAAAATAACATCTCTTTCTGTTTCCACTATTCTCTCTAGCTTTCACCTAATATTACTAATGAGACATTATCTTCTTATATAATGGTCTTGATTTTGAGGGATCTTTGGTGGTTGCCTCTTCATTGGTGCAACCTTTTCTGGCTCTCGAGATGCTTTATTATACGAAGGTACGTCTTTGGGGTTGCTATATCATACAATATCAGACAGTGCTTCCATACGTTGTCAGACGCGGTTTACATACACTTCAAAGGTACTCGGGAGAAGGAGGAACAACAAAGGTTAAGTGTTTGTTGACTAATGATCTTAGAAGCGCCAAACACATACTTGTTGCAAGTTTATTGCCCGAATTCACGAGCCGCTCATTTCGGATTGAACTGAAAGCCCAGATAATGCTTGGCTAACCCGGAGAGGCTTTGTGAGGAGGATTCCTCCTTATCGGGCCAATTTTGGCAAGCTTGATCGCTTGAGGTCATCGAGACAATTTTGGACATATCCCTAAACAAGCTGGGCCAAGTTGGCGGAGCTGACCACTTTGTCCTAGGCCAAACTGGCGACTTTGGCCTTGACCAAGTGGCCAAGGTGGCCACCGAGGCCGAGTTTTTGGAACTCGGAGTTGGCATTCCGGCCAAGTTCTTTGTAGATGTTTGATTTAGCATGATTAGGTAATTTGATCTTTTATTTGGCTAGTTTATTAGATTTATTCCTTTAGCAAGTTTGGCATGAGCTCGAAGCAAACTTGATCGGGTCTCGAAGAAATTTGGTCATGTCTTGAATCATGCTTAAAGTCATTCTTAATTAAATGAACTGCACAAAATTCTAGTTGTATATCTTTATTTGGTTTTGGTCCTGCAGTATTTTGTATCGTATCATTACGTACTACCTCGAAAAATAATTAATTTAATCTGATATATATTTGTATTATATATTATTTTCAATATATTTGTATTGTATATTATTTTCAATCTAAATATAGGACCGAAAACGAAATTAGAACACCAAAAAATCTTAGTTTAATCCAAAGTGTATTTTTATTTTATAAGATAGAGAAACCAGATTAAATACCGAGTTTACTCTACTAGAATTGTAGGACTACAAAACCATTCAAAACTATGGTTAATAAAGTAATTTTCAAACAAAATAATTTAGAGAATAAGAATTAAACAAAAATTTGTTCGAAAGAAGAAGAGTTCCCACTAGACATAACAACACATATATGCAAGTGCAACAACGAATTGTTGTTTGATCTTCCTCCATTTAAACACAGTTTTGAACAGCACACAAAATCATCAACCCACCAATCAGTAGATTGATTCTCTAAAACGATAACTCCTAATACATTATCATCAACAAGGGAAAAGGATAGGAGTAGGGTCTCTTTTTAACTTTCCATTACACAGATCCAATTTTTTCATTTTCTCTTCGCACCAAAACAATTGCTCTTTGCTTATTTTCGTCATTCTAACAACCCTTGACATCACTTTGACGTCGATCAAGCTGAACAACAACTGAACATCTTCGCGAGTTTGCGGCCACGATTTGTTTTTCCACTTTTTTGTCTTTTTCTGCACTTCTTTAAGTTTAATCTTTTTCTGCAGTTTTAAAGGAGAGAACATAAATGAGGCCATGAAGAAGATAACAAAAGAATACATATTATATTATACCAGCAAAGGTAGATGAACCTATAAGCCTAATGACACTAAACAACAACCCCCTAGTGTCCAGAACTAGTTTTAGCCTTAATTCACTAGAAACTCAAAACAAACATTCAACAAAACAAAAACATGTCCATAAACTTACTATCAAGAGCAAGTACTTTGTGATATTTCCAAATAAGATTTTTTTTTTGTTCGCTATTTAAATATGATGTCTATTTGAGTGCAAATTCAAAAAATACCTAATGAAATCAAAAAAGGTGCAAGACCATATGGAAGAAAGAACCTTACTTTTTCAAGTGAGAATTGAACTTGTTGAAGAGGAGTAGCCATTTGGTTTTGATTACCAAACAAGTTAAGAACACCATTCGGTTTCTTCTTTTCCATTTTCAAAAAACTATGGAAAGTAAGGATTGAGCTTTGTATGACCCTTATGAGATCGGAAGTTCGCACCATTAGTTCAGCTTCCTCTTCTGTCATTTCTTTTTTATCCGAACCTGAAAACAACCATGTACAGTTTAATTTTAGGCACAAGGCAGGTTAGTGAACGCAGCTCTTTTTATAGGACAAGTAAAACAAGTCCTTTCATTGGGTAACAATCAAAAAAATTACCTACTCTCTAATTTTCATTACCTTGAATTTTCGGGACTTGAAGCAGCTTAGGTAACAGATTTCTCGCACGAGTGTAAATTTCAGCTCTACGACCTTCCTCAAAAGCTTCATTTTCAACAAACCTCTGCAATAAAACTTGAAACTGTTGAAACTGCTGAGCACTGTGGCTGTAACAATTGGAATTATCGGGCTGGCACGAGATTAACTGGCTCAGTTGAGTGTACTGACAGTGAAGTGCCTCCCAAGTTAAGCAAATATGAGCTACGTAAGCTGTCTCCAGATCATAATAAGGATCAGTGTCTTGCTGCTGTAAGTGCTCGGTTTCTTCTTCGGGCTCTTCGAATTTTTTTAAAGAAAGGCATCGGAGAGGTGATGTCAGCTTCTTAGATGCTGATCTCGGTGAGGGAGTTGAAGGAACTTGAACACCTGTATAGCATCAAACAAATTAACCTTCAAATCTTATTCGGTAATAGCATGTATAGATTAAGATCTAAGATAGTGACGCCACATAGTTTGGCTCAAAGTAAAAAAAAAAATCTCAGTCAAAATTAAGGATAGTTATTAATTATTCGAGCTCAAGTCCTGAGCAAAACGAGGATTTTGTGCCGAGTTTTATTTTTATTTATTAGGTGCAGCTTGAGCTCGGCTTGAAAATTTAGCAGGTACTCCAGATCGAAATATCAGCTCGTACTTATAATTTGAAGTGCATTCAAGCCCAAGCCCAGCTGGAACGGAGTAGTTTTCGCAAAACATTATTGAGATTTTTAACACTTCCATACTAACTAAATCATTAAATTTATTATCAGTCAAGCTGAAATCAAGCAACACGAACACGAACTTGAGCTTGATATAAACTTCGAGCAGCTAGCAAGTCATGAAGAGATATTCAGCCTTGGTTTGGTAAAAAAATGGAATTGAGCCTATGTAGAAGTTAGAGCTCAAACTTGATAGTCATCAAGCCTCCAAGCCGAACTCGAACTATTTGTTAGACAAACCTAAATTTCAACTAAACATTCAAAATAGCTAGCTGGTTAATCTACCAAAGTGTGACAAACCCAAACCCTAGTTAATTCTGCAGGATGCTCAATTTACCAGTGCCACAAACCTTAACCCTAGTCTTATCTAGATCAAGACTACATGAAATTTATTTTATTACAAAATCCATAACTTCTGGGCTAGACAATATCAAGAAAACAAGCACAGACAAAAATTACCAGCTTCTTTGAGCTGATGCGAGCTCATTCGATCGAAGAAAAGCATGTGTTCGCAATACTTATCGTAGACGACATCGAACCCGACCCACCACTGCCGTCCTTCGGCTTCTACATCTCGCCACTCCGTAGTATTCGTCTCACCTTCTTCAGCATCTTCCTCTTCCATATATGCCTCTTCTTCTTCTTCAGGGATCAACACCATGAAACTATTCCTTCTCAATTCTTTCAGTCTTCTCTTCACCTCATTCGTTATAAAATCATCATCATCATCTTCTACATCAGTAACAGGCTCCGGATTTGGCGATAATTTGCTCAAGTCATCACGGCCGTCGCGGCAACTCTCGTTGTTGGAATTCACTAGCTCGTGCTCCGGTTTGCCTTCTGGATCCTTTTCTTGGTCTGGTTTGTGTGATTTTCTTAGCTTTTTTAAGAAATCCATATGCAGTAGTCGAATCTTTCTGGTGGAGGAAAAAGTTGTTCTTTTTTTAACCCAAATTTTCATAAAAAGCTAAAAACAGCAAAAACACTAAAGCTTTCCTCTTTCGGAACTTGTCTAAACCACCATGCACTTGCATAAATTCTTAGAAGAAGCTACTAAAGCCAACTCCTTTCAAATTCCGTACAATGTCATAGATCTTAGAGAAGATTTTCACAGTTCCTACAGAACACAAATCAAGATTCATGGCAAAACTAAATAAGCTGCTTGTAATCAACATACTGAACTAAACCCTCAAAACAATACAAAAAAGACAGTTTTTTTTTGCTAGTTTTCAAACATACCCAAATCATTACACTAAAGCAGTACAAATCATAATAACAACCAAAAAACAGAGCTAACGATCACTAACTAAAAATATACAGGAAGTCAAGAAGAGGAGCTTACACTTGCACTAAAAATGCGCAAAAGATTCCAGCTTTCCACACAAAAAACAGACAACCCAATGGAGATCGAAGTCTGGTCCGTTGAAGAGAGAGAGACAAAGACAGTACAAAAACACTGTTAAAAGAAAAGAGTTAATTGTGATTTCGAACCAACAGAAAATGATATTAACGTGAGCAATAAATTGCTTTCATTTTGTTTCCCAATAAAAAAAAGGAGTAATTTTTTATTTTCAATATACTACAAGCTCTAAATGTTAAATTCAAATTTTAAATTTACTACTATATTAAACATTACCCCTTGGTTGCTTTCTATTCCCGGTCTAAGGACTTTCTCTGATTTGTTTGTATCTCTGGAACTTTCACGTTTTCGATGACATTAGTCCTTTCTTTACATAAAAATGGAAGTGGAAGTGGATGTACACCACCGCCATTAAAGCAGAGCTTTATATTTTATAAAATTGGTGTATTTTTTTATTTATTTTCAATATTATTATATAATTTTATAAATAAACAATGGAGTAATTCATAAAGAAGATCTACTACTCTAGTCTAGTCTAATCTGTGAGATAGAAACCCTAAAGGAAACAGAGAGAATCCTACAGAGAATATTGTCAGTGCCAAAAACAAATAAGGGCACTTGTCTCGGTGCACCGTGCACGAATAAGGTCCTATTTGTGTTTCATTTGGTTTTTTTCTTTTTCATGACCAAATTACCCTCAGTTACGTTAAATGTTGGTCAGCAGACATGCCTGTACTATAATTGCCTAAAATTAGTATTAAAAAAGATTAAATAAGTATTAAACTGAACTAAAACATCGATAATTATGGACCGAAAAAATTAAAATATAAACCTAATTTAATTTTTAAATAAATTCAAAAACTCAAAACTTTCGTCGGTCAAGTGCCTTCTTTAAGAGTGCTTCACGTCCTGGAAACGGATTTGACATCACCACCGTCGGATCTTTTGCACCATCCACGTTACTTTTATTTCCAAAAGTACCCCTACTCGCACTCCCGACAATTCCCATTTTACCCTTCTCCATCTCCACACCTTTCTTCACTTTGATCCTCATTCTTTCTCTCCTCTCTTCCCTTCTCTCTCTACTTTCGACAGCTTCTTCGTTCTCCTTCTTCTCCGATTCTCTCTCTACTCTCTCTATACAACTACTAGATCGTCTTGGAATTCGACCTCCGTTACTCGTTCCTAACCGTCCGAAATCAACTTTCGACCAACCGATTTTATCGTCGTTATCCCAACCGAACCTCTCACTCACTTCCACCAAAACATCAACCGCCGCAGTCCCGTCGTGATTCGCCACAGAATCGCCGCCGTTCAAGACTCTGTCCGCGTACTCCCATTCGATTCTGTCACGGTAGATGGAATCTTCTAAAACCTCGTCGGCGAGCTTGGCCCAGTGCTCGTAATCGGCGGCACGGAGGTTGTTGGAGATCCATCGGAGGTATGTTGATGGAAGGGTCCCTAACATTTTGCCTTTGTGTTTGCCGAAATCGATTACGGTGTCTCTAGCGGCTAGTGTTTGTGTTTTGAGTTTTGGTGCAGTGAGTTTGAGGGGTCGAGGTTTGGGGTTGTAAGAGGAGGATATGGGACGGAGCGCTCCGAACGGAGAAGAGAGAAAGCCGAGAGAGAAGGTCATCGGTGTTTTCGGATATGGTAGATTGTCAAAAATGATTTGATGAAAGGATTGGGGTTATGGCCGATCCATATTAATGTAACATAATTTAAACTTGATGATGAATTTGTAACTAATTCTTATAACTATGGAATGCAAAAACTATCCAAACCAGCCTGGAAGCCACTCGCTGTGTTTTAAATTCTGGAATCCGGCCCGAAATATTTCGGGATTGGGGACACCAAATATTAACCATCATCAATGCGATCAAGGAAGAATTGCAAAAATTTGTAAAAGAAAAAAAGTTGTCTCAGAGCGAATTGCGAGACATTAAAACTTTAAATTTAAGTGTTACTTGTGATGAATCGTGTATATGGATAAATGTAAAAGGATGGTTAAATCTTGAATTGTGAATATAGAAAAGGGGTAGGCTAAAATGAAATTTTCATTTAAAAAAAATTGTGTTAATTGTGTTAATGTGAAATGACCATTTTATCTTTTATATATAAAACAAAAGTTTTAACAAAAAAAATATTTTTTTAACAATTCTCCATCTCTAATTAAGCTAAATTTAAAAGAACACCAAGAATCATGGATGTGAGTGATTTAAACGAAGAGTTGAGCGGATATATGAATGGTTTTTTGTTGGAAGAGGATGAGTTTTTGATGGACCATCTTCAAACCCAAGAAGAGGTAAATTTCGTGTTTTTTGAAAATTCAGTGCGAATATAACACAACCAACGCTATGAACAGCATGAATTGCGAAGAAAATTGTGTTTTCGTTTGTCAAAATCGAGTGCTGTCAACTCGCGAACTTTCCAAAATTGAGCACTAGCTGCTCGCGAATTGAACAGTATTGCGAATACTGGCTTCGCAATTTTGACAAAATCAGATACACTGTATTCGCGATTTCGGCTAAATGAACACTCCACAGGTGCGAAACTCTTTAGAAATTTTGTAATTTTTCATTTTTTTTAAGTTTACGAGTTCGAAAGTCAATTTTTTCACCAATATAATACATTAGTCATTTTTAATGAATGGTGTAAAATTTAAAATAAAACTAAAAAATGTGATCAAAAAACATCTTCAAACTAACTTTAGACAGCAAAAAAAGTGTACTACAAATCCAAAAATTAAAACGGACTTGACGGATAAACCTACTAAAACAAAAGATATAATCAAATGAATACATAAAAGCAATATTGTAAAAGGAAAACATAAAAAACAACAACAAAATTATGGATAAATTTTATTGTAGAATAATTGATTGATTGAGTTTAACGTCGGCTTTTAAATTGAGTAGTTTAATTGTACCAACATGGATAAACAAACAACCAAACACCTATCATACGTAACGTCTCATAAACATCTTATATTCTAAATCTATTTGCAAATGGTGTACAAATATTGATAAACAAACAACCAAACACCTCCCACAGCCGTGTAATACTAAAATTTGATCCATATGATATGCGAAACACGTTCCATACGCATACGTGAAATCTAACCTATAGATATTTATTTATAAACCATCTAAATAATCTAGATTTATTTATAATAGTGGAGGTTCTATTATTAGGGTTTGCGTTATAACGAGACCCAATATGAAAATTCCCCAAAAGGAACTCCCGCCAAATGATGCCCCTGCCAAATGATGCCCCCGCCAAATGGGACTCCCGCCAAAATGTTTACCACCTATAAAAAGACATGTAATATCATGGAACATGACAAGCATCAAACATTAAAAAACATAATCAAAGGAAAACATTAATACTTTTACACATGGAGTTTACGCCCGACGAAGACTACCATATACTTCAGGCGGTGAAGGTTGTTAGCCGAGAGATGGGTGAAGATACTAGCGATGCTTTTTTTTATCGTGTTCTGTGTATGATATATTTCAATTACGGACGTGAAGGAACAGGAGATCTTGTTGTGCGCGTCCGTGATGAAATCAGACGCTGGTAGATTTCTTTTTAACCGCTCCAACGTTTGTTGTATTTGTCATTTAAAATTAAACAAGAAGCGGCTACCATCTTGAACATGACGGTGGTGGACTATATAACTATCGATATGGTAGCGTATCTTGAGGATAGGATTGCGGAAAGGGAGAAGAGGGAAAATTTTGAAGACAACATGGGATATGACTTCGACGATTGAGCATCCTAAATTATTTTCTTTTGTTTTGAGTCTTATGGTAGCGTATCTTGAGTTTTCATGTTTTCATAAATTGTAATCTGGTTGTTGTTTGGGTCTTATGTTGTGATTTGAGTGTTACTTTATTTTATGATTTAGTATCTAGTAATGTAAATGAAAACTAAAAACTAAAATTAAGAATAAAATAATCAAGCACAAGAAATTCAGAATAACAAACAAAAATGTACTATGATTGCAGTTAAAAGATAACCAAATCCAAAACATAAAATAGTAGTCATACAATACAAATCCAGTCACTCACTAACGCGGTATCGGTGTGCCAGAAGCGAACACTCATGCATCTCTCGACGCATCTCCTCTACAGTCATCTCGTCCGCTATAGAATATCCATCAATCACGTGATCACAAATGTCAAACAGTCGTGCCTCCAAAGTAAGCGCTCTCGGGGTATCTGTAACATGTGCACCGGATGACTTGCACGTAGGATCAATGAGGGTGTACCATAGGTGGTCATGGATCCATACATTGTATAAAGAGGACGTACTAGGACCGCCTAAAACAAATGTGTCACCACGAATCATTGGGTCGACGACGTGCGACACCCATGACCTCCATGTAGCCTCATCCCACAAATAATGCGTGTTCTCACGCCTCCTCCTGTCTACTGGTAAAACAGGGCAAAGTCTAGGTGGTATATCTTGAATATGACCAAGCTGACAGGCGACCCGCAATGGATAATACGCCTCGGTTATGTCAAACGCCTTCAGCGTATGGTCTATCCAGGCCACATTGCAGAATGTGAAATGCTCGCGTATCTTTCTGTAAGGCATGAACCAGACCTACGAAAAAATTTAAAAATGATTGCATCAACGATAACTAATAATAAAAGGATGACAAATAAAAAAATAAATAAATCAGATAACTTACATTCCGGTCCGTCAATGAGGATAGTGTGTGGCGGATGTTGATACGAGTCTCATCATCCACACAATACGGTGAAGGTACGTATCTGCACATAGTTGGCATCCAAGGCTCATAGAGAGTGTTGAGCATCGGCAAGAAGGAGTAGAAGTGATCGTATATCCACGCCTCCACCATGGCAACAAAACCAGTTATCCTTAAAGTGCTGTGCATGGACGACTTCCCTAGATGGTGACACATCTAAGCTAATATATACTGCCCATATTTATATCTAACAGATGACCTATACCCCGCTACGAACTGTAAATAATCTAAGGATATAATGTTCCCCGTTTTATTCGCCAAAACAGAACACCCTAACATGTGGAGCAAATAACCCCTAGTGACACACTCTACCATATCATTAAACATATTTTCATCCGTCATATGGGGGTGCATGTACTGCTCGCATAAAAAATGTAAGCGCACGAATCTAGAACTACCCCCCTGTGTTGCTCGTTAACTCCGTCCTAAGATCATCAACTGGTATACCTGGTGAACTAGAATACCATGCTAAACACTGGCCATCACTAGGAAAAAATTGAATAACAAGATCATCACCTGTGACTCAAAGACCGGTGATAGCATGCAAGTCGTCTAATATCACGGTCATCTCTCCAAATGAGAAGTGGAAATTGTTGGTCTCTGAATGCCACCTCTCGATGAAGGCATCTACCAAGTGCACGTTGGTGCTCCAACGCTCCAAGACACCGGCGAGGGAGCGAAGCAAGACATCATAACCTACTCTCTCACCCTGCCCTGCCTAACAAGATCGCATGCACGATGGGTACCGTACATCGAGTAGCACCTTGATGGTCGACGAACCTACACAATATTTCAGTAAAATAAACATTATATAAAATATTATTCAGTATTCACTGCACATTAAACAAATCATAACTTACGTCTCCCATAAAGACGTTGTATGCTTCGTGTTGTCTATAGTCTGAATAAAGACCCGAAACGTGGAGGTTAACTCTATGGAAATGCTGATCCAGACTCCCAAGCCCAAGATCTATAGTAGGCGTAGGAGTGACGGTGTGAGGCCTACGCCTAACTGGTCGTAATCCTGACCGCGAAACAAGCTCATGGTCCTATGTATCACTATCTGATCTTGACTAGCGAAGTGGAGTTTGTATTTTGCGCCCACTCAGCATATTTGCGGTCGCAACGTCCTTCTTGTCGCGGTAGTCTAGAAGAACCACCATGAGTAATTGGATTGACAGGCGGCTGAATTTCTTATTGAGGGTATCCACGAGGTGAATTTGGTTGGTTGGTAACACCGTTCGCAGCCCATATATCATCCAACGAGTGCATATGGTGACGTCATGCCTGCCATTTTGATATCAACTCTCCATCTGAACTTTATATCTCCTGCAATTTCAAAGAGTTTCTACCTATAGCACGACTTGGCCTAACCATCATCGGAGTGTACGTACTCACATCAACCCATTTCATATTAAGAAAATGACTCAATATGATTCCATAAGGTATTTTACCCCCCCCCCCAATTTTCATAGCCATATTTTGAATCATCAAACTAGGAAAATTAATTCTTCCCTCATTTCGTACCATAAAAGCAGTTAAAAATATTTGAATATAGGAAAGTCGCAACTCCGTGTTACTATATGGAAGAAATAAACTGTTAACCAATTTCAAAGCTAATTTCCTATTAGCATCCAAATTACCTCTTACGGCTCGGGATTTACCGTTAATTTTTGGAGCGGTTAAACCACAACTCAGAAGCTCTACTGCTACATCTTAGGACATAAGCAAATCATCACCCCAACCCGAACGAGGATAAGAAATGGAAGGTAATTTTTCACCAGTATATATATATACGTGGTTGGAACGAAAAACAGATGTTGAAAATCAGTTTCAAAGAAACTATAGGCAACACCATCAATTACACACCTCATTCCTAACCTCTACCATGTGAATCATTCTCAATTAACCGTGTGGTGGCATAAAATTTTTGTACTAATTCGATATACCATTTACACTTGAATCTAGCAATATGCATCCAACCTACGCCACTTTTAGGTTCAACAAGTCTGAATGTTTTTTGCATACCTTCAACTTGGATCAGTTCATTGTAAAATTTGGTTACACCTCGTGGTGCTTGCGAATTACGGACGCGAACCTCCCCTTTGTCGTGATGTTCGATTGTTTGGCTCTCTGATTCCACCACCTCTTCATACCCCTAAATTCTTTTGGCATTTGTTCTTCGTCTAGCGGATGATGAATCATCTCCTCCACTCTTCTGGGCTTGCTTTGATTTTCTTGAAGATATTACGATAAACTTGTAGGATTTTTTGTGTTTGAAAATTAAAAAAAATTGAGAGAAATTGTAGCTAATTTATAGAGAGATTGATGGTGTGAGTGAATAAAGGGGGTTAGGGGTCTATTTATACTTTTTTATTAAAAAAAAGTAAAAAAAAAAACAACTGTTATTGATGACGTGATATCCAAATTCGGTGTCCAGATATTTGAATTTAGCTTCCGGATTTTAGGTCCAGACATCCAAATTTTGGGTCCGGATATCCGATTTTTTTTAATGGGTCTCCTTTATAAATAGAGGAGACCCCAAATCCAAACTCACCATCTCTCAAATCTACTCTACATCTCTCTAAATCTCTTTTGACTAGTTCTGGAATTTCTATAAAACTCTACTTTCTTATTTTACATATTGTAGTTCTACTTTTGGAATAGTTTGATTTTTTTTTCGTTAATTGTTTTTATTTGATAAAAACACTTAAGTAACATTGTGATAACATTATAATAGCTCAATTAAGAGTTTTGTATAATTTATCAAGTTATTTACTTGTTGTAGTTGTTTAGATTAGTTGTTTTAAGTTTATTTTTATTTTGAATAAAAAACTAAATTAGTCTAAATTTATTTACGATATTAGTTGTTATTAGTCTAAATTTAGTTTTTATTAATTACGATATTAGTTTCGATTAGTATTTTATTGCATATTTAAAAATAAAAACGTTGTTTTAAGTTTTAAAATGGCTCTAAAACGTAAAAATATGGGTGCTCACCCACCCGCTAATGTAGTTCTCAATACCGATGATGATTTTCCTAGATACTCCCCTCACATTGACACACTCTCCTCCCATGAAAGTGGTGATGGAAGTACTAGTGGTGGGTCGAGGTCTTGTAAGAAAACATCTTGGATTTGGGACCACTTTAGTGCATCAGATGATAATATCTCCGCTATTTGTAAAGTGTGCAATAAAATTTATCTTTATAGAGGAGCAAATAGAAATATGGGCACTAGCACTATGGTAAAACATTTAAAAAACATGAATTATTTAATCCTTCAAAACCTAATGAAATTAATATTTGCATAACCCCTCAAATCAGTCTTCCTTTTGAGTGTAACCACGATAAGTATAGGGAAGAAACAATGATTTATACAATTGGTAGTTTACAACCTTTCAGTTTTGCGGATACAAATTGCATAACCCCTCAAATTAATATTTGCATAACCCCTCAAATTTTGGCTAATAAATGTGTACAAATTGCGACCATTGGTAAATTTCAAAAGGACTAATTGCAACAAAAATATGAAAAAAAGCAATTGGTTAGTGCTAATTGCGAACTTGCAATACGCGAGAAAAAAAATCAACAAGAAAAGTTTATGATTAAATCGGGAAAAAAAATTACCTCAATTGAAAATATGATTTTTTTTAGATTACCTAAATGCTAATTGCGAACATGGATAAATGTGAATGCGAAATCGTGAACTAAAAGTTAAACTTGAATTTTTTGTTGTTGTTTAAATGCGAATTGCTACTATTGGTAGATGTGAAATAAAAGTTCAAAACATCACTAATTGTGAATTAAGGTTTAATTGGTCTTGCCAAAAAAATAAAAATAAAAAACTTAGTTTTGTTCGTCTTAAAAAAGCAAAATTAATCATATTTTCTTATATTTTTTCTGAGAAATGGTTTGAAAGATACGGATATTGAAAAAAAAATCATAAAAAATATAATCTTGATCAGTCGGCTTTGGGGAAAACCTATTTATACTAAAGAGATATTTTAGTACAATTATATAATATTACATGTTTTAGTAGAAATATGTAATATTACACTAACTTAAAAAACCTATTTTAACAAGGGGAAAAAGTAAAAATATGTAATTTTATATCCTTCTAGAGGAATTAGAATGAGCAAGGATAATTTGAGATTATAGTTGTGATATTGCCTAAAAATTGGACTTCAAAAAGTGTATTATAAATGATGCATCATCGTTAGAATGAAAAAAAAATTTGAACTTGTCGGTCTCCGAACCTTTACGCATTTACACGGGAATGGAAGAGTAAGTGTGGGACGTTGTTGGCCCAAACTTAAGGCTAGAAGAAGTTAGCATCTTATGGAGAATCGTCTAAATAAAAGTATTTTACGCAATACGAAAGATTTGAAAAAACATGCACTTGAGGTGGATACATATAAGAATGGACATTCAATATCGTGGAAAACCAAAAAGTGAAGGAAGCATCACTCATATTAGCCAAAATTTGATCTTACATGGTGTTTGACATTCAACAATAGACATTGACTTTATCTTATGACCATCATGGCTCAAGGTGTCCACATTTGACCGACCTAAAAATGTCAAACTAGAATTCTTTACTGAAGAGATAAAATATGAGAAAGAAGATAACCATGAACATAATTTCCTCTTATTTTGTTGACTCTCTTCACACTCTCATTTTGGTCATCCAAACCAATTTCCTCTGAACATAATTGGTCGACACACTGTCGGATGGTGAGAAAGAAAACAAAATCACAATATTGATCCATCCATTGAACTTTACTTATATTTTCATGTTTATTAGATTGTTTGGCCTTTATCTTTATTGAACTGAAGTCCTTAGATTTTCGGGGCACTTTATTTATATATATATAATTTCTCGGGTGGTCGGGGAAATTTTATTTTGATGGAGTGTTGGATCTTTCTGAATTTTAATGAAGTTTGCTTTCGCAAGATGCGCTTTATAATGTTGTTTTAGTGTCATGACGACATCAAAATTATGTCATTATGGGAAGATGTGATCAATTACGAGTGGGGTGGTGGATAAGGAGGTGTAAAATTCGGTTTATGTTTTTATTTTAGAGATTCAGATGTCAACCCCAAATTTATTTTTATTGAGGCAGTCGGATGGTCGGGCTTTTTTTATTTGTCTGAAAGATTCGAATCACCGACTATTATTTCTTTATATGAGAAAGTCGAATGTCGACCCTTATTTTTTAATCTTAGGGAGTAAAATATATGCATTAAAATTACATATAGAATTAATGGAAAACGCTTCGTTAAGAGTCAGCTATGTAAGTTCTCATTAAAACCTTTCTATGCACTAGGATAGAAAAAATAAATTTGTTCAATGTGACTAATTACATAGACTTAAACACAACTAATAAAATTATAACCACTTCTGTAAGCTAAGAAAAAATATAAGTTTTCAATATTCCAAAAATGAGGAGGGAGTTTTCCTTCGTTATCGAAAAATATGTAAATTCTAATTTTTCACATTATATTCCTAAATAGGGTCGAGCATACCATATTTTAGGTTACTCATATGTTGAAATACTTTCCTGAGCATAAATCTCCTTACCTAGAAGTTACATAGATGGACCCTCTTTGCGCATAGGCTTTATAGTAAAGTCCATTAGTGTTGCACCGATAAGTGTGCCTTTGTATATTTTTCTTCTACCACATCAAGCTCGACTCTCCTTTCAATTCTATTATTATCCTTTGAGTAATTTATGACTCATAACGAAGATATTACATTTTATGCAAGAACAACCACGTATATGTCATATACAATAGCAAATAGTATCAATGGTCGTCACATGGGTCTTCTTGTATGCACACATAACTTCTTGCAATAATTCAGGTCATTTCTTATTCAGTCTTTCTAAGTTTTTACACTGCCATTTGAATAAAATTCAGTTTGTTACCTCGACACACTTATTAGCTTATAAGTGGAAAAATGTTAGAATTTTTTTATGTATACCACTTGTTTGACAAAATAAAGTTATTCAAGAATTTGAAACTACAACTCATTATCTGTTATGATCATTTTTCGCATTCCAAACCTATCATAAAGATTAAGCTAAATTTTGATGACATCTGGATTAGTTTGTTCTAATTCACCAGAAAATGTAGAAAAATAAAGTACGGAGAGAAAAAAAGAATAATAACCGCTAAAATATAGAATAATAATTGTTCACATTTTTTATGGATGTAAAAATTTATATTTATAGTGATTATTGTATGCATTAGAGCTCATATAGCCCATAAATATAAAGAGCCTATATTAGGCTTGTTTTAAACGGTTAATGCATGACTTATGGACCCAATCCATAACTATATAACCCGACTAATAATTCTCTTATCAGTAGACCTTATTATTTGCGAGCTCGACGAAGTTGTAATTTAATAAGCCCCATATACTAGGTCGAACACATCAAACATTGTATGATCTGATGCATCAGAATGATGTTAGTGTTCAGGCTCCTAAAAGCCTCTAGATCATGCCGAATGTTTGCCTTTCCAAAATGATTTGGCTCGAGGTGAGTCTATTTCGTTGGAAAATCTTTGCATATGAGACGTTACACGTGTACTCCACATGGGCTTTGGTGTGAGGCATGTTTATTATTTTTTAAAATGTTTCCACATCCAAAATGTTTTAAGAAATCGTAGAGTCTTTTTGTGTCATTATATCTCTTTTCCTAATGTAGATCTCCTTACACACCATGTATCACCTTTAGTCAGACCTATGAATATACTTAATCATTGGAATCCCTCACGTATGTGTCAAAGATCGTATCTTTTGGACATCGCAAGATACCTGTAATTATCAAAACAGAAGGATAACAAAAGGAAAATAATGAGAATGGTCGCTCTATAGATAGGTTCTGAAGCTTAAAGTTTTACCCTACTTTGCTACTTTAGAATGATAAACTGTTTTTTTAAAAGAGAAAGTGTGTTTTTGCTTTTATTTAACTTGATCACCAAAAAAACCTTTATGGTAACAAGGTCTGTCATTCGATCATGCGTGGAACATATGAAGCTAGTTATTCGTCATTTTGTTTGGGATTTACTTGTTTGATCCGTTATCAAGTTGTTTTCTACTAGTCGTCTTAGTTTTTATTGGAATTCAATATACAATCAGCTCTTTAGGTTAGTTCGGCAATCAACCTTTTGTTAAAGGTAATTTTTTTATCTTTATTTCCCTTACTCAATTATGGAAGGTATGGATCTTATCGGCCCGGGTTTTAAAGGAAGCAGACTAGACCGCTAAGCTTATCGGTTTGGACCAGACCGAACCACTAAGCTTTCGGTTCTAGTTTTTGGAACCGGATTGTACTGCTAAGTTTTCAGTTCAGTTTGGTCCGGGTTCGGTCCAGTCTGATTTTGATTTGGTAAGGGTTTGGTTCGATCGTTTTTTGTATTATTTTGGTTGGTTCGATCCGTTATCAGTCTGGTTTTGATATGTTATAGGTCTGGTTCGGTCCATTATTTAAAAAATATTATATCCAATTATACTTTAGTTTTCAATTTTTTTTATTTAAATATATGATATAATAATTAAAGTTTAGAAGTTATTTTTTTATTTTTTTAATTGGTTCTTACCTAATTATTTTAGAAATATAATATGTGAAAATAATTTTTTTTTTAAAAAACAATTGGCGCTAACAGTTTTATCGATTCAATTCTGTATCGGTTCGATTTTGTATCGGTTCTACTGTTTTATCAATTCGATGATTTCGTTTCTGCATTAGTTCCATCTAGAGCTGTTATCGGTCCGGTTTGGTCCGGGTTTCGACAAAACCGGACCGAACCGTTAACTTTGTCGGTTCGGACCGAACCGAACCGACAAGATTTCGATTCTCTGAATTGGAACCGAACCGAAACCGTTAAGAATCGGTTCGGTTCGGTCCGGTTCGGTTCATCGGACCGACAATCAAAAATATTTTAACTAGCAAAAGGCTAAAACTTGGAATGGACCATACGGTTATTCCTTTGAGCCTTTTGAGATATTTGGTGTGGTTTGTGTTCATTTATATAGCATTAGGGGTTTTGTCTCCTTTTTACCTAAGCGATGTGGGATTCAATGTAAACTACTTCAAATTCTCTTTTTTTTTTTCCGAATAGTAACTTTTCATCCATAAGAATATACTGTCGAAATTCAATACATTATCAACGGGTAGAAGATCATGAAAACAAGAATGTAATTGTATTAACAGTGAATACAAGCCAGTATATTATTCTTTGTTCAAGAATCAAGAGTAATAGATTATTTAGACAGTTTCTTTTTTGTGTTCACGAGAGAGGACCTCACCCGTTAACAACAAACACGCGACTTAAACTGCTTTCTTACCACAGAATTCAACTTTTTTTCAGCCAAGAACAACCGAAAGAATCGATCTTTTTTTCAATTGTGTAGATTGAGATTGGGAGTAAATATGAAGTTGTTCCTGTTGAACTACCTGCTCCTCCTGCTTGGAGGGAGATGTATACTCCTAAGAAGAAGGGTACACCAAAAAAGAATGAGATCGTGTTTGTTGCTCCAACTGGCGAGGAGATCAATAACAAAAAACAGTTGGACCAGTATCTGAAATCACATCCCGGTAATCCTGCGATATCTGAATTTGAGTGGACTAGACTACTGGTGACACCCCAAGGAGATCCGCTAGGATTAGTGGAAAATCCAAGGGATCACCATCACCAGAAGAGCTGCCACAAAAGAAAATCCGTAGAAGATCAGGTTCAAAGAAGGATGATAAAAATAATGAAATAACTCCCGAAAAGACTGAAACTGAAAAAGCAGCAGACATCGATACAGCTATTGAAAAGACCGAAACTGAAAAGGAAGTAGAGATTGATATAACTCCTGAAAAGCCTGAAACTGAAAAAGAAGCAGATACTGAAATGGGTAAAGAGGAGAACACATAAGTAGCTAAGGCGGAGAAAGATGGTTCGAAAGAAAATCAGGTTGAGAGTGGTGGTGAAGAGGTGAATACCACGGAGAATAAAGATGACAACAGTGAAGAAGCTGCCCAGAACAAGATTAAAGATGATAACATGGTAGATGCTGAACCGAGCAAGGTTGAAGATATTAACAAAGAAGGTGACTGTCAAAACCAGATTAAAGATGTTAACATGACCAAGACTGAAGATATTAGCAAAGAAGGTGATTGTCAAAACCAGTTTTTTATGTATCGGTTTCTAATCGGTTTAACGGTTCGGTTCCTTACCGGTTTTACTATTTCGGTTCCTTATCGGTTTCGGTTTTTAAAATGGAACCGCGAACCGGACCGTTAAGATTCGGTCCGGTTCTCGGTCCAGTCCTTACCGGTTCGGTTCCGGTCCGGTTCTCGGTTCTGAAGAACCATTAACAGCCCTAGTTCCATCGCTTTAACGGTTTTATCGGTTTTGTTCCAAATCGGTTCTACCGGTTTATCGATTTTATTGGTTTGATCCTAAACCGGTTTTATTGTTCCGGTTCCTTATCGATCTCGGTTTTTAGAATGATTTTTTTTGTATTTTAACAAAGCTTCGTCCCTTTCTTTATTTATTTACTTTGTAATTTTCCTACTTTGATTATCATAATAAGGTTCAAAGCTTTAGCTCCACCCTGTCAATAGGTGATTATTTTCTAGTTTGGTCAAAGTTTATGGTAGATCTTTGTTTAGTTCATAATTTACATATAAATTAAGATATACAATTAATGATAAAGCTTTAGTGAGCTCTTTAACCAACTAAGGTTGAATTTTTTTCACTAATTCTTTGCATATGTTATATTGAATTAAGACATTAACTAAATCTTCACACAACTCTTTGACCAACTAAAGTTGGAACACATTATTCTTCATATAAGTTAGAGCGAACCAATCTGTCAACTTAGGGCCTCACACAAATCTTGACCAACTAAGGTTTGAACACTTATTTGTTCATCCGGATCGAACCAACTTATTAATTTTGAGAGCTTCATACAACTATTTGAAAATAAGAGCCATATTTTCCAGTTAAAGGTAATTTGTATTTGAATTAGGAAAAAAATTTCTCATGTAATAGATGAGAATTAGTTACATACATGGTAATTTACATAATTTTTCTCTATTTTATTTACAATTGTACCAGATTGGCATGTACATAATTGTCCTCTATCTTATTTACATACATGGTAATTTAACTCACGAATGTGTCATGCGCTAATAAATTGGTTGACCACTACCACTAAAACGTCTATATACTTAAATGAGAAGGTGCGTCTTTTTTTATTGATAGGTTGGTCATTCGGTTTAATCAACAACTAATGCGAAATGATATGGGATATCACCCCCGTTTATATTATATGGTTTCCATGCAAAACAATCTAAATACTTATATTAGAAATCAACAAACACATCTCGAAGGTTACGTGATAAGTTTCTTCATTTTTAAACATTTTTCCTCTCTAAAATTTAAGCTCTCAATGTCTTCTCTAAATATTACCACGTTTTGGGTTTCACGAGATTCTTTAATTCCACCAACTTCAGTTGGGGCCGCATCTACTGTTAATATTTCAAAAGATAGAGAAATCGCATAACACTTATAGATAACCTTGTGATTTAGATAGCCTTCACTTTAATCCTAATAATATAACATAAACATTGATGTACATTTGAAGCAATATGGTGTATTTTATCGAGCCATGATCTTTTAAGAATGACATTATATGAATAAAATACATTTAACACCATGAAAAATACGAGTAAAACCTTTTTAAACTCACACCTTCCTAGAGTGAACTAGACCTCAAACCACCTAACAATAGGGTATTTTCACCAGTAAAACTGATAATTGTTTTTTTAGACTTTCAAATGGTTAGAGTTTCTTCATCTTATCATAAGTTTTCTTGAAAAACAATATTTGATGAGTTTCCTCTACTAACCAAAACTCTTCTAACTTCTAATTTGTGATACTATAAATAATAAGCACAACATCTTTATAAGTCCAGTTACACCACTAGATTCATTCTCATAAAAAATGAATAGAAGGTAGGGTACTTAATTAAGATAGTTAGACATTTACCCCTGATGCGGAATATAAGATCCGATGTATGTATATACTTTGAAGTTTTTTTTATATGGGATAAAGAATCTACTCCAAAAATACCTATGACTTCATGGTTGGGGTCTGGATCGAGGTAGTCAATAAGTTTGCCCATGACTATCAAAGTTTATCTATGTTTTGATAATCATTCAGGGTTTATTCTCAAAGCGTTGGAAATCTTCTCAACCTTCTTAGGCTCTAAACTTCTCTTCTTTTGGATTATCTTGTCTCTTATCCTAACGAATTCAATTAGCTCACTATTCTCGATGGGTTTGATATATCCTTTTTGAGTTAATTGTAATCCACAGTATAATGACTCACATCATTATGATACTTGCATAACTTATTGGATTCTTATCTCATAACATAAGGAAAGGATTTCAAAAAGTAAAAAATCATTGGCTTTATAATATATAGCAGATACGCTTTCAGTTAGCTCTATGAAAGTTTCCATCTCGAGCCCATTTACCATTTCAGTTATTGTGATCACGACCAAAGAGTGGTCAAGCTCTGGCCCAAAAATTTTGGTTTAGTTTTTTTATCATGAGGGTGTAGAGTGGACAAGTACTTAGTAATTTTGGTTTTTGAACTACGGGAGTTGTTTGGTAGAGAACTATTACAATACTTAAATTCAAAGAGGAATATCATTAAACGTTTCAAACATGATGGATCTGTCAAAATAAAGTAAATAGTTAGTGAGTCCATACATGATAATGTCTCTCATCCCTCACCGCATTCATCTTTCCTCCCCTAGATTTTGTACTAAAAATATATCATGAATAAGAAAAAGAAAAAAAATTTATTACAAAAATTATCATATTATTATCGACATAAAATTAATATATCCACGGATCCTTTAGATGATGAGATATTTACGGCAAGCTTAACAACTCATAAACACACATGTCACGCAATTCTACCGTCATAGATTTATAGTTGTTAAAAAAAGAATATGTCACACCTTTTGTGCTCCATGTTGATAATATCTTCAAGAGAGAACAAAATTAGATAATCAATTAACTAAAAATATTCAAAAACATAACAAAGGTTAAAAATACATACTTTAAAGTGAGTGTAACCAATAATAATTTTAACAACATTTTGGACCTTTTGTAACATTGTCTTTACCGCCTGTAGATCTCTAGGTTTTTGTATCTCAATACTGGTTTCAGATAAAGACGACACACTCAGCGGTTCAAACTCGAATTTGTTTATGGATATTGAAAATAATTTGAGATCAGATGCTCATATATCGATAAACATAATGATCATAATTATGCTTGTACGAGATAGCGGAGGCTACTTGACTTTCACCCAACAAATAAAAACTATCTAAATATAATTCCTCGAGGATGAGGTCATTCAGTAATGTATTCAATCTATCGTTAAAATGTCTACTTGCAATGATAAAACCTTGAGGGACGACCAAAATAAATAGAAAATATTTTATAATTACGAAATAAAAGTTTGTCAATGTTTTCAAATGCAGAGATACTATGCATATGTACTGCAAATTAAAGTCTACGAACTCACTACAACTTAGTGTTACTTGCTCGATGATATGTGCAATTGCAAATTGAAATCATTGGAAAGTTCATTTAACTGAGGGTTACCTGGTACCATAATGAAAATAGGAAATCCTAAGAGTCTCTATATACCATAACTACCTATAATCGTCTTAACCAAATTCCAATTACGTTCATGGACATCGTCTAATATGAAGACTCGGACAAATTTCTGAAAATTCCTCCATTGTTTGGACAATACAGTAGTTCTAACATTGCCACTAACGGTGGATAATGAACATGTATAAGAGCATGGGGTCAAATAAGTGGCTTATTTATAAAGGAATTTCCATAATATCATAATACGTCTTGTAAACATAATTATTCGACAAACCAAACCAATTAAAGAAGTCAATAGAAGAATAATTAATAAAGTTTTGTCCATCAGATTTACACTAGTGTCGACTATTGCGTCAATATTCGTATTTAATATCGGCACACTAGGTCAATATTAATGTAAATCTGTAAATCTAATACAAAAATAAAATTATTTCATCATATTTACACCAATATCGACCTAGTTGTCGATGCACTTGGTCAACGTGTCCAATATCGATGAACTAGATCGATATTGGTTTAAATTTGAATAAATAAAGTGAAGAATAACTAACTTAAAACTTGAATCACCAATGATGAATCTTGTATTTGACACTAAATTCAATGAAATAGCTTTAAAAACTCAAAACATATATTTAAGTGACAATCATTTACAACATAGAACTAGTTTAAACCATTGAACTTCATTAAATATAGTTTTTTTTTAAAAACATTTGTAAAAATTACTCAAGAACAATCATTTAAGTAAAAAAAACAAGTTTGATTCAAATAAACAACATTAAATAAATCTAAATAAATGTCTAATAAACGTTTATTAAATTCCATTTAAACTAAAATAAATATTTAAAATTGGTGTTTCTTAATGTTCCATATGTTAGAAAATTTTGAAAAAAAAATCAATTTTATTTATAAAAAGAGATGATATATTTAAGATTTTGTTCCGTTTATACTTGTTTTTAGTTAACAATTTGAATAAAATAAAAACCATATATAGCATTTGCATTGTAAGCATACAATTATATTTAGAGAAATTATCTTAGACTAAAACCATGACAAGTCCCATGTTTGCGACTTGTCTAACATTAGTCAAATCATTTGCTTATATAATAAGCATGTCTCCATCGTTATAAAAAAATATAACAAATTAGTTCTTTTTTATCCTTCATTTTTTTTCATTTTCACCCTTTAATCATGCATGTTAGCTTCTATGTAAAATATTAACATGGACGCAATAGCTAAGTAAAAAATTAATATTTATTATTTAAATAGTTTAATTATCAAATCCTATCTATTTAATAAAACAATTAGATCCCAATAACCCAATCCTAATAAAAGTTGTAGTAGGCTAATGAGTATTTTTGAAGTTTCATGTGCCAATTTTTTTAATTATTATATACATTTTAAAATGTTTAATGTTCATTATTAAAATTCATACAGTTGTACTTGTAATGTTGCAAGTACAAATGACTATCTTGTTAATTCTTTGATTGGTTCGTGAACATTATTTACCGTGTCTTACATGAACTAGTATGCTGGTTTAATATTATCTAATTTTGAGTTTGGGAAACACGTCACATAACATCAACGAAGAACTTGATGAGTAGGAAAAAATAGTTATTGAGGAAAACAGAGTCTCTCCTAGAAAATCAAGATCCATAGTCTGATCTTCATCTTCGTTAATCTGATTTCTTCATAGAGATCCTTGTTGATTTGTTGAGTAGATTGAAGAACGTGAAATCCTTTTACCAAGTCGAGCTGCATCTGATCTCGATTTGCAACTTCCCATGTTACATCATAATACAGAGCAATATTGTGATCCAAGTTTATACAAGAATGAATCCTTCCTTTATTAAAAAACAAGGAATATTACAATGATTAGAAGCAATCGAACTTTTGAAATAACAACAAGCAAAGAAAGAGAATCAATAATCCAGAAAGCTATAATTCTTAAAAAAACTTATCAAGTCATTTGCTAACTGCTTTAAACTTAAAGCCTAAGGATTATATCATGAAAATGTCTCAATTACCCGTAAATCTGACCACTCTGTCATCAGATTTGATCGTAAATACAGAGAAAATATTCACGGTATATCTAAGCACACAGTTATTGGAAAGTTTGCAACTGGAAAACCCAGTATGGAATCTATCAAGGCTTTTCTGGGAATTTTTAGATTTAAGGGTGAATTCAATATCACCCAGTTGGATTTCAGACACATATTTATTGAATTTAAAACTGAAAGAAGACTTGAGAAGAATTTAGCGCAATAATGTATGGTATGCGAGTAACAAAACTGTGAGAATCCTAAAATGGGGTCATTTCTTAAACCCTAATCATGAAAATCCTATTACTCCTGATTATGTCAATATACCCAACCTACAAGAATACATGTTTAATGAAAACACTATAATGGAATTAGTAAAGATCATTGGCTCTCCTTTGAGTGTTTGGGTTCCTCCTAAGAATCGTGCAAGACACAACTATTGCAGAATCTGGGTTGAAATGGATGTCTCAAAGCCTCTCCAAAGGACATTATTTTTGCAAATAATGAACATAAACTATTACCTTCTTGGGTGGATAATCGTGAAGTT
Source organism: Limnanthes douglasii subsp. nivea (assembly GCA_036936605.1). NCBI lineage: Eukaryota > Viridiplantae > Streptophyta > Magnoliopsida > Brassicales > Limnanthaceae > Limnanthes > Limnanthes douglasii. Next base: position 129,070,464 of record JAUPFV010000004.1, read on the forward strand.
ATTGAGTCTCTCCACACTATTGATTTATTGATATTTGCTTCACATCAACAACAACCCTGATTATATTCAACAAGAATCAACCTCCCCAACAAGAGAAACCACTAGTAGCCTATTTTGTTTTCTTGGAACAAAGAAAAAAGTTATTGAAAAAAGAATTGACAAAGAATACAAGAAAATTGAGAAAATAAAACCTTCAAAACTGAAAGTTTTGAACTCAAATAGTCTAATTTCATCCAAATTATTGCAGCACAAAGGAGCTGAAAAACCATATAATTCTTCTAAATGACCATTTCAATTCTGAATTGGAATGTTCATGGTCTTGGTAACAATGAAAAATACAGAGGTTAAAATTTCTTAGAAGGTAAAAAAACAGACTTTATGGCTCTTCACGAACCCATGATCAACCATTCAAATTCGGAGTCTATTGCTAAGAAACTGGGATTTCATAGATTTACTAGTAATATCAGCAATAAAGATTTTCTGGTCCTAGATTCACGTGAACTAATGGTAGAAAGTAGAGCTGTTAGGGGGCCTCCCAACCCGTTAACCCGCCCGGGACCGGACCGGTAAGACCCGCCGAAACCGGTCCGAATAGTTTAGGGAGCGGGTTGGGAGCCAAATTTGTAGACCAACTCTCTTACCGGTCTAGACCGGTCCGCCCGGTAACCAACCTGATAAGAGAAATACATAAATTTTTTCATAATCTATGTATATTCTTAACTAAAACCCTAAAGAAAATTATGATGAACTAACAAACCCGCCTGTTAAGAGTCGGACCGGACCGACTCGATTCTTAACGAGCCGGTCCCGGTCCATAATATCCGGCTCCCTTCACTTAGCGGTCCGGCTCGACCCGCCCGATAGCTTATCGAGTCGGTCTCGGTCTCGTCCAAACCCGGACCGACCGGACCCGATAACAGCCCTAGCAGAAAGTAGAAATGGCTCGATCATGTATTATACAACAAGATCTGGCTCAACTATTTTGAAAATAACAAAGTTGTCCACCTAGATAAAACCTGCTCTGCTCACTCCCTTATCAACATTTCTATATCATCTCACTTGGAAAAGATCAAAACTTCATTTAAGTTCCTGAATATGTGGGTGATGCATAATGATTTCTATAAAATGGTGGAGACAAGCTGGTCTATTGATCTTATGGGTACTTCTATTCATAAATTTTGGTTTAAAATCATGAGGCTAAAATATGATCTTAGAGTATGAAACAAAGCTATCTTTGGGAATGTTTTTGAATCTATTAAGAAACTTAAAGAGGATATCACCTGCAAGGAATCAAACTATAAAACCTCTAACTCCATTAAAGATAATAAACTACTGGACACTACTAAAGATACTCATCTTATGTTTTTTTCTAAGGAGTAAGCGTATTGGGAGCAGAAACTCATTCTATATGGCTTAATGATGGGGGACATAAATACAACATTCTTCCTCAATTTTTTAAAAATAGGAACAAAAGGAACTGGGATTACGAGGTTATGGTATGGGAATTGTTGGATAGAAGATCAAAAGGCTGTTGGTGAATCAATAGTGAAGTACTTCAAGAATTTTCTTGTTGATAGTCTTAACCCTTGAAATTATAATGTTCTTCTTGACTATATCCCTAAAATAATCAATGAGGAGAAGAATGAAATGCTAATGGCTATGCCTACTGAAACAAAAAACTATAGCATCATCAAAGATCTTAAGCTTAACTCTATTGTAGGTCCTGATGGCTTTAATGGAAAATTATTTAAAGTTTATTGACGTATTATCTCAAGAGATATATGTGAGGCCATATGTGTTGTATTTAATGATAAGTCTATTCCTAATGAATTCTATGCTATAACTATCTACCTCATTCCCAAAATTACCTCTCCAAACCCTTGAAAGGATTTCAGGCCAATAAGACTTACTACCAGTTTTAATATAAGCATCTCAAAGGTCTTAAACAATATAATTGCTACTATTCTAACCTTTTTAAGAAATCCTAGAATTCATTCACTCCCTGAAAATGCTCATTCCTATTATGGAGAATCTTTTATAGCTGGCTGCCAATTGACAATATCCTGTAAAAAAAAGTTTCCAGTTAGCTTCAAAATTCCAGCACCGTGAAAATACAGAAACTATAAACCATGTATTTGTAAACTGCCAGAATGCCTGAAGTGTCTAGATATATTTTACTACCTTCTTCAACATATATATCACAAGGAATATGACCTTCACTCACTCCGTAAGGTCTTGGTACCGGTCTACAAACAAGATTGTTCACATCAGGTTTGTTTTGTCTCTTATTATATCATGGTTTATATAGCTTTCCACGAACAAAAAAAAACATAATGATCAGATCATCAATGCTAAAGCAGTGATCGATCATCTAACTTATATTCTTACTGGTCTAGATAGAGGTAATCTGCTCAAGATAAGGCACTAGGGTAACTACATCAAAGTTGGACCATCAGTAGGCTGCCTAAATCATCTTAACAAACCCATAATGTCCCTATCTCTCTCCTGAGTCAATCCTAAATCTAATAGGTACAAACTCAACACTGATGGAGCTTGTAACCTATACAGTGAATCCAGTGGATATGGATTAGTCTGGGATTGCAATGGCAACATTTTCTTTGGCTACACTCACCTCTATGGTATGAATACCCCTATTGTGGCTGAGTATAAGTCTTACTTGAATTATTAATTCTCTGTTAGCCTAAACAAATTACTCATTTAGACATTGAAACGGAATCAAGCATTCTCATAGAAATGATTATTCGTGGAAGAACCCCCTTGTTTATTAAGCCCGTCATTTGTTGCTGCAGTAAACTTATATTTTATAATATGTCTCTGATTCGCATATTTCAGGAACAAAATGAGGCGGCAGACTGGATTGCTAAGGAAACCCTTGAAAACACTCAAGACATGAATTTTAATCAGTATGAGGCTCCTACTTTCCTTAAAGACATCACCTTCCTTGAAGGATTGGGAGCTGTTTACTTAAGAAAGGATCCTAATCTGTAAGAATGTTTTGATTACAAGAATTTTCATACCTTATAATCGGCTGAAATCTGGCATGTGGAAATTTTTGTCTCTTTGTAGAAGTTCTTCTCATGTATCATGTTTTAAGCCTCTATTCTAAGAAAATTTTAACTGAAATTTTCTTTAATAAATGATTGATCGATGGTCGAAGCTAGGATTTAATCTGATTTTGAGAAAGAATCTCTTATTTTTCAATTTGTCGCCTTTCTTTTTGCTCTTTAATGTAGTTCCCTCCAAGTTCTTGTCTAAGCTTGGTCTTAATTGTATATGATTTAGACTAAAGAACTCATGTAACTTTCTATTAGTGAAATATATCTCTCCAATTTGAAGGGCAAATAATAATTGTGAGTTGTGGTTTCTAGAATGGGAGAAAATGTGAATTACTTGGTACATGCGACAATGTCAAAACTGAAATACGAGCTTGCTTCAGATGGTAGAGAAACTACCATGGTGTCTAACATCATATGCAACAACGTATTAATGCGATGAAGTGTATTCAAAAATCATATGCAACAACGTATTAATGCGCTAAAGTGTATTCAAAAGATGAAATAGGGTTAAAAACAAGCACCACATTTTATTTTCATAAGACCAACGACAGCGTGTCATGTGGCACGCTGCTTTTTTATATTTTTTTATTAAATATTTTATACGTAAAAAGATAAAAAAATTATACCATTATTTTTTATTTTTTGAGATCTATAGGTTTGTTCGATTTGAACACAGATTTTTTTGAATTTTTATTTATAAAATTTCTCAAAATGATTTTCAAAATTTTTTAATAAGTTAAAAAAATTATACCACGTTTTAAAAAAGTGAGATCTATAAATAGAGATTTAGTTTGTTTGATTTGGACACCGAATTGTTTTGAGTTATTTATTAAGTTTTTTCGAAACAATTTTTGATCATTTTAGTAAGTAAAAAACAATTATACCATGATTTTTAATTTTTGAGATCTATAAATGGAGACTTAGTTTGTTTGATTTGGACAATGAAAAAAAATTAGCCGTAATTTTTGTTTTTTCAAAACTATTTTCTAGATGTTTTATTAATTAAAAAAATATTATACCATTATTTTTTACTTTTTGAGATCTATAAATTGGGAATTGGTTGGTTTGATTTGGACCCAAAAATATTTTGAGCTTCTTTTCGTCTTGTTTCACAACTTCATAGTTTTTTCTTGTTATCTTCATGGATCCTTCATGAAGTGAAAGGGATACCCCTACTAGTTTTGTACATCTTACTCAAAAATCCACTACTAAAAAACAGTACGGGGTTTGGAGTACAATGGATAAAAAATATTTACTATGTGTTTTTTCATCTTAGTAATGATAGTGAAATTAGGACGAACCAATCGAGTGGAAATTTCTTGCAAAAAATTGCAAACTTTGTATCTGAGGAGACCGAAATTCCAAGAACCCAAGGACAAGACAAAAGTCATTATTAAGTGATCAATAAACACAGGGATGGCAATGGGCCGAACCCGGCCCGACCCGCTCCCGGGTTCATATTTCCAAACCCGAGCCCGCCCGCTAATGTCTGTCGGTCAACCCGGCCCGTCCCGCGGACATTAATTTTAATATTTAAAAAATATTTTTTTAATTTATTTTAAAAATATTAATTTATTTTTTAAAAATATTATTTTTATATATATTATGATTTTCGGGCCGGAACGGGCCTAACAAATTTGAAACCCGAACCCGGCCCGGCCCGGTTGCGGGTTATATTTTCTGAACCCGAACCCGGCCCGTTTAAGTTCGGGCCGGACAAAACCCGACCGGGCCGGGTCGGGTCGGGTCGGGTCGGACACCACCGGAATTGCCACCCCTAAATAAACATATTGGTATTTTTTTGTCTTTATAGTGTTGCATACAAAGACATGCGTAGCGGTTGCTCTGAGGATGACTACATTACTGAGGTTGTAAATATGTAACAATAGTTAGCTACTGGAAGTGGAAGTTAGTTTGTCACCAACAAAAATATATGACACTATCCCCTCAACCTGGTAGCAGTGGATAGAAGAGAAAGAGTGATGGTGACTCGGTTGATTCCTCATTTGTACGCCCCGAATGTAGAGATAAAATAAAAAAGTATAAAGGTTGTAGTTGTGGACGAGTTAGACATATTGTAAGTCGCTCACGAAGCAACATTAACTGTAAAAAATGAGGAGATTATAACAATGCGACATCAAAGTTATTTTATTAATGGATACAGACTACAATTGCAACGCTAAAATAAAGTTGAAAATATGGAGTTGCAAAATAAAGTTCGTTATCCTATTGAAGAGAATATGTTCCACAAGTTATAAAAAAATTATGTTCAGAGTTATATGTTTGTTGTGCGTGGTGATGTTTTCAATTGTTGTTGTGTGTGCTCATTTCGATTATTGTGTTTGAATTTTGTTTGTTTTTTTTTCAATTATTATATGTTTGTTGCTTTCATTTCCGTTGAAAGAAAATCATCTGAGTTATTTTGTTTGAATTTGTTCACTGCAATTTACAATAAACTTTTGAGAAAACCATGTTTAGTGTGAATTATTACACAAATTCACTAGCTACATCATGTTATTATTTAATCAATTTTCTTGGAATCCGATTATAGACAAAATATGACCAAATTCATAGTGTGAATTATTAACTCACCCACCTATTAAATTTTGGCATGATAAGACAATGTCTTATCATAAATTATGATTTTTTATTTCTACTTTCACCATCCACCGGCTACAACATGCTACTATTATTTAATCAATTCCCTCGGGATCGAGTTATAGACAAAATATGACCAAATTCAGAGTGTAAACCAATGCTAGAAGATAAACCATACAAGGTGGCAGACTCAGCCGAAAAAACATATATAGAGAGATTCGGACTCATGACCTTTGGTCACGAGCATATATCACTCAATCAACGCGGCTACCACTTTAAGAGCATTGGCCTCTCTTTGCGTACAAAGCAAAACTGATGTTTTTTGGTACTTATTTTGGTCGGTGTAACATCTCTAGCTTCACCTGAGCTCATTTAACGGTATATATCAATACCATTAGTATATGGATTCGAAAATAGTGGGATTGAAATTTACTAAAATTGTTTTAAATTTTTTAAGCAAAAGAAGCTGGGACATTGGGTGGGTCAGGTTTTAGATGGACCGGATTCAATTATTATATAGCTTAGATTCATTCAATTATTAAATAGCTTAGATTACTAGATGGACCAAATTAGATCATAGGTATATTTAAATAAGAAATATTAATTTTTTAATTTTATTGCATTTTTATAACTATTGGAACTTATCTATGAAGTACTAATAGATATGGACTAACATTAGAAGAAATTAGGTTAAAAAAGAATTATTCATGCGTTTTCTATAATATTATCTGGAAGTTGTTTATTACATAGAGAACTAAAACAAATCCTAAATATGGAATTATGGAGGACTTGTCATATTTTTTTAGCCAATTATCTTATGATACAAGTGTTTTTTCATAACCTCTGTGGCAAATTTTGAGTTGTGAAGAAAGTTGCCAGAAGCCAGTTTTATCTCTTGCACAAAAATATTCATATCGGGTTTCATTCTTTGCTATGTCTCCCTGGAATATCTAGCTTTTCCATATGAAAAGCAAAAAAAAAACATCTATACATATGTCAGTTAACTGAAAGAACCGATAGACAATATTGTTCTTCTTTCTGGGAAACAAAGTCACATCTTTGGATGTTGAAATTCGAATAAAGAAGTAAATCTCGAATCTGGGGGTTCTATAATATCAATCAACTAAGTTTACAATGAAGTACTGCAAAGAGAAACAAGCATCTGGGCAACCAGATTTACTAGGTATTGTAGAGACATAGAAGCATCTGATACCAAAAACTATAATCCCTACAAAGACGGACATAAAAAAACCACCACGAAAATTAAACTAAATTTGAATGTTTTTTATCTCAAGCTCGAGAAGTACAACGCATACCATTAATAACAAAGATGCTAAAGAGAAAATTACTAACCAAGCAAGACCTAAGGGAGACCCATCATTAATAGTGGCACGAAGGAACTCGGGAGCTATAGCGCATAGAAGATTAGTCCTAAATATAGGGTACATACATATAAAAATAATAATATAAATATAAATATTAATAATATGTTCATATAATAAAAGTCTAAATAAAATATAACTTGATCAAACATATCCTTTATATATAACCCAAAATATTACAGATAAATTTGAGTTTGAAAAGAGCAGGTTTGGAAAAGAGCTAGTTCCGTTCATTTGAATTTGAAGAGCTAATGTGATTCAAGTTGAGAAGGGTTTGAAAAAACATTTAGTGTTTGTAACACTTTGAATTTTAAAGTCAAAAGGTTAATTTGAATTTTAAAATAAAAACTAAAATATACAGTTCACTGTCTGTAAAATATGGATTATCCAAAAGAATAGATGAAAAAAATATACGGTTTTTATAGAAATTAATAATCTACTCAAAATCATGTTTTGGCAATCAAATACTACTAAGAAAGATTGAAATAGATAATACATCATCAGATACAAAGGAAAAACACACAATCTGCTAATGTAATTAAATACCTGAAAACAGGATAAAGTGCGCTGCTGCACTGCACCATTAAAGTAAACAACACCAATTTTAGTACACAATGGTTCTTATCCGGGACCAACTTTAGGAATGTCATAATGCTCGCTCATATTAGCAAGGTACTGGTTGAAGTCTTGAATCCTATCACGGTGAGATTTATTGGCTTCCTTGGCTAGACGGTGCCTATTGATTTTCTCTTTCTGTTCTATATATCGTCTCTCTGCAGGTGTTAAAGTGTCGTCACGCGGAGCTGACTTCCTCTCCTCGCTTGACTTCTCGGCATACTCTTCCTCGTTATGATCACTTGTTAATTCCGCGCTTCCTCCTATACCATTAAAAAATTATAGATACAGGATTCAGAAAACAAGATAAATTACAAACTAGATAAGCAACAGAAGTCACACGAGCTATGACAAGTAAACTTTAAAAACGTTATCGGTTTGGCAATCATTAAACAGACAATTCAGTATCTGCAAAGCTTAAACTATGAAAGGGAGCACACAAAATAATGTGAAAGAAGACACTCAGTTCTGTCACTTCAGAAAACTATAATGAGTAAGCCTGACTAGTCTTATTTAAAATCAGTTTTATTGTAGTTTTTATGCATAACTACAAACTCCCATCACTGACAAAAAGTTTATGAGATTCAAGACAAAAAGTTTCACCATTATCATTTATTAGATTCATCCAACTTAGTCCAAGCTTGGCCTATTGCCCAGAATTTACAGCCTCTGAAGTCTTATTTAAAAAAAAGTCACGATAAAGGCATTAGTTTAGTTACTCTTGTGCAAATCATCTCTGTTTATACAGATAAGACTCTTGTCAAGTTGATAAAAAGGCAATCTACTTAATTTCTTCCACTGATCTTTTAAACAACCTTTATTTTCTGAAATTAAATCGCACTCGAGTCAAGTTCTTTTATAATCTAAGGAGTGAAATCGAGCCAAGTAAAAATTTAGCACCTCCTTTTCGAGCTAGGGTTGAGTTTTAAATGGGTATTAGAAATCAAGCTTGCTAGTCGATCTAAGTCATGCTTCACATATCAAGCTTACTCGAGCTAAGCCTCCCTTTATTCGAACTGAGCCAAGCTCAAGTAACCCTTACGAATACTATAGCAATTGAACTGCTTGTGTTTTAGAGACCCCAACTCCGTTAGACTTGAAAAAAGACTTTCATTCTAACAAAGTGAGACCATATCTTCTTTTTTTTTAAAACAAACCAGAAACAGCAAACTTGTCTAAAATATCGTCCTTGCTAACTGCTATACGAATCTAATAATCAACCTATAATACTATATAGATAGAAGTAAATCTGCTAGCTTACACCAACTTCAACACTATAACAAAAAAGACGGGCGGCGAAAGCCCCAACTTTTCATGAGAGAATTTTGATATAAGAAAAGAACCGAACCTGCTGAAAGTTCACTTTCAGAAATCTTGACAATTTGATCTTCATGCTTCTTCTGTTTCTTCTTCTTCTTTACCCCACCTCCTTTCACATCCAAAGCTTTCCCTTTTAGCTTCAGTTTTCCCCCAATGACATTCTCAAAACCGGACATGTTGCCTGACAAAAACAAGGGTTTTAATATCACTTCAGTATATACTACATTACTACTCAAATCGAATGTAGAAACCTAACACCGATAGTTAGCTGAAACCAAGACTACTTCTGACAAATTGGATATCAAGAAAATACCTTCTACAAGTTTCAAATACAACAAAGAATTTGCAAAAGCATATAGCAGAAGACCAATTGCATAAAATTGTAACAATTTTAATTTTATCAAATATAGTTTAGATTATTCAAAGACAAAAATAACACTTAGGGATGGTAAATATATTGATATGGAACGAAAAAAAACACAACTGCAGATATAGGAACATACACAAACCCCGAAATCGTATCAGACTAATACGAACGAAACGAGTCGTAACCCTAAACTTAACCGGAGTTCAATCCAAATCAAACATCATCCATTACAAGATAAAGCAATTATTGAAAAACAGTAGTCCAGATAACATTAAAGAATCGCATGTATATTTCAAGTTATAGAACCAAAACCCCAGAAATCGATTACCTAAATTGGAAGACGAGTTTTTTCTCCTCAACGGTCTGAATTGGGGAAAACGATGAATTGGGGAGAATTTATAAACCGGGCGGATCACGTAATTGGGTGATCCGACCCGTTTACCCAATTACTAAACTGTTTTAAATTTAATTATTGGGCTAAATGGATACGCGCTCATGGATTGGAATCGATAGGCTTCATCCATATTACTTTATTTTTTTCCCACAAACACCTCGATTCTCCCTACCGACAATGAATAATTGTCATTAAAGAATAGAAAGAGGAAAAACTAATTTCAAACTATTAGATATTTTTTTATATATTTGCATATGAAAAAATTTACTATGATTTGGATAGATGATTTATGAGTGTGCGTTTGTAAGTATAAAAAAATATTAGAATTATAAATTAGATAAATTAGTAATAATAATTTTTTTATTAAAAATATAACAAAAATCTAACTTCATACCAAAATAGTTTTAAAATAAAAATACTTTTAAAATCAATCAAAAATCACCTTAATTTACCTTATAGAATTTTCAATTGAAATAATATTTGCTGAATAGCTAATAATTTTATAGGAAGTCATTTTTTAAATATATATAAACTATAATGAGTGCTTAAACTATCCAAAATATATAAAAACTGATCGACGTAAAAAATATATATTAATAAACCAAATATTTTGGTGAAAGTTTGATATGCGATTTTGATTTATTATAAGTAAAACTATAGGGGTGTTAGATGATATTAGTATCTGAAACAATAAGAAAATAATATAAAATAAGCTATAGTGATACGTAATAACGTATTTAATATTCAAAATTATTTTTTAATATTTAAAATTTATCTAAAATTTATCTAAGAGTGATGAATTATCATTTGATATTTTTTCGAAATATTTCAACTAGTTGTATAAGCTAAATTAATCTTTATCAAATTCTTTATTTTTATTATAATCGTTTTCTTCAATTTTCTCTCTCTTTTTTCACTTTTGAAAAAATTAAATTGTGAGTTTTACGGTATTAATAAAAAACTTTCGAACGAAAAACAAAGATTCACCAAATTTTTATGTTCAAAAATCTATGTTGTTGGATGAGTATATTTTGTTGAGTTGTCTCCACCGATCCAGGTTTTACGTCAGACTTGATAAATATATTTTACTCTTCTTTAAATCGACATGTGTTTAATGATGTGGTTGAGAATTGGAATAAAACACAGTACCCGACATAATTTGTTCTAGATAGGGTAAAAATTAGTATTCGAGTACAATTATTATTTAGACTATTTTTTGTTTGTGTAATTATTTTTTAATTTTATTGATAAAATATTTCAAATTGGAAAAGGGGATAAAAAAAATTGTAATTTTTATAAAATTTTAGATAGTTATATTGGTTTAAATAATTGAACAATTTTTTTATACAAAATACGAAATTTTAGATATAAAAATACAAAAATATAACATATAAGTGCAAATTGTGAAACCATGATTAAATTTGATTATTTTCTTTTTGTGTGATGCAAGATAGAACATCGTAGCTTTTTATGTTTATAAAAACGACATAAGATGTAGTCTATTAGTAAAAACAATCCTATAAACATGCATCTTATAGTGTGAATAATGTTTCTAGATAATGATAAAAAAATTAGTCGGTAATATATGATAAATCCTGCAAGCAAATGCCACATTTTTTGCTTTGTTCATCCATAAACTTCTTTTAACTTATTTTTTAATTCACTCGAGTGCGGTTTTCAATGTAATCATTGCTCTTCTAATATACATCCAGCCTCGTATCTTCCTCTAAATTATATTTCTAAAGGAACAAAAAAACAAATGTCAGACTGTATTGAGTTAATCGCCACATATGGGACATGTTTAGTCGATTTCAACATAAGTGATTATATCCCTTGTAAGAGGTTTACGTTTAATGCCAAGACACAACATAAAATTATGATTATGTGTGATATATGAGCTTCATAGGGTAGTTGCGCACGACCTCGGAACAACCTTTGGCCTAATAATTGTATGCATTTTTTATTATATCACAAATATTTTGAATGTCACGCATGTAACTTTGTATAGACCACTTGATTATCATATTGATTTCTTTAGAGTTTTTCCCTAATGACAAATGATTAATATGTTCTTAAAGATAGACGAGTCTCTATTGCGTATTGTACAGTCCCAAACAAATGCTCCTCTCATTTAAAGTTTGTTAACCAATTTGATTCACAAAGAGTCATTTTTTGCAACAATATTTTAAAGCAAATTTGGAAAGAGAGAACAATTCATTGATTTCATGTTTATAATGTCAAGTCCACAATCGAATTTTGGTAAACATATTTCATCTCAAGCAGCCAAAATATTTTTTAAACCCCAAAGGAATTTTTGACACAGTTTAATATTATGTGTCCTTACAGCTGCTGGCATAAAAAATGGATAATCAAAAGTCCTCGATACCTTAGAGGATTTATTGAATCAGCTCAACTATATAAGCATCAGACAAGGATAATACAATCTAACTGGGAATTATTGAATTGAGTTTGCCATAAAGGTGACCAAATTACATGACCTTTAAATAAGCATAAGCTAGTTGAGTGCCAAGGTATCGAAATACTGTAAATCATTAGACAATATGTGTGCCTCGTTTGATATCTTCCATTTCTTCTGCCCGGATTCCAGGTATATAAATATTAAATTTTAAGACTACACATTTTGAATGGATCATAAAGGCTTAATTTTATATTTCATTATTGAGAAGTCTAGATAAATACTCAAAACAAATGATGAAAATATACAGAGATAGATGATCACATTGTCACAACTCATTTATTTCTAAAAAACATCGTCAATGTCATGATTGATCAAAATTAAATAAGGACCCGATGTTACACTCCAATAATAACCGAATAAATTGATCGAATAATTATATCCCCTCGAAAATTTATTCTTAGAAATCCCAAGATATTGTATCATAAGTTTTACGAAGGTCGGTCTTAATAATGCATCTTAGAAAAAAATAATTTTGATTATACCCACATATTAACTCTTGCATGAGATGTATGTTATTTGTTATTAATCGTCCCGATATAAAGTCATAGTGAGCTTTATTCATTAATAAATAAAAAACTGGTGACAACCTTATATCCAATATCTTAGTGATTATCTTATACAACACATACACAAAAAATGGCTTATAATCTGATGAGTTATTATTTTTCCTTAGTTAATTGTCAAGAGAGAATTCTATGGAGAGAAAGAGCTAGAGATTTTTTAAAGAGAGAAAACACAAGTACAAATGAGTTTTAAAGTAAAAAGTGTTCAACCCCTTTATTAGAGTAGTCTTACCCTTTATATAGAGGAACCAAGACTTAGTCTCAAACTGGAATTTGTTACAAAAGTGGGCTAATTGCTGTTTAGTTCTCACTAATTATACGTAGTTACAAATATTCTCTAAAACTTACATCAGTTACAAATTAATGACAAAACTTACATTACTTACAATTAAATCCTTAAATTTACATTATTTACAATTTAGTCCTCATAATCCTATTTTCATATCAGAAGCCCCTCATAGTTCTTATGTCAGTAAATGAATGAGAACTAAAAAGTCTTCGAATCCATTTGTCTTCAAATCTTAATATCTTCAAAAACTCCCATATGTTATGTAACCTGTGATAAACTTAAAACAATCATTCAAAACAGTCATCTTAAATGGCCATTCGAGGCACTTACGAAATTTAACCACCCGAAGCGTATTCCAGTCAAATAATAAAAACAAAATTGCCTTGAAACGGTGTAATAAAATGTTGTTTTGAAATCGTCCTCGGAAGATTATGTAAATATATCATCTTCGAATATAACCGTTACACATATGAATGTAACCGTTAAATCCATCATAACCCTAAAGGTCTAGCCTGACAGATGTCGAGCATCTAATCAATTCACCGATTTGTATTCCAACCTATCATCATAAAGGTCTTTCCACCTTCACACGTCTTCACTCGCCTTAATACAAATACAAGATTCCTTTCATTTTTTATTCTCAACACACACAAACATTTTTAGAGAGAAGTCAGAGCTTTTGGCTACCTTCATCGTGTTCTTCCCCTTTTTTCAATATTTTCGTCAGAAAATTCAAGTTTTATGATCAATCTTCATCCTCTCCGATCAACCCTCACTTGGTTTATGAGAAAGAAACCAAGAACCAAAAAATCGAAGGCCATCCTACCTAAATCACCAGAATCTTCAGACTCTTACAACAATTTAGTCTTCGGATCATACGACTACTTCTGTATTACACAAAGGGCTGAAGAATATAGAAGAGCATGACTGATTCGAGGAGGTCTAATTGGAACTACTACTCAAAAAATCTACTATGGTAATTTTGATCCCACTAAAGTTCTTGTTCTTTCGCCTTCTCCCATAGTCGAAGAACAACCATCAACTAAAATCTCTGGTCCTAAAACAGTTAAAGCCTCCTCGTCTCAGAGTTAAATTTCTCCTTTGATTGCTGAAAAATCTCCTCCAAAACCAAAGGCAAATAACCCCTCCTCGAAACATACCTTAGTAACGCGAAAAATAAAAACTTTCATCGCTATGGAAGATGAATCAACAATTATCCGAAGTCCTTCCCCTCCAAATACTGATAATCCTCCTCAACGAGAAGTAATAGAAAAAGCTCCTCGAATTACTAACCCTTCTTCAGAAAATATTATCCCAATTTCTCAAAACCCTCGAGAAGAAACTTCGAAAGCCAACGAAGTTGATTCATAAGCTAAAAAAATCGATCTTGAGGCTATATGATGATGGGAACTCAGCGAATAATAAAAAATCTCAAGAAGAAACAGATGTTTGCTTCACTTCCGAAGAATAAAGGGAAAAAATTGGGAGAAACTTGAGGAACCTTGAAAGCAAATACATTATCTCTTTGAAAAAATTCCGCTACATATATTATAAGGATAGCCATTTTTTTGCTGTAAAAAAAAAAGGGGAATGGGAGAAAACATAACTCTTCATCCGCCAAAACAAGGAGAAACTCCCCTGGACTGCAAAGATGATAAATTAATAGTCTACCATGAAATCATCAATTGGGGTCTTCAGTTTCCACTGGATCCAATGATCGTGGAATACTTTGAACTCCTCAGCTTATGCCCTACCCAGTTGACACTGAATCAGTGGTTCACCCTTATGTCAGCGATCATGGCGTCTCAACTGTCCAAAATTCCCATCAGCATCAAAGACTTCATCTCACTGACCCAATTGTCGAAAGGTCCAAATATTCCCTGTACTACCTCACCTTGATGGATGACCTCAAGATCATCGATGTTCTGTTAGAGGCTGACAAATTTTGGAAACGAAATTCGTCTTTATATCAGGAGCGTGGGAAAATAGCAAAGCGATTTCTGAAGCCAATCCTTCAAAGCTAACTCTCGTCTAGAGAAGCAATCGTAAGCTCTTCGAAATTTTTATATTCTGATATGAAATTTACATTTTGTTTTTGCCTTAACTTTTTGTTTTACTAATTTATTTCAGAAATTTCGAAGCGTTACTCAACACGTCGAAAAGCTGCTAAGGAAATCTTCCAACAACTCGCTGCTTGGGCTGAGAATGAATGTAATAATGCATTTCATACTGCCTTTCATCCCATCAATTTCCTCCATTGTCATATGTTTCCAATCAGAGAAGGTGGCTTGCCTCCTCAAAATCTAACATCAGAACCGGATCCGAAGCTTGTCTGCCAACGAATATGTCAAACTGACTGCAAAGTCTTCCTTCCCATTCGCAACAGATGAGATAGCCATTTGCCAAAAAAGAAAAAAAAAAGCTGCCAAAGAAAAGAAGGGTAAAAAAGCAGATAGCACATCTGGTGCTAGCCCTTCCACACCATCGAAGCCAAAGCGTCAAAAACAAAAAACTGCAGAACAACCTCTCTCACCTATCGAGGAGGGAAAAGACCAAAACCCGCCATCAAAGAAAAATAAAACTTCCTCTGGTTCCCATGAAAAGAAAAAGAAGCAAATGAGAATCACTTCGTACGCTTTGGTTGATGAAGACGAAGTCATTATTGCTGAAAACCCACAAAATCCTTCAATAAAAAAAACAATCAAACAAAGACAATCCTGTGATATTCATCGAATATAGCACCTCTAACGAAAATCAAGCTACTGCAGCCTTCGATCCCAACATGTTTATCAAGTTCGAAAACACCGAAGCACTTACTAGTGAAAAAGATCATGTTCTTCGAGTAATCCAAAACCATATGCTTAACTTTGGGAGACCGACACCAGTCAAAGCTTCTCCAGAAGTTATCCGCTCTCTTAAACGCATCACCCCTATGGTTCAAGGTCCTAGCACATCGGAACTTCGTATTCCTTCTCCAAATCCTGCAATCGTTGTCGCACTTCAGCCATTTGTCGAGCTTGATACTGCAGCAGAGAAACTTGCTTCCCAAGTCGAAGCTTCTCAAAGACATCTAAAGCAACTGGCCAAAGATATGGTTTATTACAAGGAAGCTTACGAGGCTGAGAAAACGTTTAGAGAAACTTTGCACGGCAAGGTAATTGATCAATTTCATGGTTATGAAATGGCAAGGTCTGAACTCATAAAAGGTGCTCTCTGCATGAAAATCATCTGCGAATCATCCACATTGTGGATACAGAATTGGTGATGAACTCTCATGAGGCATAGGTGAATAAACTTAAGGCTAGCCATGCTAATGAACTGGCCACTGAAAAATCCAACTCCAGTGAGCTTCGAAATTCTCTCACTCTTTGTGAAACAAAAAACAAAGAGCTAACCGATGAGATAGCTAAATTGAGAAAGGATTTTGAAGCTGAAAAAACTGCTGCCGTAGCTGCTGTCGAGGCTGATCTTTCAAAAGATATGCAAACAACTATCAACGTCGGAAAAGAAGATGCAACCATTCTCCTTCTTCGAGAGCTTCACGCTGCTTATCCAAAAATTGACCTTACAAATTTTTGGAATGACATCCCTAAAGAAAAACGCCTGAGTGAAGCTTTTGACCCTGATCCTGAATCATCATCCTCTGAAGACGAATCATCCGAAGAGGAAGAGTCTACTGATCAATCCTATCACTTTTTTGTCTTTGTCAGATTAGAAAATTTATTTATGTACCTTAAGGAATTAATCTAAATAACAAATGGTTTTCTATATTTTATCATTCTCTTAGCATATTATTCGATGTTAAATTTTAAAAACACAATAATTACAAAATATATACCTACCACCTTGAATACCTGAACGAAATTGATGAATACAGTAGTTCTTCGAAAAAATATCAATGATTTAAAACTTTGGTAGTTCTTCGACAAATTCTCAATGCGTTGTTAAGCTTTAATCTCAAAGGTGATCAGTCTTTGATGATTTGTTAAGATAGTATTCAAACATATTTAAACAACCATTGGCCAAAAAATTAAATTTATTGATAATATTGAATATGTACACGACGCGTCGTTAAAACCTTCCTGGGCCAACAGAATAGGAAAGAGTGCGCCATTCAAAACAAAAATTCCAAAGTACAAAAACATATCTACTCCCAATAAAGCTTTAGGTGTTAGATATTCCACGGATGTTAAAGCATTTTCTCATCAAAATCATAAAGTCGATAGGACCCTGGCTTAATTCTTTCAACAGCTGTATAAGGCCCTTCCCAATTCGGAGCCATTTTTCCGAGGTTCTTCTCCTTTGTGTGCAAGAAAACTTTTCGCAACACCTTATCACCTTTTTTAAATTATCGTCTCTTCAGGTTAGAATCATATCTATTTCTTATAAGAGTTTGATAATGAATTACATTCAAATGAGCTCGAACTCTTTTTTCCTCAATCATATCTAAATTAGCCCTTCGGACTTCATCATTAGACCTCTCAGAATATTGAGATATTCTAAAAAATGACATCGTAGATTCAATGGGGTTGACTGCATCCATACCATATGCCAAAGCAAAAGGAGTCTGTTTTGTAGCCTCTTTTGGAGTTGTTCGATAAGCCCAAATCAGCTCTTGCAATTCCCCACCGATCAAATGGTACCGCCTCAGATATAGACATAAGCGATACTGCTGGTCTATGAATAACGTTGGCAAATCTCTGACAAGTATCACAACCTCAGACTAAATTCCTAGCATCGTTCATGATTGTAGGCTAATAAACCCTGCAAGTAAAACTCGACGTGATAAAGCTTTGAACCCACAATGAGCCGACCCTTCACCATCATGTAACTCTGACAATACTCCTTCTGATTCTTGTTTGCTTAAACATTGTAATAATGGCATGCTCAATGCCTTTTTATATAAAATCCCATCCAGTACTATATATCTGAAGGCTTTACCCCTTAATGTTTTAGCCAATTGTGAATAATCTGGCAGTATTCCTTGAGTAAAAAAATTAAGGATATTTGATCGTCAATCGCGTCGACTTTCATCAGTGGTAAAAAAATTATTCTATGCATTCACATTGGTTAGATTGAGTAACAATTAAAGGATTTTCTTGTAGCAAAATCCAAAGATGTTCTTCCTTGTAAGCAACATTTGCTAAAGAATCAGCCACCATGTTACTTCCTCTCCTAATGTATTCCACAACCACGTTGTCAAACAGAAGTATTAAATTCTGAAGCTCCCGAAGATACAAAATCAAACGATTCTTCCTTGCTTCGGAAAATCCAGATACCTGATATGCCAATAATTGAGAATCCGTTTCCAAACGCATTAAAGTTGCCCCGCAAAATTTTTCCAATCTCAAACCTGCCAGAGCAGCTTCGTATTCAGCTTCATTGTTCGAAGCATGAAAACCAAATTTAATAGATTGAATCATTGTATCCCCCGTCATAGCTATTAACTGAAACCCAACACTGCATCTTGAAACACTAGATCCCCCATCTGTTCGGACAACCCACCTCGAATCAACAGGTATGACTTTTTCAGTTTCTTCCTCATCTGATCGGCTTGATCCAGTGCTTGCGCCTTTATTGCTATTCGAGGTGTAAACAAAATATCATAGTTCCCCAACTCCACTGACCATTTGGTCATCCTCCTCGAAATATACGTTGTTGTAAAACATTTTTCAAGGGGAATGAAGTTTGGACTTCAATAGTATGAGCTTGAAAATACGGGCGCATCTTTCTAGCAGAAATCACTAATGCTACTTCCAATTTCTCTAATTTCATATACCTCTTTTCTGCTGCCACCAAACTTTTACTAATCTAATACACCGACTTCAGAACTCCTGAATCCTCACTGATTAACACTGCGCTTAGTGCAAAGTCCAATACCGCGATATACAAAAATAAGTTCTCCCCATTTCGAGGCTTTGAAAAAATATCTAGTGATAACAAAAAAAAATTAATGTTTGTGAAAGCTGCTTCACATGCCGATGTCCAAAAAGAGTACCTGGACATTTTTCTTACATGGTCCTTTTCCCAAACTCACCTCACCTTCGAATTCTCCAACAACACGAGCTGTTACACCCGTGAATTCAAAAATCGTTCGATCCGATTGAGAAATCCGAGGTGGATTTGTCATTCTATCATAGGTGGATTTAAAAAGGATATTGGCAGAACTGCCAGTATCTATCAGCACATGTCGAATTTGGACGCCAGCCACCTCAGCTCATATCACCACAGCATCTTCAAGTGGTCCTGCAGTTCATCAAATAAAATGAAGGGAATATCTTTCTTCTCATGCAAGTGCGTAGACATCCTCCCTTCAATTTGAGTTGTCAAGTTGACAACATACCTTTTCCTCGAACTATCCAAGTTCCCAATCATTGAATCACCTCCAAAAATAGCCAAGGATTCAAAAAACTTGCATAGCTTCTGAACACGTCCCTTTTCCACAGATTCTTTCACTGTCATCAAAATCAATTTGTTCAGATCCTTTTCAACATACTCAGAAAAAACATCGAACGATTCAACCTGTGAATCCAAAATCATCAAATTTTCAGTTGGCGGTGCAGCCTTCGAAGTCGATGCACCATTATTTTTTGATGCACTCCTATGTGACTTCACATAAGTCAGGAGTTTTCCAATCTCAATCAAATACTGGATTTCTTTGTTCAGAGCAATACAATCATTTGTATCATGTCCAATATCATCATGATATCTGCAAAATTTATATTTCTCTCCTCCTTTGGTCTGCTGATGGGAGCCGGCTTCCTGAAATTTACAAAACTTTTGGTCTTATCCCAGATGACAAATACATTCTCTGTCAGATCAGCATATTACTCTGGCTTGACCCATGTATTTGGTCTAGGCCTGTTGTAAGTATTAGATGGAGCGTGATTTGAATAACCACCACTCTGAGGAAGCAAATTGATGTTCTTCTGCCTCGACTGCTGATTGCCATTGTCATTGTTATTACCATTCGAGGGTTGCCCATGATTATTAGCTGCTTGTCCCGCATTTTTCAGAGTGCTAACTGGTCCGCCTCGCACTCTACTCGACTCCCCCACTTTGATCTGATCCTAAACTTGAGCCATCAAAGCTCCAAAAGTCAAGGACCTTCTCTTTGTCGTCTCATTAGCTAGATCCTCTGGCAATAACCCTTAGCGAAAAGCTGCCATCGCCACATTTTCCTCACAGTTTTCCAAACTAGTCTTGGTCAATAGTCAACATAAATCTCTTTGTATAGTCTTTCAACGTTTCTCTCGGTGCCTGCTTGCACTGAATAATGGTATCACCATTTGCTCTCATCTATTTTCTTCCCACAAACTGCCTTCGAAAAGCAGTATAGAAATCTCTGAAATTTGATATGGACCCCCTCAGAATCCTGTTGTACTACTTATGGCTGTTCCATTAAAAGTCTATGAAAATGCATGACACACAAGTCGGTCGTCATCTTCGAAATTTATCATATAATTCTTGAATTGTTCGATGTGATCATCAGGATCCTGCATCCCATTGAACTTCTCCACCTTCAAAATGTCAAAACACTTCGGAACCATCATGAAACGAATTTCATCTGTCAACGGAGAATTTCTCTTGTCAACACCTTGAACAAACTGATCATCAGTTCCCATTGTGACATATAGATTTCTATTAGTTTCAGCATATTGATTTGAAGGATTTCCTTCATGCCAAGTTGAACGAGGGGCATTCTTAGATTTACTCTCCTTTTTATACTTCCTCGAATAATCTCTATCTGATTCGCCTTTTGAAGAACCTCTGTGCCTCTTAAAACCCGAGGCTGAACTTTCGACCTCATCGTCACTAGAAGTTACTAATTTCTATTTATCCTTCCTCTACTTTCGAGACGAATATCATTCTTTAGGAGACATAAAACATGATTTTTTGTGCTCAGACTTAGTGCGTCGATCGTCAAAAGATCGATCTGACTGACCTTCCACCTTGGTCTTTTCTATTTTTTGTCTAACCTCGGATTTGAGCTTTGCCGAGAGTATCTCTTGTTCCCTCCGTTCATATTTCTCATTCAATGAATTAATTTTATCTAAAAACTGATTCATTCACGCCTCGATATCAGATTGAGCTCGGATCAGAGATGATCCATCAGTTCCATTTCCATCAGTTGTATTTCCATCAGTTCTATTTCCATCACCTTTCTCACCTTCCATCACTTACTGAAACGTAGGATTGTTTTCAGGATTCATCGTATGAATTTTAATCAGAGAATACAACTAGATTGTATCAATATTTTAAACAAAATAAGCGTACTGATTTTACGTCCCCAGCGGAGTCGCCAATTTGATGAGTTATTATTTTTCCTTAGTTAATTGTCAAGAGAGAATTCTAGATAGAGAAAGATCTACAAATTTTTTAGAGAGAGAAACACAAGTACAAATGAGTTTCAAAGTAAAAAGTGTTCAACCCTTTATTAGAGTAGTCTTGCCCTTTATATAGAGGAGCCAAGACTTAGTCTCAAACTGAAATCTGTTACAAAAGTGGGCTAATTGCTATTTAGTCCTCATTAATTATACATAGTTACAAATATTCTCTAAAACTTACATCAGTTACACATTAAGGACAAAACTTACATTACTTAAAATTAAATCTTTAAATTTACATTATTTACAATTTAGTCCTCAAAATCCTATTTCCATATCATAGTCTATCACGAAAGTAGCGTGGTTTAGCTTCAGAATTAAAACAATAACCGAATGATTAAGTTTCTTTTAAAGAGTTTTTGTTTAAAAAAATTCCTAACAATGGCAATAAGGTCCACGCCAATAATATCATAAATGGATTTTAATAAAATAACAAAAAAACTCATTGGCATCAGGGGACTTGTCTCTCATGATATCGTTAAGAGTCATCCGAATTTCATCTTGGGTAATGTCGTGACATATTAGTTATCTTTAATCTTCTCTACTGCATAAACCATAACCAAATACCTTCTTGTCCACCCGTTTATTATCTATTCGGGTGCAAAAAAAATCCTTAAAAATAACGAATAAAGGCATCTACTACTTGGTCTTCCGACGCAGACAAAGTACCACCGACTAATGACACCGTTGTAACATAATTTTTATTTGCATTTGTTTAAATAATGCATGAAATTTTTTGGTGCATTTATCAGTATTCATCAAGTCTGTATCTTTGGACTTTTGTTCGAATAAACTTATTCAACATTGTTTAAAAGAATAACACTATTCTAAAATTCAACAATCCACTTAATAACAACAAATCAATTAGCAAGATCAAGGTTCCACTTTCCACTTTTAGATCGTTCCAATATGTGAGAAAAATGGTTGAAGTTTAGAGCTTTTAACCCCTTTTAAACCCAGTCCAATTACTTACACCATACAAATTAAGCTATATTTCAGATATGTTTTTGCTAACTTTGTTCAACCATAAATAAGTAATTTAAATGATCAATACACATGTTAACAAAATATAATGATGGTCTTCTCTGATAAGTATGAGTAAACACAAGCATAATGTATCGATAATGATCATAAATACAAAGGACATTTAAGAAATTGACTGAGGAATACATCATCGATGTGCGCCAATAGGTATTGTTCATTGATCTATCCAACTTGCTAAGAATATTTTTGGTAATCCACATCAAGAAATTACCCGTGAATGGTAGATCGATAAGTCTCAATTGCACACAATAATTCTCAAAGTCTCTTTATCTCATAAGGTTTCATATTCGTTCTATTACAATATTAACCGAATTTAACATGTTGTTAAAACCGCTCATAAAAATTCGTGAAACATTAAGCCGTTGGCTATATTTTACCATTTTTCCCATAAACCCCACTTAGCAAAGATTATAAAGCATTCGTTTTCGTGTTTTCTTATCTTGGTACTTGCAAAATTTACTTGCTCAAAAATGATTTCTTGGCGTCGAAGCTCTTTTTAAGTACTGGATGATTTTGTCTTTTCTGGTCTTGTCTTGACCTAGTATTTAACTGAGTACCAAGTGAAAAATTTGTAAAAGTGAAATCCAAAGGTATTTAGGTTACAATTTTCAAAGGATAGGTCTCTCAAATTGAAATTTTATTAGGAAGGTTGTCAACTTTTGAGCTTTAATTGCAATTATTAACTTGTATTGTATGTCATAATCTCTCAATTTTATGGACCATTTCGTCAGCCTTTTAGACACATCTGACTTTTTTTTTATAACAATTCTTAGTGGAAAGTACGTTCATACGGTTATCATGTGAGTTATAAATATGGTCTCATATTTTTGGATACTACTACCAATGTTAGAGCAAGCTTCTTGAGCTATAAGTATATGTTTTAGCACTTAATAAACATTTACTTGCATATTATATTGGATTATAATATGTTCGTTTTTCTCTTATTAGAATGGCCACTACAGCGTAATTCGAGATTACAAGGTATACAAATAGTGAATCTTTTGGCTTCGACTTTCTTAATATTTATGGAGAATTAAGATTTTTTTTTATGTTGCTGAAATATTTTTTGCATGTTGGGGCCTAGTTGAATCTTCATGCACCCCTTATTACTTGAAAGAGATGTAGTACTTGTATGAGGATTTAGAGATGAATACCGAGGGTTGCCAACATGCTATCAAAATTTATACTTCCTTGGTATTTATTGGAATTGGCATTGCATCCAAATTTGAAAGTTAAGTTGGATATGCTTCAATATATTTTTTGCTAACCATATATCTCAAAGTTTACTAGATCTCATGCCAAAAGTACACATCTCTGGGTTTAGCTTCAAATTGATCATTCTGAGGTTTGAAAAGGTCTCTGCCAATTCGTTTAAATGTTTTTTCATGCTTGTTTGTGGTTAACATATCATTTATGTATGCTTGGAGGTTAGAGAAGATCGTGTTCACAAGTCGATGGTATATAAAACCTACATTATTCAACCATGATGATATCACCTTGTAACAGTTAAGGTCTCTTTGTTATGAATTTAATGTTCTCATGGTCATCCTCATGCAATTGATTTTGATTATGTTTGGAATAGGAATCCATAAAAGATACCATCACATTCCCCAAAGTAACATGCACAAGTTGATCTATTTTTAGAAGATATGAAGGATCCTTCAAACATGTCTTGTTAAGATATGTGAATTCTACATAATTTTTCACTTTCTATTCTTCTTTATACCAATATTGGGTTGGTTGTCCATTTTGGGTAATATAGTTATCGAATATGACCTATGACAATCAATTTTTTCATCTCTTCAATAATTTCTCATGTTTTTATTTGTGAGTATGACCTCATCTTTTAATTTATTAGTCGAAAATTGTTATTAATTGAAAATCTATGACATTTAGCTTTAGTTGGAACACATGTGACATCACGACATTCAAGGTAAACAAATCAAGATTATTTTATACAAGGTAAACAATTTCAGTTGGAACACCTTTGAAAACTCATATTTTCCAATTAATAGGATACTTGATTCATTTATAAACTTTATATACTATATCATGCATTCGATCCAACCATGATCTTCCCACGGTTACGTTATAGGAGAATGAAGCATCTATTATAAAGAAATGGGTAGCATGCCCTCTTTTTTAACTCATGTATGTCAAGGACTACATCCATGTTAAGCTCCTCCAGAACTTATACATTTACTCTTATGAATCTTGTTACAATATTTTGGGAATGGATCAGCCCTGGAATATATTTCATTATGTCGTAAGTACTCTTATATAATGTATTAGTCGAACTTTCACGTCTATCATTATTTTCTTAACTTTTGCTTCATTCAACTTCATATGTTTTAGTATGATTTCACCATGTGGTGTTGCTACTCCTATGAGATCATCATCAGAAAATTCCAACACTAGATTCGGGTTCAGTATAGATGCGATGATCTTTGACCTTATTGCCGGACCTCCAAATCTCCAGTATATTTCTTCATTGAGTTCTTTATGATCTAAGAGAATGGATCTCCTATAACTATGACACATAAAATTTTCATATTTGAATCATAGTCAAAATATTGGTCTTGTTTTTTCTCTAACATTGCATTATAATATAGAAATCTCAACTCTTCTACATTTTCTTGTATTTGTCTTTCATTCTTTGAATATGATCCTTGTTCAGCATAAAAACTCCTTGGTTCATACCATATTTTCTTTTTTTTACAAACTCTGAAAATTTGACATCGTCAATCATGTTTTGGACTTAATCATGTAAATCACAAAAAACCATTGTGTAATACCCAATATCATCGTGAACTTTGCAATATTTATTTTTGTATTTTTTTATCTCGGGTCTCTATAGTTTTTCTAGCCTCCGATTACCTGAGAAAATATTTTGTTCTTTTGCAGATTGCTTTTAGATTCTCGGTTAACTTAGTGCATGGTCATCTAACCGGTCGATCTAGTCGTTGGTTGTTATTATATTATTGTTGTAATTGCACATATATATTACTCATGAGCTTTGTACTTGGTTATAATATTTCAGTTGGGACGATCCTCTGTATTTACTTTTTTTAAAATTCTTATTGTGTGGCTTAGAACTAACTTGTAAAATTGTGTGTGGTTTATTTTTGCATGCTAGTGGATGATTTCTTGGCTATGTGGATGAGGTTGTGGCATCTCCATAAATTCTTTCCATTTTAATTTCTTCCAATCCGACATAACGCTCAAATTTCGCTAATAAATCTCCTAACGTGAGAGCCTCTATATTCATAATGGTGTTGAACAAGGGTTTTAGTTATACTCATTACCACTATGTGGCAATAGTCACCAATTCATAACAATTTCGCACCTCACTCTTGGTGTCCACGAACCTCTGGTGTGCTTTTTCAAACTTTCCTTAGGTCTTTGTTCATGATGGATGATGTAATCGTCATCTTCTTTCCTTAACGTAGAACCAACAAAGTGATTCCTAAACTTTGTGTGTTATTAAAATTTGTAATGCATGTTAGAAGATTGTTGAACCATGTTAAGGCATTTCCTTTTAGTATCTTCTTACAGTTATGACGATGACGTCATCTTTTCTCACTTCTACTGGTCTATCCCGATCGACATTGTTATTAACATCATCTGTTTTATGCGTGAAAGGGATATTACATCAATTCATGGTGTTTTTAGGTGATCTTTTATCGTATAAATTGTTTCTTTGTTTCCTTTTTCACCTTCTTCTTCAATATCATCAGGGTGTTGGATCTACTTTCGACTGAGAAGTATTGTATATCATCTCATACATCATCCTGATTTAATCCTCACAGATATCTTTTACCAAATTGTTGAAAATTTGCCAAGTGGATAGTCGTAGTAGCAGCAGATCGATCTTGCTCGCCGATTGATTCGCCGATATTATTCATGTCAACATACATAGTATTTTTCTACCCCGAATTCCCCATGATTTATGATTTGCTTTAGTATTTTCCAGTTTTTTTGGTGAAATCCTCTTAAGTATCAACCGGTTTCCACAAATTATGTCAATTTGGTGAGTATAATTTCGCTCAAATATGTTTGGATGAGGATAAAAAATTAAGATCTGGCCTAAAGTAAACCAAACTTACTTACATGTTTATCTTAGATCCGTCCCAAATAAATTTGAAAACCCAACCCAATACTAATAATAAATACGAGAATTAAGTAACCTAAAGTCAAATAAAACCCAAGCTTTAAAGCTAGCTTACTAATACATTTCTCCATTAATTCAACCCTCATTTCAAGAGCATTTCGCGATTCTCCTCTATTTCGAATGTTTTGTTTCATCATCGGTAAACTTACCATCGATGTTATACCAAACGGGATGACATTCATGACCCATGCCGTTCATGTAAGTAGTTGAGTTAAAATCAACATCAGAATCTATTGGTTAAGCTTTTAAAATGGTTAGACAGTTGTAAATTCAGTTAGGTAGTTTGTTGGATGTGGCTATCAATATAAAGAACCACTGATATCTAAACAAAAGATAAAAAAGGAGAACAATAAATGAATAAGATTTTTACAGATAAAAATTTTCTAAGTTCTTCTTCCCACATATTTCCCACAGAATTCCCTCTATTCCCACAAATTTTTCACTGTATTTCTCATATGTTCTTGAATAATAACTTATAAAATCTTGTTCCAAACACCGATTCCAATATGTTTTCTTCATTCGACTGTCTTTATCGGCATCAACTTAGTATCGCTTCATTCAGTATAAATATTTCCATTCCACTCAATTCATGCTTTATTACTACATTCTTATGAACTTGAATATCATCAGTTTATGTTTTTATTTCTTATCATTGATAGATAATAGTCTCTATATTATGAATCTCTTTTGTGATATATTTCAAGGGTAAGGCAACGTTATTTACTAATCAAGCTGAATCGACAGTTTGGATGGAACATTTGAGATATGGATTAGGTTTGGAATAAAAAGGATCGTACTGGTTTTGGTTTTGTTTTTGTTTCTCTATTCTATTTTAAAGATAAATTTGAAAACCCAAAAGATGAAAAAATAAAAATAGATTAGGAATATTCTTATATACATGAGAGTTTTTAGTTTTTCCTCTTTAAAAGGGTAAACTACTCTTTTATTTAGACACTCGGATGGATGAGTGTTGTATACTTAATCAAATCAATTTAATACCCACATTTGTAGAACGAAGATTCTCCTCCGTTCTGCTGCAAAGCTCATCCTTTTTTTTAGGTAAATGTGGATATGTATATATATGATGTACAGTGTTACAATCATCTAGAGAGTCCTAAGATCTCTCAGTCGGGAACAAGTCACTAATGGACTTTACAAATAAAATCAGGAAAACTGAGTACATCAATAAGCCAAAAGAAATCTAACATGCGAGTTGATAATGCGGATATAAGCGGAATAAAGTCTTCAAAGTCGTGAGGGTAATTCGAGTGAAAATGGTTTCTTGAGTCACGATCTCTTCATCAAATACAAGGTGGTTGCGAGCACGCCAAATCTCAAAAACAGTAGCTTGGAATGCAAGGTTGATGGCGCGGGATCGGTAGGATGTGCCTCGGTGCTCCTTCCTAATCCATTTATGTGCACTGCCGAGCGTGGCCATTGCGCGAGTAATCCCCAGCTATGCTCTGATACGACTCCATATTTCTCCACTGAACCTGCAAGAAAAGAAAATACGTGCACTCGATTCATCAGAATGCCTACAAAAGGGGCAACTGATGTTAGGCAAATCCATGTAGTGAAGCGTGTCTTTTGTGGCCAGACGACGGTTGAATGCAAGCCAGACGGTGAAAGTGTATTTCGGTGGGATATATCTCTTCCATATCTTCGATAGAGTCAGACACGATTCACCCTTTGTCCTCATGGCTTCATAGACACGGCTTGTGATCAACTTTCCATCCAAAGCACAACTTTCAAGACCCCGAATGGCATGGTCTCGGCCCCCAAATATCTGAATCAAAGAATCTGTAATATCAAGAAGCTTTCGAATGAGATGACTGTCTTTATCCCGTCTTTGGTAGTCCCAGATAGTTTTTCCTCGAAGATAATAATCGTGCACCCATTTCACCCATAAAGACTCGGAACCCGAATGAAATAAGCATATCGAACGGGTAAGTAGAGCACGATTCCAAACTCTTATATCTTTCTGTCCAAGACCTCCTTCATCTTTCAGTTTACAAATTTTGTCCCATGCAATCCGCACTGGTCTACCCCCCAGAAGAACTCGAGGTAGAGCGAGCGGATGGTGTTAAGGACCGCCGAATGCAAAGGAAAAGCGCAGAACCAAAAACATTCGACTCCTTAAAGAACGGATGTGATCAATTAAAGTTTTCCTGCGTAAGAAAGTTTCATGTGCTCCCATTTCTTGATGTAACTCGAGATAGCTGCAGTCAAAGGAGCAAAATCAGTAACTGAAACCATTATTGGAGCGAGAGGTACCTCCAAGTAACGAACAAGGTATGTGCCAACTTCAAATCTGACTCTCTCCATAATCCGATCATAGACAATCCCATTAACTCCGGCTAGATATATTATGGATTTAGAAGGGTTCAGTGAAAGGCCCGATACATCCTCCAAATGACCCAAACAATCCATAAGGATGTTAACTGATGTCTCGTCCCCTCTTGAGAAAAACATCAAATCGTCGGCAAAAGAAAGATGGGTGGTGTGCGTGCGGGAACATTTCAGGTAGAATTTAAAGCCCGGTTCACTCGATCTCTTCTTTAACAAACGGGATAGATATTCAAGGCAAATGATGAATAAAGTAGGGGATATGGGATCACCTTGCCTTAAGCTTCGTTGCCCATGAAAGAAACCATGAAGCTCGCCATTGATGGAAACCGAAAAAGGTGCTGTAGTAACGCAA
This sequence comes from Limnanthes douglasii subsp. nivea, assembly GCA_036936605.1. NCBI lineage: Eukaryota > Viridiplantae > Streptophyta > Magnoliopsida > Brassicales > Limnanthaceae > Limnanthes > Limnanthes douglasii. Next base: position 129,099,851 of record JAUPFV010000004.1, read on the forward strand.
GCAAGAATCCAACCCACAAACTTAGGAGGAAAGTCGATACCATGGAGGATTGTCGATAGAAAGTCCCATGAGACTGTGTCAAAAGATTTGCGAATATCTACCATGAGCATACATCGTGGAGAAATTCTTGCACGGTTCGAACCTCTAACCAACTCTTGGGCAAGGAAAACGTTATCAACAAGATTTCGACCACTTACGAAAGCACCTTGTCCTTTGTTAATAAGAGTTAGAAGTAAGGGTGCCATTCGGTTAGCAATAATTTTGGTAATCACTTTATAAGTAACATTTGTGAGACCAATTGGCCTAAAGTCATCCACCTTAGGATCGTTTTCTTTCTTGGTATAAGAGAGAGGATGGTGTGGTTTGTTGCGCGAAGTAGACTACCGGTATCAAAGAACTCATAAACATAATCAATCAAATCTGTGCCCACAAGATCCCAATTCTTTTTGAAGAAAGCCAAGGTGTAGCCGAGGTGTAGCCGTCTGGTCCCGGGGCCTTGTCATTCCTGATATTAAAGAGTGCATTCCGGATTTCATCAACTTCCACAAGTTTAAGTAGCTGCTCATAAAATTGATCCTCAACTAGTGGGGTGTAACTCATGACTGTCGGGTCAATGGGGGGTGCTTGGCCGGGATATGCCAAAGAGATGTGTGTAGAAATCTACAAGGAGGGATGCGACTTCTATTGGGGATGTGGTGCGGGTGCCGTCATCTCGGACAATGTATGATATGTTCTTTCTTGCATTGTCTTGGTTTATTAAGCCGTGAAAGTATTCCGTACCTCTATCTCCGTCAACTAGGTGGGTAGTCCGCATACGCTGTTGGAGAAAACTCTTCTCGGCATCAAGGAGGAAGTTCGCACGTGCTCGTAATCTGTAAACCTCTTCTTTTAAAGTAGTGTTGTCAGGATCAGCCATTAGAGAGGATATAGCCTCTTTAAATTCTGAATTTGCAGTAGCCGTACGCTCAAGAATGCCCTCATACTAAGCTTTATTCAATTCTCTTAATGGACGCTTTAGGGTTTTCAACTTCTTACCATAAATAAACGGCCCCATGAACTTTGTACGATACTAGCAAACCTGGGATGTTTTAGCCACATGTTGAAGAATCTGAATGGCCGACAACCATGCTGAAAGTCTCGAATAACCGATGCAATAACTGGGCTATGGTCGGATACGAGTTCCATCGGAAGGAACGATGCTCTGCATATGAGATTCATGTCACTCCACCCATGATTTATAAGGACTCGGTCAAGCTTGGCCCAAACAATACTATTTGTCCAAGTGAAGAAAGGACCTGTGGAAGGTGCATCGACAAGACCATGAGATATTCGAAAATTATTTAAATCAATTAACTCACTATTTCGAAGAGGAACAACCCTAATTCGGTCCCCTAGAGCACAGTACATGTTATAATCTCCCATAATCATCCAAGGTAAACGAATGTTGCCTACAATGGTGGTTATGTGCTCCCAAAGAAATCTTCTTTGCGGTACTGTATACAAAGGGTAAACAAAGGTAACATAAAAAATTTCTTGGGTGACGTTGCAATGGACTTAAAAGTGGATGTGTTGTCTTCCAGTTTCAATCACTGTACAATCCACCCTACTAGCATCCCAAACAACAATGATGCGTCCTCCATGAATAATATCAAGATTAGAAGCATGATTCCATTTTAAGAAACAAGTAGACATAAAGTTGGCTAAACGTTCTTGCGAGAATTTCGTTTCTAACTGGCAAAACATGGGCAAAGAATTTTTTCTTACGAGTTTACAAACCGTGGAGAGAGAAACGCCTCGATCTGCACGCCTACATAGGCCCCTGATGTTCCGACTAAGTAGCTTCATTTATCAACCGAAGAGTTTATGGGCACTCCGCGCCTCGCGTTTTTCTTTGTCTTTTTGTTTTGCACCTTCTGCCAAGGCTGATCAGAATGCTCGGCATGACTGTTCGGTAGATGTGTGAAATTGTCATTTGTTTGATGGTCAAATGTTGGATCCCGGTCTCTAGTATCTGCTAGGGGATTTCTCAATGTTGATGGTGCCTCAAATTCATCATCTTGTTCCATGGGGGTGTCAATCATGGTTCCAGTTGTACCGGACTTGTTACCTCCCTTGTCTTGAGGTTTGTTATCAGCTGCCATATGTTTGTCTTTTGTGCTAGTTTTGTGGGATGGTTTTGCTTGTTGGGTAGTTTGCGTCGGCTGTGTGCTAGCTGACAGTTTTTTCTGCGGGGTAGCATTTGCATGGGCCTTTCGATGCTCCCGGTGCTCATTTGTTTGTGGTTGTTCACCACTTTGTGGCATTCTTTGCCCTTTCATTGCATCCCTTTTTTGTGTGCTGGTATTTGGTCTAGGTGGACAACACATGTGGTTGTGCCCAAAGCATTGACATATATGGAAAAATAAAGGGTAGTTATCGAACTCCACCATTTGTTCATAGCGCTTCCCACAAAGCAAATTGACACCAAACTTTGTAATTGGTTCTTTACTCACATCAATCTCAATCAAAACACGTGCGTAGGCCATCCTGGACTTGTCACAAGTAAATTGGTCAGTATATAAGGGCTTACCAACTTTGGAGGCGATCTTGCTAAGGCCAGATTCACTCCAGAAACCCAAGGGGATGTCACGGAGCACAACCCAATTTGGGATCTTTGTGAAGAGATCGCCTGTGAGCATTGTTCCTCTCTCAATCTGCTTTAATAAGAGTGTCTTCCCATAGATGGTATAAGGGCCACCTTGAAGGACTTTTAGAAAATCTTGTTCATTAGAGAACATGAAGACGGTCCACCTTTTGTCATAGGGAAAAACCCTGCATCCAACACCTCAAGATTTTGTTATTGAGTCAAGTGCAAGCTTACCAGGGAATCGTCCAGTGAAACATCCTATGAGGCAGTGTCCCCAAGTCTCAACAATTAGGATTTCGTCTGTATGGTCGAGAGTGATGTCTTCATCATTAATAGAAGGAGCAATGAACCGCAACTTCAACCCTTTCGATTCTAGACGGGAGCCTTGAAATAGACTGGAGAACGTTTTAGATGGAGTTTGTGTTGTGCGCGTTGAGGACGTATTCTGATGACTCTTATATGATGATTGTCGGTTCCATACATTACTAGTTTGAAAAGAAGGAAATGGATTTGTTGTACGCATATTATTACCTTCCTTGTGAATTGAAGAGCCATTACTTTTATTACAAATATTCAAATCTGTTGAATTAATTCCTTGCACACTGTTCGAATTCAAATTCAAGATCCCGTTTTTAATTGCAGTTGAGTCCCCAGAATTGAAGTCTTTTCCATTCAAATTTTCTGAATTAAATCCATGTACGCTGTCCCAATTCAAATTCACATTCCCGTCTTTAATCGCAGTTGAGCTTCCGGAATTAATGTCTTTTTCCTTCAAATTCAAAAATTTATGTGAAGTAAATTCGGAGGTAAAAGAATTCACGTTACCTTCGTTAATTGCAGTATGGACCTTATTTACTTTGTTTGCATTCAAGTCCCCGGAATTAATGTCTTTTCCATTTAAATTTAAAATCTTTTAAGAAGTAAATTCTTGTACAGTACCTTCTGTTGCTTTATATGCAGTATTATGGTTCACGTTACCTTCTTTTGCGTTAAAGGCATTAATCTCATTTACGTTACCTTCTTTTGCTTTAAATGTATGCAAGTTACTATTCCTTCTGTCTTTAAGTGTAGTGAAGTCCTTGGAACGGTTACTCTTTTCGTTCAAATTTTCTTTTACTTCATTAATCTTGTTCACGTTACCTTCTTTTGCTTTAAATGTATGCAGGTTACTATTCCTTTTGATTTTAAGTGCAGTAAAGTCGCTGGATCGGTTATTCTTGTCATTCAAATTTTCTTTTACTTCATTAATCTCGCTTCCGCATACATTTATCTCTCTGTCATTTGCAATGACAGAATTTCCGCGAACGTTTAGTTCTCTGTCAGCATTAATCTCATTTCCATTAGTACCGGTAGATTTGAATTTGAATTGTTGAGCAGAAGTATCAAATAAATTCCGGTCTTTATGAGAGTCTTCGCTAGACTTGAATGCAGTCATCCCTTTGGATGAATGATCCTGACTGTTACGCACCCCTCTTGAATGCGCCGATGACTTTCCATGAACGCCGATAGCAAACTTCCGATCACCGGAAAAAAATTTGTTTGCAGTTTTGGCTACCTCTTGCGGTGGTGGAATCGTCGGAATACTTTCGTTTGCTAAGAGCGGTTCCAGAGACAGATCTTCAAACGGCGGAGTTATAGGTTTCTTCTTTTTGCTTCTTTCTATGTCCCGATTTTCTATGAACTGAATTTTCTCCTTGCTTTAACAATGAAGCACCATGAATGGTAGTCGCCGACGATGAAAAGTCGAAACCTGCAGAAGCCGCAATCTGTTCATCGGAGGCCGTTAATAACAGTTTATCGTTTTCGCTAACAACAATGATGTCTTGATCTTTATCGGCTTCCTCTTGTTCATCGCTTAGTTCCTGTTCGTCATCGCAATTATCAGCGTCAAACACCATTTCCCGAGTCACTGATGGATCAAAAGGAATTATAGCCTTTAGAGAAGCTAAAGCGCAAATCAGATTCTTACCAGAAACTTTTGACGTATTCTGTTTCCGCTTGTGTATCAGTGTCTTCCCTCCGGCCAAAATTTCCTGAACATTCACCTTGGCCAAATCCTCCATTGAAGAAATTAGAGACTGAACTACACTTTTTCCGATGGTATCATTTCGTCTTTGCACGATTTCCGTCTTCTTACGGACTAGAACTCCGTGACTATTATCTTCGGTTGAATCTTCCATTTAAATAAAAAATCAGATAATAATCATTCTGGAGTAGAAGTTGATAATCTGAATAAATTCCAAAATAACAAAACACAGAAACACCGTTCTATATGTTTCACCAAAGCATAAATCGTATGTACTGGTTCTCGTCTGTTTCACCCGAGCATAAATCGTGCACTTCCAAAGTGATATTCTATATGTGAATTAAATCCAAAAAAATATAAAACCACTAATAGATAAATTGATTAAATCTGGTGAACAAAAATAGTACTTTGCAAACCAATAAGTATAAATCGTGCACTCTTCCCAAGTGATATTCTATATGTGAATTAAATCCACAAGAATATAAAATCACTTATAGATAAATGAATTAAATCTTGGGGAACTAAAACAGTACCTTGCAAACCAATAAGCAAGGATTAAACAATGAATTTAGTGCCGAATACTTCCCAACAGTAAATCGTCAAGAAAAATAACCTTCTGATACGGTGATGTAGATTTTTGTTTTTTCTTGTGGATTTTTGTTTTTTCTTGTGATAATCTTGTAGAAATGAATTAGTAGTAGCAAAAAAGTAGTAATCGTGAGTGGAAATCCAAAAGAAATAAATCGAGAAAGTAGAGAGAAAGGGCGGAGCAAAAAAACGTCTAGAGAGAAGTCATAAATTTTCTTTCTATAGAGAAACTGCTCTCTAACTTTTAACAAGCCTCCTGTAAAGCTCATCCTTCGTATACTTACCATGATATTATAACAAATAGGATGGCATTCACGATTCATGTTGTTCATGTAAGTAGTTGAGTTTAAATTAGCATCAAAATCGAATCATTCTAAGCTTTCCACTGGAAGCTATTCTCTTCTTTAAAAAAAAAGATGGCATTTCTTGACGCATAATTAAGATGGCTTTAAAGCCTGTATTTTATTAAAAAAAGGGCCAGGATAGAAATATTACACATTTTTATAGATCTTAAACCGCTAGATCTTATACATAATTGATAGATCTCGCACCTAATTTTTGACGAATTTACCATTTTCAGAAAACCTAGCTATAAAAGCGTTTGATAGATCTCTCACCACTTTTTTTCCTCTCTTTCTCTCTCTCTCTCTAGAAACCTCTCAAGCACCCGGAGCATCCATTTCAAAAACTCGATTTTTAAAGAATCTGAAGTGAAGAAAAGTTAAAGGTAAACGATACAAACATCATGGTGTAATTTGTTTTTGATTTCATTCGGTCTAAACTGTCGAATCTAGGTTTTTTAGTTTTTTTGGTTTCGATTTCAAAAGTTCGATTTTTGTATGATTTTAGGTGTTGTTTTGTTAGATTAGTGTTGTATTGTTGTTAGTATTGGTAGGATCTATGTTTTGGTGCTTGATTTTGTTAGAAATGAGGCTGTTTTGGTGGTGTTGAGTTTTTGGATCGTGTTTGCTGCTGGTAGCACGAACAGCGTGCTACCAGATCCATTCTGGTCGCAGGCCGGATTTGCGATGAAGAAGGGGCCTCGTCGCAGGCCCAAAATGAGACGAGGCCCAAATGGCGTCTCATTTTGGGCCTGCGACGAGGCCCAAATGATGTCTCATTTTGGGCCTGCGACGAGGCCCAAAGTTGTTGTTTTTTTTATTTGGTGTTTTGCGACTAATACATATTTTTTTGCATTGTATTTACAGGATGGGACGATTCAAGATTAAAGCAAAAAATCCGTTCAAGAAACTTAGGGCGGAGGAGGAGGCAGCAGCGGCTAGAGCGCGGTCTGAGGCCGAGGAGGCTGCTCCCAGCGAGGAACATGTTCCCGGTACACGTAGTAGACGACGTCTCCGTCGTCACGGCGATTATATTCCTACTCCTGCTGATGGTACCACAGGGGCAGCTTCTACGTCGCATCCCCCTGACGATGAGTACGATGACGATGTAGATGCACCGGAGTATATGGAGGCTGATGCATCTCATGTACCGGACTATACGGAGGCCGATCCACCTCACACGCCAGAGGCAGCATCCCACTCACCTGAGGGTGAGGATCTTGATTTTTATTCCGTGCTGTCGCATGTTCCGGCACTTTTCCCGGATTACACCCTGCACGAGGCTTATAGCGTCTATCACGGAGATGTAAGTGCTACACCTTTATACTGTTTTATCATTTTCTTACGTGTTCGATACACATGTTTATAATTATTATTTTTTTACGAATTTACATATTTTATACATATTGCAGGATAGGGTCACCCTGCGATGCTTCGCTATGTATGACAGTCTCCGGAGATGGGACATTAAAAAGCAGAGCAGGGTACGGGCAAGGGTGATGGAGCCTATATTTGGTCCACTCGTCGATGCACTCACCCGCTGGCATACGAACCTCCATTTGGTGGAGGCATTCTTAGAGCGGTGGCATGAGGAGACTTCTTCTTTCCATTTCTCGTTCGGGGAGATGACAGTCACGTTGGACGATGTCCATGTCATCACTGGACTACCGGTTGAAGGTAGGTCCTTCGAAGCTCTACCCTTTGACTCTGACGTTGAGAGGCTTGGTACTTATGCTGCCTTGCTAGGTGTGCGACAATCAGAGCTGAGTAAAAACCTTAGGAATGCTAGTAGTGTGAACCTAGGGTGGCTGCGGAGTACTTTTAGTAGTTCTTAGTATAGTGATAGGAGGATCACTGATGAGGGTTTAGATCATGCCACCCGTGCCTACATACTATATTTGTTAGGTACCACTATATGTGCGAACAAAACCGACAACAGCATTCCATTAGATTACCTCCAGTTCGTGAACCAGTACCAGAGTATGCATATGTACAACTGGGGTCAGTTGGTTTTAGCGTAGCTGTACCACGCCCTTAGTCAGGGATCTCTCCATGGTACGGGAGGCATTTGCGGGTTTCTAGCGTTGCTCGAGTCGTGGATTTTTGCACACTTTGTTCAGCTTTGAGCTCCACTTTTTCCCGGTTACGACGTATCCATGCCCCATATGTGCCGACATGCGCCGCAGAAGATTGGTGTCTTCCACGAGGTGCGCATGCAGATGAGACACGCACTGTCGACCTGCACCGAGGCAGATGTAAGTCATATTCGTTCATTTTAATTATTTTAATTATGAGTACTTTTACTAATATAAATGGGCTAAGTTGTTAATTTTTTTATTTACATGTCATGTTCCTCCCCTTCATACATTTACAGGACCACTTTCCGTTCCAGCAGGTGACTTATGTTGAGTTGACCCTTCGTTCGTTCGACGTGGTTGTGTCGTACTACCCAGACCGTGTCGTTCGACATATGAGGTATGTACAGCTGATTCCTAAGGATATACGCCCTCCTAAGTCGAAAAAAGCACGGAAGAAGATGGTCAGTAGCTTAAAATGGGACGATCACTTGTGGCAGAACTGGCAAAACCACGTGTTCACTCCTTTTGGCACGGCGTACCGTGGTAGTGGAACGAGTGTTGACCCGATGTACTACATTTGGGCGAGGAAGAGGCTTTGGTACATCGTCAGTCATCCTGCGCCGGAGAGAGGTCCTCGGTTGGAGCCGCAGGGTGGTGCTGATTATTCAGGATACGAGCAGATTGCTAGGTTTGCTCCATCGCTACCTACTATGGATCACCCTGATCTTCTAGAGACCGCCCTTCAGATGTGTAGGATCGCTGAGAGGTACCGACGGCACTGATTATTACTCTCAGCATAACTTTGTTTGATTTTTGGACATCAACACTATATTTTGTAATCGGTTAATTGTATGACTGCTTTTAATTTTTGTATTTTAATTTATTGTATGCTTGCTTTGGATTTATCATGTTTATCGGTTCGATTCCATTCGAATGAAATACACACTCAAAATTAGAATGAAACAGAAAAACACACTCAAAATTAAAATGAAACACACTCATACTTAAATTGAAACTCATACTTAAATTGAAACTCAAACTTTAACAGAAATACACACTCATACTTAAATTGAAACTCACACTCAAACAGAAATACACACTCATACTTAAATTTAAACTCACACTCAAACAGAAATACACACTCATACTTAAATTGAAACTCACACTCAAACAGAAATACACACGCAAAATTAAAATGAAACACAGACTCATACTAAAACGGAAGTACGCACTCATTCATACTTATCTATCAGGCCAGTTCCATTTCATCAACCTCCTTTCTTCTTTCGCATCTTTGTAGTCACTGATTTCCTGTAGCCGGATGTCAATAATGTCAGAGCGGACCGTATCCAGCTGGTCCTCTGTTATATAATCCGTCACCTGACAGTTGAACCGGTTACCAGCAACACGTAGATCCAATTCGGTGAGGCCAGAAACTAGATGTCGACGGGATGTGACCAAGACCGACCACCTAGCTCGCACTTCATCAACACGCCTTGAAATGTAAGGCGGCTGAACACCATCCCTTCCGTACAGGAAGTACATCTGGCATACTAATGCCTCGCAGTACCTTTTACCACCCTCTGGAATGTGCATATTACCAACTTCAACTGATGCCCTCATCAGATACTGATCTTCCAACTCAGTCCATGAACCCATTTTTCAGCTTGATTTATCAACTAATTTACAATTTAATGTGCATGAAGCTTCTATTTATAGACGGACCGGTAAGAAAAATATTCAAATGAAAACATAACACGTGTAAAGTAAGAAACCGAAAACTCCCTCTCATTCTCGAACATTCTAAAAATCCCGCTCATTCTAAAATATCAAAACTCCCTCCTATTTTCAAAATTCAAAAACTCCCTCTCGTTCTCGAAAATTCAAAAAATCTCACTCATTCTAAAAAATCAAAACTCCCTCCCATTCTCAAAATTCTAAACTCCCTCTCATTCTCGAAAATTCAAAAAATCCCGCTCTTTCTAAAAAATCAAAACTCCCTCCCATTCTCTAAATTCTTAAACTCCCTCTCATTCTCTAAAATAAAGTCCCACCTAAATTCACTTCACTATATAAAGGGACTACAAATCCGTTTACATTCATATAATCTTCTCAAACTTAGAAAGTTCAACAAATGGAGTTTACTCCCCATGAAGACTACCATTTGCTTCTGGCGGCGAGGATTGCCCGCCGAGAGATGGGGGAAGATACTAGTGATGCTTTTTTTGATCGGGTGCTTTGTAAGATGTACTACGGCTACGGAGGTTTACAAACATGAGGTCTCCTCGTGCGCAACCGTGAGCAAATAAAGCAGAGGTATCTTTTTTGCCAACCGCTCCAGCGTTTGTTGTTTCAGCCGTATAAAATTAAGCAAGAAGCGGCCGTCGTCTTCAACATGACGGTGGTAGACTACATCAGTAGGGATATGGTGGCGTATCTTCAGGATAGGATTGCGGAAAGGGAGGAGGGGGTTGATTCTGACGACAACTTGGGATATGACTTCGATGATTGAGCATTTTGGTTGTTGGCATTTCGGTGTTTAATTATTTTCTTATGTTTCGTTAAGTTAAAAGTCTTAACTTAATGTTTTCCTATTTTTGTAACCACTTCAAGTGTACTTGTTGTTTTCTTGTATTTCTTCAAAATGTACTTGTTGTTTTCCTGAACTTCTTCAAAATGTACTTGTTGTTTTCTCCCATATACTGGTATTTTATTCCAACAAATGTCCAAGCCTGCCAAAAAAGCATTCTGTCTGAAAAAGTAGAGCCTAGTTTCTGTCTGAAAAACTAGGCCAAAAATTTGGCCTAGCGTCGCAAGCCCAAAATGAGACCAGGCCCAAAAGGCGTCTTATTTTGGGCCTGCGACAGGAGCTTTCTGTCTGAAAAACTAGGCCAAAAATTTGGCCTAGCGTCGCAGGCCCAAAAGGCGTCTCATTTTGGGCCTGCGACAGAAGCTTTCTGTCTGAAAAACTAGGCCAAATTTTTGGCCTAGCGTCGCAGGCCCAAAATGAGACCGGGCCCAAAAGGCATCTCATTTTGGGCCTGCGACAGAAGCTTTCTGTCTGAAAAACTAGGCCAAATTTTTGGCCTAGCGTCGCAGGCCCAAAATGAGACCGGGCCCAAAAGGCGTCTCATTTTGGGCCTGCGACAGAAGCTTTCTGTCTGAAAAACTAGGCCAAATTTTTGGCCTAGCGTCGCAGGCCCAAAATGAGACCAGGCCCAAAAGGCGTCTTATTTTGGACCTGCGATAGAAGCTTATGTCTGAAAAACTAGGCCAAATTTTTTGCCTAGCGTCGCAGGCCAAAAAATGAGACCGGGCCCAAACGGCGTCTCATTTTGGGCCTGCGACAGAAGCTTTATGTCTAAAAAACCAGGCCCAATTTTGACAGTGGATATGTGATATGTGTTTGTAATGAAACTTACATTAAACTTAAAATCGTCAAACACCTTTGTATGAAATCGACAAACACCTTAAACTACATTATATCAAAATTACATCAAAATTACATATGTTACAGTAGATGTTAGGAAAACTAACTAACTTAAACTACAAATGTTGCACAAAAACATTTCAAACATTTGAAACGTCGTCGTCTCTAGTCAAATCTGTGACATGGGGTTTTTCGTTCAAGTTGATTTTCCTTGCGGGCATTATGTGTGTAAATTTGTTCAACCGCCGGTAGTATGGATGCGCCCATTGATTCGCTTCTTCGGTTGCGTAAGCGGCCCAACACGGGTATAATGGAGGCAACGGTCCATCGAGTGGAGTAGTAATCTACAAGGAAATAAAATAAACGAATGCATTAGTAATGATAGCGTAAGAAATTTTGATTGGAAACAAAATATACTTACATTAACAAAGTGACATCCATGCACGAAAGCTATCCCAACTTCTATGATCGTCGAATTGTTGACGGGTGGCTTTCCATGTATTGGTAGATACGTTAACGAGGCTGCTTGCGATACATGGTATACCATGCATTAATACCTTGTCGCGATGACTAGTCCAATGTCCGGAGATGTCATCCAATAGTGGCTACTAGGATTGGGCTTGAAGTAATCTAACCTTTGTATCAAATCGTCAAACACCTTGTCCAAACCATATACATCCAACCAACATGCACGGTTGTCCTGCAACTCCTTCAACAACTCGCGTCTAACATCCTCCCATCTATCTTCGTCGTTGTATATTGAATGCGCTACGAAACGATATCCGCATTGTCCGTCCGGAAGAACGTCAACTAATTTTAAAATGTAAGTGTGTAGAAAGGCCGGGATGCAATCCGGATATAACGTTAACTTCCCATCCTTAACAATTTTCTTAGGCCTTCCAACCTTCTTTTTTGCTAATGGAGGTTTGGGTGGTACGATGGGAACCACTTTGGATGCGGCCGTGCTCCCTAACGTGTTTACGGGTGTACTACCTACCGAGTTAGCCGGAGTACTAGCACTATCGGTTTGTTCAATGGGATATTCCCACGAACTAGGGTTCCGTTTAGTCGATTTATCAACACCTCCCTTTGGTCTACCCTTAGCTCTAACCGCTTCTTTAGGATCTTGAATATGACTTGTCTCGGGCATCAATATTTGCATTACTCTATTGATAATGTGGTCTTGTTGGTCGGGGCGGAAACTACGAATGGAGTTGTCAATTAAGGAAATCTTTTTTTGCAATTCCTCTTCGCGAGAGGTAGGATCCCTGTGCACAATATTTAATCTTTTCCAAAAAATATCCACATCTTCTAAAGGGATGCACCTACCTTCTCTAGCTATAGAGGCAATTTCACATGCACAAGGTAAACCATGCGTTTTCCTAAGGAAACAACCTCCACATGCCACCCGATCTACTCCGATATTCCGAGCACGTACAATAGCAACCGTCAGTATCTTTAGCCCCGCATGTGACACATGACCTTTAAGATTTTTGGTCAAAACACCATCGAAGCCGGGAATTGATCTAAACTTACTTCGCTCGAATGATTCGACGATACCCGCATGCTGCTTCGTTAACAAGTTATGAACTTTTTCCCAAAAAGTCTCAAAGTTGCATTGATTCGTCCCAAGATATTTTTTTAGGGACGAATGTGCACCCTCCGCCCTACATAGTACAAGTAATAAATTATCAACATATTTGATCTTTAATAAAATAACTCAACGAAAAGTAGGATACACGGACTAACCTATTTGTAGTTGTTTGGCCATAATGCTTAATCGTGTTCGTTTTGTACGCAAGGAACTTGTCAGCATATTTTGTTATCCACGAGTCCATAACGTACGCAAAACACTCCGGTTTAGATGCGAACATCTCCTTAAGTGTATCCAGATTCTTTTGGTAACTCTCAAACGTGTTCGCCTCCGCAACGTAGCCGTAAAATTCAACAAATTGTTTCGCTACCACATCATCGTGCAATATCTTCCGAACCGCCCCAAGAATGTTCTTACTAATGTGCCACGTGCATAACAAATGGTGCGTTCCGGGAAAAATTCTATCAATCGCACGCATGAGAGCTAACTCCCGATCGGTAACAATAATGGATGGAAATGCGCAAACGCTATCCATCATCAAACCACGAAGAGTTTCCAAAGCCCATACGTAGTTTCCAATCTTCTCTCCGCTCATAAATACGTACCCAACGGTAAATGTGATGGAAGTGGACGTTAAACCGACAACCTCTAACAACGGCATCTTATACCTAGTCGTCTTGTACGTACAATCCATGAATAACACGTTCGGGAATGTACGTAATAAGTCTATGCTAGTAGGATGTGCGAAGAAAAAGTCAGTGATCACCTTTGTATCATCTTTCAAACGCTCCCACGTCGAGTATCTATTCTCCTTCAACTTCGTCAATAGATATTGCATTTGGGTTTGTCCCCCGTGTTCAGCGTCCCGATGTTTTTGGCAGACATTGTAGATTACACGCATGTTCGAAATGTTTTCTGGATATTGGTGCTTCAAACCACTATATATCTCCCTAGGGCGCGAACCTAGGTGAGACAAACTACGAACTAGTTCCTCTTCGTCCAGTTTTAGCCTACAAGCGCGGGAATGACCGTCTAGGCGAACGTAGGGTTCATGATTGTGAGTACCGTTTATCACCTCCAAACGCCATTTCATGGCTAGTACGTCGATTGGATGACCTTTTAGCGCAAACGGACAATTACATTTCTTCGTCGATGTCTTCCTCTTTTTCAAAGTGTCCGGATTTGCCTTTGATACGTATACACCGTATCGCTCGCAAACGTACTCTAACCTAGGAGTCCTTCCCCATTTCCCACTATCGTAGAGTTTTCTTATTGTGACAAACTTGATCTTCTTTGATTCAATCTCCACGAAAGCATCTAATTCGTCTTTAGTGAATAATCTATCTGTGTTGAATATTTTACTGTAATCGGCATCCATAAATGGAGGCTGGGCAGGTTCCTCCTGCAAAATATACAATCGAAAAGTATGAGTTTATATATACAAGTTGCAGTAGAAGGCCCAAAATGAGACATGTCTCAAGTGCCGTCGCATGCCCAAAATGAGACGAGGCCCAAAAGGCGTCTCATTTTGGGCCTGCGACAGAAGCTTTCTGTCTGAAAAACTAGGCCAAATTTTTGGCCTAGCGTCGCAGGCCCAAAATGAGACGCTCTTTTGTATCCGTCTCAATTTGGGTCTGCGACGGTTCTTCAGGCCTGTCGCCTGCTGTTCGTGCGATGACGATGCTGTTCATCGCACGAACAGCGTGCTACAGGCCTGAAATCCGAATAAATGAGTTTCGGTTCTTACCTCCATCCGGTAAGCTTCCTCCTCGTTCAGTAAGTCTTCCAGAGAAATGCCCATCTCTTCGTTGTCCATAGATACTCCGATTCAAGATTCTTCGAAGTGGATTTGATGGGTTTAACTAAAAAACGCTAACTTTTTCGATTTAATGGGTTTAGATTAGTAGATGTTAGTACAAAGCTTGTAGATCTAGTGTAATAACGGATAGATTTAAGTGTTTCGGCCGATTTGGAGACTAAATGGCATCAATGTAAAAATCTAAAGAGAGGAAGGGCAATTTTGGAATTTCAACTTTGAGTTTGAAAAAATAAGAGAGTAAGGTGAGAGATCTATCAAAATGTGTAACATTTCTAGCCTGGCCCTAAAAAAAAATTATTTATGACAAAAATAAGTGATGTGAAATGACTGAAATAAGGAAAAACCCGCTATGTTTTTTAACCCTCCATTAATGAATTGGCTGATTGAACCAGCCGCACGGACACCAATCTCATTATCTCCAAATTCATTTATATACCTTTCATGGATAGTTTGACGCTAAATGTATTATTTATGGTTTAACTATAAAATGAAATTTAGAAAGAAAAAAATAAGCTGAGGCCAAAAACCGGCAAAGAAAACAAACGCTGGGTGAAATTAAAATTCGGCTTATATTACAGAAAAAGATGTTAAAAGACTGAAAAATATACAAATTTTAATTATATAAAAAAAAACTGGATTCTAGTCCGTAATTTCTGGCAAACACATTTCTAAACAAACCCTAGTTAATACTGACCGAAACTTCTAATTATTAATACATGTAAACAGACCGCTCTTAATTTCGTAGTATATAACTTGCAAGCACCAAATGCAGGATTTGTAAGAGCAGAAGAACATACATTACAAAGCAATGTCTAACAACATGGTACAACAATACAAGACGAGTAGAGTTTTATTACTAAGATTTTTCACTCGTCAAAGCTGTGCTAACCAGAAGCTATCAGTAAATTCCTGGAATTATCCTATTTGGAACTTTCTGGCAATATAATTTCCAATACTTTCCGTACCTGAAAACAAGCATATATAACAATACCATTAGCAAGTACCTATTAGGTTTTTTGCATCACACTAAAATGGTTTGGCGGGTTGATCCATGTAAAATTTATTTGTTTGTCTTTGCTTCATTTGTACCATCCAGACATGGCATGGCCTCGGGAATTATAAAAGTATTGGTAACTACTAGTATATACAAAGGCAAAAGAAAATCCTCTTACTTGGATCGGCAACGATCATCGTCTCTTTTGGCTCGGTCAAAAAGAAGGATTGTTAGGAACACCACATAGAAGTAAGGCAGAAACTGAGAAACACCAAAAGCCAAATAAGAAAGCAGTACAAAATTCGTACCATATATCAAATTCGTAATCATATCCACACTTACATGATTGAAGAGAGCCGGAACAGTCCAGAAGAATGCAGCCGAAATTTCGGGTACGTAATGAAAGTGACGCGCTAAACCCCACCTGTGAAAAGAAAAAACCAATGACATCATTACTCTTTAAGTTTTCACAAAAATAGATATCTAAGAAATATAGACCAAAGTTGAACCAAGCTTCTGACAGCAAAAGAATATGTCTTACCATCCAGAGGTTAAAAGTATGCTGGATTTACTTTCCCCAGTTGTTGTAGTGTATGTTGCCAATATCTGCAAAAGGAAAATATCAAAATTTCTATTATTACAATAAAGAGAGAGCCTAATCTCTAAAAGTTAACGGAATTATTATCACCTTTGATGGTGCTTTACCCCAAATCAAGCATTTGCCATTTGTTCGACGAAACTCTTGCCTCTGTCTATCACAGTCATAGTTTATATATACGCAAAGAATTCCTGCCGCCAGTATGAGAAGTGACAGCTAGCAGAAAAAAGATGGCTATTGTCAGAACTGGGAACACACCGCAAACAAAACTAGAAAACAAACTTGAGAGATTCACGAATCATGTTAAGACGGTCAGCAAACAGTAATCGAATGATATAGAACTAAAAGAAGTACAATTTTATCTTTTTTTTGCAGATGTTGCCAAAATTTTGTAAAAGGTTTGTTGTAACACTAACTGCCAAGGCCGTAAGAGTTCCTTATGAACTCAATGACTCATAAATTCTGCTCCTAAGAGCGACATTTTAGATCATCATGGTCCCTTTCTACTTTATATCAATTATACTTTTAATGGAGCACAAATTTAGAAATTAAAATAGTAGACCTGAGTTCCAAGGTTCACTGGATGGTTCACTAGATACATTCCTGGAGAAGTATATATAGATGGAACCCACACCAAACAGCCCCAGCAGATATAGAAGCCAGCTGCCAGAAATTTACGCAACAAAACATCAGAATATCTGACACGGATTAGAGGCAGATAAGATAATCACAATACATCTGCCACACATAACATAATCTCTCGCCTTTTTTTGCATCAATATTCCGTACTTTATTTATAGATTAGTTGGATAATGAATTATCCTAAAAGCATAAATCGATAGGATGAGACCAGCTGTTCAATTTGTACCCTAAGGATTTCCCCTTTGGATCAAATCGTGAAATCACAATCCTAAAGGACATCAGTATTTCTAATTATTAAGTCATTTCTAGGCTCTATATTAGAACTCTGTATGAACGAATACATGACCCCGAGAAATGAACTTGTCAGGAAAGATGGACAGCTTAGTGTACATTAATTTGCAGGAATGTTAGTCATACGTGTGACACAGCCCCTAAACACTCGCTCTTACAGAAGATTAAATTGCCTTAAGCGAGAAAGTTAAAGTAAAAATGAAAAATTACTCGCTGTTAGAGCAAATTCAAGAGGAGTTAGCACTGATATTGCATTGGTAGAGACAAGCACTTACTAATTCAATCAGTTTATAAGAATCAATTCAATAGTCAAGAGAAGAACAGGTCAAGTTAAAAGCATGGCGTAAGTCTAGAAGAAAATGCATGCCAGCTAAGAAAATAAACTCATAATAACAGTTGATTCAAGCTTGTCAATTTCTTAGAAAGCAATAACAGAAACAGTAGAACATCACTAGCATATACTAACCACGATCGTGCGCAATGTCCATAGTGCTCCAGTAACCAGCCTCCCACCAGAAAAACTTTGTAATATATATCAACATCAGTGCAGTGTTTACAAGCATGGAGTCAGATACCTTCCCGTAAACTTCATACTGGTAGAAATAAAGAAAGTAAAGAAATGAGAAGAAACATAGTTTCTACACAAAAATTCCAACAAGACGACAATATAGAAGTATTAAACGGAAAAGAAAAAAAAAGTGAGCTGCCAGCTATGCGGTATGTACCCCAAGGTATAGACTATATCTGAATGTACGAATTCCATATATAGACTACAGTTGCTAGATATACCACTTCAGAGTAAGCCCCATAAAGCAATACATAGCATGGTTTCTTGACAATTAAGCATTAATGCAAGGTAAGATTGATACTTTTGCAATAAGTGATTAAAGGTTGAAGATTGATACTTTTGCAATAAGTAACTAAAGGTTGAAGAGAGCGGATATATAAATGAACAGTACAAACCAGGTTTTTCGTTTAGAACTTTTGGCCAGTCTACAAAAAGATCTCTATCACAAAGAAATAGGCCATAAGACCGCACCAAGGATGTACAAGATTGAAGGTACATTAACATAAAGAGAAACAATTAGACACACAATATGGGTACACTAATTAACTATCTTAACTAGACGTTAACATAGCTTAATATATACCGATATATTATTAATGTTTGCAGATACAGACCAGCATAAGAATATTTACCTGTTTTATGCAATAGGTGACTGCAAGAACTGCCCAAGACATCATTCCAAATCTGCAATTTGTGAATACTTTGATGTCGAAGTTTTTACCGATCCGTGGATACAACTCCATACCCTACAACCAGAAGATAATATATTGCAAAGAAACAATCTAGAGTTTGCATTTACGCATAGGGATGCATTGATATAGGAAGTCGTGGCTCTGTGGAGCCATACATCAGAAATATAGTGATTGCAATACTACAATTATTACTCACTCACCCAATAGAAATCGAGTATTATGTTTCCACAGGAACCAGAGTCACTTGAAGATGGAGCCACATGGCCCTGTAAGAAGTAAATTATTAGGTTAAGAAATTTGAGCTCAGTCCTATATTTTAGAAAACAAATAAAGGGAGCACAAATTCTCATTAAGAAACTTATCAATCCCCACCTTTATGTATAATAAAATGCAAAAGACAAAGCTCCCGAAAATGAGCGCGGAAAATATTTCTCCCAAATGATCATAAACAATCGTGGGGTTGAATATCCCAAACCTGAAATATACAAAAATAATGATAAATAAAGCTACTATGGATAAATTTAGAAATTAAAACAACAAAACTGGCAATATGATAAATAGGCAACAGAACATGTTGCAAACAATAAACCATGCAGCTTCAAATTAACTGTTAGTTTTACCATTACAAGGTAACAACTAGCTAAGTTCTTGATCAAGTTCAAGAGAAGAATATTACGATAGAGGTCTCGAAATACTTATACCTAAAAGCTGAACAAAACCCATTTCTTTTATCTCACAAGTTTAGAGAGCCCAGTATATAATTGTGGAGTTAAGGTCAGTTAGTAAGTAGTTGGTCTCATTTGCCTTTAGTACTAAGAGACAAGTGTATTGGCCCATAGCAACAGTGACAGGTGATAGAAAAATGGAAAATCAATGACGTATGGTTGCCTCTAGAAAGACAAAGAAGATATACCCAAGGGGGCAATATAAAAACACAGAACGAAAGAAAGAAACAACTTGCTCAAAACATACTGTGCTGATAGTTTTGCATATACAGACACTAGTCAAATTCTACACAACAAAGAAATAGATAAGATCCTTACCACCAAAGACCGAGATAGACACTCAAAGTCACGAAATAGGCCGCCAAGCCATTTGCCTAGAACGACCAGAAGAGTTAAACTTGATAACCCATAAACATTAGATATCTAAACAAAAGAAGAAGGTAAGCCATAAGCCGTACTTTATAAACAGGTCGATTCCCTGCCGGAGATATTGGGCCCTCGACTCTTTTTCCAGGTAAAAGCAGCTGAAGTGCAGCTTCAAATGCGCCATAGGTAAAGATTATCTTCCAAGCAACTGCAGTGGGTCTTGGCCATATGTTTAATAATCCCGTCAGTCCATTCTCTTTTAAGTACTCAAACGTTTGACCGACGGACCCATCTGCGTGCACCATTGTGTACCATCTGCACGAAAATTTAAAAAAACCTTAATAACGATATAAACTTTTAGAATCATATATCTAGCTATTAGCCCAGTAGCCTAAAACCAATTGGTGGCCACGGAGTCCAACTTCGAACCTTGGCCACTGACCAGAGAATATCAAATCCTCAAATTCACTTATTAAGGATTCAAAAGATTATAGGCTTAAAACTACCATCCCCCCCAAATTAAACATCATAGATTCGAGATCAGCTCAAACTTAGCCTTATTTTTTTTACATTTTCTAAAAAACCAAACAAGAACTTTAAAGTTTCTGGGTTCTATTTCAGTTACTTTTCTCATAAACTAGTGAGAGTGCACAGCAGATTCAAAAAGACACTATAAGAAAAACACAAAACTAAGCATGCATAACATTAACAATGGATGTACAAACGAAATTAATGGAAACCATAAAACGAAATCAATCTAGATATAATTAAATTAAACTGTATAAGTAGATTTATACTGATCCAAAACGCATCGAAACAGAGACACATACATTCTACGCATATACATAAACACCAGTAAAGATAAAGCATGAAGCAAGAGATTCGCTTACAATAGAATAACAAATGGAGGACAGAAACTGAGAAGCGACAACATCGAAGCATAACTCACGGCGGCTGAATGCACCGTCTTCGACTCCCCGGCCGCCATATTCACTTTATCTCTCTAAAGAGAAACCCAATAAAACCAATCTATGTCTGTCGAACTCGATGAATCTGAAGGAGTGATGGAGTCAACAGCCTCTACGGACTTTAAGTGAGTCTTGGACTACAAGACGAAACCAACAGAGAGAGGGGTCACTTAGTCTGATCTGTAAAGAAATTAGTGTAGATTAAAATTAAAAGATTAAATAATCGGTAGAGATTAGAGAATAGAGACCATGCAATGTCGTGGTTGCGTTGCGTATCTATCTGTCTTGGTACTGAATACTGATTGGATCTATTAAACCTGCCATTGGACCATACAATGTATATATTTGGTCGGATAAATATTATTTTGGTATAGGGTTATTTTTTTCGTTTATAGCCTTTATAGGGTTATTTTTTAAGACCACTTCTTTACGTATCTAGGTTTTTTCTCTTATGAACCACTTCTTAAAGTATCTTGGTTTTTTTTCTGGCTGAAGTATAATACTCAAAACCAAATTTATTTATTTAATTATTATAAATAATCAGTTATCAATCCACACCAATTTTATAAATTTATTATTGATTAAAACCTAACAAATTTAACAAATTATGTATAAATTATGTATCAAAAATATTTGCACATTTTTTTTTTTAATTTTAAAGGTTCGTATATTTTAAATCGTAATTCGGAAAAAAAAATTCAAAAATATTATTGGTTTTGTTTTTTAACACGAACAAAACTAGATTCATTCATGTTTTTTTTTTAAATTATATTTTACAATGGTTTCTCATTACATGGTTTAGCATTTATTATAGTTCATCTGGTTTATGAACTATCATAGTTGGTCTGGTTTAATCTGGTGTTGTGATAATTAGAGATGATGGAGGAATATTTGTAGCTGGATACAGTAATAACTATGGAAGACTGACTACACTAAAGGCAGAGGCTATAGCTATTTATGATGGACTCCTTCTCTGTAGAATTAAAGGATTAAGGGAAGTGAAAATCGAAACTGACTCTGAAATATTAGATAAATTGCTTTCAACAGGATCATAGCCTAATCAACTCAAATCTATACTCTATAACATCAAGTCCCTCACTTGAATTTTCACGTACTGCCCATAGGTTGTTTGTTGTACTCTGTCAAATTGTCACCGCCATCATCTGTCAAAATGTAGCCCGAAACTCATGAGCAATGAAAATGAGAAGAAGGCTCCTAATGGAATAAAGTGAAGCTCGTACTGAAGACATGAAAGCAAAAGAAGCTGGAAAGGTCATCTCAGAAACTCTTGAGAATTCGAAACTCTGAAAAGATAGAGGCAAAATCTTGCGTCATTCAAAGATCTTATTTCGTTAAGGGAAAATTTTATTTAGCCCTTATGTTTCTATTTTCTTAGATATGAGTCATCAAATAATTTACTTTTATTAGTAATCCCGAAAAACTTTAAAAACCCAATTAGGGTTCTTAAAGTCTTGTACTCCTCAAATGAGGTCCTTCAAATTCTAATAAATTGTTCTTTAGCTAAAAAATAGTTTGTATGGTTTAACATCTATTACAATTTGACATTTTTAGCATCTATCATAGTTGGCGTGTTTAGCATCTATCATAGTTGTCATGGTTTAACATCTATCATAGTTGGCATGGTTTCACATCTATCATAGTTGGTATGATTTAGCATTTATCATAGTTGATACAGTTACATATTATGCAGTTTCTCATCATGTGTTTTCGCATCATTAAATTTTCCTTCTCAAATCAAAAAATAACCTCAACTAATGTCTCCAGTCGAAAAGTGTTCCACATAGATTATAAATATTTTATATATGAAAAAAGAATATATGAAAAATATACATCCTGAACACGAATAGGAAAGATAAATTCATTTTATAAAATTGAAAACGATTAAGACTGAGTTTAACAAACATTGACGGAATGATGTAGATTCGTATACGAGAAATCGTTAAAACTCTACTTTATTCCAACGAATGAAAACCAAAGAGAGATAACACATAAAGTTTCAAACAGATCACATGAGGACACCAAATTTAAAAAGGAAATTGTACTGTAGCAATTGAGTTGATGATGAGATTTACAAGTTGGGGACGAAGACACTAAAATTTTGTGCGGACATCTAAAGAGGAAGAAATTGTTATGATGACCATATTACCTTTAATATAATTATGCCAAATTTGGAGTATGTGCCAAGTAAAATAAATTTTTACTTTCACATTTTTCTTAACTATTGGATATTTGAATTTTTTATTTATTTTATAATTACATCTTTTCATAAATTTGGTTCACTATTGAATAAAATTGGTCACGATTTTTATTTTAGCAATACCTTCTTGTTATTTTATTATAATATTATTTTACACATATAATTTGAAAATTCGATATAATTTTAGCAATTTTTTTTATAGCATATCTCTTATAAAAAAAAGTTGCATATTTTTTTTTGAGAATTTGTGATTGTTCTTTATGTTCAAGTGCTAATTTACACTAACCGATATATACACGTGAATTTGTAAAATCATTGTCCATTTCTAACGGAAATCTTGAACATATTTGACCTTGATCTTTAAAAATTTAAGCGTATTTACATACTGATAATCATCTTCTTTGAACAGATTTTCAGTTGAGTTTTCTTGAAGGTCAATAAGATAACGTTGAAGATGATTCACCGCGTTAAGCCTTATGTAACCTGTGCGATACATATCTTTCTTTCTTTATAGCTTAAAAATTTATAGCTACTATTAGCTTCATTTTGATAAACGAGCCATTTAGTTTGCATTTGTAAACTTTTATTTTGTTTTCAGGTTTTTTACCATATGTCACTAAACTTTTAAGCACTTGTAAACATTTTGAAAAATTACCTAATTTATTCAAAACCATAATCACCCTCAATTCTCATCGGAAATGAAATTTGTGTGACCCTCTATAGTGCAAATAGTATCATGATGGTCTTAATGTTATGCCTTTTTAAAACTTTCACATCATATCATATTATTGTATTTTTAAGGCAACATACACCAACCATCTTCTTCTTTTTCTTGAAAGAAAAATCACTTATACATGATCCATGCACTACCTTTTGTACTTTGAAAGCAACAACCACCTACACATTCATGCACCACCTCGCTTTTGTAAGATAATTATTATACGAAATAATAAAATATGTTTTGTATTATATTTATTTAGGTGCTAAACTATATATATATATATAACTTATTTTTTAATTGTTATTTATTTATTGAAGTTTTAATTTTCATTTTTTTATCGTTTCGATCAATTTAAATTAGTTTATAGATGAGTAAAAAAGTATAATTCATTAATGATATGGAAATAATATTTTAAGGACTAAGTTGTAAATAATGTAAATAATGTAAATATAAGGATTAAATTGTAAATAATGTAAATTTAAGGATTAAGTAAGTTCAGTCCTTAAATTATAAATGATGTAAGTTTTAGAGGACATTTGTGACTATGTAATATTGTTAAGGACTAAAAGGAAATTTGTCCTCTTTTGTAACAGATTTCACTTTAAAGCTAAGTCTTGGCTCCTCTATATAAAGGGCAAGGCTTACTTAATAAAGGGGTTGAACACTTTTTCTACTAAACTCATTTGTACTTAAACTTTCTCTCTCTAAAAAATCTCTAACTCTTTCTCTCTCTAAAATTCTGTTATAACAATTTCCTAAGGCAAAATCTATACTTACCAAATTGGCGACTTCACTGAGGACTGAATTAAAAAATCAGTTATGTTCGAATTTGATACAATCTTGTTGTATTTTTTATTCAAAATTTATACAATTAATCCCGAAAACAATCATTCCCTTCGATCGACGATGAAAACTTTAAAAGATGATTTACAGAGATACGAAAATAGGCTAGATGGATCATCTCCGATCCGAACTCAATCTGACATTGAGGTGCGAATGAACCAAATTTTAGACAAGATTAATGCGCTAAACGAAAAGTATGAACGACGAGAACAGGAGATCCACTCAGCAAAGCTCAAATCCAAGGTTAGGAAAGAAACAAAAAATACTGATATGGGAGACCAATCTGATCGATCCTATGTTGATCGACGAGCTACAACTGAGCATAAAAAAGCGCACATAGTGTCTCCTAAAGAGCGATATTCCTCTCAGAAAGGGAAAAAAGACAAGCAAAAGTATATAAACTCTAGTGATGAGGAGGTAGAAAGCTCAGCTTCGGGTTTTAAAAGATACAAGGGTTCTTCGAAAGAGGAATCAGACAGAGAGCAGTCGAGGAAGCATAAAAAGGAAAGCAAATCTAAAAGGGACAATGTTCCTCGTTCTAGGTGGTGCGAAGGAAACACTTCGAATCAGTATGTTGAGACTGATCAAAATTTATATGCTATAATGGGAATAGATAATCAGTTTATTCAAGGTGTCGACTGGAGAACCTCTCCGTTGACAAGTGAAATTCGCTCTATAACGCTTCCGAAGCGTTTTGACATTTCTAAAGTAGAAAAGTTTGATGGGATACAAGATCCCGATGACCACATCGAACAATTTAAAAACTATATGATGAACTTCGAAGATGATGACCGACTGGTGTGTCGTGCATTTTTACAGACTTTTAAAGGAACGACTTTAAAGTGGTACAAGATTTTGACACTTCTTTTTTAAGGCAGTTTGTGGGGAGTAAAGAAATGAGAGCAAATGAAGATACTATTATGCAGTGCAAACAAGCACGTGGAGAGAAGTTGAAGGATTATACGAAGAGATTCGTTTTGACCAAAGCTAGTTTGGACAACTGTGAATAGAATGTGGCGATGACAGCTTTTTGCCATGGATTATTGCCAGAGGATCTGGCCAATGAGACTACAAAGAGAAGAGCCTTAACTTTTGGAGATTTGATGGCTCAAGTTGAGGATCAGATTTGATGAGTCCGGATTTTGTCACCACTCTTTGCAAGAACCGGACAAGGGAAATTCGGACATCATCCATCTAACCGGACAGGGAAAATCCGGACGGCCTCCACTTACTAAACTGTCCGAACAGAACTAATGTACTAAAAACTTAATCACTTTATGATTAAACTAATTACTTGTTTACTTAAAAGCTAGTGGGTCTTTAAACTCGACCCGAATCCATAAAATACAACCCGAAAGCCTATATGGCCCAAAAGATAAAAGGTATAAATACCCAACCATCTACATTAAATGAGGGTAATAAAAATTAAATAGAACCAGGCAGCTCAATTCTCCCTCTACATTCTACCCAAACATTAAATACTCTCAAAATTCCACAAAACTCTAGACAAAAATTACAAACTTACCCTCAAACAAAAATAAACCACATCAAGATTAAAGTCGAAGAGTCAACTAGATTCTGAAGAGGACCGGTTAACACTTCAAAGAACTCGAGTTAGGCGGCCAATAACCAAGGGCAACCCTCAAATGGAAATGGTAATCAGCATGCAAGACAAAAGAATAACAATTTGCCTCCTCAGAGTGGTGGATATTCAAATCACGTTCCATCTAACAACTATAACAGGCCAAAGCCAAATCAATGGGTTAAACCAGAGTATTATGTTGATCTGACAGAGAATGTAGTTGTGATTTGGGATAAGACCAAGAGCTTCGTAAATTTTTGGAAGGCAACTTTAATTAGTAGGCTAATGGAGAAAATGAACAACAAATTTTGCAGATATCATAAGGATATTGGGCATGATACCAATGATTGTATTGCTCTGGAAAAAAAGGTTCAAACTTTGATCGAGAATGGGAAGCTCCTGACTTATGTAAAGTCGCAAGGGAGCAGTTCGAAAAATAATGTTGCATCAACTTCGAAGGCTGCACCAGTTGAGAATTTGATGATCCTAGATTCAAAGCTTGAACCATTTGATGCTTCTTCTGAATATGTGGACAAAGATCCGAACAGATTGCTTTTGACGGCAACCTAAGAGCCCATAGAAAAGGGGCATGTGCGAGATTTATGTAAATTCTTTTAATCGTTTTCCATTTTCAGAGGCGATTCGATAACTGGTAATTCAGAAAGTTCTAGGAAGAGACATGTTGTCAACTTGACAACTCAAATTGAAGGAAAAATGTCTACACATTTGTATGAAAATAATTATTCCTTTCATTTTATTTGATGAGGATGATTTGCGAGGTACATCAGGGCCACATGAAGATGTTGTGGTTATTGGAGCATAGGTGGCTGGGGTCGAAATTTGACGTGTGATTATTGACACTGGCAGTTCTGCTAATGTCCTTTTTAAGTCAACCTATGATAGAATGACAAATCCACCTTAGATTTCTCAATCAGATCAGACAATTATAGGATTTACGGGTGTAACAGCTCGTGTTGTTGGAGAATTCGAGGGTGAAGTAAGTTTGAGAAAATGACTATTTAAGAAGAATTTTTAGGTACTTTTTGTGGTGGTGGACTTTCCCGCGAGTTACAATGCTATCTTTGGAAGATCATGGCTTTCAAGAATGTGTGGGGTGGTATCAACAGTTCATCAATGTTTTAATTATATGGTTGAAGATCAGATTGGGGTCGTTCGAGGCGACCAGAAGGTAGCTAGGGAATGCTATGCCACTGCACTCCGGATCCGAGGGTCCAGTAGTGGGGATTTAATGATGTAAGTTTACTCCTTAAATTATAAATGATGTAAGTTTTAGAGGAAATTTGTGACTATGTAATATTGTTAAGGACTAAAGGACAATTTGTCCTCTTTTGTAATAGATTTCACTTTAAGGCTAAGTCTTTGCTCCTCTATATAAAAGACAAGGTTTACCTAATAAAGGGGTTGAACACTTTTTATACTAAACTCGTTTGTACTTAAACTTTCTCTCTCTAAAAACTCTATCACTCTTTCTCTCTCTATAATTCTCTTATAACAATTTCCTAAAGCAAAATCTATACTCACCGATTAATATTGTTATTTTGTCATTAATGACATGTAATTATTTATTGCATCTGATATTTTTATTATATTGATTATAGTTAACCAATTTTTTTTTATAATTATATATGAACAGAAAAAGTTTAAAAATTAATAAAATAAATAAATAAAAATTCATTATTAAAAAACTACGTTGGTAAAATAATAAACATATTTATTTATATTATATATCTTGATAACATAATAAATTAATGGAAGTATTTCATTAATTTAGAGTCTATAACATAAATTTTTAAATATAATTAGATTCTGAAAATATTATAATAGACTTTAAGATAAATATGGAAGCAATCAAGGTCATTAGGTCATGATATGAACATAAAAGCCTAATTTTATGTAACACAGCCTTAAAATCAAAGGAATATAATTCCTTGTCTTTTTCATTAACCAAATATTATATATATATATATATATATAGTTATTAGTTGCCCCCAAGTGTTAGCTGAGTTAGTTGAGTAAGACATGCTTGTGACCAAATGTTATGAGTTCGAGTTTCTTTACATACGCTTTCTTAGCTGAGTTTGTCACTTTGTATGGTTTACCTTCTGGCGTTGGTTTGCAGGCTATTACGTTAGACTAAGGGTTTATCATGTGCACACTCATTGAGTAGCGGTTGCGGGTTCCCTCCAAAAAAAATAAAAAAAATAAAATAAAAAATCATTAGCTACTAATTAGGCTATAATTTAGACAACTAATAATTATGTTATAATTTAGGTAGCTACTAATTAGAAAATAATATATAAAAATATTTTGTATTTTATCACTCTCCCGCACTCAAAATTGGAGGTTCACAAACATTGAGACTAGTCCAAAAATCCTCGAATAAGATAAGATGCAGCCCTTTTGTGAAAATATTAGCAATATGGTATCTAGAAGTCACATGACGAATCTGAACTACACGTTACGCCACTTTTTCTCGAACAAAATTGATATTCATTTCAATATGCTTTGTGCGCTGGTGTTGGACGAGATTCTCAGAAAGATAAATAGCACTCACATTATCACAATACAACAATGTAACTTTACGGATGAGACAATAGAGTTCCAAAAGAAGATTATGCAGCCAACAAGACTCAACAACAACATTCGTTACCCCTCAGTATTCAGCTTCTGCGCTAGATCTAGAAAGATTAGGTATGCTATAATTTAGGAAACTACTAATTAGGCTATAGTTTAGACAACTGCTAATTAGACAATAATATATACTAAATATATAAAAATATTTTGTATCCTATAAAAAATATAAGCCTAAGGTTCGAAGTCCATAACATATCCTGACCCAAGTTGTTGCCTATAAATATTGCCATACTTTTCATTGATGATAGTTATTACATTTTTATGCAAAATTACTTTGTCTCTAGTTTCTTTTTTTCAAGAAGTTAACCCACTAATATCTCTCAACCAACTTTTTATTACGTTCTCTCTTCTTAGTTTCACTTCTCATACTACTTTCACATGTTGGAAAAGTCACTGCCACTTATTCTAAGACTTGTCAAACCTTTGGTAATTCATATTTACTTCATTTTTAATTTTTATCTCATCTCCTATCACTTTTTATAATCAAAAACCCATTCATACAAAACACATCAATAAATTGGCGTAGTATGTGAGAAACTAAGATCCCAGTAAAATGATTCATATAAAACATTTTTCAAACACCATTCATAATTATAATAGTTTTTTTTTTAAAATCATAAAATAAAAAAAACAACAACATAATTCACTACTATAAGTTCATATCCAACTCTTGTGGTGGAGGCTCTTATTGTGCATGAGATATGTGTTGCTATAAAATATATATTTTTATAAACGATTGGACCAGATGAAGGAGAGCCATATGGCTAAACTGAAGATGATTCACAGCTGATGGTCGATGTTGGTCTGGTGTGTGCCCACTATTTGTGACTTATCAATAACATTGAGAAATAATATGATGCAACTTCTTACATACTCAGGAATCGTTTGCATTATCCCACCAAACTCAAAATCACTTATTCCTATAATATGGCCAAATTTGTAGTAAAATTTTAGAGGCCCAAAAATATGTGGACTTTTGTGGGGAGAGGATACAAGAACAAGTAATGCAATTGTGAAATTACTTATTACTTATTAAGGATTTTTAATATTCATGTCCAAGATCCACAAGTACACATATGGGACAATCGTGAATTCTCGTAATCGTGAATTCTCCCAATCGTGAAATTTATTTCTATTAACTGTCCTTCTTTCATAACTATAAAGTTATTTTCCAAGTTGCATTTGGTATTGTTAGACAGAAGATGATGATAATTGGTTATGATTTATTAAAATGTTACAACCTCATTTAATGAATCATCAAATCACATGTATATCGGATAATCGCTTATGTATAGTTAATCTCATTTTTTTTTCCTAATTGCTATCATACATACTATATTTTCCATTTTATTGGTAATTTAAAGTATGCATTTAGGAACACACCCGTAAAAATAGGGCAATGATGGTTCACAAGTTAAAAAAATATGTTTCTGACCCTAATCTAAGAATTTACATTAAATATACAGAAGATCTTACTGACGAAGAAGGTAATAGAATCTAAATATTTTATAAACTTGGAAAAATATTTCTATGTATTTTTTGAAGTCAACGGTATGGTTGCAGGACCTCCAGTTCTATTAAAGCTTTTAACCATCAGATGCAAGATTTGCGTAGTCTTTCGATATCAGAACTAATTGACAAGATAAAGATTTTACTTATGAGTCAAATAACAAGATGTTGTGCGGATGGTCTAGGTTAGACTAGTAAATTATGCCATGAATTTGAAAAGAATCTTTGGTCAAATTTGGGAATGCATAGTATATGGCTAGTCTATACATCTTCGCGTATTTTTCATGAAGCCCTTTTGGAACCTGTTATGGTTGTAGATATTATAGGTCTCAAATGTTATCGTGGTAAGTGGAAATATGATTGTTTTTCTGCTCTTATGACTTGGCATCCATACTAGGCATTGTGGAGAATTATATGAAATATGATGAGAGTCGTTTTATCATATAAAACTTTTATATGACAACTTACTCATATAAAATTTTGTTTTGATTATTTTTGTTGAAACCTTTAATTCTACTGATTCTCTAGAAATTCTACATATAAACTTTAAAAAATGAGCTGGTAGACTTGAAAAATATATTTCATATAGAGGAGAAGTAATAGTTCGAAATATGAAATGTAGTTGTTGTTTAAGATTTGGTCATAATAAACGTCGATGCAAAAAGTTTTAATAAGATTGATATAAGTGTAAACATATTAGTTTCTTATTTTTAATTTCTTAGTTTTCTGTTTTTATATTCAATTGTTTTTTTAAACGTGAATTGCGAGTCGTGAACAATAGTAAAAAAAAAATATGCGACAAAAATTTGAACAATTTTGAATATAACTTCACGTTTTGTTTAATATAAAACACACAAAAATTAAAGTTCCATTCAAAAAATGTATGAAAGTTTATGCATTTGCTTATGAAAATCTCCTATTCAAATAGGTTAGAGAATAGTTTATCAAAACATGCCTTAAACTTATGCTCGAATGATATGAAGATGCCAAAAAGTTGTTTCCAAAGTATATTTGCGGATGTACTATTAGTTCTACTCATGGGTTTCCTTGTGCATGTAAGATTTGTATGCTGGTAAATGATGGTTGCATATAAATTTATCTATGATCGATAATAGATGACAAACAATTATTTTTGTTACAAAATGTGTTTGTGATAAAGATGAATTTGTGGAAAAATAACTCTTCAAAAGGGAAACTTTAGTCCATGAGTATGATCCAGAACGGTTTTTTACATATTATAAAAAGTGTTTGAATTAATTTATCCCAAAAAATCAATGTTGTTCCCCCAAAGAACCGGTCAAAACAAAATGACATGGAAAAAACCTTATTGATGATAGTTCGATGAAACGATTGAAATCATAATTTGAGCAAGAAATCGAAGAAACTAGTAGCAAAAGCACACCTTCATACTACATCCTTCTAACTTTATAAACAATTACAAGTACCACAAGAATTTTATCTAGTAAAATAAATGAAATCATGTATTATAAAACATGAAAACCTCCTAAAGACATCCAAAAAATGAAAAGTTAAACAAAACGTTAACGAAGAGTTATTATATTATGTTCATATTCCCAAGTATTTTATTGGTTCATTTATAAGATAATAGAAATAAAAATGGATAATTATTATGGTTTTAGGGCTATTACTCATTTTTCGGAAGTAAAAAAGACATGGCCCTATATAAAGAAACGACTAATGAACAAAATTGCTTTGGAGTTGAATTTGTATGAAATTATTTAAGGTGGTCACCAATTTTTAAATGTGGAACTAAAAAAACTAAAATGCATCGATATCTAAGTGGGCTCCAATAACTAGATAGAAGTTTCTGAAATTGTTTCGTCATTATGACCGTTTTTAGATGCATCGTGTGTTTGATTTTGTTATTCCTCGATGAATGGTTTACCTATAAAAGATGTTATGCATCCTCGCATAGAAAGAAGAGAAGTTTGCATCGCTCACATAAATGAGAATATTTTTTCTAACATAAGAATTTTTATAAACCAATCATATATTATGTTCATAGAAATATTATATTATATAATATCATTTTTATTCAAAGAACATGTTTTGCTCTATCCAAACACGTCGTTACCTCTTAATCATGGTTAAAAAATATATGCTCGAGAAGAGAGTGTGTGGGTGGATAAATCCATTATTGGATCATATCGTTTTATTTATGCAAATTCAGAAAGTATGATATGAGATTTTTTATTTTTTTTGGGTAGCTAATATCGACACCCCTAGTCGACTGTAGGTGTATTTTAATATGGAAAATTAACATGTATAAATATTCAACTTGAAACAAAAAATAAAGCATACTAAGCAAATTAACCATCATAATAACTCAAGGCGTAAACAAATTATTTCGTATAATACACATCATAATGCATATAATAAACCACACAAAGGTATAAATTCAAAACGTAAGCCAAAATATAAATCCAAAATCCATATTATAAACAAACAAAACAAGTTCTTCAAATATAACATATGAATAACTAAAATATAAAATAACCTTAGTAGGAGTATAAGTTTATTACATGATAAAATGCGCTCATTATACGTCATTTTGAAAATTCTATACTTATACTTGTTGATTTTCCTCTTCGGTAAAGCATATAAGTTCTCTTCGTGTGTCATGTGGCGCGGAACTTGAAGGATATGTACCTCATTTAACACATGGTATACAATATACCAAAGGTTACTTCAAATATCTTCGTCCTATTCCTCTTGCACGGTATTTTATGTCGAATATTGCACTCATTATTGTACTCTTATACTCTTTGGGTAGAAGGTATCTCCTTTAATGGTGCCAAACGTGGTTTTTACATGTCAAAATTTCCACA
This sequence comes from Limnanthes douglasii subsp. nivea, assembly GCA_036936605.1. Classification (NCBI taxonomy): domain Eukaryota; kingdom Viridiplantae; phylum Streptophyta; class Magnoliopsida; order Brassicales; family Limnanthaceae; genus Limnanthes; species Limnanthes douglasii. The sequence continues at coordinate 129,132,574 of JAUPFV010000004.1, forward strand.
CCCTTATAACTTTTCTCGGTAAGGAATTTATTGGTTTTGCAGTATGTGTTGCATGTTGCTGAACTGTCGACTTATGTGTTCAAATTGGCACGGTTTAATATTATATATTTACTTGAAAATGTATTAAATCATCCCAGATTGTGAAGCCTCTAAATTTATTAATACTTAAGTAAATATGAAATATGACCAATAAAATAATAAATTAGAGTGTTCCTATATATATAATATTAGCTTAATTACAAAATATTTTAAAAACTAATAATATTACGTACCACATCAACCATTAAACCATCAAGATCCATCCACTTAGATTTAAGCTTCTATGAGTAATATTTGTCTACAACTGCATTCATATCTGGAAGCCACACACATAAATGCGGTAAGGTCAGCTCGTATTCCTGCTAACGTGATGGTCGAAAATGACTGTAAACCCAATAATTAACCAACGCAATAAAATCATTAATCTTTTGTTTATCATGTTGGCAACCATATTATAAAGAATGGTACAACTCAGTCGTGATGTGCATCGCCAGATGTACTCTTCTAGTGTGCCTAACTCTCTGAGGGTCGCCAACCAATCAAGGTTGATTTATATCCCGATATTTTCAGTGAATATAGCATTACCAAGCATATACAGTATATACGGCTCGCGTAATATAATACATCTATGCATCAACAACCTCACATTGGCAATGTGTTGTATTAAAATTTCCTTCAACCACGTTACTTAAAGCCTCTTATCTTTACTTTCACCAAGCTTGACTCTCATTATGTTCTTTTGGAGCCCAATAAAATCTAACATAATCTGAACCATGCCCTGTGACTGTAAACCTGTATGTGAATGGGACGTCCTTCAACAAGTAGACTTGTAATGCAAGTACCATAATCTAGCATCCCAATCTTCTTTCTAAAGGAGAAATGTAACTTTCTCGTATAGTCCCAAAAAAATAACATGGAAGAGGTAAATTAGGCCAACAATTGGTAAATGTATCCCATAATAGTCTAGAGATAGTGTTTTGGACGACTCTCTAGACAACTAGTTTGTCTCTCGATTTCTATTTACGCAACGCACTATGCACTGTCTAAAATTGAAATTGCGTTGCCTCAAGTCTCTCCTCCTACAAACCAATAACCATTTTTCATCATACTACTAAATAAACCTAATATAGTTTTAACAACAAATTTAATCATTTACACCCTCATGATATACATGATACATGGTGTGTTTAGTGAATCTCTTAAAATACATCTTTATACGATAGAATTCCATTCATAATAATTTCTCTTAATTACGACTATATTTATTCTCTCTCTTTTGGAATACTTCTCTCATGCCTCTATCTATGCATCAACCGCATCAACCTCTGCAACACCATCTATCGCACCCTTCACCACAATAGGTGGGGATCACCTCTCTGAATAAGCATTTGCTTCCTTTTTACTAAGGTATTTTCTCGTCCTTATTTGTCCTGATGTCGATCTCCACCTTTTGATAGTTATGTTATCTTTAATTTTTTATGAGACATTCTATTATCAATACGAACATAACATAAATAACCAACATTGCAAGCAAACATACATAAAAAATAAGTTTATTAAGTCGATGACAGTAGTCGGTTTCATTAATTGTAAGCATCAAACAAAGTTGACTCAGTTGGTCGACTTCAAAAAGTATAAGTATCATTTGAAGTTCACGTATGGTATCGGCTTTAGTAGGTGTTAGCAGCTTCTAAAATCGACATACATATTCAATTTTACGGATGATAACACATAATGAAACTGATTGTCTACGTCAACTTCAAGTGATTCTTACACTTTATGAAATCGGCTAACAAACTCAAACTTCATAAGCCACTCGCAAAAATGTCTAAAGCCAAACGGTTGCGTTCGAATCAACAATGATAATAATTGAGTTTTAGACAAATCCAACAAGTAAGTTTTACTCATTATAGTTTTTTTTAATAATTATTCTTACCCTAAAACTAATTTAAACATCTATATTTCGATGAATCAATTTTTTTTTCCAAAAATAAAAGTAAAAATTTCAAAATTAGACAACTAAATTCCAAAGAACAAACAATTAATAAATAATGCAAAATTCCAAATTATGATTTGTTTTTATCTTTGTGGCATTTTTTGAAGGGACAAATATTTTGTTTTGAAATCTTATATTTAAACTGAATTTTAATTATATATATAAACAAAATTGGACCGTTATATTTGAAAAGAAAAGACCTTATTTAACTTTAGTGGGGCAGTATATAACTATAACTATTACGATATCGAAATTTTTATTGCATGAATCCGACGAATGGAAACGCAGATATTAATACTTGTCTTCTATTAATTTGAAACTATAAAATAGAAACCATTCCTAGAAGCAGATCAAAATCAAATTTTATTTTGCAAATTTTGTATTTTCCTCAACATAAAAATAAAAATATTTTTAAAAATATATTAGGTAAGTGATAGACGAAATGCTACCAAAGAATCCTAACTTTTTGTCTCCATATTAAATGATTAAAGTATAGAAGAATTATTAAATATAATGCCTATCTTAATTTTGATTAGGATTGGTCACCAAATACGTCAACGTCTTATAAGAAAATATTTTAAATTAGTTTTTAAAATAATTATATGATAAAAACTAGACATGGTTCCATGTAAGTCGTATATATTTTGAGTTATTTATTTGTAGGGAAGTTACCGCACAACCAAATCTAGTATAATCGATAATTACTAAGAAAATTAACTTTAAAAAAATTTACATTTGTTTTAGTAATATTTTTAAAACACAATTTACATACTATATGTATAACTTTTAATTACATATTAAAATTGATTTTTATATTTCTATCTTTTTTTCTAATTTTAACTTGATTTTTATAAAAACAAATAAAAATATCTTTTATTTTAAAAAGACGATTGTACAGAAATTGACAAGCAATAGGTTTGGGGATTTTTTTTCAAGTTCAAATTCACAACCAAATTGTTCTTAACTTCGCAACTAATCAACATTTATTTTTACAAGATTTATTTCGCAATGAAATTGCACATAATTTCACAATTCCAATTTTTTTCAAAAAGTTTTTACACTATAATTTCACAACTAAAACAAATTAAAAAATATATTTCATGGATACAATTTTGTTCATCTTAAAAAAATCATTGGTATATTTGGATATTTTTTTAAAGTTATGATTTGAAAGATACCATATTTAAAAAAAACACAAAACGAGAGAAAACGGCTAGAGGTATATTGGTATTAAAAAAAGTCGATGGATTATCTGTAATTATTAATTTAACATTAGATGGTTATCCGTACTTTATATCGAATATTGGATTACCTATTGGTAAATAATTTGATGTTGGGTGGTTATTGGTATATTACTTTCTTTAATATTAACCTAATTTTATTTACTTAATTTACATTTTTATCTCATTTATTCCAAATCTAATTTAATATTATATAAATTAAATTATCATCCTTTATATTAGGAATCAAACGTATAAACTAAAGAAACAAACAAAAATAATTAAAAATCAAACAAAAATTTAAAAAAACCTTACTTTCACCATATTGGAAATAAAAGAAACAATAATGGAATCAAGTCTAATGAAGACCGTATAATATTAAGTGGAGTTATACTTCATCTATGGTTTAGAATCGAAAAGTTAATAAATTTATGGCAAATTAAGGTTTTTGGATTTTGAAAATGTCAACAAGATGCGTCAATATTCGTATAAGATGTCGACTCATCATGTCAACATCTCTAAAATCAAATGTCACATAATATCGAAGCATGAAGTCGACATTCAGTATTATTATCTCCTTCGTGCATCTACATTAGGTAACATTGGATTTGTTAACTAACAACGATACACTAAGTCGAAAATCTGTACTAATTTTGACTCAATTTGTCGAGATTAATTGACTTTTATGTAATTTTTAGTTTACACGGGTTTTGGTTTATGACTTAATTTACCTTCTTGTCTCGGTTTTTAAATTTTGTAAGGAATAAAAATCAATATATAATCAATTACTTATGAATAATTTTCACACGTATTCAGCCACATTATATATACTAATAGACTAACAACTTGACGAGTTAATGAAGCCAAATAACATAATGGATTATAATGCAATACTCTTCCTCAAACTCACAATGCAATAGAAATAAAAACTATGAGTTTGCTATACATAAAACGAAACTGAGATTCCGGCCGAGTATTCAATCTTCCAACGATCTTCAATTGTAATCCAAATACCAATGAAAATTTCAAATTTAAAATCAAAATCAAAATTGCAAAGCCAAATACCAAATCCAAATAACATTAACCAAATCCAAAAGCCAATACTAATTAAAAAAAATTAAAAACCAAATTAAAATACTAAATCAATGTCGAAATCCAACTAAAACAAAAACCAAAACCGAATCGAAGTCCCAATCCAAAACCAAACTAAAAACCAAAACTGAATCCAAAAACTCAATTGAAATCCAAATTCCAAATCCAAAAAAAAAATGCCAAACATCAAATGACAAATGCAATATAAATACAATCCAAATCGAATCCAAACATAAATAAAAAATCAAATTTGAATCCAAATGCACATAAAAGTCAAAATCAAATCAAATAAAATCCAAAAGAAAATCGAAACCCGAATCATATTCAAAATAATTAAATCCAAACCCGAATTATATTCAAAATAAGTAAAATATAAACCTAAATCAAATCCAAAACTAATTCAAAACCAATTCTAAATCTCAGTCAAAATTTCAATGATAATCTACAACCTTTTTATCTTTTTTTATTTTCATGACTAAAAATACCTACAATAGCTCGGTGAGCAAAATAGTAGAAGACAACTAATTTTTCCCTCGATGGACAGTGAAAACAATTGTTCGTCAGTATAATGAAGACAAAAAAATTAAACTCAAAATATAAATCACACTTTGATACTATGTATAAAATAGAGAAATTAAAAGAAGATAAACAAAAGGCGACTAAAGTTTTATTAATTGCAATGTGTCTCTTAGATGAGCTTGAGTAACATTATATAGATTAATAGACTAATAATTAATGGGCTAATGGGTCCAAGTAACATAATAGACTAATAATTAATGGGCTAATGGGTCCAAATAACATAATAGACTATAATGTTAACATGTTATAGTTAGGAGATTTTATAATGATGAGAATATTGGGAGAGCTAAGATATTATGTTTTGTTTGCAAAAAAATCTGGACTGTATAGGAAATAACATAAGAAACCTAATGTTAAGAGAAGATAATTTATGACAAAAATGTAATTGTCCATTTAGATTTAGGGATTATCTTGTTACAGAAGTAAATTATTGATTCTAACAACTATATGCAAAAGACATAATCATGACCCTATGAAACTCTTATAAAGATGCCATGAAGTGAGAAGTTGTAAGTAGATGAAGAAGTAATCGTTACGAAACTGTCTAAGCATGGTGCTTATCTTTGGGAAGTTTTAGTCAGTTTGAAGAATTAAAAACCTATAAATTATCCCAACATACGTCATATTTATCATGCAATACACAAACACCATACATCTGAGATGCGCGACCACTCACATATGCAAATTTTTGTTGGGTAAATTGAAGGAAATCAAATGTGCTAAATGGCCTTTGATGATAAATAAGGGGTATGAACTAATCACAGATATATTATTTCATAAACTCCACTTCTATTGACCTTGTAAGGACATTCTCACATGTTATGATTATGGATAATACCCACAAGGCTACGAGGTATAAAATGCCACTTATTGATATTGACGGGGTTACATTAACGAGTTTGATATTTTGAATTATGTTCATTTTGATGGGTGCATAAAAGTTTTCCAACCACACTTAGGCGTTGAATAAACTTAACTTGCTCATTTTGGAAAATAAGTGTGTATCACCAAATATTATGATGACATATAAAGAATTAACATTGATGGGGGAAATCGATAAGATATTTCTAGAGGCAAGACATGTGTTATTCAAATTTAATATAAGCACAAATATTCTTACAAATATAAAGAAATTATTTAAGAATAGACGACGTCAGACGACTTTCTTGCGTTTTTAAATTTGATTATGTACTCGGAGATTGCGAGTCATAGAGAAACATAGCGACAACCAAATATATATATATATATGATATCCTAAGGCGTGAGAGTATACTGAAACATTATGGCTCAAACCATACAGTGAAAATTCTTTTGTGCATACACTAACTAACATATGAAGCACTATAAGAATACTACAAAAAATTAATAAGTTCATTCATTCTCATATATTAAATTGATATTCAAATAACATAACCAAACTAATATTTTGCTACTAATGAAGATATGCATCTTTGAAGCATTTATCAGGGCAAGCTAAGTATAATTTGAACAATTTTGGGCAAAGCTTGACATTTTGCTCAGTATCCAACACATGAAGATAAAAGTTTCGTTCGAGAAATATATGCAAATCTCATGAAAATTATATGAAAATTTCATATTCAATGATGTTAGAGAATGAGTCAATGAAACATCTCTCAATGTGGATGTGTTGTTAAGATGACACATGAGTTATTATGTGCATGCAAGATAACTATTATCGTTACATAAATTGTATTATGAATTATTCAATGATCAAGAAGAGGTGGTAAGCTTTAAACCTTTTTACGAAAGATAAATGCAACGAAGATGATACGTGGATAAAAAATATTAAAATTGGTTAGTTTAATTTGTGATTATAAACCAGGATGAATGCTATATTTGGTATTAAAGGTATTTGAAGAACTTGATCCCAAAATAACCCAAATTATTCAATCCAAAGAACCGGTAAAGATGAAAGGGCATGGAAAAAACATGTCAACGTTGGTTCAACAAAATGAAGAATCACATTTTGAGCATATCATCGAACAAATCGATAACAAAATAATACCACCATAATACATCCTTAAAGCCCAATAAAAATTACAATCCTCTTGGGAACATAACCAATTCAAAGAAAAATAATAACTTAGCCTAAACTAACAACACCCCACAAAACACCCAAACACCAACAAGTTAATCAAAATTTGTTTCACTAACATATTCTCTCGTGTATGACTCTGTAAATTTTGAGGTAACAAATGTATGAATGGATGATCGTTGTGGTTTTTAGGCTATAAGTCACTATTTTTTCAGAACTCAAGATTCATGACCGCATGTGAGGAAATAAGTAATGAAGAAAATTTTATTGGACACTCATTTGTATGAAATTTCTTATGGTACTCATGAAAGCGTAGATGAAAAACAATATAGGCTCGATTACTTTGATATAACTGTCGGTACTTCGAACAAGAACAAGCACTCAATATTTGTTTATGTATTATGGTCATATTTAAATACATCGTGTGTGTATTTTATCTTCAATACTTGTCGACTTATTTACCGTTAATACATTTTCCCTCTCTCAACGAAAGAAAAAAGGTTTGCATCACTTACGCGAACGAGAATAATTTCATCGTCGTAAAAAAATTATTAATTACATATTTAATACGTTAATAACATAATTTTATTTTTATAATATCGTCTGTATCAAATTAACAAGTTCTCATTCATCCGAAGGGAAGGAAAAAATCTTATGTAGACTAGCTCTCTAACTAACTACTGCACCAAATACTATAAATAGATAGCCCAAAGTTAATTTACTTGTATCAAAACAACCTCTAAAATAAAAGTCTACGTACCCTTTGAGTATATCATCATATCCATGATTTTTATTAAAACGTACTCAAACATCTAATATACCTTTCTAGTATCTCATGAGCCATTTAAGAGTATTCTAATGAGGTCTTCCCAAATCAACCATAAATCTGCTCAAAACTCTAATTGTGTGTGTAAGATCTGACATAATACAAATCATAACATACATGATAATGTATCTCTTGTATGGTACCATTGAGATTTAACTGAACATTAATATCAGTTTCAACATATCTACCTTCGTACATTCCAAACTTCATAAGCACCTTATGTATGTTTTATCTTGGACATAAGAATAAATAACTCCTCATTATGCTCTTCTTAGTGTATATTCGTAAAATCCTTTTGGTTTCTCTCATATCTTTCATTTCAATTTCTACATTTAGTTGATTCTTCAAATTATAGTCTTATTTAACATCTATCAATCAAGCCCTTATTCCCTTGCGCACGTATACATCCTACGTGGCAAAAGTTGGGCCCGAGGGCTATCTATTTATAGTATTTGGTGCAGTAGTTAGTTAGAGAGCTAGTGTACATAAGATTTTTTCATTCTCATCTAGATAAGATAAATATATGGTTGCTAGAGGGCCCAAGAACTCCTTAGGGGTTACCAGACTAACAGTAAGGGCCCGAGGGTCGCTCTTAAAACCCACCTGATGAAAGCTTTTGACAACGTTCGTTGGCACCTTATCCTTAACATTTTGGTGGCTATGAACTTCCCGGAGCAGATGATTAGTTGGATTATTCAATGCATTGCCACCCCTTCTTACACTGTTAATGTTAACGGTGATCCTCACGGGCTTTTCCAAGGGAGAAAGGGTCTTAGACAAGGCGATCCCTTATCTTTTTTTTATTTGTCTTGGTCATGCAAGTTCTTTCCAGTATTCTTAAGGAGAAAAGTAGTGATGCGAACTTTAATTTCCACTGGAAATGTCACAAGCTTAAGATTGTCAACCTCTGCTTCAAAGACGACTTGATGATATTCTGTCGCGGTGACATTAATTCCCTCAATCTCATTAAGGATGGTCTAAATGAATTCTTTGATCTATCAGGCCTCAAAGTTAGCCCTCAGAAAAGCCACATCTTCCTCTCTGAGGTTAACTCCTCTCTTAGATTGGACCTAATCAATATATTGGGATTCAATGTAGGCTCAATCCCTGTTAAATATCTTGAAGTCCCTCTTCTCCCGTGTCGGATAACGACTGTCGATCCCTTCTCGACCAATTACTACCCGTATTGCCTCTTGGACTTCCAGAAACCTCTCTTATGTAGGTAGGCTTCAAATCATTAAGTCTGTGCTTTTTGCGGGGCAAGCTTACTGGTCTTCGATCTTCATTCTGCCAGCTAGAGTTTTTAAAGAACTCTCCCAATCTCTTCTTCGTTTTCTCTGGTCTGGGCCTGAGATGAAGGCGTCTGGTGCTAAAGTGGCTTGGTCTGCAGTGACCTTGCCCTTGTTAGAGGGAGGCTTTGAGATTCTAGACCTAAAAATTTGGAATCAGGCGGCCGTCCTCAAATATTTGTGGTCCATCGTTAGTAAACATGACAACTCAATCTGGTGTGACTGGATTTACTCTGAGAAGATTAAAGACAAAAACTTTTGGTCTTTAAAGATTGACTCTTCTCTCTCATGGGCTTGGAGGAAAATTTTAAATCTTAGGCCTCTAGCTAGCAAGTTATATATGGTGGCGATTGGTAACGGGAAGAATACCTCATTCTGGTTTGACCTGTGGTTGCTATTAACCTATTTGGTCAACCACTATGGGTCTAGCATTATTCGGGATTCTCGTATGGGGTGTAATCTCAAGGTTTCTGATATCATCCGAGATGGCCTTTGGAATCGGCCACTTCAATTAAGGTCTGCTAGAAACCATCGCACTTTCTAAGAGATCAACCATCTCACCCTCTCCCTCCCTCCTTCTTGTATCATCTGCAACGAAGTCCACTATTGGATTGCTAAGAGAGGAGTCACTAAGTTCACAATCAAGGACGCCTACAATGCCATCCGTACTCTTTTACCCAGTGTTGGGTGGGTAGGGTTAGTATGGCATAAAGTTACTATTCCCCGCCACTCTTTCATCTTTTAGCTTGCTATCCAATGGAAACTTTCCACCCGTGATAAGCTTCTGAGCTGGGGTTTAAATACTTCTCCGAATTGTGTTTTATGTAATTCTACCTCTGAAACCATTGATCATATCCTTTATGGCTGTAGTTACACTCAGAGAATCTGGGAATACGCAAGCTCCAAGCTTGGTTTTACTTTAAGTTACAATGATAATTGGGTCTCTTGGATTCATGAGGCGTCCAATCTTACCACATATTTTCTGTGGTATCTTACCGCATATTTTCTGACCTGCGGTTCAGATTTCATGGTACAAAGGTTGTCTGGCCAACTCAACCCCTTTAATTTCTAACTTAATGTTGTTTTGTTTTCAGAATTGATGCAGACTTCTGTCACTTCAAGTCTGAGTGCTTTGCTGACTTATAATGCTGCTGCTTAGTCTCATTGTCTTTGATCACTTCCATCGTCACTTCCGTCACTATTTCTTGTCTTTTTTTTTATCATATTAGTGTTAATACTTCGCTATACTTTGTTGTACTTGTTAGGTCAAGATAAGGTCAATTTCTTCGGTTTCTTTCTTCACAACTCTTAAGCCACTCCTCGGGGTATACCCCATGTATTTGTAAGAACCTTTCTTATTTATATTTAATGCATTTTTAGACCAAAAAAATATTGTGAAATTTGGTGTGGATTTTCTGTTGGTTTATAGTTTTATATGATTTTTATATTAAAATTAGTAATGGTAATTGTATAGTAATTATTATTTTTAAATATTTAATATATATACTAAATATATTGATAAAGTTACTTATATAATATCGAATGTCAAAAATCTGAGATCAATTATAGACAAAAGTATTCATAAATACTTACTCAACTATTTCATTACCACTCAATACTTAAAAATTGTATACTATCAATAATTATCTCTACCGGGTTGGAAAACCATAAGGTAATTCTTTTTTTTTACTTTTTCTTTTTAATTGTTATTTAAAAATAATATCTTTATTTTTCAAATCGTAACTCGGAAAACAAATCCGAAAGTACCATCAGATTTTTTTTTAAGTCGGACAAAAATATATCAATTAAAGATATATTTTTGGATTTTTTTGTGGATTTTGTTTTTACAGTTAAAAATGTACAGAACTCTTATGGTTAAAAATATACACAACTCGCACAGCCGGATTATAATGAAATATTCTTATGTTTAGTATTCAATAAACTCGCATGGTTAAAAATGTACATAATTCTCATGTTTAAAAATGTACAGAACTCTCATGGTTAAAAATATAGAGAACTCTCATGGTTAAAAATCTACAGAACTCTCATGGTCAGTTGTATCATAATGAAGAACTCTCATGTTTAACATTCAATAAACTCGCATGGTTAAAAATGTACAAAACTCTCATGATTTAAAATGATAAAACTCTTATGTTTAATATTCAATAAACTCTTGGTTAAATATTACAGAACTCTCATGGCTGGAAACATAATGTACATAACTCTCACGGTTAAAAATGTACAGAAGTCGCATGGTTAAAAATGTACAGAACTCTCATGGTTAAAAATGTACAGAACTCTTATGGGAAAAAATGTAGAGAACTCTCATAATTAAAAAATTTCCAGAACTCTCATGGTTGAACTCCCATGTTACTCGTGATTTTTTTTATAAAACAATTCAAAAAATATTATTTATGGATCTACTTTTGTTCGTCTTAAAAAACAAATCCGATGGTACTTTTAAACTTTTTTTTTTCGGAGCTCCGATTTGAAATATATGGATATTTTAAAAACCTAAAAGAAAAAGAAAAATTAAGAACAAAAAAATTTAGTTTTCAAGAATTAGAAGTAGTTACGTGGCTGGTGATGAAGCGTGGGTATTTGAAATTTTGTTAAAGAATTAGGTATTGACTGAGAGTTATATTGATGAGATGAGTATTAAGTAAGCATAAATAATAGTTTGGGTATTAAATGACAATATAGTTTGTAAGTAGGTACCTCTATTATTATTATTTTTTATTATATTTGATAAGGTCGGTTTTTTTTGGAAAGACACTCCTGTGAAAATTGGAAGGGAAATTCGGATATATCTTGGACCACGCAAATTAAGAACAATTCGACCAGTCAATACGTAACTCAGCTCTGTGCTAACATTGAACCGGGTGCAGGATCCGACCCATAAGGCCCATGACTGAAAGAATTAGTATAAATACCCTAACCAACTTCATTTAATAGGTTGTATTTTTTCTAAAAACATTGAAGACAATAATACACCTCCTTTATCTCATTACTCATTATCCAAAAAATAAGATTCAACTCACAAACTCCCTAAAATACCCTCAAACCACAAATTATCCTCACCAAATTTGCGACTATAGTGGGAGGCGACGGTGCCTGAATTACAGATTCAAAACCAGTAAAAAAAACCAGCTCGGATGGATCCGAATGTACAAAATGCTCCACCTCCGGAGGTGGAAGGAGTCTAAGAAAATAATGTGAACACTATTGTGTCTCATGTTAATTATAATGGCAATGAAAAACAATCCATGCAAGAAGAGTATGATTGACTACGGGATGAAATTGAGGCTTTAAGAGCCTAGAAACAAGCAGAAAAATGAATTAAAGAAAAATCCGGTGCGTCAGCGCTCCACCCCACTGATAACCCTGGTGAAAATGAGAAGTCCATAAAGACTCATCTCAACTCCAAAAAAAAACGCATCGATCCAAACGAATAGAGAGTTCCACGTTGGAGTCTTCTAGCAGTTCATCTAATGATTCAGATCTTGAGGAGTCAGTCACATCTAGTAGTGATGAAGGTTGATTAAATAAAAAAATATGGCTGACCAAGAAGCATTCAATTATTAAGGATATGCATGGCAGGATAAAAAAGTATCAAGGAAAAATGAAGGGTTTAGTTGATCAGCATATTGACCGTTTGCTGAATGATCCATTTGCTTTCCAATCCGAACCCGATGTTTTTGCTACTCCTAATGAGGATACTGTGTTTAATCGTACCCAAAATTGGAGGCAATCACCTTCGTCTTTAAAAATACTTTTCGGACATCTTCCCAAAAGATTTGATAGTTCCAAGATGGAAAAGTATGATAGAAGCAAATATCCAAATAATCATCTTGAACAATTTAAAAACTTCATGATGAATTTTGATGATGATGACAAGCTGCTATATAGGGCTTTCTCTCAAAAATTTAAGGAAAGTGCCCTCAAATGGTATAATAGTCTCCCTCACGTATCCATAATTGTTTTAAATATATTTTGGGTTGCTTTCCGTAGGCAATTTGTTAGAAATAAGGAGCTTAAGGGTAATGGTGACACAATTATCCATTGTGCCCAATAACCGAACGAGTCATTGAAAGTATATATTACTAGGTTTGTAAATACGAAAAATGAGCTGGCTGATTGGTTTGAACAACTTATAATTGCCTCTTTGAGGCATGGCCTGAGTTCGGGTAATTTGGCTGATTCTGTGACCCAGAAGAAAGCCATGACATTTGGAGGGCTGTTCAATCAAGTCAAGAAATAGATTAATGTTGAAGAAACTAAGAAATCTAGAGTGCCTCGCCATGTCAGATCCACAACTACAGCATCAACACCTCAAACAACTACCCAGTCCAGTTACAGATCAAAGAAAACTGGACATAGGTCTTATCGTCCTTGAAAAAATTAATCCAACCAGAACCAGAACCAACAGGTTAAAAGTAAAAGGGAACCTTGGGTTCAACTTGAATGGTTTGCTGAATTAGGAGAAAGTGTGGCTATGATATATGATAAAACTAAAAATGATGTGCACTTTAGAAGGCCGACCGCATTACAGTCTCCTAGGGAAACCTGGAGTACCCGTTTCTGTAAATATCATAACGACATGGGGCATGATACTCATGATTGCATAGAATTAAATCAAGAGGTGCAAAATATCATTGAAAGGAGTAAATTAGGGGCTTATATTAAAAAACAAGGGGCAACATGCCAGATAATGCACCATCCAACACAAATACTCTCCGAACGACTCCTTCTGTAGCTCCTGGAACGTTTAGACAAGAGGATACCATGGTGATTATTGAAAGGTTTGATGTGGATTCTGAGTACCTTGATCCAGATTCGGGTCGGAATCAGGTAGGGGTGATATTGGACAAGACTGCTACTGTTTCCGATCTGGTTAAATATTTTGAGGGAGATACTATGACCGCACCTTCAAGTTGTTCAAGAAAAAGGCATGTCAACAGCTTGACTACTCAATTAGATGGGATAATGTCCATACATCTATACCAAACTCCAGCTCCTTTCATAGTTTTTGATGAGGATGAACTGAGAGATATTGCAGGACCTCATGAAGACTTCGTGATGATAGGGCATCAATAAGAGGAAATAATGTACGTCGAATCTTGTTGACACGTGAAGTTCGACAAACATATTGTTTTTGAATACCTATAAACAAATGAAAAATCCCTCGGTTATTCAACGTTCGAACAAAACTATTGTGGGATTCACTGGGAGTTCGGCAAACGTAATTGGAGAGTTCGAGGAAGAGGTATTGTTGGGGAAAGGGCCTTTTAAGAAAATGGTGAAGGTATTGTTTGTTGTGGTTGACTACCTAACATCGTACAATGCTATATTTGGAAGATCTTGGCTTTCCAGGATACATGTTGTAGCCTCTACTATCCATCAGTGCTTAAAATATGTTGTGGGTGCATAAATGGATGTCGTCCGAAGCAGTCATAAGGTAGCTAGAGAATGCTATGTAACATCTCTTGCCTCGAAGTCTTTGGAGGCAGTCAAAGTTAACAAAGAATAGCAGTTATTGGAGCCTTCCACCGATGAGAATGAAATTGATGATCCAAAAGAGGCTCCTAGTGTTATAATACTTATAAATAAGTTGAAGTCCATTTCATGGCCAAGGGAAAACATGGTAAGATTGGTACTAAGTTGCCACAAAGTTTGAAACAAAGGCCATTGTCTTTCTTATCGGACAATTTACATGTGTTTGCATGGTGTAATGATGGTGTAACCGTGGTACCCGCTGAATTAATTTGTCATAAGTTGTCAGTTTGAACTGATGTTGGACCAGTTGTACAAAGAAGAAGGTCCTTTTCCAAAGAAAAAACAGATGTGATTGTGTAAGAAGTTGATCTATTGACCAAAATAGGCCACATCAAAGAATCTCAGTCACTATTATGGATTTCCAACCCTGTTTTGGCCAAGAAAAAGAATGGCAAGTGACGCATGTGTATTGACTTCATTGATCTTAATAAGGCATGTCCCAAAGATCCTTATCCCGTTCCTCGGATAGATCAGTTAGTGGACTCTACCTCTGGGAACAAGATATTGTCCTTCATGGATGTACTTTCAGGGGAAAATCAAATACAAGTAGATCCGAATGATCAAGACCACACAACTTTTATTACAGACCGAGGACTTCATTGCTACAAAATGATGCCATTTGGATTGAAAAATGTTGGGGCCACTTATACAAGGCTAGTAAATTAAGCCTTTGCTAGTCAAATTGGCAAGAATATGGAAGCATATATAGATGACATGATGGTGAAGAGCCTCGAGGAAGATGCACACATTTCCGACCTTCAAGAAACTTTTTAAACTTGGAGTCCATCAATTTAAAATAAAACCCAGAGAAATGTGTTTTTGGGGTCCGATCCAGAAATTTCTTAGGTTATGGCATAAGTGAAAAATGGATTCAGCATGATCTAGATCAACTAAATGCTCTGTTAGCTATGGATCTTCCTTGAAGCACTAAAGAGGTTCAAAGACTAACCAGACGTTTGGATGCGTTAAACAGGTTCATTTCAAGATCATCTGACAAGTGTGCTCAATTTTTCCAATTATTAAGGAATGCCAAAGACTTTAATTGGTCTCTATAATGTGAACACGCTTTCTTTGAAATCAAGAAGCATTTATCTTCGCCTAAGACACTATTCAAACCTATTTAGAGGGAGAAACTTTATATATACTTAGCTGTGTCGGAGTATGCAGTAAGTGTTGTGCTAGTAAGAGAGGTGGATAATTACCCCCGTCCGGTTTATTATGTTAGCAAAAGTCTATTGGATGCTGGAAAAAGATATTTGAAGTTAGAAAAGTTAGCATTAGCATTGGTAATAAAAGCCATAAAAATGAGACCGTACTTCCAAGCACATTTGATTATTGTCCAAACATCTTTTCTTTTGAAGAATGTTCTCCAAAAGGCTAATATATCAAGCAGAATGACCAAGTGACCAGTTGAGCTGGGTGATTATGATATTGATTTTGCACCTCGAACTGTAGTAAAAGCTCAAGCGGTGGCTGATTTTTTAGTAAAGTTTCATACGGATAGGCCCTCATAGCAAAGGCAAGCAAACCAGTCTAAGAAAGAATGGGTAGTCCGAATAGACGGTGAGTCTGGTACCATGGTATGTGGGGCAAGAATTTGTTTAAGTTCTCCTTATGGTGATACTATATATGTTTTTGTTTCAGGGCCTCTAATAATGAGTCAGAATATGAAGCAGCCATAGCCGGTCTAAGATTAGACCTTATATATGGAGCAAAGAGAGTCCGATTGATGAGTGAGTCCCAACTACTTATTCATCATGCTCAGGGGCAGTATAAAGCAAAGAAGGAACAACTAATAAAATATTTGTTGATACTAAGAGAAGTTGCTACAAACTTTAAAAGAATCCAATACGAACATGTCCATAGATCAGAGAATACTGTGGCTGACTCTCTAGCGACCATAACCTATTCTGAAGCCTACCCATGGATTCTTATGCAAGAATACCCCTCAATAGATTCAAGCCAAGAAAATGGTAAAGTGGATGAAGAAAGATATGAGCATATTTTTCATTCAACCTAAAGACTGGAGATATGATATTTTTCAGTTTATTTCCGATTGAGTTTTACCCCCGGATAAAGCCCTGGCTAAGAAGATTAAGTATAAGGCTCATGGGTTCCTGTTATTGAGAGAAATTTTTTATAAGAAATCTTTCAACAGACCCCTCTTGCGTTGTTAAGGATTTGAAGAATCCCAAAATGTTCTTTCCAAACTGCACGATAGAAAAGACTCTACACATTGTGGCTATAATGCCTTAACCAGAATAGTCTTTTTAGCAAGGTACCACTAGCAAATAATAATGGAAGATGCCAAAAATATAGGTAAGAGGAGTGATCTTTTTCAGAGATTTGGGAATGAAATCCATGTGCCAACAGTTCTCATGGAGTCCATATCCGAACCCATACCTATTGATATATGGGGTTTGGATTTGGTTAGACCTCTTCCAATGGAATCCAGAGGGTGTCGAACAATAATAGTGACAGTTGACTACTTCTCTAAGTGGATAGAAGCAACACCCTTAGTTGGAACCATTTCTAAGGCGGTTATAAAATTTATTCTATCCAACATATGTTGCAGATTTGGAGTTCCCCGGAGAATCACTACAGACAATGGGCCACAATTTGATAATAAAGACATGGAGATGTTTTGCACTTCCAGAGGAATTCAACATTGTTTTGCTTTTCCTTTCCACCCTCAAGCTAATGGGCAAGTTGAAGTTGCAAATCGAATGATCTTGTCAGGGTTAAGAAATAATCTGGAAGGTGCTGTAGGAAAATGGCTAAGTTATTTACAAGAGGTGTTGTGGGCTTACCAAACTACTCCATGGACTGCTACACAAGAATCCCATTTTCCCCTCGTTTATAGGATGGATGCATTCACACCCATAGAAGCTACTTTACCATCCTTCACGATCCAAAACTATTCTGAAAAGACAAATGATATGACAGTAAGAAATGAGTTGGATTTAATTGAAGAAAAAAGGGTCAATGCATATTTAAAAACAACACACTATCAGGGTTTAATGAGAAGTAGATTCGCATCTCAGGTTAAAAGAAAATATTTCCAGTTGGGAGACAAAGTCTTAAGAAATGTTTTATTGCATACTAAAGAAAAACAGTTTGGAAAGCTGGCTCCGAACTGGGAAGGCCCTTATATGGTATGTGAAAGAGTCAAGTCAGGGACACATAGACTTCAAAACAAGGGGAGAAGAGTTTTGAAGCATCCATGGAACATTGAACATCTCAGGTTATATTTAGAATAAATCTCTCTTGTAAATATTTACTTTGCCATATCTTAGTGTAAATATTAGGAGGCTATACTTTTACCTACCCTAGTGGCGCCATGAGGTTTTAGCGAGGTGTCCGGGTTTTTAAATCAATGGTATCTTATGCCTTCTTCAAAAGTTTTGTGAGTAATATGAGGAGATCGGATAAATTGAACACCTATTAAACACCCCGGCTCTCAAATGAAGTATCTTTGAGATGATCAGATTTATTAAACACTTAATCAGATTTATTAAACATTCGTGATTGGAGTTATTCAACACTTTCATTCTTCAATATAAGATATTTTGAAATGATTAAACACTTATTAAAAAGATCGGAAATATTAAAAATTATTTAAACATTAGCCATAAGAAGAAAAATGTGTTCGTGCAAAAGAAAGATTTGACATTATAACCTGATCGGAATTGGTGAGGATAATTATCTCCTGGGGGTAGGCTTGTAATTTGTTTGATGTTTTAAAGAAGTATGTGGGTGTTTTATGTTTAGAGTAGAGAGTAGAGGGAGAATTAAGCTGGCTGATTGCAGTTAATTTTCATTACCCACACTTAATACAGGTGGTTGGGTATTTATACCCTTAAACTTGGGCCCTTATGGGCTTTCAGGTCATGCTCAATGGACCCGGGTCATGTTCAAAGACCCATAAGCTCTAAGTAGGAGAGCAAGTTGCTTAGTCAAGAAGTGTTTAGGTTTTTTAGTACTTTTGTCATAGTTCGAACAGTCCAGTAGAGCTTTTATTCGAAGTGATCTGTCCGGTCCGGAGGCCTAGGACCGATCTGTCCCTGTCCGGGGAGCAGGCAGAATTCAGACTCATCAGGAGCCCCCTTTTTAGTTGTTTGATCAAGTATTCTTGTAAAAAACCTGAAAAACAGTCCGACCTTAGGGGTAGTTTTAATCCGGACAAGTCTGTTTGCCTTATGGTTTCATCCGGACTAATAAAGCTCCATGAATCCAAACGGTTTTTTTGCCAGAGTTCGCGGGACACGTGTCGTTATCTGATTGGTTGCTTCAGCTGTTTTATCAGCTTGAATTTCGAACCCACCTTCTTCGAAAAGCAACCTTTTAATTAAAGGTGGTGACATTAGCGTCGTCTTTAATCATTACCAATATTTTCGAATTCTCCTAGGAATCAACTTCCTTTTTCAGATTTACTATAAATTCAAACACACTTTCTACTGTTTTACCATCTCTTTCATATTTACTCTGCATAATTTCTCAAAGCTTTCTCTCTCTAAAGCAAAAAATTGCTCAATAGTTTATGTTTACAGCGAGGAACGCACTGATCAAAGGTGGGTGGCTCAACCTTTCTGAATTAGAGAAGGCACAAAAGGTCGAAAGAGAAAGACATATCGCTGCAGGACTACCCCGTCTCGCCCATCGACAAGCCATTAACTTCAGCCACAGAATCTGATCAAGGTTCTTCTTCCTCAAAATGTACCAAACCGAAAAAGTTATTCCAAACTAACCTCTCCCCCATTATCTCTGGTTCCTCGGTTCAGGAATCAGAACCTGTTGTCGAGCCAGGAGTAACGGTTACCAGTCTCAAAAAACCCTCCCCCTTCATAACTATGGGGTCAGATACGGAGCATTCCCCTCAAAAGCTGGTTGACCGGAGAAGAGGCCGGTTAGTTAAGGGCCAAGGGTCTAAAAGCACTCCTTCAAAGTCGGGTGCTAAAGACAGCAACACCGGGTCAGAAGTGCCCATTAGAGCTTCCAAGGACAGACTGTCCGGTCCGGAGGGCACCAGTCCAAGTCTTCAAAGAGAAGCATCTGCCCCAGAACCTCTACCGGAGGCCAGAAGCCAAAAGAACACTGAGGCCCAGCAGTCCGGAGACCAGGCTGAGTCAAATTTGAACCCTTCCCCTACTACTGCCGCTGAAAACCCTTCAACAATTATGGAGGAAGTAATGGAGGACTCTGCTGAAGAGGCTCCATTTGAGTCTGAGCCCTTCGGTCAGACCAGTAGTGCTATAGTTTCCAAAAATGACAAAGGCAAAGAGAAATTGTGTTTGAGGCATCCGGATCTGCCGGAGAGCCTCGAAGGAAAAGTGGGGCCTTGTTTTCACAAGGTCAGCGTTAAGTACCTCCTCTCCTTGCAAAAAATTAACTACGCATTCATCCACACAGCTGAGCTAGGCCGGATGCGTACGAAGTGGGGAATACCGGAGAATGTGAAGATCAGGATTCCCATACACCCAGAGACTCCCATGGACTGCAAGTTAAGCGAAGTCGTCATGTTCACGAAGCTATTTAATTGGGGGTTCAGACTCCCATTGGACCCAGAGATTGTCAGATACTTCCATCTGATAAAACTCTGTCCGAGCCAGTTGAGCCCTAACGCATGGTACACCCTTATGGCCTGCATCATGGCTTCAAGGCTCTCCAGGATTCCTCTGCCAATGGAGGAGTTTGCTGCTGTGGCCAGTCTTTGTAGAAACCACCACATCCCCTTTTACCATTTCAATATGGGGGATGATTTCAAGGCTGTGGATGATTTGTTAGAGGCGGAGAGGAATTGGAGGACCCAGTTCCTGTTTGTTAGTGGTGCTTGGGAGAACGGAAAGAAGATCAAGTCTGGAGTGAACCCAAGCCTCCTCAGAAGCAGGTGGAGGAGTGACCGTAAGTCTCTTGCTTTATATTTTTGTCTTTTTTTTAAAAGTTAGTTTAAACTAATTGGTTTTACTTTTGCCTTAGCAGAACTGCCCAAGGAATTCAATGATTATCTGAAAACCGGGCAGGCTACTTGCACCAGGATCAATGCTTGGACTGCTGAGAGATGGGGGAACCGGTTCCATGCTGCTTTTACCGGTGACAAATTGGCAAGGTCTCACTTGTGGAATACCACAGGTCGGAGAGACTTGACCTGGGAGGAGCTCACCACTCAGCCTCCTCCGGATGTTGTGCTTAAAAGGACCCATGAACCCGATGGGACACTCTTCTTGCCAGGCCGGGCCAAAGCCCCAAGCAAGATGAAGGGCAAGAAGAAAGGCAAGAAAGTGGCAGGTGGTGTTAACCCTGCTGATGCAGAGGAGGATGCTTCAATAAACCCGAAGGAGCCAGTCCACAGCTAAATTGATGCTGCTCTCCTGGAAGTAGTGGAGCAGGAGACTGAGAGGCAAGAGGTGCACCCCCCAAAACCTCCAAGGGCTTCCAAGAGAAATCGTAAACAGGAAAGCAAAAGCAAAGACCGGGAGGCAAAGAAGAAGCAAATTTCTAAGGGTGACGAGTTTTCTCTCCGGGCTCTGGAGCCTCCTTCCCAAGCTGATCCTATTGACCCAACACTAGCGGAGGAGATACCGGGCGACTTTCATACCGATGAGGTCGAAGGGGGAGATCTCAACATTGATGGGGTAGACATCACCGGTCTTGGTGGGCTTGGTGAGTACTTCATCAATCTTCCCAGAGACGACTTCGCTGGGCCTTATCTCCCTCCGAGCACCTCGAATACGGTCACTTTCAATGGTAAGACCTTTATTGTTTCAAGTGAAAGGGATGTCATAGCCCACTCTTTATTAAGCAATGTTCAGCCTGTGCTTGTGTTGGAAAAACAAGTTTGGAATCAGGCAGACATTATCAAGGATCTTAAATCTAACAAAGAGAGGTTGTCCGATGACCTTCGTACTGCTACTTCAAACGCTGCCATCCTAAAGGAAGAAAATGAGGAGTTGAAGAAAAGCCAAGAGGCAAGTACCACAAAAGTCACCACTTTAGAAGACGCCATTACAGATCTCCGGGAGAAGCTGTCCGGACTGGAGAAAGATCTTGCCACCTCAAAGGGGGAATCCAAGGCCAAAGATCAAATCATCACCAACCTGACCAATGACAAAATTGCTCTTGAAAATACAATGTCCAAGGCTGCCGAGGAGAAAACTACTTTGCTAAGGGAGCAGGAGGCCAAGATTAAGGCCAAGATCGACGCTTATGCCAACAACGTGATCGACACCCAGGAGGAAATGTATGCCAAGGTGAGGTCTGACATGGTTCTACTCTTCCACGAGAAGTTTCCGAAGAGGAACCTAGGGGATTTATGGCTTCATGTTGAGTCTGACGACCTCCCGTATCATACAACGGCTGATGGAGACTTGAAAGGTTATTCTAGTGCTTCCTCATCCGATGATGAAGAACGTGTCGGGGAGAGCCCAGACGAAGATCAAGATGATCCTAAGGGAAAGAAGAAGGTAAATGAAGCTGAGCCATCTTCAAAGGCTCAGTCTTAATTTATAAACCACTTTTTTTACTTTTTATCCAGACTAAAGTCCTTGGAAGGCCAAGGCATTCTTTTTGTAATTGTGTCAGGTATCTGACCGGACAGTATAGTTCTATTAGCCACTTCGACTTATCCATTTGCTTGTGGGTGGAAAGGTGAAGAGAAACAATGTTGTATACCCCTTGAGGCACATAAACTCTCCATTTCCCTATTGTCGAATTGTGGCCCATTGTCTGTTGTTATCTTCTGTGGGACACCAAATCTGCAACAGATGTTGGATATAATGAATTTTATAACAGCTTTTGATGTTGTTCCTGCTAGAGGGGCTGCTTCACTCCACTTCGAAAAGTAATCTATAGCAACAATTATAGTTTTGCGTCCTCTCGGAGGCCATAGGTAGAGGCCCTACCAAATCCAACCCCCATCGAGCAAAAGGAATAGGCTCAGAAATTGACTATAAGGGAATGACTGGGACATGAATTTCATTGCTGTACCTCTGGCATGGGTCACACCTTCTTACCAATTCCTTAGCATCTTTCATGATAGATGGCCAATAGTAACCGGACAGTAAAACTCTTCTTGTTAAAGTACTGAATCCATAATGGGCTGATCCCTCACCATCATGCAATTCAGAGAGGACTACTTGAGACTCTTCATTCCCCAAACAGCGCATGAGAGGTTTCCAGTAAGACTTTTTATACAAAACGTCTCTCAATATGATGAAACCACGAGCCTTGTGTTTCAATGCTCTAGCTAGTGACTTATTCGGAGGGACGACACCATCGGAGAGGTATTGCAGGAGAGGAAACCTCCAGTCCTGAGGGTGTTTCAATTGTACTTCAAAAATTTCCTCTTCCTTACCCATATTAAGCTGAATGGAGGGGCTCTCTAGCACATGGATCCATGGATATGACTCCGTGTATGCTATTGTTGCTAATGAGTCTGCTAACTCATTTTCTGTCCGGGGTATATGCTCATAAGCAACACTCTTAAACTTGAGTGCTTCATTTTTAAGGAGGAGTAAATATTTCACAAGCTGCTCCTTTTTAGCCTCAGACTGACCTTGGGCATGGTGGATAAGAAGCTGGGAGTCACTTAGTAGCCTGACCCTCTTAGCCCCACAGATGTAGGCCAACTTTAAACCAGCTATAGCTGCTTCGTACTCGGACTCATTATTGGATGCCCTGAAAGCAAAACATATAGCTTGGTACATTTTGTCACCATATGGAGAAGTCAAACACACCCCGACACCACATCCCATAGTGCTAGATCCACCATCTATTCGGACGACCCATACCTTCTTATCTTTTATGTCAGTAGCCCGCTCCGAATCTCTGTCGGAGTGAAATTCAACCAGAAAATCAGCCACAGCTTGGGCCTTGACTGCTGTTCAAGGAGCAAAGTCTATGTCGAAGTCCCCCAATTCTATTGACCACTTAGTCATCCTGCTCGAAATGTCTGCCTTCTGGAGGACATTCTTCAGGGGAAAGGAAGTCCGGACGATGATGGGATGAGCCTGGAAGTAAGGCCTCATCTTTCTGGCAGCTATCACCAGGGTTAATGCCAACTTTTCAAGTTTCAAGTAGCGCATTTCTGCATCTATCAAACTTTTGCTGATGTAGTACACTGGATGGGGATGACTATCCACTTCTCTTACCAACACAGCACTGATGGCACAACTTGAAACTGCCAAATACACGAAGAGTGTCTCCCTTCAACTGGTTTAAATAAAGTTTTAGGGGAGGACATGTGCTTCTTGATCTCATTGAAAGCCTCATCACACTGTGGGGTCCAATCGAATCCCTTTGCACCCTTCAAGATTTGAAAGAACGGGGCGCACCTGTCCGAAGACCTTGAGATAAATCTGTTTAAGGAAGCTAATCTCCCCGTTAGTCGCTGTACTTCTTTAATATTTTGAGGTGGCTCCATTTGGAATAGAGCATTAAGCTGGTCCGGATCGGGCTGTATCCCATGCTCACTTATAACGTAGCCTAGAAAATTTCCAGACTGCACTCCGGACACACATTTTTCTGGGTTTAATTTCAAATTCACTTTTACCAAGTTGGCAAAAGTTTATTGGAGATCAGCCAAATGCAATTGCTCATCCACACTCTTCACCATCATGTCATCAATGTATACTTCCATATTTCTCCCAATCTGATCAACAAAGGCTTTGTTTACTAATCTTTGATAGGTAGCCCCAGCATTTTTCAACCCAAACGACATTACCTTATAGCAATGAAGACCTCTGTCAATGACAAATGTGGTATGCTCTTGATCCTTCAGATCTACTTGAATATGATTGTATCTGGAGAAGGCATCCATAAAGGATAGCAGCTTGTTCCCAGAGGTGGAGTCTACTAACTGATCAATCCGGGGGACTGGATACAAATATTTTGGGCAAGCTCTATTGAGATCTGTGAAGTCAATGCACATGCGCCACTTTCCATTCTTCTTTTTCACCAAGACCGGATTGGCAGTCCACAAAGGATATTGAGACTCCTTAATGTGCCCCATCTTTGTGAGCCTGTCAACCTCTTGCACAATGACATCAGCCTTCTCCTTAGAAAAAGATCTTCTCTTTTGAACTACTGGTGCTATGTCTTTCCGGACGGATAGGTGATGTGATATCACTTCTGCTGGAACCCCAGTAACATCAGCATTGCACCAAGCAAAAACGTGCTGATGGTTCTTCAAAAACTTTAACATTTTATTTTTCAAAACGGGTGGCATCTTAGACCCTATCTTGATACTTTTTCCTTTTTCCAGACAGTGTGTCTCTACCTCTTGGACCGGTATCAACACTCCAGGGGTCTCTTTGGGGTCATCAATTTCACCCTCACCCCTAAAGCCCCTCAAACTGCTATTGCTCGTCGATGCGAACTGCCCCCAGTGTTCGGGGAGCCAGAGCAGTAGCATAACATTCCCTTGCAACCTTTTGACTGCTACGGACAACTCCCACCTGTCCCTAAACAACATATTTCAAGCACTGGTGGACTGTTGAAGCCACTGCATGCATTCTAGAGAGCCAAGACCTCCCTAGAATAGCGTTATAGCAAGTGGGACAATCCACCACGGTAAAGAGTATCCTGACCATTTTCTTGAAAGGGCCCTTGCCCAATAGAACTTCCTCTTCGAACTCTCCGATCACATCTGCTGAGCTGCCAGTAAAGCCCACAATTCATCTGTCCGAAATCTGAATTACAGCTGGATTTTTCATTCTCTTGTATGTAGTTAAGAAAATGATATTGGCTGAGCTCCCAGTATCCACCAGAATTCGTCTTATGTCATTGCCCCCAATAGATGCTCCTATGACAACAGCATCCTCATGAGGGCCAACTATATCTCTTAAATCATCTTCATCAAAAACAATGAAGGGGAATGGATTTGGTGACTGATAGGAAGTCATGCCTCCTTCTAGCTGGGTGGCTAATGTATGAACGTGCCTCTTCCTCAAAGAAGCAGTAGGAGCTGTCATAGTATCTCCTCCGAAAATTGTAAGTGACTCAAAAAATTTAATGAGTCCGGAGACCGTCCTAGAACATTCCTTAATTGCACCCACTATGTTTCGAGTTGGATCAGGATCCAAGTACTCAGATTCCACATCAAACCTTTCAATTATAACCATGGCTCCCTCCGGAGCAGCATTACTTGGACCAACCCGGTGAGTATTGTCAGGCCTGTTACCTCCTCTTCTTTTGACATAGGCCCCCAGTTTTCCCCTTTCAATCAAGTTCTGAACCTCTTGTTTCAAAGCTATACAATCATCAGTGGTATGGCCAGTGTCATTGTGATACTGGCAGAAAGAGTTATTGCGATGCTCCCTAGGAGACTGCAGTGTGGCTGGTCTTATATAGTGCATCTCTTCCTTTGTTTTATCATAAATGGTGGCCACACTTTCTTTTAATTCTGCGAACCACTCCGGTTGGACCCATGGCCCTCTCTTGTTTCTAGATTGCTGACTCTGAGCAGGAGAAGCTGGCTGAGACTGAGCTTTGGCCCTACCATGCCCCTGTCCGGTCTCCTTTGCTTTGTTCCCGGACTGATTCTGATTGGGATTCGGTGTCAACGGGGTAGACCTCACCTGCATGTGCACCCTGGTTTTCTTCGTTTCATCGACATTGATCTGTTTTCCAACCTGATTCAGCAACCCTCCTCATGTCATGGCCTTCTTTATGGTCACTGAATCAGCCAAATTGCCAGGGTTCAAGCCCTGTCTTAGGGATGCTATTGCTACCTGTTCGAAGCAATCAGCCAGCCCGTTCTTGGTATTCACAAAACGACTTATATATTCTTTTAAGGACTTATTTGGTTCCTGGGCATAATGGATTATTGTATCTCCATTGCCCTTTAGCTCTTTAATCCCTACGAATTGCCTTCGAAATGCCATCCAAAAAGTATCAAAATTCTTAATACAACCCCGAGTCAGGCGGTTGTACCATTTTAGAGCACTCCCCGTAAATGATTGGGAGAAGGCTCTGCAAAGTAGCTTATCATCTTCGTCAAAGTTCATCATGAAGTTTTTAAATTGTTCCAAATGGTTGTCCGGATCAGTACTGCCATCGTACTTTTCCATTTTAGTGCTGTCAAACCTCTTAGGGAGGTTTCCGGACAGAATTTTAGAAGATAATGGAGATTGCCTCCAATTTCTACCACGACTGAACACAGTATCCTCATTGGGAGTTGCAAAGATACCTGGTTCATCGTGAAAAGCGAAAGGATCCATCAGCATCCGGTCCACATGCCTCCGGCTATGAGATGACCCTTTACCAATATTCCTCTTCATCTTTCCATGTCTATCCCTTTTTCTTGAATATTTCTTGGTCTGTTTTTGCTTCTTTTTAGTTCGACCCTCATCGCTGCTAGAGGATAAGGATTCTTCAACTCTCTCATCGTCCCAAGAGCTGCCAGAAGATTCTGAGCTTGAGTCAGAACTCTCTACTGGCTTAGACCGGTGAGACTTCTTGAAGCTGGCATGAGTCTTTTTGGTACTCACATGAGTATTTGAAGGCTCATGCTCTCTGGGGTTATCAGTGTGATGAGCAACTGATGCTTTGGACTTCTCTTTCATGCCCATCTTAGCCTTTTCTGCCCTCAGAGCTTCTATTTCACCCTTTAGCCTATCACGCTCTTTGATAGTGTACTCATCGTTCTCACCCACCACTTCGAGCAGAGCTGGTGGTAGTTCTGGATCGTCCGGATTCATTCGGACATAATTTCTTTGCTGGTTTTGAATTCTTGATTCAGGCACCCTCTTCTCCCACTATGGTCGCCAATTTGGTGAGGATAATTATCGCCTGGGGGTAGGCTTGTAATTTGTTTGATGTTTTAAAGAAGTATGTGGGTGTTTTGTGTTTAGAGTAGAGACTAGAGGGAGAATTAAGCTGGATGGTTGCAGTTAATTTTCATTACCCACACTTAATGCAGGTGGTTGGGTATTTATACCCTTAAATTTGGGCCCTTATGGGCTTTCAGGTCATGTTCAATGGACCCGGGTCATGTTCAAAGCCCCATGAGCTCTAAGTAGGAGAGCAAGTTGCTTAGTCAAGAAGTGTTTAGGTTTTTTAGTACTTTTGTCATAGTTCGAACAGTCCCGTAGAGCTTTTATTCGAAGTGATCTGTCCGGTCCGGAGGCCTAGGACCGATCTGTCCCTGTCCGGGGAGCAGGCAGAATTCGGACTCATCAGGAATGAGTCTGATCCACAATCACAAAAATGCCTTGGCCATCCAAGGACTTTGGTTTATAAAAAACGGATTGAAAAAGATAACAAAATGCCTTGGTCATCCAAGGACTTTAGTTTTGAACACAAAATAAATTATAACCTTAGCGTTTGTTCCCTTCGGTTTTTTCTTCACTTCATCTTTCTTGAGACTCTTGATTTCAGCACTTGAGCTTTCACCAATTCCTTCATCATCTCCACTTGAATAACCATGCTTGTTACCATCCACAATGGTATGGAAAGGTATCTCCTCGTATGGTACATATTTCCACAGAGGACCAAGGGTCCTCTTTGGAAAGGTTTCATGGAATAGCAGGACCATGTCCGATTTGACCCTTTCGTATCTTTTTTCATGAGAATCCACCACCCCAGCAACATACTTTTCTATGGCTGCAGATATCTCTTGAGATTTTCTGTCCTTTAGAGATTTGTTTTCTTCTTCTTTCCCTGAGAGAGCTTTATCTAGCTTTCCTTTCTCTCCGGTTAAAATAAAAATTGTGTTGGTTATAGTGGTTTTTTGTTCATTCAAGGATTTTATTTTATTGGAAAAAATAGTTTCCAGAGTGGAATATTTGGTTTGGATCTCCTCTTGAGCACTCTTGGACTGACACAGTATGGTAGCCAAATCCTCTTTCTCTATGTTTAAGGCCTTAATTATTTTTAAAGAAGTTGAGAGATCAGTAGTCAAATTCTGGTTTGTTGTGGTAAGAGAATCGATATTCTCAACTTTCTCCCTGACCTGCCTCTCCAAGTCTACTATTAGCCTGATAAAGCCCAAAAATGCATGGCCTAACGTGTCTTGTTAGCTTGACACCTCGAAAGATTCACCATTATAAGCGACGACATTGGGAATAGTAGGATGAGGGAAGGATCCAAAATCATCATTGTCTAGGTCACTGAAGTACATGTTGTGAAATTTATCCAGGTTGACCTCTCCTTCAATAGATGGTTGGTTAGCCGTGGAAAATACTGGAGACGGAGGGTCAACAAATGCCTCTACCTGTGGAGGAGCGTCATGTGGGAGTGTGTGATTGTCAACCGGAGGCCATAAAATTACCTCTGACCCTAGGTCTTGTTCTTCTTCTTTTCTCTTCGGTCATCACCTTCCTTGGGCCTTTTATGACCTCTCTTCTTAGCTTAAGTAGACCGATCCAATTCCCCATTTTCCCTGACTGTTGCTACCACAACTTCCAATAAGACAACATTTATCCCTTCAGGATTTTCTAGTCTAGATGATTAGGAGATTTACTTTGGGCTGGTAAGTACAGTTTGTCATCCTTTGCCTCTGTTTTTCTCAATATAACATCTATTGGATGGGGAGTGGTCAGCTGCTCCCAGGTGAGATCTCTGCTTCCGGTGGTGTTCCACATGTAAGGTCTCAACATGTTTCCTGAAGTAAAATATGTGAAAGCCAAGCCCCCATGTTTCTGATTCCCATTGGTTCAGTTTGGAAAATATAGATTTTCCATCCTCTAAGTGCTCAGGAAACATCTTTGAAAGCACTGCAAGATAAAAATAATAATCAGTTCGGTCTAAATAATAAAGAGTTGAGTATAATTAAAAGATAAAAAGGAATGTTATATAAGCTCCTCCAATACCTAGTCAGTTGACTCAGATTTGTCTCATAGTGATATTTTTATCATTCTCCCAAGCTCAACTAATGAACGAAAATTGGGTCCTTCATGGTTTCTCAGCTTCTAGCAAGTCGTTCACTACTTTGTAGTCATTCATTCCCCATGTTGTAGTGATAGAAGGGGATTTGGTGGTTGCTACATAAACCGGTAACAACAGCAAATTGCTCCATGGGCAATGGAATCTTTGATAGCCTCGAAGCGATGATGCTGGGTAGAAGGGTGTACCATGCATTCAGACTCAGCTTGCTAGGGCAAAGCTTAATCAAATGGAAGTACCGAACTACTTCTGGGTCCAAGGGAAAACGAAGTCCCCCGTTTAGCACTTCGGTGTATACCACCAGTTCGTTGACCTTGCAGTCTAGAAGAGTCTCCATAGTAACTGTAATCCTAACTTTGATAGACTCAGGGAAGCCCCACTTTTTCCATATCCGATCTAGTTCAGTAGTGTGTGTATACACATAGTTAATTTTTTGAAAGGCCAACAAATATTTCACATTTACCTTACATAGATTTGGCCAAACTTTCCCCTCTAAACACTCCGGGAGTGATTCAGTGTTAGGCATCCCTGACTTTTTCCTGTTGGACCGAACTGGTATAGTATTCTTAGTCTATCCGGATGTTTTCAATGGGGTGTCCTCCCCACTGTCCGGCATGACTTCCTCCATTATAGTTAATTGTTGATCGGCCAGCTTAGCACTAGTGGCCTCTTTTTCAATTTGAGTGACCTCATCAAAGATGGAGGTGTTGTCCGGATTTATTGGGGATTGGGCAGTAGGTTTTGATGCATCTAAACTGAAATTTTTGGATGAAGAGGGGTTGCTTTTTGATTTGGAGATTCAAGTAACTCTCCCAGACGTGACCTCTTCTGTATCTGATTCCATGGCTATGAAATATGAGGGCTTCCCAACACTAGAAACGGTTTTTCTCTTAGGAGAAGAATCTAAATACGCTTGAACTGAAGGTTCATATTCTAGACTAGATAAGGTAGGAATGAAAGAGGGTTTTCGCGTTACCGATGTTCGAGATGATGATGTGCTCTTATCAGATTCTGGAACCACTAGGCTAATGACTCCACCAGGAGAAACGGGGAGTCCAGTTGTGATCCTTGCCTCTTGTCTTGCCTCTTTTCTTGCTCTCTCTAAATATAATAGGTTTAACCAATCCCCTTTAATCAAAGATGTTCTAGCAGTGAACATATTTCTTAAAGGCAGAGGGAAATAAAAAACTCAGGTTTTTTCTCTCTAGAAAAATTTATGGTTATGAGAAATTAAACAGTAAAACAATTTTAAATAGAGTTAAAACCACTTGAGTGTCTCTTTTGGGGAAGATGCAACGCTTCAAATAATGATTAGGGGCTATTAAGTCTACCCTAATTACTTTTTGAAAATAAGTACAACTCCCAAGAAAGAATCACGGTTAAGAGGTTTAATCGAAATACGACATGTGTCAAATTTCAGTTTTATGACCGTTGGTTTTTCATTTACAAAAAGAAACCCCTTCGGATTTGGTCAGGGTCCTTCTTTCTTTAAACCCTTCGGATCCGATCCAGGTTTTTCCATGAATAAGTTAGCTCTTCTTAAACATTTTTGAAAGAAATAAAGAGGCTACCGATAGGGTCGAATCTTTTTGGAAGGACACTCCTGTGAAAACCAGAGAGGTAGTTTGGGTATATATCGGACCACACAAATTAAGAACGATCCGACCAGTTAATACATGACTCAACTGTGTGCTAACATTGAACCGGACCCAGGATCCGACCCATAAGGTCCAGGGGTCAAATAATTAGTATAAATACCCCAATCAACTTTATTTCATAGGTTGGACTTTTTCTAAAAACATTAAAGATAAACATACACCTCCTTTATCTCACTACTCACCACCCAAAAACTAAGATTCAACTCACAAACTGCTTAAAATACCCTCCAACCACAAATTATCTTCACCATTATTAACGTTAAAAAGATTATCATAGATGTTTCAAAATTAGAACAAATTTATGGTAAATTGGTAAAAAAATTAAACTTTATAAAATTAAAATTGGTGCTAGAACTAAAAAAATGATAAGATCATAACGAGTTGTATTTTAACGAAGAAGATATATTTAATCGAACACGAAAAACTGTAGGATTATACATTTAATGCCATGCGACATATGTACTAATATGTCACAAATATTTTAGAGATAAAATTTATACACTTACTTTATAAGAAGCTATTATCTTATATTAATTCCCAATTAAGCCTAAATATAATATTTGGAACTTTCTATCCAGAATTCGTCATACTAATTTTGGATCGTTTGTGAGAAACATATTATTATCCTGAATATTTTTCAAACAACAAAATCAACTAAAAGTAAGTTATGGAAAATTTGAATGCATATATCGATCACATTGTCAATAAAGATGCAGGTCTCGAGGTTACAAATGTTGGATTATCATCTCATTGTCAATAAAGATGCAGGTCTCGAGGTTACAAATGTTGGATTATCATCTCCGACTGCCCGAACATATATCTAGCGACTCATACAATGGATCTCCAACAGTTGCCGCAGAATATACGCGAGAAAAATGTCAATAATATCAAAGATTTACAAGCTATATTTTCACCCAAGCTCTGCGACTGAAATAGATGATCCAAAGTCTGGAGGGTCACGAGGATGAGTAATATGATGATGCTACAAGCTTGATCTTAAAGAAGGGTCCACCGAATAAAAAATAACAAGCACAAGAACCCCTCATCGTGGTAAACAATTGAACACAACAAATATAATTTCGAACTAGGATCCTCCGACCATAATAAAAAAGGTCGACACAAGATAATGAAAAAAACAATGAGATAAACCCATATTTCCAAGTCCACTAATAAAGGAATAAATGAGCATGCACGTGAACAATAACCTTATAGTCACGGATTAGGTAAAAGGTCTGTTGGACCAACAGGAACATCCAACTCCAGCCAAACAACCATCAGCTTCCACCAGAACTTCAAGAGAGGTTCCAGCAAGTTCTTTCGATGTTGCAGCCGAACTTCCAACAGTTCTATATATCTTTTTCTCTAAATGTATAGCAGGACATCAATCTTCTGCAACGACCAATAATGCTCCAGGTGAGTGGCATTATTAGACAGAGATGCAGACAAATGTCCATTAAGAGACTCATACCAGACAATCGATGTGCATGTTCCTTCATTACTAGGTACGTAGTAGAACCTCCAATAGACCTATACTAGACTTTTGGTGAGCTACTAATAAAAAAATCTATATTATGAAGGATAACCGA
The DNA here is from genome assembly GCA_036936605.1 of Limnanthes douglasii subsp. nivea. Lineage (NCBI taxonomy): Eukaryota > Viridiplantae > Streptophyta > Magnoliopsida > Brassicales > Limnanthaceae > Limnanthes > Limnanthes douglasii. The sequence continues at coordinate 129,165,351 of JAUPFV010000004.1, forward strand.
ATCTCCAACACTCTTCACCAATGATTTAGCCAGCTTACCAACTTACTTTAGCGCTTTCATCCTGAGTACAAATTCTCAGTTCAAATATACACTACCTTACAAGAACCTTCTCATAATCAACGATATTTTTTCCCTTTTTCCGGTGCTTTATCGACGGATTCTTGTGATTCTCGGTTGTCATTTGGTTTCCTAAAGTATTGCCTCTCATAATCGGCCAAAAATCTATTGTTTGGTTCTCATTCCATTCGTTCCTCGGGCGTTGAACCGATATTAGGAGATATTGGGCCCGTTCTTTGGTAGTTCTTCATCCATTTTTAATGCTTCGAGGTCTTTGTGTTTTGTCAACCAATGATTATATTTTCTTCTCATTCCTTGCTTGTCGCTTCCCTTGGATGTAGTGCTTTTTCGGCCGTGTTTAATGGCAGCAATATGTGTGCTGGACATGCATTCCCAACCGAGGATGCATTTCAGTTTTTGTATTATGTAATCCGACTCTAGTTCTACCTCGGACATGCATTCCCAACCGAGGATGCAATTCAGTTTGGACAGTGAATGATGAGCTTGGTTCAGCACTTTTTGTCGGTTCGAAATAGATATTTTCCCAACTCCGTGAATATGAACGTCGTTCACTATCAACTATCATGTTATGCAAAATAATGCACGCCTTCATTATCGTAACTAAATATTTGAGCTTCCATATCAATGATGGATGGAGAATAATTGCAAATTGTGCTTGCATAATTCCAAATACACGTGTCACATCCTTCCTGCACGACTCGGCTGGTTTGGTTTATTTTTGGTTGAGGGTAGACTGGTAAAATGTCTAGAAAGTGTTTTGATAATTTTTGTGATGTTCTGTGTTTAGTATGTGAAGTAGAGAGATAATTAAGCTATCTCCTAGAATTAAATTATGTTCACCCTCATTAATGAGAGTGGTCGGGGTATTTATATCTTAATTATTGACTCGTGGGCTTATTGGATCGGGTCATGCAACCGGATCAAATTTAAAGACTCATTAGTTGTATAGTTTTAAGTTGATTAGCAACTAGCTTAGTCAAAAGTTAATACATTTGTCATGTTCGGATATTTAATAGTGTGATATGGTCCAAATTGTCCTTGTTCGGATAAGTGGTTTTACTCAGGGTCTAGTAACCAAAAACTCCAAACTCATCAGTAGCCCATTTTTAGGTCTTGCAAAAAACTTTGGAAGGGTTAAAATTCACAAAGCTAACACCAACCCTGTCCGATCTGGTTATGTTGTTCGAACTGAAGAATTTATTTTCACAAGTGACCATGTTCAAATTTTATCAGAACTGATTTTCCTTCTCAGAATTCTAAGATTTTTTCTTGAATCGTGGGACACGTGTCAATATTTGGTTCAACCCCCAACCAATCTTTCTCCTAAATTGTTGCACGCACTAGGTCTAGAAAGTTACCTAGGTTTCAATATTTGGTTCAACCCCTAGCCAATTTCTCCTATATTATATTCATCTTCTCCTTGGTAACTGCTATTTTTACTGTTATATGTAAAACTTTCCACTATTTCATTGTCTTCCACACTCACATCTTTCTAGAGAGAAAACTCAGTTCACATTTAAATTATTCTTGAGACATATATGTTCACAGCCAGAAACGCCTTAGTTAAAGAGGTTGGTTGAACTTGTTTGAATTAGAGAGAGTAAAGAAAGTAGCGAGAGATAAACGAATTGCTGCCGGTCTTCCTGCTTCTCCAAGCGAGAAAGGTAACCAGTCAAATCAGAACGCCAATCAAGGGTCGTCCTCTTCAAGAAACCGCAGAACCAGAAATCTTCTATTCACAACAAACCTTTCAAATCTCCCATTCGGTTCTTTAGTTCAAGAATCTCAAAAACCTATTCCCAAAGAAAAAGCCATCTCTAGTGTTAGAAAACCCTCACCGTTTATCGCAATGGGCTCGGACACAGAGAAGATAATTCCTCATCGGATTACACGTCAAGCAAAAACCAAATCCATACCCACATCTTCGAAACCCTCCGGTTCGGAGGTAATAAAAGCTGTTCCACAAGCTAAATCCTCCGAAAAGCAGCCTCTACCAGATACTAGAATCTCAGAAGTGACATCTGCACAACTGTCTGAACAACCAACTGTACAACCATTGTTAAAGGAGCCACATCAACCTTCCTTAAAAGGAGCTGAACAACCTTCCACAATGATGGAAGAGAACATGGAGGACAACATAAAGGAAGCCCTTTTTGAGACTGATGCGTCTAGTCAAACAAGGGATACAACCTCAGATCAGAAAGGTAAGACCAAGGTGGGTATGACTCATCCAGACGCTCTTCCAGAGAGCTTATAGGGCAAGGTAGGTCCTTGTTTTGAAAAGGCCAGTGTCAAATATTTGTTGGCTTTGCAGAACATCAATTATGTCTATACCCACATAGCTGAGTTGGGCCGGATCCGAACTAAATGGGGGATCTCGAAGTTTGTAAAGGTAAGGATCCTTGTTACTCCGGAGACCCCCATGGACTGTAAGTTAAACGAGATGGTCGTCGATGGTTTGGTTTATTTTGGGTTGAGGGTAGTTTTTAAAGTATTTTGGTAGGTTTGGGGTATTTTGTGTTTAACGTGAGGAGTAGTGAGATAATTAAACAGCCTACTTGTATTAAATGTTGATCACCCTCATTAATGAGAATGGTTGGGGTATTTATACTTTTAATTAATGACCCATGGGCTTACCGGGTCGTGTTGTGAAACCGGGTCGAGTTTAATAACTCATTAGTTTTTAAGTAGATTAGCAAATTGCTTAGTCAAAAGTGTTCACATTTGTCCAGTTTGGATTTATAGTGATGTGATATGGTCTGAATTACCCTGTCCGGATTAATTGGTAGGTTGTGACTATAATATCCGAACTCTTCAGTAACCCATTTTTAGGCCTTGCAAAGTATGTTTAAAAGGGTTACAAAATCTATCAAGTCAATATCAATTTCGTCCGATCTGCTTGCGTTGTCCTAACTAAGAAGCTTTTTTTTCAACACCAATCCAGTTTGAATTTTATCAGGACTGATTTTTCTTCCCAGAATTCTAAGATTTTTTTTTCTTGAATCGTGGAACACGTGTCAGCATTTGGTTTGACCTACCAGCCTTTATTTTTCCTAGATCGCTGCACCCACTAGGTCTAGAAAGTTACCTAGGTTTTGATTTTTCACACGTTCGCGCATCCCTTAATCATTGCAAAAAACCCATTTTAACTTCTCCTTGGTAACTGCTGCTTTTTACTGTTATATATATATATATATATTACTATTCCATTGTCTTCTACACTCAAAGCTTTTTTAGAGAGAAAGTCATCTTCATCTTCAAATTGTTCTTGAGAGATTATATGTTCACAGCGAGAAACGCTTTAGTTAAAGGTGGTTGGTTGAATTTATCGGAATTAGAGAGAGCAAGGAAGGTAGAGAGAGAAAACCGTATTGCCACCGGTCTCCCAGTTTCTCTAGGCGAGAAAATCAGTCAGCCAAATCAGGATGCCGATCAACGGTCATCTTTCTCCAAAAACCATAGACCCAAACAGCTCCCATTTAAACCAAACCTTTCATCCCTCTCTTTTGGTTCTTCCGTAAAAGAATCTTAACACCCTGTTTCTAAGGAAAAATTGGTTTCAAGCATCTGAAAACCATCACCATTTATAGCAATGGGCTATGATACAGAAAAGTCACCGGAGAAGATAACTCCTCGCCGGATAACTCGCCAAACCAAAACTCAGTCCACACCATCAACGTCAAAACCCTCAGGATCGGAGGTAGCTAAAGCAGCTCTGCAGGCTAAGACCTCCGGATTACAACCTCTACCACACATTAGGTCCTCAGAGGTAACAAGCGCTCAACCATACAGACAGATTTTGATGAAGGAAACCGAACAACCTTCCTCAAGATAACTGAAAAACCTTCTACACTGATGGAAGAGAATATGGAGGATAGCATCGAAGATGACCCTTTTGAGACCGAGGCATCATTTCAGATATGGGATGCTGCTTCTGACAAGAAAGGTTAAAGTAAAGTAAAAGTTTGCATGACTCATCCGACTCGCTTCCGGAGTGCCTAGAGGGTAAGGTAGACCCTTGTTTTAAACATGTCAGTGTCAAATATTTGATAGCTTTGCAAAACATCAACTATGTCTACATCCATACTGTTGAGTGGGCCGAATCCGAACCAAATAAGGGATTCCAGAGTCTTTAAAGGTAAGGATACCGATTACTCTAGAGACCCTCATGGACTGCAAATTGAATGAGGTGGTAGTGTATACCGAAGTGCTGAAGTGGGGACTCCGGTTCCCTCTAGACCCAGAGATCGTTAAGTACTTCCATTTGGTCAAACTCTATCCCAGCCAGTTAAGCCCCAATTCCTGGTACACACTCCTTGCCTGTATCATGGCATCCAGATTGTCAAAGATCCCTCTTCCGATGGAGCAGTTTGCTCCTGTAGCAAGCTTGTGCAAGAACCATCAAATTTCATTCTACCACTACAACATGGGGAATGATTTTAAGATTGTGGATGACCTGTTAGTGTTCGAAAAACCTTGGAGGACACAGTTCCCATTTGTTAGTGGAACATGGGATAATGGCAGGAAGATAAAAGCCAACACCAACCCTAGCTTGCTGACCAGTAGGTGGAAAAGCACTCATAAGTTTTTTTTACTTCTTAAACTACAAGTTTTCTTATTCTAAATAATTCGTTACTTCTCTTTAGTTCTACCGAAGGAGTTCACCAGCCATTTGGAAGAAGGGCAAAAGACTTGTGCAAAAATCAATGCATGGGCTTCAGAACACTAGGGGAATGCCTTCCACAATTACTTTACATCGGGCAATTTTATGAGGTCTCACCTGTGGAACACCATAGGCCGGAGAGAACTTTCATGGGAAGAGCTAACCACCCCTCCTCCTGCTGATGTGATTCTAAGAAGGATAGAAGCCAAAGATACCAAGCTGTTCTTACCTTCCAGGGCTAAGGCTCCCATCAAAATGAAGAACAAAAAGAGGAAGGCTACAACAGAGCTGGCTCAAATAGCTACAGAAAGGACTGGTTCGGGGAACCAAGAGGGAATTGATGCGGCTCTGCTTAAAGCAGTAGAGGTCGAAACAGTGAGGGAAGTTAGAGGGTCAAATAACCCACCAAAGCCTCTTAAAAAGGGCAGGAAGCGCAGGGCCAACAACGATAAAAAAACTGCCAAGAAGAAGAAGTTCACCTTGGGGGGAAGAAATAATCCTTTGCCTTTCGGAAATCCATTCACCACCAGCTAGTGCCGACCTTACTCTGCAAGAGAAGATCCCAACAAACCTTCAGTCCGGAGAGATTGCTGGTGGAAGGAACGATGAAGTGGACCTAAGTGCCCTTCAAGACATTGGTTTGTACTTTAATGATTTTGAGAAGAATGATTTTGCAGGTCCTTATCGTCCTTCCAGTTCCTCCAACATGGTGACCTATAATGGGAAATCATTCTCCATATCCGGAGAGCAAGATGCCTTAAGCCACACCCTCCTCGGTTATATCCGGCCAGTACTTGATCTGTAGAGGCAGGTGAAAAGTCAGACCAACCTTATCAACTCTCTCACTTCTGACAAATAATCTATGTCAAGTAGTTTCCTAAGTGCTCAGCAAAGTATAGAGGCACTGAATAAGGAGAAGAAGGATTTGGCAACCAAGCTAGCCGCATCGGAAGCAGCGAAAAATGAGCTCCAAACTAGGTACTCTGACTTAGAGACTTCTTCCTCACAAAAACTCACAGCGTTGAAGGAGGAGTTAAAGACTAAGGATGGTTCTATTCAAACCCTAAACAACAAAAAGACTGAGTTGGAAAGCACCATTTCAGAGATGGATAAGGAAAAGGAGGCCCTGAAGTGTCAGCAAGAGCAAGCTATCAAAGCAGGTATTCAATATTATGCTAATGGTGTAGTAGACTCCTTAGAAAAGAGAGATGATGGGATTAAATCTGACATGGTGTTGTTGTTCCATGAGACCTTCCCTAAGAGGACTCTTAGTACCTTATGGAAATACGTGGATTACGAAGACCTCCCATTTCATACTATGGCAGATGGCGACAACCACAACTACTCTAGTGGATTTGATTCCACTGATGACGAAGAAGGTACATGTGAGAGTTCAAGTGCTGAACTCAAAAGTCCTAAAAAATGTGATGGTGAAGGAACATCCGAAGGGAACAAGCCCTAAGGTTTTATCATGTATTAGTTTTTTTGTCTTTTTGAGCAATAAGAGTCCTTGGATGGCCAAGACATGTTTTGTACTATTATTCGGTTTATGTCTAAACAGGTTTAAGTTATCCAACTTTATTTTTGTTTAATATTTTTCCTTAAATCTTTCATGGCTTAATGTTTAAGTAGCCCCTATAATTTCAGAAGTATTGAAGTGAGAGTGTTAATATCTCCAGTGACATATATTTAATAGTCATAACCAACCACCAAGTTTATCTGATCTACTAAAGATCCAAAGTATTGAACAAGTGATTTATACTTGAATTGAAATGTAGTAAAATCACTCCAAATTTTTGGAGAAAGCATTATATATTATTGAAGAAAAAACCAGACACTTCATTAAAACCTCCCCGCGCCACCAGGTAGGAAATAATATGCCCCCTAATATTTACATTGGTATTTAATAAGTAAATATTTACAGGAAAACTTTATTCTAGATATAACCTGAGATGCTCAACATTCCATGGATGCTTTAAAGCTCTTTCTTCTTTGTCTTGAAGCCTATATGTCCCTGGTTTGACCTTTTCACAGACCATATAAGGGCCTTCCAAGTTCGTAGCCAATTTATCGAACTGCTTCTCGTTGGTATGCAAAACGACTTTTCTTAAGACCTTATCTCCTGTTTGGAAATCTCTTCTTTTGACTTTGGAAGAAAATCTGCTCCTCATCAAGCCTTGGTAGTATGCTGTTCTCAAATGTGCTTTAACCCTTTTTTCCTCTATTAAGTCCAACTGATTCCTAACTGCTACATCATTAGCCTGTTCGGAATACTTTTGGACCATATGTGATGGTAAATTAACCTCTATGGGAGTAATTGCATCCATCCCATATACCAAAGAAAATTGAGATTCTTGTGTGGCAACCTGAGGAGTAGTTCGGTAGGCCCACAATACTTCTTGTAAATAACTTGGCCATTTTACTACAGCTCCCTCCAAATCCTTCTTTAATCCGGACAATATGGTTTTATTTGGAACCTCGACTTGGTCATTTGTTAAGGATGGAAAGAAGAGGAAAAACAATGTTGAATGCCTCTAGAGGTACAAAAGGCTTCCATGTATTTGTTATCAAACCGTGGCCCATTGTCTGTGGTAATCTTTTGGGGGACTCCAAATCTGCAGCATATATTGGATATGATCAACTTATTAAAAGCTTTCGATGTGGTTCCAGCTAAAGGAGCTGCCTTTCTCCATTTTGAGAAGTAGTCAATAACAACTATAACAGTTCTGCACCCCCCAGATTCCATAGGTAGAGGTCCAACTAAGTCCATCCCTCATCTGACAAAAGGTATTGGCTCACAAATAGACTTCATAGGTACTGCTGGCATATGAATTTCATTCCCATACCTTTGACATGGATCACATTTCTTCACCATTTCTTTAGCATCTGCCATTATGGATGGCCAATAGTATCCAGCTAATAAGAATCTCCAGGTTAGCGCCCTGTACCCACAATGTGCTGAGCCCTCCCCATCATATAGTTCAGACAAAACGACTTGGGATTCTTCAAAACCCAAACAACGTAGAAGAGGTATACTGAAAGATTTCTTATAGAGAATTCCCCTTATCACCAAAAAACCACGTGCCTTGTATTTAATCTTTTTTGCTACAGTTTTGCCCGAAGACGGCACCCCGTCAGAAATATATTGAAGGAGGGTATATCTCCAATCTTTAGGTAGAATCACATGTATGCTCATACTTTCCCCATATTGTTTGTTTTGACTTAGCTGTATGGACGAGAATTCTTGTATGTGAATCCAGGGGTAGGACTCAGAATATGCTATAGTTGCTAAAGAGTCTGCCAGTGTATTCTCCAATCTGGGAATATGCTCATAACAAACAATTTTGAAGTCTGCTGCCACTTGTTTCAAAACGAGTAAGTACTTGATCAGTTGCTCCTTCTTGGCCTCAGACTGACCTTGAGCGTGGTGGTTGAGCAATTGAGAGTCACTCATTAACCAAACTCTCTTAGCCTTACAGAAGAGAGCTAATTTAAGACCAACTATAGGTGCTTCATATTTGGATTCATTGTTGTAAGCCCTGAGCCTAAAACATATAGCTTGATACATTTTATCACCATACGGAGAAGTTAAGCAAAATCCAGCTCCACAACCCATAGTGCTTGATCCACCATACGTTTGGACCACCTATTCTTTCTTGGTTTTATCTTCTGAAGTTTGTTTAGAGTTCTCATCCGCATGGAATTCTACTAAGAAATCAGCCACTGATTGAGCTTTAATAGTTGTTCGGGAGGCAAAGTCAATGTCGTAATCGCCCAATTCTACTGACCACTTGGTATTTCTGCTTGATATATCTGTCTTTTGAAGAATATATTTTAGCAGAAAAGAAGTCCAGACAATAATAGAATGAGATTGGAAATACGGCCTCATCTTTCTTGCTGCAATCACTAAGGCTAGTGCCAACTTTTCCAACTTTAAATACCTTTTTCAGCGTCTAACAAACTTTTACTCATATAGTACACCAGACGAGGATAATTGTCCACTTCTCTTACCAGGACACCACCCATATCACATTCTGATACCGCTAGGTATACATAGAGCTTCTCCCCTTGAATGGGCTTGAAAAGAGTCTTTGGTGAGGATAAGTGTTTTTTGTCTCAACGAAGGCCTGGTTGCACTGTGGGGACCAGTTGAAGTCTTTAGCATTTTTTAAGGTTTGAAAAAACAGAGCACACTTGTCCGATGACCTTGAAATAAATTTGTTTAAGGCAGCCAACCTTCCGGTGAGCCTTTGAACTTCTTTAACATTTCGAGGAGGATCCATTTCCAATAGTGCATTAAGCTGATCCGGATCGGGCTGGATACGTTTCTCACTTATTACATAACCCAGAAACTTTCTAGATCAGACTCCAAACACACACTTCTCTGGATTCAATTTCAAATTCACAGCTACTAAATTAGAAAATGTTTCTTGAAGATCAACTATGTACAAATCCTCCTCCAGGCTTTTAACCATCATGTCATTTATGTATACTTCCATATTTTATCCAATCTGATTAGCAAATGTTTTGTTCACCAACCTCTGATAAGTAACCCCGACAATGAAGACCTTTGTCTGTTATAAAGGTAATGTGATCTTGATCATTCGGATCCACCTATATCTGATTATACCCGGAGAAGGCGTCCATGAAGGACAACAACTTGTTTTCCAGACATAGAATCTACCAACTGATCTATCAGGGGAACATGATAAAGATCCTTAGGGAAAACTCTGTTAAGGTCAGTGAAATCAATGCACATACGCCATTTCTAGTTCTTTTTCTTGACTAACACCGGATTGGCAGTCCATAAAGGATATTGGGATTCCTTTATGTGTCCCATCTTGGTGAGTCGATCAACCTCTTGAACTATCACATATGCTTTTTCCTTAGAAAAATCTCTTTTTTTTTTTCTGTACAACAGGTGTAACATCACTATTACACCAAGCAAACACATGCTGATTACTTCGGTCACGTCACTATTGCACCAAGCAAACACAAATTGATTTTTTAGTAAAAAGGGCAATAACTTCTTTTTTTTAACTCTGGTGCCATCTTGGAACTAATCTTGATATTCTTACCCTCTGCAAGGGAGTGAGTTTCAACTTCTTCAATGGGTATTATAACACTAGGAGCCTCTTTGGGGTCATCAATCTCACTTTCCCCAACAGAACGCTCTAGTAACTGCTAATCTTCATTAATTCGAATTGCCCCAAGAGTCTTAGGAGGAAGAGCTGTTTCATAACCCTCTCTAGCTATCTTCTGACTACTTCGGACAACAGCTACTTGTCCCTGAACTGCATACTTTAAACACTGATGGACTGTTGAGGCCACAACATGCATTCTGGAAAGCCAAGACCTCCTAAAATTTCATTGTATGATATGGGGAAGTCTACTATAACAAATAACACCATCACCATCTTCTTAAGAGGCCACTTTCCCAACAACACTTCTTCTTCAAATTCCCCGATTACATCCACAAAGCTCCTTGTAAAGCCCACAATAGTTCTGTTCGAGTGTTGAATAACAGCCGGATTCCTTATCTATTTGTAGGAGCTTAAGAATATGATGTTTGCTGAACTTCCTGTATTCATCAAAATTCGGCGTATATTATTCCCCCCAATAGATGCTCCTATAACCACCACATCCTCATGAGGCCCAAAAATATTTCTCAAATCATCCTTATCAAAAACTATGAATGGGAAAGGGGATTTGCACTGATGGGAAGACATTCCCCCTTCCAATTGAGTGGCCAAACTGTGGACATGCCTCTTATTTGATGAAGGGGTAGGTGCTGTTATAGTATCTCCTCCAAAGATAGTTAGCGATTCAAAGAAACTGATCAGTCCGGACACCATCCTGGTTTGTTCTGTTATGACTCCCACCTTATTTCAAGTTAAATTAGGATCTAAGTATTCGGAATCCACATCGAATCTTTCAACAATCACCATTTCCCCTTCTTGAGTAGATGTTCCAGGATTGTTTGTAGGGCCCGTCCAAGGAGCATTGTCGGGCCTGTTTCCACTTCTTCTTTTAACATATGCTCCCAGTTTGCCTCCTTCGATAAGGTTATGAACTTCCTGTTTTAATGCTATGGAGTCTTGAGTGCTATGGCCTATATCATTGTGATACTGGCAAAAACAAGTATTTAGGCTTTCTCTAGGAGACTGCAATGCCGCCGGTTTTCAAAAATGGACTTTCTCCTTAGTCTTATCATATATTGTGGATATATTTTCCCTTAACTCTACAAACCACTCAGGCTGAACCCAAGGACCTATTTTACCTCTTGACTGTTGGCTCTGGGCCTGATTCTGGTTGGGTTGAGTTTGTTTAGACCGGTTGGACCCTTGTCCGGTCTCCTTAGCCTTGTAGCCGGATTGGTTAGCAGCTGAAGGAGCTGTTATGGTGGACTTCACTTGACGGTGTATGCTGGTTTTCTTTGTTTCTTCCACATTAATCTGCTTTCCCACTTGATTTAACAGGCCACCCCAGGTCATAGCTTTTTTCTTGGTTACAAAATCAGCCAGGTTCCCAGGATTCAACCCCTGTCTTAGAGAAGCAATTGCCACCTACTCGAAGGAATCTGCTAATCCGTTCTTTGTATTCACAAATCGACTTATGTAGTCTTTTAAAGGCTCGTTTGGTTTTTGGGCTCAATGTATAATGGTATCCCCATTACCTTTCACCTCTTTACTTCCAACGAATTGCCTTCGGAAGACAACCCAGAATGTATCAAAGTTTCGAATAAACCCCTGAGGTAAGCTATTATACCATTTAAGAGCACTTCCCGTAAAAGTTTGGGAGAAGCCTCTGGATAAGAGTTTATCATCATCATCATCATCATCATCATAAAAATTCATCATGAAGTTCTTGAATTGCTCCAGATGGTTTTCCGGATCTCGACTTTCATCATACTTTTCCATTTTGGAGCTGTCAAATCTTTTGGGTAGGTTTCCGGATAATATTTTTGCAACGAATAAAGGCTGTATCTTCATTAGGCGTTGCAAAAAATACCTGGTTCGGTTTGAAAAGCAAAAGGATCTATCAGCAACTGATCAGCATGCTTGTGGGATGATCTTCTGCCCAGATGCCTTTTAAGCCTACCATGCATATCCCTCTTTCTTGAATACTTTTTTGATTAACTTCATCTTTTTTCTAGATCTCCCTTCATCACTGCTTGATGACAAATATTCCTCAAGCTCAACCTCATTCGAAGAGCTACTGGAGGACTTATATTCTAAACTTTCAACATGCTTAGACCGATGTGTCTTTTTAGACCTGAGATGAGTCTTTTTTGAATTAAGATTAGTCTTTAGTGATGGCTCATTCTCCCCAGGATTGTCAGTATGGTGAATAGTTAACGCCCCTGATTTCTCCCGTATACATTTCTCTTCTTGTTTTATGGTCCTTAGCGCTTCTATCTCTGCTCTCAGCTGATCTTGCTCCTCAATAGTGTATTCCTTATTCTCCCTGACCATTTCCACCACAGGAGATAGAGTACCTTGCTCGTTCAGATCCATGGCAATTTTTTTCTTAATGGTTTTGAATGTAAAATTCAGGGACCTTTGTGCTCCCACTGTGTTCGCCAATTTGGTTGGTTTATTTTGGGCTGGGGGTAGTTTTTTAAAGTATTTTAGTAGGTTTGTGGTATTTTGTGTTTAGCGTGAGGAGTAGTGAGATAATTAAGTAGTTTGCTTGTATTAAATGTTGATCACTCTCATTAATGAGAGTGGTTGGGGTATTTAGGTTTGGTTTATTTTGGGCTGAGGGTAGTTTTTTAAAGTATTTCAGTAGGTTTGGGGTATTTTGTGTTTAACATAAGAACTAGTGAGATAATTAAGCATCTTACTTGTATTAAATGTTGATCACCCTCATTAATGAGTGTGGTTGGGGTATTTATACTTTTAATTAATGACCCATAGGCTTACCGGGTCAAGTTGTGAAACCGGGTCGAGTTTAAAGACCCATTAGTTTTTAAGTAGATTAGCAAATAGCTTAGTCAAAAGTGTTCACATTGTCCAGTTTGGATTTATAATGGTGTGATATGGTCCGAATTACCCCTGTGTGGATTAATTGGTAGGTTGTGACTGTAATATCCGAACTCATCAGTCTATACCGAAGTACATAATTGGGGACTTCGGTTCCCCTTAGGCCCAGAGATAGTCAGATATTTTCATTTGATTAAGTTATGCCCCAGCCAGCTAAGCCCTAACGCTTGGAATACTCTCCTAGCATGCATCATGGCGTCCAGGCTGTCAAAAATCCCACTCCCAGTGGGACAGTTTGCTGCTGTGGCAAGCTTGTGCAAGAATCACCAAATCCCCTTCTATCATTACAACATGGGGAAACAATTTCAAAGTGGTGGATGACTTACTAGAGACCAAAAAACCCTGGAGGACGCAGTTCCTCTTTATTAGTGGGAGTTGAGAGAACAACAGAAAAATCAAGCCTGACAAGAACCCCAGCCTCCTGACCAGTAGATGGAAAAACACTGGTAAGTTCTTCTCTGTTTCCCTTTTTCATTTTTTAAGTTACAATTTTCTTATTATGACTAATTGATATCTCTCCCCAGTTCTACCGAAGGAGTTCCTGGGCCACCAAGAAGCAGGGCATAAAACTTGTGCGTCTTGGGCTTTAGAGAATTGGGGGAATGTGTTTCATAATTGCTTCAAGTCAGGAAATTTCATGAGGTCTTACCTGTAGAACACCACAGGCAGAAGATACCTTTCATGGAAGAGCTAACCACCCCTCCCCCTGCTGATGTGATCCTGAAGAGGACAAAAGCTAAAGATGCCAAGCTGTATCTACCTTCCAAGGCCAAAGCCCCCAGCAAAATGAAGAACAAAAAAAGAAAGGCCACAACAGACTTAGCTCAAACAGCTACAAAGGGGACTGGTTCAGCGAATCAAGTTGACATTGATGTGGCCTTGCCAAAGGAAGTGGAGGTTCAAACTGTAAAGGAAGCCGGAGGGTCAAAGAATCCACCAAGGCCTCCTAAAAAGAACAAGAAACGCAAAGCCAGCAGTCATGAGAAAGCTGCCAAGAAAAAGAAGGTTACTCTGGGGGCAGAGATAATCCTTTGCCCAACAGAAATTTCACCCCCAGCTCCTGCTGACCCTACCTTGCAAGAGGAAATTCCAACAGATCTCTAGAAAGCGGTTCTTGTAATGACTTGTGGTAAAGCGCGTGGTGTAGCGACGAGCGCCGTCATATCATTATCTGCTTACCGAGCCTGGTCCTAGTCCCGAGCGTAGGCCGGTTCTTTTTTTTGGAAAAAATAGCTCTTCATGTCTGTTTGTGTAGCATCCAATAGTTGTTTCGAAGAGATTGGAGTCCTTGGACCGGATGTTCCTCCTTTTTCTCTTTAATATTATACTATTAATGAGGTGCCCGCCGTGTTATTTTGTTATATTTATAAACCGGTCCCTTTTAAACTGCATTTTAAACTAGATTCAGGTCTGGTTTTTCAGCCAAACACATTGGGTCCTCTTCTTTGTCTAAGAGAGGACGAGTCTTCTCACAATAAAAATGTTGTCGCTGTCGATTTGTGGACACTACATTTTTTTTACCATCTATTGGATGGCATCGAAGTTGTTAAAAGCCATAAAAAAAGTGGACTCACCTCTTAAGAGGCTCTGCTCTTCTAGCATCACCGCTTACGGTAATATGGATTTGTCCTCCGACATGACCATCGTCTGAAGCACTGTAAGTTTTTTTCTTTATGAATATTTCTTCTTGGAATGTGCGGGGTCTTAATGATCCTGGTAGGCAAAAAGATGTTACTCATTTCATAATTAGTAATAGTATCTCATTGTTAATTTTAGTTGAAACAAAAGTCCAACTTTTTAACATTGATTCCATTATTAGGTATATGGTCCCCTTTTCACATGTTATTACCAATCACTCCTCTCTATCCTCTAGGTAGAATTTGGATTATTTGGAACCATAGTGTTATCATTGTTTCTAGGTTATCTCAATCTTGTTAGTACATTCACTACATGGCCAAGTTCCATAATTTCAACGCATCTTTCAGATTCACGACCATCTATGCTTTTAATGACATTCAGGATGGTTCTCATCTTTGGAATGATTTAATAACCATTTCCAAGCAAGATCTGGGCATCCCCTAGGTCTCTCTGGGGGATTTTAATGCCATCCGTCATCCGGAGGAGCTATTAGGATCTTCCGAAAATTGGTCTTCAGCTATTGATGACTTTAATAATTGATGCTACCTCAGTGAGCTCAGTGATCTCCAATCCACTGGATTCCACTTCTCTTGGATTAATAACCAGCCTATTCACCCCATCCTCTCCAAAATCAATCGTGTTCTAGTCAACCCTGACTGAGACGATCTATTTCCTATGTCTTTTGCTCACTTTGGTTTTCTCCATTCCTCCAACCACACCACTGTCACTCTCAATCTTGGATTCCCTCGTCAAAGACGTAAAAAACCTTTCAATTTTTTTAATATGTGGCAAGCTCATCCTCAATTAAAAAACATTGTTTCCAAAAACTAGAATCTTCATATCTCTTCCTCTGGTATGAGTCGTGTCACTAATAAACTCAATCGTCTTCAGCATGAGCTTTCTTGCCTCAATCGTAAGGAGTTTAACGACATTAGTTCTAGGGTTTCTAATGCTCAAAATATTCTCTTTCAATCTCAATCTAATCTCGCTCATGACCCCCTTAACCCTATCCTTGTCACCAAAGAAGTTGAGGCTTCCACGACTTTCATCTTTCTTAGTCGTGCTGAAGAATACTTCCCCAAGAAAAAATCTAGAAAAAACTGGAGCAAGCTTGGTGATAGAAACACCAAATTATTCCACAACAGTATAAAAACTCGTCTTTTCCATAACAAAATTATTTCTATCAATAATGACCAGAGTATCACTGTTTCAACTCCCGCTAGTGTTTCTAAGGTCATCGTGAGTTACTTCGAGGACTCCCTTAGTACAAGGCATCTTGCTGGTTATCCAGGGTTGGAAAAAGTTTCCTCTTTTCTTTCCTGTAAAGTCAATGATACTAACAAGGCCTCAATGATTCGTGAGATCACTAGAGAAAAGATTAATTCTGCCTTTTTCAGTATTGACAGTAATAAATCGTCTGGTCCTGATGGTTTTAATTCCAGTTTCTTAAAATCCTCGTGGAATATTGTTGGGGAGGACATCTGTAATGATGTCCTCGAGTTTTTCCAAACTGGAATTCTCGATTCCTCTTGGAACTCTACTTCTATTTCTCTCATTCCAAAAAAAGATTCCCTTTTTGTGGCTTTAGATTTTAGACATATTTCTCTTTGTAATGCTGTTTACAAGACTATCTCTAAAATTTTAGCTAACAGAATTAAAGATTCATTCCCCTATCTGATTGATAATTCTCAATCGTCTTTCATCTCGGGTATGAACATCTCGGATAACATCTTTCCTTCCTAAGAACTTCTTAGAGTTTATCATACTAATTGTAGAGGTAAAAGGATAGCCCTTAAAATTGAACTTATGAAAGATTTTGATAATGTACGCTGACATCTCATCTTTGACATTCTTGTGGCGATGAACTTCTAGGAAAAGATGATCACTTGGATCATCAACTACATCTTCTCCCCCTCTTACTCCATCAATATTAACGAAGATCCTCATGGTAACTTCAAAGGTAGAAAGGGTCTTAGGCAAGGGGACCCACTTTCCCCTTTTCTCTTTGTCCTTGTTAGATAAGTCTTTTCCAATATCCTAAAAAAGAAGAGTAATGAGAAAAACTTCCGATTTCACTGGAAGTGCCACACACTCAAAATTAAAAATCTATGCTTTGCAAACGATCTTATGATTTTTTGTCATGGTGATGTCAACTCTCTTCTTCTCATCAAAGAGTCTTTAGATGATTTCTACTCCCTTTTTGGTCTAAAAGTCAACCCCACTAAAAGTCATATTTTTATTTCGTGTATCAATAATCCTCTATGCACTGAGCTTCTGTCTATTATGGGTTATTTGGAAGGTTTTCTCCCACTCAAATATTTGGGAGTTCTCCTTCTTACTTACCCGCTCAGACTGTCGTCCTCTTCTTCACAAGATTACCGCTAGGATCGATTCTTGGACGTCCAAGCATCTGTACTACGCGGGTAGACTCCAACTTATTAAATCTGTTTTATTTGCTGGTCAAGTTTACCGGTCAAGTTTACTGGTCCTCCATATCTATCCTCCCCTCTAGGATTATTAAAAAACTGACCCAGTGCCTTCGTCATTTCCTTTGGTCGGGTTCCGCTATGAAAATCCATGGGGCCAAAGTGGCCTGGTCCAATATCATCTCTCCCACAAAGGAGAGCGGCTTTGGGATCCTAGATCTAAAAATATGAAATTAGACGGCTGTCCTTAAGCATCTCTGGTCTATTATCAGTTATAACAATCTTCTATTTGGTGTGATTGGATAAAAACTGAAAAAAAATCAAAAATAATAATTTTTGGGATCTTTCTATTGGTTCCTCCCCTTCTTGGATTTGAGGGAAAATTCTTCGTATTCACCCGTTGGCGAGTAATTTGTACATGGTGGCGATTGGAAATGGTTCGAATACTTCCTTTTGGTACGCTCATTGGCTCCTCCCTACCTCTCTAGTTTCGCACTATGGTACCAATTTTATCAATAATTCCCGACTCAGGAATAATATCAAGGTTTCAGATATCATCCTCGATGGTCATTGGAATTGGCCTTCAAACATCAATTCGGATAGAGCTAGAAGTCGTTCTAATGTTCTAGAGATCAACAACCTCATCCTCACTCTGCCCCTCCTAACATCAACTCTCTTGATGTTCCTTTTTGGATTGTGAAGGCTAGCTGCAATAACTTCATAATCAAGGATACCTATAACGTTATTTGTACGCCTGCCCCTGTTGTGGGGTGGGTTGAGTTAGTATGGAATAAATTTAATATTCCTCGTCACTCTTTTATTATATAGCTTGCTATCATGGGCAAACTTTCTACCAGAGATAAATTTCTCAGTCGGGGTATCAATTCCCCATATGATTGTGCCTTATGAAATTCTGCTTCTGAAACTATTGTTTATCTCCTCTTTGGCTGTAGTTTTACTCAAAGTATTTGGACCTATGCTAATTCAAAACTGGGTTTTCCTTTTTTCTTGCTTCGTGCTGGCAAACTTGGGTCTGCGAGGCATCAAACTGGTCTCACTCTCGAAAACGTCATATTGGCGCTCTTGCTTTGGCGCGGTTGTTTACCACGTATGAAAGGAGATGAACTCAAGATTTTTTTGTTCCCATCCGGCCAATGCTTGGTTTCTCACCAAATCTTCTCTGATCTTCGCTTCAGATTCCGCGGCACCAAGATTTGCTGACCAATGTAACTGCTTGTATTATTATTTACTCTTCTACTTTATTTGCAGGTCCCCTCCTCCTCGGTCTAGTTCGTTGACTTCTATTGTTGTGAACTTCCTTGGAGTTCAATTAGGGTAGCTTAACCAATAATGCAATTAGGGCTGTCAAACGGATATTTCGGATACGAATCTGTTTATATCCGAATCCGAATCTGAAATCCGAAATCACTATTCGAATCCGAATTCGAATTTTTTTAAAAATAATATTCGAATCCGTATCCGACGGACATTATCCGGATACGGATAATATCCGAATCCGAATATCCTCTAAAGTTTTCAACTAATTGTATTATTGGTTAAGCTACCTTTATACACACCTTAGTAGAAATTCATATTCCTAATTTAGATGTCGGATAAGGTTAAAAAATATACTTATTTTGAAAAACCACCATATCTTTTATAGAAAGTTTGGTAGCAATTCTTTTCCATATTTTAGATGTGGGATAAGACTGGTAAGACTAAAAAAGATATACTTATTAAGAAAAGACACCGTGTCTTTTATAAACAGTATGGTAATAATTCTTTTTCCAACTTTAGATGTGGGATAAGTTACAATTTTTAAAGAAGCAATCTTCCATATTTATGGACAACTTTCTTAGTATTTTGTTTTGCTTTTTACGATGTGGGATAGCTAAAAAACATGTTTAAATACAAAAAAATTATATATATTTATTTATACAATTTCGGATATCGGATATTTCGAATACGGATATGACTATATCCATATTCGCTATTTTCGGATACGAATTCGGATACGAATATTATCCGTTTTGTTTCGAATACGGATATTATCCGTTTTTTTCGGATTCGATATCGAATATTTCGATCGGATATCGGATTTTTCGGATTTTTTTGACAGCCCTATATATATATATATATAAATAAATAAACCTCAAAGATTATAACTTGTTGTATAATTGAAACCTTAATTTTTTAACACTAATATCTTAAAGGTTTAAAAAATAAATGATTATTTTTTTAATAATTTTTTATTATATTAAAACTATTATATTCTATAAAAAACTATTATATTCATCAAAGATTATAATTTTGTAAAATTAATTACAATAAAAAAAAAATTTCATAATCATATAGTTAAAAATAAAAATATCAGAGTACCATTTCTAGTGTTTCTTTTGTGCTATACTTTGTGCTCTCTTTAAAATCACAAACTAAAATCAAAGAACTTGTTTCTTATATATTAATATTAATTTTTTTTAATTAACTACATATATATTAAATAAATACTTTATATATATATATATATATATATATATATATATATATAAAAGTTTAAAAACTTTTATTAGAAATAATGGATGAGTTTACAAAGCTTGATGACTTAATTAGAAGTCTTTAAAGTATTTTGACATAATCCACTATTGACCCAAAATCAAATTTAGCGTATTTTGGTTAAAAAATTAAAATTCTCTCAATTAACTCTGATATCGATTCTTTGCCATCAGAGGTCTTTCAAGTAGACCTTCCTCACCAACGATGATTCTTTAATTTTTTTAAACATATTTTGAAGAATATTTGAATAGTCTAAACTCTAATTAGCCTCGAAACGTTTAGTTGCTTCAGGTCTACAAGTTAGCAGAGTCCAAATAAGCTCCAAGCATCATCTCTAAAATCAGCAACTATTCCACTTTCTTCCTCTTTCATGGCTTCACAGAAGAAGTAAATCGCCCTTTTCCGCCGCTGACAAAAATAAACCGATGCTTTCACACCTTGTCACCCTACAAGAAGTCATTCATTATCTTCCAACTATTGCCTAGAGAAGAGTAAAAGAAATGAAACTTGTGTGACTTAGAGAGGCCATTCATTGCGACATACTTTTCCATTGACATACGATGACTAGACAATCGGGCGGCCATTATGCAAGATATTAGCGTGTACCAAGCATTGGGGGTCAGCTGGGATGGGCAAAGGCCAATAATCTCAAAATACCTCACCATGTTAGGATCTAGAGGAAGTCTAAGATCCCATTTGAAGAGATCGATAAAAATAATTATCTCCCGAATCTTGACAAACAATGGCGTCTCCCCAGGAATGGGAAAACAGATAATTATATTCCTCGGTATGCCCCATCTGACCTCTAACTTAGGCTGTTTTTTTGGGGTATAATATAAATACTTACCAGCAAAGAAGGTAATAATGTTGTCCCTGGAAAAACTCCGGTAGTAGATGGTTGTCACCGCATCAACTTCGGGCGGGAGAGGTTCTTTGATGGGAACGACATTAACAACACCTTCGCCTTCAACCATAACTTCCTCTCTTTCCTAGTGCCCCTATCCGGGATCAACGTTGATTGACGGTCCCAGAGCTGTATCGATAGCGGTTGTTCTTTACTTTTTCAACAACTTGGTACGGGTCTTCCCAATTAGGTGCTAGTTTGCCGAGGTTCTTATCTTTTGTATGCAGAAAAACTCTTTTTGGAACCATGTCCCCGACTTTGAATTCTCTTCGACGAACTTTTGATGCATATCGACTTTTCACCAAGGTCTGGTAATGCATCAAGTTTAGATGCGCTCGGTTTCGTCTCTCTTCCACCAAGTCGAGAGCCAAAGATCATTGCTATTTTTGTCCTCATCGTAGCTTCCAACCCTGAAGGAAGGGAAAATTATTTTTGCATGGGTTACCACGTCTATACCATAAATGAGCACATAAGGTGATTCGTGGGTCGCTGTTTGGGGGGTCGTGCCATAGGCCCAAAGTACTTCATGGAGATAGTCTGGCCATTTACCGGATTTTCCTTCCAAGTTCTTCTATAGTCCGTCTACGATGGTCCGGTTTGTAAATTCAACCTGGCCATTGGCCTGCAGGTGGAAAGGTGCTGAAAAACATTGCCTGGTTCTATGAGACGAATATAAAGACTTCATTTTGTTGCTGTCGAATTGTGGACTGTTATCAATAGTGAGCCTCTGGGGGATTCCATACCTACAATAGATGTTTAACCAAATAAACTTGATGTTATCTTTAGTCTTTGTTCCAGATAATGTCTCGGACTCAACCCACTTGCAAAAGTAGTCCACCGCGAACACTATCATCTGCCTTCCACCCGACACCATTAGCAATGGCCCGACCAGATCAATTCCTCATCGGTCAAATGGGAGACCTTCTGAGATCGACTCCAAAGAGGTTGCGGGCGTGCAGATTACGTTTGCGAATCTTTGACAAGTATCGCACGTTTTTACCATACCTTTTGCGTCGGAAGTTATGTTTGCCAATAAAATCCTTCAAGGAAAACCCTTCTTATCAGCGCTTTGAAACCATAATGAGCAGCTCCTTCTCCGTCGTGGAGCTCAGATATAACTATTTGCGATTTGTTGGTCCCCAAACATCTTAACAACGGTTGGCTAAAAGATTTTTTGTAGAGGACCTCTCTTAGAAGTACATATTCTCAGGCCTTATTCTGTATGTTTCTTGCCAACGGTTTGTGTTTGGGTAAGGAGTGCTATGCTAGGAAATTTACAATATCTCTTCTCCAATCCGACAAAGCTAACGACGATATCTGACAGGCAATTTTAGGTCGGTTCTCAAGCTCTGTACTTTTAATAATTCAGGGGCTCTCCAGGGTTATGATCGACGTGTAATTATTCGAACAAAAGATGGATGCTAGGGAATCCACGATTACATTCTCTGCTATGGGGATATGCTCGTATGTAACCTTTGCAAAAGAGGCAGTCATGACACGCAGCGCCGCCAAATACTAAACCAAGTGTTCTTTCTTGGCCTCAGATACACCCGACTCTTGATTTATTAGTAATTGGGAATCACCGATTAGGCGAACGTGTTTGGCACCACATACTTGGGCTAACCTTAATCTGGCCAGCGCAGCCTCATACTCTGCCTCGATGTTAGACGTGGAGAAACGAAAACGGATTGCTTGGTGCATCTTTATTCCCAAAGGTGTAGTTATCTAAACGCCAGCCCCACATACACTGATATTTGATCCTCCATTGGTTCAGAAAATCCATTCCTCCGGTTTATCGGTTTCAAAGGACTCTGCTTCTTCCGGCCGGCTAGAATGGATTCTGCCAAGAAATCAGCCAGAACTCGGCCCTTTATAGTGGTTCGGGGCTCAAACTCTGTATCGAAGTTTCCTAATTCTACCGACCATTTGGACATTCGTCCTGAGATGTCCGGGCGCTGCAGTACGTATTTTAGAGGAAAAGATGTTCAGACGATTATCAAATGAGCTTGGAAATATGGTCGCATCTTTCGTTCCCCGGTTACCAAAGCCAGAGCCGATTATTGAATGAGTTTCAAATATCTTGTTTCAGCATCCAACAAACTTTTACTGACAAAGTAAACCGCGTTAGAGATTGCCCCCGCTTCGCTGACTAATGCCGCTATCACTGCATGGTCTGATACCGACACATATAGGAACAAATTTTCCCCCCTTAAAGGATTTGTTAATAGATTAGGGGATGACAAATAATTTTTTATTCCCAAAAAGGCCTCATCACAGGCTGGTGTCCACGCAAATTCTTTGGTATTCTTTAGAAGCTGAAAAAATAGGGCACACTTGTTAGAAGAACGAGATATAAATCGATTTAAGGCTACTAACCGTCCCGTTAGTATTTGTACTTCTTTAACGTTTCCCGGGGGTGTTGTGCTACTTAAAGCTTGCAGTTGGGTTGGGTCTGCTTCAATTCCTCTTTTGCTGACCAATAAAACCCAAGAATTTCCCTGACTTAACACCGAAAGAGAATTTCTCATGATTAAGCTTGAGATTTATGTCCCTTAGGTTATTGAAAGTTTCTCTTAAGTCAGCTAGGTTATCCTTGTCGGTCTCGCTCTTCACAAGCATATCATCGATATAAACTTTGACATTTCTCCCATTCTGCTTCTCAAAGGCCTTGTTCACTAGCCTTTGGTATGTCGCACCCACATTTTTCAGCCCGAATGACATAACCTTATAACAGTATAAACCTCGTCCGGTTATAAAAGTTGTGCTCTCCTAATCGTGTGGGTTCATTTTGATCTGGATATATCCGGCTTATGCATCCATGAAAGAGAGTAGCCTATTTCCCGACGTCGAATCGACAAATTCATCGATTCTTGGCATTGGGAAAGGGTCCTTAGGACATGCTCTGTTGAGGTCGATGAAGTCTATGCACATCCTACACATCCTACACTTTCCATTTTTCTTTTTTACCAGAAGATGGTTGGATGTCCATCGTAGATACTTTGACTTTTTAATATTCTCGACGCCGATCATCCTTTCGACCTCCCGAAGTATTATTTCTTCCTTTTCTGGTGAGAAGGCTCTGCATTTCTGCGAAACTGGTCGGACGTTTCGATTGACTACTAAATTATGGATAATTAAACTATCTAGAACTCCCGTCACATCTTCCGAGCATCAAACGAACAAATGTAACCTTTCCTTCAAAAATGAAATCAATTTCTCACAAAAATTGGGTGATAAGTTAGTACCGAGCTTCAAATTTCTTCTTTTTGTAAATTCATAGTTTTCACATTCCTCATCTGTAATTAACAAACCGGGGTCGTCTCGGGGATCGTCCACCGGTAGTGATCCCAGATAAAGCCCCATTAACTGCTGGTCTTTTGCTTGTGCAATTTCTTGGTCGCCTTTTGTCTCCATCGCGGCTTGGTAGCATTCTCTTACTGTCTTCTGGCTGCTTCTAACCACGCCAACATTGTTGCCGACCACATATTTTAGAAATTGATGAATTGTGGATGTCAATGCGTGCATTTGTGACAACCATGAACTGCCAAAAATTACGTTATGTGAAGTGGGCGCATCGACCTCCTCTTTGAACGGCCCACGACCGAGCTGAACCAGGCCCTCAAATTCACCAATCACTACGACTGTCGATCTTGTGAATCCAACGATCATTCGATCCGATCTCAAAATTATCGGCGGTTTCTTAAACTGAACGAAGGTAGACAAGAAAATTATATTCGCAGAACTTCTAGTGTCTACAAGGATCCGTTGAACCTCCTCTCCCGCAAGCGCGTCCCCAATTACGACTACGTCCTCATGAGGCCCTACGATATCCCTCATGTCGTCATCATCAAAGCATAGGATGCGCGAGGGGCTTCCATGCAAATGAGAAGAGGTTGGGGATTCCAATTGAGTTGTTAGATTCACGATGTGTCGCGTTCAGGAATAATTGGTGACTCCTGCCATCGAATCGCCTCCAAAGATTGTTAGAGACTCAAAATTTTTACAAAGACTACTTACTTTTTTGATGCATTCTAAGATTTCTTCTTCAATGACCCCGATGATATTACGATAAATACCATGATCAAGATACTTTATTGACACATAAAAGATTCGGTAACCTCCGTTATTGTCATCGTTGTTTCCGGTTTTTGTACTGCCACGATTTCTTTGGATATCGCACATTGTTGCACCTGTTTATTCATATAGTTAAGCAACTTCCCATTCTCCACTAACATCTATATTTCTTTTTTCAAAGCGATGCAGTCCTTTGTGTCATGCTTTACATCTTCATGGTATCTGCAATATCGATTGTTCCTGCTCTCCCGAGGGATCTGGATTGGAAATGGTCTACGGTAAGTACCACTCTTTTTTGTTTTCTCAAAAATGGTGGAAACACATTCGGTAAGGTCGGCATAATGGGCAGGGCGGACCCATTTTTTAGATATAGGTCGGTTGACCACTTGGTTGTTCTACTTGACTTTCAGTATCCGCGATATTTGAGCCTTAACTAGATTAGACTACACCCCGGGAGGTAGTATATTTATTGGTTGCGTTTGCGGGATCGGGTTGTACTTTGACTGTGAATGCTGACGAGTAACGACCGCGGCTTGCGCGCTTTGTTTGAATTGAGCGGCTAATTCTGATGTCTTTGTCTCCTCAATCAGTATCTGCTTTTCCACTTGGGCCAGCAAAGCGGAAAAAGTAAATGCCTGTTTTTTTGTTACAACTTATTTTATAGGTCCTGGAAGTAATCCTAACCAATACTCAGTTAGGGCCACCGTTTCTTCGTAGTGGTCAAGGTCGGTTTTAGCATCAACGAAACGACTGGTGTAATCTCTGAGGCTTTCGCCCACCTTCTAATTGCAGTTGACAATTGTGTCCCCATTCGCCCGAAAGCTTCCGGGCGAATGGGGACACAATTGTCAACTGCAATTAGAAGGTGGGCGAAAGCCTCAGAGATTAGAAGCTGATCTTTGAAAGATAACCTAGAGAGAATATCCTAGATGTTCTTTATGCCAGCAGTTACCTTCCCACAGAGAACCGACCTTCTTACCTTTAAACCAGTTGTTGTTAAGATTAGGAATGAGATTCATAAGAGGAGGTCGATTAAACCAATTGTCCAACCATATATCTATATTACCACATCCAAGATTCCATCTACTGTGATCCTCAGCAAACTCCCTTATTTTGACCAACCGTTTCCATGTTTGAGAGGCCTACTTAGAGTCCACTTGAAGAGGGTGTTTATCTTTACAGTAGATGTCATAAAAGAGATTATCCTAGAGAGAATTGTTTTCTATAAACTTTATACAGAGCTTGTAGGAGAATGTTTTCTGAATGTTCATTAGGCTGTTGATATTGAGACCCCCCTCCTCAAAAGACTTACAAATAGTTGGCGATGTAGTCCAGTGAGTTTTGTTAGTTTCACTGTTGGATCCCCGCAAGAATCTATTCATTAATTTTTCAGTTTTTGATATGATAGAGATGGGAGCCAGCAGCTCTGTAACCAGTAGAGAGGGATAGCCATAAGAACTGATTTCACCAAAGTGAGACGCCCACCATATGATAACATTTTTCCTTCCCAATTAAAAATCTTGTCTTTAATTTTATCAAGTAAGGTTATAAAGTTAGCAGATTTGTTGTGAGGAATGAGAGTTACACACAAGTATGTTGTTGGAAAGAGAGTTGTGTTAAAGCTAGTTTGAATAGTGAAGTCGTTCCTTCTGTCAGGAGGCATGCTTGATGTTGTTATAATCTCTGTTTTCCTTTTATTTATAGATTGTCTTGAAACCTCTTGATAAACCTGCAAGAATTGAGCTATTTTTTCTAGAGAAATATGTGAGCCATTAGTAAAGACTAATTCATCATCAGCAAAGGCTAATACAAGAATACTTATATTGCTTATGCTAAAAAAATTCAGTTTTTTATATGAGTCAAAAAGTTTGTGCATCCCTCAAATTAACACTTCTTCAACAAGTATAAAGAGGTTGGGAGACAAGGGATCACCTTGTCTCACACCTCTTTTATCTCTAAAGTATCCAACAACTTTTTCATTTATGAGTATAGAAATATTGACTGATCTAATGATGTTATTAATCAACTTAGTGACCTGAAGATTGAAACTAAACCTCTGCAACACCTTTATGACAAAGTTGTGAGATAAGTTGTCAAAAGATTTTGACATATCTAGCTTAATCACCATGTTTCCAGCTTTTCTTTTTCTACCTATATCATGAATTAACTCTTTTGCAATGAGTATGTTATCATGGATAGCTCTTTCTTGTACATAAGCTCCATGCACATCAGATATAAGTTTAGGCAGAATTCTAGAAAACCTATCATTAACTACTTTTGACATTATTCTGTTAGTTAGAGTGCATAGACTTATGGGTCTATATTGACTCCAACTAGAGGTATTAGTTATCTTAGGTATTAGGAAAATGCCAGCAGCCAAAATCCCTTTAGGAATGTCCTGGCCAAGAATGAAAGACTAGAGAGCATTACAAAGATCAGTTTTTATGATTTTCCAGCATGAAGTATAAGAGCATTTATTAAAACCATCTATCCCTACTGCTCCAGTTGGATTCAATTTTTGAATAATAGACCAAACTTATGATTCATTAGGCTCATCTAGCATCATGTTATTATCAAGTTCATCCACAAGTTTAGGAATGACATTAAAAATATTGTTGTTCAATCTTAATTTCAGGAGGTCTATTAGAGTAAGAAGGAGATGAAAGAAAATCTGTAAAGTAGGTCTCAACAGAGGAGTTAATGGCCTCTTTATCTGCACTCCGTATGTTGTTGATTTTGATGCCTTTAATTTTGTTTTTCCTTTTTTTCTTAATAACATAGTTGTGGTATAATTTCGTGTTTCCGTCTCCATCTTTTAACATGTAGCATGAGTTTTTTGTCTCCAGTATTCCTCCTTCATGGCCAGGGCTAGCAAGTGATCAGCAATAACTTTGGAGAGGCTATTTTTTTCATGAATGCTGCTAGATCTTCTTATCAAACAAATTTCTAAAGTGCTTTTTATTCCATTATTTTAGAGCTATTTTCAACATTTTGATCTTGTTCTAGTAGACATGAAAGGGATATCCTATCATTGGGATAGTCCAGTTGGCTTCTATAAAACCTAAGAAATCTTTGTACATAGTCCAAATATTAAGGAACCTAAAAAAGCTACTATGTATCTTGTTGTTATTAATTATTGTGATACAAAGTGGAGTGTGATCTGAACATATACGAGCAAGATAAAATACTTTAGTTTCAACAAAGTACTCAGATCACTCTTGATTAAACAATACCATGTTAAGTCTTCTCCATCTTGTTTTGGTAGTCCACGTAAATCTGGTACCCACATAACCAGCATCCTCTAAATTACAGTCTTTAATCATATCCAGGAAATCATTAGCACTTTGATGACAAAAATTAGAACAACCAGATTATTCAGAAGGAGACAAGATAAAGTTGAAATCACCCAGAAGAAGCCATTCTTTAACAGTAGGCTCAAATGATATGATATCATTCCACAACTCTATTCTGCTATTTATTTGGCATTTAGCATAAATAGAAGTAATGTTAACACTCATGTCTAGCACAGAGTGATTAACTTCAATATGACAACATTAGATATTATCTATCAGGATCTTAATCTCCAACTCCTCATGCCAAAATACCCATATTTTATTTAAGACATTAGCAAATGAATTATAAAGTTTAAGCTTAGTAGAGAGAGTATTTATCTAGTCATAACTTATCATAGGCTCCTTAAAAACAATAACTTTATACATTCTTTTCTGATAATGGATTTGAGTCTACGAATAGAAGATTGGTTACCAACTCCCCTAATGTTCCAGCTTAAGAGCTTTATCATTTAGGGCTCTTCAGAGAAGATCTTTTAGTCTCTTCAAATTGAAGAGATTTTACAATCAGTAATTTGTTCGTTTTACTTCTCCTAGTTTTCTTAAGGAGATGGTGGAAGGCTTCCTGTATTTTCCTTTGTGGGTGTTAATTTAACAGTTAAGGGTGTAATTTCATCTGATAACTGAGGAAAATCCATGATGTTATCAAGAGATTTGATAGCATCAATTATGTCTTCTGCATGCTGATTAATATCAACATTTGCATTGACACTTGCTCTTTCACTAGGTTTAATTACATCAGATATATCCTCATCTTTATGATTGGTATCTTCAGTAACATTAACCTTTTTACTCGAGTTGTTGTATAACGTTCTGTCTCTCTGCAAGAGTTCAGGTTCTGCATCATCCTTGTTATCTTTATGAGGTATTCTGTCCTGATTTTCAGGAGTAGTATCGATTACTTGTTTTGGATTCACATTCTTGTCACTAGAGATCATTACAGATTTAGAAGTAGCAGCTTCTTTAATGTTCTCAGAATTGTTTAGTAGATGGGGTATACTTATCACTGGTTCTATATCATCCTTGTTCACTTCATGAGGTATTTTGTCTTGATATATAGTAGTAGAAATGATAACCGGTTCCACATTGTTTCCACTAGAGATCACTACCGATTTGAGGTTAGCATGAGGTAATTGAGTTGTTTTTATCTTATTACTCAGATCAACATTGTTTCTTTTGCAGGTTAATGAGTCATGTCCCACATGAAAACAAGAATCACAGTATCTTGGAACATTCTTATAGCTTAATGTGATCTAAGATCCCTTGTTACTTTCAAAGCCCAGCCATACTTGATTCTGAAGTTTCTTGGAGATGTCAATTTCCATCCATACATAACACGCGTTTTACATATCCTTATTCTTGGGAGGAATCCAGAGCTTGAGGGGAGTACTAATTGAAGAAGAAATAGAGTTAATGATGCCTTCATTATACAGGTGTTCAGGTTAGTTTCCAATTCTAGTCCATATAGGAACCATAGGGCATTTCTTCTTCACATTGAATGAAGGGAACCACTTCAGCACTCTCATCGAGTATTCACCAACTGTTCATACTCCTCGCGCCCAAATTTTACTTATGTTTTCTTTTAGAGAAAACTCAAGAAACAGATGTCTGGAGTCCTAGTTAGTGTAGGTGAAGTCGTCATTAAACTTCCTGGTTTCGAAAAACTTATCAAGAACAGCTTTCTTTGACAGACCCTTAACAAATTCACTTATCAAAGTGTATGATGTATTTTGCAGTAAATCTTCATAAATTTGATCTTCAAATTCGATAGATATATGATAATCTTTATATGGAGTATAAGAATGTCTGATCTCATTGATTTTGATTGGGTTAGGCAGATGAACAACTTGGGCATATGTCTTTTGGTGATTGAGAGTATCACCTCTAGATGCTCTGTATTGAAAATTTGAAGAACTGAGAACAAGGTATTCATCCATTCTTCAACAATCAAAGAGAAAACAGATTATAGGAACAAGCATGATGAAACGATGCTGACGAAAAAATTGCTGGATTCTGAGGATGAATCAGATGAAGATCAAGAACGATGTTCTTGAAGAAGAATCCTTCCGTATTTTTAACACTAATATCTCAAATGTTTTAAAAATAAATAAATAATTTATATAAATTTTTATTATATTAAAACTATTATATTTAAATAAACTTATATTTATCAAAAACTATAATTTTGTAAATTAATCAAAATAAAAAAATATTTTTTACAATCTTATAGTTAAAATAAACATATCAGAGTACCATTTGTAGTATTTCTTTTGTGCTATACACCACGTTCTGTCTTAAAACTCTGTTTAAAATCAAAATCTGTACGTGTACACTCCTCCCGAAATAACTGTGCAATTAGTTTTTTTTCTTCACCGGCCATAATACTCTAGAATCTTTATCATTCAATTGCTAGAAAGCACTAAGATATATTACAAAATTATTATCCTATGGAGTGTGTGGTTACTTATAAAAGTTAATAATAGTAACATCTCCAATTTATGTTGGGCCAGAGGTTAACTTTTCAAATCAACAAAAAGTTATCTTTATTTAAAACCATATGTAAATAAAAGTATACCTAAAATTACCATCAAACTAATATTGAAAGTAGAATAGTTGTAAAAAATCATGACCATCATTCGCAACACATTTTTTAATACATTTATTTTCTATTTTGGTTTATTATCAAAACCGAACATGTTCGATTTATATATAAAAAATTAGTATTGTTAAATGGCGGAATAAATCACAATATTTCATGTTCGATTTATATAAAAAAAATTAGTATTGTTAAATGGCGGAATAAATCATAATATTTTATAAAATAGTATATATGTAGATTATCAAGAATAGCTGTTGTTGCTGTTGTACCGTATCTATTTTTATGTAAGGATATTGTTGGCTGGATGTGAGCTTAAGTTCTACCGTCAAAATAAGAAAGTTCAACAAATTACATATTGTTATGACTCAAACCACTTTGACTGCTCAAGTTCCACAATTTAATAAACCTGTAAAATTTAGGTCATCTAGGAACCGGTAAAAAGATAATATCAATTTTCTCTCTCACTTAAGTAAATACTCACTAAAATTTTGTATAAAAAATGCACTATATCTTTATATTAAAAAAAGAAAAAATGACTGTCGTATTTAACAAGTTGTCTATAGCAGTTTCACATGGGCTATTGTTTTTCATATTCATTTTGATTTTATCGTTTAAAATTTATTAAATTTGTTTGAATATAAAAATCTCATTTCCATAAATGAGACAAAAACTTAAATACTTTTCGCTTTGAATTAGATAGAAATAGCGGGTACGAATAATTATTAGTTTATGTCTAGATTTACACCTCTGTCACAATTAAATAAACTTTTGAATTTTTAATATTAACATCATATAGAAAAAAACAAAATAAAAGAATATTTTCATATTATATATACCAATACTATTTATATATAATTTTATTTTATTTTATTTTATAATAATTATATTATTTTTAGGTTTGATTATATCAATTTCATAAAATAACAAAACTAACCATCAAAACTAGCCATAAAAAAAGTGACGATCAAAACCATTTGTCTTATGCAGACCGGACTCATCAAAGGTTTATTTATTAACAAGAAAATCTATAAATAATCAAAATTTCAAATAAATTAAAAGGTATCAAATCTAAAAAATAAAAGTATTTAAATAATAATTGACTATAAAATTTGCCTAGAAACTCTCATACCATAGAAAATCTCATCAGTGGGATATGTATATTTGATATATGATACAAAATATCTATAATACCACATATCCGCGGAATCCAAGTAGGGAAGTGTTAAATAAACTTTTTAAATTTTAAAAGGATATTTGAGTATAGTGATTCGTGGTATTTTATAATATTTTTGTAAGAATTATTTTTCAATTATGTACAATTAAAAAATCATTCATTCAAATCTCCTTCACTTTATTTCATGAGTCCGTTGTAATTAATTTCATAAACACTAATATCAGCATATAAGAGTACAAACTTAATATAGATAAAAGCAACACCATTTTTATTGACGAAAGTTCTATGTTGCACTCATGAATTACTGTGGATAATTTTGTGGTCTTCCCTTTTATAATTATAAAATAAAGATAATATGAATTTTGAAATATTTCAATAAATAATTGTGTTCGTTAAAATTAAAAAACTAAAAAACTAAAAAAAAGTTAATGGGTCCATAAATCGTAAGAGACTAACCTAACAAATATATTTGATTTGATTGACGCTTAGTGGAATTCCTACTTATTTTATTCGAGGCTAAGATGATATTGTTGGATGTTTTTCATTGTTCTATATATATTTTAAAAAATTAAAAATTTTAATTATAGAAAACAATGAATTCTTTTTTAATTCAAACAAAAATAATTTACATTTCAAATTAATCAACACGAGTATCAAAGTCTAAATAATCCAATATATATTAGACATAATTCAAGTATAAACTATATAAGTTATTTTAAATTTTTAAATTTTATAAGTTATCTATATTTTAAAATATAGATTAGTTTAATTATTGAGACCTAAATTAAATAGTTTTTACTTAATGGTGTGAGTCTTGTAAGATTTAAAATATTTATAACAAAAAAAAATGATTTTGTTCAAAGTATAACTTATATACCTAATAGATTAGAAATCATAATTCTTTCAATTTTCACCAATTGTTCATATCCCCACGCCTTTGAACTCCAATACCTAATTCAAAACCATTCATCTCCTATGATCTTCCAACTCTCACGCATCCAACTCCTCCATAAACCTGTCATCTTCATATCCATTTTCTTGGATCAATGCAGTTTTGGGCTCTTCAAAGCCCTTGAATCTCCTTCTTGTCGAAGTCCTCCCAAACGACTTTAATGACGATACTCTTATCATGGATGATGATGCCATTCTTGGAACACCGGATTCTTAACGATCTTATTTATCCAATTACTTTTTTTGGAAACCTCCAACCTTTCTCAACTCAAAGAAAATGTCATTGCCATTTGGGAAAGCTTGGCCTCGAAGCATTCAAATGTATCCCCGATAAATATTTCTTTAAATTTAATTCGGAAGATAGCGCCATCAATATCTTAAAAAAATCTCATTGGCACTTTTGTGGTCTCCTCATTTCTCTTAAGAATTGAGAACCTCTATCCACCCTCGCTAAAGACCCTCTCAAATAAATTCCAATTTTGGTCAAAATTATCAAGCTTCCTTTGGAACTTTGGACCTCAAGGCTCTTAGCCGAATTG
The DNA here is from genome assembly GCA_036936605.1 of Limnanthes douglasii subsp. nivea. Taxonomy (NCBI): domain Eukaryota; kingdom Viridiplantae; phylum Streptophyta; class Magnoliopsida; order Brassicales; family Limnanthaceae; genus Limnanthes; species Limnanthes douglasii. The sequence continues at coordinate 129,198,345 of JAUPFV010000004.1, forward strand.
GCTCAGTTATTGGTATCCCTCTCTACGGGGATGAAAACACCGAGAGAAGGGATAAGATCAAATTTTCGCTCATATATGTTCGCATTAAAGCTGGTACCCCTTTTCATATCTCAATTGAGTTTGAGTGCTTGGGTAAAAACACCTCCGTCATATTAGAGTATCATGACCTACTGCCCAGATGTCCTTGATGTATGGTCTTTAAACATAGTTATGGTGCTTTCTCTTCCACCATTCATGGTGAGCTCCCTCACGTTGTTCCTCTATTTATTTTTGGACTTCTTCCCTCTCTGATGACCTCCTTCGAGTCCGATCCCTCTGAGGAGATGACACTTATGACAGTTGCAGTAGCTAGCGGTGATGATGTGGACCGAGCACCCGTCTAACTATCTTGGCCTTTTCAAAGTCTCTTCCCTTATTTCCTCAAAGGTAAATCATTCTGACAAGTCTTCTATGATTCTTTTGATTACCTATAACGAGATAAAATATGCTATGTTCAGCATTAATAATAACAAATACCCAGGACCTAATGGTTTTAAATCGAGTTTTTTAAAAGTTCTTAGACCATTCTGCACAATAGTATTTTCAATGGTGTCCTAGAGTTCTTCAACTCTAATAAAATGGATCCTTCTTAGAATACTCCTTCTATTGCGCTTATCCCAAAATCTAACTCCCCTATATATGCCCAAAACTACCGGATTATTGCCTTATGCAATGTATTATATACGATTATCTTTAAAATTCTAGCAAACATAATTAAAAAATCTTCCCCCTACTTGATTGATAAATCATAATTGGATTTCGTAGCTTGAAGAAATGTCTCGGAAAATATTCTTCTCTCCCAAGAATTACTTAAAGGGTACTATCTCAACTCCAAAGACAAAATCGATCTAAAATGTTGACTTTATGAAATCTTTTGACAATGTTAGATGGGACATTTATGGAAACTTCCCCGATCAAATGATCTCCTAAATTATCCAATGTATTGATACCCCCTATTACAACATTAATGTTAATGGTGACCGAACTGAGTTCTTTCAGGGTAAATTGACTCATACAAGGGGATCCTCTCCCGTCTTTCTTGTTTATCCTGGTCATGCAAGTTCTCTCTGACATCTTTAAGGAGAAAAACATCGACCGTAAGTTCAATTGGCATTGGAAATGCCATAAGTTGAAAATTGTTAACCTTTGCTTTGCAGATGATCTTATGATCTTATGTTATAGTGATATCAAGTCATTGATTCTCATTAAGGTAGGACTTATTGAATCATTCCTTATCGTTGGTCTGTAAATTAGGCCAAATAAGAGATAAATCTTCCTTTAAGACTGAACTCATCAATATTTGTGGTATTAAGGTTGGTTTTCTCTCGGTGAAATATCTGGGTGTCCCCATTATCACTAGTCGTCTTTCTCATTCTGACCGTCGACCCCTCATTAATAAAATTATGGCTTGGATTAGCTCTTAGACTTCTAAATACCTCTCTTATGTAGGTCCTCTTCAGCTTATTAAACCTGTCATGTTTGCTAGGGAAATGAATTGGTCCTCAATTTTCATCATCCCTTCCAGATTTCTTAGAGAACTCTCCCAAAACTTTTGTCGCTATCTCTGCTCTGCTCATGATTTGAAAGTCTATAGTGCAAAAATGGGTTGGTCATGGGTTACCGTGCCCTTGCTCGAAGATGACCTTGGTATTTTAGACTTAAAAGTCTGGAATCAGGCAGTCATCCTCAAACACCTTTAGTCCATAATTAACAAAACCTCTAACTGTACATGGAGAAATTAGATTAAAAAATAAAAATAAAAATAATTTCTGGGAAATTTCCCCTGGCTCTACCCCCTCTTGGACTTGGAAGAAAATTTTGTCTCTTAGGCCTCTTGCAATCAATCTTTTAAAGATGGCTATCGACAATGTTATGAATACCTTCTTCTGGTTCGATCCATGGCTTATCTTTATTATCCTTGCATCTTATTACGATCATTTCATCATCTCCGATTCAAGGTTAGGTAAGCAAATTACTTTCTTTGATTTTATCTCCAATAGTCAATGGATTTGGCCTCTCAAGAAAAGATCCCCCAGTGTTGGGATAAAAAATAACCTTTTGGAACTCCGCAACATTATTCTCCCCTTTCCTCCTCTAAATGTTCACATGGATGATACTTCTCTCTAGACAACGAACAAATGAACTTACACGTTCACGATTAAATATACTTACACTGCCATTCAAACACTTATCTCTTGTGTCGGATGAGCAGGTTTAGTTTGGAGTAAATTGAATATTCCACGTCATTCTTTTATTTTATGGATTTCCCTTCATGGAAAACTCACCACTCATGACAAGCTTTTGTCATGGGGAATTACTACTTCCCCCTCTTGCGTCCTCTGCAATGATGCGGATGAAAGTATTAATTATATCATCTATGATTGTAGTTTCTAACAGAGCTTATGGGAGCACGTTCGTACTAAGATTGGGATTCCCTACCGGAATAACTCCAACTGGAAGTCTTGGCTTCTTGAAGCCTCCAATTGGTCTCCTTCAAATATTTGTCATATTTGAAGGGTCTGCTTTGGCACTATCACTTACTATATTTGGAGGGAGCGTAATTAAAAGAATCTTCGACTTCCCTCTGAGTCTTGCCTCTGCTGTCTCCTTTTGCTTACTAGCTGGCATTCACTACCATTTTTTTGGATTAAGACCGGCTTGTCTATCTAAACTATCATCCACTAACTTAATGTTATTTTTGTCTTTTGATTTTTTCACAGGATGTTGGTGTCCTCGACAATTTCAACCGCATCTTCTACTTACAAGATTCAGATCTTACTTTTCTAATTTCTGTCTAACTACTATTATTTGATTTTTTTTAACATTGCTATGGTTTTTTTTTCCGCATTTTTTTACTCGCCGGCTTTTAAGCATTCCTTCAGGATATGTCAGTATTTGTATGAACATTTTTTTCTTTTAAATACATTTATTCAACAAAAAAATACCATACAAATAGTAATGAAAAAAAATCATAACAAGTTTTGTTATTAATTTTAAAAATTATTCATTATAGAAAAAAAAACTTCACCATATTACAAAATAAAAAACTATCATTCAAACATGTCAAAAAAAGTATTTTGATCAATAAATTATTCTTTAAAATAAATATCACATATACCTCAAATATTGGATATTTGATTTCGATTCTCTTATCTATTTATTGCCATTTTTTCTTCTAGTTTTTTCTTTTAATATTAACAATTCTTTTTTCTTAAATCTAATTTTCATTAAAAATAAAAAGATACTTATGCGTTTATCCATAATTTTAATTTTTTAAAATTCTTTTCTAAATACAAAATTTTCAAATTTTGACTATAAAAGTCGTAGAGAAACGTTTCTTTATGAAGATCTAAAAGATTTGTTTATATTTTACGAAGATTCAAAATATAACATGTATTTATCGCTAGTCTACATTTAAAAATCTTCATCTTATATAATAGTGTTTAGTGGAATGTATATGTAATACGGATATATCACACAAATGACTTATTATACTACATATCTGCGAAATGCATGTAAGGGAATGCTAAACAATTTTTTTGAAAAAAATCTAGATGATAATGGATTAGAATGATTATTCATATTTTAGAATCGTAGTAGAATAGTTTTTAGTTTTTTCCCTTAAAATGTCCCTCAGTTGTATATAACTAAAAGGCCAAATTCCGCTAATTTCATTTTGCGGGTCCATTTTCATAAGCTTTATTGAAAACAACAACACCGTATCTAATATATAAATTTTATTTTTTATATTGAATTCAATACAAGTTACAAAAATTTAACAATTATAGGAACACAAACTTAATATATGATAAAAAACAACATTGTCATTAACTAAAGTTCTGTAGTGCAAAAGATGAATTACTTTAGAATAAGCTTGGGGCCTTTCATTTTATAGTTATAAACTTTATATAATTTTTTTAAAATAACAAATTGAACTTAAAAAATATAACTAAAATATAGAAAAGAAGGCTTTCGTTAAATTAGGAAAAAAAATATTAACCATCCCTAATTTTTTTAAAATCTTTTGTAATAATAGATTTTTTTTTACGTATTTACCCTTTGATCAAAAATCTTTTATTTGGATTTTAGTGGATTTTGGATATAGTTAAACAAATATTGAAGAACACAAAATTATTCCGCCCAATATCCATCTTACATTCAATACTTAACAAAAATTCAAAAAATTCAAAAATCTCGAACAACTCCCAAACCTACCAAAACATTCCAAAACACACAAATTTTTCTAAAAACCCCAAATCATTGAAGAATAGATTTAAGACATAAAAAGATTGCTGAGGACCATGAAACTCCAAACAAGATAGCCTCCATAACCAATGTTTTCAAAAAAAATCTGTTTTCGTAGATCTTCTATTTTAGAAAGCTGAACATGAACTCCCCCGCTGGTGGAGGCCCTTTCAACCGGCGGGGATGAAGAAAAACCATCATTTTGATGATGAACTAAACCTGCCGGGGTAGTCCATCCTCAACCGCTGGTGGAGGCCATGCTACACTGTCGGGGGACCTTAATCCTACCCGCCGGGGTTGTGCATCTGACCAGCCGGTTGGTAACCAAGTAAAGTTTTTAGTTATGAATTTGTATTTCGAACTAGATCCATGACGATGTGTAGTTTAATAACCGGCGGTCCAGAGATATAAACTGGGGGTTTCGGTTTCTTAATTTAGTCTACATATTTAAATACCATTTTTTGGTTCCCCGTCGGGGTTGGATTTATCAACCGTCGGTTAGGGTATGGTCAACCGGCGGGGTTAGATTTATCAACCGTCGGTTAGGGTATTATCAACCGTCGGTTAGGGTATTGGATTTATCACTAAGTGGAGAGGAGATTTTTTATTTTTTGTTAGATTGACATAATTTACGCTTGTTTTATGTAGGAGAAGGAGAAAGAGTTAACATGTGACTTGTATGATTCGTGCATGGTAAAGGAGGAGGTAATGCCGGAGCCTTTCTCCGTCGATTATAGCCACTTGTTCGGCACCAAATCTTACTATACTCAAGTGGAGTTGATTGAATGGTTTAAGGAAACCGCGTTAGACAATGGATTCGTGGTTATATTACGTTGCTGCGATAGACTTGCTCGCAAAACTCCGAGAATAATTTTTGTGTGTAAGAGATATGGAGTTTACACAAAATTAGTAGATTCGAAACATTTAAGGAGGGAGTCTGCCGGCACAAAAAAATGCGGATGCCCTTTCATCCTCAAATGAATTAAAGTGGATGATGATTTGTAGGGATTAGAGGTCGAATGCGGCGTTCACAATCATGACACTGCAATGCACAAAGAAGGTCATTCGTACTTGAGACGATTCACCAAAAAAGAGATAGATTTTGTAGTTAGTTCTACAAAAATGGGATACCGTCTGAAAGACATTCTCGGTGGAGTGAAGAAATTGAACCGTAAGAATTTGTCTTCAATGTGCACCGTGTACAACGCTCAACTAAAACACCACAAGATCAAGAAATACGGTATGTCGCAATTCCAATACTTGTTGGCTGAACTATAGAGGTTAAACAATTACGAATTCCATAGAAAGTCCGAAGACGGAATCAATATCATATGTGAGCTTTTGTTCGCGCACCCAGTTAGTTTAAATTTGTTACGGACATTTCCAAACGTCATCTAAATAGATAACACGTACAAGGTAATCAAATACGGGATGCCGTTGTACGAGGTCATTGGAGCCACTTGTACCAGGAAAATGTTCTACATTGGATTCACGTTTATGTCGTGAGAAAAATTTGAGAGCTACAAATGGGTGTTAGAGTGCTTACATTCGTTGATAGTAACTACTCCATCAAACCACCCTTCATTGTTTTGACGGATAGAGACTTAGCGCTTGTGAAGGCGGTAGAGGAAGTGTTCCCAATGCAACACAAATGTTGTGTCGATGGCACATCAGCATGAACGTCCAGGGAAAAACAAAAAAAATCATAAAGGAAAAGAAAGTGTCCAACGCCTTCTTGAAGGTGTGGAATCAAATGATGTTGGCGGAAACGGAAGTAGCCTTTAACAACTATCGGTCCGAATTGCACCGTGACTTCAAATATTATCCGGAAGCAATTGAGTATAATGAAAGGTTGTTAGGGCCTTATGGTGATAAGTTCATCACGTAGAGAACTAACAAGTGGATGCATTTTGGTAACCAAACTACAAACCGCATATAGGTGTCTTTAGAGTTATTTCACGAATATTGGAAGAGGTTAGACATTCTAGTGTGCGATGTCATGGAATCGAATGATGAAGCACGCATAGAGCACGTTTATAAGAAATGGTTTACCGTCGTCCATCCCGAAGCAACATCCGTATTGGATCCATTAGTGAAGCAAAAAGCGTGCGATCGTCCACCTTCCAAACATAAGTTGCCTATTAGCGCATCTGAATCATCCATTAAACGCGACAAATCTAGGCACAAGCATGTGCTAAGGCATCTCGGGCCCAAAACATGGTTGGGAAAGCGCCCCCGCTCCCAAGAAAGGTAACGTTATTCTAACGCAAGCAAGTGGGACGATGCTTTCTAGTGGAACGGTCAGTTGTAGGTCAAACTCTACGATGCTAGCTAAGGCAAGCGTGGTTGATCCAAAAAGATACTTAAACCAATTCCTCATATATGTTAGACCATTCGTATCGTCCATTAGGGACGCTAAATTCGATGGCCATTGCGGGTACCGTTCGATAGCGTTTGCCTTGAACGGGCAACAAGATGGGTGGCGGCTGATTAGAGATGCCCTTTACAATGAGCTTATGGATTACACATTCATGTATGTTAAGATATTTACAATCATGGAGGATTTGATTGATATTGTGGAGCGTGTGAAGTGCTCTAGTAACGTGGGTACTAAAGACCATCGGATGTCCATGCCCAAGATAGGAGTCAAAATCACGTCTGCATTTAACTGCATTCTTCATTTCGTAGGACAATACCAAACTACGGATGTTGGGTTCACTTTTCTTCCGTTAAGAGGTGCACCCTTTTAGATGTCAAACCGCACGAAAATCAGATTGGGTTAGGCGAACTCCAACCACTTCGTGAACGTAAGTATTTAATTTCATTAACGGTTAGTTTAAATATTAAGACATCCATTTCATTTTGTAACTTGGGATTAGGGCGGAGGCCCCATGTGCGAGGATATATACTTGCTGCATAAAATTGAGGTCACCGGAAGCGAAAGGTTGGGCTTTACTGATTCTCTCTCGTTGCAAGCTATACGAAGAGATTAGGAGTTGTAGCCCTGAAGTAACTGATTTATTCGCTTTTGTTTGAGGACTAGATCATTAGAATGTCATTGGAACATTACTATGATTTTGGCATTTTTAAATTTGTGTGTTTTGCACTTTATAATAAATTTTATCTTAAAAATATTAATACTTTTAATTCTTAAAATTGTGTTTCGCATTAAATTAAGACATTACACTTTAAATGAAAACATTTAACTTAAATCATAGACATTACATAATTAAAAATAAAAATGCAAACAACGAAAAATAGATAGATAGATAGTAGCCCATGGTTGACATAGCAGACTCAATTTCATGGCGACAGATAGTTCCATCCATTCTCAAAGCGTTTCTCGGAAGGATAGTCATCATCCTTGCTGCTTCTTTCAGGAGTTGGGTTAATTCTAACACCGGTCTCTGTCGCATCAGTTCTCTCTTGTATTTTCTTCATCGCATGGTCTACCATCCTTTGCGTAATAGTACTTTGAAATGTCATACTGAATATATTACGGGTTTCTCTTTGGTCTTCATAAGGAATTGACTCAATCAAAATTGCCACGATTTTCAGATAAGCTAACCTATCGGTAACTGTTTCATGTCCTCATGGTCGGGGCATTACACATCTAGGGTATGACGCCTCCCTACCTTGGTTGAAGAACAGTCTGCATAAAACAACGTCAACAAAGCTTGGAGTCCTTTCGTTGTATGCCTTTCACCAACTCAACCACATTTAGTAGGTTTGCATCTTCGTGCACGTTCCAGCCAGGATCACCCATTCTTATTACTTAGATGTTTAATGATACAACTCAGTTCTACTACTTATAGAAGGGTAGTTGGAGGGGACCACCCAAAAAACTTAGCGTGAACAAAACATTATCCTACAAATAAGGGATCTGGTCAGCTTTCTCGGCGTTCATGCTAGCATCTTTGGATCAGTCGGACTATAACCGAGATCCATCCCTGCCCAAAAAACTGGGAAGTGGTCATACACCCAACACTCTAACAGCGCCGAAAACCTAACCATGCTCTTCAAGGAGTGCTTCGAAATGCCTCTCAAACTCATGTACACCATACCAATGCGCAAGTACCCCATGCGTACTCATTAAGCTTGTCGAAGTGCTCGAGATGATGGACAAAATCACATTGGATATTCTTCTGACTAGTGTTCATGAAGATCGTACATCCAAGGAAGAACATTATATATGCCCTAACAGCTTGTTTCTTCATCTCCGTAGTTAGCACAGCATTGGAATCCAAATATTAGTTCCCGAAAAACATTATCCTTAGCCATTGGAGGCTGAACCCACTCCCATCATACACCTCCATATCCTCTTGCACGGCTTCCGCCAAAACTCCTAACAGTGATACATAGGGTGCATATGTCTGATCTAGCGACTCCGTCCGAAAGACGTCGATAATTCTCCCCTCGATCGGGAGGCCGGTAATCACATGCACGTCGTCCAACATGATGGTCATCTCGTTGAACGAGAACTGAAAGGTGTTCGTCTATTGGTGTCAGCTCTCAATGAAAACCTCGTCCAACTGTGGGTGTGAGTTGAACTTTGGCAGATGGCGCATGAGTGGCCAGAACAAAGTATCTTCTAATATAACCCTGACCCCTAGCTGTTTGCTAAGGTCCCATTGATCGAGAAGCTCGTACTTTGATTGGACCGTGATGCCAGATCAGGACTGAAAAAACAAACAAACATGGATATACCGTACAAAATATATTTAAAGTTAATCATAAATAATTCAGTCCAGAATTTATAAACTTACGTCGTCCATGAACGTGAAGTAAACCTCGTGATGAATATAGTCGGAGAACATAAGGATATTATTCTATTCTATGAAAACATTTCTCTCTCCCTTCGGGTCAGTTGGACGGCCTTGGGTATAAATCTCTTGGAGAGGTGATGGCTCGGGGACCTCCGTCTCCTCCTCCTTATCGGAGTCTATAAGTGCACGGTATTGCCTAACTACCTCTCGTGGAGGATATGGCCGTACTCTGGGCTCCTTTTTTGCTCGCTTTTTGCGTCGTATTTTTTATGTCTCACGGAGTGTTGCGTGTGCACCGTACGATCCACACTTTCGGCCGGATCGCCCTTTGCCCGACTATTAGCGTCACATTTTTTCGTCGGATGAGTTTATTCCCGTTCACGCCTAGCCAGTTTCTTTCCTCTCTCTTGAACGAGTCTAGGTACTTCGTGCCTGGAAAAAAAATAAGAGTTAAAAAAATAATTCAACCTAAAAAATGACTAGGTCCCTGCTGGGTGAGGCTAGGTTGATCCGGCGGGGATCATAAATAAGATGCAAGTAACAATATCTTCCCCGCTGGGTAAACCCAGCCTCTCCCGACGGGGTTGAATAATAGCCTGTAAAAAATTAAGCCACCCCGCCACGTGGACTAGTTCTCACCCGATGGGGTTCATGAACAACCTGCAAAAAATATTATATCTCGCCGAGTGGACTTGTTCTCAACCGACGGGGTTCAAGAACACAAACACGGACCACCATTGAAGCAACTCGAAACCAACTCCAAATCCAACCCTAAAACAACTATTCAACCACAAATAAACCCTCCTAACATCAATAAAGCTTCAAACACCTAAATATACATGCATTTACCTATTCAAACACCCTAAATACCATAAATCTAGGAGAAAAAAACAAAATATAACTAAAAGTAGTTATTTAAATAGATTATTACTCTTTTCCCTTACCCATTGTTGTTGTTTAGTGGATTTGAGTCTCTTGGAGTTGTTATGGAACAATTTTTGGTTAACCGAAAATCTCGGTTTTGTGGATAGGGGTTTTTGAAGTTTGAAGAAAAAGAAGAGAGGGAAATGTTAGATTTCTTGTGGTTGTTTTTGTTTTGGAGATAGTTAGAGTTTAAGGATATAATTTAGTAAAACATGCGGGGATGTTTTGGGTATAATGTTGGAATACTTAAAATAGGTGAAGAAATACTTAAAATTGGAACTATTTATCAAAATGGGACCAGATTTAACAAAAAACAATTGTTTAATAATTTAAATCTTAATTATAGAGAAAAGTTAAACCAAATTAGTCCAAACTAACTGCAGCCGGAGGCTGAGGTGCAAGATATTTTCCACTCCAATGAGACTCGCACTATATTCCAAGAGCCCTCTAGCCAGCTGAAGTGGATTTGCATTTATATACACTCTATTGTGTTCACAACTAGTAATATGAGATGGGGGTTCCACTATGGAACTAAGTTTATTTTTCACAGGTAGCAATAACCAGACAAAAGATATAGAGATGTAAAACAAATATGGCTTAACTGTAAACGTGATCATTTCTCTCGCTACTACAACAAGTAGCCAGCTGCATGCTTGATTGACATTAGAAATATTGACAGCAGAATCAATGATTGAGAAGTGGCGATTGGTTGTCCCATCTCTAAACCCAACCTTCACCTCCCAAAGAAACGTTACACTTGAGATTAAGAATGGAAGAAAATGTTCAAGCTAAGCAGAGAATTATAACCCGGAAGAAACAAAAACTGTAACAATGGTTAAAGAACACATGTAAATTTGTTAGTAACAAATTGATTAAGGGAATTAGGCCTTATAGCGGATTATACTTTTGGAAGGTAACCATATGTTGTATCACTATCAAGAACAGTGCCATGTTTTCCATCAATAACGATGGGGTTCAAAGGCATCAGAGGAAACCGTTTTCCCCGCAACGTATATCTCCAAATCTATATTGTAATATGGACTCTTGCCATCCCGAAACTAAAGTAAATAGGTGAGACATATTAAATGTATTTATTAGAAAGTTCATGATATTTTTTGTCCATATGACATACACGTGAACTGAAAAAATAAGAACACAGACGAGTTGATTTTATTACTTGAAAAATGAAATAAAGAAATTCAATATTTATTAAAAATATGATTCCCAATACCCACAAATATCACTTAAGTAATTGGGAACTTTCAAGCTTCTAATATTAATTTCCACTACTCACTAACGTTATTAAAGTTGGGAATTATTGTGGGAACTTTGTAGGAACTTTTGGCTCTTTGTTTACTTCTTGTAACTTAGACTACATTAGTAAAGAGTGCACTACTTTGTGACACTCCCCCTTAGTGTATTCTTTCGATCAGCTAGACCGAGAGTTCCTCTGAACTCTTCGAACTTCGATTTGGGAAGAGCATTAGTAAGACCATCAACAACCTGTTTATTAAACTCATCTGCGCAGTACTCGACCAAGCGCAACTCCCGGTTTTGACCTCTAAGTTCAGCTTGTCCAAAATCGGGAGGAACAAACATACCAACATCCTTAGCTGGAATTTTGGAATGGAACTCGGCTAAATCTGAGGCATAGCTCAAAATCATACCCAACAACTCCTCAACAGAATAATTAATACCGTTGTAATCAACTTTTAAAACGAACAACACCTCTTGAATCTTTAATAATACCAAAAAGTAAGTACATTGAGTCAATAGAATTCTTCACGTGTTTTTAGGGTTTTCCTATCATATCCCTGAGGTGTGATAAAACCTTCTTAGGATACCGAACCACTATCCCAACAGGTTCTTCATCTGTAACTGTTTCTTCGAGTATTTCTGAACATAACTTTATTTTTAGATCATGCAAATCAACATGAGTATCTTCAACATCAACTAAATACTTACCAAACGTTTGTTTAACCAATGCTTCACGGTTAGAGAGTAAGTTCTCTAACTCAACAATTGATGGTTGGTTAACCCACCCTTGTATTGATGATATAAACGGCATGAATTCAGATCGTATCCATGAATTAAATAACATCTTAGCCTTGCATCACTCATAGGTTCATCACTATCCAAAACTGAAATTTCCGAACATACATTCTTAAATTTAAGAAAGTAATCAGATATTGACATATTACCTTGGGTTAACGAAGCAAGCTCATTCTCAAGGTATTGAAGCCGCATAGTATTTTTCTGGGTAAATAACGTGTAAAGAATATCTCAGATATCCTTTGGAGAATCTAATGCACGAACATAATCAATAAATTCCTTACTGATCGAAGTTCTCAACGCGAATAAAGCCTTTCTGCACCTTACTTTCCATTTCCTCCTTAACTCAACGTTTTCCAAAGTATCATTAGGAAGTATCTCGCTACCGGAAACAAGATCCCATAAATCTTGCCATTGAAGGAAGGCTTCCATACACAACTGTCAATATTGGTAATTGGTTCCAACAAGCTTTTCTGTAGACATAGGAGAACCTAAATTACTTCTATTCATATTGATTTAAAAGTAATAATAATTGACAGGATTTCTCTAGGTAATAAAATCAAACACTTGATATGCAGACATGAAACAAATTTGAACAAACACAGGACTGATAAAAGAAGAACACAGAAGAGTTGATTTTATTACTTAAAAAAATGAAACAAAGAAATTCAATACTTAAAAAAAATATGATTCCCAATACCCACTAACATCACTTAAGTAATTAAGAACTTTCAAGCTTCTAATATTAATTTCCACGGCTCACTAACGTTATAAAGTTGGAAAGTTTGTGGAACTGCGGAAATTTTGTGAGAACTTTTGTCTCTTTGTCTTTGTCTGCTTTGTAACTGAGACTCCATAGTAAAGAATGCACTAATTTGTGACATATATGACGGACCATTTTTTAAACCCACATGTGGATGGGATCAGAATCGCCAATAAGAAGGCGGAGATATATCACCATCTCTTTCGTATAATAAAGAGCTGGTACTAGGTGGACGTTTCCAGCCATTTTGAGGCTTTACTTTCCGTTCACGCTAATTTGAACAATCAGAAAATGGAACAGATATGTATCCAGACCAGTAGTTCGGAGCACTTGCAGATCGCACTAGTTGCAGCCTTTTCGATTTTGAAAGTCTTATCACGGCCTAAGCAAAATGATAACAGAAATAAGCAGGTAGTGGAACAAACATAAGCCTGTATTAGTTGTTGTGAAAATGAATTGAAGCAACTGAACTGTTTTCAAGTACAAAGATTCCAGTCTCGTAGAATAACGTTCAAAGTATATAAATCAAACCAACAAATTATACCGGAATAGGAGACAAATTAGATTTATAAAAGTCAACAGCTTCGAGTTTAACAATGTCACGACCATCACTGGCACAGTAATATCAAGCAGAACTATAAAAGAAACCTCCTCCTATCAGAAACAATAACTTAAGTTCATCTACTAAAAAACTCACATTATTGTCAGAAAATTTTGTTGTGTTTGCAGGTTTAATTTTTTTTTTTTTATCATGTTTACAAATCGTTAAAAAATCTGCCTTATTTGTAGGTTTGGAAGATTTTATATATTTTGGCAGGTTTTTAATGTTTTGTCTTGTTTGCACACAAATCCCATAGATTAAATGTGTTATCGAGACAATATGGAGAATAGACAAAGAAATATAAGACGATGTTAATTTGAGAATTTTGTTCCTCTTGAATGAATAAATTAAACTATTTGTTGAAACAAAAGTTGGAGGTAGAAGGTTGTCAGAATCCGGGACCGTAACAATATTGAGTCAAATTGTCAAAAATGGAACCTTGCCCAATAAAATAACGGATAATAGGAGATTTAATTTTACAAACCTATTTTTCCAAGTGGGAAGATACATCAAAGTGGCTCATGTGTTTTAATCAAATAAATAAGGAGATGTGAATAAAAAGATCGGAACAATTTCGAACAACAAAACAAATTCTACGACACACATAAGCGCAAAAAAGGACGAGCCGATGTACAAAAATGTTTCGACTTTAGTCCAATCAAGATCTAGCTGGTCCCGAAAATACTAATAAGAAGTCAATTATAGTGCTAACAAAACTAAAATGTTAGATCTCTCACCAATTTGATCATTCATAGAGCCTATCAAGTCTCTTGTGGCAATTCATGAAGAAATTAAAGATAGCATAAAAACAATCATATTTGGAAGTTGTTCGGATCTAAAAAACACGAATAGTGTAGGTTATATGGTCACACAAGCCTTTTTACTAAGAATTTGTAGGTTTTGCATGACAAAAAAAACTGAATAAGTGTATAGAAAAAAGAAAGATCTCATGTAAAGCAAGTTTTTGGTGTGATTGAAGCTAAAAAAATAACTGGATACAAACACTATTACAATAATCGTGCCAAAATAAGAAAACATTATATGGACTCGTATCTAAATAGACAAATGATTAGAGTAATCGTCAATGGAGACTCATATTCGAGGATCACACAAAACATCAATAAAGGGGTACGCATATGAGATTGAGATAACAATTTAAGGGAAAAAATCCCCACATATGTACATGAATCCGTATCAAAACATATCAATCTTAAATGATGATTTAAACGGAACGGAGTCTCCACATATTTATGTAGTACTGATAATAATGGAGTTGACATGAGTAAAGATTAAGATGGTGAAGATTGACACTTGCAGCTGGGTAAATGTCTTATACAAATGAACATATGAAAGAACGAGATAGTCAAATGTACTAATATAAAGTGAGAAAGTCGTGACATGCTTCACATGTGCAAATGAGTACGTGCTAGGGGAATTAATTATGGATGTGGTCCTTCGGAAGCAAAAATTTAGAAAATAATATAAAATATATTTTTATGGTGGTAAATACACCATCTCTATATAAAATAATACTTGGCCGATCATGGCTTCATAAAATGCATGGCGTAATATATATGATCCACTAATGTTTAAGATATTCTATAAACACTAAAATGGTTGTGATTATTTTACTTGTGATAAAAGGAAATAATAAAACATCAAAAGAATGTTATATAACATATGTGGCTCTCATAACATAACAACCAAAAAGTAAAAAGGTCGTCTTCTAGAGAACGGTCTCGACCGGTGCAGTAGGGGGAAATTAGTCGTGTAAAAAGGAAAAATCATGAAGATCGACAAAATATTCCAATTAATCTCATTTATAATTTTTTTAAAAATAACTTAGATATCTTTGTGTGAAGTACACAAGACGTAACTAGATTCATGGCAGAAGTCACATGTCATCAGTTGAACAACTAACAATAACTTTAACCTCATAATATAAAAAGAAAGATCTTATTACCAATAAAATAATCGTTGTTACGATAGACTGATTGGCGACCATATGACACATACGATAGTCCAACTACCCAATGCGGACAACTAATCCTTTTCGGTTAAAAATAAAAATGTGAAGTGGAGAATTTATATAGAATTTATGGACTTAAACAAGGCATGTTCAAAGAAACTATTGCTACTAAAATAATTGATCAACTCGTACACACAATGCCAAGAAACAAAATTATATCTTTCATGGATATTTTTGCAAGATATAATCAGATACCAATGAAAAAATGGGACTATAAACACACGACAATACTGAAAGAGGGCTATATTGCTACAAAGTAATGTCATTTGGAAATAACGAAGAAACATAACAAAGGTTGGTCAACAAGATCTTGAGAACTGAGATAGGTAACAAGCCCACATGAAAAAGACCATATCTCATATGTCGGAGATATTCAACAACCTCAGACGTGTAAGTCTAAAGTTAAATATAAAAAATGAATTTTTGGTGTTCAGTCGAGAAATTTCTTAAGATATATGATGATCGATGAGCGAATCAAAATAGATTGAATGCATCTTGCCAACCTAGCAATAATAGAGGCTCCAAGAAAAATGAAGAAAGTCCAAATTTTAATTAGAAGACTAGCAACAATTAACATGTTCTTATCAAGATCTTCCGACAAGTGTCAATCGTTCTTCCAAGTGCTGAAAGTAGCAGGAAAATTACAATAGACTCTAGTATGTGACTAGGCGTTAAATAATATATATATATAAGTTCTTGACCTCTCTGAAAGTACTAACTAAGCCTAAGATAAGGGAAAACTAACCTATAATTAGCAATCTCAGACTACTAACAGAGTTCCAAACCGAGAGACCCATTATAATAAATGATGAGTCATGTGACACATAGAGAATTAGGATTGATGAGGAAGTAACAATCATGGTTCAGGGGCAGGAATCTAACTTGTACCTCCAATTGGGGATATTCTACACTAATACATCTGCTCCATATTTCCATCATATAAAAATGAATCTGAATATGAGGTTGTTATTGTGGCTTTTGCCTAAAAAGCTTTATCGTATGGTAAATGTACAACTTTTAACTAACTCTCAGTTAGTGGTAAATTAAGCAACATGGCATGTTGAAGCAGAAAATAAGGTATATAATTCAATATTTAAAGGAGTTTCAAAGTTTAATTTTTTCAATTCAAACATGATGAATTCAAACAAGTCTCGATGGTACAAAATACAATAGTTGATTCATTTGCTTCTTTGACATGTACATCTTCAGAAACAATAAGTAATATAATATAAACTCCTTCTATCATACTACAAAATTGATTCTTCTCGACCTTCATATCTGACGTGGCAATGCTAATCGAAGGAGAAGAAGATAAAGAGGATCGGAGAACGCCAATAAAAAGAACACATGATAGAATAAATTATACACAAAGGTAAAAAAAATTCACGAAAAATAAAATAAAAAAGTCCATAAAGAATATGTGGACAACATGCACATTGTATAAGAGAGTACTAACCAAACCCTTACTAAGGTACTTAGTCATTGATAAATAAAAATTTATAACATAATAATTATATGAAATAATGCAATGCTCACTAAAACAAAAGAATATTACTCGAAGTTTTCGATTGACCAATAATCATGAAAGTCATAAAACAAAAAGTAAAGACATGTAATACATGCCAAAGATTAGCAAACTTTATAAAAGTATTTGAAATATTATTGTAAATAATAATGGAGGAAGTCCCATATAATTAATATGGATATTGTGGGACCGCTACCAATAGCCTCAAGAGAAAGAAGTACAAATTTCCTCAAGATGAAGAAGATTCATAATAGTTGTGGTGGACTACTTCTTAAAGTTGATAAAAGCATAAGTTGTGTATAACATTATAACAACATAGGTAATAAACTTTTTTAAAATGAGTATATGTTACGGCCATGAGATCTAGAGAGTTATCACTACAGATAATAAGAAACCAATTCCAAAATAATAGTGTCGTAAAATTCTACAAAGAACATGAATAATACAAATATTATATTATTGGTCAGATTTCATGTAAGAAGTTCTATGATCATACTTGCTAATGATATGAAATATTGGAGGCCTAAATGTAATACAATTAAAGTTGTAAGTGATAACTTGTATAGTTAAAAGATAAGATTTAATCTACTTGTAAATATAAGAGGTTGAAGTGCAATTTGCCTATTCTATAACTGATTTAGTTAAACTAAGTCTGATGCGCCTATAAATAAAAGTTGAGGCAATGAATAAAGGGTAACACTTTTTAGATTGAAATTAATTTTCTCTCTTACTTTCTCTCTCTACAATTAAACTCTCTTTTTTACTTTCTCTCTCAAGAAACAAGATTCGCACTTAACAAATTAGCGACCACAGTAGGAGTTCTATTCGACTAGTACCTTGATTTCACGTTAAAAAACATAAATTATAGAATTCTTGATCATTTATATCGCTCTAGATCGATATGGAACCAAGAAACAAAGCTGACCCAAAAGTTGGAAAAGCAATTGAAACTTTAATATCTGATTTGCATAAAGAAGAAAGTAAAGAGGATAATCAGCAAGGTCATTTAGATGTCGACGTTTGGATGAATCAATTGCTGGACAAAATAACATCATTGAATGACAAGTATGTTCAAAGAGAACAATATATTCAATCAGGTATGCTAAAATTTGAGGTGCGATTAGTTGAAGAGAGGTATGAACTAGAAAATCAATCTTGATCAATCGTGTACAACTTAACAGATTTGAAGCGATCGAAAGAAAGCGCACTTTAAATCTGATAAAGAACATCGAATCTCTCGAAAATAAAAGAAATATCAATACAGGTATATCACATCCAATGAAGATGTATTTGATAGCTCGAAATCTAAGAAAGGCTTGTTTAAGCAGAGAAAATACTGGAATCTTTAAAGGGAGAAAGAAGCCGACATCGAAAATCGAGCAAGGAGTATAAGATGAAAAGAGATGATGAACCTTTTTATATGAGGGATTCTAAATGGTGTAAATGGAATACATCCAATCAATACACAAGTGTATCTGATCAGAATTTGTATGCTATATGGGAAGAAGGGAAGATGGCGAGTACGTATAAGGAGTAGACTTGCGAAATTCTTTTTTAACAACTGGTATTAGGTCTATTACTCTTCTGAAGCGCTTTGATATTTCTAAGGTTGAAAAATTTGATGGGATGCATGATCCTAATGATCACATCAAATAATTCAAGAATTATATGATGAACTTCGAAAATGATGATAGGCTGGTATGCAGAGAATTTCCTCAGAACTTCAAGGGCACTGCTTTGAAATGGTATAACAGGATTTCGAGAAAATCTATTACCAATTTTAGGGACTTCTATACAATATTTTTACGAAAAATTTATGAGAAGTAAATAAATGAGAGCAAATGACAATACTATAATACAAGTAAGAAGGATGTGGATAAAAAATTGAAAGATTATACGACACATTTTGTTCTAATAAAAGTAGGTTTGGATGATTGTGAAGATTTGGTTGTTGTGAAAGCTTTCAGACAGAGTTTATTGCCAGGTAATTTAGCGAAAGCAATAACAAAAATGAGCGCATTAACTTTTAGGGCATTTATGGATCAAATCGAGTACCAAATTAAAGTGAAAGAGGCATCTAAGGTTCGAGGAGGAGCTGGATCTAGTCAAAAGAATTCAGGACATGTTTCAAATAATCGAGGACACTCTTCGAATTATCAACCACCTCATCCAAGGAATAACAATAATTTTCCTCTTCAAACTGGATGATTTCCAAATCAAGTTATATGTTATCAGTTTCAAATACCAAGGTCGAATCAATGGATAAGGCCATAGTATTATGCTAATTTGACTAAGAATATTGCTGATATTTACGAAAAGTCTAAAGGTCATGTAAGTTTTAAAAATCCAGCTCTAATCAACCGACCAAGAGAAGAGCGCAACAACAGTTTTTGTAAGTATCATAATGATATTGGACATGATACTACAGATTGTATAGCTTTAAAGAAGAAGATACAGGTTTTAATAATAAAATGTCAAGTTAACTACTTTTGTTAAAAGGCTAAGCAGTGGATCAAAAACTCTGAGCACATCGATACAACATGTTACTAATCCAAATTCAAAGGAAGAAAGTGCACTGATGATTCTAGATTCTCAATGTGATGTGTTTGATGAAATCTCAAAATATTTAGACACAAATCCAGATCAATTAACTTTGATGGCTGTGGATGAACCAGTAAAACAAGGATGATTTCAAATCTTATGTGAGTATTTTGAATATTTAACAATCTTTGGGGAGATTTTATGATAGTTCTAGGAAAAGACATGTTGTTTGTTTAGCAACTCAAGTAGAAAGAATGATGTCTGCTCATTTATATGGCAAGCATGATACTTATTTTATTTTGTTCGATGAGGATGATCTGAGGGGAATAGATGGCCCTCATGAGGATGCAATGGTTATAGGGGTAAAATAGCTATAGTTTAAATTCGACGTGTCCTGATAGATACAGGGAGTACTGCAAATGCGTTATTCAAGTCCACGTATGATAGGATCCGTAATCCGCTTTGAATTTGTCGACCTGATTGTACTATGATTGGGTTTACATGGGTAACAACTCAGGTGATTGGGGAATTTTAAGGTGATGTGTGTTTGGGAAAATTCCCGTTTAAAAAGAAAGTTCAAGTCTTGTTTATGGTGGTTGAATGTCCAACCAGCTACAATGTTATTTTTGGGAGATACTGGCTTTCAAGAATGTATGTTGTTGTGTCTATTATTCATCAATATTTGAAATATGTCATTGGATATCGTGTTGGTGTGGTTTGGAATGACCAAAAAATGGCCAACAAATATTATGCAACAACACTCCGGATTCGAGGTTCTAGTTTTGAGGATAAGATGGCAGAATAGCAACCAAGGGGGTTAACTTTAGATGAAGATGGAATACATGATCTAGGGGAAACCCCAAGTTCTTTAACAGTGAGTGAGGATATTGAAGATCATATTTTTTTTCTAATGGGGAGACTTTGCGAATAAGAACATTGTTGTCTTCTACTCTGTGTTGTTAGTTTTTACAATTTTTGTTTGAGTATTTTGATGTTTTCGCTTGGAAAACAAAAGGTTTGGTAGGAGTTTCATCTGAAATAATATGTCATAGCCTAACTATAAATTCGAGGATAAATCATGTTATTTAGAATAAAAGAGCCTTCTCTGTGGAAAAATCATAGGTTATTGTTCAAGTGTTGGATCATCTCTCTAGGTCAGACATATTAGGGAAGCACAATATCCTTTATGGACTGCAAATCCGGTGTTAGTAAAAAAAAAGAATGGAAAATGGCAAATTTGTGTTGACTTTACAGATTTAAATCAAGCATGCCCTAAATATCCATTCCCTGTCCTTCGAATAGATCAGCTGGTTAATTCTACTTCAGGGAAACAATTCTCTCCTTTATGGATGCCTTTACAGGATATAATCAAATCCAAATGGATCCCAAAGATCAGGAAAGTACTACATTCATCATTGATCGAGGACTACATTGTTAGAGAGTTATGCCATTTGGGTTGAAGAATGTTGGACCCACATATCAAAGGTTGGTGAGTAAGGCTTTTGCTTCTCATATTGGAAGAAATATGAATGGAATTTTTAGGGATATCATTAGTGAAAAAAGGATAAAAGCATCTCCTGAACAATTGAAGGCTTTAATTTCGATGACATCGCCTCAAACTATAAAGGAGGTACTAGTTTTGATAAGATGGTTAGCTGTCATTAATCAATTTGTTTTGAGGTTTGCTGACAAATGTTTTCTTTTTTTCCAAGTATTACGAATACCCAACTAATTTAAATGGACACCAGATTGTGAAGCAATATTTTCAAATATTAAAGAATTTTTGTTATCACCAGAGATTTTGTCCAAGCCTCGAACTGAAGAGCATATATTTTTATATATAGGAGTGTCTGATTTTGCTGTAAGCGCTGTTTTGATATGAGAAGATAAGAGAGTTTCAAAGCCAGTCTATTATGTTAGTAAAAGTTTGTTAGCATCGAAGAAAATGTATTTGAAACTTGAAAAATTGGCTTTTGATTTAGTGGTGGATGCTAGGAAAATGTACCCTTATTTTCAAGCTCACACCATTTTGGTTCAAACTTCTTTTTCATTAAATAATGTGCTACAACGATTAGAAAATTCTAGTAGAATGACTAAATGATCAGTAGAATCGGGAGATTTTGACATCATTTTAGTTCCTCGAACAACTATGAAAGCTCAAGTTTTAGCTGATTTTCTCGTCGAATTTCATTTGAGCCGATCAGATGAGGGGAAAAATAAAAAAATTCTTGCCAGAAACTTCGACGTGGGTGGTTCGAACAGACGGTGGTTCTAGCATATCGGGATGTAGCACATGTGTTCAATTAGTTTCTCTTTCGAGGGAGGCAATATATCAGGTTATCCAGAATAATGGGGTTGAGTATGAGGCTACGTTAGTTGGTTTAAGGCTTGCAAATATTCGTGGAGCGACAGTAGTTCGTTTGGAAACAGACTCACAACTAGTGGCGAATCATATGGCAGATGTATCCGATACTAAGAAAGATCATTTAATTTTGTATCTACGCGAGCTTTAAAATTTGACTATTTTGTTGGACAAAGTGACTCTAGAGAATATCAACCGAGGAGATAATACAGTTGTTGATTCCTTGCCAACAATTTCTTATACAAAGGAATATCCATGTATACTTTTACACGAGAGTCCTTTGATTTTAACACGTTGAGAGCGATGTAAATATGTTGAGGAAGTGTTTTTTACTCCAGATATAATTCAAAGTGATTGGAGGTATGATATCCTTAATTTTTTAGTAAGAGGTATGTTACCTCAAGACAACTGGCTAAAAGGTTAAGGTATAAGGCTCGTGGTATAAGATATAAGAGATTTTATTTGAACTGCATGATGGTGAAGGTTCAACTCACTGTTTTTTCAAGTCTTTGACGCGTCGGGTTTTATTGGCAGGTTATTATTGACCTTCAATTATGAATAATTCTAAGGTCTTAGTTCGAGTTTGTGATACTTATCAATGTTTTGCTAATTTTATTCACAAACGAGCAGTACCGCTCATTTCCATATCTGAAGCTATCCATATTGATAGATGGGGAATAAATTTGGTAGGGTCATTTCCTATGGACTCTGGAGGACGTAAAATGATTATAGTTGCGGTAGATTACTTTTCGAAGTGGGTTGAAGCTGAACCATTATCTGGTAAAAATGCCAAATATGTTATTAAGTTCATTGTGAATAATATATGTTGTCGCTTTGGAGTGCCTCATAAAATCACCACAGATAATGGTCCTCAATTTAACAACAGAGAAATGACTTCTTGTTGAGCTTCGAGGGGAATAACGCAGTGTTTGTATACACCTTTTCATTCCAAGCAAATGGTCAAGTTGAAGTGACTAATAGATCTATTTTGGAAGGTTTGAAGAAAAATTTAACAGGTACTCTAGGGAAATGACCTAACTATTTGCAAGAGGTGGTGTGGGCTTATCATACAACTGTTAAAGAGGCTACTCAAGAAGCACATTTTACCTTGGTGTATGATATGGATGTTGTTAGCCCTGCAGAGTATACTTTACCTTCTTATAAAGTACTTAACTATTCTGAAAAGGTAAATGAAGAGGCAAAAAGAACAGACCTAGACTTGATGAAAGAGAAAAGAGTTAGAGCTCATTTGAATATGACTCATTATCAAACTTTGATGAGGAGTCGATATAATTCGAATGTGAGAAGGGTGGATTTTAAATTGGGTGACAAAGTCTTAAAAAAGTATTCATCCATATAAAGGACAAACGACTTGGAAAAATGGCCCAGAATTAGGAGGGTCCTTATATGGTGATGGAGAAAATAAAGCCAGGCAAATGTCGCTTTTGTGATGAACAGGGCAGATTACTTCAACATCCTTTAAATATAGAACATTTAAAGCTATATTGGGAATGATTTTTTATTTTTACAACTTTTTTTATAATTGACGTACTCTTTCCTACCATATTGGCCGAATGAGGTTTTAATGAGGTGTCATGTACATATTTGAGGTTATTAATAAAATTATTTTTTGGCCAATGGTTGTTTTAAATACAAGTATTTAAATTATCTTGGTAATTAATTAAAGACTGATCATCTTTGAAGTTATTGACCAAGAGTAATTGCTTTGATTCAAAGTGTTATACACATTGTTCGAAGATACAAACATATTCGAGGTGCTACGTTCTATAAACACACTAATTATTTATAGGTCTTACGTTCTCTAAACGCACTAATAATATTCAAGGTCCTACGTTCTCTAAACTTACTAATTATATTCGACGTGCTAACATTTTCTAAATGCACTATTTTTATTTGGCAAGTTACAAATATATATGTGACGTATATTGGAATTCAAGGTCATTATAACTTTTTCAAGAAATTAAAAGTATTCATTATAATATAAAAACTAGTCAATAAATGTGGAAAGAATAAGAATAGTTTTTCACTAAAGTCAAAATTTTGTCTTACAAAAAGATGTTTTTGAATGCCAATAATTTAAGCATTCACAAAAATAAGTCAACAACAAAGGTGACTATGAAAAAAATATAACAATTAATCATTCTCTTCGGATGAATCTTCTTCTTATTCACGTATAATTTCATTTTATTTTGACTCTGTCTCTTCGGAAAAATCATGTTGAACAGGGTCGAAGGCTTCACTATGACGGTTATCTATAGGGATCAATTCCCAAAAGATTGAGAGATTTTCTTTTGGGAACGCTACGTGAAATTTGCGGAGCAAAGTGATTGTTTGTTGTTCCTCAACATTTTTAACAGCTAAGGTGTGTAGCCCACACGGAGTCTTGGCAGTTTACACAACGGCTTGTTTTTATTCTTTGAATGTGGTCTTGAGTGCAGCCACATCATCAGTCAGCTTCTTCTTTTCTCTCTCGCTCTTGTTCAGAGATTCTTGAAGAGATGAGTATTTTTTATGTTCCTCAGATCTCCCTCACATGTTTAGCTTTGAGTTCATCCATCTCAATCTGATTGGAAGTCTTGAGCTCTTATAAAGATAAAGATGTGAATTTTTTTTTTATAATTTATGGAATTAGTTTAGGAAAAAAAATATAATTAATAAATATATTATTTGCTATAAAAGTAAAATAATAAGTACTCAAATACTATATTATTGGAAAACACATAAATTACGGTCTTTTAGTAATTAGGAAGTATATTTTTTAGTTAAATTTTACAACTTTAAAATTACTTTTAATATATATTTTTATCTTTTATATATAGTTTATATTTGTGAGACCGGTTTAGATTGGACTTGGACATTAAAAATTCATATCCGGAGCATGCTTACGCATCACTATTCATATATCAGTAGTTGTCCTGTTAAATGTTTGGATTGGACAAAACTCGATCGGACTAACCCGGATCAGACCGGTTTGGACGGCTCTAAACCAATGTTACGACCCCTAAAAAAGTATAAATTTTTGACGATTCTGACAAAATTTCTTAATCTAAAAGAAACTCTCGAGAATTGTCGTTTAATTCATCTATAAATATTCAATTAGTTTATAATAAATTATTAAAAGATCGAATTTGACCTACAAAATAACAAAAACTATTCAAATTCAAATTTAATTTTTTAGAATTGGTCTATTGGTTTGTTTTTTTATTTATAAGAAACCGAAAATACCATACAGCATATAAAATAGTAAGGAAAAAATGTTTTAACTCTAGATGTGTAACGCTTCAAATTTATGTATTAACTTTGAAATCACGACAAACTAAGATCAGAGTTAACTTGTTTCTTACATTTTTATATGTATAAATTTAATTAGCTGATGTATATATTTATTAGTATTATGTTTAATCGATTACTTTTTCTTTAACACTAATATCTTAAATATTTTAATATAAATGATAAGTTTATATAGCTTTTTATACTGAAACTATTATATTTATGAAAGATTATAATTTTATAAAATTAATCAAAATAAAAATATATTTTTCATAATCTTATATATAAATACAAATATACCTAAAATCAGAACCAAAACTAATATTGAAATTTAGATAAAAAAATTAAGATACATAATTTTATAACATTTACATTTGCGAATCTTTCTTTCAATATGTTCTAGAATAGTAAAATTTGGTTTGGCATCTATATGTTATTATACAACATTCTTTCCCGACTCTACCTAAATTTTAGGTATTATTTTCTTTGAGTGTATAAATATGATGTTTTATGTTTATGACTATTTTCTGGTTTAAATCTCTTTTACATACTATTATCTCTATGTTGGTTAACTATTAAGAATTCAAAGTATATTAAGCAATAAACTGATATATTTAAAATTTAAATCATTTATTTGTGTATATGATAAATTGAACACCAAATGACCCAAATATATCAAAGATGATTCTAAGTCGCTTGGCCAATTGGGATGTAAAAGCTTACATATATATACTTGAAACGAGATGAATAACCGAATCTTGATAGACTACTACTAACTACACTAGGTTGCACTTAAGGAATAGGAAGTTGGGCTGGAGCTCGTTGCTGTTGTCCTATATCTGTTTTTGATGTAGGGACATTGTTGGATGTAGGGCTGTCGACGGTTCTCCGGAATAGAGAACCGGACCGGGACCGAACCGATAAAGACCGGACCGAGAACCGGACCGAATTTTAACGGTCCGGTTTGCGATTCCATTCTAAAAACCGAAAACCGATAAGGAACCGAAACAAAAAATCGGTTAGGAACCGAATCGATAGAACCGATAAGGAACCGAACCGATAAAACCGATAGGACTGAAGGAACCGATACGGAATCGAACTGATGAAATCGATAAACCGGTAGAACCGATAAGAAATCTGACCAATAAAATCGTTAAAACCGATTATTTGTTATTATTATATATTCTTTTATAAATTATATTACCAAAATTAATAGTTAATTACCATTTAAAAAAAAATGAAAGATCCACTTATAAACTTTGGTTTTTATATCATTTATTTTAATAAAAAAATAATCAAAAATCAATTTTTAATTGATTTTATTTTTTTAAATGGACCGAAACCGGACCGGACCGAACTCGGACCGAACCGAACTCGGACCTAACCGAACTCGGACCGAACCGAAACCGGAACCGAACCGAACCGGACCGAACCGGACCGGACCGAACCGAACCAAAAGCTTAGCGGTTCGGTCCGGTTCCAAAAATTAGAACTGAAAGCTTAGCGGTCCGGTCCGAACCGATAAGCTTAGCGATCCGGTCTAGTTCCTTCAAAACCTGGACCGATAACGGACCTAGTTGGATGTATGTGAGCTTAAGCTCTGCAGTCAAAATAAGAAAGGTTATAAAATTACACTTTGTATAACTCAAAACTAGTTCAAGAGAATAAAAAAAATCAACAGAGCTGTTGTTTTCCAAATTCATTTTCATTGTATAGTTTAAGTTTATTTACATTTTTCTTAATCTAAAATAGTACATTTTTATACCGGTAAAGACAAAAACGTAAGTACTCTTCGTCCGGTGCTAATAACATACAACATTATTACTCTATCTCATGAGTTTGGTTGATTTGCAGCTCTATGCAATCAAATAAACTTTTAAACTTTCAGTATCATTATAAAGAAATTCATATTATATACAAATAAAATAATTATATAAAATTTTACTTTTGTAATAATAATAATAATAATAATAATAATAATAATTATATTTAATTACGACATCGATATCAATTAATACTAGGATTATGCGGACTAGAATCGTCAAACTTTTATTATATAAAAAAAAGCCTATTAATAAAAAAATCGACTCTTTCAAATATATGAACAATAAATTAGAAGTATGAAATCTAAACAATAAAATAAAGAATTTAAACTTTAAATCAAAATAAATTTTTTTTATGCAAATAATTTCTTTTATTATTGAACCAAAATTACAAAAGCTGAGGGAGCTAAATAAAAAGTGTTAACAATTTCAAGACTTAAGTACAAAAGACTAAATGAAACCATGACTTTGATCAAGATCCACGCCTTCGACTCAGAAGCTTAAACCAGCTTTCCTTATACAGACACCTTCACTGAAATCTTCCAATCGCCCAGAAAACCTTCAAAACACTAATCATTTGCTTCCATTAAACCCATCATAGAGCAAAAGCTACCATGAAAAGCAACATTCTCAAAATAGAAAAGCCCCAATTCGCAAAAGAAATATACCCTAGACCAAGGTTTTCGAGCAAAACCACAGATAGCAACTCATTAGGAGAAGAAAAATGGGTGAATTCCTTGTTGTCAAAACAGGAAAACATCCATTTAGCGATCCAGTCAGAAGCTTGATTCTGGACGCGAGATATATGTCTAATAGACATATTCGAGTGAATTAGCTTCCTACAGATGACTATAAGCGAATCAGTGAACCAGTGGTCAGCTCCCTTTGCAATCATGTTGACAAGAAGGGAGCTGTCAGTCTCCACATCCACATTCACCCAACCCTTTCGTCTACAGACCAAAAGACCTTTTATAAGAGCCCTTGCTTCAGCGAGCAAGGGATTCAACTTTCCAAACCTAAACCCAAAGCTACCTAGTTCCTGACAATGATACCTCCAGACAGTTAGAAAAATCAATGCCTCTCATTACTCTAATGATTTTGTCAATAGTTGTATTAATAGAATCATGATAACTTTTAAATTTGGGGAACCATATGGGTAATATGGAACTTATTATTAGAGTGCCAAAACCACATTCTAATAATATGAGTAATAGATATATATCTACCGATTCTGATGTTATATAAGGAACTAAAATAGTTCCAAATTTGCCAAGCAAAGCAACAGCTGACAAAGAGATGTTTTTTCTCTTTGTTACTGTTGCAAAATTGGCACTTAGAAACAATGACAAAGTGTCTTTTTCTTAGAACATCGTCAGTAGAGATAAAATTAGAAATAAGTTTCCAACAGAAGAAATAAAACTTCATGGGGATTATGTTGTTCCAAATTTTCTGAAAAAGACTTGACTTGTTGTGCTTCACTCTAATGCTTTCCCAAGTTAGCTTAGTATTAAAGCTGTTACTTGTAGAAAGCTTCCAAGTTATCATATCCTCCTTATCAGATTTAACCTTAAAATTACTAATCTGATTGATTTTTTCGCAGGAAAGAAAGGAGTTCAAGCAATCATAATCCCAAGAGATGTTTTTCCAAAAAGACCTCACTAGAGCCTCAATGTACCAGCTATTGTCCTTGGCCAAAGGAGGGCCATTATGTCAGTCATCGAGCAAGAAGTCAACAATACCATTTCCCAGAATCCAACTGATGTTACATTCAGCAAGCTCCTTACTTCAGTAAGTCTTTTCCAAACTAAAGAATCTGTATTTTTACACTTAGCTTTAATAGGGTGACTGTTAGAACAATATATATTGTGAAGAATATTAGACCAAAGACATGTGTTTTGTCTGAAAATAAACTAGAGCTTTTGAGAGAATGTAGTTTGAATATCTTTCAAAGCTTTTATATTCAATCCACCTTCCTCAAAAGGCATACAAATATAAATTCACTTAGACGAGTGAATGGTCTTATCGTTGAAATTGGATCTCCATAAGAATCTGTTAAAAATATTCTCCAAACTGTTGATAATAGAGTTAGGAATATTACTATTCTGCATCCAATAATAGGTTATATGAAGTAAAACAAAAGAGATTAAAGTCAATCTCCCACCAAATGAGAGATGCTTAGAATCCCAAATATTGATTTTGTCTATGATTTTATCAAGCATAAGACTAAAATTTTCTTTTTTATTATTGTTGCAGAGAGTTATCCCCAAATAGCTAGAGGGAAGAGTATCAACAGAAAAACAAGTTTTGAGTTTTAAGTTATTAACTCTCAGAAAGAACTCATTTTGTTAGAGGTAATGAGCTTAGTTTTTTCTTTATTAATAACCTGGCCAGACACTAATTGATAATTCTCCAAATACTTGCTTAACCGGTTAATTGAAGAGCTTTGGCTGTTAGAAAAGATAAGGATATCATCTGCAAAGACTAAACAAGAACAATTCTAGTGAATACTTCCTCAACAAAAATGAAGAGACTATGAGATAAATGATCTCCTTGTCTCAAACCTTTCTTCTCATAGCAATAGCCCATGACAGCCTCTTTAATTAGAATTGAGATGTTCACACCATAAATTAGCTTATTAATAGGGTAAATCAAAATAATCTTAAATATTCTAATTTTACATAAAATTTGCACAATTATCCAAAATATAGATTACTTTAATTATCCCGTCTAGTCGTGGAAGTTAGATTGTTTTAGTTTTATGGTCTGCCCTATAAAAAGTTTAAAACAAAATATTTTATTTAAAATATAACTTTATCGATTTAGCTCTTAACAAAATAAGTTTAACAAAATAAGTTTTGTTATTATCTTTTGAAATTATTTATTATTAACCAATAACGTATTTTTTCCTCAAAGGAACGTCACTTGTACCTGTCGTATTGAACATTTTTACTTTGATATTTTTTCTATTTTTTTAAATTTTAACTTTTTTGTTTTTAATTTTTAATTCTTATTTTTTTAAATCTAATTTTCATTAAAAAGTTAAAAAATATTTTCCGCCATTATTCTTTTATCTAAACTTTTATGTGTTTATATATCGTTTTATATTTTTTAAATTATTTTTTAAATATAACTTTTTAAGTTTTGATTCTGAAAATTATAAACGAATTATCTTTCCTTGAAGATCCAAAATATTTGTTTATTTTTCATGAAAACTTGAAGTAATATGGCATTTTATTTATTATTATTACTCTAATCAAGAAAGAAATTCCATTGGGTTCAGTGGAATGTAAATGTATATTCGGATATATGACACAAATTACTTACTATACTACGTATCTGGGATCCTAAACAAAAAACAATTTAAGTTCATTCAACTTTTTAACAATCTTTGTTCAATTTTTAACAAAATTCTTTAAAAAATACTCGATGAAAGGATACCTCATATATTACCTAAGATGATATCTCAAGAACAAAGTGGTTTTCTACATTGTAGGAATATTCACAAGAACATACGACTAACTCAAGAGTTGGTTAATGAGCTAAACAGAAAGGGCAAATGAGGAGATTTAATCATTAAACTAAATATGGAAAAGGAATTCGATAAGATATATATCTCATTTATACTAGAGATTTTAATTTTTTTTAGTGTCTCAAAGGTTGATAAGCCTCGTCAAAAATATAATTTCTGCAGTATGGTATTTATTGATTGTCAATGGTGAAACAAAATATTACTTTAAATATAAAAAAAAAGTTAGAGAAGGGGATCATATTTCCTCTAGACATTTCATTATTGTGGAAGAATTTTAATTGGAAGCTTAAAGAAACTCTATGCAACTAATCCAACTATACGATATAGATGATCAAGCTCAGTCCCGGTACCTTGTTTAGCCTTTTAGAACGACATAATAATCTTTCTTAATGCCTCATATATAAGCTTATTGAAGGTCCTTGATACTCTGCAAGTATATCAGTCATACTTTGGCCAGGTTATCAACAAAGAGAAAATTATATTCATACATTCAGAAAGTATATCACAAGGCAGGTTACTTCACATTGAAAATATAACTGGATTTCAGTCAAGTAATCTCGATGAAATACATGGGCATAAGTATTCATCCTATGGAAAAAATAAATTCATCTTGAAGATTTGATCTACAAGATAAGAAAAAATATTCAAGAGTGGGACAACTATCTTTTTTCATTCGGGGGAAGACTAACTCTAATACAGTTAGTTCTGTTCGCAATTCCTGTATATCATCTCCATTATTTCTCTCTCCCAAAATCAATAATATATATAATATAGAAGATATTAAGCAAATTTTTATGGGGATCTAAAAACAACCATCAAGCAATCCACTGGACAAGCTGAAAATCACTTTTTAAACCTTACCAAGAAGACGATCTTAACCTGAGAAGCCTGGAAGACATACAGTTAACGTATTCCTATAAACTATGGTATAAATTCAAAGAGAATAAGACATTATGGGCTCAACACATGCACTCAGGCTATTGCAAAAACCAACACCCGATGCGAGTCCAAGAAAAAAAAAAGAAAATCAAAAACCTAGAAAAGGCTAATGGAAGTAAAATTAACACACCAGAAAAATATATAATTTGGAAGTTGGGTTCACGTGAGTTTAATTTGTGTTGGATAAATGGTGCCACCATCTACCTCTTATATCCCTAAATACAACATCTTCTAATCACTAGTACAACCAAGAAAAAGTTAAAGACTTTGGGTAAGATGGGGTACAGGACATTGGAAGACTCACTCATCTTGTTCTTCCTTCAGACATTGTAAGAATTAAAACACAAGCAGTTAAATAAACTTAGGATGACTCTATCATATGGACAATCAACAAGGTAGGAAAATACTCAACAAAAGTTACCTGAAATCATATTAGAAATCTGAGTCAAAAATTCAAGTTATATATGATGAGTCCGAATTCAGAATACTCCCCGGAAGGGCAGATCAGTGTAATTCTCTCCAAAAACCGGACATAACTTTTGGACCGGACATATCACTTCGAACCAATGTGAGCCTAAGGCTGTTCGAACTATGACAAAAGTACTAAAAAACCTAAACACTTCCTGACTAAGCTACCTGTCCTCCTGCTTAGAACTCATGGGTCTTTAAACATGACCCGGGTCCATTAAACATGACTCGGGTCCATTAAACTTGACCCGAAAGCCCATAAGGGCCCAAATAACATACTATAAATACTCAACCACCAGCATTAACTTCGGGTAATGAAAATTAACTGCTACCAAGCTGCTTAATTCTCTCTCCACCTTGAAACACCCTTACACCACCTTGAAACACCCTTACACCACCCTGAAACTCTACTTAAAATTACCAGCCTACCCTCAGGCTACTTTTATCCACATCAATATAAATAAATATGGAATAATATCTCCCCAAAGAATTGTTTCTTTTTATTATGGAGGCAACTTCATAATTGGGGTTCAGTCGACTCAGTGATACAACATCAAAACACACATTTGGCTTCGAAATATATTTACTGTGAAAGATACAAAACTACCAACTACTATTTTGTACAATACAATCCAACTTGGGAAGTTTGTAGCTACTTTGCAAGAATTTTCAACGTTAAAAATAGCAATACATATGACCTTGCAACACATAATTCGGGTTTGGTTCCGGTCTTATCCAAAATACATCCACATCCGAACGATATTACCTACACTTATTTGTTGGATCCTGTGGAATCAAATCAATAGAAACAAACAAAAAGATCAAACCTACACAGTCTCTATTATCATCCATAATATCATATACAACATTCAAAAGCTCGACATAGCGTATATGTTAAAAAAGAGCATTGGTTTCCTGACCTAGATATTGCTTATATCGTGGGATGCTACAATTACCTAAGTAAACCACACAAGATTTGGGTAACTAGTTGGACTCCTTCTACAACACAAAGGCTCAAGGTGAACATCAATGGTTCATGCTCTTAGGACACTGAATCCAGTGGTGTTGTGGTCATAAGAAATCAACAAGGTGAATTTGTTACAGCTATTGGAAGACTTTATGGTAATTAGAGTCCTCTAATAACTGAATCCCGTGCAATTTTAAATGGTTTAACATTGTGTTTTAATATAAAACTTGCTAACATTGATATTGAAATTGACTCATTAACACTAGTAGCCATGTCAAATAGTATCAATACTCCGTGGTACCTTTCTTCTCTAATTGAATGTTGCAGGAAGCTAATAGTTCCAGGGACGAAAATCACACACATCATTGGAAAACAGAATTCAACAACTGATTGGAAAACAGAATTCGTAAACAAATCATACCTGAATAAAGAAAGTGTAAGAAGGAGTAGCCAACCAATAGTTTTTTTCTTCAAAATCAAATATCCGAATTGGATCAACGGCTAGTTAATTAAACTAGTTGTTTTTGCTGACGTCGGCAATTCAGATATCTGAACCTCAAATTTGGATATCTGAATGGGCAACGGCTAGTTTGAATCAACTAGGCGTTGCTGACGTCACCAATTCAGATATCTGAATTGGTAAAGGCTAGTATTTTAAACTAGCCGCCACAATCCCAATCTCACAATCCCAATCTCACAATCTCTCCATACTACTCAAAATCTCTATGTTTCTTCTATAACTTCTTTAAAAGCATTACTTGGTCATTTTAGTCTATTTACTTATACTTTGCAAATAGTTACCATTATTTTTTTCGATCAAATTTTGTATTCGATAAAATCAATTAATTTTGATTGTGGTAACATTATACTAGTTGAATTAATAGCTTTGTATAATTTTTCCACTTATTTGGTTATTTTATTAGTTTCGATATTAGTTTGTATTACTTGTCAATTTGTATCCTATAAAAACTAATAATTAGTTAGTATTAGTTTAAAATTACCATTTATTAATTGCGATATTTTTTGTATTAGTTTTTAGTTATATTAGTTTCGTTAGTCTTTTATTGCATATTTAAAAAAAATCAAAATCTTATAATTTAGTTTCTCAAATCTTTTAAATGACTCCAACACCGCTATAGTCAACCTATATTTGATGGATTATATTCCCGGAGAATCCCCAAACAACGAAACACTCTCCTTCTACGAAAGTGGTGGTGGTAGTACTAGTGGTGGGTTGACGTCTTGTAGGAAATCATCTTGGACATGTAGTACTTTACTACGAAATATGAAAATACATTTGTGAGGTATAATATTTGCTCAAGATGTTATGTTTATAGAGGCTCAAATAGAAATTACAGCACCGGTAGTATGGCGAGATAATTAAAATCTCATAATCTTACCGACCCTTTAAATATTAACGAAGATGGGAATGCATCTATATACCCTCGAACCGGTTTTATTTTTTAGTTTAATCAAGATAGGTATATGGAAGAAATGTTGATTTATGTGATTGGTAGTTTACAACATTTAGGTAAAGATATGAAAAATGGATGCAAGTTGGGGTTAACCCACGAGCCAAAGGCATTCCATGTCGCTCTACGTGATCACTAACCTTTAAATAGTTTTTAAAAAAAAAATATTATTGATATTATGTTAGTTTTGCCATGGAATGTTTCTATTACTAGTGACATAGCTACTTTTACTGTTTTGATATGATATGTGTTACCCTTCATTGAATGGATCCCTAATGAGTACTTTAAATGAGAATTGTGTGGTTTGAATCTATTGGTCAACATAACACACAAGTAATTAGAGAGAGTATAGTTTAATACATGAATAGTTTTAAAATTAAAAATAAAACTATATCTATTTCCTTCGATAATGCATCTACAAACTATGTTGTTATATTTTTGCTTTAAAAAGATTTCAATTCCATGTTTCCTAGATTGTTTCACACTAAATGTTTATGCTATGTACTTCAATAGTTATGAAAGATGGAATAAGTATGATTTCGGAGGATTATATTACTCCTATTAAAAAGAGGGTCTTATATTGCTCGACCTCGACTGCTAAAAACAGAGTTTAAAACACTTTTTCATTAGTAATAGGAAAACATATAAAAAACTTATTTTAGATGTCAAAACTAGATGGAATGCTACTTATATGTTTCTTACACGTAAAGATGAGATTACTACATTTTACAATAGATCTTATCCGAATAGAAATATTGAAACTCTATATTGAACTTATTGTTATAGCATGTTACACTTTTTAAAGTTTTTTAAAGATGCAACTAAAACATTTTCTACGGAAAATAGTCATAACGTTCACTTGACCTTTTTCACGATTACTAATCTTTCCATGCATATGCATCAATTTAGAGCTCATAATGTATGTATATAAATGGTGCCCAAAATGTAAGCAAAAGTTTCAAAGTATTTTCATCTAATCTCGATTGCTTATTCTATTACGTGCATTTTGGATCCTTTTTCACAAAAACCCCCCAATTTGAATTACCTAGTTAACTATTTTTCTAATGCTTTACAATTTTCAACAAATGGTCCACGTGAAAAAGTTGACCTTCCAGCGTATATTAGCGGAGTAATGAGTATTTGTCTAATATGTATAATAAGTATGTTGAAAAATACATACCAAATACAACTTCAAATGTAATGATAGATAAAAATAGGGGTATACGGAGATCCACTGCTAACT
Source organism: Limnanthes douglasii subsp. nivea (assembly GCA_036936605.1). Lineage (NCBI taxonomy): Eukaryota > Viridiplantae > Streptophyta > Magnoliopsida > Brassicales > Limnanthaceae > Limnanthes > Limnanthes douglasii. The sequence goes on from JAUPFV010000004.1 coordinate 129,233,924, forward strand.
ATGTAAAAATGGTTGGATTACCTACAAGAAATTCCAATGGGCTTAGAGGACAACTCCTCTGACTGCAAGGCAGAAGTCGTCATCTGCACTCGTTTATGGGATGCACATTGTGGTACTATCAGAAAAAATGTTCCCATCGTACAGGTTAAGTGAATACTCAGAGGAATCAAATGATAAAGGAAAGCACACGGAGTTGGATCTAATAAAAGAAATGAGAAGAAGGACGCAGTTAAACTCTTTACACTACCAGACTTTAATGAGGATTCGGTATGCGTCAAAAGTTAGAAGAAGAGAGTTCAAAGTTGGGGATAAAGTTTTAAGTAAAGTCTTCCTTCATACAAAAGAAAAGAGGTCAGTAAAGTTAGCATCTAATTAGGAAGGTCTGTACATGGTAACCAAGAAGATAAAGCTTGGGACGTACAGACTCAAAGATAAAGAAGGAAGAGATCTTCCCCACCCTTGTAACATTGAGCACCTCAAATTTTATTTGGAGTAAACGTATAAATATGTAAATATTTTATTTATCAGTTTATGTAAGTGTCGGTGGCATACTATTTCCTACCCTGGTGGAGCAGGAAGGGTTTAATGAGGTGTCCAAATAGCCGACTTATATATAAAATCCCATTGCTTTCTTAAAATGATTCACATAATGTTCATCTTTTTTAACTCAAACGATATTCCAAAAAAAATTGGACTAGAATGTTCATCTTTTTGAACTCAAAAGGCGTTCCAAAGAATTTTGGACTAGAAAGTTTATCTTTTGAGCTCAAAAGGTGTTCTAAAGAAGTTTGGACTAGAAATTTCATATTTTTGAACTCAAAAGACATTCCAAAGAAGTTTAGACAGAAATTCATCTTTTTGAATCATAAGACAATGAATATTTGTTATTCTGAGGAAAGAAAGGTGGGTAAGGCCACAGGTCAAATGTTTTCACATAAAAGATTTCTTAGCAAATAAACAGGTCAATTCAAATAAGAACTTTAAAAATATTCATGTTGAGAAATCATCTATCTGGTAAAATTTGTTCTAGGTCAAACATTTTAATATAAGACATTTTTCAGTAAGAAATAAACTTGAAAAGCACAGTTACAACATCAAAAATCCTCACAGCAGGAGGGTAACCTTACAAAACAAAGTTCCAACATGTTTGCGGTTAAAATAATTAACAAAATAAGGGTGACAACATTCAAACTATGCTAATCAAATGCGGAATTTCCTTACTACCTTCCGGGGAGTCAGATTCCGAAGACAAACTTTCTGAAACATCGCTACTCTCCAAATATTCTGTAGAAATACCTATATGATGATGCCTTTTAATAACGCGTTGTCGAAGGCTACCTAGCTTCAAGTCTGGAAATCCAACACCATAGCGGATTTCATGTTGGCATCTTTTTCTTCAAGGCAAGATACAATACTGGCTGCGTATGCATCTAGCCTTTTCTTTTGCTATGCCTCAAATTGTTTCTTCAGAGACTCGTTCTCCTTTGACAACTTCTCAATATTTATAACAACACTCTCAAAGTATGATTTGGTCTTTGCACAAGACTCAGTAAGACCACCGATAAGAGTGTCCCATTCGGTATCTTTGGTAATTAAGCGTGCTCGTTCGTCGTCAAACTTTCTTTTCTCTTCAGAAATTTCGGTCTCTAAGGAGGTAATATTGGTTAAATGATCAGTATATGTCTTATTTTCCTTGGAAAGTTCATCTTCAACCTTTTTTAGTTGGGAAGATACCTCTATTTTCTTGGCAAGTTCATCTGTCAAGTTTTTCACCTTTTTCTTCAACTCGGTCACCTTGGAGGTCAGCCTCTTTACTTCAGCCCTTTTTTTGAAGGACTTCATTCTTGTAACAATCCTTGCAATTGGCTTTCCGTTCGAGGAGAGCAGCATAACGAAGCATTTTGTTTAGGTCATTGGCAACAAAATCATTTTCGTAAACATCAAAGTAAGCTGAGGTAGGGGAGAGATATTCACCTTCTATAAAGTTTTCTTCTTGACTCGCACGCTGTTGTTTCTGAAGGAAAAATTCCCCCGTGGAGTCCGAGTCATCTATGGAAACTGTCTTTACTGGAGGTAAGCCCGCACATCAAAGTAAGCTGAGGTAGGGGAGAGATATTCACTTTCCTCAAAGTTTTCTTCTTGACTCGCAGGCTGTTGTTTCTGAAGGAAAAATTCCCCCGTGGAGTCTGAGTCGTCTATGGCAACTTTATTTACTGGAGGTAAGCCCGCACAAGTTGTATTGTTGCTTTCTCCTTCACTGTCAACCACTTTCTTTTATTTTTCTTCAGCAGTAAGCCTTCTTGGCCTTAGAGCCCCGACTCTCCTAGTTGGTCTCACTTCAACAGAAGTCTCATTATCAGCATCCCTCAATTGTTCTTCCTGGGCATTAGTCGGAGGACTTACCCGTGGATCCACTTGGTTTTCTTGTTGAACCTTTGTTGGCCTCTCTTTCTAGGTCTCATTCTGATGATCTTCTTGGGCTCTAACTCCCTGTTCCTCGGGAGCATCACTCTCTGACTCTGAATCCTCCTCGGTTCGCTCACCATCTTCCTCGGGTTAATTTGCATCTTGGTGACTCAAAGCCTGAGCTCGAATGCGAATGTAAATTACATTGTCCAAACCTTCCAAGCGTTTGAGGATAGCGTCACTAAGGGAAGGCACCATGAGGTCGAACATAGATTTCTTCTCTCCAAGGTCATACCTCCAAAGATTTCTTATCATGAAGTTCATTGGCAGGAAACTTTGGTGAAATTTATGGTCCCAATGCTCACCTGCCCATACGCTTAGCTTCTAAATAAAAAATTTGCAGCTTTTGCTTAACTTTTAAAGGGCTTGGCAATTCCCTTCATAACTTTATGGAAAAAAAATCTTAAGACTATCCAACTTTAATTAATAAAACAGAAGACTATATGAGGCTGCATACCTTGCCCGGACCACCTCAAAGTTAACCGATAGGGAAGGTCGTCGAAGTTCTTTATGTCGATTTCCCATAGCCCAGAGATAAAGACAAATTGATGCTTCCATTTTTTATCAGTTTCTAAGAATTCTTTGATCACCTTGAAGTGTCTTGCAAAACCAAAAGAGTAAAAAGGATAATAAGATCTCTTAGCCACACCTGAAATGGAGATAGGTTGCTTCATAAAAACGATTGTCTCAGAAAGTCTGGAGGCAATGATGCAAGCCATGAGTCTGTACCACATGTTAGTGCCAGCATGAGAAGGGAAGAGTTCGATGAGGTTGAAGTATTCTACTAGAGTATGATCAAGGGATAGACGAAGGCCCCAATTCATGAGCTCGGTGTAAAGGATCAGTTCATGATTGCGAACGGATAGTGGAGTCTCTAAGGCGGTAGGAAACCAAATTACAATGGTTCCGGGTATCACCCACCGGTCTCTAAGCATTACCTCATCGGTCGGATGAAAATATTTGTACTTCACTTTATAAAGGGCAAGAAGATACTTGGATTCGATATCACAAAGGTTATCACTTAAAATATCTTCTATTTTCGAAGGCAAATATGTGGTGTGTTTCTTCTTCTTTTTATCTTTCTTTACCAAGGAAGTCTTTCCACTCCGAGGGGGTGGATCAGTTTTAATTTCCGGGGAAGGAAAAGAGACACCCTGGTTTGGCGCAAATGGTCTAAGGGGAGGAATTGCAGCGGGTACAGCTTGTAAAGGGTGCCTCAACCCCAACCACGTCAGGTTGTTCTTGATCACTGTCTGACTCATCAATTACATTCTTCTCTTGGATTTCAGGATTGGACTTCAAAACGTGTTCTAAAATAACACCCATTGTGTAAGATTTCTTGGGACTTACTTCTAGAGTCATTTGTGGGGACCATTGCAGAGTTACTTGAGGGATCGCAGTAGAAGATGAAATTTTTATCCGGATAGACTTCGCAGGTGGATTGTGGGACCTTTTCCTCTTAACGCGTTCTCTTACATTTACTTTAGTAGGTTTTTCCTTTTCATCACCCATGGTTAAGAAGGATGAATACTTGTAAGTTGATTCAGATGATGCAGGATCAACCTTGTTATCCCTAAAACAAGCTTGACTGGGGGATGAGCAGCAGGGGAGGTACGTTCTCGGATGGGGGACCAGTTGTCACGAAAGGTTGATTCCCAGATGTCTGCAGGTGTGGGGTGCCTTCTTCCACCGGAAGGTCCACGAACAGTAGTTTGTTTTGAGATATTGAACCACCTCCAAAGCTTATATCTTTTAAGATTGATAAACTCTTCAAGCATGAAACAACAATGAAGGAATTTAGGATTGAATTTTTCTGTCTAGAACAGATGTTCTTGGCTCAAGGTTGAATAGAAATCAAAAAGTGTAAACTTATAACTAGAGGGGGAAGTGAGTATATATAGTGAAAGCTATGAGCGCTAGGGGCAGAAGGCGAAAGGTTAATATTTTTCCGGACACGTTTCCCCTCTCACAAACCGCTTCAAACAGCGCACTGGCAGGCCATTGTAAGGACGCGACATATGGTCGGAGGTGACTTCATTATATAAAATATCTCTGATACTATATCGGCTAGGCAGAGACACGCGAGCTCAAAATGAATGATGATTTAGGTGAGGTCATTGTGACCAATGGTGAGGTCATGAGTCCAAACAAGTCTGGAATCACGTGATCTGAGGGGTAGCAACAAAATAATTTGTTCATGAGGCACAAACAACAAAGCCATCTGATCCAGGGACCGGTCATACAAAAAGTTCGAGTGTCACAAAATCCGAAGAAGTTCGAAAGGTAGGAATACCTGCAGTCCTCACTCAGATATCTTCATAAGGACTAGAGGGCTAGTGATAAGGGAAAGAAAATATAAATACTAACAAGGTTAATTATATAAAATATAAGGACTAAATTTGTGTATTTAGTGATTAAGGACCAAAGTAAAGCAAACATAAAAAATAGAGGGTTAGGTGATATGCCCCAAAAACTTATTTGTAAATAGTACAGGAGTAGCTCCCAAGGGGGTAGCCGAGTTGTTTGAGTAAGGCATGATTGTGACTAAAGGTCATGAGTTTGAGTCCCTCTACATATGTTTTCTTGGCTGAGCCTGTCACCTTGCTTGGTTTACCTTCTGGCGTTGGTTTGCAGGCTATTGCGTCAGACTAAGGATTTACCTTGTGCGCACTAGTTGAGTAGCGGCATGAAGATTGTAATATTTATTCTAATATTTACCTTTCATTCTAATAACAACAATTGTACTAGTAATTATTATTAAAATAAAAATACTTATAATATTTATAACCAGATCATCATAATAATATTTAAAATGTATTAATAAAATTATAATCGTATACCTTATAATATTTTAAAATTAGAAGATATGATTTTGGTTTATAAGATAATAACATATATGTTATAATATTCAAAATGTAACAATAAAATTAGGGATTTATACCAAATGGGTACAAAAACGTATACAATTTATTAATAAGTCCAGTGTCAAATAGGTTTTACCAAAATCTACCAAAATATGATTTTATTTATCCATTAGTCCAAATTTGAATTTTAAATACAATTTTACTCTAATGAATTTGATAATATGACAACAAAAAGTTTGAGGAGAAAGAATTGATTTTGATATTATGGTCAATGTTTTGATTTGGGCGGTAATTGTTTTGGTTTTTTAGGATAATTGAGTCTTTTCTTAAATAAGGCCGGATCTATTTGTAAAATGGATCTGTTGTGGTATGATTGGGTAAATAGAAACAAAATTTAGACCCATTACGTAAGTCTCCCATAAAATTATAATCATATACCTTATAATATTTTAACATTATAATATGTGATTTTGGTTTACAAAATAATAAAGACACTTGTAATATTTATAACCAAATCATAATTATAATCAAGATGTAATCATAAAATTATAATCATATACCTTATAATTTTTTAACATTACTAGCGTGTCAATTCTGCGTGATACCATTTAAGTTCTAAATTTTTTAACATTACTAGCGTGTTAATTTTGCGTGATCCCATTTAAGTTCTAACGAGAACCCATTTATTTGTGGCATGACTTGACCCATTTGCCACCTCTACACAAATGTAGGTTCAAACAGGATCTACTTGAAAGTCAACAACCAAATCAATTTAGAGCTATTCAGTTGTTAGATAGTGTAACAATAGAATCAACCAGATAGCTTCGTTAAAATAATCAGCGATATAAATATCCTATTTTTGTATCTTAAATATCCAATAAATATATACACAAAATACATATAATGTTTTTAGCAAGTAGAATTACATGACAACAAATACTTGCAGATAAAAGATGAAGATGCTCAGCTTGGATCAAAGAATCAAAGACTCTGAAATCAAAAAATTGGTAGACTCAATGGCATTAGAAAACAAAAAAAAAAATTGTAGAAATTTTATAGATAAAGATATGAAGATAAAAAAAGACTAGCAGTAGATATCTGCTTGGACTTGAACAAGATATAAAGAAAATGGCTTTAATAGTTCTTTGGGTTTCCTTTTGAAAGAAATATTCTCAACGATAACCATAACCTGGATTTGTTTGGAAATTTTGATTTTCTTTTCATCAGAAGAGATACAATTTTTGGTTCCCGGATCTGTTGTGTTCAGCCACAATCAAACGGTCTGATCGAAAGGCAAACGGTGTCTGTTTTTTTCTAAATTCCGAAGAGTGTGTTTCAATCATATAATCCTTCAATTTGAATGGTTAGATTGTGACCTGGTGCTGCGGTTTAAGATAAATCACTGTTGGAGCAGTGCTTCGCTTTTTATTGGTAAAAGAGGTTTGATTTTATACCAAAATTACTATTTTGATTTGATTTGGATTTGGATTTGAAACCGATTGAGTATTCGATTTGATTCTGCTAGACCATTGAGAATTTTAATTTGGACTTGGTTTGATTATTATTTTGGATTTGAGGTTTGATTAAAATTTTGGTTTGATTTTGGTTTGCATTTTTTATCTCTTTATTGTTTGATTTTGTTCGATTAGAGATTTGGGATCTTACTTCGGATATGATAGGAAAATATAATTTTCTACAATCTAGTAGTATCAAACTGAATAAGAAGAACTTTGATATGTCTATATCCTCATACCATTCTGGTATGTCCTCGTGTTCCACTTCAGGTATTGATTCACCATTGTAGATTTTGGATTTGGGTGTGTCTCATCAAATGTCACCTCACATGTCAAACTTTGTTTCGTTGTCTCACGCTTCACCAATTTCTGTTTTGTCTACTAGTGGTGCAATAATTTCAGTAGAAGGTATGAGCTCTTTTTGTACCCCTCATATATCGCTATCTGATGTTTAATATGTTTTCACCATTGCTTTGAATCTTATTTCAGTTAGCCAATTGTGTAAATATGGTTATTGGGTCTTGTTTTCTGATTTCATTTGTGCTATATAAAATCAACGAACTCAAAGAGTGATTGGAATAAGTCATAAAGTAGGGTAACTCTATATTGTAGGATAACTCAAAGTAGCAGATGTGGATACATATTGTGTTGATAGTGAATAACATACTTGACTAATATTGTTGTCTCTGGTGTTGATTTGTATTCATTTTGTTTGAATCCTTCATCGTCTAAGTTTCATCTTTGGCATTCGCGTCTGGGATATGTATCTGCATATTTTTTGATATTTTTCGTCTCTACATGTGCTTTAAGTCAATTAAACACTTGTATTATCGTGTATTGTAGTGGTTGTAAACTGGCAAAACATTTGGCGTAACCGTTTAATGAAAATGTCACTTCTTCATTCTGATGTCTGGGTTCCATCTCTTGTCTCCGTGAAGGGTGGTTTGTCATATTATATATTGTTTATTGATTATTATACTCGATACATATGGATTTATCTGACGAGACGAATGTCGGAGTTTCTTGGAATTTATACAGAATTTAGAGCACTAGTTAAGACCCAATATTATGCTCTGATAAAAATTTTAAGGTGTGACTTAAAGAGTGAATATACCTTCCACGATTTTAAATATTTACTTGCATTCAATGGTACTAGACATCAATCATCTTATACTGACACCCCTCAGTAAAATGGTGTTGCATAAAGAAAACATCGTCACCTTGTTGAGACCACTCGTTCTTTCCTTTTATCAGCTGAAGTTCCAACTATTTTTTTAGGAGAAGCAATTGTGACTGTTGTTTATGTGATTAATCGAATCACATTTCTCATAATGTAGGAATGTCTCCAATTTATAAGTTATACGGATAACTTCGAGATTATTCTTCCTTATGAGTCTTTAGATGTACATGTTTTGTCATTCATCCTCATGTTGAACACAACAAATTGGGTCCTAAAACAGCTATATATATTATTCTAGGTTATGGTGTTATACAGATTAATTATCGTTGCTATGATCCCACTATTCAGAAGCTATATATATCTCGTCATGTCACATTTCTTGAGCATATCCCATTTTATTCGATTCCCACAAAATCACATGACGTAATAAAGACAGATCATCCGGCTATTGATCATTTTGAAACCGATAGTGATACATCTTTTGACATTGATATTCCAGCTCATGAGACATCTACAACAGTTGATACTACTTTTGCTCCATCAATTTCTAAGTAAACCTCATCAATTCATGAGCCAACTTACTTCAATGGTAGAACAACAAATCCTCCACCTCTCAGGAGATCCACTCGTATAAATAAGTCATAGAAACTACCAGATTTTGCGTACTCTTCTTACTCAGCTCATTTTTATTTTTTTCATAGCAAAGATACATGAGTTGTATTGACCTCGGTCCTTTAAATAAGTTATTTGTGATCCTCATTGGAAAAATGCTATTACTGAAGAGCTTATTATTCTTTATCATAATCATACATGGATATAGTTAAATCTCTATTTGGTAAGAACATAATCAGTTTTCGTTGGGTTTTTAATATTAAAACAAATTCTTATGGGTTTGTTGAAAGATATAAGGCTCTTCTTGTAGCAAAAGGGTATTCATAGAAATATGGTATGGATTGTGATGAGTCATTTTCCCCAGTGGAAAAAATGACAACAATTCGTACTCTTACTGTGGTTGCATTCGTTTGCCAGTGGAAGATCTTCCAACTAGATGTCAAAAATGTGTTTTTGAATGGTGATGTTCATGAGGAGGTTTACATGACTCCTCCTCCAGGTGTTGCTCACCAATCAAGTGAAGTTTTTTTACTTAGGGAAGCTTTATATGGTCTCAAACAAGCTCCGCGTGCTTGGTTTGAAAAATTCTCTACGGTTATTACTTCATTTAGTTTCCTTGCTAGGTATTTATGATTCAATCTTGTTTATTAGATGCACGAGTACCGGATGAATTATTATCCCTATATATAGATGATATGATCATTACAGGTGATGATATTGATGGCATTGAGGCACTAAAACGTGATGTGGCTCAGTGTTTTGCGATGAAGTACTTGGGACTATTACATTATTTTCAAGGTATTAAGGGGGCTCACTCTCCAAAAGGTTATATTCTCTCTCATAATATATATATATATATATATGATTTATTCGAGTGAGTGCGACTTTTTGATAACCGGACGATAGATACCCCTCTTGAAACCAATACTCGGTACTCGTCGACTGATGGTGTTCCTTTTTTAGACCCAACTCTATATTGAACTCTTGTATGGATCTTGGTTTATCTTACAGTTATTTGACTAGATATAGCTTATGATTTTCATGTGGTTAGTCAGTTTGTTACTGCTCCTACATCCATCTATCGAGGATTTATTCTTCGAATACTGAAATATCTTCGTGGCACTCAGTTCCGTAGCATTTTGTTTTTTTCGACCTCTTCATTTGAAGCGCGTGCCTATAGCAATGTTGATTGAGATAGTGATCCTTAGACAAAAAATCTACTACAAGTTTCTGTATTTTCCTTGGAGATTCATTAATATCACGGATAGCAGGAAACAATATGTTGTCTCTAGATCGTCCACTGAAGCTGAATACCAGGCTATGGTCGTGACCACATTTGAGATTGTTTATTTATGGTGGCTTCTTTCAGATATAGGGTTTAATGTTACTAAATCCACTTCCTTACATTATGATAACAAAAGCGTCATGCAGATAGAAAATAATTTTATTTTTCATGAGAAGACGAAGCACGTTGAAATATATTATCACTTAACTCGGCATCATCTATAGATTGACACTATCTCGCTTCCATATATTCCATCAGCTTTGCAGGTTGTTGATATTTTCAAGAAGGCTCAGTCAACATTGTAGTTTTGTTTTCTTTGCGACAAACTCTTAATGTTTATTACTGTTGCATTGTGAGTTTGACAGAGTGTGTTAAATATATAAGGCCCAGGCTCATAATCTCTTTATTTTATATATAAATATGAGCATATGCTTTATGTAATTCTTACGATTTCTAATAATAAAACCGTAACCACTTTTATATTTTGTCTTTGTTTGTTCTTTTATTAACAACCATATTAGCCACCGTAAATCACATTTTCTGACATTTTTTAGGGTTTATATGTTTATAGCTAAGAAGACTTTAACTAAATAAGGTTGGCTAAAATTTGCTGATCTAGAGGAAGAGAAAAAGAAAGCAAGAGCCGATGCTGGGTTACCTGCCTCCTTGGGTACGGTTTTGGTAACTTAATCCTACTGAGTACGGAGGGGTTTACCCTTACAATAAGTATCGCATTCCTTCCGAACCTACATCGACTGCCCAACCATTTATATCACACGGTCACTCTCCTCAAACAATCAGGTCATCGCAATCACGAGGGGATACTAGCCATCAAAATATTTTTACCTTCAAAACTATGAGATCTAGATAATGGTGAGAGTACTCCACGTAGAGTTACTAGACTTTTTAAAGAAAAAAACCAATCTTCTACATAAACAGAGCAACCGACACTCATTAATAACCCCTCACCACAAGTTATAAAAATGGAAGAAAAAAACTACTACCTTTGTAACCAAAATCCCATCAGACCCAAATTTGAGAGCCAATTTAGAAACTTCAGCAGCTGAGTCATCTCAACCTGAGAAAGAAAACCTTGATGTTCAGCCCATTGGGCATTTAAAGTCTAGACCATAAGTTATGGTTGAAAATATGAAGGACAATGATGGAGATTCCCCTCTTGAGACATCTGGTCAGACTGGGGAAATTCTGAGGCTATCAGAGAAGTAGAATTTTAAAAATGAGAAGATTGTAATAACCATGGCAAAGCCTCAGAAGCAGATACCGAACCTCTCTATTCATCTATTTTAAGGGCACGTTGGACCTAAATTTACTAAGGTTAGTGCTAAGTACCTCTTAGACTTGCATAAAATTTATTATGTCTACTTGTACGAATCTGAATTGGAGGGAATCTAAGCCAGGTGAGGATGCCCTGATTCAATTAGAGTGAGGTTACCCCAACCCGTAGAGACTCCGATGGACTGTGCGGCTAAGGAGTTGGTGGTTTACACTGATGTGCTCAACTAGGGCCTTTGGTTTCCCTTGGACCCTGAGATGGTGAGGTACTTGAGTCTGGTCAGGTTGTGTCCAAGCCAAGTTAGCCCAAATGCTTGGTTCTTACTGATGGCGTGCATCATAGCCTCAAGGCTTTTTAAAATTGTTATGCCAATGAAGAAACTGGCTGCTATGGTGGGTCTATCTTATAATGTTTATATTCTCTTATATTATTTTAATATGGGGAGGGAATAACTACAAAGTGGTCGATGAGCTCTTAGAGGCAGATAAGATCTAGGAAACCTAATTCCTATTTATCGATGGTCATTGGGAAAATGGCAGGAAGATAACCTCTAAAATGGAATCTGAGCCAGCTTACCAGACACTGGGAGAACACACATAAGTCTTTTCGTATTTATCTTATATTCCAATTACTTTCGGTGATATTTCTCAATTTCTAATAGAAAAAATAGTTATATCAGTTATTTTGAAGCCCTTCCTACCACATTTAAACCATGCAAAAGTGATCTTCAGGAACCTGAATCAAAGGGCCGATGAAAAGTGGTCCAATGAATTCCACAACTATTTTACCCTTGGCAATTTTGTCAGATCCCATCTTTGGATGGCCAACCCTGTTCGGGAAATGACGTGAGAACAATTCATCCCTCGTCATCGAGCTATTAAATTTTTTAAATAACTGAGGAAACCGATAGAAAATTATTGTTTCCAGCTAGGAATAGAGCTCCCAGCTATCATAATAAGAACAAAAAGTGCAATGAGGGCTCATCATAGTTTGTTACTAAACTAGAAAATGAGAGGCAACCATATGAAATTGACGCAACCTTGTTGGATGATGATACTGCTAGTGTTGATGAGGGTAAGGTGCCTTTGGAATATCTTGTTCCTAAGATAAAGAAGGGACACATAAGGGGAAAACAAGGAAGTGATAAAAGAGAGAAGAAAAATAAAAAACCTCGATTGGTTTGGAGATTATACTTCATACATAACTTCCCCTTCCAACTATCCCAGTTGTTGTTCCTCCTACAACCACAATATCTAATCCCCTTTCTCCATTAATTCTCCCATTTAAAAGGCCAATTTTTGGAGATGGTGATCTAATAAAAGATATAGGGACTTTCAAATTGGATGCCTTTGAAACCGTCTTCCCTGAGTCTAGAAGCACCGCATGTGTTGTGCTATATGATGGGGATCCCTTCAAATTATCAAAGGAGAACGATAAGTTAGGGTATGCGGTTTTGGGCTATGTAAGGCTAATTAGAGAGACAAGTAAGGTCTCAAGTTGAATAAATCACCTATATTCGTGAAGAGAATCAGAATACGAAGAATTTAGTTTAGGAAGAAAAGAGCAAAGTTGAAAGTCTAAATGGAGAGGTAAAGTTTGTTAAGGATAAACTAGTCTAAGTGAAATCCGATCATGAAAAGTTGCAAGCTGATTATAAAAGTTTGCAGTCATCCACTTTCGAGGAGATTAACTCATTGAAGAATCCGCAATCCGGTGGAAAAGCTACAAATCGAGCGCTTCTTTGGTGAAAACAAAAACCATGAGGCTCTTATCAAGAAGAAAGAGGGTGAGATTACATCTCTTAAGGTGAAGTCTACTCAAGAGATAGTCGATGTTGTGGATGCATATGCTAAAATAGTAATAGACTATTTGCAAGAGAATGATGATTCACTCAAATCAGATATGGTGGTGTTATTTCACAAGAAATTCCCTACGTTAGCCCTTGGAGAATTATGGGACATGTGCCAATGGATTTTCTACCTCATGAAATACATTTGGACGATTAGTTTGGTATTTCTAATGATTCATTCGGAGATGGTCCTGACAAAAAGGGCTCTAATGGTGAGAGTTCAGAAGGAAAAAAATGACGTATGGGAAAGATCCCTAAGGACGGTATGTTGTGATGTATTTGTTTCTATGTAAGCCCTTGACGTATGCAAGGAATTTTGTTGTGTTAATATCAAGTCGGATACTTTTGTGCAAATCCATGGCATGGCTAAATGTTTTTGTAATTTTCTCATCGGATTTTACTAAGCTCTTGGATCATCCAATGCATTTTATATTATCTATAACTTTATCAACTTGTTTTATTTCTTCATATATTCTTATCTTAAGATTAATTTATCCAAATCTAATTTATGTTGAGACATTATTCATTCAAAGGCGATACAAACTTGCACTTGGGTCATTCGAAGGCAATAAAAACTTGATCCACCTAAGCCATTTCAAGGTAATTCATTCAAAGACAGTAAAAAATTTACACCTGAGCCAATTGAAGGTAATCCGTTCGAAGGAAATAAAAACTTGATACACCTGAGCCATTCGATGGTAATGCATTGGAAGACAATTATAACTTGATACACCTGAGTCATTCGAAGTTAATCCATTTGAAGGCAATAAAAACTTGAAACAATTACAAAAAAACATTAAAAGACAAAAATGATATATTAATAACGATTCGGACACCCAATTAAAACCTCCCCACACCACCAAGGTAGAAAAGAGTATGCCCCCCTAATATTTACATTGGATGGAAACAAAGTAAATATTTATAACATGAGCTTACTTAAGATATAACCTTAAATGTGTGACATTCCATGAGTGCCTCAAAACATTTCCTTCATGGTCAACTAACCGATATGTTCCCTACTTAATATTCTCATACAAAATGTATAGTCATTCCCAGTTTGGAGCTGATTTCTGAACTTCATATCTTTAGTGTGCATAAATAATTTTCTCAGCCTTTGTCCCCCAATTAGAAATATTTTCTTCGTATTTTAGACGCACACCTACTTCTTATAAAACCTTGGTAATTTACGGTTCTTAAATTGGATTTTATTCTCTTTTTTCAATTGAGTCCAACTGAGCCCTTATTGTAGCTTAATTTTCCTCTTCAGAATACTTTTGGACCCTGAAATAAGGAAAAGTAGCTTCTATTGGATCAATTGCATCAATTTTATAAACCAAGGCAAAAATAGATTCTTGTGTGGTAGTATGTGGTGTAGTTTGGTAAGCCCACAATACATTTTACATATAATTAGGACATTTACCGGATGCTCTTAAATTATTTTTAAGACCCGTCAAAATAGTTATGTTTGCCACCTCTATTTTCCATTGGCTTCGGGATAAAAAGCCAAGTAGAAACAATGATGAATTCCCCTTGATATACAAAATACCTCCATGTGCTTGTTGTCGAATTGAGGGCCGTTGTATGTGGTAATACATCTAGGAATTTCAAACCTACAACAAGTATTAGAGAGGATAAAAAAATTTAACGCTTTGCAAATTTTTTCTGGAGAGAGGTTCAACTTCTACCCACTTTCAAAATTAATCAATTGCTAAGATGATAATTTGACATCATCCAGAAACCATCGAAAGAGGTCTGACAAAGTCAAGTCCCCATCTATCAAAGGGTACTGCTTCGGACACTGACTCAATGGGAACTGTTGACACGTGTATTGCATTTCCATACCTTTGACAATGATCACATCATCTAACCAACTCTTTAGAATCTGTTATAATATATGGTTAATCATACCCCGCCAATAAAACCCTTCTAGTCAAAGCATTGTAACCACAATGAGTCGACCATTCCTTGTCATGTAACTTGGGAAATACTGTTTGGAACTCATTGGATCTGAGGAAGCATAATACAGGATTACTAAAATATCTTTTATAGAGGATCCAACTCATAACCAAAGTACCATGTGCTTTGAAGTTTAACTTATTTGCTAAACTTGTGTCTTCAGGTAGAATCCCTTTGGTAATAAACTATTGGATATCATACCTCAAGTCTTGACTAAATGTGGCTGATATTTAGAAACTCTCTTCAGTATTAACTTCCATTTCATAAGTTGTTATTATAGAAGGACATTCTTGCACTAGAATCTAAGGGTAAGCTTCTGAATATGAAATAGTGGCTAAGGAATCAGCCATCGAATTTTTTTACCTTAGCACATGCTCGTATTTTACATATTTAAAACAATCATAAAATTATTTTAACACTCGTAAGTACTTTACCAAATGTTCCTTCTTAGTTTCAGATTTCTCTAGTGTTTGATGTATGACTAGCTCTGAATCATTCAACAATTGGATCATTTTGGCATCGCATATATGTGGTAGCCTTTATCCTGCTATAGTTGGTTCGTATTATACTTCATTGTTTGATTCTTTAAAACCAAAATGTATAGCTTGGTACATTGAATCTCGGAAGAGGGGAAGTAAGTGAATTCCAGCTTTACACCCTATCATACTGGATCCATCGTTTGTTCGAATCATCCATTCTTTTT
The DNA here is from genome assembly GCA_036936605.1 of Limnanthes douglasii subsp. nivea. NCBI lineage: Eukaryota > Viridiplantae > Streptophyta > Magnoliopsida > Brassicales > Limnanthaceae > Limnanthes > Limnanthes douglasii. Next base: position 129,249,647 of record JAUPFV010000004.1, read on the forward strand.
TAGGATTGTGGGTTGAAGATTCCTAATAGGGCCTCTCCAAATGAAACTCAACCAATAATTCAGCTATAGCTTGAGCTTTGGTCGTTGTTCGAGGAGCAAAGTCGATATCATAATCCCCTTACTCCATAGACCACTTAGTCATCTGACCCGATATATCCGTTGTTTGCAACATGTTTTTAAGAGGAAAAGAAGTTTGAACCGTGATGGAATACGCCTGAAAATAAGGCTTTATTTTTCTAGCCTTTATTACCAAGTCTAAGGCTAACTTCTCCAACTTATGGTATCTTTTTTCAGCATCCAACAAACTATTACTAATGTAGTAAACATGGTGAGGATAATATTCAACTTCTCGAACTAACAGTGCACTTACAAGACATCTGAAATTGCTAGATACATGTAGAGTATTTCTCCAATGACGGGTTTGAATAGAGTTTTAGGCGAAGATAAATATCATTTGATTTCAAGGAATACTTTATTGAAATTAGGGGACCAATTGAAGTCTTTGGCATTTCTCAATACTTGGAAAAACTGTGCACATTTATTTGATGATCTTGAAATAAACTATTCAAAGCTACCAATCTCACAGGAAATACTTGGACTCATTTGGTGGTCTGAGGAGGATCTATAGCTAATAGCACATTCAATTTTTCTGGGTCAGCTTGGATCTATTTCTCACTGATGATGTAGCCTAGAAATTTTCGGATCGGACACAAAATGTACACTTTTTAAGATTCAATTTTAATTTGATGGCATCCAAGTTAGAGAAAGTTTATTGGAGGTCAAGTATATGATCCTCCTCCCTTAATATTTTGACCATCATGTCATCAATATAATCTTTAATGTTTCTTCCGATCCAACTGGAAAAGGCTTTATTGACCAATCGCTGGTAAGTGGCCCTAACATTATTTAACCCAAAAGGAATTTCCTTGTAACAATGCAGCCCTCTATCAGCAATGAATGTGGTATGGTCATGATCATTCAGATTCATATGTATCTGATTGTACCTAGAAAAAACATCCATAAAGATTAATAATTTATTTCCCAAAATGGATTTCCACCAACTGATCTATTCGAGGAACAGGAAAATGATCCTTTGGATATGCTCTGTTAAGATCAGTGAAATCAATGCACATTCACCATTTTCCATTATTCTTCTTAACAAGCACCGGATTTGCAGTCCAAAGTAGATACCGAGATTCTTGAATATGCCCCACCTTAGTTAATCTGTCTATTTCTTGAACTATGATTTCATATTTTTCTTTAGAAAAACCCCTCTTCCTTTGGGCTACTGGACATGCGTCGGATCGTACAAATAGTTTGTGGAAAATGATATTTGCTGGTACACCCGTTACATCTTCATTGCACCTAAGCAAACACGTGTATATATTTGGATAAGAAAGATAATATTTTTCCTTCAACTCTAGTTGTAATTTTTCTCCAATTTTAATGTTTCTCCCATTTGCTAAACTATGCACTTCGACCTTTTCTGTCGGGATAACAGCACTAGGAGTCTTTCTTGGATCATCTATCTTATCCGGATCCAAAAAGAACTCTAGTAACTGTTATTTCTTTTTGGTTACTATGGTTTCCAAGGATTTTTGAGCAAGTGTGGTGACATAACATTCTCTAGCCCCTTTTTGGCTGCTCTGAACTACTCCAACTTGACTTTCAAAGTATATTTCAAACATTGGTGAACTGTTGATTCGACCGCATGCATTCTTGACAACTAAGATTTGCAAAATATTTCATTGTAAGGGGTTGAAAAATCCACTACCACAAACAAAACCCTTACTATTTTCATGAATGTTCATTTGCCTAACAGCGCTTCACCTTCGAACTGTCTAATGATATTAGTAGAGTTTCCCGTAAACCCCAATATAGTCCAATTTGACCATTGAATAATTGACGGGTTCTTCATATGTTTGTTCATAGATAGAAATAAGATATTGGCCAAGCTACTCGCGTCGATCAAAATTCTTCAGATCTTTGTGCCCTTAATATATTCCCTTATTACCATACATCCTCATGTGGACCAATGATGCCTCTTAAGTTGTCTTCATCAAACACTATAAAAGTAGTAGAGTTTTGATAGAGGTGTCTAGACATTTTCCCTTCTAATTGTGTGGTCAAACTAACCACGTGTCTTTTCATGGAGCAAACCTGAGCTGATGTAACCGTATCTCCCCCCAAAAAGGTAGCAATTCGAAGATCGGTGTAGTTTGGAAACCTTTTAAGTATTTTCTGTTGTCATATTGATTCAACCCCGATCCGGATCAGGATCCAGATATTCTGAATCCACTTCGAATTGTCCAATAATTACTATTGTACTTTCTTGTTTGGAACTTTTGGTATTCTGCCTTCGGACATAAGGTGGAGCAACTTGAGCCTCACTTCTGCTAGGTTATGACTTATTATTTACCTGCTTATTACCCCCTTGTGACTTAACAAAGGTAGTTAATTTCCCATTTTTAGTCAAAGCTTGTATCTCTTGTTTTAGAGAAATACAATATTTCGTGTCATGTCCAATATAGTTGTGATACTTGTACAACCGTGTGTTTGAATTTTCCCTTGGAGTTTGGATAGGTGTCAGTGTTTGGAATTGCACAATATTCTTAGCGTTATCATAGATGGTAGTCATATTCTCAATTATCTTTCCATAATAATCAGGCTGGAATCATTGATTCCCTCTTGGCCTAGACTTTTGACCCTAATTAGACTGGCTCTAACCTTGCTCTGAGTCCCTCAGACGATTGTTGATTGTGGCTTTCAATTAGTTACTAGCTTGTGGGACAGAGGTTGTAGGAGTGGGTCTATATTGGTGAGGCTACCGCAATCTCTTGGTTTCATCCACAGTAATCTGCTTTCTGACCTGATTCAACAATCCACCCCAGGTCATTGCTTTCTTTCGAGTCACTGAATCAGCCAACTCACCAACTAAAAAACCTTGTCGCATCAAAGCTATAGCCAATTTCTCAAAACAATCTACCAACTTATCTTTAGTATTCATAAAACAGTTGATATAATTCTTCAACGATTCATTCAGATATTTTCCACAATGAATTATTGTATCACCATTTCCTTTGAGCTCCTTACTTCCCACAAACTGTCTTTGGAGTGTTATGCAAAACATGTCAAAAAATTTGATTGATCCCTGTGGAAATATGTTATACCATTTAAGGGACTACCCTTGAATGTTTGAGAAAACGATCAATATAACAGCTTGTCATCATCATTAAAACTCATCATGAAATTTTTAAATTGCTCAAGATGATTGTCAGGATCCTGGCTCCCATCATATATTCCCATCTTCGAACTATCAAAACACTTAGGCAAATTTCTGGAGAGAATATTTGAGGAAAAATAATTGTGCCCTTGGATAAACATATGGTCTTCATTGGGAGTGGCAAAGAATCTAGTTTTAGATTGCACAGCGAATTGATCACTTAACATGTGATCGATACTGTTATTTGCTGACCCTTTCATTTTCCATTGGTAGTCTTTCTTTTTTCCTTTACCCTTCCAATCCATTTTCTTGCCCGAAAAATCCTACTTACTTGACCTTTTGTACAATAAAATGCTTTTTAGCCAGCTTGTCTTTCTTATTTTTACGACCATGATCACTACTTGAAGATGAAGAAGAAACTTCTGATTTCGATTATGTTATTGAGCCATCAACAGAATCTGATGTGCTTGAATATTGTTTAGCACGATGTTTCTTTTTTTACTCTTGGTGGGATTTAGGGGACTAGTGATTTGAATTATGTTTAGGATTATTATCTGGCTCATCAGGTTTGTGATATATTAATATTTATTCTTTCCACCGAGATCCTTGTGAACGTACTTTTGGGATCTTAATGCCTCAATTTCTGCCCGCAACTGATCACGCTCTTCCTGCATAAAAAATCTTTTCTGAGTATCATGATTAACATGAGATGTGTTCATATACTTCTCATTACCCTTGATCCCCTCATTTTCATGAGGGGGATCTGTCTGCATATCATGACCTATGGCTCAAAGAACTCTGAAGGTTAATTTGCAAGTTAGGTTTGGAATACTGTTATTTAAGTAACTTCGGCTCCCACTGTGGTCACCAATCTGTTGATGGAAAATTTTTATCGGAGGGTATTTTAGCTAAGTATTTAGATGAAGTATTTAATTTTGGGTAGCGGTTAGAGATATAATTGAGGTTCTAGTATTTAATTTGTGAAGAGAGAATATTTTTGAAAACGTTTAAATGTTGTTTTTCTACCATTTATAGGATAATTTCGGATCCATGGGTCAATCGGGGTCGGGTTATGTATATTGTTATGGAAAATAAAAAAGGGAAAAGCCAAGTAGAAAACTTTTATTATCAAGGAAGAGAAATTATATCGTTTAGGGTTTATCCGCTTATTTATACACATTGTTACCGTTTACAAGTCATTACTACAACATTTGACTCCACTAACTACACGTAGAACCGTATTTACATTATGGGACCCAGAATAATGACCATTACGTTAGTGGTTGGACTGGTTCAGTTAATGTGGCTTTGAACCGCTACTTTGACTATCTCCGTTGTAAATGGACCACGACCGGCTTCATCTGCGTCATAGGCCAGGCATCTTTCAAGTTTCTTCCCCTCTGCTCGGTATGCTTCTTATTCAGTTTTTTCCTTGGTTTAACAGAGGTCTGGTTATCCATATGTACCCTCATCTCTCTTATTCCTTGCTCGATGAAGTTGTTTGCTCGGTTTAGCTAAGCTCATCAGTTGTTGGTAAATCTTACTATTCGTTCGATCGTTCTTAACTTTAATGTTGGCCTATGTCCCTCTGCTCTGCCTCGGTTCCTCTTTGGTTTGATCTCGCCTCTGCTCGTAACTCATTCTTATCCTATAATCAGCTCGTAACTCCTTATTTTCCTATAATCAGCTCAACTCGTGTCGTCTTCCCTGTCTTATTCCTTGTCGAGTACTCTTATGTCTATCCTTCTTACTTGTGATGATTGTTGGCACTTTTGATTATTATCCCCTTGTGGAAATTGACACTTTCAGCTCAGTAAATGTCTTATATAAAAGAATAAGAGAGTCAACTGTGCTAATATATAGTCAGAGAGCCTAAAATGCTTCACATGTGAAAATGAGTATGTGCTAGGGGAATTAACTATAGATGTGGCCCTTCGGAATCAAGAATTTATTAAAAAAAAAGGTACAATGTATTTTTATGGTGGTGGATTCATCATCTCTATATAAAATAATACTTGGTCAATCATGGCTTCATAACTGCATGGCATAATATCTACTATCCACTAATGTTTAAGATATCCAATAAATGGTAAAATGGCCGTGATGAGAGGAAACAAGAAAACATCAAAGGAATGCTACAAAATATTTGTGGCTCTCAAAGCATAGCGACAACAAAGTGAAAATGCCATCTCTGAGGAGGTAAATGACCCTAGAGAAGGGTCACGACTGGTGCAACAGGGGGGAAATTAAATTTTGTAACCAGTTAAAATCATGAAGATCGACATAAATATTCTAATTAATCTCAGTTACAAAATTTTATTCTTTTAAAAATAAATTAGATATGTTTGTGTGAAGTACACAAGACGTAATTAGAGTCATTGAAGAAGTCATTTGTCATCAGTTGAACATCAACAATAACTATAACCCCATAATATGAAATTAAAGATCTTATTCCCAATAAAAGACAAAAGCAATCTTTGTTAAGATAGACTTACGGACGACCATATGACACATATGATAGTCCAATTACCTAATGCGGACAACTAATCCTTTTCAGTTAAAAATAAAAATAAAAAGTGAATAATTTACATAGACTTTACGGACTTAAACAATGCATGTTTGAATGAACCATTGCTACCACAAATAATTGATCAACTCGTAGACGCACCATCAAGAAACAAAATATTATCATGCATGGATGTTTTTGCGATATATAATCAGATACCATTTAAAAAATGGGACCACAAACACACGACATTCAATACTGCAAGAGAGATATATTACTACAAAGTAATGCTCTTTCGAAATAACGGAGAAACCTAACAAAGGTTAGTAAACAAGATCTTGACAACTGAGATAGGTAACAAGCCCACATAAAAAATACCATATATCAGACCTGCCTCAGACATGCACTTTTGGTGTTCGGTCTGGAAATTTCTTAAGATACATGGTAATCGATTAGCGAATCAAAATATATCAAATGCAACTTGCCAACCTGACAGCAATAAAGGCTTTAAGAAAAATTAAGGAAGTCCAAACTTTAACTAGAAGACTAGTAACAATTAACATGTTCTTATTAAGATCTTCTGACAAGTGTGAACCATTCTTTCAAGTGATGAAAGTGGCTGGATAATTCCAATAGACTCTAGCATGTGACAAGGTATTAAATAATATATAAACGTTATTGGCCTCTCTAGAATTAATAATTAAGCATAATCTAAGGGAAAGCTTATACCTATACTTAGCAATCTCAGACTACTTAGTCAATAGGATGAGGAAAAGGAATCCACAATCGTATACTATGTAACTAAATCTTTATTACAAGCAGAAACTAGATACTTAGAATTATAAAAACAGAATTAGTATTGATTGCAACGACTAGGAAAATGAGACCATATTTTCAAGATCACACTATAACTGTTAGAACTTCATCCCCCCTAATAAATGTATTAAAAATCATGACATCTCGGGAAGATTAACAAAATGGTCAGTATAATTAGGAAACTACGATATAAAGTTTAAGCCTATAATGAAGATAAAGACACATGCATTAGTAGATTTCCTAATAGAGTTCCAAATTGAGAGACCCACTATAATAAATGACAAGTTAGGAGACACGTGAAGAGTCAAGATTGATAGGGGAAGTAACAATCAAAGTTCAGAGACAAGACTCTAACATCTCCAATTGGGGATATTCTACATCAATCCATCCGGTTCAGATTTCCATCATATAAAGATGAAGCTGAATATGAGGCTGTTAATGTGGTTTTTTTCTAATAGAATATATGGGGTGGAAAAGGTACAACTCTTAATTGACTTTCAATTAGTGGTTAATCAAACAACATGGCAAGCTGAGGTAAAAATGAGATAATATAATTCAGTATTTAAAGGAGTTTCAAAGTTCAATTTCTCAATTTAAACATGTTGAATTCAAACAATTCTCGAGGGTAAAAAATATAGTAGATGATGCACTCGCTTCTTTGACATGTACATCTTCAGCACCATGAGTAATATAATATGAAAATCCTTCCATCACACGGTAAAATAACTTCTTCTCGACCATCATATCTGACGTGGCAATGCTAATCGAAGGACAAAAATAAGAAGAGGACTAGCGAACGCTAATAAAAAGAATACATGATAGAAAACATTATACACGAAGGCAAAAAATGGCACGAAAAATAAAAAGAAAGTCGATAAAGAATGTGGGAACAACATTCACATTTTAGAAGAGAGTACTAGCCAAACTCTTATTATGGTACTTAGTCATAGATGAACCAAACTTTATAGCATCATTTATACCAATCCTAAACTATTTGCATCATATTGGTTATATAAGATTATATTTCAACATATTATCATCATTTAAACATATACCATCTTTATTACATGTATTAATGTCTTATTATAATATATAATTATGTTACTTTATTTTAGACGACGCCTTACTTAAAATACTATTTTACTTTTTAGATGATGATTTATCATTTTCTTTGCTCATATATTTTCCCTTTTATAAATGTAAATAATTTTTTAGAATAAGAGAGAGGTTATTTCCACTATCATTACTTTTATTTTCTCCATGTAAAAATTTCAAAAAAAAACCAACATTTGCTTTTTCTCTTTTATCTTTTATACAACTTCAATTTTATGTTTTTTGTCATTGTCTTCTCTTCACCTTATTTTATACAAACGTATAATTTATTCATATTCAACCCAAACTATATTCATAAACTTAAAAAATTAAAATTCAGAAAAAAAACCTAAATCAAGTAAGAACAACTTAATGGAAGATATAATTAATAAATTAACACTAAATATATTACTCAACCCACTAACAAGATATATTAATCTTGAGGCTAAGTCTTAGATTTATTTGTTTTCTAAAAAAGTGCACAATATTGCAGGTTAGATTCTGGGTGAGGCCCTCAGAATTAGGTGTTGAAAAAACAATTATTTCAAAGGGCTTGTCTCGAAATTGGGTGTTATGCTTTCATAAAAAAAACTTATGCCACTTATTTCATACCTATTGCGTTATGTAATATTGTATACAATATTATCCCCAGGATTATGGCTAATATAATTAAAGACTTTTTCTCTTACATGATTAAAAAATCTCAATCAACTTTTTATTCTGGAGAAGTTTATTAAGCAACATCCTTCTTTCCCGCAAACTTATCACGGGTTACCACAGTAACTGCTATGAAAAATGGTTACGCTAAAAAACAACCTCATGAAAGCCTTTGACAATGTTCGTTGGCACCTCATTCTTGATATCCTTTTTTACATGGACATACTTGAAAAATAATCTTTTGGATTATCCAATGTATCACCACCCCCTCAGATAGTAGTAACATATATGATGATCGATATGATAATTCCCATGGTAGGAAAGAACTCAAGCAAGGTGATCGCCTCTCATATTTTATTTTCATTCTTGTAATGCAAGTTATATCAAATACTATCAAGGAGAAAAGCAACAAAATGTATTTCAACTTCCAGTAGAAGTGTCATAAGCTCAAAATAGTAAACCTCTGATTTGCTGATGCCTTAATGATTATATCACAGCGATCTTAAGTCCTTTCAATTTATTAAAGATGGTATGGATGACTTCTTCTCGCTCTCGGGTCTCCAAGTTAATCCTGGAAATAATCAAAATTTTATTTTGGTGGCCATCCGTACCCTTAGTAATTATCTCATCAACATTTTAGGGTACAAGGTCGGCTCATTCTCGGTGAAAAATCTTTGAGTTTCTCTCTTCACAGGGTGGCTTTCACATACCTATTTTTGGTTTCTCTTTTATAATATTACTATGCATATTAGTTCTTAGACCTTAAAGCATCTATTTGATGATGGTCGTCTTCAGCTCATCAAAATATGTTATTTTTTCTAGCCAAATATATCGGTCATTCATTTTTATTCTTTTTTTTAGGGATCTCCAAGAGTTTTCTCAGGCTTTTCGTCGCTTTCTCTGGTCCAGTCACGAGATGAAAATCTTAGGGGCCAATATGTCCTAGTCCACTGTCAAATTGGCCACGAACAGGGCGACCTTGGGATTCTTGACCTATAAATATGAAATCAAATTATCGTCTTTAAACATTTATGATCCTAAATTAATAATAACAAAAACTCAAACTGATGTGACTGGATTAAGACTCAGAAAATTAAAAACAGTAATCTTTAGGCTTTAAATATTGGTTTCTCTTTCGTGGGCTTGGAGGAAAATTTTATGTGTTAGGCCTTTAGCTAGGAATTTGTACAAGGTGGCGATCGTTAATGGGTTGAATAATTATTTCTGTTACGATACTTGGATCCTCCCTACCTCTCTGGTAACCCATTACGAGAAAGGTATCATACATTACTCAAAGCTTGGCAAGAATCTCAAAGTTTTAGACATTATTCAAGAAGGCCTCTGGAACAGGTCACCTCATATTAGATCTGTCAGTGTTAGAAATTGCAATCATCTCCGAGAGATCAACAACCTCATTCTCTCCATACCTCCCGCCAACATCCTCTACAACGACGTTCATTACTAGATTGCTAAGAGAGAAATCATAAAGTTCACAATCAAGGACACCTACAATATCATTCATTCGCTCATCCTTATGTTGGACGGGCCAGATTTGTAGCGTGTAAATTTAATATTTCCTGCTACTCCTTCATCGTTTGGCTTGATGTCAAAGGGAAGTTGTCAACCCGTGACAAGCTTCTGAGTTAAGGGTTAGTTTCTCTTCGAAACGTGTCTTATGCAACTCCGACTCTAGAACTATTAACCATATCTTTTATGATTATAGTTTCACTAAGAGTATTTGAGATTACGAAGCTCCACGTTTGGGTTTTTTTTATAAGTAATAATAATAATTGATTCTCTTGGTTTTATGAGGCGCCCAATTGGATTTCCTCAAGTTCACGCCACCTTTGGCATTGTTGTTTACCACGTATGGTGGGAGAGGAGTGCTAAAAATGTTGGCTCCCTCTTACCTTGGTCTCTGCAGTATCGCATCACGTGCTTTTTTATCTTCGGTTCAGGTTTTCTGATACCAAGATTGGTTGACCAATCAAATCTTATAACTTTCTACATTTGTTGTTTATGTTGTTCACAACCTTTCTTTTTTGCTAGTTTGTTGTTTATGCTGTTCACAACCTTTCTTTCTTGCTAGTTTTTTATTTTGCTCGTTTGATTCTGAACTCTAGTGTTTAATCTACTTTGATTATTAGACCTTTTTATTTTTGTTTTTTGTTTTATTTTGTAGTGTTATGCTCAAATTAGCGTCAGTTTTATTATAGAACTATTTATTTTTCATGCCACCCCTTGAATATACCTCATATATTAAGACGAGCTATTTATTTTTATTTAATATATATTTTAAAAAAATATTAAAAAAAACTCTAGTAAAACATAAATAAAATAAATGATGAAAAGAATAACATATCCCTTATCATAATAATAGTCTAACAGCCTACAATATCAAAGCAGTCATCCATTGCCATCCTACAGTATTTCGAAAACAAATTGCTCCAATTCAACTCAAAATCTGAAGAGATACGCATTTCTCTTTATGTCAGGTTTTTTTTGCATGGGTTTGAACAAAATCTTTTGGTAAGCAATTTGGAGTACTTTTCAAATTATCGATTTATATTATTTGATAATTTTATTATACTTCTATATCAAAAAATTCTCTCTTTGAAATTGAAAAATCCTATATATTAAATCTAAATTATATAATAATATAATAAAATTTAATTATCTAAAACAAATATCACCTCAACTAAATTTTTGAAAAGTTAGTTCACACAACATAGAATTAAAAAACGTATCCGAGCTTTTAGTTCAATTTTATATTAGTTTACAATATTAAACATTAAAAGAGTGCGATATCATGAATCCAAAAACAATCAGATTAAATTGGGACTAAAACATAAAAAAAGAATATTTAAAAGCAAATTCACACACAAACATGAACAAGAGTCCCTCACCAGTCACCACACAATCTTAAATCAATCGGCTTTGTTTTCAGTAAATGTCGAGAATCTCGAGGATCGAACGGTTACAAAGGGGACAAGAACCTCGATTCAACCACAACTCCCTCGAACACACCCTACAAAAAGTATGCCCACATGGGATAAAAGCCGCGCCTTTTTTACTCCCCATGCACACGCAGCACATCGTATCACTCCCCATCAACGCGCCTCTCACTCTGTCCCTACCATCCTCGCCGTCCGTTTCCTCCAACAGTCTCATCAACGACACACGCAGCGGCGTCCCCGGCACGCTATCCCCACGCGCGTAGTCGTTATCACCCCCCGCACTCTCCACCGAACGAAAATGTCGTTCCGCCGCCAGCGCAGCCGCGAGGTTCATACCCGATGACACACCGATCGAGTCCGACCCGACCCGGTTTGAGTTTTGGAGCTCCTCTTGGTATTCGTCATCGTCGTCTTCTCTCACGCTTATAGTAGTAGGGCCGAAACCCCAAGATGGCCCACAACATCCAATGCCTTTTAATCCTAGGCGCTCTTTGAGTGACCTCCGTCGTCTTCTCCGTCGATCGAGACCGTCCATTTGGAGTAAGCTGAGTATCGTAATCGTCGTCTCCGCCACGGGTACTTCCTGTAGTGCAAAACTGAGTTGACTCATTCTGTCTCGGACGATTGAAAAAAGCAAAACCCATATAAGACAAAGAACGAAAGAGAGAGGAGATAAAAGGAGAAAGAAAAGAAAGTACAGGTGTAGATCTTGATCATGTTGTTGTTGGTGGTGTTGGTGGCCATGGAATGGAAATCTCGTGAGTTGAGGTTTAGAGAATTAAAATGGCCAATGGGGTCACCTCTCTTCGGGTTAAATCCTTGAAAACGATACCGTCTTCGTGAAACAGAGCAACGGGCCCGTTTTTGGATAATAAATATTGAAGAAGGTTTTCGGAATTTTCTCCCCTTGATTTTATTGGAAAATAAATGGAATTGTGGAAACACAAGTAAACTCACGCCTTTATAAAATTGGAAAATCAATTATTGAGAATCTCAACTACGAAGAAAGGAAAAATACTCGTACTACCTTTGAATTTTGTCTTTACAAGCTACTCCTATGTTTGCGTGTCATTTGTTAGTAGGATTTTATCTTATTTTCTTTTTGGAAACCTTTATTATTTATTTGAATGATGAATGTTTTTCATTCAAATCCGAACATTATAACTTCAAAATTTATGGTTTTATATATATTGGAGTAATGTTTATGATGGTTATAAGTGTTTGATGTTAAATAGTCATAGCTATTAATGTTTGTTTGACCATTTTAAAGTGTATTTGACTGACTCAATGTTTAAATAATTCAAAAATATATTATTATTGTTATTTTTATATAAGAAATAGTGTGTCTAATTTTATTTTATTTAGAAATTATAACAATAATAATTTTATATCTTCAATTTTGAATTAAATTTTTTTTTTTTACAGGGAGATGAATTATTCATGAATAACCAATCAAATATCTCACTACCATTAATATCCAAAACTGGTCAAATATTGCCCACAAGGGGGTAGCTGAGTTGGTTGAGTATGACATTCTTATGACCAAAAGGTCATGAGTTCGAGTCCCTCTCCATACGCTTTCTCGGCTGAGCCTGTCACCTTGTGTGGTTTACCTTCTGGCGTTGGTTTGCAGGCTATCGCGTCAGACTGAGGGTTTACCCTGTGCGCACTCATTGCATTCTCAGTAGCGGCTGCGGGTTCCCTCCAAAAAAAAAAAAAAAAACTGATCAAATATTAATAAATATCTAGACCGTCAAATTAGACAAAAATACATCAATGAGTATAAAAAGGTTGTTTTAAATTTTTTTCGTTCTCTAACCCACATTCCCTCTTAAATCCAGAAGAACTCGCTAACGGCCTCCACCACCTTCGTTTTGAAGTGTGATTCGTCGTTGGAAGATTTGAAGCTTAGATTTTTCTGTTCGACCTCCAATCTTTATGTTCGACCTCCATTTTAAGCACGATTTTCGTTGTTCGACCTCCATTTGAAGCACGATTGTCTAAAATTCAGAAATCAACATGTGAGAACTACCTATGACCTTTTCGTTTTTATGTATTTGGATGGTTTAGGTTTAGTTTGAAAGTTTTAAAAACAACAAATATGTTGTTAATTAGGGTTCAGCAGTGAAACAAACATTTGTACATTCATTTTAGATTAACCAGGATTTTAGCGTATGAGAAGGTCATACTATTTGCATTTGGTGTGTTAAATTTTAGTAATTAAATTTTAATATATTATTTGATGTCACGTTGTTTGATGTTTTAAGATTTTATTTTCGGTTTCATTCTATGCAAATATGAAATATCACAATGTATTACATCTTTTTGTGTATTGTTTGTTATAATTGGTCTCACGTTTTGTTGCAGGATAAAATGTCTCTTAAAGCATACTTTTTCAGATCTGGTTTAGTAAGCATACTACATTTGATGAAAAGGAAAAGTCACATTTTTACCAATAAACACATCGAAGTTGCAAAAGAAACATCACAATATACGATATTGAGGGATTTGCATGATCTCCATAATAAAATTCTACTAATGAAAAAACATTATTAGATTATAATCGAGATCGTAATGACATACTCGGTAGAGGTATACAGTTTCTGCATTGGGTCCAAACTGTTAAAACTAACCACCAAAGATGTAAATATTATTTTTTGTTTGAAACATGAGGACGAAGAAATGCCTTTAAACTCAAAAGGAGGCTTCAAACTTTGAAAAACGATGAACAAGAAACAAACTCTATGATCATGAAAACATATTTTATGGACAAAAATTCAAGACAAGTTGGCAAAAACAAATCAAAACCAATATCAAATAATTTGATAAAAGTATGACTTTATCACTGGTAGCATAGTTTTTTCCAAGATCGCATGTTTACATGTACTAGTCTCGCATGGTTTATTTGCACTAGTATGACATGTATTTGTTTCACTAGTCTCGCATGGTTTATTTGATCAAGAGTGACATGTGATTTTTTTTACCAAGATCGCATGTTTAATTGTACTAGTCTCGCATGGTTTATTTGATCCATACTGGCATGTATTTATTTTCAACGGGATCGCATACTTAATTGCAATATTCTTGCATGTTTTATTTGAAACAGTCTCCCATGTAGTATTTTGACACCGTATGTCATATATTTTTTTAATGATTAGATTATTTGTTATCATTGTGTTTTGTTTTACAAGAAGAAATATACAAATCCATTAGTGCGAGGGAGGGCGATCAAGCTGTGAATAATGTGGTTATTTTGTTGATCATGTTTATGTGCTATATACTATTCTATTCAGTATCAGGAGATGTATTGGGTAAAAATATGCTCTTTAATGTCAAAGAACTTAAAAAATAAACAAATATGATTGGTCTTGAGCAATAAAAAAGAAGTTACTTTGGTCAATTCGAACATGTCTCTCCGACAAACCTGACAGAGTTATCGGATGTGTTTCCCTTTTAATGGTAAGCATATTGCTACATAATTAAATTAGTAAAAAATAGTTGTAATGATGTTGATCTACGTTTTTATGCAACCATTCATCATGGAGAATACAACCTTCGCATAAGGAGAAGCAAGGGCCAACATAATTCTAAGATGCTACAAATGATGGGGATTGAAGTCAAAATCGTCAAACTTTGATATAATATAAAAGGTAAACCAACTCATAGATATTGGGGTATATAATATTTTAGTCTCACACGTTATATATGCAGTAGAATCACATATTTAGTTGAAGTAGAATCGCACGTTCACTTATACTAGATATGAAGGTTCAGTTGCACTACTCTTGTATGGTTTAGTTTACAATAAAATCATACGTTTAGGTAAAATAGAGTCGTATATTTTAGTAGCAGTAGTCTCGCATGGTTTAATTTAGAGTGAAGTCACATGGTTTAGTTTGTAATAAAATCACACGTTTAGCATAAATAAAATCACATGTTTCAGTAGTAGTATTCTCGCGTAGTTTAATTTGTAGTTAAGTTTCATATTCAGTTACAGCAATCTCGCATGTTGAATTGAACTAGTCACGCGTGTTTTACTAAGTTGTTTATCATTTCATAGGTTTAGCATAGTGGATTAACACTAATAGTAGGATAAACAAGAACATTTGGTGGGGATAAAGCTATTAGGCATGATCTCGGAGATGACTTAGTTAGGAACACATATCATGTACCAGATCCAAGGTATAAGAAAATGACTAACTCCATAGCAACAAAACCAAGAATAAAGCCTTCACACCCCAGACAACCACAAACCAGAATAAACAGTCTGACCCTAACCACCTCAACTCGAACACATCAGCCCACAACCAAAGAAACACCAATCCTAACACCCCAACAGAAACCATAGGTTTTAAGGATGACTTTGATGTTGGTTGAACCCTAGGTGAATTCATCACACACAAAAGAAAGAATCAAACACCCTCCAAGAAGACTCTAAACCCCTCAAAGAACATTGCAACCATCTCCAAGAACAATGTAACAACCTCGAAGAACATTGCAACGACGTCGAAAAAAATTTAAACCACTTCCAAAATGAAGAGTACGACCACCTACATGAGAAGTTCTATTTTACGTAAGAAATTAGAGTATAAAAAACAAAGCAATACATACAAGTGGTTTATTGAGCTCTACCATATGGAGCATTAGTGTGAAAAATAGAGAAAAAAATATTTATATATTTCTCTTCTAGTATCGCTTGTTATCTATGTTCTATTTGCTACAGTCTTGCACGCCTCATACTACTATGTCTCGCATTGTTGTTACAAGTCAAATAGCAAAATAAACTGATATCTGACTTACGTTAGAAGCTGGAACTTCAAGACCTTAATAGAATACTATATTTACATATTTGTGATCCAAAACAATTGAATCAGTACCACCACCACCAGTCAAAGAAGAAATCTTAACGGTACCACAAGAACACCCATGAGAACAACAAATAAAATACTTACTAGAACAACAAACAGAACACCCAAGGAAACATAACAGTCTAACTAGTCAACCAACCAGACAAACTGAACCACTCAGTCTCACAAAAACAAGAACAAGAAAACCAACATTAACGAGAACAAGAATAACACACCATAAAAAACAAAAGAACCCTACACTACTAGTAATTATTATGTGTCTTCCATGAATTTCTTATAAGCCCCGCATCTTTAATTTATAACTGGTCTCTTTATATTTTAACATAAGTCTTGCACTATGATATTGCACTAGAATCATATGTTTCATCTTTCAGTTGTGCTTATAAATATTCTCGAATTATAAATTGTCTAGTTTGGCATACATTTACTGTTAATTTATTTCAACCTTGTTTTCACCAACTGGAATCAGAATCAATCAGCTCACAGCCAGAAAAACCCCAACACCAATAACCCGAACCAGAACCAGTCAGCCCATAACCAGGAGAAACTCAACACAAGCAACCAAAACCAGAACCAACCAGCCCACAAGTAGAAGAACTCCAACACAGACAACCCAAACAACTAACACCACTAAAGCGCAAAAGAGAAGCATCAACATCAGCCATATCTGATACAACATTGAATATAATATGTATAGAAAAAAAAATGTTTTTACAAAGCCTACATAGTCCTATTATGATAAGATTGAGGTTGATGTTACCTTGGAATGAACTTGGATGCTATCATGGAGGAGATGAAAGTTGCTATTTTCTTGAATTCTACTACTAACAAGGTTGTAAAGGAGATAAAGACAACATCAAGGGTACAAGTTTGTAAAGATTTAAATAGATCTTAAGTAGATTGGTATTCAATTTTGAATATATTTTGTTATATATCGTAGGCTTCTAAAATTCTAAATTTTTCCTATATTGTAAGGTTATAAAATATTAGTTGTCGTGCATCAATCCTATATGTATATATAGTCTCTTGTATTTCTTAATGAGACGTGTCAATGTTTCTCATGTTTACTTCACAGATAGTTGGTTTTATACGTTTATTTTATGGACAAGTGGTCTCACACGTTGACTTCATGGAAACCTGGTCTCGCCTATTACTTCATACGTGTCTCATATATTATTTGACACCTTGTCTCCAATATTTTAGACAAGCAAAGCACGCAAGAGCACGATGAATGACCTGAATGGCCATTTCTTGAAGAAACACAATATGAGATACAAAAGGTTGAGGTGATTTTGCCTGATTAGGTAATAAATATAACAATAAAACAAATGATTGATGTTTGTATATACCATAAAATATGTAAGATACAAAGGGAAGAAAAATAGAAAGATCCAAAAGTATGGTATTAACCAGCATCATATAGACCCTATCGAATGAATGTCTATGTAAGTGATCTGATGGCACTACCTAATGAACGCGACGTGGTCTTCAAGGTAAAATATACAAATAGCGCATTGTGAGGTGACCTAGTATCGCATAAGTTATTTATAACATTGTTTAGTCTCACATCTTATATACAAGTCCCCCACTTGACACTTATACCATACAAAGGTTTCGATGGTACTTAGACTTGGAAATTTCACGCGATACAACTTTTTGGTCATACAAGGGTAACTTTTTGGTAACTAATGATAAATAGAACAATAAATAAAAATGGCTATCGAGAATGAGGTAGTTCACCATTAAAAATGGCTCTTTTCACTCTTAATTTTTCTTATTAATTAAGTTTATAACTTCAGTAGGGCTTTATACAGAAATAACTCATAAACTGCTCCAAAATAACTCACAAACTTCACAATGGATAATTTCATTGATATCTCATATGATGATGAGTCTAGTTACTCAAGTTATGATGGTTTATCTTCTAATAAATGACACTTACCATATAAAATGATGACCACCGACGTATACTCCTCATACTCTTTTGAGGATAAAACCTTCTACTTTGATATTGAAGATTTTTCTACATACTTATTTTTCATATTTTGGAGATGAAGATTACCAGTATAACTTACCTTCGTATTATATTCCAACCAAAAATATGAAATAAGTAAAAAAAATGGAGAAGAGGTGGAAGAAGAATAAAAGAAATGAATCATAAGAAGAAGAAGAATAAGAAAATGTGTAGGTAAACCAAGATCTCCAATTCTAGTGCTTTTGCTTTCTCTCTCTCTCTTTTACCGAAACGTTTCTCTCACTTCTCTACGACTTAAAGTTTTCTTTCTCTCTCATCCTACACTTTTTTTTCTCTCTATTAAACTCTTGATATTTATATATATGGATCTTTAAATCGAGCCCAAGTAGTGTTATGATCTCTAAATTTGGAAATCAAAACTGGATTTTAGAAACCATTTTATACCGTCGGTCCTAGTGCAGACCGACGGTTAGAGATGAACTTAGTTCTCCCTGCCCACTTAATCCATTTAATTATATATTATGAATCATTTTTTTCTAATTAACTTAGTAGGATTTAATTATGGGTTTTTTAAATGAAAGACCAAACATTATTTTTATTATTACTCATTGTTTTTTCAAGAAGTTTATATTAGCATGCTTCTGGCCCAACGAGTCTGATCCTTTTGAGGATAAGACTTTATCTTTTGTTCCTACAAACTACTTAATTAAGGAAGAAATTAGTAATGAGGTGGACTCCCTTCCAAGGAAGACTCATCCCCCTAGTAAGACCGCGAAGGGTTTTTTGCTTTTGTCCTTTGACATGACCATTATTTGGCCTTATGTAAGTATATTTTACTGCTATGTTTATTTATTCTTGGTATGGTTGTGGGTTAAACAAACTTTTTAGGCAAAAAGATGTAATTGGTTTTATTATTAGTAATAGTATTTCCATCATGATCCTTATTGAAACTAAAAATTTGCATTCATAAGGTCGACTTCATTATTAGAAATATGACCCCATTATAGAATTTCATTACTAATCATGACTCTCACCCTCTTAGTAGGATTTAAATAATATGGGATATTTTTATAATAATTATCTTCAAGCTACCATTTTCGTCTCAATTCATTCATTGTAAAGCGAGACATCATAGTTCTCTTATTTTCTTTTGTTTCCTCGTCGTTAATGCTTTTAATAATGGTCCGGATCGCCTCCCCCTCTGGAGTGACTTCGAGTCCATCTCCACTCAAGATCAGGATATCCCTTGGGTTACCCTTGGGGATATAAATGTTATCCAGAAGCTGAATAAATGAATGGGCTCCTTAGAAAACTGATCTTATGTTATTGATGAACTCAACAATTGTTGTTACCAGTGTGAGCTTCACAATCTCTATTCCACTGGTTGTTATTTTACCTGGCTGAATAAAAAATTCATTAGTTATATCTTTTGCAAGCTTGATCGCATCATAGTTAACAAGGATTGCGATGAGTCTTTCCATATATCATCAGTGTATTATGGATTTCCCTATTCTTCTGACCATACTACTATCACTCTTAACTCGGGACTCCTCGTAAACACAATAAAAATCCTTCACTTTTTTTAATAATGTGGCAATCTCATCCTAAATTCAAAGATATTGTCTCCACTATCTGGAACTTTCTCAACCCTGTGTAAGGTGTGAACTTGGTCTCACAGAAACTCACCTACCTTCAATTCACTCTTAAAGAACTCAACCGTAAAGAATATAGTGACATCATCACCCGCGTTTCTAACGTCCAAAATGAGATTTTCATGCCCAATCCCTTATTGCTCAAAATCTCACCAACATTTCTCTAGTCTCCAAATAAATTGAGGCTTCCCCATAATTCATCTTCCTCATTAGATCTGAAGAATCATTTCCTATGTAAAAAATCACAGAGAACTGGCTCAAACTCGGGGATAGGAACACTAAATTATTTCACAACAACATCAAAACTCGTATCTTATGCAGCAAAATTCTCTCAATTTCATACAATCGATGTGATATGATCACCAAGCCTTCAGATTTTCCCATATCTTGGTTAGTAATTTCAAAGATCTGCTTGATATTATGCGCACTTCTGATTACCCAGGTTTAGATAGAGTTTCAGCCCTAAGCACTTCTAGGGTGAACTCGCCAGACAAGATCTCTATGATTCACACGATAATACACGATGAGATTAAAGATGTTTTATTCATTATATACAACAATAAATTCCATGAGTCATGATGGGTTCAATTCTAGTTTTCTTAATAACTTTTGGAACATTGTTAATAATGATATATGCAATGAGGTCCTCAAAAGTTTCAACTTTGGTTGGTTAAAGCCTTTTTGGAATCCCACCATCATCGTAATTATTCCTAAAAAAGACTCACCCACTTATGCCTATAATTTCATACCTATTGCATTATGTAATATCGTTTACAAAATTATCTCTAAGATTTTGGCTAATAAAATTAAATATTTTTCCTCTACTCTGATTGACAAATATCAATAGGTGTTCATGGTTGGAAAAACATCGCAGACAATATTATTCCTTCATAAAAACTCATGATTGAGTACCATATTAACAGTAAAGGAAGAAGGTTCTCCTTAGAACTCGATCTCTTGAAAGCTTTTGATAACGTAAATGACACGCCATTCTTGATATCCTTGTCACCATGGACTTCTTGAAGAATATGATCACTTAATCCATCTAATATATCGTCACACCCTCATACAATATTAACAGTAATGATGATCCATCCGGTAACTTACATGGAAGGAAATGCCTCGGGCAAGGCGACTCTCTCTATCATTTCTTTTTGGTTCTCGTTATGCAAGTCTTATTTTGCTGTCTAAAAGGGTAAATCAATAACATGAATTTCACTTTCCATTGAAAGTGCCAAAAGCTCAAAATAGTAAATTTCTATTTTGTTAATGACTTAATGATCTTTTGTCATGATGATCTTAAATCCCTTAAGCTTATCACATAAGGTCTAAATTACTTCTTCTCATTCTCGGGCCTCCAACTCAATCATGAAAAAAGTTATATTTTTTTCTCTGTAATCAGCCCTGATATGGATAAATTTAATTTGAGGGACTATTTTGTAAATTGGAAAAGAGAAATTAGTTTTAGGTTAATACTAGAGAGATAAATATGTTTCTTGAGTAAATTTTAAGAGTGAGAAGGTCTAATTTTAGAAGTAAAAGTTCCATTTTTATTAAATGTTCCCTAAAAGCCTTTTTATACACTGAATAATCTTAATTAGCCTAATGGGCTGAACCGAGTTTATGGGCCAACTTCTAATTACCTAAGCCCAAGGTCCGAAACCCATTTAAGGTTAAAAATAAAACTATAAATAATAAAATAATTACATAAGAATAAATAATAAAATGAATATTGGCCTTTAGTCTGATTTGTCCTTCAAATATTTATGTTCGTATCAGATAACCTCTTAGTCTTCTCAAAGATATTTGGGAAAGATAACTAACACTCTCTTCGTATGAGTCCCTCCAAACATAGCTCTTCAAATTTTTGCTTCAAACTGCTTAGAAAAATAATATAGATTCATCCGATGACATCATTGAGATATATCGGTGGTACTTTTTTATGACTATTAACTTTTTCACTTCTTTAGAGACCAAAACTGATGGTATTGTACATTCTCTTTTATAAGTTCTCCCCTAATTTACTTATTATTGGAATTTTTAGAGAGATAAAGTTTAATTGTAAAAAGATAAGTATAACTCATTTCCACCAATTAACTAATCTGTGGTAGTATTTTCAATTTCTTCCACCATTATCACCACTAAAAAACCAATCTTCGATGATATTACTATGTTTGTATGTTCACTTCCAAAACTGCTTTAACTGAGTGGTTGTATCTGTAAAAGAAATACAAAGAGAAGAAGAGACCTAAGATTACAATAGGCTTACCCACATCCGTAGGCATAATCAATGTTTCTCAAATTATTGATTACGGGGATGCCTATTCATACAATAGACATAGTATCCCACTAGAGCCTTCTTCAACCACTCAATCAGTTACCTAAAAAACTGTAACCAAGAGCATCACAATCTTAAGGAACCACTAGTTGCAGATGCCCTTCCACACCCAAAGTTATGAGCTATGATACAAAAGAAAACTCGCCTCCAAGTTTGGTCAGACCAGTTAAGGTTCATACAAACCCACCTTCTGAAGACTAGGAAACCATCTAACATACCCGAAACTGTCTTGATTTTCCCTCGCAACAAATAAATAGAGAAAAAATTAATATCTCTCGTCAGACAGAACCTTCTGGATTCAATCTGAGGGAGTTAGAGGATGAAGTCGATAATCAAAGCGAAGAATCTCCTTTAGAGACATTTGGTCAATCCGAGGAGAATGTTGGGACTTCAAACTTGACTATAAAGAAAATTTTAAAGGGAAACTTTGGTAGATATGGAAAGGAAAAATCCATGGAGGCAGAGGCTGAAACACTCACTGCATTACTGGTCGGATGTGTATGACCTACTTTCCAAAAAGTTAGCGTTAAATGTAATCTAGTTTTTGACAAAATTTCTTACAAATATTTTTCAAGAGAGTGAGCTGGATTTTAGTTGTGAGAAGTGGGGGTTCCCAAACGAGGTGAAGGTTTGCTTACCTACTCAAGACGAAACACCGATGAATTGTGGTCCGAGGGAATTAGTTGTCTATTCGGATGTGACGAAATATGGCCTATTTTTTTCTTTGGACCCATGGATTGTTAATTACTTCAATTTGGTGTGACTATGCCCAAGCCAGGCTAGTCTGAATGCTTGGTTTAGCCTGATATCATGTATCATGACATCTAGGTAATCACAAATTTGAAAGTTCTCCGGGTAAAAGAAATATTACACATTCTTTTTTCTTAAACCAACAGCCGATGAAGCAATTCACTACTTTTGTTGGGTTGTCTCAAAATTCTGAGATCCCTTTTTAGTACTACAACATGGGTGATGAGTACAGAATTGTTGATGATGTATTGGAAGTTGATAAGTTGTAGAATATACAATTTTACTTTGTTAATAGTTGGTGTGAGAATGGGAAGAAAATCAACTCACATGGTAATCTAAGTCGGCTCACCAGGGTTTGGAAGAGCATGTGTAGTCCTTCAAACTTATATTATTACTCATCTTTTATTATATACAACTTACCTTTAAGTTTTCTTTTACAATGATACCAAAATCTTATATGCATAATCTGGAAGATGCCAAAATTAATTTTAAAAATGCATCATTGGGCTGAGGATAATTGGTCCAATGGCTTTCACCAGTGATCTATCCCAAAAAACTTGATTCGGAGTCACCTCTAGAGGACTAGCTCTGAACGGGATCTAACGTGAGAGCAATTGACCACTCCTACTCTGGTAGCGACTATCCTTAATATAATTGAGGCTGCATATGGTAAATTATTTCTTCCAACGAGGAATAGAGACTCCATCCATCGAGCTAAAAATGGAAAAAATGCCAAGCAAGGCTCAAAGAAAGACACAACTGGGATTGAAACTGTGGAGCAACCTATGAGTCTTTGCCAGCCACACTTGATGAATCTTCGCTAGCTGCAGTCACTACTAATTTCAAAGAGGGTGATACACCCGTAGATATTCCTGTATTGAAGAAGTAAAAGGCACACAAGAGAAGCAAGCATAGAAGTGACAAAAAATAGAAGAAAAAGAAAAGAACAACTACCACTACGGAGATCGTCCTATGTTTTGAGATTTTCTATATTTCAGTTCCACTGATTTCTCCCTCATCACTTCCAGTATCCAACTTACCTTCTTCATTGCTTCCAAAATTCGAAGGAGAAACATACAACAAAGACAATATGATTTATCCTATGAGTGCGATTGACTTTGACGCTTTCAAAAAAGACTTCTCCATAACCAATCCCACAAATGTGGTTTATGGCGACGTGCCCTTTAAACTAATAAGAAAACATGATACACTGGCATATTCGATGTTAGGCTTCGTAAAACCTATTGTTGAACTGGAGATGGAGGTCAAAGCACAAAAAAAAACCACTGACTCTCTAGAAGAAGAAAACAAGCATCACAAGGAGTCCCTAAAAGTGGAAAAATGTTTGCTGATAGTTTAATGGATGAGGTCAAATTGGTTAAGGATGAACTTTCAAAGCTAAAAAATGCTTATGAAGGGTTGCAGTCATCCAGTTCTGGGAAGATTGCAGGACTAAAAAACGATCAAACCAATGAAAAGATTGTCATGGAACGTTTGTCAAATGAACTAAAGGAGCAAGAGGCCCTTGTTACGAAGGAAAGTTAACCTTTATCAAAGCTCAAGTTATAAAAGACAAAGAAGATGCGGTTGACGAATATGCCAATGATATCTTGAAGTCTTTAGATAAACATGACGCCTCAATTTAATCTGACATGGTCTTATATTTTCACAAGGCATTCCCCAAGGTAAACCTCAGATCATTATGGGAGCTGGTTCTAGAAGAGTTGTGGCCAACATTATGCCCATAGCTGATCAACTAGGCATATTTATGGACTCATCTAGTGATAGTTCAGAAGAGAGCAAACAAAGAAACTTTCAAGGTGGGAATTTAGGAAGAGAATGCCAATGGGGATGAGCCCAGAGGCCAATTAATTTTTATGTTTTTATTGCAAGTTCTTAGCATACGTAAGAATTTTGTTATTTTGTTCAGATTCCAACAAGTCCTTGGTTTGTCCAAGTCATTTTGAAGAACTATTTGGATTTTTTTATAAGTCCTTGGCATATCCAAGGCATTTTGTACTTGTAATTCCTTCAGTGAATCAAAGTTTCTTTGTTTTCTTTCATTTATCATTTACTCTAATCATTCGAATGTAACCCATTCAAAGGTATATAAATTAATCGCTTTAACTAATCGAAGGTAATCCATTCCAAGTTATATAAATCAATAACTTTAACCATTTGAAGTTAATCTATTCGAAGGTAAATAAATTTAATCACTTTAGTCATTCAAATTTAATCGATTCGAAGGTGTATAAATCAATCACTTTAACTCAATTCGAAGGTGTATAAATGGATCGCTTTAACTATTCAAAGGTAATCCATTTGGAGGTATATAAATTAACCACTTTAACAATTCGAATGTAATCCATTCGAAGGTGTACATAATTATAAAAACATAATAAGTACAAAAATAAACTAAGAATGGTTTAAGGAAAATACGATAGATTGCATGTAATTTGGAAACCTCATTAGAACCTCTCCAAGCCATCAGGGTAGGAAATATTATGCCCCAAAATATTTACATAAGTAAAAAGAAACATAAACAGAATAACATTTTACACAATTATTCAAGATAAAACCTTAAGTGTTCAACATTTCATGGGTGTCTCATAAAGTTTTCTTCTTGATCTGTTAGTCGATAAGTCCATGTTTGACTCTTTCATTTACTGTGTATGACCTTTTCCAATTTGGTGCTAGCTTTCCTAACCTCTAGTCCTTGGTATGTAAGAAAACCCTTTTCAACACTCTGGCACCCACTTCGAATTCTTTTCTTCGAATTTTAGGCGCGTATCTACTTGTCATCAGTCTTTGATAATGAACAGATCTAATTCAACTCTTATAGTTGTATCACTATTTTTTTCGGAATAACTCTCAATTATAAAACATTGGAGGATATACTCAATTTGTGTTACTATGTACATCCCATAAACCAAAGCATAATGAGATTCTTTAGTGGCAGTTCGGGGGTGGTATGATAGACTCGTAACACTTTTTGTAAATAATTTTGCCACTTACTTGATACCTCATATAAATTATTATTTATACCTATCAGGATGGTCCTACTAAGAACCTCTATTTTCCCATTGTCTTGAGGGTGAAAAGGTGAAGAAAAACAATGTCGAATTTCTATGGAATCACAAAAAAAAATCCATGTCTTTGTTTTCAAACTAAGGGCAATTATCCGTACTAATTCTTCTAGGGATCCTAACTCTACAACATATGTTGGAGAGTATAAATTTTATCATTTCTTTAGATGTAGTATTAGATAGAGGCATTGCTTCCACCCACTTAGAAAAATAATCAACTGCTAATATAATAGTGCAACAACCTCCGGGCGTCATCGGTAAGAGTCCGACTAAATCCAGACCTCATTTATCAAAATGTATCTCCTCGTATATTGATTCTAGTGAGACTGTCAACAACTGTATTTCATTTACAAATCTTTAACATGGATCACATAGTTTAACTAAATCTTTACCACCTGTCATGACAGAAGGCTAATAATACTCTGCCAATAGAACTTTTCTAGTTAAAGTTTTGTAACTACAGTGGGAAAAGCTTTCTTTTACATGCAAATCAGATGAAATTACTTGGGAGTCATCATATCCATGACATCACAATAAAGGTATGCTAAATGATTTCTTATAGAGGACATCTCTCAAAGTAAAAAACCATATGATTTAAACCTAACCTTCTTAATACTTGTAAATACTTTACCAATTGCTCTTTTCTTGCTTTAGATTAACCTTGAGCATGATGTATGAGTAACTGTGAATCACTTATCAACAAAACTCTTTTGGCACCACATATTTTAGGAAAGTCTTAGCCTAACTATTGATGTCTCATACTCAGCTTCATTGTTTTATGACTTAAATCCAAACTGTATTGCTTGGTACGTTGAATCTCTGAAGGGAGATAACAAATAAATTAATGCCCCACAGACTAACATATAGACCCTCTTTACCCATTCTTTCATAGGGTTTTCAATAACGGATTCCATATATGGTCGTTTCGAATAGAATTCAACCAACAAGTTTGCTACAACTTACGCCTTGATTGTATTTCGAGAAATAAAATCAATATCATAATCCCCCCAACTCCACAGACCACTTGGTCATCCGACCTGATACATCTGGTTTTTGCAAAATATTTTTGAGTGGAAATGAGGTTCAAACAGTGATTGAGTGTGCTTGAAAATAGAGCCTCATTTTTCTTTTTTTTTTCTTTTTTTTTTCCGGAGGGAACCCGCAGCCGCTACTCAGAGTGCAATGAGTGCGCACAGGGTAAACCCTCAGTCTGACGCGATAGCCTGCGAACCAACGCCAAAGGCTAAACCACACAAGGTGACAGGCTCAGTCGAGAAAGCGTATGTAGAGGGACTCGAACTCATGACCTTTTGGTCATAAGAATGCCATACTCAACCAACTCGGCTACCCCCTTGGAAAAAGTTTTTTTGAGGTAAAACAAGGGATCCTCATCCCTTAAACTTTTTATTAATATATATTCAATGTAAACCTCAATATTTCTTCCAATCTAACTGGCAAAATCTTTATTCACTAGACATTGGTAAGTAGCCATGATAAGTAGCCCTATCATTCTTCAAAACAAAGGGAATAAACTTATAACAATGCAGGCGCCTTTATGTGATAAATGTATGATGGTCTTGATGCTTTGAATCTATTTGTATATGTTTTTATCTAACAAATGCATCCATGAATGATAGTAACATGTTGCCATAAGTAGAATCTATTAATTAATCTATCCGGGGGACATGGAACGGATCCTTAAGATATGCTCTATTTAAGTCTGTAAAATCAATATACATATGTCATTTTCTATTCTTTTTTCACAAGAAATGTATTAGCAGTCCATAGTGGATAAGTAGATTCCCGAATATGCCCAACTTTTGTTAGTCGATCTACCTCTTTAACAATGGCTTCGTATTTGTTTTACAGAAAACACCCTTTATCTCTATATAACATGGCACACATCACATCGTATGGCCATCTTGTGAAAAATGATGCTTGCAGGTACACCTATTACATCCTCAGTACACCAAGAAAACACATGCAAATTCTTGGATAAGAATGATAACAATTTTTCCTTTATTTCTAACAATACTTTGGCTCCAATCCTAACATATTTTCCATCAGGAAAAGTGTGTAACTGAACATATTTTTATGGAATAACCGCATTAGGAGTCTCTCTTGGATCATCTATTTTGCTTGAATCCGAAGAGACCTCTAATAATTTTATTCCTTCTTGGTTGCCACATTCTCTAATACTTTTGGGGCATGAGCACTGACATAACATTATCTAGCCAATTTTTGGCTACTTCTAACAACTCTCACCTGTCCTCCGACTGCGTAATTTAAGCATTGGTGAATTGTTGATGCAACATCATGCATCCTTGATAACCATGATCTACCAAATATATTGTTGTAAGGATTTAGATCATCAAGTACCACAAAATGTACCATAACTATCTTTTTACTTAGTTATTTTCAGAGGATAGTTTCACCTTCAAACTCCTCAACCACGTTGCCAGAGTTACCTGTAAATCCTACTATTGCTTTATTTGATCGGAGAATAACGAATGAGTTTTTTATTAACTTATAAGTGGATAAAAACAAAACATTAGCTGAGCTACCCGTGTTAATCAAAATCCTTCAGATTTTCATTAACAGCAGCCCAATCACCACAACATCCTCATGTAACCCAGTAACATCTCTAAAATCATCCTCATTGAATACAATGAATAACACCGGATTCTGATATAGATGAGTATAAATTTCCCTTCGAATTGGGTAGTCTAGCTGACTACATATATATTTTCAAGAACAACTTGAAGGGGTTGTTATATTATTTCATATATTATCATAATCCGACCTAGATCTCGATTAGGATCCAAATGCTCTGAATTCTTATCAAACTCATTAATGTTTTTGGTAATTACCATAATATTCTTTTATTTTGGTGCCGCTTAGACCAAGTCTCTTCGAACATCAGATTTTCCTACTTGTGCCCTACTCGTGTCCGATAGCAATCTATTCTCACTTATGCTTAAACAAAAGTAGTTAATTTCCATTCTCAATTAAAGTTTAGATTTCTTTCTTCAAAACAATGCAATCCTCGGTATCATGCCCCACATTATTATGCTACCTACAAAATCGGTTATTCTGATTCACCTTTGGAGTTTGAATGGGTGGTGGCCTTCAAAACTGCACAAAATTATTTTATATGTCATAAATGGTTGTAATATTTTCAGTTAGCTATGAAAAATAATCAGACTGCACCCACTAATTTCATATAGGTCTAAGTTTTTTACATGGGAATATTGATTAGCCTTAGATCAATGGAAATTCTGCTTAGAATCCTTCAGACAATAACTTTCTGTATTTTGTTGTTCATAGGTTAAATAACTACTCCAACACTGACTGGGCAGCTTTAATCTCTTTGTTTCTTCTATATTAACTATTTCCAACTTGGGATAATAGACCTCCCCAAGTCAAAAAAAAATTCTAGGTAATAAATCAACTAATTCTCCATGTAGAAGCCCTTGTCTAAAATTAGTTATGGCTACTTGTTTGAAGCAGCCTTGCAAACCATCTTCAGTTTTTACAAAACATTTGCTATTCTTTTTCAAAGTTTTGCCGAAAAATTGGTGACAATGGATTATCGTGTCTCCTTTTTCTCTAAGCTTTTTGCTTCCCACAAACTGTCTTTGGAAAACCATCCACAATATGTCAAAGTTTTTAATTTACCTCTACAAAATTCGGTTATAGGAATTTAAGGCACTATCCTCAAAGGTTTGAGATAAAAAGTCATGCACAACAACTGTTCATCATCATCAAAATTCATCATAAAATTCTTGAATTGTTTGAGGTGGTTATCCAGATCTTTACTCCATCAAATGTTTCTATATTTGAGATATCAAACCGTCTAGGAAAATGACCATACAGAATTTCGGTAGATAAATGCGATTGCCTCCAATTATTCCCTTAACTAAACTGATGATCTTCATTGAAAGTAGAAGATACCTGGCTCTGATTGGATAACAAATTTATCACTCACCAAATGGTCCATATTATGATCTCTAGATCCCTTCACTTTTGTAGAATCTTATTTGCTTGATTTTTATGTCAGTTCGAATATTTCTTTGACCTACACTTATCATGGTGACTTTTTATATTCTTATGAAAAAGATCACTGCTCAAACAAGATGAGGATACTTTGGTCTTAAAAGTTAAACCTTTACTAGATTTTGAAGAACTTGAACAATCCTTGATTCTTCGTTTCTTTTTCGCTTGATGAATATTTTAAGAGGGGTCCCCTTGGTTTTTATTTGGACTATGTTGGAAGTCAATCTCTTGTCCATCATACTTTTGATTTTCTAGTTAAATATTATCCTTAAGATCCATCTCGGTTTCTTTTTTAGACCTCAATGCTTCAATTTCTCATCGTAATTGGTCTTGCTCCTCCTGCATGAGAAGCGTTTCCTGGTTCTCATCAGTCACATGTATGTCTGGATAGATTCTTCTTTGACCCTAACTCCCTCATTCTTTGGCTATGCTCAATTTTCATTTCAGGATTCATGCTTCACAGGGTTTCGAATGCGAATTTTTATATGTTAGGTTTTGGATTTAGTTATCTTAGTACCTTTGATAGGCACCCATTGTGGTCTCCAATTTTATATGGATAAGTTTAATTCGAGAGGTTATTTGGTAAAATTGAAAACTTAAATTAATTTTAGGTAAATAGTATAGATATAAACGAGTTTATTAAATAAATGTTTAAAATAAGAAGGTATGTTTTTAGTAGTAAATGCTTCATCCTAATTAAATGTTTCCTAAAAGCTTTTTTTATAGGCTGAATCACCTTAATAGGCATAATGGTCCCAACCGAGTTTATGGGCTAACCTATAATTACCCATGTACAAGATCTGAAACTCATATAAGCTCAAAAATAAAAATAAAAATAATAAAATTATATATAAATAAATAATAATAATATTGACCTTTAGTCCAATTCGCCCTTCAAATGTCTCTACCATTATCAAACACAACCCTAATAAATGATCTCATCAAAATTTTAGGGTTTAAAGTTGGTTCTCTTCCAGTGAAATACATAAGACTCCCTCTTCTTATTGGCCGACTTTCACACACTGATTGTCAGCCCGTCATTCATATCATTATCTCGTGTATTGGTTCTTGGATTTGCTAGCATCTTTTCTATCTTAGTCATCTTCAGCTCATCAAATCTGTTATATTTGTTGTCCAGGTCTACTGGTCATCCATTTCCATTCTCTCTTCGAGGGTTCTCAAAGAACTCTCCAGTACCTTTGTCGCTTCCTCTAGTCTGACCACAAGATAAAAATATGTGGAGAAAGAGTACCATGGTCTACCGTCACATTGTCAATTATGGAGGGTGGCTTTGGGATTCTTAATCTAAAAATTTAGAATTAGGCAGTCATGTTTTTAATTGTGGTCCTTAATAATTAATAACACAAACTTTATCTGGTGCGACTGGATTACAACCCATAAAATTAAAAAGAATAACTTCTAGGCTTTAGTTCTTGGCTCATCCTCCTCCTCGACTTGGATGAAATTTTTATGTCTTACGCTTCTGGCTACTAAATTATACATGATGGCGATCGGTAATGGAGAAAATACCTCATGTTGGTACGATATTTGGTTGCTATCTACTTCACTTGTAACCCATTACGGGTAGGATATCATCCAAGACTCAAGGCTATGCAAAAATCTAAAAGTTTCAGAAATTATCAACGATTTGGGCTATGAAATTGGTCAGCACATATTAAATCAGCAAGTGTTAGAAATCGAAGAAACCTCCAAAACATTAACAACTTCATCCTCTCCCTTCCTCCCCCATCACTTTCTTCAACGACGTCCACTACTGGTTTGCTAAGAGAGGTTTCCCAAGTTCACTATCAAGGACGCCTATAATCCCATATATATGCTTATCCTCTGTATCAGATGGACATGGTTAGTATGACATACATTTAATATTCATTGTCGCTCCTTTATCAATTAACTTGCTATCCAGGGCGAACTGGTCATCCACGACAAGCTTCTGAGTTGGAGTTTTAACACTCCCCCAACTTGCATATTATGTAATTCTAACTCTGAATCCATCAATCATATCATCTAAGAATGTAGCTTCTCTCGTAGCATGTGAGTTTCACAAGTTCAAAGTTTGTGTTCTTTTTAATAGCCATAATACTAGGGTCTCTTAATTCAAGAGGCTTCAAATTAATTTCCCTTCATTTTACGTTACCTAGAATTTACATGTTTCGGTGCGATTATTTATTACATTTGGAAGGAAATAAATGATAATGTTTTTTACTATCTTTTTTTATTATCTCGTTTATTATTTTCTTATATTTTTTTATGTCTTAATTATCGTGTTGATTTTCGCACTTATAAGTATTATATTCATTTCGGTCTTGATCATGTTCGAATCAATTTCCTATCGTATCGTTTTCCATGACAAATTTTAACCAACCCTATATATTTATAAAAACTAATTTTATTTTATTTAACATATTTTCAGAAAAGGTATTTTTTTTTTATTTAACATATTATGGATCTTCCACTGGTCACAAAAAGTCAAATAACCAATAAAGTTCGACTCACTGATCAAGGTACTTTGACGGTACCTACTTTGACGGGTACCTTGTCATTCGTGAAAGTAAATAAATGTATTGTTCCATGCAAATATGGAGCTATTAATAACATTTTATTCATGATATTGATAGATGAACATGGTTATAAAAAAGATCAAAATTGTACCATTTTTTGAAATAGGTAAAATGTTACACAATTTTTATTATATGTTAGTTAAAAGTTAAAATTCAACAAAATAATTCTTTTTAAGTGATAAAAATAATGTTTGATCTTTTTGCATTATTTGACATATTGTTTTTCTTAAAATTTATTACCACGACATAAAATAATTTTATTTTTCTTTTAACTCTCTTAATGAATATAGTAGCTAATATATATTAAATTTAATAAATTTTGAATATTTTTATTTTTATTTTAAATTAACAACAGAAAATAATAAATTTACACCAACGCAATTTTTATATATATAAATTACAAAATTATTGTTACTATATTACTGCGCAATATCATATTTCAGGAGTGTGTATCATATTTCAAAAATTCAACAATGATTTGTAAAAAACTTTCGCGACGTCAAAAATTCAAAATATAAAAACGGTGATAGTTTATATATTTATTTATTTTTAAATATCTTCTCATCTATAAAATATAAATACTATTGAATTGATAATAATTTAAACTATATATAACAATATAGTATCATCCTAGAGTATATTATGGGTCGCCAATTTTTTTTATCCAATACTTAATCTAATAAGCTTCACGATGACTCTAATAATGTTGATAGTTTATGAGGAGACACGAGATCATTGTATATAGTGGTGTTATTAAATGTGATCTATATGATAATCTACGAAAGATGGTCTGGTCCGGTTGGATTTTTTCCGGTTCAAACATAAAATTATCTGAATAAGGAATTTAAAATTTTGAATAGTGAACGGACCGAGTCAGAACATAATTTATAATTTATAATTTTGAATAATGAAATATGTATGAAAAATAAATAATATATATATATATATATATATAATATATAAATTGGTGATCATAGATCAGGTCGCATTGATATGCGAACATTAATAAATCAGGGTCAGATTTGAAAATACTATGCACGGATTAGGCCAAGACAGGTCGGGCCGAACTCGAGCACAAACAATAGCGGGTCTAAAAAGGCTTGTCTGAAACCGACCTACGAAAAGTTCATTGTTATATCTAATTATAAGTTATATATATAGTCTTCAATCATGGTCCATATTTACTAAGTTTATGCATAACTGTAGTCGTTAGAGAGAGGAAAAAAATACATATTTTCTTCTCATTGCTTTAAGGTTTCTAATTTTATGTCGATACATCTGATGGATTTCTTCATCATATTAAGAGTCTAGATATTTTAACTTCTTTGGGAAAAAACCCTAGTTTGGTTGCTTGTGAACTTTAAGAAGAGCCATAATTGAGCAAACTAGCCTCCAATCAAAATGAATTCAGATAATCTACAAACGTATATTGATTAAAATAACTTTTTCGAAATATAAATTCATTTATGTATATATTGAGGATTAAAAGAATAAATCCTCATTATTTTATATTCCACGTTGGTATCAAAGTCACTTTAGGTATCTTAAAGAACTAATACAATTTTTCTATTGTGATTATAGAACAAAACTTAGAATTGTATGTTTAAGGAATTAAAGTTTGAGATTCAGGCTTAGTTGAATATTAGTTTTTTTATAATATGACCTTATCGATTTGATAAAACCATAATTCATAGATTATTATTATTATTATTATTATTATTATTATTATTATTATTATTATTATTATTATTTTGGAAAATGTTGAGATATCATGATGAACTAATTAATTGTTGTTGTGATTTATAGGTTACGATAACACTATAATGAGTGCACTACCAACATTGATGCAATGACTAAACTTTCTGTTTTGGTCACTGAGGCGAGCTCTGTGGCTAGTTGCAGTACCAACATGTTTATTTTAAGATGCATGATTGTTGAAATAATGCATGATTTTCAGGATGTATGAGTGATGATCTACAATCGTTGAATGTTTGTACCTTAATATGTATGGGGTGATATGCCATGCATGTCTAATGATGTTTTGTTTTAGATATGAAGTTTGAATTATATTGATATTATTTTATATATTTGAGCCTTCTGATGGATATTTTAGATCATGTCGACTGCTACAGATGATGAGCATAAGCCAACCCAAATGAATATTATGTTCATATTTTTTGGATGATGAGAAAATTGTTGCATGATGTTGTTGTTGTGCCCATTAGAAGAATAATTATGCACAATTGAACTCTCATGTCGAATGATTTCAGTTAAGTATGTCATAAATAGTTAAATCCATCCGAGAGGTTTGGTCGTTTTCATACGTGGTCGTGAACCAATATTGTTTTCGTTTCAAAAAGTTCTCCATAAATAATATATAGTATGTTGGCCAAAGTTCTCCGCTAAATATTATAATGAGTCAGCTCATATGAATGTTTATCAAACCTTAAAACCTGAAAATTTTAGTGTTATGTCAAAAGTATTTTTGTTTTGTTTTAACGAAAATAATTACATTATTCAGTATTTTATGTCACATAACTTTTATTTGTTTAGTTTTAGACAAAAAGTTGAGAAATAATATGGATGTTACCCTTCCGCTAGGTGAACTTTTGAGGAGTAGAAGTGGGAAATCATGCTATTAATGGGACTCAATAATGAGGATCATTAAACTACGATAGAACAACCTTACTTCTCTTAAATATATGGGCACTCATGATGATAACATGTGTTACGAGAGGTGGGAGTGTTCTAACTGGATTAGTTTCTTCGTGTTGCAGAAATAATTCCCACTAGTGTTCAGATATTCATTACCCGTTGAGATGTTGTATGTCAATGATATGCTAGCTCACACTGAGAGGATTTTGTTAATACTCTACATGTTAAGTTCAAGGGTCAGATAGGGAAACTTTTCATCATTAAGTACAAAAGGTAAGGAAAACTTCAAGAACATACCTTAGAGATGTCCTCTATATATAATAAGCCGAATACACTTAATGTTGAGCTCCTAGAGCTCATCGCCGTGTATTAAAAATTCATATATCTCATATTTAGATTTCAATATTTTTTAGATGACCTTTTATTGCCATGTGAAGAGATTATTTTCAATATTTTTCACAAGGAAGACAAACTAACTAAGTGGAATAGAGAGGCTAACATGTGACTATGACTCAAAGTGGACATAAACAATCAACGCAAGATTATATCTAGTATAGTTGAACAACATAAAGGTTCCACTTATGGATCTTAGAGTGGTGACTCTACGGATACGATGAATACAGAAAAAACTAGATAATGATTTCATTTCAAGATTCTAGATCAAATGAAGCTGGATTGTAAGACGTGTTAAGCGTTAATAATTAAGAAATATAAACTGAATGTGTGGTTTTGTCATAAGTTAATATAGTTTCAATATCAAAATATATATGGTGGGGTTGATACAACAAACTCAACTCAACATTAACTTAAACTCATATATGTGTTTCTTTGAACTATAAAATTTGAATTTATTAAAAACACAATATCTAAGTAATTGTCCTACCATTTATAATGCATAACATATTATAATTTTTATATAAAACTAATTACATACTACGAAATTCGAATGTTTGAATACAAAACCCATATCATCCATGTAACGTAATAATATAAGGGTATTTTAAAATCAACAATTGATATTTTTTAAGTTTTAAAATATCTATCATATATTTTCAAACCTTCATTATCAATACTAACATTATAATATACATATTAGTTTCAACGTATTAACAAAAACAAATTTTTATTAATATATATATATATAACATTGAATCATGCTTGTTTTCACTTATATAGATACATAATATTGATTGGATTCGAATTTAGCATATGAAGAATTAACAGTATTTTAAAAAAAATTGAACATGTAAAATTTTATTTATATGACATTCGTTTCCATAATGAAAACATGCTATAAAGTTATCCTGTTCGTTATTATTATTGCTCGTATTTTTAACATTAAATGTTCATATTTAGTTTTAAATATATGCTCATGTTTAATATCATTAATTTTATTTTCAAATTGTTATAATAAACATAGTTTAATCATTCTTGTCATTCTTCTCGTACTTAAGTTTCATATCTTTGTTATATGTACTTTTAAAAGTTTAAAAGAATTTATTTTTATAATTTATTTTATTTTCACAAAGTTAACAAATTTTATAATTAGATTATTTGAATTCATCTAAATTTTGAGCCAAATTTTAGCTACGATCTATTTCAAAACCAAGTAGTATTTTTTTACAAAATAATAATTTTAATTTTTTTGAAATAACAAATTTCAAGTTTCTTCCAAAATTCAAAAGGTATATGAAAATAGTTTATCTATTTTAATAAGTTGTCTTTTAAGTTTAAAACAAAGACTCATAAACTTTGCTCAGAAAATTTAATAATTTGCTATAGGATACCAAATCTTAAAATATTGGTATTTCGTTTTGTATTTTCTAAATATTTTTTTAACATAAAACTTCTATAATTTTCTTATGCTATATTTAGAAGTCCCGAGTTTCGTAAAAATGCTATGTATCAAATCTCTACGACATAATAAAACACTGACGAATGGACATACCACCATTGTTTACCCGAGTCAAGAATCGATATACAATTAAATAAACCTACAAAACGATGATTTAGTCGTATTGTATAAAAAAAACAAAAAAAAAACACAATAGAACCAAGCACACAAGACAATATTTAACATGGTTCGGATTGTAAATAAATCCTACATCCACGAGAAACAGGCACTATTGTTATATATAAATAGGTTACAGATAAAAAACTCTCTAAAGACAAATGAATCAATCACTCTTTGTAATAAAAGATGACATGCTTCATAAAACCTTTTCTTCAGTGTATATCTCTCACCTCACTTATCTCTCAAAAGACCTAGAGCTAGTTTCTCTCTCTCAAAAATACGTCTCTTACAAATCTCATCATACATTGCATAACAATATCTTCTTTTATTTAACAGTTTAGGAAAATCTTAGTTCTTCATCGGACGCTCCAAATTAGAGCCCATTAATCAACAACTCAAATAACTCATAATCCATTAATATAAGAAACCTCATAAATAAAAAATCATAGTTAACATAAAAGACCTAATAAATATATGAAAGCTAACTAATAAACTAAAACCAAAATAGGAGACCCAATTAATATAGGATACCTAATAAATAAAATACTTTGCTTTGGTCCAGTTTGCTTTTAATCTGAGTGGTGCTTCAGATCAGCTCTCTTTGGTCCATCTTGCTTCAAACTAGACTACTTCGGCTGTACATATATTTCTTTCAACATAATGGGCACTAGTCTTCGATAACTTGTCTCAACCATTAAGATCATCAAACATCTATGCAACTAAGTCATGACTCAAGATTTAGAAAGTTCGAATATTTCTTATCTATACATATCATGACCGATCCAACGTCCATGCATGCATACACTAATTATGTTGATGAGTTACTTATATTATAGACCTAACAATTCTCCACCTACGCTTATAATAACTTCAGTACTCATTGCATCCAATGTTATACTCTTAAAATACCAGTTCACATACATTCCAGACTTGCACCAGTCTAGTTAATCTTATGAGCTTTGAAATCTGCAATACCTTGGTCATAGCATCTGAAGGGATTTCTTTGCTAGAAATCTTAGCCATCTTCACTTTTTATTTTTCCATGATGTCTCAGATAAAGTAAAATTTAATGTCTATATGTTTAGTTTGCTCATAGAACTTCAGATTCTTCATTAAATGAATAATACTTGTGTTATCATAAAATAAAAACACGTCTTGTTCCACACCAATTAATTCACTCAACAATCCTTTCACCAAATATCTTTCTTCATGGATTCTGTAATAGCTATATTCTCGAATTTTGTAGATGACAATACATCGACCTTATGTATACAAGAATTTTGGTTAACCATTCCTCCAAACACAGTAAACAGATAAGCCTAAGTAGAATTATTATATCAAGCCAACCTCCATAATCATAGTCCGTATACCTTTTTATACTATATTATTAATATCATTTTGATTGTAACACAACCCTACAACAACAAAGCCTTGGAAGTTCTTCCCCGGGGATGAATATTCCACTATCAAGCATTCCAAGTTCTTCTACCAATACTTATTGGAAGTCATATGAAATGACATACCTGAATCCAACACCTATTTGTAGTTATATCAACAAGAATAAAAAGTCATTAACCCATAAACATAGTTAGAATCATCAAACACCATTATAACATCGTCGACTTTAACCTTCTTATAGTTTTTGTCATTCCCTTTATTTGGACAGTTTTGACTGATATGTCATTTTGTCTTACATACCCAATAGATCATTTTTAACCCATCGTAACCTCTGTAGACTTTGACCGCGAATTTCATCTCTTATAAACTGAATACTTTTTGTCTTAGACGACCTCTCACACTCAATCCGTGCCATTTTGGAATCACCATTTAGATCACTATTCTTTTGAAAATATTTGGAATTCAAGGTACTCTTGACTTTGGCCATCGTAAATTAGCCTTTCCCGTAGAGCATGGTGTCCATGAAGTATCCATACTCCTTTGATAGAGAACTTAGAAGGATGATTATTTGGTCATCCTCTTCCACTTCATACCAATTGTATTTAATTCAAGTACGATTCAATTATAATCATCTAGATACCTTCAAATCTTTGTGCTACTATCCATAGAGAACTTATAAAATTGTTTCTTCAGATACAATTTTTTTTCCAAGGACTTCTTCATGTAAATCGCCTCCAACCAATATCAACCTGTGTAGATTTATCATTGATAGCAACCGTCAATCTGTTCTGTACTAGGTAGGCCTTAACCTTAATTTTCAGAGGTTGAAATCATTAGATCTATTGATTTTTTCTAGGCTAAGCTTCATGGAATGCATCTTTTGCGGCTTTTCAGTTTCTAGATGAGATCTACTTCTCCAGCCTACAAATCGACACTCGATCTAATCCTTTTACAATTTCTCCACGCTTACCGCACCTTACGATTAAACTGACCTATAGAGAAACAATTTAATTTCTATGTACAAGAAGAACAATCAATAAAAGAACGCATAATATAACCAAACACACAAGATAATATTTAACGTGGTTCAGATTGTGAATAAATTCTACATCTACGAGTAACGAACACTTTTTTTATATATAATTAGATTATAGAAAGACTATTTGAACACAAAGAACTCAATCACTCTTTGTAACAAAAGTTTACGTGATTTAAAAAATCATATCGTCAGTGTTTTTCTATCACCTCACTTATATCTCACAAAATCAAGAGCAAGTTTCTCTTTTTTAAGAAATATCTAGCTCACAAATTATATCACACATTTCATAACAATATCTTATTCTATTTATAGATTTGGGAAAAATCTGATTTTTCATCAGACACTTCATATTAAAGCTCGCTAATTAACGACTCAAATAACTCTTAATCCGTTAATATAGGATAACTCATAAATAACATATTATAATTAATATAGAAGATCTGATTAATATAACAAATTTTATAAATATATGAAGACCAAAATATGATACCTAATTAATATAAGATACCATAATAAATATAATTCTCCGTTTTAGTCCAATTGTGGTGCTATGGTCCGGTTCGCTTCGATTCAAGGTGATGCTTCAGATCAGCTTGCTTCCGACCATCCTGATTCAGACCAGCCTATTTTGGTTCAACAAAAATTTCTTTTAACACAATGGTCACCAATATTTGACAACTTGTCTCAACCCTACGATCAATAGACATCTCTACAACTAAGTAATGACTCCAAGTTTGTAGAGTTTCTATACTTCTTGGCGATACAAGTCACGACATATCCAACACCCATGAATTCATACGATAATATATTTGTTAGTGAGTCAATTATAACCTACACCCAATAGTAACAATACTAGTAAAATAATAAAAATATTAAAAGCAAAACACAAGTTAGATATAATTCCCAACCAAACCGACTAAAAAGTAAAATATTTAGAGAAATTTAGTAAATACCTAGATACAAATCCTAAATAATAAAAAAGTAATCAAAATCAAAGTGTTTACCAAAACAAAATATTACCTCATAAAATACATCGAAACACAGTTAATGTATTGAGTGGAAAAAAATATTTAAAATAACTAAATATATATGTCCAAAATACCAAAACAAATTATCAATATAAAGTTTATGGACAAAAATATTATCTCAAGGTCTAACTTTATGAAAAATAAAAAAATTATATTAAATCTATAAAGTCAAAGTTAAACAAATAACAAAACAACTATCAAACCTAATTACGATTTAGTACCATTATTATAGTATCAAAATTATATTTTAAATCATATATTACACATACTAAAATTTATAAAAAGAAACATTCTAAGAACATATATAGATATTCATAGAAAAAAAATTAAACAAAACAACATAACTAATAAATTTACATCAACGTTTTATAAAATTTTATGTTCATAATATCTTATGTTCTCTCTATTTTTAATACATCTTGATATACTTTTACTTCTTTATAATTTAGGATTACAAACAAATAACAACACTATTAATGCATTACATATTATACTATATATATATATATTGTTCTTTATATATAAAAAAAGACTTATAATATTAAAACTCAAAATAGTATTATAAGATGAACAAGATATTCAAAATATAAAAAGAGACTTATAATATTAAAACTCAAAATAGTATTATAAGATGAACAGGTGGCTGGAGATAGTTTTCGCCAACATACAAAATTCAGGGGAAAATAAAAAATTCCTAGTTGTGTAACCTTTATTACACTAGTCTTGACATCATATACTGATCCATAAAACTTAAAATTATTAGGATTTTTTAATAGATAATGGGTCAAACCATAAGAGAATATAAAATGATCAATCTTATAAAAAAATCATAGCTTAAAAAGAAATAAATATGACCCTAATTTATAGGCTAAAAATTATAACAATTAAATTTTATTAGTATTATATTTTATACTAAGTATTTGGTATAATAGAAAAATTAATTTGATAAGTTAATTCCAAAATTTTAAGACCAACCATTAATATATAAATATTTAATATTAAAACAATAAAACCAATATTT
This sequence comes from Limnanthes douglasii subsp. nivea, assembly GCA_036936605.1. Taxonomy (NCBI): domain Eukaryota; kingdom Viridiplantae; phylum Streptophyta; class Magnoliopsida; order Brassicales; family Limnanthaceae; genus Limnanthes; species Limnanthes douglasii. Next base: position 129,291,357 of record JAUPFV010000004.1, read on the forward strand.
GACATATAAACTACATATGTGATAACTTGTATAACAATCAAATGTTATTAGAAATTTCAAAAGAATAAGAAATATACATAGTCATATCAGATCTCATCCCCCACAATCACTGGGTCTGGACAAAGTAAAGTCTAATATTTACTTATAATTTAAAAACTATGAAATAATTGTTTTTTGTACTTTAGAGCTTTGACATATATATAATTTTAATGTTTAAGGAGCCAACCTTTTTTATTTAGTGATTTGAGACCAATTAATTTTTATAATTTTATCCATAAAATTATTTTAAGATTATCAAATGACATAGAAGTAGTAGTAGTTCAGTCGATTATTATGTGGCGGGGAGGGTGAGGGGACAGTCTGGTAGTTTAAATAAATCAGTATTTGAAAAAATATACATGAGTGTATCTCATTGACACGTGAAATGCGTGGTAGTTTAGATACAAGGTTTTGAGAGGTAATATTATGGTGAAACTTGATATATACAAATTTCACACCGTATTCTCATGAGATTTTCTCTTGATAGCTCTTTGTCAAATTGATTTTGATAAAGGTTTATCATGCTTATAGAAAAATGCATTAACAAATATTATTTACAATGGAGATTGAAGGATAACAATGTGGGTATTTTAAGTTTTTGAGAGATGTGCGATAATGAGACTTATTCCTCATACATTTTTTTTTTATTTTAGTCTTTCAATGTTTCACTAATAGATGAAATTCTCTCTTCTACTAAAATATGTATAAATTTTATGTCACACATAAGAAGTATTTTCTAAATAATCAATGGTTATATGTCAATGATATGTTACTATTTATGAATAATTGTATGACTTATTTTAAATATTTTATAAATTGTCTTAGTACTATTAGAAGGTCTTATGTCAATATATTAAGCTAGAAAATAATGCTTTCTTTTATTTAGGTAAGATTTCTCAGATAATATTGAAGATCATGAGGATATGTGGTATGGGTGAAGGTAAACTACATGTGATCTATTTGTGTGATGTTTTGTTTAAAAGTAATATATAAAAGTCTTATTTTCAACCTTGGAAGGATCATATCAATTGTTGATAGAAATTTAAAGTGCAACTAACCTATTAAAACCAAGTGAAATGGTTCTCATCAAGAGTATTTATCATATGTCATGATACATACCATGGTTGTTCTACTAACATATATTAAGGTACCATAATTTTTTTGTGGGCCAATTACAATAATTCAAGGTGTTATATTGTTTTGATGTAAATAAAAGATCAAAAAAGTTAGAGACATAGAATCTATTTGTTAAAATATATTATGGCAGTAGTAACTTGCCTGACTTTTCTTTAGGTAGACGGGTTAAGGGAAATATTAATTCACACAAATTTATACATTGCGATTGTTTACAATTTTTTTGCATATAAAGTATAAGTGATGGAAAATACTTATTAATATAATTCTTTTGAGGCATATTCAAACATCTTATAACCATCTAACTATATGTGATGCATGTAAAAAATTAAAGATGTTTTTTTTTCAATCACTGCCCCTAGAGAGAAATGAAGAGTATGATTACAAACAAAGTTTCAGTAAAATGCATTGGGTTGTCTACTTTGGTTCTTAGAGAATCTACATAGATTTACCATCAAATCATGAAGAAATAGATAATAAAACTCCTCAAAATTGTACATACCAATTTAATTTAGTTAAAGAATTTCTCCACTCATACTATAACTTTTAATAGAGATTATGATATAGTAGACTGACGAAAAATTAAGGATTCAAGGATTTAAAGTATCCTTTTGTTGTTAAATGTCATTGTTATTTATGAAAAGGTTCTAATATAGCAGATGATCTCTTCTTACATGGAGAAATAACGACCATTTATTGAAAAAATTATTGGCATATTATGACTTTTAACAATATCAAATACATATTCAGACAACGTGGAAATAATAATAACTTCAATACCCAACTACATATTATACTCTTCCATGTGTTATTTATTGAAATATTTAGAAATTTTTGAAATACTACGAGATACCAATCAGATGAAGTAATTATCCTTGATCTTTTTGTTCTAAATAACCGATTTTATCACAATTGTTTGATATTTGTGCGAATACTATGGTGCAACATAATTCAAATTGATCAACAAAATATTATTTAAGATATTAAATGTGTTGATTAACAAACCAAAACTAAAAGTTGGTCGATACATTTGATAGAAGAAGCTTTCTGAAAATCTATACAAATGAAACCTTGACGAATCTTATCATAGGTGGTATAGTTTAGAATAATAGAGGCTATGTAATATTTTTTGTATGTCGGGATGAGCAAACATTGAACGCACTAAGATATCGAATTGAAAGTCTTAAAACATGATTTGTTAAATGTGCACATTATATATATTTCTATTGGTTGGATCAACTGAGATATTTTTCTATTATTAATACATGTTAAAATCTAAAACTATAGATGAGATCGAAGATACATTGATTATTATGTTTGCAAAGCTCCGAAAGGGGTAGCCAAGTTGGTGGAGTAAGGCATGCTTGTGACCAAAGGTCATGAGTTCGAGTCCTCTACAAACGATTTCTTAGCTGAGCCTGTCACCTTGCGTGGTTTACCTTCTGGCGTTAGTTTGCAGGCTATGCGTTAGATTGAGAGTTTACCCTGTGCACACTCGTTGAGTAGCGGTTGCGGGTTCCCTCTGGAAAAAAAACTAAGTTCACAAAATTGATATATATATATATATATAATCACAACATAACAAATCATTTTGCATTTTGAAAGTAAATGTTGGATAAAGTATTGTCGATTTTTATTTTATAAAATTAACCATGTATTCAAATAAATAAAAACATTTATTAATCTTGGCGTCTAAGGTGTTACTTTGTTCGAGATGAGGATTTGTTAAGGCCCAAACGGAACGCGATGGTGGTGAAATTCTCGAAGATCGAACATGAAGAAGTTAGACGCCATGCTCAATGTGATCTGTTCTAGATATCCTGGATTAGAGTGCCTGTGACTCATTAAGCGGTGATACTTGATTGGAGTGGGGGAGTGACGCTAAGGAACAAGACAGAGTGGTCTAATAGGAGGTGAACAATAACATCCGTAGTGCCTCTATGGTCAGGTAGTCTTCCAACCTGATTAGAGTGGGCGGATGAAAGTCAATTGAGAGGAGGCTAATGTGTTACTTTGTTCGAGAGGAGGATTTGTTAAGGTGGCGACCAAAGTCCCACATCTCACATCGGTTAAACATGGGAAGGATCAGTGGTATATAAGTAAGAACATATCTCAACTAGTATGAGGCCTTTTGGTCGTGGACCAAATGCAAAGCCGTGCGGGCCATCGGGTGTCAAATTGGACAATATCATACTAGTGTTGAGATCGGGTTGTTCTTACATATATACGGAGGTGGAATATGTGGACCGAACACGCATATTCCCAACACGACAATCACTTTTTTTTCTTCCGACAGCTAAAACAACTGTATGTTAGTATAACAAAAGATACAAGACAGCTAAAACAACTGTCTGTTAGTATAACAAAAGATACAAAAATTTAAACTCAAAATCCAGATACAAAAATTTAAACTCAAAATCCAAACCTACACTCGCATATCATGTAAAAATTAAAAATGATTTATTATTTGATCAAACAAATACAATAAGTTATAAAAATTGTATATATATACACATACATCAATAATAAACAATAAATAAAAACATGATATTAGTACATAAAATAAAAACATTAAATCACTCTTTGATTTGCACTGTATATATATAAAGTATGATTTTTATATATAATTTATATTTGTAGTCCATTTTTTTTAATATGACATATATAGTATATTATATTAAATAAATAAATAAAAACTTAAAAATAATTAAATATTTTGATAACTTAAAAACTATGTAAATTTATTATTGGTTTTATAAATTTAATAAAAACATCATAATAACCACGTTTAATTTTAAAGTTGATTTAGTTTTCCAAAGTTTGTTTATTATTATAATGTAGTAATATTGTCGTGACTTGTATCTACCTCTAATCTAGTTTAAAAAAAAAATTAAAATATTAATCGTTTAAAATAGTCTATACAGTTAGTGTAGATGAACCTAAAGACTCTCATTTCTAATTCTATAACCCTTGCGTGTAATGTTATAGTTTGATATATACATATATGTTTATATATTTACATTTTTTTTTAATTCTGCCCAATTCAAGAAGACTTAATGGTGACAGCTTAATTTAGTGTTACTAACTGTACGTGACAATATTTGTTGCCATGAAACACGATCTAATGGCGATTAAACATATTATCACTAACCAAATGATTGATGAAAATATTAGATTTGGATATTTTATGAACAAAGTCATTGGTGGGTTGGTAATATGGACGTTTGGTTCGTTAGGTATGAGGCTCCTTTTGATGTGGACACCACCCATGGTTAGTAGACCTATAATCGACAAAATCATAATAAGACGTAGAACTGGATATCGTTAACTTCGTTTAATATTATTGTTTGGTTATGTTTTAGAATCTAATATATATTTTATTTGTGGGGGCTGATATAATTTTTTAGATGATAAATTAGTCAGTTGATGATAACTATTGGGTCAAAACTCAAAACCGTCCTCATATAGGGTTTTCGATGTGCGCAGAGTTTTTCAACGGGTGAGAAACAGTTTTTATATTCATTTTATACCTACTTTTATATTAAAATCGTTTATATATATATATATATATATATATTAGCCATCTATATTTTAATTAATTAGATTTAAAATATAATTTTATTAAAATATAAAAACTATTTAATGAGATTAGACAAATATGACAAACTGAAAATATTAAATTGTTTGAAACATCAAAGATCGATTTTAATACAAACTAAACGACTACCACCCGACAGTTAGTATACATTTAAATTTGTAATAATTTCAAAGTAAATGAATGTAGGCATATCTGAACTTATATAATTATTAATTATTTAATTAATTTATACATTAAATACTTTTATATTACGAAATTTGGTTATTTTAGAGCACACTACAACTACAAAAAATTAAGGGATAAAATATGATAAGTCTATGAAATATGAGTGGCCCACTCATATAATTTATATTGAATAAAATAAATATTTTATAAATTTACACACTCAAATATCAAAAGTGTAAATATTTTTTTTATGTAATAAATAATTTCGACCGACTCAAAGAATTAACTATTGTTTTTCACAAAATTATAATTTTTTATTTCCGTGAATCATTTTTTTTCTTTTAAAAAAACGAAAGAACTTTCCATTTTTATTTGTCAATGTGTAATAATGTGCTGGCTAATAATGCAAAGACAAGTAAAGTCTTTTTATTCTTCGTTCACAGATATCCGAATTTTGATTTCTAATATCGCATAGATGAATCAAATCAGTTTGCTTATATACGTGTTGGATAAATCCAAACCCATTTTATTTAAAATGTTTTGATTTGAAATGTTTTATGAGTACTTCTCATTTCAATTTTTTCATATCCATCTAGTTTTTGTTTGACACGCACGAGAGCCCTCCAAATTTAAGTCTTGATCATCGATTGTTTTCTTTTGCCGTTGTAGGGCCCTTAAGGGGGGTATGATCCAATTGTATAAAGGGTCATAGATAAAGACTTCAACAATTGTTAGTAAGACCAATTATTTATCCTCATAAATGAGAGAGTTTTTTTACAATTCTGAAAACACCTTCCACTCCCGTAACGTATATTCGTCGATGATATCCTTTTCTAGCCTGAATAGAATCCGCTCAAGTGTCTTGAGCATCAATCTTTGTCCAAAAGAAACACTAAAATCTATGCAAACACCTTATGCATTGGTTTAATCAATTAATATATTAATAGCATGTCGGTTTCCAAGATTGAACTAGTTGCGATACTACGCGTATAATCAAGCCTCTTTACAAACCAATCAACTAGTTGCATGAATCTCTCCAAGAAGAAGTAATGCATTACATGCTTAAAGTTGAAGCAAACTTCCTAGATGTTTCCCGTTTTTCTTTGTCTGAGATAGTAATGACTTTGAAGAAGTTTAGGGTTCTAGTATCTTCATTGAATATATTCAGTCTGAAATCCACAAGTAACTGAGTTTATATTTTGCTTCAATTTGATTGTAGTGCTTCTTGACAATATCTTCTTTTATTAAGTCTTTCAACTTCATTGCATTGTTACACCATTTTTAATCATATTCCTACATTACTTTTTAATTTCCAATACTTTGTTTTGATAAAACAGCTTCACTGTTGATGGAGTTTTTTCCGAAGAGATAACGAAAATTTGAGTGATGTTTAGTCATAAAAATCCTTTTAGATTATGAGACATTAACTATTTCTTGATAAATATCGTATTTTTAACAATATTCCAGCTTTGTTGACACCAATAACTTTTGTGGGAGATTTCCATGTTATTCTTTAAGGCATTATAAAATGTTGTTGCAAAATCAGAGTTCTAAAAATAGAGGAAGTCAAGTAAGTTTACTCGTTTATAAAAAATGTTAGAGACATTGAATTAAATAATTGATAGTTATTATTGTATCTTTTGTAACTCAATGAAATGATTCATTTGCTAATGATGATTTGTGATGAGGATAAGATACTTTAACCTTAAAGAAAAAATTAAAACTAGTTTATCAATTAGCTCTTTGAATGAACTTTGAGTTTATATGACTCAGAAGATAGAACTGTTCTATCAGTCTTCAAGCCTTGAGTAACCAACTTCTAAAATTTCCAGTAATGGAATGGTCTTTAGCTGAGCAAGAGCCCAATTTTGGCTAAAATCTTGTTATATTTTGCATTTTAGTGTCCATTTTGCAATCCAATAGTCATCTTAATTTTGCTCCCATAAAGTTTCAGATGCATGAACTGGACATTTATTGGCAGTACCAGATTGAAAACCAACCATCCTTGGAACCTTATTTAACTTGTCCATTGAAATCATATTATCCTGAAGAACAATAAAGTCCATGTGTTCAGCCTTGATGATTGATTTGATTCTTCTTGTTGATCATTTGTTTCCTACACCTCAAATATTCCAGTTTAGAATTGTGATTGTCATTCAAAGGATGCATTGTAAAGTCTAATTGACTGTTTAAAGTGTAAATCTTTTGAATTAAGAATTCATTTTACTAGTTTGATCTTATTTTTGTTAATATTCTTACTAAGTAAATTTTTAGTGTTTGTCCCTTCAAGTATTTTACCAAGGATTGGGATAGAGGTAAACTTTATGTAGTTGCTGGGTTAGGAGAGTCAAATTCTATTTCATGGTTATCAAACTAATTATTTGAAGTAAACATGTTTACTAATTCTATAGATTATAAAGGTTCTATGATCTCATTGTTTCCATCCTCTGAATTGGTTGTTTTATATTCTTGAATTATTTGTTTGTTGACAAGAATTTTGAAAGTACATGTCTCTTCTTGGTTGTCTTAACTTTAGATTCCCTTTGTTACTATGATCTAGTAAAATAGGAGAGGGTGATGATTTTTTAGATGGTAATTATTCTATGATATAGGTATTGTTAGAGTCTTTTGAGCCATCTAATTTCCATTATTTCTTGTTGAAGTTGTGTCTGGTTTGGTGTGGATAATAATTGCCTGAGGGTAGGCTGGTAATTTTAGGTGGAGTTTTAAGGTGGTGTATGGGTGTTTAACGGTGGTGTGTGGGTGTTTAACTGTTAGAGTAGAGAGTAGAGAGATGATTAAGCAGCTTGGTAGAAGTTAATTCTCATTACCCCTAGTTAATGCGGGTGGTTAGGTATTTATAGTATAATGTTTGGGCCCTTATGGGCTTTCAGGTCATGTTTAATGGACCCGGGTCATGTTCAAAGACCCATGAGCTCTAAGTAGGAGAGCAAGTAGCTTAGTCAAGAAGTGTTTAGGTTTTTTAGTACTTTTGTCATAGTTCGAACAGTCTTAAGTTCACAGAAATATGTCCGGTCCAAATAACCTGTTCGATACATGTCCATGTAACCTGTCCGGTATTCGGAGAGACTAGACCGATTTGCCCTTTCCGGGGAGCATGCTGAATTCGGACTCATCAGGAGCCCCTTTTTTAGGTGTTTGAGCAAGTATTCTTGTCAAAGAACTGAAAAACAGTCCGATGTCTGAAGTGGTTTTCAATCCGGACAGATCTATGGGTATACCCGGACAGGTTAAACTTTACGAATTCAGAATGGTTTTTGCCAGAGTTAGTGGGACACGTGTCGCCTTCTGATTGGACACTCCAGCCGTTTTTTCACCTTGAATTTCGCACCATCTTCTTTAACAAGTAACCTCTTTAATTACAAGTAGTGACATCAGCGCCGTCTTTTAATCATTGCCAAACTTTTCGAATTCTCCTAGGAATCAACTCCTTTTCTCAGTTTCACTATAAATTCAAACTCATTTTCCACTGTTTTACCATCTCTTTCACATTTACTCTGCAAATTTACTCAGAGCTTTCTCTCTCTAAAGCAAAAAGTTTCCTTGGCAGTTTATGTTTACAGCAAGAACAGCATTGATCAAAGGTGGTTGGCTCAACCTTTCGGAGTTGGAGAAAGCGCAAAAGGTTGAGAAGGAAAGACGAATAGCAGCACGGCTACCATCATCACCTGTTGAGAGACCAGTTGCTTCTATCACAGAGTCTGATCGAGGCTCGTCCTCCTCCAAAGGTACTAAGCCCAAAAAACTCTTTCAATCCACCCTCTCGCCCATAGTCTATGGTTCCTCAGTCCAGGAGTCAATACCTGCTGTTGAGCTAGGAGTTACTGTTACAAGCGTTAGGAAACCTTCTCCTTTTATAGCTATGGGATCTGACTCTGATCACTCTCCGGAGAAATTAGTTATTAAGAGGCCAAGCCGATTAGTTAAGGGACTAGCCTCCAAGAGTACTCCCTCCAAATCGGGGGCGAAAAACAGTGGCTCTGGGTCTGGAGCACCCATTAGAGCTCCCCGAGAGAGGCTATCTGGTCCGGAGGCCAGCAGCCCGGTACCTCCAAGAGAGACTTCTGCCTCCGAGCCCCAACCTGAGGTGAGAAGTCATAAAAACATAGAAGGTCAGCAGTCCGGAAGCCAGGCTGAGCCAAGCTTCAACCCTCCCCGGACCTCTACCACAGACATTCCCCCAACCATTATGGAGGAGAGGATGGAGGACTCTGTTGAAGAGGTCCCTTTCGAGTCTGAGTCTTCCAGCCAGACTGAAAATGCTGCTGTTGTTGCCAAAAAAGGCAAGGAAAATCTGTACTTGAGGCATCCGGAGCTGCCGGAGTGTCTTGAAGAGAAGGTGGGGACATGTTTCCACAGAGTTGAGCTCAAATATCTCTTGGCCTTACAAAAGACCAAGTATGCATTCATCCATACTCTTGACCTGGGGCGAATGCGCACAAAATGGGGGATCCCGGAAAACGTGAAGATAAGGATTCCCATCGATCCGGAGACCCCTATGGATTGCAAGAGGAATGGAATAGTCTTCTTTACAGAGCTATTTAACTGGGGACTCAGGTTCCCATTGGACCCGGAGATCGTTCGATACTTCCACCTAGTGAAGCTCTGCCCGAGCCAGCTGAGCCCCAATGGCTGGTTTACTTTGATGTCATGTATTATGGCATCCAGGCTGTCCGGGATCCCTCTCCCTATGGAAGAGTTCGCAGCGGTGGCCAACCTTTGCAAGCATCACCAATTCCCCTTCTATCACTTCAATATGGGGAACGATCTCAAGGCTGTTGATGATCTCTTGGAGTCAGAGAGCAAATGGAGGAGCCAATTTCTGTTCGTCAGTGGCGCTTGGGAAAATGGCAAGAAGATCAAGGTCGGAGAGAACCCAAGCCTCCTCAGGAGTAGGTGGAGGAGTGACCGTAAGTTCCTTACTTTAAATCTCTGTCCGTTTTTTTTAAAGTTAGTTTAAATTAACCAGTTTCTCTTTTGTTCTAACAGAGCTGCCAAAGAAGTTCGGGGATTATCTGAAGGCCGGACAGACTACCTGTGGCAAAATCAATGCTTGGGCCGCAGAGAACTGGGAGAATCGATTCCACAAAGCCTTCACCGCTGGAAATCTAGCAAGGTCTCACCTGTGGAACACCACAGGTCGGAGAGACCTAACTTGGGAGTAGCTCACCACCCAGCCTCCAGAAGACATTGTGCTGAGACGGTCCCACAAGTTAGATGGGACACTCTACCTGCCTGCCCGGGCTAAAGCCCCGAGTAAAATGAAAGGCAAGAAGAGAGGCAAAAAGGTAGCGAGTGATGCTGAGAAGGATGCCCCAATAGACCCGGAGGGGCCGGCCCAGGTTCAAATCGATGCAGCCCTCTTGCAAGTGGTAGAGCAAGAGACCGAAAGGCAGGAAGTAGTCCTCCCAAAACCTCCAAGGGCTCCCGAGAGGACTCGCAAGCAAGTAGGAGAAGGCATTGACCAGGAAGCCAAGAAGAAAAAAACTTCCCAAGGAGATGAGCTCGCTCTCCGGGATCCGGAGCCTTCTTTCCCCACTGACCCCTCTGACCCAACACTGGCTGAAGAGATCCCAAGGGACTTTCATACCAATGAGGTAGAAGGGGGAGATCTCAACCTCGATGGAGTGGACATCACTGGTCTAGCTGGACTTGGTGAGTATTTCCTTGGCCTCCCCAGAGATGAATTCGTAGGGCCCTACGTTCCTCCAAGCAGCTCTAATACGGTCAATTTCAATGGTAAGACTTTCATGGTTTCTAGTGAAAAAGGACACTATAGCCCATTCCTTGCTTAGTAATGTGCAGCCAGTTCTTACATTGGAGAGGCAAGTCCGGAGTCAGGCAGACACCATCAAAGACCTCAAGTCTGAGAAGGAAAAGCTGTCCGAAGACCTCCGCACTGCTACTACCAATGCTGACTTGCTTAAGGAAGCAAATGAATAGCTGAAGAGGAAGCAAGATGAAAGCAACACAAAAGTTGCCACCCTAGAAGAAACCATAAAAGATCTTCAGGAGAAGCTGTCCGGTATGGAGAAGGACCTTACGACCTCAAGGGGAGAAACTACTGCAAAGGAGAAGATCATCACCAACCTGACTACTGACAAGATTGCTCTAGAAAATGCAGTGACCCAGGTTGCTGAGGAGAAAAATGCTCTGTTAAAGGACCAAGAGGCCAAAATCAATGCCAAGATCAACGCCTATGCCAGGGAAATGATTAAAAGTGAAGAGTTAATGATTCAAAGGGTAAAGTCTGATATGGTTCTCCTTTTTCATGAAACATTTCCGAAGAGGACCCTGGGGGACTTATGGCTCTATGTGGATGACGATGACCTTCCATATTATACAATGGTCGATGAGGATGGAATTCCCAGTGAGTCTTCATCTGATGATGAAGAGAGGACCGGAGAGAGCCCTGGTGAAGAGGAGAATGATCCCAAGGGCAAGAAAGTAGTCGAAGGGGGGAGCAACTCTAAGGGTAAGAAAGCAGATGAAGGGGAGCCATCTTCAAAGGCTCAATCTTAATTTATGATTTACTTGGTTTATCTTTTATTCAAACTAAAGTCCTTGGAAGGCCAAGGCACTCTTTTTGTTGTGGTGTCCGGTATTTGTTCGGACAGGTTTTTTGTGGTGTATCCTGACTTACTTGAAAGTCCTTGGAAGGCCAAGGCAATTTTAAGTTGTTCAATGAATATTTCTGTTTTGCACAACCATTATCTTCTTTCATTGTTTGTTTTAGTTTAGATAGCTAGAGTTTAAGTAGCTTTTAGTTATTGCATTGTGAGAGTGTTTAAATTCTCCGGCTAGAGTTTAAATAGCCCTTAGATCTTTCAGTCCGGGTAGTATAACAAGAGATAGAACTTTGAAAATACTTAGAAAATTTTGAAGAAGGCATCGAATTTTATTCAACCATCCGGACACCTTACTAAAACCTCCCCGTGCCACCAGGAAGGAAAGAGTATGCCCCCAAATATTTACACAAGTGTTATTCCAAATACATCCGCAGATGCTCAATATTCCAAGGATGAGTTAGAACCCTGCCATCTTTGTCTTCCAACCAATAAGTTCCAGGCTTGATTCTTTCAACCACAATATACGGACCCTCCCAGGTAGGGGCCAGCTTTCCGAAGAGCTTTTCTTTAGTGTGTAAGAAGACCTTCCTTAATACTTTGTCCCCTGGTTGGAAATCTCTTCTTTTAACTTTAGAAGCAAACCTGCTTCTCATCAAGCCCTGATAGTGTGCCACTCTAAGGCGAGCTTTAACCCGTCTTTCTTCTATCAAATCAAGTTGATTTCTGATGGCCATCTCATTATCGTGTCCGGAGAAGTTGTGAACACGAAAGGAAGGGAGTGTCTTCTCTATGGGGGCTACTGCATCCATTCCATAGACCAAGGCAACGGGTGATTCTTGTGTTGCAGCCCCAGGTGTTGTCCGGTAGGCCCACAAGACTTCTTGTAAATAACTAGGCCACTTCCCAGCAGCCCCTTCCAGATTCTTCCTCAAACCGGACAGTATAGTCCTATTAGCCACTTCAACTTGCCCATTTTCTTGTGGATGGAAAGGTGAAGAAAAACAATGCTGTATACCCCTTGAGGCACAGAAGCTTTCCATTTCTCTGTTGTCAAACTGTGGCCCATTGTCTGTTGTTATTTTCTGTGGGACACCAAATCTGCAACATATGTTGGACAAAATGAATTTTATGACATCTTTTGATGTTGTCCCTGCCAGGGGAGCTGCTTCTATCCACTTTGAGAAGTAGTCAATGGCCACAATTATAGTTTTACGCCCTCCGGACGCCACAGGGAGAGGCCCTACTAAGTCCAACCCCCATCGAGCAAAAGGGATGGGCTCAGAAATTGACTCCAAAGGAATGGCTGGTACATGAATTTCATTGCTGTACCTCTGGCATGGGTCACACCTCCTCACCAATTCCTTAGCATCTTTCATAATCGATGGCCAATAATATCCGGAGAGTAACACTCTTCTTGTTAAAGCTCTAAACCCACAATGGGCTGATCCCTCACCATCATGCAATTCGGAGAGGACCACTTGTGACTCATCATCCCCTAAACAACGTAGGAGAGGTTTACTATAGGATTTTTTGTACAACACTTCTCTCAACATAATGAAACCACGAGCCTTGTGTTTCAATGTTCTGGCTTGTGATTTATCTGAAGGCACAATACCATCGGACAGATATTGCATGAGAGGAGATCTCCAATCCTGAGGCTGCTTTACCTGTATTTCAAAAACTTCCTCTTCTTAACCCTTACTAAGTTGAATAGAAGGGCTTTCAAGCACATGGATCCATGGGTAAGACTCTGTATATGCTATTGTTGCCAATGAGTCTGCTAGCTCATTTTCTGCCCGGGGAATGTGTTCGTAGACAACAGCTTTAAATTTTAGTGCTTCATTCTTGAGGAGGAGTAAATATTTCACAAGTTGCTCCTTTCTAGCCTCAGATTGGCCTAAGGCATGGTGGATAAGCAATTGGGAGTCACTTAGCAGTTTGACCCTCTTAGCCCCACAGATGTAGGCTAACTTTAACCCAGCTATAACTGCTTCGTATTCGGACTCGTTATTAGATGCCCTGAAAGCAAAACAAATAGCCTGGTACATGTTATCTCCATAAGGGGAAGTTAAACATATTCCTGCACCACATCCCATAGTGCTAGATCCACCATCTGTTCGGACGATCCAGACTTTCTTGTCTTTTGTATCAGTAGCTTGCTCCGAATCCCTATCGGAGTGGAACTCAACGAAGAAATCAGCCACAACTTGGGCTTTTACTGCTGTCCGGGGAGCAAAGTCTATGTCGAAGTCCCCCAATTCTATTGACCACTTAGTCATTCTGCTCGAAATGTCTGCTTTTTGAAGGACATTCTTTAAAGGAAAAGATGTCCGGACAATGATAGGATGAGCCTAGAAATAAGGCCTCATCTTCCTTGCAGCTATTACCAGAGCTAGTGCCAACTTTTCAAGTTTCAAGTAACGTCTCTCAGCATCTATCAAGCTCTTGCTGATGTAGTACACTGGGTGGGGATACCTATCGACCTCTCTTACCAGCACAACACTGATGGCACAACTTGAAACTGCCAAATATACAAAGAGAGTCTCCCCATCAACTGGTTTGAACAAAGTTTTGGGGGAGGACAGGTGTTTCTTGATTTCATTGAAAGCTTCATCACACTGTGGGGTCCATTCGAAACCCTTTGCACCCTTCAAAGTTTGGAAGAAAGGAGCACACCTGTCCGAAGACCTGGAGATAAATCTGTTTAAAGCTGCTAATCTCCCCGCTAACCGTTGTACTTCCTTGACATTTCGAGGAGGTTCCATCTGGAAAAGAGCATTCAGCTGGTCCGGATCGGGCTGTATTCCATGCTCACTTATGATATAGCCTAAAAACTTCCCGGACTGCACTCCGAAGACACATTTCTCAGGGTTTAACTTCAAATTTACTTTTACCAAGTTGGCAAAAGTTTCTTGGAGATCGGACAAGTGTAACTGCTCATCCACACTTTTCACCATCATATCATCAATGTAAATCTCCATATTTCTTCCAATTTGATCAGCAAATGCCTTGTTGACTAGCCTTTGATAAGTAGCCCCAGAATTTTTCAAACCAAAGGGCATCACCTTGTAGCAATGCAGACCCCTGTCAGTGACAAATGTGGTATGCTCTTGATCTTTTGGATCTACTTGAATCTGATTGGACCCGGAGAAGGCATCCATAAAGGAAAGCAGCTCGTTCCCAGAAGTAGAGTCTACTAACTGATCTATCTGGGGGACCGGATACAAGTCTTTTGGGCAAGCTCTATTGAGATCTGTGAAGTCAATGCACATGCGCCATTTGCCATTTTTCTTTTTTACCAGGACATGATTGGCAGTCCACAAAGGATATTGAGATTCTTTAATGTGCCCCATCTTTGTGAGTCTGTCAACCTCTTGTACTATGACATCAGCCTTTTCTTTTGAGAAAGCTCTTCTCTTTTGAACCACTGGTGCTACATCTCTTCGGACAGATAGGTGATGGGATATCACTTCTGATGGAACTCCAGTAACATCAGCATTGCACCAAGCAAAAACATGCTGATGGTCTTTCAAAAATTTCAACATCTCTTCTTTCAACATTGGTGGCATCTTGGACCCTATCTTGACACTCTTGCCTTCTTCCAAACAGTGCGTTTCAACCTCTTCAATTGGGATCAACACTCCAGGGGCCTCTCTGGGGTCATCAATTTCACCCTCACCCCCAGAAAGGCCCTCAAACTGCTATTGATCATTTATTCGGACTGCCCCCAATGTTCGAGGAGCCATGGCAGTGGCATAGCATTCTCTTGCAATCTTTTGGCTGCTCCGGACAACCCCAACCTGTCCCTGAACAGCATACTTTAAGCACTGGTGGACTGTTGAAGCCACTGCATGCATCCTAGAGAGCCAAGACCTCCCTAGAATAGCATTATAGCAAGTGGGACAATCCACCACAATGAAGAGTATTCTAACCATTTTCTTGAAAGGGCCCCTGCCCAATAACACCTCTTCTTCGAATTCTCCGATCACATCGGCTGAGCTGCCCGTGAAGCCCACGATTGACCTGTCCGACTTTTGAATCACAGCTGGATTTTTCATTTTCTTATAAGTGGTTAGGAAAAGGATATTGGCTGAGCTTCCAGTATCCACCAAAATTCGCCTTATTTCATTGCCCCCTATAGAGGCTCCTATGACAACATCATCCTCATGAGGGCCAGCAATGTCTCTCAAATCATCCTCATCAAAGACAATGAAGGGGAATGAGTTCGGTGACTGATAAGATGTCATGCCTCCTTCTAGCTGGGAGGCTAAATTATGAACATGCCTCTTTCTCGAAGAAGCAGTAGGAGCTGTCATAGTGTCCCCTCTGAAAATTGTAAGTGACTCGAAGAATTTAATGAGCCCGGAGACCGACCTAGAACACTCCTCTATAGCACCCACCCTGTTTCGAGTTGGATCAGGATCCAAGTATTCATATTCCACATCAAACCTTTCAACTATAACCATGGCCCCCTCCGGGGCAGCATTACTTGGACCAACCCGGTGAGTGTTGTCAGGCCTGTTGCCTCCTCTTCTCTTAACGTATGCTCCCAACTTTCCCCTTTCAATCAGGTTTTGAACTTCTTGCTTCAATGCTATGCAATCATCAGTGGTATATCAAATATCATTGTGATATTGTCAAAAGGAGTTGTTACGATGTTCTCTGGGAGACTGCAAGGTTGCTGGTCTCCGGTAATGCACCTCATCTTTTGTCTTATCGAAAATGGTGGCCACACTTTCTTTGAGCTCTGCAAACCACTCCGGTTGGACCCATGGCCCTCTTTTGTTTTTGGATTGTTGATTTTGAGCGGGAGCAGCTGGCTGAGACTGAGCTTTTGCCCTACCATGCCCCTGTCCGGTTTCTCTTGCTTTATTCCCGGACTGGTTTTTATTTGGAGTTGGTGCCACTGGGGTGGACCTCACCTGTCTGTGCACCCTGGTTTTATTTGTTTCATCAACGTTTATTTGTTTGCCAACTTGATTTAGCAATCCTCCCCAGGTCATAGCCTTCTTTCTGGTCACCGAATCAGCCAGATTTCCTGGGTTCAAACCTTGCCTTAGGGATGCTATTGCCACATGTTCGAAGCAATCAGCCAACCCATTCTTTGTGTTCACAAAACGACTTATGTACTCTTTCAAGGACTCATTTGGCTCTTGGGCACAATGGATTATTGTGTCTCCATTGCCCTTCAGCTCCTTACTCCCTACAAACTGCCTTCGAAAGGCCACCCAAAACGTATCAAAATCTTTAATACAACCCTGAGGTAGGCTGTTGTACCATTTCAGAGCACTCCCCGTAAAAGATTGGGAGAATGCCCTACAAAGTAGTTTATCATCGTCATCAAAGTTCATCATGAAGTTCTTGAATTGCTCCAGATGATTGTCCGGATCAGTACTGCCATCGTACTTGTCCATTTTAGTGCTGTCAAACCTCTTGGGGAGGTTTCCAGACAGGATTTTAGAAGACAGTGGAGACTGCCTCCAATTCCTTCCACGACTGAACACAGTATCCTTATTGGGAGTTGCAAAGATATCTGGCTCATCATGGAAAGCAAAGGGATCCATCAGCATCTTGTCCGTATATCTCCGGTGGTGAGATGACCCCTTTCCAATATGCCTTTTCATTCTTCCATGGTGGTCTCTTTTTCTTGAATATTTCTTAACCTGCTTTTGCTTTTTCTTGGTTCGACCCTCATCGCTGCTAGAGGACAAGGATTTTTCATTTCCCTCACTGTCCGAAGAGCTACCCGAAGATTCTGAGCTCGAGTCAGAACTCTCCACAGGCTTGGACCGGTGAGACTTTTTAGAACTAGCATGAGTCTTTTTGGTGCTCACATGAGTTTTGGAAGCCTCATGCTCTCTGGGGTTATCGGTGTGATGAACAACCGATGCCTTGGATTTTTCTTTCACGCCCATCTTGGCCTTTTCAGCCCTCAGAGCTTCTATTTCAAGCTTTAACCTGTTGCGCTCTTGGACAGTGTACTCATCGTTCTCTTCCACCACTTCGAGCAAAGCTGGTGGAAGCTCTGGATTGTCCGGATTCATACGGACATAATTTCTTGGCAGGTTTTGAATGTTTGATTCAGGCACCTTTCTTCTCCCACTGTGGTCGCCAATCTGGTGTGGATAATAATTGCCTGAGGGTAGGCTGGTAATTTCAGGTGGAGTTTTAAGGTGGTGTATGGGTGTTTAACGGTGGTGTGTGGGTGTTTAACTGTTAGAGTAGAGAGTAGAGAGATGATTAAGCAGCTTGGTAGCAGTTAATTCTCATTACCCCTAGTTAATGCGGGTGGTTAGGTATTTATGGTATAATGTTTGGGCCCTTATGGGCTTTCGGGTCATGTTTAATGGACCCGGGTCATGTTCAAAGACCCATGAGCTCTAAGTAGGAGAGCAAGTAGCTTAGTCAAGAAGTGTTTAGGTTTTTTAGTACTTTTGTCATAGTTCGAACAGTCTTAAGTTCACATAAATCTGTCGGGTCCAAATAACCTGTTCGATCCATGTCCATGTAACCAGTCCGGTATTCGGAGAGACTAGACCGATTTGCCCTGTCCGGGGAGCATGCTGAATTCGGACTCATCGTGGTCGAGTGTTAACTAATCCTTATGTTTCTTGTCATTTATAATACTGGATTTGACTTTAGGAACCCATGTTCTATTTTGAGTATAAGGGATCTTATTGAGGTTGGTTATAAGATAAGGGGTAATTGATTATTTATTACCAACTGGCTATCTTTGTTTGAAAATGATTTCTTACAGTCTAATGATTTGTGACCAAGGTGTTGGAAATCTAAACAGTAGGAAGACATATTACCGTAGACAAATTCTTACCATAAACTATTATTAGCTCCAAACCCAATCCATAAGTTATGAATAATAGTTTTGGATACATTCAGTTTTACCCAGGATTTGCAGTAATTAAACTTGGCAAACATGAGTTAGATAAGATATGAATTGTGCCATTTTTGTACATGTACTCTGGTAAGTTTAGAAAATTATCCCAAACATGAGTTATAAGAGATTCAATTCTCTGGTTGAAATTAGGAGTCCATTTTAGAAGTCTTAGAGAATGTTGGCCTATGGTCGAGACATTCTGTTTCAATAGTTTCCTAAGGTTTTATAGTTGATCAAATTCTATTAGGACATGTATGGAGTCCCAGATTGATAGATAAAATGCACTATGAAAACAAAACGTTTCGATGAATTTCTGGATTACATTCAATTGAGGCATGCCTTATTGTTTTTAGTAATAAGAGTAAATTTAGAAGTAGATAAAAGATTTTGCTTATCTTGATCAATGGATTATATTTTTTTGTGGTCTCCTTTGTCATTTATTTGAATATTAGCATGAATAATATTTTTTGGGTTGAATCTTATAAGATCTACGTAAGATCTATCATTTTTACTTTTTTTGCAGAAAGTAAAAGTTTTCATAGGTTGGATTGTATCTTTATTTTGTAATTTGATACACTCCACAATGTTGTTGATTCTCTTTTTGAGTTGGTAGTGATGGATAATTTTCTCCAAATATCTTTTGTTGTGGATTAAGAGTAGGTGACCCTTATTAAGAACTCTATTTTTTGAAACAGAGGAAATGTGTTCTTGATTATAAGGAAGATAGTTGGCTGGATTTGATACTAGTGGCTCGGGTGGAATTTGTGGCTGGATATCTCTCTCGTCATCATAGTGACGATCTAGAAAAGACCAGCTGTGGCCACACAAAATGGAGATTAACCGAAAAGTTGTTTCAAGACTCTGTTTCTTGGAGGAAAGCCAATTTATTTGATTAAATCAAGAAATTGACTAGTTGTTTTCAAGTGCAACTATGCTCTTTCTAATGGTATATGTTATTTTATGTTTTTTTAAAATTTAATTTTATATATTTATCTATTATTGATTAATTAATTTAAAAAATCAAATCATTGTTAATAAAATTGTATATTAAAAATACCAAATAAATAATTTATTTAATCAAACTAAATCGTATTAAAAAATCTAAAAATATTAAAATGCAAACAAAAAAAACTAAACAATATAAAGTGAGCAATCGATTTCGAAATAAATAATATCCTAAGATTCGTTGCTAACGAGATATATCCAATATAGTTAACGTTGATTAAAATCATGGTCAATTTACTCTGAGATATTTTTTCTCCGATAAAATAAAAACATTATTTTTTCAAATCGATTTTTATTAAGAACAAATATATCTGTGTGTTTCAAAAAGTAACTAATACCCATTTTCGCTCACAGTGAGCAAGAATATGGGTTTGTTTCAAATAAAAAAATCAACTATTTATATTTATTGTAAATATTTAAAATTAAAAGTTAGGTGTTATTAAATTAAAAATACAATTGATTATTTTAGCAATTTAAGATAATAATATGGTAAGAGTTTGATCACTTTTATGATGTAGATACAGAGTTAGGAATTAATAATTTGCATGTATTTATTTATCACGAAGGTTATTATATAAAGTATGATATGGTTGAGTAAAGCACCTCTATATACGCTTTCTCGGCTAAACCAGTCACCTTGTGTGGTTTATCTTCTGGCGTTGGTTTGCCTGCTATTGTGTCAGATTGAAGGTTTATTTTGTGCGCACTCATTGCACTTTGGGTAGCGCCTGCGGGTTTCTTCCGGAAAAAATATGATATTACCGAATGTATAATATAGATAGATACATGTGTTAGGTTAATATGAGACTCTGTTTAATTTAATTAGATCAAAATCCGATTTTGTTAGAACAAGATCCTATTATTTAATTTTTTTTGTAAAGTAAGAGTATTTTAGACAATTCAATTTTTTAGAAAAAAAATGGATGGAGGTGTTGTTCTAACAAAAAAAAGGTCTTATTTTAACCTAGCCGTAGATACATATATGGGTTATATTTTAGTGATAAGTTTGAAAAAAACATAAAACACAAAAATATCCGTAGTTATATTATGCTCACGAAAGGCACTAATAGTACTTAAAAATATTAAATTGAAATGTCTTCACGTGTAATTTAAGATATTGAGGTTAATTATAGTAAGCCCAATTAAAATAATCAAATTGGAATAGTTGACTAATAAACGAACAAACAATAATATAAATAATATATATAATGTGTGAATACTCGCTAGGCTAAAGTGTATCTAGAGAGACAATCATTTATCCTATATTAAATATTGTGATCTAAGAACCCAATAATGATTACGGTCCATATTGTGAGACAGGCTGTCACAAAAAATTGTAAATTGTTTGAAATAGAGAATAATTATAGAGAAGATAAACGTACACGTAAATGGATGAGAAAAATAGATATTTGAGATTAAAAAAAATATATAATTAAAGGAATTTTATTGTGGGCTTCATTATAATAATTGATACACTTAAATTACTATATAAAGCAAATTCTAATATTTTTTAGTAACATTGTTACACAGGACTTCTCAATTTTGTTTTTCTCTTTTATCTTTAACATTTTTTTCTAAAACGTTTTTAATAGGTATATGTTCTGATCAGCCCACAAATTATCAGGGACTTAAGATAATAACATTAAGGTTGTTTTAAATGAATTGTAAAGTCATGAGAGGATATTTTTGTATATTTGTAAATATAAAGGACCACAGTGCAATTTATCTCTTTTGTATAACTGAATCAGTTAAAGTCTTCTAGCGTTCCCATAAATAGAGCTAGAAACTTATGAATAAAGGATTCGAATTTATTCATTACTTGTTTTCTAAGAACCAAAACATTGTTAAACTTTCTCTACATTTTCACTCTCTCTCTCTACATTTACATTCTCTATCTAAAAAGAATACATTTAATTCAATATTTTAACAAGAAAACCTCTTGCACTAACATTGACGACCACAGTGGGAGAGAGTAAGGTACCTATATTGCAAATCTAAAACCAGAAAATACAAAATTTACAGTTGATAGACTTGATCGTAATGGAACTAGAACAGATAAGAGCTGATCCAGGAGTTTGTGAAGCAATTAAGTGAGATTTCTGCAGGAAAGAAAGTCAAGATTGATGAGTTTGGAAACTTCAACCACAACACATTGTATAATCTAATTCGGACAATGACACACCACTAAAAAATCTGGACAAGACAAAAGTAAAACACTTTTTGACTAAGTTATTTTCTAATCTACTTAAACAACTAATGAGTCTTTAAACTCGACCTTGTTTCATAACTTGACTCGTAAACCAATGGATCATGAATTAAGAGTATAAATACCCCAAACACTCTCATTAATGAGGGTGATAAACATTTAATACAAGTATGCTGCTTAATTATCTCACTACTCTCCACACTTAATACTAAACACTTTAAACTTCACAAAACACTTTAGCAAACTACCCCCGGCCCAAAATAAACCAAACCAAATTGGAGACCACAGTGGGAGCACGAGGGTGTCTGAATTTTACATTCAAAACCATTAGAAAGAACTAGTTTGGATGGATCCGAACGAGCAATGAACTCCACCATCTGTGGTGGAAATGGTTGGGAAAAACAAGGAATACACTATCGAAGAGCGAGACAAGTTGAGAGCAGAAATAGAGGCATTAAGGGTCATAAAGCAAGCATAAAAAGGTATAAGGGAGAAGTCAGGGGCGTCAACTATTCATCATACTGAAAACCCTAGGGAGAATGATCCATCAATAAAGACTCATCTGAGTTTGAAAAAGACCAATGTTAGCTCTAAGAAGACTCACCGGTCTAAGCCTGTTGAAAGTTCAGAGATCTAGAGTCCTCCAGCAGCTCTTCGAACGAGGCTGAGATTGAGGAGTCTTTGTCATCAAGTAGTGGTGAAGGCATGTCCAGGAAAAAAATGAAACTAATTAAAAAAATATTCAAGAAAGAGGGATAGGCATGGGAGGCTTAAAAGTCATCTAGGCAAAGGGTCATCTCACAGCCACATGCATGCTGATCAGTTGCTCATAGATCATTTTGCTTTTCAGACCAAACCAAGTATTTTTGCAACACCTAATGAAGACACAGTCTTCAGTCGTAATAAGAATTGGAGACAATCACATTTGTCTGCCAAAATACTGTCCGGAAACCTACCCAAAAGGATTGACAGCTCTAAAATGGAGAAGTATGATGGAAGTAAGGATCCGGACAACCATCTGGAGCAATTCAAGAACTTCATGATGAATTTTGATGATAATGGCAAACTTTTGTGTGAAGCCTTCTCCCAAACTTTTATGGTAAGTGCTCTTATGTGGTACAATAGTTTACCCTAGGGGTGTATTAAAAACATACTTTCTGTGTAGCCTTCCGAAGGAAATTTGTTGGAAGTAAGGAGGTGAAGGGCAATGAAGATACCATTATCCATTGTGCCCAAGAACTAAATGAGTCCTTAAAGGACTACATAAGTTGGTTTGTGAATATGAAGAACGGATTAACAGATTTCTTTGAACAGGTGGCAATTGCTTCTTTGAGACAAGGGTTGAACCTTGGGAATCTGGCTGATTCGGTGACCAAGAAGAAAGCCATGACTTGGGGTGGCTTATTAAATTAGTTGGGAAATAAAATTAATGTGGATGAAACCAATAAAACCAGGGTGCATCGTCAAGTGAGGACCACCACAACAGCTCATAACCAGTCCGGATATAAGGCTAAGGAGACCGAACAAGGGTCAAACAAGGCTAAACAAACTCAATCCAACCATAATCAATCTCAGAGCCAGCAGTCAAGAAGTAAAAGAGGTCACTGGGTTCAACCATAGTGGTTTTCAGAATTGAAAGAGAATGTAGCCACAATAGATGACAAGACCAAGGAGGAAGTCAATTTCCAGAAACCAGCAACACTGCGGTATTCTAGAGAGAGTCGAAATACTTGTTTTTGCCAATACCATAATTATATAGGCCATAATACTCAAGACCGCATAGCCTTGAAACAAGAAGTGCATAATCGTATTGAAAGAGGTAAGCTGGGAGCTTATGTTAAAAGAAGAAGTGGAAACATGCTTGATAATGCTCCTCAGACAGGCCCTACAAAAAATGTGGGAACATCTGCTCAAGAAGGGGCAATGATGATCCTTGAAAGATTTGATGTTGATTCCGAGTATCTTGATCCTGATCCAACTCATAATAAAGTATGGGTTATAACAGAGCAGACCAAGACGGTGTCCGGACTGATCAGTTTCTTTGAGTCACTGAACATATTTGGAGGAGATACTATGACAACACTCACTCCTTCATAAAAAAGAGGCATGTACATATTCTGACTACTCAGTTGGAAAGGGGCATGTCTTCTCATCAGTGCCAAACACCTTTTCCATTTATAGTTTTTGATGAGGATGATTTGAGAAATATTGTTGGGCCTCATGAGGATGTTGTGGTGATATGAGCATCTATTGGATGCAATGATATCCGCCTAATCCTGATAGACACGGGTTGTTCAGCAAACATCCTATTTTTGAGCTCCTACAAGCAGATGAAGAATCCGACCGTTATTCAATGTTCAAATAGAACCATTATGGGCTTCACGAGGAGCTCTGCGGATGTAATCAGGTATTTTGAAAAAGAGGTGTTGTTGGGAAATTGGCCCTTTAAAAAGTTGGTCAGGGTGTTATTTGTTGTGCTCGATTGCCCTTACATGCTACAATGAGATCTTTGGATGGTATTGGCTCTCTAGAATGCATGTTGTGGCCTCAACATCCCACCAGTATTTGAAGTATGCAGTTCAAGGGCAAGTGCAAGGGAGTGCTATGCAACTGTACTTGCTCCTAAAACTTTGGGAGCAGTTCAAATTAATGAAGACTAGCAGTTACTGAGGCCTTCTGAGGGAGATGGTGAGATAGATGACCCCAGAGAGGCTCCTAGTGTTATAATACCGGTTGAAGAAAGTGAAACCCACTCCCTGGTATATGGTAGAAGTATCAAGATTGGCTCCAAGATGGCGCCAGAGTTGAAAAGGAAATTATTGTCCTTTTTATTGAACATCTGCATGTTTTTTCTTGGTGAAATGGTGATTTAACCGGAGTATCTACAAGCGTTATCTCATACAATCTGTTAATCCAGAGCGATGTTGCATCTGTTGTGCAGAAAAAGAGAGCTTTTTCTAAGGAGAAAGCTGATGTGATAGTTCAAGAGGTTGATCGGCTTACCAAGATGAGACACATAAAGGAGTCCCAGTATCCTTCATGGACTGAAAATCTGGTGTTGGTCAAGAAAAAGAATGGGAAATGGCGTATGTGTATTGACTTCACTGACCTCGACAGAGCTTCCCCAAAAGATCTTTATTCAGTCCCCTAGATAGATCAATTGGTAGACTCAACATCTGGAAACAAGTTGTTGTCCTTCATGGATGCTTTCTCTGGGTACAACCAGATACAAGTGGATCCGAAGGACCAAGATCATACCACCTTCATAACAAATAGAGGTCTCCATTGCTACAAGGTGATGCCTTTGGGGTTAAAAAATGATAGGGCTACTTATCAGAGGTTGGTGAACAAAGTATTCGCTAGTCAGATTGGCAGAAATATGGAGGTATACATAGATGACATGATGGTTAAAAGCTTGGAGGAGGATTTGCATATAATTGACCTTCAAGAAACCTTTACTAATTTGGCAGCTGTGAATTTGAAACTGAATCCAGAAAAATGTGTCTTTAGGGTTCGATCCGGGAAGTTTTTGGGTTATGTGATAAGCGAGAAAAGAATACAGCACGATTCGGATCAGCTTAATGCCCTACTAGAAATGGATTTTCCTCGGAGTATTAAAGAAGTACAGCGGCTCACTGGGAGGTTGGCTGCTTTGAATCATTTTATTTCAAGGTCTTCGGACAAGTGTGCTCCGTTTTTCCAAACCTTGAAGAATGCTAAAGATTTTAATTGGTCTCCATAGTGCAGCCAAGCTTTTGTTGAAGTAAATAATCAATTATCCTCACTAAAGACTCTGTTTAAGCCCATTCAAGGGGAAATACTCTATGTATACTTGACTGTGTGAGAATGTGCTATAAGTGCAGTATTGGTAAGATAAGTAGACAACTACCCTCATCCAGTGTATTACATCAGCAAAAGTTTGATAGAGGTTGAGAAGAGGTACTTAAAACTTGAAAAGTTGGCACTAGCCTTGGTGATTGCAGCAAGAAAGATGAGGCCGTATTTTCCGTCTCATTCCATCGTTGTCCGAACATCTTTCCTATTGAAGAATATTCTTCAGAAAGCAGACATATCAAGCAGGATGGCCAAGTAATCAGTAGAATTGGGAGATTACGACATTGATTTTGCCCCACAAACAGCTATTAAAGCTCAATCAGTGGCTGATTTCCTAGTAGAATTCCATTCAGACAGAAACTTCAAACAAACTTTAGAAGAGAAAACCAAGAAAGAGTGGGTAGTCTGAATTGATGGTGGTTCAAGCACCATGGGATATGGGGCTGGAATTTGTCTAATCTCTCCATATGGTGATAAAATGTATCAGGCTATATGTTTTGCATTCAGGGCCTCTAACAATGAGTCTGAATATGAAGCAGCTATAGCCGGTCTTAAATTGGATTTCCTATGTGGGGCTAAGAGATTTCAGTTGATGAGTGACTCTCAGCTTCTTATCCATCACGCTCAAGGTCAGTCTGAGTCTAAGAAGGAGCAGTTGATCAAATACTTACTCCTGGTGAAAGAGGTGGCAGCCAACTTTTAAAATGTTTGTTATGAGCATATTCCTAGGTCAGAGAATGCACTGGCAGATTCTTTGGCAACCATAGCATATTCAGAGTCTTACCCTTGGATTCACATACAAGAATTCCCATCCATACAACCAACTCAAAACAAAGAAGAGGAGGAAACCTTGAGCATAAAGATGATTCAACCTAAAGATTGGAGGTTTTCCCTTCTTCAATATATTTCTGATGGGGTTTTTTCCTCCGGATAAAGCTATGACAAGAAAAATTAAACATAGGGCTCATGGTTTTTTTTATCATAAAGGGAGTTCTGTATAAAAAATATTTCAGTAGACCTCTCCTGCGTTGTTTGGGGGTTGAAGAATCTCAAGTTTTTTTTTATCCGAACTACATGATGTAGAAGGATCAGCACATTGTGGGTACAGGGTATTAACCCGGAGAGTGTTATTGGTTGGGTACTATTGGCCATCCATAATGGAAGATGCTAAAGAAATTGTAAAGAAGTGTGATCCATGTCAAAGGTATGGCAATGAAATTCATGTGCCAGCAGTAGTTATGGAGTCTATTTCTGAGCCAGTACCTTTTGCTCGTTGGGGATTGGATTTAGTTGGATCTCTGCCTATGGCATCCGGGGGGTGCAGAACTATTATAGTTTCTATTTATTACTTCTCAAAATGGATAGAGGAAGCTCCTTTAACAGGAACCACTTCGAAGACTGTCATTAAATTTATCATATCCAATATATGTTTCAGGTTTGGGATTCCTCAAAAGATTACCACAGACAATGGGCTACAATTTGATAACAAGGATATGGAAAATTTTTGTGCTTCCATGGGAATTCAGAATTGTTTTTCTTCTCCTTTCCATCCACAAGCAAATGGCTAGGTTGAAGTTTCCAACAGGACTATTTTATCGGGATTAAAAAATAATCTAGAAGGAGCTACAGGGAAGTGGCCAAACTATCTTCAAGAAGTATTGTGGGCGTACCGAACTACTCCCCGAGATGCTACATAGGAGTCTCCTTTTGCTTTGGTGTATGGGATTGATGCAATTACCTCCTTAGAAGCTACCCTACTATCATACAAGGTCCACAACTATTCTGAACAAGCTAATGAGATAGGAATTAGGAATCAGTTGGACTTAATAGATGAAAAAATGGTTAAAGCTCACTTAAGAACATCTAACTACCAAGGCTTGATGAAGAGTAGATTTGATTCCAAAGTCAAGAGAAAAGATTTTCAACCAGGAGATAAGGTGTTAAGAATCGTTTTCATACACACCAAGGAGAAGCAGTTCGGTAAGCTGGCTTCGAACTGGGAAGGACCCTATGAGGTCTCTGAAAAACTTAAGCCTTGGACTTATAGGATTCAGGCCAAAGAAGGAAGAGTTTTGAAGCACCCATGGAATATTGAATATCTTAGGTTATATTTAGAATAAAATTTATGTGTAAATATCTACTTGTTAGATATCAATGCAAATATTGGGGGGCATACTATTTCCTACCTTGGTGGCGCGGGGAGGTTTTAATGAGGTGTCCAGTTTTTTATTTAATAGTATGTGATTCCTTCTTAAACATTTAGAGTGGTTTTACTACAATTCAATTAAAGTACAAATCACTTGTTCAACATCATGGATCTTTTGTAGATCGGACAAACTGGGTTAAGTGATGACTATTAAATACATGTCATCGGATATATTAAACACTCTCACTATAATACTTCTAAAATACTAGTGGATACTTAAATAACGGCCATGAAAATTTTATAGGAAAGAAAGTATTAAATAAAAGAAGGTTTGATAGATTAAACCTGTCCGAACTTGAACCTAACAAGAAAACAAAACATGCCTTGGTCGTCCAAGGACTTTAGGTGTTTAAACATTAAATATGTCTTGGCCATCCAATGAATTTAAATGTTCAAAAAGACAAAAAATAATATAAGAGCTTAGGGTTTGTTCCCTTCGGACGTTCCTTCATCACCATTACTTTTTTTAGGACTTTTGAGTTCGGCACTCAAACTCTCACCAGTTCTCTCTTCATCATCAGTAATGGAATCTATTCCACTAGTAGTTGTGCTTGTCGCCATCTGCCATGGTGTGAACTGGGATGTCTTCGTATTCTACATATTTCCATAAGGGGCCAAGTCTCATGGCTTGTTCTCTTCGGAAAAGTCTCTTGCAAAAGCAGCACCATGTCAGACTTGACTTGATCATCTCTTTTCTCCAAGGAATCTATCACCTCATTGGTATATTTATCAATACCTGCTTGGATAGCTTGCTCCTGCTGGCTCTTTAAGTCTTCCTTCTCATTGATCATCTCTGAAACAGAGTTCTCCAACTTAGCCTTCTCATCAGATAAGGTTTGAATGACACCATCCTTGGTCTACACTTCCTCTTTCAGCATTGTGAAGTCTTTTTCTAAGTTAGAATACTTAGTCTAGAGCTCAGTCTTAGCTGTCTCCGATGTGGCTAACTTAGTTGTTGAATCCTCCTTATCCTTCTTCAATGCCTCAATCTCTTTCTTCAGTTCCTATATGCATTGGTTAGCATTTAAGAGGTTGGTTGATAGAGATTTCTTGTCAGAGGTGAGGGAGTTGATGAGATTGGTCTGGATTTTCACCTACCTTTCCAGATCAAGTATGGGCCGGATATGTCCAAGGAGGGAGTGGCTCAGAACGTCCTGCTCTACAGAAAGAGAAAGACTTACCATTAAATGTCACCATATTGGCAGAGCTGGAGGGTCAATAGGAACCTGCAAAGTCATCCTTCTCAAAATCATTGAAGTACAAATCAATGTCTTGAAGGGCACTAATGTCCATTTCTTCATTCCCTCCCTCGGCAATCTCTCCGGACTGCAAATCTATTGGAATTTTCTCTTGCAAGGTGGGATCAATAGGGGCTGGTGGAGTTTGGATCTCCGAAGGGCGAAGAATTATCTATTCTCACAATATTTCCAGATGTGAAGCAGTTGTAAAAGGCATTCCCCCAATGCTCCGCAACCCATGCGTTGAGTTTTTCACAGGTTTTCTGCCCCTCCTCCAAGTGTTCGGTGAACTCCTTCGGTAGCACTGAAAAGTCAAAACAAGTCAATCAGAATGAAAACACTTATAATTTAAAAAAAATAAAAGAGAAAGAGAGGAAAGGAAGTTACCAGTACTTTTCCACTTGCTAGTCAACATGCTAGGAGTGGTGTTGGCCTTAATCTTCCTGTCATTCTCTCATGTCCCACTGACAAACATAAATTATATCCTCCAGTTCTTTTCGAACTCCAGCAAGTCGTCCACCACTTTGGAGTTGTTCCCCATATTGTGATGGTAGAATGGAATCTGATGATTCTTGCACAAGCTTGCCATAAGAGCAAACTGCTCCATTAGAAGTGGGATTTTTGACAACCTCAATCCCATCATGTAAGCAAGAAGAGAATACCATGCATTGGGGCTTACCTGGCTAGGGCGCAGTTTGATAAGTGTATTTCATGTCACTTATTACGCTTCCATTATTCTTAAAATCGTCACCGGTTAACAAAGTTTTGTTGTGTTTCAACGTGTTTTTAATTCATTCTCGTAGGTTTAACAATATGCAGACAGTATAAAGTTTTTGGGAATATAATGCTCATAATGTTCTTAATAATTTATAATTTTGTATGTTTTATTTCCCTTTAATATTTTTATGGCTAGATTGGCTATTGTTTATGTTCATAACCTTCATTTTATTTCAGTATAAAGGAATGCATATAAGTGACAGTAGTCCTGAGAGATTTTGATAAGAAATGTTCATTATTTAGATTACGATCCAATGATTTTAATATTTCATTTTATTTGGCATCGCAGGAAAATGTTGGTTCCTTTACCTGAACCACTATGCCTTCTGTTCTTGGGAATTTTTTTTTGTAAAGGGCTGGAGTTGTGCCGCGGGTAAATTATGATAATATTAATAACCTTGGGGTTGAAATTGAAGAAACTGGAAATTTAACGTACTTGAGAGCAAGTTTTGGGTATGTTGATCCAAAGTCGTACAAATGGGCTTCGTTGGGCTGTATGAATCAGAAGAAACAAAAAGGGAAAACAGAAAGGAAGAAAAAAGGAAATTGGCTTCATTATGGTTTTTGGCATAAGATATAAAGAGACAGAAGGGAAGGAAGGTAGGCCAGCACCGTTTTGGGATTTCTTTCGGCAGAACATACAACAAAGAAGCAAAAACACAATTGGCTACTTTGTTTGGGTTTTTAACTTGCAGAATACAAAGCGAGAAAAAAAAAGACAAAACGTAATTGACTACTTGGGTATTACATAGAACAGAGAAAGCAAACAGAGAGGAAGAGAAAACGGAATTTGCGGCTTCGGTGGTTTTCTTTCGGCAGGAGGCAGATGACAGCTGCTTTGGGTTTTCGATCAGTAGCTTCGGCAGGAGACAAACCACAAAAGAAGGGCAGCAGGTGAGAGCTATTGTCGTTTTTCGATCGACAGAAGCGGGCGACGGTTGCGGTGGTTTTTGATCGGTAGTTTACAGATTGTTTATGTCAGGCGATACTTAGTGGCTACTGTTCGGTTTGATGTTCTCTAAACACTTATTCATCTATTTGCATTCGTCTTAGAGCTACGTTAACTTTTGAGCCCATGATAATGATTCGTTCGATTATGAACTAATCATTGTCATGGAACTCTAATGGATTTGTTTGAATAATACTCATGGTTTGATTTCTTGATTGATTTGTGAGATACGTTTATCGGTTACCTAGTATGGTTGTGATTATCATTGGATGCGTCGCGAACATCTAGTTTGTTAATCTTTAATGAATGCGAAAGTGGATTTAAGGGTTTAGAACTTGCCATTCTAGCATAGGTTCTTGAATGATTCGTATTGTGATTGTTCACGATGTGTAATATGCCACTAACCATATCATATTACCCTATGTAATTGAAATAAATAACTTGTGCTTAAAACCAATTGTACCTCAATTCATATAGACATATAGGATTGTCATGCAAGCGGTGTCTGCTTAGCTGCTATCTCTTTTGTGGCTGTTTAAGTGGTTTGGTCTACGTGTATTGAAAGTTAGCTTATACTGATTTTGTGTTATCTGTTAATATACATATTGATTAAGTATCTTAATACTCTGAGTAAAATAAACAATGAAGTTAGGGTTTCATGTTTTCTCTCGCATAAGTAAACTCGTTCGTTAATCTCGTTAGTTAATTTTCTTAGTTATATTCATTCACCCACCTTTATTACTCATTCAAGCATTAGTCTAATAATCATACGTTGTTGCATAAGTGAATTCTTGTCATATACACCTGGTCTTCGTGGGAACGAACTTACTTACTTATTACTTGATATTATTTGACCACATATACTTGCGTGAGAAAAGGACTAACAGAGTTTAACCAAATTGAAGTACCTGACGATTTCTAGGTCCAATGGGAACCGAAGTCCCCAGTTCAGCACTTAAGTGAAAATCCCCACCTCGTTAAGCTTGCAGTCTATAGGAGTTTCTTGAGTGATAGGCATCCTTACCTTCACTGACTCCGGAATCTCCCATTTTGTCCGGATTTGACCCAACTCAGCAGTATGGGTATAAATGTAATTTATGTTTTGTAAGGCCAACAGGTACTTGACACTAACATGTTTGAAGCAAGGGCCTACCTTGCCCTCTAGGCACTCTGGAAGCAAGTCCAGATGAGTCATACAGACTTTAAATTTGTTTTTTCCCTTCTTATCAAAAACAACATCCCCCGTTTGACCCGACGCTTCAGTTTCGAAGGGAGCCTCCTCAATACTATCTTCTATTATTTCTTCCATCACTGTGGAAGTTTTATCAGTTTCCTTAAATGAAGGAGGGTCAGTTTCTGGCATAGAAGGCTGTTCGGATGGTTGAGCACTTGTTGCCTCTAAAGGCCTGGTGTCCGGTTGAGGTTGGGATCTAGAGGGCTTGGGCCTTAGGGCTGCTTTAGATACCTCCACTCCAAAGGGCTTTGGCAGTGAAGGTGTGGATTGAGTTTAGTTTGGTGGGTCGTCCGGCCAGGGTTTATCTTCTCCGGAGACTTTTCAGAATAAAAAACCATAGCAATGAAGGGGGAAAGTTTTCTGATACTTGAAAAATCTTTTTCTTTAGGCACAGAAGGTTGAGACTCTTGAACAAAAGAGCCTGAGGGAAGGGGTGAAAGGTTTGGCTGGAATGAGAGCGGCCTGGGCCTAGGGTTTTTGGAAGAAGAAGACCCTTGATCAGCGTCATTGGTTGGTTGACTGGTTTTCTCACTTGGAGAAACTAGAAGGCCGACAACGATGCGATTATCTCTTTCTACCTTCTTAGCTCTTTCTAACTCTGATAAATTTAACCACCCGCCTTGCCGTGAACATAAAACCTCCCAAGAAAAATTTGAAGGTAAAAATGGAAATCTCTCTAAAAAAGCTTTGAGTGTGGAAGAAAATGAAATAGTAAAAGAGAATTTATATAACAGTAAAAAAGTAAATGTTACCTAGGAGAAGTTGAAGATGGTTTTGCAATGATTAAAGGCTGCGCAAACGTGTGAAGAATCAAAGGCCTAGGTAACTTTCTACACTTAGTGGGTGCGCCGGTCTAGGAAAAATAACGGCTGGTAGATCGAACCAAGTATTGATACGTGTCCCACGATCCAAGAAGAAAACTCTTAAAATTCTGAAAAGAGAAACCAGTTTTAACAAACTTCGAACTGAGTTGATGTTAAAAGCAAACTTCATGGTACGAACCACATAGGCAGATCGGATAAAGTTGAGACTGGCATGGTGGATTTTTTAGCCCTACCAAAGATATTTGGCAAGGCCTAAATAAGAGGCTACTGATGAGTTCGGAAACTTCAACCACATCCCACTTTATAATCCGGACAAGGGCAATTCGGACAATGACACACCACTAAAAAATCCGGACAAGATAAAAGTAAAACACATTTTGACTAAGCTATTTGCTAATCTACTTAAATAACTAATGGATCCTTAAACTCGACCTGGTTTCATAACTTGACCCGTAAGCCCATGGATCATGAATTAAGAGTATAAATACCCCAACCAGTCTCATTATTGAGGGTGATAAACATTTAATATAAGCAGGCTGCTTAATTATATCACTACTCTAAACACTAAACACTTTAAACTTCATAAAACACTTTACCAAACTACCCCCAGCCTAAAATAAACGAAACCAAATATAATAGTCAGGTTCCTGAGCAATGTAATCAATTTGAACTTGAAAATTGAATAAATCAACTGTTAGAAAAGATAACTATTTTAAATTATGAATATGCTCAAAGAGAACAACAAATTCAGTATGGTATTGAACTTTGAAGTGCGTCCAGTTGAGGAAAAATATGAGTTGGGAAACCAATCTGATGAGTCTTATACAGCTCATCGAATTTGAAGTGAACGCAAAAAAGTGCATTTTCAGTATGATAGGGAACACCGTTCTTCGCAGAAAGATAAAAAGATAAACAACGATATATTTCATCATGTGATAGTGAATTGTCTAGCTTGAATTCCGTAGGTAATTTATTTAAGCAAGGAAGATTCCAAAATTATTCGAAGGGGGAACGAAGTTGGCATCGAAAGTCACGTAAAGAATATAAATCAAAGAAATAAAGTAGGCCTCGACATATAAGGGAAAATTTATTCTATGATGGGAACACGTTCAATCAATACATTAATACAACATGTCAAAACTTGTATGCAATAATGGGAACTAAGGGAAATAATCAATATATGCAAGGAGTAGACTGGAGAAATTCTCCTTTATCTACTGACATCAGGCTAATACCGCTTCCGAGCCATTTTGTTATTTCAAAGGTAGAGAAGTTTGATGGAACACAAGATCATGACGACCACATTGAACAGTTCAAGAATTATATGATGATAGGCTCGTTTGTAAAGCTTTTTCTCAGACTTTTAAGGGTACCATTTTGAAGTGGTATAACAGGATTCCGAGAGGATCTATTATCAATTTTAGAATTTTTCACACTGTATTTCAAAGACAAATTATATGAAGTAAGGAAATGGGAGCCAATAGTGACACAATTATACAATGCAAACAAGATGTGGAGGAAAAATTAAATGGAGTTTGACGATTATGAAGAACTTGTTGCTATGGCAGCTTTTAGTCAAGGGTTACTACTAGGGGATCTGGCAAATGATATTACTAGAAGAATAACTTTGACATTTAGAGCTCTGATGGCTCAAGTTGAAGAGAAAATTAAAGTTGAAGAGTCCACTAAGGTTCGAGGAAGTTTAAGTTCTACTCCAAGAACTTCAGAACATACATTTAGTGGGCAAGGGAACCAAGTACACGCTTCAAATTCTCAAACACCACCTCATCCAAGGACTAACACTAATCTACCTTCTCAAACGTCAAGGGCTCTAACTCATTGGTATAACTATCAACATTACCGACCAAGACCAAATCAGTGGATTAGACCAGAATATTTTGCAAAGCTAACTAAGAATGTAACTACTATCTTTGATAAATCTAAAGGTCAGGTGAACTTTAGAAAGCTAGCTCCGATAAATAGACCAAAGTAAGAACGTAATAATAGGTTCTGCAAGTATCATAATGACATTGGGCATGATATCGCATATTGTATAGTGTTAAAGAAAGAGATAAAGATTTTGATAGATAATGGAAAGTTAACGACCTTTGTTAAAGGACAAAGTCGTGGGTAAAAAAATCCAAGCACGACTACACAACAGACTGTTAATGTAAATTTGAAGCAAGAAATTTCATTGATGATTTTGGATTCTAAATGTAATAAGTTTGATGCAACAACAAAGTATTTATATGCAGACTCAGATCGGTTAATTTTGTTAGTTGTGGAGGAGCCACCGGTTCAAGGACGGGTTCAAAGTTTGGGTGAATTTTTTGAATCTCTCGCGATTTTTATGGGAGATACTATGACTAGTTATACTCATAACTCCATAAATAGACATGTAGTGAGTTTGGATACCCAAATAGAAGGTGAAATGTCCACTCATTTATATGGAAAGATTGATACACCTTTTAAAAATAGAGAAATAACTTCTTTTTGCAATTCGAGGGGTATTGAATAATGTTTTTGACACATTTTCTTCCCAATCAAATGATCAAGTGGAAGTAAATAATAGGTCTATTTGGAAGTTTTAAAGAAAAATTTAACATGAGCTGCTGGAAAATGGCCTAATTATTTTCCAGAGGTGTTGTGGGCTTAGAGAACGACTCCTATATAAGCTACTCAAGAAACACCTTTTACCTTAGTATATAGTATGAATACTGTAAGCCCTGTGGAATCTACTTTACCTTCTTATAGAATACTCCATTATTTCAAGGATTCAAATGAAGAAGAAGATTGATAGACCTTGACCTGATCAAAGAGAAGCATTTGAATTTGACTAATTATCAAACTTTGATGAGGAGTCGTTATAACTCGAAAGAAATGGAAGGATTTCAAGGTGGGTGATAAAGTTTTGAGGAAGGCATTTCTCTATACAAAGGACAAACGACTTGGAAAGATGGCCCAAAATTAGGAAGGTCTTTATGTGGTAGTAGAGTGACTCAAGTCGGGTACATACCGCATCTACGATAAACAGGGTAGACTGCTACAACATCCCTAAAATAAATAACACTTACAACTATACTGAGAGTGATTTTATCTTTTCTCAAACGTTTTATATGATTTTATTGTTTGCTTGTATAAGTGGCATACGTTTTCCTATCCTATTGGCCCAGGAAGGTTTTAATGAGTTTTCACATTTGCATCAAAGATATTAATAAAATTATTTTTCTTGGCCAGTGGTTATTTTAGGAAAAAATACTTAAGTTATTTTGGTAACTATGCAAAGACAGATCATATTTGAAGTAGTTAACAAAATATAAGTAAATATTTTATTCGAAGTGCTACACGCTCATTTAGAGGACTGTTTGAAGAGATAATCATATTTGAGGTGGTAACATTCTTTAAACACATTGTTTTATTTAAAGTTCTAAACGTTCATTTAGAGCACTGCTCGAAGAGATAATCATATCTGAGGTGCTAACATTCTTCAAACATACTGTTTTATTCGAAATAATACACGTTCATTTAGAGTACTGTTCGAAGAGATAATCATATTTGAGGTGCTAACATTATTTAAACGCATAGTTTTATTCGAAGTACTACACGTTCATTTAGAGCACTGTTTGAATCAATAATAATATTTAAGGTGCTAACATTATTTAAACGCAATATTTTATTTCAAGTGCTATATGCTCATTTCGAGCACTGATTCAAAGAGATTGTAATATTCGTGGTGCTAACGTTCTTTAAACACATTATCTCAAGTAATGACAATGTTTGAAGTATTAATGCCTTGTTCATAGACTATAAATTATTCAACATGAAATATAAAAGTGGCAAGTCTTTAAAAGATAAAAGAAGGCATTGTTACTTGGACAAATTAAAACGCATTTTCAGTCGTACACATATGTAAGCTCGAGTGTCAAGCATTTAAAACACTTACAAAAGATAGAACACCAACAACAACACGTGATTTAACAATATATAAAACAGAAAATCTATATTTTCAATGCTCTTGATCTTCATTGGGAGACTGGTTTGAGCTTCATTCTGAGGAGCTCTTTACCTGATCAGAGTCGTCTCCATCTTCCTCTGATTCAGTTTCTTCAGAGGATTCATTAAGTATAAGTTCGAATGCTTCACTTGGAAAATTTTCTATGGGAATCAATTTCTAGGAACCTCACAATTTTGCCTTTGGAAGTGCTGCATGGAATTCGCAGAGTAAAGTGATTATTTTTTACTCATTGACGTGTTTTATAGGAGCAACACTTTTTTAGCCTGCTTTGGGTCTTAACAGCTTTTACAGCAAGGCGCTTCTCTTCTTCTAATGTCGTCTTGAGTGATATCAATTCATCAACTATCTTTTTTTTCTTCTCATCACTTTTACTAAGTGACTCTTGTAAAGAATAATATTTATTTTGTTCTTTGCCCATTTCTCTTTCATGTTTTGCTTTGAGTTCATCTAGCTCATGTTGATGGGAATAGTTCAACTCCATTTTTTCTAGCAGCTCTCAAGTGGCGTTTCAGCTCGACATGAAATGTTATAAACTTTTATTTATCAGCATAAAAAAATTGGAATGGTTCGAGGATAAGTCGACTGAAAATCTCTCTCATCGTTTTCTCTTTATTAGCCTATTTTCTCCATCAGATCGTATCTTTAGCTATAACCTCTAGTTTGTTTCGAGCAGACGTAACCTTTGTGCATAAATTCTTTGTTGCTTCTTCAAGGTTAAAGAATGGTTGAAGTGCAGAAGAGGTGCGGTAACTTGATTGATAAGGATACAAATTATCAGGAACTTAAGATAACAACGTTAAGGTTGTTTCAAATGAATTATAAAGTCATGAAAGGTAATTTGTCTTCGAGCGTTGCTATGAATAAATGATCCAACTTTACTCATTATTTGTTTTCTAAGAACTAAAACATTGTTAAATTTTCTATACATTTTCACTATCTCTACATTTAAATTCTCTTTCTAAAAAGAATAGATTTAATTCAATCTTCTAACAAGAAAACCTCTTACATTTAACCTGTTCTACTTCTTCAAAGATAATCATACCAACTCTCTAGCCAATAGAGAACTTGAAGCTCACACCGTTCTCTCAACGTGAATCAAATGCTTTCGATTGAAGACCTAATATACTATAAGGGAACAATCATTATGGTTTAAAATAATGGGTATGAATACCTTGATTTATTAAGAATACTTTAACAAGTGCTATTAAAGACGGTTCTGACTCCTCTTTAAGTAAGAATAAAAACTATAAATAAAATCTCACAAAATTCAATTTTTTAATTGATTTAGTTGGAAGAAAAACCTTATTGATATTTTCTTTTATGATTATGATTTATGTTTAGAGACCTATTTGTGAGTATGTGTTATGTGAACATAAAATTTCACATTTAAGGCTTGATTGGTGCGATCGAGAGCAAATAAATATTTTGTATATTGTGAGTATGACCGACTTTGAAAAACAATTCAGGACAAAACCTAAGTTCAGAAAGTGGGGGTTTCGATTATTTACAAAATCAGGAAGTTCGTCGCGACTATGAGGTTGGTCATAGAGAATAACTCGGAATATGTGCTTTTTTCGCGACCAACATCATATTTGTCGCATCAAACCGCACTTCACCACGATCACCCCGGTCGTGGTCGCGACGAAGGCGTACTGTAGGTCCATATAAAACGAAAGTTTTCAAGAATTTTTTTTATGCTTTTGAATGAAGTTGATGTACATATTCTATACATAGGTGCAACCAATCAATTCAAATATTTATAATATCATATGTATATATGCTTGCAAGTTTATTACATGTTTATTATAGTTAAGTTATGTATGTATGATGGTGCAGTATGTTTTTAATGCATTATTTAACATGTCTTACACATTTAGGTTGGCTAATTATTCAAAATATTTCCCATGTTTTGGTGTTGTGCTATGTGTTTAGGGGTTCACAATTACGTGACCTCATTATGTGTGAATTTAGAAGCATTTAGTCTTGTGAATTCAGGGTCACATGATGTGATGTAATTACTCATTGTTGCTGGAATTGGACTATTGGATGTACAAAGTGATGACATACATGTCTAGGGATTATTTTTGTTTTGGTACATGGATTTAGATTCGCATTCATCTCCCTTAAGATGTCTAAACACTAGATGTGATATACCACATCCTTAAACTGCTTCAGACGCTCAAAGTGTATTATGGTACAATACGTTTAGGTTCTATATGGTAAGATAAACATCTAGATAAAACGATACACAATACAAGACGAGTATCCATATGATTATTCACTAGGTCTGATTGGTGGACCTGGTATTCCACCTGAGTGACATATTTCAGGCGAGTCATGAAAGGAAAGAAGTTGGGGCCTCTAAACTCAAAGAATAATTGTTGTGTATGTAGGTCGTCTTCCAAATAAGACTACTACATATATTTCCTAATGGTGATCACACGTTGCATGATGTCATTGCTACGCCCTCCGAAGAAGGCTTGGTAGATTAGATATGATATGGAACCCTTAGTGCAGTACATATGAAAATTCATAGTCACAACCCTTAGTCTGATAACCTTCAATATGTGTTAGATTAATTTGGTATAAATTCACATATATTTCACTAATATAGTGTTTTTTATGTTTTTTATGCTCAACTACTCACAACTAATTCAAAAACTCATTGCATGTCTCCAAATTGGTAGGGAGAGAGGCAATTGATTTAATGAATATATGATGAAAATTGAACTCTTGTTTGGCTCCACGACATCATGCACTTATATATATATATATATATCATAATGATCTTATTATTAAGTCTTTTACCTTAGTTCTTATATATATATATATATATATATATTTCTGTTTTTAGTAATAATTATGAAAGTTCTTCAAATATATAACTAATTGTTTTTTCATTTTTAATTATGATTTTCAAAGTTCTTCAAGCATCAAAATAAAAATATAAGCACTTGTTCGAGTGCCAAATTATCTTAGTTTGACATAATTATAATTTATTGGATACTTCGATGTCTTTCATATTTTTAACTTTATTGAAACTGAGATTTAGATTGTTTATGCATAATGAATAACTTGCAAGCTCGACTGAATAGAAAATCAAAGAAGCGGGTTGGTGAGGCACAACAAAATGATTGAAAATGAGGTGCCAAATTTAAATCACAAGTCTTATGCCTATCCTCTATTAAAATATCCTTATTTTGAAAAATTTATAATTATTTTATAATTTTTTATTTTATTATCAAACCCACATGAAAGTCTTAAATTATTGCATAAAATATCAACTAAGATTAATGGACAAGACTTAATGTAATATTTATGTCACTCGAATTCAAGTACGGAATCGAGGATAAATCATTATCTACTACGTGGATGAGAAATGTAACGCATGAAGGATTATGAGATCGGTTAATGACTTAAAAGTATAAATTTTTTAAGTGTCTCCATCATTTATGAGTGTGCTCCCAACTTGATTCTAATTTTTTTCCATAACACTGATTTGATTACCCTTTAAGATAGTCTTATAATTATATTGTATTGCAATTTAATTTTGAAAGAGCTAAGAATTGCACGGGTGGACGTCTCGAGTAACCATAGGATGATATACGTAAATGATGAATCTTGCAATCTTACAAAAGGTTATATAAAATCATTATGACTCGTAATTGTTTTATAAGAGAATGATAAATATATCATATTGATATAACCAATGAGTTAAATACTCCCAAATTCGAATTTTTAAAAAAATGATATTCAGATATACGATAATAATATATATGATGCAGTGTAGACAATTTCCGAGATCGTATATGCATATTAAGGATATTTAAGAAAAAAATCACATTCTAAAGTTAATGATGTTTTTGGTAATATTAGTATTTATGCCGCCGATAAAAGTTATAGATTAAGCAATAATTCTGATAAAAAAGTTGACCCTGTTGGTTGGTAGTAGAGTGCGTACAAACAAGTGTGATGACTTGTTTAACTAGTACGTTGATTATTGACCAATTCATTAACAACGATTTAAATTTTATAATGTTTTTTTCAATTTATTTTGTAATAGTTGGAATTTCTTGTGGTATGATTCATTTGAAATGAAGTTAGTGGTTTGTAGTTGTTATTTTGTCTTTATTTTATTAAAAAATTTCAAACACTACTACATCATTAAATAAAATAAAACATAACATGACTATAGTTTTACCCGCCACTATTTAGGCTTGATGTGATTTAGTGATTTCAACATAAAAATATATCATAAAATAAGTAAATTAAGCTAGAGTCAAACAAGATGAGTCACATTATGATGTTTAAAAAACATAAACTACATATGCATAGTTGCAAAGTAAGGGATGTGAGTTGAGTTCAAATTGGTTCGACTATTATGGAGAGCCACAAATACAATATATAGTGATTATTACATTTTGCGTTGTAATATAACTAATTTTTTTTGGTTTTGGTAACAAGATATACACATCGTGCACTTTAACCTAAATGTCGTTGGTGTTCTTTTGTTAAAATAAAAGCGTTTTACTATTTATTTTTTGTTTAAATTTATCAAACAAGTATAAATGATTCTCTATTTTTGTTTAGGTTAATTTGATATAGCATGATTTTTTTATTTTCTATAAAAAATTGTAATAAATGATGTTAATATTTGTCGTGTGACCATCGTGCACATGATATATTTGAGATCAAATTATCTGAGTTCAATCATTTATAATTATATATGATTCAAAAAACTTATAATGTAATATTTGGTTTGATTTGATAGACCGTTATAATAAATATGATATGATTTTGAGATTACCCTTATATACATTGTAATTCAGTCACAAAGTTTAATACTACTTCTTTTATAATAAAGTAGCAAAATTCGGTGTTGATGAAAGATTTTCCTACATAGTATATGAGTTACTGAACCTTCTTTCTTGCATTTATGAAGAAAACACTAATTTTATTATCTGATACACTGAGGTATAATATTACTATTTATATTTATTTATAAACTACTAGAAGTCCGGGAGGAGTCATGTTATTTTTAAATTGTAAAATATTTGGTCGTATTTTAAACCTAAGTTAGATTTACAGTTGACATAAACCTTTTAATGAATTGTGTACATATATATACAAGCAGAGAGATGGATCAATTTAAAGCTTCTACTCGTTTGTTTAAATATTAAAATTCTATCATTTTCTTGGGTTCCATCTAATTATGGTCAGAATTTTTACAGTTTTAATATAAAACGTGATTCCTAAAACTACCCTTAAAGACAAACCTAAAAATCATTTATAAATATAAACTTTACATTATAATTCTCATCGTTAAGAATTTTTATTGTAGGCTAACCATATAGTTTATTTTTATGATTTTGATAAGCATATCGTCGATACATATCGTCGATGCATATCGTGTTTTTGTGATTTTTGTGGGTCTGATAAGATTTATATGTACCATGTTCATACGATTTTCCATGTAAAGTAAGTCTCAATGATGATGTCGTCTCCCATCTTTTTTACACGACCAAGTTATTTGAAAAATTCTTTTAGGTGGCCTAATTTCATCGATTTTTGAATTCGTGTTTTAAAATTCTTACATTAATTAATGGTATGACCATGGTTATGATGGTTGTTATATCGTATGGGCGTGTTCCGTATCACAACTGAGTGAGAGATCACGTTGTCGATGGTTCCATAAGATTGTGTTAGTTTATTGCCTTAGTTTAAATGCTAACATAAGGAGATATAAAGTCAAGTGTTCATTTTTATTGGTTATGATCCACAAATAGCCAACCTCTTATTTGTTTATTTTGTTGACTTATTACTTTATGATAAAATAATGAAATATGGATAACATGTTCAAGACAATCAATTTTATCATAGTGTACGAGAGCGGGATGTCTAGAAAATATATTTCATTTAGTTTTTACAAGTTTGTGTTACTGTATAAGCTTGAGGTTGGACAATAACAGATATAATCTAGACGGATATGCCTTTTCTTTTTATAAGAATGACGGTGTAATAGTTTTTTGGTTGAACTAATTTTATATATGAGTTACTTGTTAGTGATGGAGATTTTTTAAGGTAAATTCATGAATAAAATTTAACAATACAACAAAATTTATGAAATGTGTTTTTTATCGTCCAAAATATATTTAAAAATTAAAAATTTAATAAAAAATGAATAAATTATGTTATTATTTTTAAAAATATTGTAACAATATTTGTTTTCTTCTCATACTAGATGTTATATTAAAACAAATCGACTAAGAACCTTGGTTAGTCACCAGACTTTGTCATGTGTATCAAAAATGCCACTGATGTTTTTTTGTATCAAAACAGTCATTTTCGTTGGTTTCATTTTGCATATGTGGTCACTTTTCGTCTTGATTTGCATTTGTGGTCACCCGTGAGTGACCACTGATGTAACAAAAAACCAACAAAAATGACCGTTTTGATACAAAAAAACATCAATGACATATTTGATACACATGACAAAGTCTGGTGACTAACCAAGATTCTTAGCCAAACAAATCTTAGTGTTCAACTATTTAAAACTTTAATAGGTATAATTTCACTATGATATGTCCAAATAATCAAAACAAATATTTTCATAAATGAAGATAATACAATGAAATGTCATTATCGACTACTGATGATACTATGTTATGATAGCCTGTTACATATTGATTATTATTTTCTCATAAATATGAAAAAAAGAAATTAATATTGTTCGAGCCAAACCTAATAAATGCTTTATTCACTATAAACTGATATATATATATATATATATATATATATATATATATATTAATGTTTGTAAGAGAGACAAAATTTCATTTCATATTAACAAAATGTTGTCAAAACTAATTTCTATAATGAGTTTAAATGTTATGAGGCTTGATATTTTTGTTTTGATCGTTTCTTATGACAAAAGTGAAAGATATTTTGTTAACATCTCATCAAATTTGAACTCACAATGCATGCTGAACGAACTCTCGTAAATCTTAATTATATTCATTTGTATGTACATCAATAATGTGATATATTATAGGGTAGAGTTGAACTCACAATGCATCGTTTGTATATATATATATATATATATATATATATATATATAGGGTAGAGTTATTTCGTCCATTAGTTTTGTTATTTCCTCCATCTCCCATTATCTATTTTCAATCTTTTATTTCCTCCATTTAGTAAAATTCATTTTAATCGTCCGAAACTTTCACTAGAATCCACTGAATTTTTCTTTTCGAGAAGATGTAGATTTTTTTAGTGAAGATAGAGAGAAAGACAATGGTAAATAAACATAAATTTAAAATGAAGTGAAGGATAGAAAAGTGAAAACCAGTTTTGATTGTGTTTTGACTTTTTTATATGGAGGAAATAAAAATATTAATAGAGAAATTAGCTTGGCCCTATATTATATTATCATAATTCTAATAAAGTTACAAAATTACAAATAAATTCGTGGATGATACATAGATTAAATTTATAAATAATACTAATCGAATATATAAAAATATCAATTAGAATTTG
The DNA here is from genome assembly GCA_036936605.1 of Limnanthes douglasii subsp. nivea. NCBI lineage: Eukaryota > Viridiplantae > Streptophyta > Magnoliopsida > Brassicales > Limnanthaceae > Limnanthes > Limnanthes douglasii. The sequence goes on from JAUPFV010000004.1 coordinate 129,335,605, forward strand.
TTCATTTGAAAGTATATTTAAACATATTATTATCTTTTAGATGTTCCTAATTTGTTAATTAATATATAGTGCATCCGATATTGAACATACTTCTACATGTTTTTTAACAACCAAACCCAAAATCAATTCTAGATACAATATTCCTTCCCTTAAAGTTACAGCTCATGCTCATAAGCTACATTCACTTTAAAACTTAACCAAAATAATTCCAAGTATCATAACCTCTCTCATAAATATCCTTCAACCATAACTCACCCCAACAACTCAATTACCATTAGTAACCCCTAACTCAATTACCATTAGTAACCCCTATATAAGCTTCAAATCTCTCTCTTCCTAGATTCAGCTCTTCTAGGTCATTTTATTTCCTCTATTCATGGTTGTAATAATATGGGTAGAGCTATCATAACTCGATCTTATGGTAGAAGATGAGCTCACCCTTACCTCTCTCGTTACATGGTTATACATGCAAATTTTTTAAGTCTTAGAGGAACCCGCTTCAAAACCCCTTCCTATGATCTTGGCATTATCATTCGTTCAATAATATCTTACAGTACCAACTCGTCGACTACTCTAACCAATACTCATTTATCCCATGTCACGATCACCTTCATCAATGTTTCTTCATACTCATTTTCCAAAGCTTTCATATAAAGATCGTGCTACCTAGACCTAGGCCAATATAGTTTCGGCCCCTCATAAATGGTTGTCAAGAAAATACAATTTATTTAATACCAAGATGTAGAGATTCATGTTCCTTTGAATGCCATTAATGATGACAAGAACGATTCGGCCAAGTGTCTTTCATACTATTTTATGGGCATGAATACAAAATTACCCCCTCGGGTTATTTCTACTTCTATTTCAGCTCTATTGAGAATATTACCTTTATCTTGGAGAATACTCATTGATTCTTCAACGAGCATCCTATTTTTCATTGGAAAATAAGAACAACTGACGTTTATGATCAATAATTCACTTAAGTTTATCCCTTCATGGGTCAAGATTCATAATCTTCCTTACAAATTATGGAATGAGAAGGGTTTAATTTATATATCCAATATTATTGGCACTCCAATCTATGTTGATACATACAAAACTAACAAAGTGGGGCTCAATTTTGCTAGTTTATGTATTGTGATGAATATCACCGACGAATTCCCAAAGGAGCTACAAATTAGATACTTGGGCAAACCCATTCTTTTGAGAGTTGAGTATCAAGGTATTCCCTGATATGCGAAAATTATGACATCTTTGGCCACAACTCTGTCATCTGCACAACACTTCTATACTCTCCATAGTCATTCTCTACTCTGCAGTGCCCCACCGCTCAAGTAAGGAGCTGATTACTAAGAACACCGCATAGGTTATCCCCGTCTCCTCATGCGGTGATGACTCTCATGCTATTTTAGTCTCCTCATATGACATTGATTTTACCTGCAATGCATCTCTCATGGCTCTAGACGAGAAATAAAACTGCCAACCCAATAAAAATTATAACATTGACCATGATTTTACATTTCTAAGGATTTCAACCTGACTAGCTTATCTCCGTATGCTCATACCCGAAAACATAAAGCTAAGTCGATTTTTAATCATAAATCTGAGGATAACATGTTTATCGACTAATAATATTCTGTAAGTTTCTTCCTCTTATTTTTATTACTATGATATTAGCTTCCTAGGATGTGCGCGGTGCGGTGTTAATGACTATATTTGTTAAAAGAACGTAAATGAGTTCATATTTAGTAACCACATTGCCCTAATTTTCCTTATCGAAACTAGAGTTTGTGATAATAAGGTCGAAGATATTATGTCATCCCTCTTGCCCAACTGTCATTATAAAATTAACCACACATCCCACCGTTTATGTATAATTTGGCTAGATTAAAACCCTAATATTTACAAAGTAGAAGTCAAAAATTCATTCTCTCAACAAATTGATTGAACTATCACTTATACCTCATCAAATATCAAATTATCCATATTTACTATCTATGGTTTCAGTGATACATTTGATCGGTCCCCTCTTTGGAATTATCTAATATTTATCTTAAATAACCATTCAAATAATTCATGGGTTGTCTTGGGAAACTTTAACGTCGTCTATAAACAAGAGGATCGAACGGGTAACTCAGACCTATGGAGTTATTCTATAAAAGATTTCAAAAACTATTGTTATACTTGTGAGCTTAATAAGCTTAGAGTTATTGACTTCCAATTCTCTTGTTCTAATAAGCAAGTAAATAACTCGATATCAACCAAGATCGACTAGGTCATTGTTAACAAACTTTGGGACAGTTTATTTTCTAACTCTTCCGCATGTTATGTCTATCCTCATATACCCATATCTCTCTCTTCCTAAACACCCCTCAATAAACCATCAAAAAATCATTATATTTCTTAAATATATGGCAATCCCACCCATAATATAATTATATTCTTACCACTAGTTCGAACCTTCTAATCAACGGCTCAGATATGTCAATATTTCCCGCAAAATTGAGTTTCTTGCAACCCGCAATTTCATTTCTAAATAAAAAAGTATTCAGCAACATCAATGAAAGGGCCTCAACCAACCAGAACACCTTCTTCGAATCCCAACAAGAGCTCGTTGTTGACCCCATTTTTCATCCATCTCTCATTAAAGAATATATCAAACGAAACTTCGCTCAAACTAGGTGACCGTAACTTTAAATTTTTATATAAAGTATTAAACCGCGTATAACCCGTAATAAGATCATTTTAGTCAATGATCACCTTGGGAACCCATGCACTTCCCCCCAAGGTGTCGCCAAAATCTTTGTCAACCACTTCTCCAACCTCATTGGACAGAATTGCTCTTTTAACTACCCTAGTCTAAATAATATCAAAAATCTCATCACACCTAAACTCAACCTCATGAAAAATCCCCATGATTCAGACCACCACCAATGATGAGATTAAAATGACTCTCTTTAGTATCGAGAGTAATAAATACCATATCTCATACGGCTAGAGCTTAAGTTTCTTTGAATCCTCATGGTCACTCACAAGTAACAACCTCTACAAAGTGGTCAATCACTTTTTTATCAATAATCGTATAGAATTGAACTATTATAAAACCTAAATTGCTCTTATCCCAGAATAGAAAATCATTCCTCCTCGTTTAAACCCCTCACGTGTTGCAACGATATCTACACAGTCATCTAAAAAATTATTACCAATAGAATAAAATATTAAATTTCATCTCTAATTGATTCTTCTTATTCCGCTTTTGTTCAGGGCCATATCATCTCCAATAATATCTTCATGTACCAAAAAATCATGCATGGCTATAACACCAACATGAAAGGTTCTAGACCCGCTCTCAAAATCAATCTTATGAAAGTTTTTTACAATGTTTGTTGGTTCCTTCTCTTTAATGTTCTTATCTCAATGGATTTCCATATTCAAATGATCTTATAGATCCTTTAATATATTTCTACCATTTTTACACTATTAATAAAAAAACAAATCTTTTGGTACCTTCAAAGAAAAAAAGATCTCCGACAAAGAGATCCCTATCCTTATTTCTTTTCGTCCTCGTTATGTAATTCCTCTCTAGTATTCTGAAAGAGAAAATTCATGTCCCTTATTTGAAGTTTAACAGGAAGTGTCATAAACTACAAATCATAAATCTCGGCTTTATCGAGAATCTTATGATTTTTTAGTTGAGCTGATGAAAATATATGGTGTCGAGATTGGTGTTGGTAAAAAACTGATTGGAGGGTAGTTCTGAAAGATGTTTAAGTGTAGTATTAAATTCTATGTGGAGATTGAAGAGAGAATAGAGATGCTTGTATTTAATATTTAGAAATATAAAAAAGTTTAACCCATCTAATGTTCTTGTCGAACATTTTATAATCTTTTTGGATCCATAGGCCATTCGGATCGGGTCATTAAACCGGGTCAGCCTTGTAAGCCCCTGTCCCAAAAGTAAGTGAAATGTGCACTTAGTTGAGTCACTAGGCATACTGCTTACTCATCATGATTTAGTTTCTAGGTCTGGATTTCCCCTAAGAAAAATCTAACCCTATTTCCATTTTAGCATCCAACAAAATCCGACCCTATCAAAAATAACTTGGACTAAAGTCTTATTTCCCTCACACCAAAATGATATTGGGACAATAGATCTTAAGACACAAAATTAAACGATAAAACTTAAACGTCTCTGGTACGTAATTAGTGGTAAAAACACTTTAATATGGTGTGATTAGATTAACCCCGAGAAGGTAAAAAGAAAAACTTTTGGAGCCTCGCTAGTGGTTCCTTCCTTAGTCGAGGGTGGAGGATAATTCTCAACTTTAGATTTGTTGCCGCTAGCTTATACAAATCTAAAATTGGTAACCACAACTCCACCTCCCTCTAATATGATCTCTAACTATTCCTTACTTTCTTAGTTAACTGTTATGGTCATAGTATTATACGTTATGCTAGAATGAAAAACAATAGTAAAGTCACAAACATCATCTCAAACAACGCTTGAAATTAGCTTTCTCATATTCATTCTCGTATCAGATATCATCATACTCATCTTTAAGAAATCGGTAACAGTATAAGTCTACTCATGTCCCTTCAGCCATGAATGATGTTTAAATTTGGCTTCCCAATCGGAGAATTAAGATATTTACTATTAACAAGACCTATCATAATATTCACAGTTCTTCTCTTCAGGTTAACAAGGTGAACCTTTTTTGGAATGAGTTTAAAATCCCCATACAATCCTTTATTGTCTGATTGGTCATTCATGATAAAGTTTTTATTATAGATAAATTAATATCTTGGGTTTATAATACACCCCTCAAATTTTTGTTCTACGAAAACAATGAATCATCTCTTATTGAAGTGCTCATTTGGGAGACCTCAAACGTGAATCTTAGGTTTCCACTTCCGAAAATTGTTTGGTCTTCCTCACTACAAACTACGAGAATTTCAACGAATACTTTATCCCCCACTTCTTTGGTTTATCATTGTATCATCTCCGACCCTGGCTACAGATACAAACTGGTCTACCCATATATTCTATATATTTTTTATGTTTTCGGCTCATGTCACACCATATATTTTATGTTATGATTTGAACAGGGACATCTAGTTTAGTTATATATAAGAATTCCCAAAATAAATATACAAAACTATTTTACTGCTTTTTATTGCTAGAAAGAAAAAATCTTAATTAAATTATGTATTCAAATTTTTAACACTACCTTAACTTTATTACAATTAAAAATGTGTCTTTAACCTGATCCATGATCGAGTTGCGCTAGTGATGGAGTATTGTATACCATTGCCTGTATAGCCAAATAAAGGAATTCGGTTTATTTTTAAAAGTTTATTTATTTTTTTCGTTTTTGACTTATGGCCAACCAATAATGGGCCACTATTTTACTCAATGTTGGCCCAAACCCAATATAACTATTCGGGTTTAAGTTTGGTTTTTATTATTGTATTTTGTAAGAGCTAGTCTACGAAGCTGATCAGTGATCACGATTAACGAAAGCATTAAATTTATTACGAAATGCTGAAACCCAATACTGTCCTTTTAATTGAAGCAAGATCCGAAACAAACCAAGGATAGAAAATTATTTCTGTTAAGTGTATAAATGTAACTTTCATTTCATTCATCAATATACGGTTCTCTTTCTTATATAGAAGATACAAACAAACGGTTTGATCTTATTTAAATAACTAACACAATAACTGATATTAACACGTGTTCAAGTTCAATGTTTATCTAACATTCTCGTCCTAAACATTAATGTTAGATAAATATTGAACTTGAACACGTGTTAATATCAGTTATTGTGTTAGTTATTTAGATAAGATCAAACTGTTTGTTTGTATCTTCTATATAAGAAAGAGAACCGTGTATTGATGAATGAAATGAAAGTTGTATTTCCACACTTGCTGTTTACGTGAGTATATATATATATATATATATATATATATATATATTGTTATCTGCATCTGGTTTAGATCCAGGGGATTTAAACCTTCATTTTTTATCAGATCCCGTGTTGACAAAGTGTCAAGATGAAGATAATCTTGCGGTGGCATGGCAGCCATTTCTCAAGCAGTTCCAGATGACGTGATGATGGTAATCGCGGACAAGTAGATGGCAAAAGAGGCTTGGGACGCACTCAGGGAGATGCGGGTTGGTGAAGATCGCGTCAAAAAGGAAGAATGAACGCGTACAGAGAAACAGATGGTAAAGGAGGTTTGGGACGTACTCAGAGAGATGCAAATTCGTGAAGATCGCGTCAAGAAGGTACAACAACTTAAGAGAATACACAGGTGGAGCATAAGACATGTTACACAACACAAAGTAAGAATTAGGCCAAAAGAGAGTGGCGCAACAATGAAGACGACTCTGAAAGCGGATCGTTCTAGAGGTAGTCCAAGCGAGGATGAGCCAACAAGATCTTCACGAAATCTTCGGAAAAAGAGGAAGATCACGAATAAAGGAAAGAAAGAATGTAAGATATGTAATGGTACACCTATGGAAAGAATACGTCTTAACAAACCACCATCTAAGGAAATAATTTTGCAGATGGAGGCAAAAGACGAAGAAGACAGCAAGACGAAAAAGTCCAATAAGTTCAATGTTTAGGGCAAGAATGTTAGATAAACATTGAACTTGAACACGTGTTAATATTAGTTATTATGTTAGTTATTTAGATAAGATCAAACTTTTTGTTTGTATCTTCTATATATGAAAGAGAACCGTGTATTGATGAATGAAATGAAAGTTATATTTCCACACTTGCTGTTAATGTAAGTATATATATATATATATATATATGTTTTTTTTATCTGTATCTGGTTTAGATCCAAGGGATTTAAACCTTCAAGAACTGAATTAGGGGCAAGGCTAAACCAAGACCCATTTTTTTCTTATAGTGAGATCCCAAATCCAATTTTTTTTAGATTGAATGTCACATTGCCAAAGTACCTCATGATACAATTTTTGAATTTTTCCACCCAACTCACTTTCACCCTCTCTCTTCTCTCTCTCAACTTTCTATCTCTCTAAAACTAAACATAAAATCATAAACCCATAAACCAATACTCTCAGAAAATCATCTCCAAATCTAGTTGATATTATTGATTTAAGTGACCATAATAACGATTTTAGCTGCAATCTAGAAGATTTTTCATTTGGATGAGGATGACCCACTAACTAACCATCTAGATACAGGTCTTGAGGTGAATTTCAACGTTTAAGTGCAACAGAAGTAACTTAGCACTATTTCGCACTATTCAAATGTATATTTCCACGCAAAAACATACGTGGAAGATGAAAAATCACGCAAAATTGTGCATGAATTTTTCCGAATCCAAACGATTTCGTACGTGGATTCTACAAAGAATCACCAAAACTACTAACTGTAGGCCAAACCATTGTTAAAATTCTAAAAACAAATAAAAATAGATGAGAAATAAGAACAAGGTATAGGACTTGAGGACAACTTGTTGGTTTTAACTTATAAGTACGGTATATATTATATATATATAGACATTAAAACATATGTATATGCATGACATGCATATATCATAAATAAATATGAATATAATTGGTCTTGTTATATTTAATAAGTAAATATGTAAGTTCATGGGATCCATGTATGTATAAAAGATAGCCACGCAATTTCCAATAATTTGTTGCTGACCCATGCGATCTTTTTTAGTATTTCGGATGGTATAAAATTTAGGAAGACTTACGACCCATTCAACAAACATATTACGGATAAAGACCTAAATTTTTTAAGAGATTTTATACCTTAAATACCATTTTATAACCAATTTTTTTTTCTTTGTTTTTTTTATTTTAATTTTTAAAGGTCCGTATCTTTTAAACCATAACTCAGGAAAAAGAGTCTGAAAATACCATTAGTTTTTTTAAGACGAACAAAACTAGTATTATTCATGATATGTTTTGATTTTTGTTTTTAAATATATATTTTACACACGTTTCTCAGTTATATGGCTTCGTATCTAGAGACTGGTTTCGCATCTATCAAAATAAAGAAGATTCCGCATCTATCAAGATAAAAAGGTTTCTCATCTAGCAAAATAAAGAAGGTTTCGCATCTATCAAATTAAATAAGGTTTAGAATCTATCAAAATAAAGAAGGGCATCTATCAAAATAAATAAGGTTCGCATCTAGCACAACAAAACAAGTATCACATCTATCATAACGAAGAAGGTTTCGCATCTTCTTCGCGAAACCCCTATAAATTTTATAACTTTAAAAGTCTGTATCTTTTAAACCGTAACTCGAAAAAAATCTGAAAATACCGTTGATTTTGTTTTTTAAGACAAACAAACTAGTACCACTCATGATATGTTATGAATTTAAAAACAAATTAGAACAAATAACGTTTCGCATCCATCAAAAACGTGTTTTTTGCATCTACCATTCCAGAAGAATTACACGTTTGGCAACTATCAGTAGGTACATATACAAACGTTTCACATCTTCTTCCTTGAACCGTTTTACTCGACACAAAAATCTCAAAAACTCAAAACAGACTAAAATCGACGAAAAACTAACTTAAACACAACAAATAAACTACATTAGCAACGTAAAAACTAGATAAATACCAAGAATCAGAAACAAAAACATATCTCGAGTACTTCTAGTATTCCACACACAAATAGACTTATCTAAACAAATATCCAAAATCAAACTTCGAAATCAACTAAAAACGCAACAAAAACATATGAAAACAAAACAAAAACAAGAAAACAGAGTTAAAAAAATGAAGAATCTCAAAACATTAGAGTTGTTTTATTCACGTAGAGAGAAAAAAAAATTGGGAAAATGGTGAAATATGGGTCTAAAAGCCTTTTATATACTGAACAAAGGTATTTAAGGAATTAATGGGTCTTCAATGGTAAATATTTAACAAAAATAGGTCTTTCTTGGAGATATATGAAAATATGAATTTTAAGTGTATAATACTTTGAGTATTGGGTCTTAAATGGTACTTTACCCTAAAATTTATATCCTATTAATAGTATAATTTCACATTAATTCATATAATATATAGTATGAATAATTATCTATACTATTAATAAATTATACTCTTTTCATTTTTTGGTTCTATTTTTACTCGTACTCTAATATTTGTTGATTTGTTGCTGTGTATACTTAATTTGATTTATTTGAAAATTGAAAAGAATACCAAATCAACCAAACAGCATACCAAATCGAAGCTCAAAACTGAACGTATAAGTATACTTATAGATCCAAATAACAGCTAGAAATTTAAGAAAAATCGTTTTTTTAATCTGAAAATAAAAATCTAAATATCACTACAAATAGAGATGAAAATTGAAAAAAAAATCACGATGATAGAGAGAATTCGTACATTAACAAGTGTATGTTGATGTCGTGGAAAATTTAAGTTAGAGAGATTTAGGGTTTTCAAAAAATAAAAGAGGCTCAATTTGGCAACTTTGGAGTTTTTATATGGATGATAGTTTTCTAAATATGTAGGATCTCACTATACCTAAAACTGATCTCGTTATAACCATATCTCATTATATAAAAAAAGCCTCATTTAACCTAGCTCCTGAATTAGAGAAACATCATTTCTCGTCGATTCTGAAAAAAAGTATCCCCAATCGAAACCCCTACAACAATTATAATTATTAAGTTCAGTCATTTTTTTCGTGCAAAATCCTAACCATAAATTATAGTTGCTCTTATATATGGTACGTGTTTTATAATAGTCCTTAATTTTTATTTTTGTATCTCACTTATCTTTCCTGTTTTAAAAATTTATATGATCATTAGAACGAAAAATGAGGACAAAAATAATACAAAACTTAAAATTTAGATGCATAAGACAATTTTTAAATTCCAAGTAATGGTACAAAATTTTAAAACATGAAACATGCGTTGAAGACGAAAGTTAAGATCAAAGACTTTGATACACGGGCTACGTGGGAACCAGCGGTAGGTTTTTAGCCCCGTCGATTATTCCTTTTTTTTTTCTGCTCGATCAAGCAGAAACCACAACATCTGACCCGCCGATGTCCGGGAGTCCGACCTATTTTTCGACTGCTGGCCTTTGTCGACGACGACAAGTGGGGACCGGAACCAACCTTCCGTACGGGCGGAGGTGGAAGAGGAGGAGCGGGCGAAGTCTGTGGAAGACGGGACAGAGATAGAGAAGTGGAAGGAATCGCTGGTGATTTCGTTGATCGTTCTACGGGATGGATCGTGGATTAAATGCGTCGAGCGAGACGAAAGCAGAGATCGTCGAGCTTATAACGCAACTCTACTCCAGTTCCAACCCAAGCTCTGAGTTTCTCGATGGAAAATGGATTCTCGCGTAAGCTCCAAGTCTTCTAGTCAAGATTCTGCTCCGTAATTGTTTAATGTCAATATGATTGCTTAGGGATTTAGAAGTATAATTAGGACTCCGTTTATCTTTCTAGCTATTTTTAAAGTAAAGTTGTGTTGATAAATAAGCAAGTTGTTTGCTTTTTGATGATCTATACCTTTTGCTTTTAACTTACAGCTTGGCTAGCCCACACTTATATTCAAAGCTATAAGCCAATATTTTTGTTTAAACAAGGTCTGGAGTTCGAACATTGTATCTAATATATGCAGTTTCCATAAAACTTATTAGATAGAGCTTTGCTTACCTTAACCTGCTATAATTTCGATTAGCCGGGGTAGCCCGGGTAACAGATGGTTAGATTCTTATCCTGAATTCTAATCTTATATCTTATATATATATATATGCAGTTTCGATATAAACTTAGTAGATAGAGGTTTGCTTATCATTAACCTGCTCTAATTTCGATGAGTCTGGTTATCCCGTATAACAGATGGCTACATTATTCTCCTGATTTCGAATAAGTTTAGTCACGTGTGAAGTAAAGTTATATTTTCTACTAGGTTCACCTTAAAACCATGCCATGAATTAGCTTAGTTCATTGTTACTCTTTTTGTTTTTATTTGGTTTTTCAACCTCTTCTTCAATTTTCTAGAACATGTACAAACTAGATTATTGTAAATATTATTAGTTGAGTTTACTTACTCAAGAGGTAAATATGAATGCATGTTCCAAATTGCGTGCATCTGTTTATGAATTGGGTAATTGTCCGTTGAAATGTGTGTCTGTAATTGTTAGCCTAGCAAATTTATTGACGAATTCTTGAGCTATGGCGAAAAATTGAACTGGAATTTCTAGAATTGTTTACAGACTGTATAAACGGCTATATGTATTTTTCTGACATTTAAAGTCTATGTTGGAATTGTAGGTACACGTCATTTGCAGGTTTGTTCCCGCTTTTGTTGAGGGTTCACTGCCTTTGGTGAAAGTGGTTAAGATATCACAAACAATAGATTCTGCCAATTTTTCTCTACAGAATTCTGTACAGTTTGCTGGTCCACTGGCTACTACTTTGATCAATGCCAACGACAAATCTGATCAATGCGTGCAGGTTATTAGCAATACTCTTCATCTCCTTCATAATTGACATTTCTTTTTTAAATTTTAGAGCTAATAACTTTGCTAGACAATCTCATAGAAACCCTTCAACGTTATATAGCTTAGGCATACCTGCAAACTTTGCAAAAATTCTATAACTGATTGTACTCCTAAATGTTCAAGAAATTTTATCATTAACATATTAATTAGAGTAGTTTCTGGAATTTTGATCAGAACTCATATATGAGTTTTATAAAAAAGAAAAGTATAATTAAGAGAATTATTTATGGTCCTCAATTTCATATTTAAAGAGGTTAAAATATAGTTTGGAATTCGGTAAACATATTTTTCACATGTTACACTTACAACCGACTCTGAGGGTAGCTCTTAATATATTCAAAACTTGAGGTTTTTCTGATGCAAATAAAATTTAAGGGTATATAGGCGAGACAAAGAACCAAGGTTAGGTTTATGTTATCAATCCGAATTGTAATAATATGATCACAGTTTAGAAAGTAGTAGTCTAGTAGAGAGAATTCTTTTTATCTCTGAACCAAATATGGAATGATAATTAAATTAAATTTTTATTTTTGTAGATCAAGTTTGTGGAGGGTATATTGGCACTCCCCAGCTGACTTACCCGAAAATATGGAATTTTTTGGCCAAAAGATTGATCTTACACCTATCAAAGACTCGCTCACATCTGTTCAAGACACAGCATTGTCAGTGGCAAAGACCATTTCTAGTCAACCACCAATGAAGTTCTCGTCGCCGAGTTGTAGTGTTAAGACATGGTTACTTACCACATATCTTGATGAAGATCTTTGTATTTCTTGGGGTGATGGGGGCTGTGTGTTTGTTCTTTTTAAAGAAGGCAGCTCCCTTCTAAAATAGTGAACATGCTTCAGTTCCTGCCTGTTTCGGTTTTACTATTATGTATATTTTTCAGCTACATATCAAAGAAAATAATGCTAGTACAGGTTTTTAGTCTTGTAAGAAATAAAAGCTATGAATACATAGATGATATTTACATGTATAGAGTAAGTAGGTTCTTGTTTGTATATACACAATGATATATTTAATAAACACTTGTCTGTATGTGTTTGTTTTTGCTTTTCTTTTTAATACTCTTTTAGCTGGTAAAGGGACAATCACTTCGAGACAATCAATGACTGATCTTATTTTGCAACTTGGATTTCTCTATTGTAAAAGCATCTTAAGATTTAGAAAGGAAGAATAAATAATCTGCAACAATTTTACCTCTTAGCCAATAAATGCTTTTAGTTTTGCACTGGTACAAGCTCTAGCTGGGTTTTCAAGGAGAAGTATATTAGGTGCATGAAAATGTTCTGGAAGAAAACATGTCTTTAAAAAATATGGTGACAAAAAAAAACACAACACTTGCCCTTATCCTGGAAGTTAAAGACCTGACCAAATCGTAAGTTTAGACCGATTCAATATGAGAAAGGCCGAAACAGTCGACAAAGAACCAATACTACAAAGTGTGAAGACTCCACAAATCACACGTACATAGTTAAACAAACGCTACAAGTCTTTATTTTCTGATACTCGGTCAGCGACCCAGCTTACAATATAAAAAACAAATCAGAGCAAACTTCGTAGAAAACCTCGAGTATGGTACAACGATACTCGAAGGAATTGAAAGACAAATAATAGCTCAACAAACCTCTTAGTTCGTTACTCTTTTCCATCTTGTTGGCCAAAATCATCTCGATCATGGACTCTCTAAAATCCTCTCTAGGATCAGAAGAACTCTTTTCTAATGCCACCATTACTACAAACTTAGTCTCTTCGCGTCGGCTTCTCTGTTTTCCTCTTATGACTTCGTCTAGTTTCTTCTGAACCATTTTGTGTTCTTCTAGGCTTGACTTCGATCTAATATGATTGGATTTTGAACTCTCCCTTTCCTCCGAAGAAGAGGAGACGCTATGTCTGCAGCTGAAACATAATTCTCTACAACCTCTCTGGTATTTGTTCTTGTGATATTTTGATGTTTTCATGTCTAGAAGTTTGTATTGAATTGTAAGCAAAATTCGATGATTTTATGAAAGATCACAAGTGGGTCAGGTTTGAAATGATTGTGTCCCTAGTTTACCCGTTGCATATTTAGACTTTAATCTATGCTCTTGTTACATATTTTAGTGTATTTTGATCAAGCAGTGGACATAATATCAGTCGTTTAAGATTTTTTCGTCAATATTGAGAAAAGTAATCATGATTTTGAAAGAATAAAAGAAAATAAATTTGATTGGTGGAGTTAATAACTTATACAATAAGCTAACTATTTTACTGGTTAAAAGTAGAATATATGTAATCAAAAATAGAAAAGATAAATATTATGAGACAAAATATTTCTTCTAGAAAAACACATATTATGAAACAAGTCGAAAAAGTGCAGAGGGCACACTTTGTACGAATATATTGTGATCAGCGAACTGAGATTAAGAGGCGGACTAAGAGGTAGAATTTCTGAGACGACTAATGGGTAGAATTTCTGGGGGCAATTTTTTTAATAACTAAATTGTTGATTGTTGGTCGGTCGAGTAGATATTTGAGACATAGTTCAGAAAGAATTGTGACAACTATTTCATTCTCAAAAATATAAACTCTGATCTTATCCGGCTAAAGTTTTAGGAGAACCACTCAACAAATTTTTTCAATCTTAAATAGATTACAAAACAATTAGATTACTATTCCCTACGCTTTCGACTGCATTATTGTTCAATTTCTATTTTATCTTACTCGAATCTAAAACCAAAAAATACTAAACGGTGTCTGCCAAATGAATTTATACCGGAAAAATAATAATAATTCACTTTCTAATATTACATGTAATGCAAACAAGGCCCGGTTCGCTAAGCTCTTGATTTCTAATCGCTCTAAAAAAAATTAGGTAGGCTTTCTTTTTTAAAGACGCAACCTACTAGACTTTAACTTTAAGGCTTCGGATGATTAGCTTAAGTGAACATACACTTAGCAAAGTCTTATCCATGTTGGGTCATTTAATAATTAAGAAAATCTGTTCTAGTTGTCCAATATCTCTTTTAGAGATTCTTCTGTTTCGGACCAAAAAATATGAGCCACAAATTCATAAATAGAAGTTTATGTGATTTGCAAATTATAAAACATGATTCTTGTTCTCTTAGTTGGATAATTAGACTGTTAAGTGAAGAGACAGTGCACATGTTCATGCAATGATCATTTTTAAAAAGGTAAAGCACTTCTATTTTGTTAATTAATAAGAGAAGATTCTGGTGTGCTATAACTTGATTTATTACCGGCATTGAGTTTTACATGTTCGAAACTAAGAGCTAATTTTATACTAGATGTAGACTCCAAGCTACTGAAGATGGAACGTGGGTTTGGTGTTGAGTTTGATTTCGGTTAAGGGATTCGGTCACTATTATAGACGAATTAGCTTTGATATGAAGTGTAAGAAATACTCATCGGATTTCTTACTTAACTTATTGAACCATGAAATTAAATCATCCTGTAATAATGCGGAATAAATACTTACAGGATGTAGACATTCTTTGATCTTCAGATTCCTGACTTGAAGCGGATGATCCGTGATCCTTTGTTAGGTTATCGATTCTTCTAAGAGATGACAACCAAAACACACTTTTGTAATTGATTCGAAGGAAGAATCAATTTGTTTTTCTTAAAGGATTTTTTCTCTCTCTGTATTTGATCTCGTTTCGTTAAAGAATGAGGAACTCATTCTTATATAGAACTGAAGTGAGAAAACGGTTCTTCTCTTTTAACCGTTTGTAACTTCCAGACGGTTACTTAATAAAGACCAGTCCTTATTAAATTGTCACCCTTAGGGACCATAACCCGGTATTATTTTGTTTTACAAAATAACCCCAAAACTTTACGTTTTGCTTAAGTTGTTTATTTCCGAATCCAATCCTTCACAGTATTCGGAATTAAACATGGTATCTATACAATTACCTCTATGATACATATTTTATCTACTAGTCCGTTCTTTTCTTTATGATTACTTTTATTGGACTAATATTAACGATAGTTCGATACATCGATAAGACATGTGACGGTCCAACTTAATGGAGAAATTCCAACAATCTCCCACTTGGATCATCATATGCTACTATAGGATGCATTCACTTAATGAACGTTCTAAATTTCTATCGTCACATAGATAACCTTAACAATCCCGTAAATGACTATTAACGACATAGGACTAAAGTCATCATCAATGCATTTCAAGCCGCAAATGGATGCATCAGTAATCACGATATCGCAACAATCAACTACATGGATCTATCATGGTGCATAGCATAAGAATAATATGAAATGTAATCTTACATATCTATTCTTAACTAGTCCCTCTTAATTGGAGGTCTACTTACAGCAGAGTACGAGTAATCAAAGATAAGAGCACACTGAAAACTTATATATAAATATGTTTGCATTAATGACCTTAAGTTCGCGAATATCATAATACAAACAAATTTAATAGCTTAATACAAACTCCCACTGAAACTAACAATCCTCTAAGTACACAACACCCATGTTAATGGTGTGTTCAATAAAAACTTTAGGTACTAATGCCTTCGTAAGAGGATCTGCTAACATCGAGTTTGTCCCTATGTGCTCCACACTGATTTGACCACTCTGTACTCTCTCTTTAACAGACATGAACTTGATATCTACATGTTTGGACTTAACCGAGCTCCTGTTACTGTTTGAATACTGAACTGCCGAGTTATTGTCACAATATAATCTAAGGGGTCTTTTTATCCCCTCTACGATTCGCAGTCCCGTGACAAAATTTCGCAGCCAAAGCGCCTGATTGGATGCCTCGAAACAAGCAACAAATTCCGCAGCCATAGTTGAAGATGCAATGAGTGTTTGTTTAACACTTTTCCATGATATTGCACCTCCCGCTAAAAGGAATATAATGCCTGAGGTTGAACGACGAGAATCCTCACATCCAGCGAAATCCGAGTCGGAATACCCTATGACCTCCAGTTTATCCGACTTCTTATATGTTAACCTGTGATGTTTCGTTTGTTGTAAATACCGGAGAACTCTTTTGACTGCTTTCCAGTGTTCCATCCCCGGATTACTTACGTATCTCCCTAACACACCCACCACAAAAGCAATATCTGGCCGTGTACAAACTTGAGCATATATCAGACTTCCAACAGCCAAAGCATATGGAACCTTTTGCATTTCCTCAATCTCAAGCATTGTCTTTGGGCATTGCTTAAGGCTAAACTTTTCACCTTTTGATATAGGGGTTTCCTTTCCTTTGCTGTTAGCCATCCCGTAACGTTGTAACATACTCTCAATATACGCCTTTTGTGATAAACTCAAAATTCCATGGGATCGATTCCTATGAATTTGAATTCCTAACACAAATGATGCATCACCAAGATCTTTCATATCGAATTTGTCCGAAAGAAATTTCTTGGTCGTATGTAACAATTCCTTATCGTTCGTGGCCAATAATATGTCATCAACATACAGCACTAGAAATATGAATTTACTCCCACTGAACTTTTGATACACACAATCCTCCACTGAATTTATCTCGAAACCAAATGAGACAATAACTTCAAGGAATTTTTTATACCAGTGTTGAGACGCTTGCTTGAGACCATAAATAGATTTCTTCAGTTTACATACTGTCGACTTTGGATCACCAAAGACAAAGTTTTCAGGTTGTAACATATAGATCATTTCCTCAATGTCTCCATTAAGAAAAGCGGTCTTTACATCCATTTGATGGAGCTCAAGGTCGAAGTGTACAACTAATGCCATGATTGTCCGAAAAGAATCCTTCGAAGAAACTAGAGAGCAGGTTTCTTTAAAGTCAATCCCTTCACGTTGAGTAAAACCCTTAGCTACGAGTCGCGCTTTATGCCTCTCCACATTACCCTTAGAATCTCGTTTGGTTTTAAAAATCCATTTACAACCAATCGGCTTCTTTCCCTCAGGTAGAACAAGCTCCCATACCGCGTTATCTTGCATTGATTTAAACTCTTCGTTCATTGTTTTAATCTATAAGTGAGAATCAGAACTTTTTATGGCATCACGAACACTTAAAGGATCGTTTTCTGTTGAACCATAAAATTCTTCATGTTCTTGAAGATACACTATATAGTCTGAAGATATAGCGCTCTTTCTTTCTCTAGTAGATCTACGCAAAGGCATAATTTCTTCATTTTGCACTTGAACTTCTTGAGGAGGTAGAGTTTGTTCTTCTTGAACAACTTCATTTTGCTCCATTGGAACAACATCGATAGGAGGAAGATTAACATCATCTTGAGTATCTATATGTTCTAACGAATCTGAAGTGATGATTGGCCTTCTAATTACCATATCATCATCTGACACTATAGTATCATTGTTAGAACCTTCATGAATCTCTATTGATTCTTCCTCAAAATGAATGTTCGTTACTAAATTCTTCCCCTCAAACTCTATATCCTCAAGGAATTTCGCTGTACCCGTCTCAAATATATTCTTTGTGGAAGGATCATAAAACTTAAAACCCCTACTGTGCTCGGGATATCCGATGAAATAACTACTAACCGTTTTGGAGTCCAATTTCTTTTCATTCGGCCTATAAGGCCTCGCTTCAGCTGGACATCCCCAAACATGTAAATGTTTTAAACTAGGTTTACGCCCAGTCCAAATTTCATACGGTGTCTTAGTAGTTGCTTTCGTCGAAACTCTATTAAGTAGGTAGGTCACACATTTTATTGCTTCTCCCCATAGTGATATAGGTAATGTTGAATGACTAATCATACTTCTTACCATATCCTTCAATGTACGGTTTCGTCTCTCAGATACTCCATTTATGTTGGGCGAACCCGGCATTGTATACTGAGGGACTATGCCACACTCTTCTAGGAACTTTGCAAACGGTCCATGACGTTGTTCACCTGAACCATCATATCTCCCGTAGTATTCACCACCACGGTCCGATCTGACGCACTTAATGTCTTTACCAAGTTGTTTTTCAGCTTCGGTCTTAAAGACTTTAAACTTGTTAATGGCCTCTGATTTTTCGTGAATGAGATATAGATACCCATATCGTGAAAAGTCGTCAATGAAAGATACAAAATATCGCTGGCCGTTCCATGATGCTGTAGGGAACGAACCGCAAATGTCTGTATGTATCAAATCCAAGACCCCTTTCGCTCTGTATGCATCTAATCGTTTCACTTTGGTCTGTTTTCCTTTTATACATTCAACGCAAACGTTGAAGTCCGAAAAATCCAGTTCACTTAATAAACCTTCTTAAACAAGCTTTTCAATTCTATTTCAAGAAATGTGACCTAATCGTTTGTGCCAAAGTTTTGCTGATTTTTCCATTTTACAATTTAGTTTTCCAGGTACATATACATTCATTATCTCTTTGTGATCCTTTATAGTATCCAATAAATACAAGTTATCATTTGCTATTAACTTTCCAGAACCAACAACATTACCATGTAAATAAAGACATAAACTTTCATTTCCAAATAGACAAGAATAACTTAATTTGTCCAACAACGGAAAAGAAATTAGGTTCCTTCGAAAAGAAGGTACATACAATACGTCTTTTAAATACAAAAAATGTCCACTGGTAAGCAACAAACGAAAATCACAAATAGAATGAACTAAACACGAACTGCCATCAGCTGTATAGATAGATGTTTCACCATCACTCAGGCTTCGGTTTCTTATCATACCCTGCAAAGAAATACAAACATGAGTTGTTGCTGCTGTATCAACCCACCAAGTATTTCTCGGCACTGAAACTAAATTGATCTGAGAACATACCATAGAAGTGAAAATACCTTTGGCTTTCATCATAGCCCTCCATTTTTCACATTCTTTCTTAAAGTGCCCCGGTTTCTTACAATGGAAGCAACACCCTTTACCAGACGTACCCTTATGCTTCTTTTGTCCCGAACCGGATGCATGTGCATCTGAACCTTCATACTTTCTCTTAATTCCCTTATCCACTTGAGCTTTCACCATTTTCACTTCTGGATGTTCTTGTTTCATCTTTTCCTCCTCTTGCGCTGCCTGAGAGATGAGCTCGTTGAGAGTCCATTTCTCGCGCTGACAGTTATAAGAAGTTTCAAAGTTCTTATACTGAGGAGGGAAAGAGTGAAAAGCAAAGCTTACCACAACATCTTCGGAAAGGTCAATCTTAAGTGCTTTCAGTTTGGAAGCGATGTTTGACATTTCCAAGATGTGCTCACGAACAGTCCCTTTGCCACGATATTTCATAGAGGCTAGCTTAATAAGCAGCGTCTTAATCTCTACTTTATCGTTCTTGGCAAAACATTTCTCTACCTCTTCGAGAAATATTTTCGCATTAGTGATCTCAGGTGGAACTGCACCACGGAATGCTAAAGGAATTGCTTGATTCATGATCCCTAGACTTATCTTGTTCGACTTTTCCCACGCCTCTGACTCTTTCTTCTCCGTAGGAGAACTGTCATCAGTCAGAGGTTTAGGTTCATCGATTCTTAATGCTAAGTCGTAATCATGGCACATCAAGTGCAGCAACATATCTTCTTTCCACAGCTCAAAGTTGCTCCCATTAAGTATGGGCGTCTTTTTGCCTTCCGGGTTATAAAAATACGAATTTGCTAACACAACAAACAACAAACAATAAATAGCAAAAAACATCACTTAACATATAATCTTCATAGTATTTAACAAATAAACATAGCATAATAAAATATACTCTTACAACATCAATAAGATACCTTTCGGCAAACATATTAATTTGTATATGTATGAGTTTGAGAATAATTAATGTTGATCATACTAATTGACTTAAGTAAGAAAATCTTCCTTTGGGCCGATTTTCCTAGTTCAATTTTCTTAATGATCAATTCACAAATAACTATCTCGTGTCTAAGATTAACTATGTCAAACATTAACCTTCCTTTGGGCCGATCAAAGTTTACATATTTGTCAATCAAAGACTTGTCAAAACTCTAAAATAATTAATTCAGCAATAGGGATCACTTTGGCGATATATTGAATCATTAATTATTTATCGAAGTTCGGACAACTTAAAACATGCTAATTATTTCGAAAAATACTATACGACTACCTTACTTAATATCCAAACTATTTCGTAGTCTATAAATTTATACCTTAAATTTATTATATTATAATATACCTGTAATTATATTAGGATATAATTCTTAAGGTATATTATAATATAACACTTATATATATTTAAATATTTATATATATAATAATCTTTAATTATATAATATAATTCTGATTTATATAATTCTTTAGTTATAATATGCAACTGTTCTCTGCTTTAACTTATTATTTAAGTATAGTCACTTCTTTTACATGTTTAACTGTGCCATACATGACTTCTGAAAGTAACCGTTACGTACACGACTTTCGAAAATAAAAGAACCACGCAACTTACGAAAATAAAGGAACCGAAGCTCACAACTTCCGAAAATAAAGGAGCACTTATAACTTTATATAATATATAACTCGAGTAACCTGCAAACTTAATTACACATTTATCGGCGGTTAGTGCACGTATATTTCGCCTATTCTTTAGGCGAATGTGAGTTCCTTACACTTAAAGTTACTAATAAAATTATATAATATATAATTTTATTAATAACTTCAGATTTTAATTTAATTATATTAATTATAGTAACCGCATACGGTACCTCTTAAATACATATATAATTATACCACCGTAATTGTTTAACTGTTTGTGTAATTTTCGATAACCGACATCACATCTAATATATAGATCTAATATATATGATCTAATTTTATAATCTAAAAAACTAAGAATTTAATTTCATGGTGGCTCTGATACCACTTGTAAGAAATACTAATCGGATTTTTTACTTAACTTATTGAACCATGAAATTAAATCATCCTGTAATAATGCGGAATAAATACTTACAGGATGTAGACATTCTTTGATCTTCAGATTCCTGACTTGAAGCAGATGATCCGTGATCCTTTGCTAGGTTATCGATTCTTCTAAGAGATGGCAACCAAAACACACTTTTGTAATTTATTCGAAGGAAGAATCAATTTTTTTTCTTAAAGGATTTTTTCTCTCTCTGTATTTGATCTCGTTTCTTTAAAGAATGAGGAACTCATTCTTATATAGAACTGAAGTGAGAAAACGGTTCTTCTCTTTTAACCGTCTGTAACTTCCAGACGGTTACTTAATGAAGACCAGTCCTTATTAAATTGCCACCCTTAGGGACCATAACCCGGTATTATTTTGTTTTACAAAATAACCCCAAAACTTTACGTTTTGCTTAAGTTGTTTATTTCCGAATCCAATCCTTCACAGTATTCGGAATTAAACCTGGTATCTATACAATTACCTCCATGATACATATTTTATCTACTAGTCCGTTCTTTTCTTTATGATTACTTTTATTGGACTAATATTAACGATAGTTCGATACATCGATAAGACATGTGACGGTCCAACTTAATGGAGAAATTCCAACATGAAGGGTTCGTCTACTGCAGGGAATCCGTTTTGTTTTGGGTCAAGGTTTGGCGTGTGATTTCGGTTTCAGTTTGAATAAATCTTTAAAGGAAGTTTGGCTAAAAACGAGTTCGGCTTCAAAAGGACTCAATTTCATAAAGTGGTTTGGTTCCGTGGGGCTCATATTTTCGGTTGTTCTTGGAAATCATCTCAATATAGGTTATGTATATTGGTTTCATTAATTATTAATGGACAATAGTTGATATGTAAAGATGATACAAGTTTATTGTAACTATTTTGGTGTACAATGCCGTCATAACCTTTGATATGAATGTTAACACAAGTTTGTTATATAACAATTTGATTTGTCATTTGATCATAGTCGTAGATTTGGATATAGGTACAAGTTTGATCTAAAAATTTTGGTTTGCTATCGTAAGCGTGATGTATGTTTGTGCTAATATATATGCTATTGAAGATCCTATATATATCGTGGATTGAAAA
Source organism: Limnanthes douglasii subsp. nivea (assembly GCA_036936605.1). NCBI lineage: Eukaryota > Viridiplantae > Streptophyta > Magnoliopsida > Brassicales > Limnanthaceae > Limnanthes > Limnanthes douglasii. Next base: position 129,358,079 of record JAUPFV010000004.1, read on the forward strand.
TTTTAAGAGAGAAAGTGACCATTAGTTAGTGAGAGAAATCGCTGAATGAATTTAGTGATTTTATAATCGATGAATTCTTAAGAGAGAATCGCTAAGAAAACATTGAGAGAAATACTTAGAGTTGAGAGAAACATGTGAAAACTTGTACTTTGTATATGAGAAGTTATGCACACAGAGTTTTAAATTCTATTTTATGTTCTTATAATTCTTTGAGATTGTTTCATCTATAAAATCAGATTTATTGTTTGTGCATATATGATTTCTCCATGATTTAAACCACGTAAATACTGTGTTGTTTGTTTTTCATTTTTGTTAAGTGTTTATACTTATATGAGCCAAATTGCCTAAGCCAAGTGCCAAAGAAAATTCCTAAACTTGTGTCAATCTAAAAGTTGATTCTCATTTCAGGTCTCCACCCGAGGATGATTTTCTAACAAGTGGCCTGATGCACATGTTGATCTATAAGTGGAAATAAAAATCAATTTGGTGGTCAATGTGAAGGAAGAAATACGAAGATTTGTGAAGATGAGTTCAATAAAATTTGATTCTGATATACTCACCAAAGATAATGATTTTAATATATGGAGAATTAAAATCAAGGCTCCTCTTGTACATAAGGGTACGAATAGGTAACAAACTCTCCCTAGGGCCAAAAGGGTGCGAATAGGTAACAAACTCGAACCTACCTTTAAACATGATTTACTTACCTTGTTACACTCAAACAAATATGTCTTTTCTTGGAGCACGAGTGACGTAAGAGGGGTCATCCAGTTAGTTATTTGTCATAAATTCTCTATTGACCGACGGGTAAGGCTGATCCGTTAGAAGCGGAGAGCATTTTCCTTTAAGAAAGCGGAGGTCATAGCTCGGGAAGTCGATAAACTCCTCTATTTAGGGAAAATTCGCAAGGAAAAATACCCGTTGTGGATGGAAAACCCAATATTTATCAAGAATAAAAGAGGGCAATGATGCATGTGCATAGATTTTATTAATCTCAACCAAACATGTCATAAGGACGCCTTCACCCTTCCCTGCATCGATCACCTTGTAGATGTGCGGCTTCAGGTAGTGAGTTCCTTTATTTTATGAGAATTTATTCAGGATACAGCCAAATCCAACCTTTATGCACCATAGAGATGAAGAACACACCACTTTCCAGGCCGAGAAAAGCTTATATTGCTAAACAGTATTATCATTTGGCCTTAAAAACGTAGGATCCACTTACTAACGGTTGGTAAATCAAATTTTTTTATAATTACATGATCATAATATGGAGGCCTATATCAACGTCATGCTAGTTAAGAGTAATACCAAGTGCCGCCAGCTCGAAGTCATGGCCGACATCTTCGTCATCCTGTGCCAATACAACCGTAACTTGAACCCCTCAAATGCACATTCAATGTCCGTAATGGTTAATTTTTAGAGTAAGTCGTCAGTAAAAGTGATATTGAGGTCGATTTAGTCCACTTACAGACTCTCATTCATATGGAACCCCCCGGAACATTAAGGAGATCTAGTGTTTAACCATACGGTTGGTCATCCTTTCTCAATTTGTCTTGTGGGCCTCTGACAAAAGCCATTCGCTCTTCAGCATGCTTAAAGAGGCCAAAATGTTTTCTTAGAAAGAAGAGTGCACCACTTCTTTCCAAAAACTCAGTGATTACTCAACTTCCCTATCGGCCCCTATGTATGGTGAGCCACTTTACCTCTATTTATCTACTTTAGATTGTGTAGTTAGCGGGGTATTGGTTAGGGAGCCGGATGGGGTACAACAACTGGTTTATTACGTCAACAAGTCTTTCTTAGATGCAAAAATAAGGTACCTCAATCTGGAGAAGTTATCCATCGGCTTAGTGGTGGCGGCGAGTAAGATGCGACTATATTCCCAAGGACACTCGGCTATCCTATGCCTATTCTTCCTCAACGAAAGTGTCTTCCAAAATCCAAACATCTCCGGTTGGTTGAGCAGATGGTGCATCAAGCTAGAGAAAAATAACATCTCATACGAACCTCGTGCTGCCATATAGGGCAAGGCGGTGGTTGACTTCATCAAAGAGCTCACCATCAGTCGGGTGGAAGACGAGAACTGCCCCGGCCCGGGAAGCGAAGCCTCCGCAAAATGGGTAATAGAAGCTGATGGAGTGACAGGGTCGACATTATGATGAGGACACCAAGCGGTAATGAGCTCAAAAAGGAAATCAATTACGAGGCCATTTTAAGAGGAATGAAGTTGCCCCATATATGTGAGACAAGGGTCATCCGCGTCTAATCTGATTCCAAGCTCGTTATAAATCAAGCTAATGGCCTCTTTGATATCAAACAAGAGACTATGTATGAGTACGTAGTCGCACTTTGAGAATGAGAGACTAAGTTTGATTGTGTTAGCTATGACCGAGTTACTCGACTATACAACTTAGTATCTTACTATCTTGCAAAAAAGGTCGTCTCGAGTGAAAATCACTTTATCATTGCACAACCTCGACCCAACAGTGTCTACAGGTACACCTGACACCCACATCTTATCAGTTACCACATGAGACGATTGGTAATAGGATTATTTGTCCTATTTACGAGATCACATGCTCCCTGAAGATAAGAGTGAAGCTTGCGCCATGCAGCTCTGAGCAGCTAAGTATAGCATGCTTGACAACGTCTTATATTAAAAGAACTCTATGATCCTATTATTGCGATACCTTAATCAAACTTAGGTAAGGGCATTACTCCAAGATTTGCATGAGGGGGAGGTCGGTGTCCATTGCGGCCAGCGGAGCTTGGTTCGACGCTTATTGCTTGCAGGTTACTACTGGTCGCGGATGTCGAGAGAACAGTGCAAGGATGCCATACCTGCCAACAAATTACCAATACTTGTCGCCCTCCCAAGTGAGCCAATGAGCATCACACCCGTCCCCTGACCCTTCGACAAGTGGGGCATTGATTTAGTAAGATCACTTCATATGGCCACTGACAAGCGGCAACATCTAATTGTAGCGATGGACTATTTCACCAAATAGGTGGAAGCCAAGGCATTTATCGTATCTGCACCCAGGAGGTTTGCGATTTCATGCCTTATCACATTCCAAAATGGTATATGAAAAAATTGTGTTTTTGTCAACACTTGTTTTCTTTTTACTTCTCCACTCAATAATTTCTTTGGGTACCTTTTCTGGCCATTATGTGAATAGGTTAATAACTAATACGTACTGGCTACGTAAAGAGCTCTACTGAGCTCGACCAATGCGATCGAACTATGAATGGTATATCGGCCATAATTTCGGGCTATGCAAGAGGCCATATTGTACTATGACCAATATGGTTACTTTTGCGATTAGGTTAAGTAAGCATAAGCTCGGGCTACGCAATGGGTCATACTGAGCGCTACACGACAGGTCTGTTATGCGATAGGCCAATGGGAAAAGACTTGTCAGGCTACGCAATATACCCCATTGTACCTCATCATTTTCTCATATACATCAACGATTTCCATATAAACCAATCATTTTGTACAAAAAATACTCAATTTTGCTACAATGCAATATTATACTTATATTCAACCATGTTCATGATACTTCATAATACTACCAAGGCTTAGTATACAAAGCACGCTCTATCTAAAAAATACATTCTTATCTAAAATAAGTTGTTTTATTTTCAAAATTCTACCACGACAAGCCTATATTTACATTAACGGAGGGATGGCTTCGCTCGAGCCCGTCTTTCCCCTTCGGTAAGATGTCCGGGAGGGAGGGGGGTCTCCTCTACCGTCTTCCTGCTCTTTGAAGCCGAGTTTATCCTCCTCTTTATGCTCTCTCTCTCTCTCCAGTAGATATTCCTCTTGGACCTCCCATATCTCCTTACCGAGTTGATTATCCTATTCCTCATACTCCTCCTCATCTGATATCTCGAGTCATCATTTGATGGTATGTATTTACTCAACTCAACCAGATACACCCTTGGATATTTCCTTAATATATCAAGTATGGTTTCCTTACGCGGTTATTCCAGCATCCCTACGGAAATATCCATCACTTATCTCTCCCTCTCATTCAGACCTGTTCATGCTCCTCTACAACATGCTTTTTAGTCTCCTCCGCTGTCGTTTTTGCCTCTAGAGCTTTTACCTTTAGGGTGGCATTCTCCAGCACCAACGTCGTCACCCTCCCTATCAGATCTTCGATCTTATCCGCTCGGACCGTCTTTTAGGATAATAACCTATCACTTTATACCATCAAGTCATTGTTTTGCGTAGTCTGCTTTTTGCTTTGGGAGATCAACGCGATCTTACTACTAATCAACTCCATCAACCGCTCATGTTTCCGTTTTTGTTATCTCGAACAACCGCTCGTGTTTTTGTTTTCTCCGTCTCAAACAACCGCCCGTGTTTCCGTTTTCTCCATCTCGAGCAACCGCTCGTGTTTCCGTTTTATCTTTGACCATTTTTTGAGTGCGCATCCTGGAGACCAATAAGTATGCGTGTACCTGGCCAGTTTGGTGATCAGCCCCCTAACCTAGCCAAAGAACATGTGTTATGGCTTCCAACTTTCCATAATCAGAAGGGATCATGTGGCGCTACGTCAATACCATCGAATCATGGTGGCTCTGCGTAATATTCGCATAATACATTAGTCTCATGCCTAATCAAGTTTGCATAAATCACATCATGCTTACAACTCTTGCCTCAATCGCTAGCTCCAATTTTCTTTGCAGAATATCTTTCATCGATATATTATCATAAAAATTCAGCTCATGGCAGTTCTTCAACTAGAAAAACATCATCATTAAGGGAACCGACATGGGAATATCAGTGGGCAGTCCATCCAGGTTCATGAGAGAGGATTGTTGAATACTCGACGGGCGACCGGGTTCACCTTTTTGGTATACATCAAGACTAGGCTCACTATATTCACCAACGATGACCCAGACCCAGCCACCTTCACCATCGGTTCCGACTGTTTGACCCAGTCAAAGGGGGGAGGGCAGCTTTGGCTGTCATACATCTTCTCGCGTGTCCGTTTTATTACCTTTATATCCTCCATATGTCTCTCCCTCATGATGGGGTATCATCCTTCTCACTAAGCTCAATTACCATAGGGTCGAGAGGGATTTTACATACACATCTAGGAGTTAAGAATTTTAGCCACCGAAGATCTCTTGGCTAGGGGCTCCTCCTCGTCCTTCTCATCCACTAAGGTCATCTTCTGCTCCATGAGCATACCCGTATCGGCTCCTTTTTGTGCCCTTCCGCCTGCCTCGTAGGGTTGCGTGTTACACCAGGTAGACTATCCACCCTCTTTTATCTACTGACTACTCTCCTTGATCTTCTTCGCGAGAAACGCAATCTCTTGTCGGGTTCACTTTTTTCCCTTAGCTACTTCCCCTTCCTTTCTTTTTTTAGGAACGTCAAAGCCCTCCCCAGTGATATTCTCATATAGATACCATTGAGGTATGAGGGCTTGAATCTGGGTGGCCATCACCATATCACCTGTCGCGTTTAGGGTTAATTTCCTCTTCTTTGATATCATCAATTTAGGTATCGACCACAAGCCGGAGAGTAAGTAGTTGACGGTTATGAACACTCGATCAAATTCCATTCCGAGTAAACTGTTGCTGACAACTTGTATAAATGAAGGCAAAGGCAGCCGCAAAATGCAATCGAAAAATGTGGTAAATAGGCAAATCTCATTTTCACGTCCTTGGTACAGTTGCTTCTTTGGATCCTGCAAACGACTATGTACCACGTCATGAAGGTTATACATCTTCTTGAACTCTTTGTGGGCCTCCTCCGTTAACTGTATATACTTAGGGGTAAATCATTCAAAGAACAAATCAAGAAACATCGGCTCTTTAATTGTTCATTGGCCGGACTACCAGTAAGGATAGCCTTCTTTGACTTTTTCTTCGCCGCCACTTTTGGGGACATGTTTCAGGTTAATGACTATAATTTACAAAGATTTCTATTAAAGCATTAGTGTAACAGGATATATGGGTTTTCGCATTGGAGGGCTACCAGACCAGAAACATCTGACCAAGACCTAAGCAGAGGACCGCAACCTTCTACCCTCGCAACCCCCGCATTGCACCAACAACCTAAGTAAATTAATAGAGAAAAATATGGACCAAGAAGCTTACATTTTTTTGAAGAAATCGTGTTCGTTCGCAAGCGATGGTGACGACGGTGATTGGATACATAGAGAGAGTGTTGTGGCGATCAACAATCTACAAGAAGCATAAAGCAATAAAATGTCTTTAATCTATAAATTCAGTATATTATACCCTTCCTCTACAAGATATCTGGTACACACCATTTAATCGAGATCAACGGTTGGTAATTTATGCCTTTTATTTTACTCAACACCCCCACGGTATTGTTTCTTCAACAAATGACAACCTCGGTGCTCTCCACATGGAAGGCCCCTTTGTATGTCTGAACTATAACGCGATAGGTATCGCGTTTTCACCACGTGTTGATCGAACCATACTATGCATTGTTTAGATCCTTCATGACACCAAATAGCTGGGATATCTCCCAACACTTTGAAAAACGTGTCTTGATCTTTGTGTGATTTTTCTATTTACCTCGTCTCATATTAATGTATTTATTCTTTTTGCTAACCCATAGTTGGGTACATGTCTATTAAAAAGATTAATGGAGATCCCTGATAAGGCAGTACCCCTCGGATTAGGCAAGATCTCGGGATATAATGAGGTAACAGTATATTAACGGTAAATAACGACCGATTCTAAGAGTTATGAGGGTAGTTACCGATCGGTTGTTGAAACCAAACCTCTCGCTAAATGACCTTTGCTACCCAAGGCACGGCATAACCCGATCGAGAGGAAATAATATAATCTCACCCCAGGGTTGGACGTCATCAAAGAATAAACAGCAGGAAACTAAGAGGGTAGTAGAGGACAACACCCTGAGGCGGGGCGTCATCAAAATAGAGGTTACCATAATCAGTCCCACTAATAGTAAATGAGGGCGACGTGGGCATTAATGACCCCGCAATTGTTCTATGCATTGAACACCATTTAAAAAAATGTAAAAAGGAGGTATATAATAAAGTAGTGGAGATCATGGTAGGAAAACTTGTATAAATAGATCACAAGAGATAGTGAAAATGACACTTCATTATAGAGATACCATTTTCTTTCTATCATTTTGGCATTACTTTATGAGGATTTTCCCTAACAAATTTGTTCTCGGGATTATAGCTCTTATAATTCTTGGTATACTCTTTATAAAATAATTTTTAAAAAACATCAAACATTTAAAATACCAAAAGATTACAAATTATTTCTTATTTTTTAGAATATATTATTCATTTTAAACTAAAAAATTCATCTCACAAATATTAAACTACTCTCACCTCCGAACATAACCATAGTCCTCTACACGTCCTCTCCAACAAGAGTGCAACAAAAATATAATTTTCCTAAAATATAAATCTAAAAACATCACAATGGAAGGAGAATATGAAAGAATTACGCAAAAAATCTTTAAAGACCTACTTAAAATATAATGTTGATATGATTTTTTTTATTTTAAAAATAAATTTGTAAATATAAAATTTCAAGTTATATAGTGCATATCTCGCATGAGTCGTGTAAAAATATAAGTTATTTATTTTAATTATTAACCATCGTATTTATTTGTTAAAACTGTGACAAAATAAAATATCTAATCTCACATGGACGATACGAGGACATGAGTTATTATTTTTAAATTATTAGTATTGTTCCCATTCAAATAATGCGAATTTTGATTTTTTGTCGTAAATAATGGGATAATAATGAAATTTGTTAACAAACAATAATTAGTAGTAATGCAATTTTTAGACGAACTTAGTAGTTATAATGTACATCAAAAGTTACATGTATTTTGTTACAAATGTTTTTGTCAACTTTATTATGGTAGTTAGATGCATTTGAAATATAATACGTAGTTTATATTATTTAATTATTATTTTTTCTTAACATTATATAAAATATATGTTTGATGTATATTTTCCTAAAATATTATATATATATATATATATATAGCATGCACACGCATTACATGAAAAGTATCATTACCACATTGTTACAACATGCGATAATTGAATTACATTACTAGTATAAGTTTTACAGTAGTAAAATTAAAAATACTCCTAAATTAATTTACTGTTGTAACGGTTATAAAATGTATTAAAAAAACATATTATCTAATGAAAAAAAATAGATGAATACATAAAAAATAGTTCTACGTTTTATAGTTTATGTAAAGTATACATGCGAATAATCATAACAAACCCATGATGTATTTGAAAGAACATTTATAAGCATATAAAATAAAAATGAAAAAGAAAATAGAATGTGGTAAATATATTTAAATGATGCCCTTCTACGTGATAATTTATATAGGATAAAAATCAACAATTTCAAAAATATTTTTGAAATATAAAACATATATAAGATTAAGAAAAACATGTCACATATTTCAAGGTTGTGTGACGAGTAAATTCGCTAAGTTGGACAAGTTAGAAGGATATGATTTTAGACGATGGTAGAAAATATGCATTTTCTGTTGACTACCTCAAGGTTATGTATGTCCCGAATACCCCCCTGGCCGGAGATCACTGAGAATGAAACGCTAGAACAAACAAGGAGACGCAACAAGTGGGAGAATGATGACTACATTTTCTGAGGCCACATATTAAATGGTATGTCTGATACTTTGTTTGATGTATACCAATATATCGAATCTGCAAAAAAGTTATGGGATTCTATTGAATCGAAATACATGCCTGAAGATGCTTCTAGTAGGAAGTTCCTGGTTAGTAATTTCATAAATTACAAAATGGTTGACTCTAGACCTATGATGGAAAAGTATAATGAACAACTACGAATTCTAGGTCAATTTGTCCAACACAATATGAAAATGGATGAATGTATTTCAGTGTCTTCTGTTATTGACAAATTGCCTTCTTCATGGAAGGATTTTAAACACACTCTAAAATACAACAAGGAAGAAATGACTTTAGTCGAACTTGGTAGTCTCTTTAAGATTGAAAAGTCTATAAGGGCTCAAGATGAAATAAGTAATCCTAAGGGTAAAAAACAAGTGGGAAACTTATCTATAAATAGGGCTGAAAGCAGCGGATTCTTTAAGAATACAAATACTAGATAAGGGGAATAAACAAAAGTTTAAAGGTAACAACAAAAATAATAATTTTTCCAACAAAAAACCTAAAATGACATGCTGGAAATGTGGCAAACCTGGTCACTTTAGGAGGGATTATCGAGTTAGAAAAGGCAAAAATAATGTTGGTCCAAGTGGGAACAATGCTGGTCCAAATGGAAACAATGCTGGTTCAAGTGGATTTAAGGATCCTGAAAAGCAACAAGGTCAGATTTTATTTCAGAATATTAATTCTGGCCAGAATTATACATCTCTAATATCTGAAGCATTTTATGTGCAGGATGATGATGTTGCTTGGTGGGTTGATTTGGGGCAACAAGTCATGTATGTAAAGATCTTCGATGGTTCACTAATTTTCAACCGATTGAAGATGGATCTTCACTTAAGATGGAAATACTGATACCGAACCAATTAAAGGACTAGGAAATGTTAAATTATTATTTACTTCTGAAAAATACATATTATTAAACAATGTATTGTATGTTCCTGGGATTTTAAAGAATCTTTTGTCTGGTGTTGTTTTAAACAATTGTGGTTTCAAACAAGTGTATGAAAGTGGCAAATATGTATTATCAAAATATGGTGTATTTATAGGATTCAGATATTTGTGTAATTGTATGTTTATGTTAATTATTAATATTTTATTCCAAAATGATGTTGTTTGTATGGCTTTTACTAGTATATGTAGAAATTTGAATAAAACTGAATTATGGCATACTAGATTAGGACATGTTCATTATGGAAGAATAAAAGACATGTCGAAAATGAACATTATATCTCATATTGATGCAAACAATGAAAAATGTAAAACTTGCATGTTAACTAAGAAAACTAGAAAACTTTTGATAATGTTAACCGAGTTTCCAAAATATTAGAACTAGTACATAGTGCTTAATGTGATTTCCGTGCTACACCTTCGTTAGGAAATAAAAAGTATGTTATTACTTTTATTTTTGATGCATTCTAGATATTTTTACATTTATTTGTTGCATGCTAAAATGAAGCTCTTTATAAGTTTAAAATATATAAAGAAGATGTAGAGCTACATAAGAATGATTTGATTAAACATCTATGTAGGAATAGAGGAGGTGAATATTATGATCGTATATATTTTTAGTCTACTTGTATAATTCATCAAACCACAACTCCTTATACACCACAATAAAATGGTATAGCTGAAAGGAAGAATAGAACTTTGAAAGAGATAGTTAATTCCATGTTGTCCTATTCGGGTTTCAGTGAAGGATTTTGGGGTGAGGCTATGTTAACAACCTTTTATTTATTGAATCGTATTCCTACTAAAAGGAATAAGATGACACCATATGAGCTTTGTTTTAAGAAGCCTCCAACACTGAATTATTTGAGAGTTTGGGGTTGTAGAGCAGTTGTAAGACTCACTTAACCCAAAAGGAAAATTTTAGGTGAAAAATGTATAGATTGTATCTTCATTGGACATGCTAAGCATTCTGTTGCATATAGGTTCTATATACTAGAATCTAATGACTATATATCGGTGGACATTGTTATCGAGTCAAGATATGAAATATTTGATGAAGAAAGATTTACTTCTATACCTAGACCTAGAGATAATATTCAGAACTCTTTAAATAGAAACTCAATTTAAACTTAAAATATATAAAGTGGTACTATTTCTGTACCTGAACCTTATGACCCAAGGAGAAGTACTAGAGCTAGAAAAGCTAAGTCATTCGGATCTGATTTTTAACTTTATTTAGTTGAAGGGTCAAGAGATAAGATTGACTACCAATATCAATATTGTTCTGTTATTGAAGATTATCCGAGGAATTTTAGTGATGCTATGGCATCAAGGGATGCTGAATTTTGGAAAGAAGCTATCCAAGATTAGATAAAGTCTATCATGCATAATAATACATGGGAGTTAGCTGATTTACCTCCTGGTTGCAAATCATTGGGAAATAGATGGATCTTTAAACGAAAAATGATAGTAGATGGTACTATTAAAAGGTATAAAGCTAGATTGGTAATCCATGGATTTAGACAAAGAGAAGGAATTGACTTCTTTGATACTTATGTTTCGGTTGCTAGGATTTCCACTATTAGATTGTTGATTGCTCTTGCATCTGTATACAATCTTGTAATTCATCAAATGAATGTTATAACTGCATTCTTGAATGGTGATTTGGATAAAGAGATTTATATGAAACAACCAGAAGGGTTTGTTATTCCTGGTTGTGAAAACAAGGTATGCAAGTTGAAAAAATATTTGTATTGTTTGAAACAAGCACCAAAAGATTGACATCAAAAATTTGATAATGTAATATTGTTTAATGGATTTATTCTTAACCAAGTAGACAAGTGTGTATATAGAAAAATTGATAATTCTGGTAAAGGAGTTATGATTTGTCTATGTGGGGATGATATGTTGATTTTTATCTTTGACCAAAATTAGGTTGATGAAACGAATAAATTCTTATCATCTAATTTTGAGATGAAGGATTCCGGGAAAGCTGAAATGATTCACTATATTGAGAAGATATTGAATAAATTTAATTTTAAAGATTTTTCTCCGGTAAGCTCACCTATGGAACCTAGTCATAAGCTTCTACCTAATAAAGGTGCTGTTGTATCTCAAATTGAATACTCAAGAGCCATCGGGTGCTTTATGTATTCCATGACTAGCATTAGGCCGGATATGCTTTTGTTGTTGGAAAACTTAGTAGATATACTAGAAATTCTAGTTCACGTCATTGGCAAGCTTTAAATCGAGTATTCAAGTATTTGAAATGAGCCATGAATTATGGTTTAACTTATACTGGATTTCTTTCTGTACTTGAAAGATATTCAGACGCGAGTTACATTTCCAATATGGAAGATCATTCTTCCACAAGTGGATGGGTATTTCTGTTTGGGAAAGGTGATATTTCTTGGGCATCTAAGAAACAAACTTGTATTACTGATTCAACAATGAAATCAGAGTTTGTGGCATTAGCAGCAGCGAGTAAAGAAGTTGAGTGGCTAAGAAATTTAATGTACGAAACTTTGTTGTGGCCCAAACCGATATCACCTATATCTATCAGATGTGATAGTGAAGTTGCCTTTGCTAATATCTATAGACAAGTTTACAAAGGCAGGTCTAAACACTTAGATGTGAGACACAATATGATTCGTGGGCGTACCACGCATGATGTTATTTCAGTAGAGTTTGTGAGAACTCAATATAACTTAGCCGATTATTTAACCAAAGGGTTAAGTAGAGATCTTGTGCACAAATCGGCTATTGGGATGAGATTAAAGTCCATCTGAAATCTCTCATGTTGAGATACCCAATTCCCATCTAATATAACATTAGGTGTTGAATACAATGTGGAAAGCTTAACATCTAGAGATTGGAACACATTTGTATATCATCCCAAGGTATGTGTTCAGACTTGCAAGTTGTGAAGGTTGAAGATTATCTTCTTAATAGTTCTTTTGAAAACTTGCATATGCAGGTGAAAGAGAAAAAGAATTACCTATTTGAGCATGCAGTTTAGCCGCTTCAAGAAGCTATGACTTGGCTTTGATATGCTTAAGAAGGATAAAAAGATAAGGCTAGTAAAAGATAATGTCAAGTAAGAACAAGTGAGAATGTAAATTTATGTGTATATTATCTTCGTGTATTCATTATGAATAGTAAAGGTTCAATCATTTGTGATACCTTGATATTCGGATATTTGGAATGTGTAATATACTAATGTGAAATTCAATCGTTGCGATATTTTATTTAGGCATAATTTTGTTAATTGTTGTGATTGTGTTTAGTTGATTATGAATTACACTAAAATGGGGGAAGATTGTCTAATATTTTAGTGTAATTGGATCGACTAGTCGACCACTTTAATCATGATATATTATCAAACAAGTCGTAGAGTGCGGAGTACACGCTTGTTAAATTATATTATGATTAACATGGTTCAAGGGGCGGAGCATAACAAGTCAACAGAATTTTAAAATTTGAAATTTGAACGTTTTATTCAAATTTGAAATTTGAGCCGTTTTTAATAAAAAAATCTCGTTGATCTTATCTACCCCTAACTACCTTAACCGCCAAACCTATTTTTGTTGGTCGAATTGCTTAATGTATGGGTTCTGTTGTAAAAACGAAACACGTCAATATATCATTCTCTCTATTAAACAAATATCTATGATTTTATCCAGTTGAGAATTTTTGGAGAACCCCCAAAATATTTCAATTAGAAATTATTTTACAAGACTTCAGAGAATTATCCGAAAATCATCAAACATTGTTTCTAAAAAATAATTGAAATAATCTGTTCTTGTGTATGAAGATCGAGATGACGAACGGCGGAGAATCAGCGAAGGAGATGACAAGTAAATTCGCTAAGTTAGACAAGTTCAAAGGACATGATTTCAGACGATGGCAGAAAAAAGATGCATATTCTGTTGACTACTCTCAAGATTGTGTATGTCCTGAGTACCCCCTTGGTTGGAGATCACTAAGAATGAAATGCTGGAACAAACAAGGAGATACAGCAAGTGGAAGAATGATGAATACATTTCCCGAGGCCACATATTAAACGATATGTCTTATGCTTTGTTTGATGTATACCAAAATGTCGAATTTGTAAAAGAGTTATGGGATTCTATTGAATTGAAATACATGGTCGAAGATGCTTCTAGTAGGAAGGTCCATATGTGGACGGCGGATTATTTAAGGTTGTTCATGCGATCTCCTGCTTTTTATGCGTGAAAAAAATCATAAATCCACCGCGACCGAACCATTTTCGGTTTTTTTCAAAATATTCTTACAGATAAGTTTTATTTTATTATCTCATTAAGTTTATTAAAATTATTTATTTAATTCATATCATTCAGTAACTCAGTGAATATTTAAATTATATGTATATATATAGCGAATAAATAATATACTAATAGACATAACAAGTTAAAAAAATAATTTTAAAATATAAATAAGTTTTACGTATGCGTTAAATAAATATTTTCAAATTCATAAATAAGTATTTAATTCTTCATTAAATAATGTGTTATATTTAATTAACATTAGTAAAACTTTTAATAACAAGACAGATTATAAATTTAAATTAATTTTAAAATATAAATTAAATATTAATTTATGTATAAATATTTACGAGCGTCGAATTAATTATTTATTAATATGTTAATAAATGACATTGTTAATCTATTATTTATATTAATAACAAATCTCCATCTCCAAAACAAAAATGACTGTAGACTAAGTGATCTCCAAAATAGAACACCAAATAAATCTCCATCTCCATGATAAAAAAAAGGTTATAAGCCAAGTGCATTTTTCTCCGTACTAGAACGTTAAGTGATCTCCAAAATAAAAATCTATCTCCACTATAAAAATGGCTATAAGCCTAGTGATCTCCATCTACATGATAGAAAAAAGTCTATAAGTTAAATGATCTCCATTTCTACGACAGAAATGGCTATAGGCCAAGTAAATCTCATCTCCATGTTAGAAAAGGCTATAAGCCAAAATAATCTTCATCTCTATGATAAAAAGGCTATAAGCCAAAATGATCTCCCTCTCCACAATAAAAAATGTTGAACATCAAATGGTCTCCATCTTCGTGTGTGTTTATACTTATTTTATGTAACTCTGTCACAAGGTCATGGACCACGCCTAAACGGCTAGGCAATAGGGGCCATACTGTGCCACACTTAGACAAGATCTAATAAATATGACAAACGGGCTCATTGGCCATGCCGGCTGGGCTATGTTAACGGGCCATACTGTGTTCAATAACGCACTCAGGTATTAATAAATGCAAACTACTCCAAGCCCACTGGGTCACGCAAATGGCCGAACTGGTCGCTCCGCGAACTCAACTATGGCCACTTTGTTAACCATAAGTTACGCAATGAGCCCCACTGTGCTCGGTCTTGCAGAAAAAGTTTAAAGGTAAACAAGTAAAAAGTATAAACACACATCCTCCATACATATCTCCAACAAAATATTCTCCAGTGATCAATACAAAATGTTATTCAGCAATAAGTAATGTATAGAAATACAAACCAACAAAACAACATCACCGGCCACAAAAAATACAAAGTATTTTCTCTATCACCAGGTCCACGACATCTACAACATACATCAATATATAGTCTTCACTTCATCCTTCACCAAAAACTAGGGGGGACTACACATCTATGTCAACCTTATCCAACAAAAATCAAAGCATGTCGAAGAAGCAGGTAACATCTTAGCAGCCTACTAATTGTTAGATGTACTCTTTTCCTTTGGCAAAATAGAGCTTTTTATCCTCAAGGGAGGTTTCAGCCGGCAAAGGTTTTTAACGAGGCACGAACAATTTAGTACGAACCAAGTTGGATTCGTCTCCAACAACAGTTCGGCTAGGAAAATTAATATATATAACCAAGACTTATGAATTTTCGGAGTCTAGCCGACATTGATGGCATAGTTTCTTCGACATGCTCAGTGGCGTCTTAGCAAAAAAGATAAACGAAGACAGAGCTATGACAACTGACAAAATAAAAGCGAATAAGCTCCCTCAAAAGTAAAGAAGATTACACTATCTGGATATTATATGTGACTATTATATAGTCCTTAAGTTTTGCTACACTTCAACTCAAGGACTATGGGGGACTCCTGATGAGGCAATGTTATGTATAAAAATATCCGGATAAAAATACAATTTATCTGTAATTTAATTAGGCTTTATTATTGTATATTTATTATTTATATTTTGTAACGAATATAAATAAATAAATAGAAAAGTATATGTAATAAATAGAAATAAATAAGGGAGACTAAATGTCACATAGAAGGCCTATAAATAGGATTCGAGCTCCATATGTAAAGTATCCAAAAAACATACAATACAATTACAATTTTTCCTTCTTTTTCTCTCTATATTTCGTTTATTTTCTCTCTTTTTCCATATCCGAATGATTTCCATATCAGAATGATTTAGGTAATTTGTTAAGAAATTTATCCTTATCACTTTCTTCATTGTTTGAAATCGATGATAAATTTTGTTTTTCTACTCCTTTTATTTTCATTACTATTGAATGTTGATTTTCATGTTTTGATTGATCATTTTTTTTAGTTCAAGAAAGGATCGATCGGTTGTGGTTTATAAATTTTAGAGTTTTAGTTTATGGTTTGATTTCATATATATTGTAAGTTATTGATCTACTCGTATGGTTATTGAAGTTTTGAATGATGTGGAATGTAAACATACTTTAGAGAATTAATGAAGTGCTAGTTTCAATGGGTGACTCATTGTACTAGGTGATGTAAAATAAAAATAGGTTGTGTTTTTGTTTGTTAGATTATCCGATTTAATTATAAAGTTTTAAAAAAAATTGAAAATTTGCAGGGTCGTCTGAACTACAACTGCGAAATATAAAAAAGACAGTCGAATTGCAAAATACAAAATAAAAGTCAAATACATTGTGAAACATAAACAAAAAATGAATTACGAACCGCTGAATGAGAAAATGAAGTAATGTTTTTTAATCACGAAATAAAGGTCAAATGAATTCTAAAACATTAGCAAAAAAATAAATTTTGAAACATGAGAAAAAATGAATTGCAAACTTCGAAATGTAAAATAAGGATTCTTTTTTTTCTCTAAATTATAAATTCGAAATACGGGTTAAATGAATTGTGAGACATGAACAAAAATAGAAACATGAACAAAATAATAATTGTAAAATATATAATAAAAGTTAACTAAAGAAAAAAAATTGAATTACAAAATGCAAAATAATGGTTAAATAAATTGTGAAATATGAGAAAAAAATTACAAAATGCAAAATAAGGGTTAACTATATAACAAAATTGAATTATGAAATATAAAATAAATTTTAAATAAATTATGAATTATGAACAAAAATGAATTGTAAAACATGAAAAAAAAATTGAATTATGAAATACAAAATTCGAATAAGGGTTAAAAAAATCAAAATGGAAAATAAGGGTTAAATAAAATCTGAAACATGAGTTGAATGAAATGTGAAATAAGGGTTAACTGATTTTTTTAATCACAAAATATGAAATATGGTTTAAATGAATTGAAAAATGTAAAATGTGAAATAAAGATTACCTGATAAAACAATTTGAACTGTGAAATGTGAAATAAGGTTTAAATGAAATGTGAAACATAAACAAAAAAAAATAAAAATGAACTACTAAATGTTTTTTTTTTAAATTGTGAATTGCAAAATAAGGTTTAAACGAATTGTAAAATATGAAATAAGACACATTTCACAATTAATTTCAATCTTTATTTCATAATTTGGTGTAGAGAAAAAATAAGAAAATTTGTTCATCTTAAAAATAAAGCGAGTTGTATATTCAGATATTTTTTCACGGGTTATAGTTTGAAAATTACGGAGTTTAGAATTATTAAACACAAAAAATGATACATATAGTTTAAAACTTACGGAGTTTATAAATTTTAAACACGAAAAATGGTACTTCTAGTATAAGAGTTGGTTGAGGTGAATGTTACCGACTTGTATTTTCTGAGTATTAACTGATAATTAGAAAGTTAGTTAAGTGTCTATTGATAATTGACTATATATATAAGTCAAACTAATTATTTTTAATAATTTATAAATATGTAAGTATACATTTAAATTTAAACACCTTAATAGGCCGAGTCAACTCAAATTTGAACTGTTTTTTGAGACAATTACACACACAAATAAAACCAACCTCGAAAATGTAAGGTAACTACTCAATTTCTTTGGATATTATTAATTTTATGATGTGAGGGATTTAGTGTCCAGTTCAATTTTTCACATAATATTAACACAATTCAATAAAGCTAGACTAATATGTGTTGAGGAAAAAACGCATGTGGATTGTTTGGACATCATATTATTTTCCTTAAGTGTGCAAGTTGCCTAGAAGAATAATATAGAAGTATTGCATCTCATTAGATATGTTTGGAAAACAAATTACACTACTTTATGCATGCAAGTTGTCTAGAGATATAATATAAAACAATTGCATCTTGTTAGATATTTTTGGAAAATAAATTACACTACATTATGTGTATTCATTGTATATAATAATATTTTCCAACAAAAAAATCAAGATGATTGGTTATTTGATACTTAACTATAATATGGATCATATCCTCCATATTGTCGTAGTGATTAATCAAATACTAGATCTAAAAACATATCGCGTTATTTTTCCTACAAAAATGATTATGATAAAGACTATGAATAAACGTGTTCTAAAAAGTAGTCAATAATTTGAGAAAAAAATCATATTTTGAACATGTCCTCCAGCAAAAAGATTATACAAGTACACTAAATATTCTTAACCATATTAGATCGGGTACACTTAGGAGTACCAAAGAAATATAGCAACAATGACAAGTTAAAATAAATGTTTTATAACAATAGTAAACCTAACAAGAACAATAGTAGGTCGTCAAGAATACCAAGGTGACAAAAGTGCAAAAAAGATCGTAGATGTTCGTAGTAGCTGGAAAAAATATTGTATATAAGGAAAATATGTTGTGGGGTGTTTATTATTGCTCATTAATAAGGTTGTAGACGTAAAGAAATATGAACACTATGGGATCTCGATCGTCGCTATTTGTCTAATCAACGTTAATGGTTGCACGTGAAACGATAACTAACAGTAGAAATTCTATCGAGATCACTTTTGTATGATTGACTTTATGATGAAAGAGAAAAATGATGTCAAACTATTCATATTCAAATATATTTTTATCCGTGACTTTTTTAAAAAATTAGACTATATTACATGATATTTGTTGTGTGATTATGAATGTAAATGTTCTCAACAAAATTATTAAAAAAAAATCGTACAAACTTTGCAAATTGCACAAACAATACGTGTCTAACTTTAAATATTTATTTTTTACATTCAATGACAAAATCTAAATATAGATGCAAAAGGTGATAATACACGTACCCAATAATTCAAAACCTCACAAAAACGTATAAAAATAACTAGAATTGAACAAAATCGATGTTTTTTAATTTTAATATACAATGATGGTGTAGCTTAATTAACAAAACCAAAATCAATCACAAAATATGAATATAAATTAGGAAATAATTTGGAAATGATATACTATTTTATATTAACTTTTGATGTGCAAAATTCTTTAAAAAATGAATATAAAAATATGAGATTGAATTCATTTATATATATATATATATATATATAGTTTTTTCTTATCAAAGTTGAATTGGTATTTTTGTAAACGATATATTGAATACTTTGAACGAAAACTCAATCAATGCTAAAAATTTGAATTATATAAAATTAGGATATATATAGTTTTTTTAAATAATTTGATAAAACATTAATATTTGATGAATAATTATTATGTAATAAACTTATATATAAATCATGAAAGATATAATCTCGCTCAAAGAATATTATACCAAACAAATGTTAAATTTAAAATAATTACGAGTTTTCAAAATTATATGATTTGATTATATTTTTCGAGTTTCATACTTCAACCTTATGATGTATTATATTCTTATTGATACGATTATAGTTATGTCATATTTTTTAACCAAAATTACTACGATTTCATCTTCATTTATTAATCTTGTTTGTGTAAATGGATACCAACACATTTAGCATTAAATTATCTTATATATATATATATATATATATATATATATATATATATATATATATATATAATATCATACTAAAGGATATGCGCGCGGATCTACAACTCTCCTTCTTACTCTTAAAATAACTTGATCATAAATAGAGACTTCGACTATCCCAATTTTTTTTATTGATATTTAAGTTTTACATCTTGCATATTGTTGCATCTCGAACCTAAGAGGTGCTAATATAACACTACAAACAAAATACTACGTTTTTATATAACTAAAAATAGAAAGATGAACCCTTACATCATATAAATACACGTCGAAGAAGAGTTTAGACTTTCAACTTGAAAGTGTATGAACATAAATAGAACCTAAATACAACCAAAGTATCTATATGAGTTTAAATTTACAATCATCCACGGATGTACAAACTCGGTCAGTGGTAACAAAACAATACCAACTACCTAATAAGGTTCGTCGCATGACCAGGTAAGTCACGACTGTAACTGTATATATTACATGAACATAAAATTTGTAATGGTAAGCATCATCACTCACCACATATAAATAATAAAACATATAGATAAGACAAATATACTCGTAGAAACCTTGAAGATCTTATCATGTATGCAATGATGAATAAATCAAATTATGTATCCGTCATTCACACAAGACTAACACCATCCACGCAAGACCTCATATTGTCAACATGACCGCACTCATCACCCATGAAGGACCAGCACCATCCACACATGACCTTATATCGTCCACATATGACCACATTTATGAGTGTTCCTACAAATATGATGCACACTCCTATTTCAAGTTCACATTATCGTATAGTATTGTATATCTCAAATATCATTTAAATAAATAAATAAACATAAAATAAATATACTCGCATTATCAATATTATATCATTTACCCGAAGAAAAAAGATCAAACCCACTAAAAAGTGTTTAACGACGCTTACAAGTGTTCGTGTTCTCATCTTTGAGATAAAACTTTGCTCGCCTTTGAACTTGAATACAAATTGAAATCATTAAATGTATTTATCCTATCTTTTCCTATCAAAACTTTTTTCCATTAACTTATTCTATCCATATATATATTAATTATCTTATATGACTTAGTTGACTAAGAATCATGGTTAGTCATCAGAGTTGGTTATTTATCTTAAAACATTCAGTGAAGTTACATTTGTATCAAAACGGCCAATTTTTTTGATATTTTTTTGAATCTATGGTGACTCGCGGTTGGTGAGGGTAAAAAGTATTATGAGGGTATAAATGGAAGATATTTTGGTAATTCGGTATTTAATATTTTTGTAGAGAGTAGCTAGAGAAAATTGTTTGAATTTAATAGTATCAGAAAAGTCTAACCCATTTAATGTGGTTGCTTTGGGTATTTTTAGCTTTTCTAAGACCCATGGGTCGTCTGGGTCTGATCTTATATTCGGGTCAATTACATCATCCCCCAAGCCTCAAAACTACAATTTTAGGCACATAGCTTAGTCATCGATCCACTTAGGTTACTATTGTTTATCTGAATTTCAGTTATTCGGTCCAAACTACCCTAAGAATCGCTATAATACACCTCCAACGATATCTGATCCGATCATATAGCCCCCTTAGCTTCTTCCGAAAGGCTTTGTAAGAGCTGAACATGATAGATAATATTTGATCTGCTTTCGAGGGATTGGAAGGGTGTTAAAATCTATGGATTGGAGAGAGGATTTTTTTAAATCAGATATGGTCTTACTATTACATGAGACGTTTCCTAAACTATATATTAGGAAACTATGGAATTTTGTGTCATTCGAAGAAATCCCTTTCCATACGATGGCAGCAAGTGATAAGTATAATTATTCCTCAGACGACTCTGAATCTGTTGATGAAGCTGAGAAAGATTCAGATGTGAATCAAGAAGAAAAAAGATAAGGCAATGTTGAGAAGATAACCGAGGGGAACGAGCCACAAGGTTAACTACTTTTACTGTGTTTTTGTTTTTAAGTTAAATTCCTTGGAATATGCAAGGCATTCTGTTGTTCTATTCCGATATTACTTTTGAAAAAGTTCTTAGATGGCCAAGTTATTTTGTTGTTTCTTGGATCGGATTTATTTCTTTAAAAGTTCCTTAGAAGGCCAAGGCATTTTGTTGTGATGTAGATCAGATATCGTTAATGACCTATCAACATTTTATTCTATCTTTACCTTTATTTACTTTGCATTTTTCTTTGTCTTCTTTTATACTTCTGCTAATATATGTTCATATTTAAAGATGATAAAACCACATCTATATATTAAATCCGACCCATACATTTAAAAAAGTAATTTATTTAAATAAATTAAACTCTTAGTTATTCTAACATTTATCTGAGCCATTCAAAGGTAATCAATTTGAAAGTAATACATATTTAATAAGTCTTTAATTCACTCGATCCACTCAAAGGTAATCTTATTTGAAGGCCTCAAGTGTTTAATAGGTCCTTAGTTCATCTGATCCACTCAAAGGTAATCTATTTGAGGGCACCAAGTGTTTAATAGGTCTTTAATTCATCTGATTCACTCCAAGGTAATTCATTTGAGGTTATCAAGTGTTTAATACGTCTTTAATTCATCTGATCCACTCAAAGCTAATCTATTTGAGAGAATCAAGTGTTTAATATGCCTGTAATTCATCCAAAATTTAAATCATCTTATACACTTAAATGCAATTTCATTTAAAAGGAAAAGGATAATATATTAACTGAGATCTGGAAACCTCATTAAAACCTCCCCGTGCAACCAGGGTAGGAAAGAGTATGCCCCAAATATTTAAATTAAAGTAAAACAAAGTAAATATTTACAAGGTGAATTTATTCTAAGTATAACCTGAGATGCTCAGCATTCCAATGATGTTTTTATAAGCTGTCTTCTTTGTTTGGAATCTTGTATGTTCTTTGTTTGACTTTCTCACATATAACGTATGGTTCTTCTCAATTTGGAGCCAGTTTTCCGAACGACTTCTTTTTCCTACTTGAAAATCTCTCCTTTTTACTTTGGACGCATACTCAATCCTCATCAAATCTTAATAATGTGTATTTCTCAAATGTGTTTTCACTTTTTTTTTCTTCAATTAAATCCAACTAAGTCCTCACAGTTTTCTTATTCTTTCTTTTGGAATAATTTTTAACTCTAAAGAAAGGAAGAGTATATTCTATAGGTGTGATAGCATCCATCTCGTAAACTAGATAAAATGAGGACTATTGCGTGGCTATATGAGGAGTAGTTTGGTATACCCATAGTACTTCTTGCAAGTAACTTGGCCATTTCCCAGCTGCTCCTTCTAAATTCTTCTTTAAGTCTGTCAAAAATTGTTCGATTCGCCACTTCAACTTCTCCATTGTCCCGATCATGAAAAGGAGAAGAAATATACTGTTGAATTCCTCTTAGTGTACAAAATACATCCATATTTCTGTTATCAAACTGAGGACCATTGTATGTGGTGATGCACTTGGGAACACCAAACCAACAACATATGTTAGAGAGAATAAATTTTATTACTGCTTTAGATGTTGTTCCAGATAAAGGTGCAGCCTCCACCCATTTGGAGAAATAGTCTATTGCCACAATTATGGTAAAATCCATTGGAAGTGGTCCAACTAAATCAAGTCCCCATCTATTAAAAGATATAGGTTCATATATTAATTTCATGGGGACTGTTGGCACATGGATCGCATTTCCATATTTTTGACAATGATCATATTTTTTCACCAAGTCTTTAGGGAAAATTTACCATAATTGTAGGCCGATAATATCCTGCCAACAAGACTCTTTTAGTTAAAAATTTATAACCACAATGTGTTGACCCTTCTTCATCATGAAATTCTGATAGAACATTCTGAGACTTATTAGATCTGAGGCAAATCAATAGAGGCCTGCTAAAATATTTTTAATAAAGAACCCCCTCTTAAGACTAGGAAACCACAAGCTTTGTATTTTATTTTCTTTGCCAAAGTCTTTTCAGAAGGTAAAACTCTATTGGTGATAAAATCCTGGATTTCATTCCTCCAGTCCCCCGAAGGTTTATCACATAAGTGCAGACTTTCTTCTATTTTACCCTTATCTCTTGTGGTTGCATCTATAGAAGGACATTGAGCTTGAGCTTGATGAATGAGTAGTTGTGAATCACTTATCAATCAGATTTGTTTTGCCCCACATATTTGTGTTAATCTCAAACCAGATATTGTTGTTTTGTATTCTAACTCATTGTTGGATACCCTGAAGCCAAAACGTATAGCCTAGTACATGATATCACCATATGGGGAGGTTAGGCAAATTCTATCTCTACAGCGCATCGTACTAGATCCACTATCAGTTCGAATGACTCGTTGTTTTTAAACTTACTAATTTAGCTTCTTCACGAGGCCTTTTAGAATGAAATTATAATAAAAATCAGCCACAACTTGAGCTTTGATTGCGGTCCCAGGTGCAAAGTCAATATCATAATCTCAAAGCTCAATCGACCATTTAGCCATTCTCCCCGATATATCCACAACATCCTCATGTGGGCCCGTGACACCTCTCAAGTCGTCTTCATTAAACATTATAAAAGGAACAGACATTTGATATAGGTGTGTAGACATTTTTCATTCTAATTGTGTGGTTAAACTAACTACATATCTCTTCCTCGAACAACTTGAAGGTGTTGTCACTGTATCTCCCCCAAAAATGGTGAGTCATTCGAGGAAACTACATAATTTGGAATTTTTTTGAGTATTTTATGTTACCACATTGATTTTACCTCAAGATGGATTATGATCCACATACTCCGAATCCACATCGAATTATTCCATAATTACCATTATACTTTCTTGTTTGGAGGCTTCAGTATTCTGCCTTCGGGCATTGGGTGGTGCAGTTTGTGCCCTAGTTACACTAGGTTGTGGCCTATTATTTACTTTCCTATTACCCTCTTGCGATTTAACAAAAGTAGTTAGTTTCCCATTCTCGATCAGCGTTTGTATCTTTTGTTTTATAGCATTACAATCATTTGTGTCATGTCCCACATCATTATGATATATGCAGAATCGTGTATTTCAATTTTCCCTCGGAGTCTGGATCAGTGTTGGCCTTCGAATTATACCACGTTCTTGGCCCTATCATAGATGGTAGCCACATTCTCAATTAGCTCTGCATAATAATAAGGTTGGACCCATTGATTTCCTCTTGGCCTAGAATGTTGACCCTGATTGGACTAACTCTATCTGGGTCGATAAAAACCTTGCCATGAGTCGCTTAAACGATTATTGACTATAGCTTGCGACTCATTACTAGCTTGTGAGATAAAAGCTATAGGACCAGACATATGTTGATAAGGCTGCCTCAATCTGTTGATCCCCTCTATAATAATCTGTTATCAGACCTGAGTCAGTAATTCATCTTAGGTCATTGCTTTCTTTTAAGTCACTAAATCAGCCAACTTTCCGGCCAATAAAAATTACCGCAACAAAACTATAGCCATTTGCTCAAAATAGTATGCTAAACCATCTTTAGTGTTCACAAAATGGTTGATCTAATCCTAAAAAAAATCATTCACATATCATCCACATTGAATTATTGTATCACCATTTCCTTTGAGCTTTTTACTTCCTACAAAATGCCTATGGAATATCATCCAAAACATGTCAAAATTCTTGATTGATCCCTGTGACAATTTGTTATACCACTTTAAACTACCCTTGAATGTTTGAGAAAAAAACCATACACAACAGCTTGTCATCATGGAATTTTTGAATTTCTCCAGATGATTGTCAGGGTCTTGGATCCCATTATAAGTTTCTGTGTTTGAACTATCAAATCGTCTAGGAAACTGTCTGAATAGAGTCGTTGAAGAGAATGACGATTGTCTTTAATTGTGCCCTTCTCTAAACATATAGTCTTCATTGGGAGTGATAGAGATTTCAAGTTCAGATTATATAGCAAATTGATCATTCAAGAGGTGATCTATATTGTGGTTTGCTGACCTTTTCATTTTCCTTTTATAGTCTTTTTTTTTTCTTTACCCTTCCGGTCATTTTTCTTGCCTAAAGAGTCCTAATTACCTTATATTTGGTGCTTTTTAAAATGTTTTTAGCCAACTTTTCTTTCTTCTTTTTACGACCATGATCACTAACTAACATCTGATTCTGACTCTGTTGTTGAGTCCTTAATAGAAACTGATATGCTTGAATATTGTTTGAACTGGTGTTCTTTTTTGACCATTTGTGGGCTTTATGGGACCAGTCATTCAAATTATGCTTATGATTATTACCTGGTTCATCAGGTTTGGGATATTTTATATGACTATTTCCACCCGAATTCTTTTTAGCATGCCTTTGGGCTCTTAATGCCTCAATTTCTGCCTACAGTTGATCACACTCTTCTTGCATGAAAAGTTTTTCCTCAGTAGCATGATTCACATGGAATGTGCTCACATGTTCATCATCTTCTCCGATCCTCTCATTTTCGAGAGAGGATTTATATGCATATCGGGATCCACGTCTTAAAGATCCCTGAAGGCTAATCTGCAAGTCGGGTTTTCTGAAGGCTAATCTCCCACTATGGTCACCAATCTAGTGATGATACATATGGTTGGAAGGTATTTTAGGTAACTGTTTAGATAAAGTATTAAATTTTGGATAGAGGGAAGAGAGATAATTGAGATGCTTGTATCTAATATATATATATATATATATATAGAGAGAGAGAGAGAGAGAGAAAGAGAGAGAGAGAGAGAGAGAGAGAGAGAGAGAGAGAGAGAGAGAGAATGTTCCAACCATATTAAATGTTGTTCTTTAGAATATTTATAGGATAATTCTAGATTCATTGACCAATCGGGTTAGGTCATGTGTATGGGTTAAACTCAAGAGCCCCCAGGCCCAAAAACCGTTCATAAAATATAAAGCTGGCATACAACTTAGTCACTAGGCACTCAACTTACTCAGTATGGTTTTTATTACGAGTCTAAACTGCCCCTCTAAGATAAATCCGACTCACTTCTATTCTTTTAACCCCAATGATTTCCAACCCTATCAACTATAATGACATTTTTTAGTAAGTCGTGAACCTCGTACCAATACGGTTTACCATACGTAACTCAAATCACACAAGCAACTTTTGTGGCATCAATTTCAATTTTATCAACACTTTATAAAGCATAGAAAATAATTTAAAGCAGTGTTTGAGACGTTACTTTTGATTTTGTCAAACTCTATATTTGTGTTATACAATTAAGCGACTCTTTTCAGATGTTGTTTTAATTTCTGCATGTTGTATCTCACTTAAACAATGTATTTTAACCCAAAACAACTCGATATTAAGAATACTTGTACCAACGTAATGCTTTATATTGACATGAGCACTCTCCACCCTGTTAATTGTCGTGTTTCCAAAATTTATGAATTTGTTAGTTTTCCACATAAAAAACTTATCAATGTACGAAATAACTAAATTTTTTTGGTGTATTCAATTTTTTACAATATGGTAATAAATATAATATGGTCTTAATCATTCGTTATATTTGATTATACCTATAAAAATTATTCATAAAAAACAACAATTTGTTTCTTGATGTTGAATCCACTAATTGATCTAGCTGAGGTACTGAGAACGGATCTTTAGGACATGCTCAATTGAGATCCGTAAAATTAATGCACATGCATCATTTTCCATTATTTTCTTGACTAATATTGGGTTAGCAGTCCATATAGGGTATTGAGATTCTTTTATATGCCCCTTTTAGTCAACCGATCTACTTCTTGAACAATTGCTTCAGATTTTTCCATGGAAAAGGCTCTTCTTTTTTGTACTACTAGCCCAACATCGGATTTGATAGATAGCTTGTGATTAATTATAGTAGTTGGTACTTCGGTTACATCCTCATTACACCAAAAGAATACATGTAGATGATGGGATAAAAAGGATTGTAATTTTTCTTTTAACTCTGAAGACAGTTTAGACCAAATCCAAACACTTTTACATACTGTTAATAGATGAATTTCAACTTCTTTAACTGGGACTATTGCGTTAGGAGCCTCCCTTGGATCATTGATTTCATTTAATTTGGCAGAAGGCTCCACTGACTATTATTCCTTGTTAACGTTCATTGCTCCTGTCAACTTTGGAGCTAAAGTAGTGACATAACATTCACGAGCTATCTTTTGACTACTCTCGGACAACACCGACCTGTCCTGCCACAATATACTTCAAATATTGGTGGACATTGAAAGCTACTGCATGCATTTTAGAAACCAAGGGTCTACCGAATATGGCATTGTACGATGTTAGATAATCAACTATCACAAACAAAACCCGTACCATCTTTTTTAAACGGTCGTTTCCCCAACAAGACCTCATATTCGAATTCTCCAATTACATCAACAGAGCTTCCAAGAAATCATACTATGGTTCTATTCGGATGCTGCATAACTAAGAAATTATTTATTTTCTTATATGTTGATAGAAAAAATATATTCTTCAAGTTGCATGTATCAATTAAAATTCGACGTATATCATTGCCTCTAATAGAAGCCCCTATCACTACAACATCTTCATGTGGCGCTACAATATCCCTACAATCATCTCAAAAACAATGAATAGAGATGGGCTTTGATAGAGATGCGTAGATATTTTTCCTTCTAACTGATTCGTTAGACTATTAACATGTCTTTTCCTTGAGCGGCTTGAGGGTGCAGCCACAGTGTTTCCCCTAAAAATGGTTAAATATTCAAAAAATTTAATCAGATTGGATAATGTTTAAGTCTTTTCCATTATCACCCCACTTGATTGTGATCTGGACCAGGATCTAGATATTCCAAATCTACATCAAACCATTCCATAATCACCATAACATCTTCTTGTCTAGATGCACCCGTATTTTCCTCGAACCAGTTGGTGATGCTACTTTAGTTGTATTTTCATTAGATTGAGACCGAGTATTGACTTGCATATTATTCCCTTTCGTGTATACAAAAGCTGACAACTTCCATATCTCAATTAGATTATGCACTTCTTGTTTTAAGGCAATACAATCATGGGTATCATGACCCACATCATTGTGGTACTTACAAAAAGGAGCGTTCCGGTTCTCTTTAGAAGATTAAATGGATGTTGGCCTTTTGAAATGCACAATATTTTTAGTTTTATCAGAAATGGTAGCCACACTTTCACCGAGTTTGGCAAACCATTTAGGTTGAATCCATTGACCCCTCCAGGGTCTAGCTTGTTGGCCTTGACTCGATTGACCCTGTCTTGGCTGATGTGACCCTTATTCAGACTCTTTAGGCTTATAATTAATTGTATCTTGGGATTGAGTGATGGCTTGTGGAGTTGACGCAACATGAGCATACTTATTTTGGCACAACGCTGTAGATTTCTTAGTTTCCTCCATTGTAATCTATTTTTCGACCTGATTTAATAGTTCACCATATATCATAGTTTTTTCCGAGTTACCAAATCAATCAATTCACCCAGATTTAAACCTTGCCTTAAAGAAACAATAGTTACCAGCTCAAAATAGTCAGCTAATGTGTTCTTCGTATTCACAAATCGGCTGATATATTCCTTCAAAGATTCATTCGACTTTTGGGAACAATGGATGATAGTATCACCGTCTTATTTAAGCTCCTTACTCCCCACGAACTTCCTTCAAAATACTATCCAAAACACATCAAAATTATTTATAGATCTCTGAGGTAAACTATTATACCATTTCAGGGCACTCTCTTTGAAAGTTTATGAGAATGCTCGACATAAAAGTTTATCATCATCATCATCAAAATTCATCATCAAAATTCATTATAAAATTCTTGAACTGCTCGAGGTGATTATCAGGATCTTTGCTTCCATCATATATTTCAATTTTGGAACTGTCAAACCTCCTCGGAATGTCCAGAGAGTATCTTTGAGGACAAAGTTAATTGCATCCAATTGTGGTTACGGCTAAACATATTGTCTTCATCAGGAGAGTGGTAAATATACCTGGTTCGGATTGGATAACAAATTGATCACTTAGTAGATGATCAATACCATGATATGTCGATCTCTTTATTTTTCTTGGATACTTATTCTTCTTCATTTTCCCCTTCTGGTCTTTTTTCCTATTATGTTTCTTGATTAACCTAGCTTTTGTCTTCTGACGACCTTAGTCGCTACTCGAAGAGGAAGACCCATTAGAGTCAGATGTTGTACTTAAATTTTCAGTACAATCTGACGTGCTCATCACCTGCTTATTCTGATGCTCCTTTTGAGATTTAATATGAGCCTTTGGGGACTGATCATTTTCAACTTTCCTATTATTATCACCAGGCTCTTCTGCAGATATACCTCCTGCATCCAATTTTTCTTTCAATGCATTTTCAGTTTGTCTTTGGGCTCTCAGAGCTTCAATCTCAGTTCTTAACCGATCACGTACATCTTGCGTGAATAGTCTATCCTCCATGTTGTGATTGACATGAAATATCGTAGTGTGCTCATTCTCATCTCTTATTCCTTTATTTTCGTAAGGTAGCACTTCTTGCGCATTGAGATCCATCTCTCAAAGGTTTCCGAACTTTGGATTACTATTAAGGTTTTGAATAGAGTTATTCAGGTACCGTTCTCTCCCACTGTGGTCACCAATTTGGTGAGGGTAAAAAGTATTATGAGGGTAGGAATGGAAAATCTTTTGGTAGTTCAGTATTTAAGATTTTTGTAGAGAAAAGAGTTGCTTGATATTAATATTATCAGAAAAGTCAAACCCATTTTATGTTGTTGGTTGGGATGTTTATAGCTTTTCTAAGACCCGTAGGCCGTCTGGGTCGAATCTTATATTCGGGTCAGTTATATAAGCCCTCAAACCCAAGAACTACAGTGCTAGGCACATAGCTCAGTCATCGATCCATTTGGGTTACTATTGTTTATCTGAATTTCAGTTACTCTGTCCAAACTACCCCTTCAGAAAAAATCAGAATCGTTATGATACGCCTCCAACGATATCCGATCCTATTAACGGTGACTAAAAATGCAAAAAAAATCAACAATAGTGACCACAAATATAATAAAGTGGTTGTTTTGATATAAATGTAACATAAGTGGCTTTTTGAAACAAATGACCAACTCCGGTGACCAACCATGATTTTTAGCCGATTTAATTCTAAATTTCCTTGATATATATATATATAGAGAGAGAGACGGGGGCTAAAAACCCTGATTAGTCGCCGAAATTGGTTATGTGTATAAAAAAACCACTAACATTTTTTTATATCAAAATAATCACTTTTGTTGGTCTTGTTTTGCATATTTGGTATTTTTTGTCTCAATTTTCATCTGTAATCACATGTTAGTGACTACAAATGCAAACAAAGCCAACACCAATTATCGTTTAAATAAAAAAAAACATACACATAACAAATTCCGATAACTAACCAGAATTTCTACCAGTGTTAATCAACACAATTCAACATACAATCTTATTAAACAAACATTATAGATAAATAAAATATTGATTTTTTATTTATTTATTTATATCCTCCATGCAAGTACGGTATTTTACATGTAAAAATTATATATATATATATATATATATTAATCATAGGGTAATATTTAAATTGTTTAATATTAAAATATAATTCCATAATTTAATATTAGTTTAATATTAGTTAGTTTAGTATTGAGATTTGTGTTATTCAAAATTATTCATACTTGATTATAGATTATTTTTTATCTATTTTATTTTATTTATTCACATTTGATTATTTAATTTAAAATATAAATTTTATTGCATGATATCACACCTTTATAAATTTATGTGTTATATATTTTTATATTTATATATAGATTATATTTATAATTTTAATCATATTTATTATATTTAAAATATTAAACTTAATTTTGTATTAAATATATTAATTATATATTTTTAATTTTTCAAGTCACTAAGTATATTCAAATTCACTATAATTTAAAAACTTAAAATTTTTAAATTTTGGGATTTACATGTATAACCGACAATAGCATAAATTATACTATATTATGATATGTGATAAAAATAGTTTACCACAATTGTCATGTAGATATTATGGTCTCGATCCGGTTTCAATTTATCGAACTCCATACCTTATCATCATATATTGTGCAATAAAAATTATAAAACTATTGTGGTCAAGTTTAAAAAACATTGTGCATACAAAATATAAGGTTATGCCACATTAAAAGAATCGGATAAAAGATCTTTTTTTCAAACAAAATTGGAAGAATAACCAAATAATATAATCATCATTAAACGATATATTATATTTTACTTAAATAATGTAACTATTCATTTTATTTGAATATATTTTTACCATTCAATTTTGTTATCAAAAATTTAAATTTTAATATATATATTTATGTTTATGAATAATCATAACAACCAAACAATTAAAAACACAACAATAGTCGAAATAATGTTAATTTATGTAGTATTATTATAAGTAAAGAAGATGTGATATCTGATCTCAACCAAGTTTAACATGATCATGTTTGTTGGACAAACTAATGAATGAGCATATACATAATGTATTACTACTATTATCCATAATTTCATCGTGTAAAACTTATAAAAAAATTATATATCCTCATTAATTAACGAATGTGTATAAGATAATAACTAACTCATGCATGTGGTCGAGATGATCCATAATATCAATATGATCTATATCATTGAGGTTGAATGTAGTTGATATAATCAGAATTAATACCTTAATCTTATAAGCTTTTAATTAGGGATCTATCCAAAGATTTTAATTTTACAAGGTTAGTTAAGTACAAAAGATCTTATACATAGAGAAATAGCAATCATGTTTACTAGAGGTAACGTAATTATATATGGTTCAAATGTCGTTATATGTGGATTTTTCTATTAAGTCTCCAAAAATATACTCTAGTATAGTCTCGCTCGTCTATAATCAAACTCAATTGATTATTATATAAATTTCAAATTAGTTTAAAAAAAATACTATGTTTATTAAATTCTCTACATGTTTTCCGTAAATTAGAACAGAGGAAAACATATGGTACTACATCACATCTTTTTCATTGTGGGATGATAATATCCTCGCTAAATGATCATTTAAAAACATCAATATTGTGTCTCAAACTTTATTTTGACAGATATTTGTTATACTTGATCGATATGAAACATTTAAACACGAAATTCCGGTTCTTGGTCAATGCTATAAAAAATAAAGTGAAAAAATAAACATGATCTCATGTGAGAATTTTTTTAAATATGATAATAATTATAAAATATAAAATATAATTATAATAGAAGATCAGATAACTCATAACCTCGAGTGTCGATGCATAAAGCCATGCATCATATTTGAGAAAGTATACTTAATTTATTATTTCAAATATTAAGGACTTGAAAAACTATGACAAATGGGTCGATCGTGTACAACCTCATATCCAGAAAAAACATAAATAAGATAATATTAATAGTAAAAAGTATATAAGATCTTCAAAATATATCCACTTCTTAATCAAGAAAATGTATATGAACATGTTTGTAAAATAGACCTAAAAACAAACAAGACTGCGTATTTAGTGAAGGTAATATTGAGGAAGTCGATACGGAAAACATAATAAAAAATAATATTCCTCATTAGATATTAGCGATAATAATGTTGTCCTTATTGTATATATAGACCATAAACATAATCATATTTAGGATGCGAAAAAAAAGTAGATCTTGGTTGGTTGTTACGGTAAAAATGCACATAAATATTATAGATTATAAATTGGCGGAGGCATGGGGTCATCAAATAAACTTAACCTTAAGGTAAATATTTCCAAACTATAACCAACTTATACCTGTATCATTGTATATTGTTTAACTTAACCATTTAATATTTTCTAACTTTCAGAATTCTCTCAAGACTATAAATAGATAGGTCAAACTTACCCATTTAATTTTTGCATACTATTGGAATTGTTCATCGATTGCAAGTGAATCAAGGTCAAACTAACATGTTTCTGACCGCTTGGTTGTCTCTCATTAAATATGAAGTTTTGTTACAATTACTTAGTTAATTTATAAAAAAAAATTAATTAAAGTCCATATTTTATAAACATTTATTTTAAACAAATGATCTCGGCTGACTGATGCAACTTTGAAGTATGAACTATGTACTTCACGTGTTAGAGGTGGTGATGATAAAATCTGATCAGAGGGTATTTTAGTTAAGTGTTTAGACAAAGTAATAAATTTTGGGTACATGGTAAATAGATAATTGAGGTGCTTGTATTTAATATATATGAAGAGAGAATGTTTCAACCTTATTAAATGTTGTTCTTTGGACTATTTATAGGATAATTTTGGATTCATGGGCCAATCAGGTTAGGTCATGTATATGGGTCAAACTCAGGAACCCTCAGTCCCAAGAACCATTTATAAAATATAAGGTTGGCACATATCTTAGTCACTAGGCACCCAACTGACTCATCGTGGTTTTTATTATGAATTTAAAATGCCCCTCTAAGATAAATTCGACCCATTTTCATTCTTTAACCCCGATGATTTCAGACCCTATCATCTAGCCCACTTAGCTCTCTCAAAAACATTTCATGAGAGCTAAGTGACATATATCTAAATAACTTCTAATGGGTTTATTTAAGAACTGTTACTATCCAAAGGTCACAACTTTAACCTTATTAGTTTGTGAGACATGTGTCAATGTCTTATTGGACCTACGAACTTGTTTTATCCTATGTAAAACCATCCAACCAAGAGAGAGAAACGGTTACACTTCCCTAGAGCCGTTTAGTTACCGTTGTCGATTTTCATTCCCTAGTAGGGCACTCAAACGTTTTTTAGACTTTATATAAGCTTCTTTTGTTTTTTTTACTGTTGGTATTTCTAGAGTGAGAAGGAACTTACATTTCTGAAATCTAGACTCCACTATATTAGGCACCGTGAATCACCTTTTCCGGCATCTTTTAGGGTTTTTATGTTTACAGTTAGGAACGCTCTAACTAAAGGTGGTTGACTAAATTTATATGAGCTAAAAAAGAAAAAAGAAAGCAAGAGTCGTTGATGGGTTACCTGCCCCTTCGGGTACAGTTGTTGTAACTCAGTCTATTAAGTACGTAGGGGTTTAACCTTACCACAGGCACTGTATTCTTTCCAAACCAACCTCGACTGCCCAGTCGTTCACGTCACTCAGCCACTCTCCTTAGACAATCTGGGCATCCCAATCCTAATGGGCCACTAGCCTTAAAAACCCTTCTATCGTCAAAACTATGAGATCAAATAACGATGAGAATACTCCACGTAGCATTACTAGGCTCTCCAAAACCTAAAAACAAATCTTTTACAAAAAACAAACCAACAAACTAACCCACACTCACTAATAATCCCACACCATCACTTCTGAATAAAGGAGAATATACTACTGTCCTCACAGCGGAACCCCCATCAGACCAAAGCATGAGAGAAAACCCTACCACTCTAGCAACAGAGTCTTCTCGACCTGAGGAAGAAATCCTTACTGCTCATCCAATTGGGCCTTCAGAGTCTAGACCACAAGTTATGGTCGAAAATATAGAGGACAATGATGGGGACTCCCGTCTTGAGACATCTGGTCGAATTGGGGAAACTCCCCAGCCATCAGAGAAGCATAATCTGAATAACCCAGAAGATTGTGATAACCATGACAAAGGCAAATGCAAAGCCTAAGAAGCAGAAACCAAACATCTTTATTCCTCTTTGGTTGGGCGTGTCGGTCCCAATTTTACCAAGGTTGGCGTCATATATCTCCTAGCCTTGCATAAAATTTCTTACGTCTACTTTTATGAGTCTGAACTGTAAGGAATCTGAGACAAATGGGGATTCCCTGATGCAGTTAGAGTGAGGCTACCCCAACTTGGAGAGACTTTGATGGACTATGGGGCTAGAGAGTTGGTGGTCTACACTGATGTGCTTAAATAGGGCCTTCAGTTTCCTTTGGACTCTGAGATAGTGAGATAATTCAGCTTAGTCACGTTGTGTCAAAGCCAAGCTAGCCTAAATACTTGGTTCTCTATGATGGCATGCATCATAGCCTCAAGGCTTTCTAAATTTCTGATGCCCATGGAGTAACTGGCTGCTGTAACGGGTCTATATTGCAGTGCTTACGTTCCCTTTTATTATTTTAATATGAGGAACAATTACAAAGTGGTAGATGACCTCTTGGAAGCAGACAAGATCTGAAAGACCCAATTTTTGTTCATCTCTGTTTATTTGGAAAATGACATGAAGATCTCTTCTAAATGGAATCTGTGCCAGCTTACAAGGTATTGGAAGCACACACGTAAGTTTCTTTATGCTTATTTTTATATTCTTATTACTTTTTGTATTATTTGTCCTTTATTTCTAATAAAAGTTTTTTTATATCATCCATTTCGAAGCCCTTCGTATAACATTTAGACGATGTAAAAGTGACATTTGGGAAGCCGAATCAATAGACCCATGAAAAATGGTCCAATGAATTTCATAACTGTTTTACCCATGTCAACTTTATCAGATCTCATCTTTGGAGGACCAACTCTGTTCGGAAACTATTGTGGGAGAAATTCACCACTCAACATCGAGCTACTGACATCTTTAAAAGGATTAAGGCATCTTATGGAAAATTATTCATTCCAGACATGAATAGAGCTCTCAGCCACATGAATAAGAACAAAACTACCAAAGAATGCCCATCATAGTTTGTTGCTAACGTTAGATTTGAGGGGTAACCAGATGAGATTGATGCAGCCTTATTAAAGGTCGTTTCTCCCACTTTTGAAGAGAGTAAGGTTCCATCGGAATCCATGTTCCTAAGAATAATAAGATACACAAAAAGGGAAAATAAGATAGTGATAAGAGAGAGAGAGAGAGAGAGATAGCGAGAAAGAATAAGAAGAAGAAGAAGACTTCAATTGGTTCAGATCTTATACTTCGTTTAGAATTTCCCCCTCCAACCATCCCAGTTGTTGTTCCTCCTCCAACCACCATGGTATCTGATCCTCATTCTCCATTACTTCTCCCACCTGAGAGGCCAGCTTGTGGAGATGGTGATCTAATAGAATATATGGGAACTTTTGATTTTGACGCTTTTGATTATGCCTTTTCTGAATATACAAGTACTGGAACTGTTGTGGTGTACGATGGGGTTCCTTTTGAAGTATCAAAGGAGAAAGATGAGGTAGGTATGAAATTTTAGGCTATGTGAGACCAATAATTTAATTAGAGAGATAAGTAAGGTCTTAATTTGAAGAAATCACCTCTATTCGGGATAAGAATCAGAATCTGGAGAACTTAGTGAATAAATAAATGAGCAAGGTTGAGAATTTAAATGGAGAAGTGAAATATGTTAGGGATGAACTAGTCCAAATGAAATCTGATCATGACAAGTTGTAATCTGACTATAAAGGTTTGCAATCATCTACTTCCGATTATATTACTTCATTTGAGAAGTAGCACTCCGATGACCACGTTATCATTAAACACTTGTTGAATGAAAAGAAAAAACTTGAAGATCTTCTCAAGAAGTACGATGATGAGAATACCTCTCTCAAGGTAAATTCTACTCAAGACATAGTTGATGTTATGGATGCATATGCTGAAAAAGTAATAGATTCTTTGCAAGAAAGGGATGACTCGATCAAATCGGATATGGTATTTCTATTTCATAAAAAAAATCCCTAAGTTAGCCCTTAGGGAATTATAGGGACATGTGTCAGTTGATTTGCTGCCTCATAACATACCTTTACCTGATCAGTTTGGTATTTTTGATGATTCATCTGAAGACGGTTGGGGATTCTAATGGTGAGAGTCCAGAAGAAAAGGAATGAGAAAAAGCCGATCGGAATGAACCCTAAGGCTAGTATGTTTGATGTACTTGTTTATATGCAAGCCCTAGATGTATACAAGGCATTTTGTTGTTTTAATTCAACTCGGATAACTTTTTGTGCAAGTCTTTCGCATGATCAAGGTATTTTGTAATCTTCTCATCAGATTTTGTTAAGCCCTTAGATCACTCAAGACACTTTATATTATCTATCATTTTATCAACCTGTTTTATTTCTTCATATATTTTTACTTATCCGAATACAATTAAAGTTAATACATGATTCATTCAATGGTAATATAAACTTGCGCTCAAGCCATTTGAAGGTAATACATTCAAAGGTAATAAAAATTTATACTTGAGCCATTCGAAGTAATCAATTCGAAGATAATAAAAACTTGATCCACCTAAGCTATTCGAAGGTTATCCATTCGAAGACAATAAAAACTTGTACTTGAGCTATTCGAAGGTAATGCATTTGAAAGAAATAAAAACTTAATCCACCTAAGGTATTCGAAGGTAATCCGTTTGAAGGAAATATAAACTTATACTTGAGCCATTCAAAGGTCATCCATCCAAAGGCAACAAAAACTTGATCTACCTAAGCCATTCGAAGGAAATCCATTTGAAGGCAATAAAAACTTGATATAATCACAAACACGTTTTTAAAGGCAAAACGATATATTAATAATGATTCAGACACCTCATTAAAACCTCCCCGCGCCACCAGGGTAGGAAAGAGTATGCTCCATAATATTTTACATTGGATGAAAACAAAGTAAATATTTACAACATGAGGTTACTCCAGATATAACCTTAGGTTTTCGACATTTCATGGGTGCCTCAAAGGATTGCCTTCATGGTCAACCAACCGGTATGTTTCTTGCTTAATCTTCTCGCCCATAATGTATAGCCTTCCCAGTTTGGAGCCAGCTTTGAACGTCCTATCTTTAGTATGCATAAATATTTTTCTCAGGACTTTGACTCCCACTTGGATTTTTTTTTTCGTACTTTAGATGCATACCTACTTCTCATCAAAACTTGGTAATGTATGGTTCTTAAATGGGCTTTGATTCTCTTTTCTTCAATAAAGTAGAACGTAACCCTTATTGCAGCTTCATTTTTCTCTTCAGAATAATTTTGGACCCTGAAAGAAGGAAGAATAGCTTTTGTTGGAGTAATTGTATCCATTCCATAAACTTAGGCAAAATGATATTCTTGTATGGCAGTGTGTGGAGCAGTTTGGTAAGCCTAGAGTACTTCTTGCAAATAATTAGGCTAGTTACCGGTTGCCCCTTCTAAGTTCTTTTTAATACACATCAAACTAGTCTTGTTTACCACCTCTATTTGTCCATTGGCTTGGGGATGAAAAGGCGAGAAAAAATAATAATGAATTCCCCTGGATGCATAAAACATCTTCATGTCCTTATTATCGAATTGGGGACCATTGTATGTGGTCATACGTCTAGGAATTCCAAACCTACAACAAATATTTGAGAGGATAAACTTTGGAAATTTTTCCAGAGAGGGGTGCAACTTCTACCCACTTGTAAAAGTAATCAATTACTAAGATGATAGTTCGACATCCCCTAAAAACCATCGAAAGTGGTCTTACCAAGTTAAGTCCCCATTTATCAAAGTGTATTGCTTCGGATACTGACTTCATGGGAACTGTTGGCACGTGTATTGCACTGTCATACCTTTGACAATGATCACATCTTCTAACCAACTCTTTAGGACATGCCATAATAGATGGCCAATAATACCCTACCAATAAGATCCTTCTAGTTAAAACCTTGTAACCATAATGAACCGATGCTTCTCGTCGTGTAACTCAGAAAAAACTTCTTCGGATTTGTTGGATCAAAGGCAATGTAGTAAAGGCTTACTGAAATATTTGTAATAGTAGATCCCTCCTAAAACCAAAAAATCATGTGCTTTGAGCTTTAATTTCTTGGCTAAACGTTTGTCTCTAGGTAAGATCCCTTTGGTAATAAAATCTTAATATCATACCTCAAATCCTGGCTAACTATGGTAGATATTTGGAAGCTCTATTCATTATCAACTTTCATCTCATGATTTGTTCTTATAGAAGGGCATATTTGCATTAAAATCCAAGGATAAGCTTCTGAATATGCAATAGTGGTTAGAGAATCAACCATCGACTTTTCTAACCTTCGCACATGTTCGTATTTCACATACTAAAAACAAGAAGAAATGTCTTTTAGCACTTGTAAATACTTTAACCAACTGTTCTCTCTTGGTTTCAGATTTCCCTAGTGCTTGATGTATGACTAGCTGTGAATCACTTGACAATCAGATTATTTTAGCACCACATATCTGATATAGCCTTAAACTTGTTATAATTTCTTTGTATGCTTCATTGTTCGATGGGTAATTCGACAAATGTTTTATTTTTATCAACCTGCAAACAAATGAAAAATCCTTCAATCATCCAACGCTTGAATATGACCATAGTAGGATTTACTAGGTAACTCAGCCGATGTGATTGAGGAGTTGGAAGGAATGGTCTTTCTTGGAAAAGGGCCATTCAAGAAGTTGGTAAGAGTTTTGTTTGTGGTAGTTAATTGTCCAACGTGTTATAATCCTATATTTAGTAGATCTTGGCTATCTATGATGCATGCAGTAGCGTCCACAGTCTACCAATGTTTAAAATATGTTGTGGGAGGTCAAGTAGGAGTCGTCCGAAATAGTCAAGAAGTAACCAGTGAGTGTTATGTCACTATTCTTCCTCCAAAAGCGTTAGAAGCAGTGAAAGTTGATAAATAATATGAATTGATGGAGTCTTTTGTCAGATCAAATGAGATAGATGATCCAATGAAGGCTCCTAGTGTTGTGATCCCAATTGAAGAAGTTGAAATTTATAGCTTGGCAGAAGGTAAAAGTGCCATGGTCGGATTCAAATTACTTTTAGAGTTGAAGGAAAATTATTATCATTCTTATCAAGAAATTTACACATGTTTTCTTGGTGTAACGATGATATAACTGGAGTACCAGCAAACATAATTAGTATAAACTGTTTGTTAGATCCGATGCACGTCCGGTGGTACAAAGAAGAATAGTTTTTTCCAAAGAAAAATCTGAAGTCATAGAAAAATTAGCCTTGACATTGGTAATAACTTCAAGAAAATTGAGGCCTTATTTTCGAGCACATTCTATCACAGTTCGAACTTATTTCCCCTTGAAGAATGTACAAAAGGCGGATATATCTCGACGAATGACCAAGTGGTCAGTTGAACTTAGGGACTATGATATTGACTTTGCACCCCAAACTGCAATCAAGGCTCGAGTTGTAGCTAATATTTTAATTGAATTTCACTCCAAAATGCCTTACGAATAAACTCAGACCAATAAGCCTAAGAAGGAATGAATAGTCTAAACTGATGGTGGGTCTAGTAAAATGGGATGTAGAGTTGATGTCTACCTAATCTCCCCCTTTGGGAATTTTATGTACCAAACTATACGTTTTGATTTTAGAGCATCCAATAATGAGTCATAATATGAAGCCACTATAGCCAGATTAAGGTTAGCTCATATATGTGGTGCCAAAAGAGTTTGATTGATCAACAATTCATAACTACTCATTCAGCAGACACAAGGACAATCTGAAACTAGGAAAAAACACTTGGTAAAGTATTTAGAAGTATTGAAAAAAATCACAACCGGGTTTAAACACGTAAAAACGAGCATGCCCCCAGATCGGAAAATTTAGTGGCTGACTCTTTAGCCGCTATAGCTTATTCTGAAGAATATATTTGGATCCTTATACAAGAATGTCCTTTCATAGTCACAACTACAAAAATAAATGGTGAAATGGGAGAAAATCTACAAGTATCCACCATAGCTTCTGAATATTGGAGGAATAAGATCCAAGAATTTATCACTAAAGGTGTTTTACCTCAAGACAAGGGATCTGCCAAAAATATAAAATACTAAGCTTGTATATTTTACGTTCTAATGCGGGTTTTTTATAATAAAAAAAAATCTTTCAGTAGGCCTCTGTTGTGCTGCCTCAGATCCAATGAATCTCAAACTAATCTATCAGAACTACATGATGGAGAAGGATCAAACATTGTGGTTATACAGCTTTGACTATAAGGGTCTTGTTGGCAGGGTATTATTAGCCTTCTACAATGGCAGATGTTAAACACTTGGTAAGAAGATGTGACCCTTATCAAAGGTATGAAAGTGCAATCCATGTACCAGCGGTGCCCGTAAAATCAGTATCTGAAGCAATACCATTTGACAGATAGGGACTTTATCTAGTCGGACATCTTTGGATGGCTTCTATGGGATTTCGTACTATAATTTTGGCAATAAATTATTTATCGAAGTGGGTTGAAGTTGCGACCTTGTCCGGAACAACATCTAAAACGGTGATAAAGTTTATATTTTCTAACATATTTTACCGATTTGGTCCAAGCACATTACTACAGACAATGGTCCTCAATTTGACAATAAATATAGGGAAATATTTTGTACCTCAAGAGATATTCAACATTGGTATTCTTCCTACTTTCATCATCAAGCCAATAGACAAACTGAGGTGGAAAACCAAACAATTTTAGCGAGTTTGAAAAATAATTTAGAGGGATCAGCTGGAAAATAACCAAGTTATTTACAGGAAATGTTATTGGCATACCAAACCACTCCGCACACAGCCACTCATGAGTCTCATTTTGCTTTAGTTTATGGAATGTATGCAATTACATTTATAGGAGCTACTTATCATTCTTTCAGAATTCAAAATTATCCTGAACATAATAATTAGAGGGTGGTGAGGGCTCAATTGGATTTAACTGAGGAAAGAAGAGTAAAAGCTCATCTAAGAACTATGCATTATCAAAGCCTGATGAGGATCAGGTTTACATCTAAAGTAAAAAGAATAAATTTTTAAGTTGGAGACAACATGTTAAGAAAATTATTTTTACACACTAGGGAGAAGAAGTTCGAAAAGCTGGATCCAAATCAGAAAAGGACCATACATTATATATGAAAGGGTTAGGCAATGAACATACAAGCTTTTAGACAAAAAAGCAACCTTTTGAAGCACCTATGGAATGTTGAACATCTAAGGTTATATTTTGAATAAACTTATCTTATAAATATTTACTTTACTTTACTTCAATGTAAATATTAGGGGGAATACTTTTTCCTACCATGGTGGCGTAGGGAAGTTCTAATGAGGTGTCCAAATTTCACTCAATATATCATCATTTGCCTTTAAAAAGTTTCTTTTCTATATTTAGATGATTTATAGACAAAATACCTTCAGATGGATTACCTTTTAATGGCTCGGATGAATTAAAGACAAAATGCCAACAAATGGATTACCTTTGAATAGCTTGGATTAATTAAAGAGAAAATGCTTTCAAATGGATTATCTTTGAATGACTTGAATGAATTAAAAACAAAATGCCTTCAAGTGGATTACCTTTGAATGGATCGGATGAATTAAAGACAAAATGCCTTCAAATGGATTACATTTGAATG
This sequence comes from Limnanthes douglasii subsp. nivea, assembly GCA_036936605.1. Lineage (NCBI taxonomy): Eukaryota > Viridiplantae > Streptophyta > Magnoliopsida > Brassicales > Limnanthaceae > Limnanthes > Limnanthes douglasii. The sequence continues at coordinate 129,401,245 of JAUPFV010000004.1, forward strand.
ACTCGGATGAGGTAAAGATAAAATGCCTTCAAATAGATTACCTTTGAATGACTCTGATGAATTAAAGACAAAATGCCTTCAAATGGATAACCTTTGAATGGTTTGGATATGATTAAAACTATATTTCTTTAGAATGGAATACATTTGAATGGTTTGATTGGATTTAATTTATATACTTTGGGTAAAGATTCTCAAATTCTAAACATATTTGAGTATTTGGTTGAGATCGAATGCCAATAACAGTAAAATATGTAGTGAGAAATAAAATGGATAAAATGGTATAAAATACTCTTAAATTAAAATCTGATTCACATAACAAAATGCCTCGTATACTGCAAGGACTTATACAAACAACAAAATGATGTGCACACATCAAGAACTTTAGGTTAAAATACAAACATATGAAAATTATTAACCTTAGGGCTCGTTCCTCTCGGCTTTATTCATCCCTACCTCTTCTCCTTTATTTTCTTCCTCTTCTTTTTCTAAATTATCATAATTTGAGTCCTCCTCAGTCTCATCATCACAACCGAATTCATTAGAAGAAACACCTAGTTTATCACCCACAAACATAGTATGAAAATGATTTTTCTCATATGACACAAACTTCCACAGATCCTCTAGAGACCACTTGGGAAAGGTTTCATTAAACAACATTACCATGTCTGATGTAATGGATTGTCCCTCTTATCCATATATTTCAATACACCATCACCATATGCATCTACATCATTGGCTATGTCATTTGCAGTGTTTTCTTTAAGATTGGTGATTTCATCTTCTTTCTTCTTTAGAAGATCTTCTACGTTTTTCTTCTCTTCAGATAAGTTTTGAGAGCTAAATTTATCCTTAGATTGTTTCTTTTCAAAGAGGTAATTTTTTTTTGCAAATCAACAAACTTGATCTGCAGCTAATTATGATTGGATTTGGACTGAACCAGGCCATCCTTAAGGGTCTTCACTTCCTTATTCAGATTTTATACCTTGTTTTTCTCCGCTCCGATGGTGCTCTATAAATTTTGGTTTTCATTACGAAGGGAAGTAATATCCTTTACTTGAGATCTAACCTGCCTCTCCAAGTCAAATATTGGCCTTATGTAGCATAAAACTGTGTACCGCAGTTCATCATGTTCCTTTGACATTTCAAAGGACTCCCCATCATGTATCACAACTTGGTAATGGTAGTGGTCTGAGGAATTTTTTTATCAAAATCTTAAAAATTCAAGTTTTATATGTCATCTAGTTGGTCAACACCTTCAAAGAGGGTATATTAGTAGCATGAAGTACAAGGGAAGAAGGGTCAACAGACACTTCTGCTTGAGTAGGATCTTTCATAGGAGTAATGGTATGAGGAGCTTCAGATCGGTGTGTGATCTCTGAACCAATAACCATCTTTTTATTCTTTCTCTCTCTTTTCCATTGCCTTCTTTATTCCTTTTATGCCGTTTTTTCTTCTTAATTGTCAAAGATTTCATTGGGTCCTTAATATTCCACATAGTAACTGCTACAACTTCCAACAGAGCTGCATCGATTTCATCCGGATGTCTCATGCTTCCCAGTTCAGGACTGACTTGAGATGGTGACTCCCTCTCCTTTTTTTATTCTTAATCTTATCAAGATGACTAGGAGCCTAGTTTCTAGCTAGTAGGAAAAAATTTCCATCAGCTTCCTCAGTCTTATTAAGAATACCAGAAGATCGATGAGGGGTAGTGAACTGTTCTCATGAGAGCTTACAGGTCGAATTTGTTCTCCATATGTGAGCTCTCACAATATTTTATGTGGTAAAACAGTTATGAAATCTATTTGACTATTTTTCAGTTTGGTGAAAGTTACTTTCCCATCTTCAAGGTGTTGTGAAAATAACTTTGAAAATACTATAAAACAAATCTGATGTGAGAACAATATCCAAACATAAAAAAATAAATATTTTAAAAGAAAAATACTTAAATGAAGACTTCAAGTATCTTGTAAGGATACTCGGATTTCCTTTAAAAGTAATCTTTCAGCCATTTTCCCAAGCGCCACTAATAAAGTGAAACAAAGTTCTCTAAGGTTTATCAGCTTCCAGTAAATCATTGACTGCTTTATATTCATTTCCCATGTTGAAGTAATATAAGGGAATGTTACCATTCTAAAACAAACCAACCACAATGAAAAATTGCTCCATGAGCATCAGAATCTTCGATAGATTTGAAGTTAATATTGGCTAAAGGTGTAAACCAAACATTGGGGCTTAGTTCACTTGAGCATAATTTCACTAAATGAAAGTATCTTACAATTTTTGGGTTCAAATGAAACCTAAGACCCTAATTGAGTACTTCAATGTACACCCCCAGCTCTTCTGCCTTGCATTCTTTCGGAATCTCTTCAGTGTAGACCCCCAACTCTATCATTTTTGGTCCCAATTATGTTGGATCATTTATATTTCTTAATATGAGGATGCTCAATAGATGAAGCTGTTGGAAGAATAGTAGCAATGACCCCACCCCCTTAATAGATTTTTGTATAGAGAGATTACTAGTATCAATAGAAATATGTGATGGTTTCTTGACTTCTTTCTCCGATGTGGAAGGCCTATTTTAGCCTTAGAAAGTCTAGTAAGCCTATGAGGAGTGTTTTATCCGATATTTGACCCCATATGAATGAAGGTTGATGGATGTTTACGATTGTTAACGACTTTTATTAGGGGATTCTTAGCTGACTGAGTAGACTGGTCAGGGATTGTAGGAGATTGTGCGAGGGGGCTAAGTCTAGAAATATATGGTTGTCTACTAGCTGAAGAACTTATAGTCTTGTTTGACCGTTAGATAACCGATGGGCTTTTCATCTATTTGTAAGTAAACATAAATAAAATATTAGTAGAGTTTCATGTGTCAATGGAAAGTATTTGGATATTTGAGCCTTCGATAGATGCCCATATAACCACAACATCCTCATGTGGGCCCGTGACACCTCTCAAGTCGTCTTCATTAAACATTATAAAAGGAACATACATTTGATATAGGTGTGTAGACATTTTTCATTCTAATTGTGTGGTTAAACTAACTACATATCTCTTCCTCGAACAACTTGAAGGTGTTGTCACTGTATCTCCCCCAAAAATAGTGAGTCATTCGAGGAAACTACATAATTTGGAATTTTTTTGAGTATTTTATGTTACCACATTGATTCTACCTCAAGATGGATTATGATCGACATACTCCGAATCCACATCGAATTATTCTATAATTACCATTATACTTTCTTGTTTGGAGACTTCAGTATTCTGCCTTCGGGCATTGGGTGGTGCAGTTTGTGCCCTAGTTACACTAGGTTGTGGCCTATTATTTACTTTCCTATTACCCTCTTGCGATTTAACAAAAGTAGTTAGTTTCCCATTCTCGATCAGCGTTTGTATCTTTTGTTTTATAGCATTACAATCATTTGTGTCATGTCCCACATCATTATGATATATGCAGAATCGTGTATTTCAATTTTCCCTCGGAGTCTGGATCAGTGTTGGCCTTCGAATTATACCACGTTCTTGGCCCTATCATAGATGGTAGCCACATTTTCAATTAGCTCTGCATAATAATAAGGTTGGACCCATTGATTTCCTCTTGGCCTAGAATGTTGACCCTGATTGGACTAACTCTATCTGGGTCGATAAAAACCTTGCCATGAGTCGCTTAAACGATTATTGACTATAGCTCGCGACTCATTACTAGCTTGTGAGATAAAAGCTATAGGACCAGACATATGTTGATAAGGCTGCCTCAATCTGTTGATCCCCTCTATAATAATCTGTTATCAGACCTGATTCAGTAATTCATCTTAGGTCATTGCTTTCTTTTAAGTCACTAAATCAGCCAATTTTCCGGCCAATAAAAATTACCGCAACAAAACTATAGCCACTTGCTCAAAATAGTATGCTAAACCATCTTTAGTGTTCACAAAATGGTTGATGTAATCCTAAAAAAAATCATTCACATATCATCCACATTGAATTATTGTATCACCATTTCCTTTGAGCTTTTTACTTCCTACAAAATGCCTATGGAATATCATCCAAAACATGTCAAAATTCTTGATTGATCCCTGTGACAATTTGTTATACCACTTTAAACTACCCTTGAATGTTTGAGAAAAAAACCATACACAACAGCTTGTCATCATGGAATTTTTGAATTTCTCCAGATGATTGCCAGGGTCTTGGATCCCATTATAATTTTCTATGTTTGAACTATCAAATCGTCTAGGCAACTGTCCAAATAGAGTCGTTGAAGAGAATGACGATTGTCTTTAATTGTGCCCTTCTCTAAACATTGTCTTCATTGGGAGTGATAGAGATTTCAAGTTCAGATTATATAGCAAATTGATCATTCAAGAGGTGGTCTATATTGTGGTCTGCTGACCTTTTCATTTTCCTTTTATAGTCTTTCTTTTTTCTTTACCCTTCCGGTCATTTTTCTTGCCTAAAGAGTCCTAATTACCTTACATTTGGTGCTTTTTAAAATGTTTTTAGCCAACTTTTCTTTCTTCTTTTTACGACCATGATCACTAACTAACATCTGATTATGACTTTGTTGTTGAGTCCTCAATAGAAACTGATATGCTTGAATATTGTTTGAACTGGTGTTCTTTTTTGACCATTTGTGGGCTTTATGGGACCAGTCATTCAAATTATGCTTATGATTATTACCTGGTTCATCAGGTTTGGGATATTCTATATGACTATTTCCACCCGAATCCTTTTTAGCATGCCTTTGGGCTCTTAATGCCTCAATTTCTGCCTACAGTTGATCACACTCTTCTTGCATGAAAAGTTTTTCCTCAGTAGCATGATTCACATGGAATGTGCTCACATGTTCATCATCTTCGCCGATCCTCTCATTTTCGAGAGAGGATTTATATGCATATCGGGATCCACGTCTTAAAGATCCCTGAAGGCTAATCTGCAAGTCGGGTTTTCTGAAGGCTAATCTCCCACTATGGTCACCAATCTAGTGATGATACATATGGTTGGAAGGTATTTTAGGTAACTGTTTAGATAAAGTATTAAATTTTGGATAGAGGGCAGAGAGATAATTGAGATGCTTGTATCTAATATATATATATAGAGAGAGAGAGAGAGAATGTTCCAACCATATTAAATGTTGTTCTTTAGAATATTTATAGGATAATTCTAGATTCATTGACCAATCGGGTCAGGTCATGTGTATGGGTTAAACTCAAGAGCCCCCAGGCCCAAAAACCGTTCATAAAATATAAAGCTGGCATACAACTTAGTCACTAGGCACCCAACTTACTCAGTATGGTTTTTATTACGAGTCTAAAATGCCCCTCTAAGATAAATCCGACTCACTTCTATTCTTTTAACCCCAATGATTTCCAACCCTATCAACTATAATGACATTTTTAATAAGTCGTGAACCTCGTACCAATACGGTTTACCATACGTAACTCAAATCACACAAGCAACTTTTGTGGCATCAATTTCAATTTTATCAACACTTTATAAAGCATAGAAAATAATTTAAAGCAGTGTTTGAGACGTTACTTTTGATTTTGTCAAACTCTATATTTGTGTTATACAATTAAGCGACTCTTTTCAGATGTTGTTTTAATTTCTGCATGTTGTATCTCACTTAAACAATGTATTTTAACCCAAAACAACTCGATATTAAGAATACTTGTACCAACGTAATGCTTTATATTGACATGAGCACTCTCCACCCTGTTAATTGTCGTGTTTCCAAAATTTATGAATTTGTTAGTTTTCCACATAAAAAACTTATCAATGTACGAAATAACTAAATTTTTTTGGTGTATTCAATTTTTTACAATAATATATGAACTCACTTTTCATATGAGTCTGACGGTTTTCAAATTCACATTTAATCTCTGAATACATTACTTCGTTCTACAAACCCATAAAGCGATAACAAATACTTTTATCCTTCATTTCTTCGTATTCACAAGAACATTCTATTTAATGTGCCACTGAAATAACATATACATTATTTTGGGAAGCATTTTTTCAAAAGCATTCATCAATACTTAGCCATTATCTATTAAGAACATAACCAGTTATTTGATCGAGTTAGATTTTATCAATGATTGCAAACAATCTAATATCCACTTAAAATTGTCAACTTTCTCGTAATATATATATATATATATATATATATATATATATATATATATATATATATATATATATATATATATATATATATATATGCAAATTCGGCATAAAAAGGCAGATTGGTTGAGATTGCTATGATAATCTCAAATAAAGGCATTTCGTACCTTATTATCGTGTAGATGTTATCTATTATTAATACTTTTGAAACATTCGTCATAAATATACACATATCGGACGTGCAAATGTATATGTAATAATGTGACTTAGATTGTTGTTTGGAGATATGTTGTTTAAAATAATTTAACATTTTCAGCACACCGAACATGTACTACAACTGTGACCGATCGACTTTCTCCAGATACCAGTGTCTTTTGTTAAACAATGTATATAATATGCATGTTCAGTATATTTTTAATGTTAAAAAAATTCAAATTTTTTAAAGTATCTCTAGGGCGAGCTCTCGCCAAAGTAAGTTGGTCTAAGTATTCCAGCTCATTCTTTTGATAATTTACTCGTCCACGAGTGCTTTTTGAAGTGTTTCACCATTGAATGGTTGTGCATACCACATATAACCTATAACAACAGTTGATATGGAGTGACCAAATTTTTGGTCAGCCTGAAAAGACATCTATATTATTTTGTTCTGATCGATCTTTTCTTAAGATCATTGAGCTCAACTACCCGTTTATAAACTCTAAATCTCTCGCATTTGAATATTATCCGATGAGTCTTTATGTTACGTACATCATCCTGGCGTCTTAATATAATAACAAACTCACTGTATTTTTTTTCTCTTATCCACTCATACAATTCTTCTTTCGTACAATAAATCGTTACGAAAATAAATTGTTATAATCGTGAATGCATTAAAATTTAAATAGTTATGTATCATTTTTTTATAATAAATAAATCATAATAAAAAATTGAAATTTTATGGGTGTATGACGGTAATGACCTCTAGTACCGCTGTTGTTATCTTTCGTCTATACGATATAATAACTCAATATCGAAATACTTTTTAACCAAACTTTTTAAAATTTATTCGGATAATTTTTGTTTTTTTTATACAAGTTAAATGTGAACTAGACTTCTAATTTATGAACTAGAACCTTTTTCTAAAAGGACATAATTTTAATTATAGAAAAACAAAAGATCAACTTATTATTTCTTTAACTACAAAATAGTAAGAAATCTGTCTCGGATATCACTTGTAAACCATTATCCAAAAAACCAAATGCTACAAATCTCATTCCAATATAATACGTAAGACCAACATAGGACGCGAACGACCCTGGATTGACTAGCGGATTCACCAAATGGACTTCCCAATAGAAACTCACAAGACAGTTTTGCCCTTGTCCTCTTATATAATACCCGACGGTGAAAATGAGGAAGATCTGAAAGAGTCACGAATCACACTCAAGACTGAAGAACTGTGTTAGGTTTGTAGAAAAGAAAAGAAAAGAAAAACCATGGTTGCCTTGACCAACGGAAAATCGGCCTCCACGTCCGATACCGGCCGCGTCGCCTCCGTGTACAGCGAAGTCCAAGGAAGCCGTATCGACCACGCCCTTCCCTTACCTTCTGTTCTCAAAAACCCATTCAAGATCGTCGACGGATCTCCTAGTTCCGCCGCCGGAAATCCAGGCAAGTCTCGCCGTCTACTCATTGTTCTCCTTTCTGGTATAAGTCGATTTGGTAGTTCTGTCGATGTATTGAGTACTCGATCTACATTTGAGGTTTTTAAACTGTATCTTGCATGTGGAGTTGAATTGTTTGATTTTGTTCTTTAAGTTTAATTTTTAGTTTTCAGATGTCGATCGAGTGTGAGTATAAGTAGATGATGTTTCTCTTATTGTAGGTGGATTATGCACATTTTTCCTGTTGTTTTCTCGTTCTGTACTTGATTTGAATGTATTGTAGGTCCTATGGTCCTATTTTTTTCTAATGATTCCGTGAATTGGAGGTTTTGATTGGTCTGATTATTATTGTGGATTCAGAGGAGATTGCGAAGCTTTTTCCCAGTCTGTATGGGCAGCCATCGGCTATTTTGGTTCCAAATGAAACCAACACACTTCCATCAGATCAGAAGTTGAAGATCGGTGTGGTGTTATCCGGAGGACAAGCTCCCGGTGGACACAACGTAATATGTGGAATCTTTGGTAATAATCTTTCTCTTCCATATTTTGTTATTATAAAGTTTGATGCTTAGTTGAAGTTGATTTTGAACGATTGTTTGTTACCAATGGCAGATTACTTGCAGGAGCGGGCTAAGAGCAGCATAATGTACGGGTTCAAGGGTGGTCCTGCTGGGATCATGAAAGGAAAATATGTTGAGTTAACTTCAGATTTCGTTTATCCATATAGAAATCAGGTATGGAATCAATACCCGCACTTCAATAGTATATCTGAAAGCATGGAGTCTCTCGAGTTGATATGCTATTGTTATTAGCTATCGACCTTTCTTTATTTTAAGTGAGTGTAGTTAGTGTTGGTGGTCATTAGTATGCAGTTTATGGATCTATTGCAAAGGTCTTTCAGAGACGAGAAGCAAATTGTGGATCGGAACTCTACCATTTTGATTATAGTGTGGTTTTGCGAATAGATTCTAAACGTTTGGAAAAATAATGTACATCATAAGCAAATCAAGAATTTAAATTAACTTATGTATTTTGTAATGTTTAACTAAGTAAACTTTTAATGTGTAATAGTTAACTTTCCTTTATTTATTGAACAGGGTGGCTTTGATATGATATGCAGTGGGAGAGACAAGATTGAAACACCTGAGCAGGTATAATTACTCATTTTCTTACCAATACTGTCTTTGATAGATATGTCTTTGTTTTTTGAGCATAAATGTGAATGCTTTGCAGTTTAAGCAAGCTGAAGAAACAGCAAAGAAGCTTGATTTGGACGGGCTTGTGGTTATTGGTGGGGATGACTCTAACACAAATGCTTGTCTTCTCGCTGAAAACTTCAGGTCTGTTTGACAATGGTGTAGAATGCATCGTTTGAGGATTGAGACATCTTTTAACTTTTAATGACAACCCATAAGATCTTTTGATATCCATTAATGTAAACGTAGTTTATTTTATGTTTCACATCAGGAGTAAAAACCTCAAAGCTCGGGTTATTGGATGCCCCAAAACAATTGATGGAGATCTGAAATGTAAGGAGGTTCCCATCAGTTTTGGATTCGATACTGCATGCAAGGTCAGTGCAGCAATGCATGCAGATTTCGATATTGTGATGAAGCTTTATATAGTTTCATGTTGTTATCCCTTTTTAAGCACCAAATCTGTTAACTGTATAGTTGTGCGACTAAGTTCTGTTATATTAGGCGATCTTTCTCTTCCATGCACTATTTCTTGAGTCTATGATATATATCACATGCAGTTATGCAAAGTAACTAGATTTTATAACCATGGCTGTGCAGATCTATGCAGAAATGATTGGGAATGTTATGACAGATGCACGTTCCACAGGGAAATACTACCATTGTAAGTGGTTTCTGCAGTTGATATCATTCAGTTTTTTGCACTATCTTTCTCATTCTCATGTTTCTTTGCTCTGTAGCTTCAAATTCTAACTATGTCTTTTGTATGTACTTGCAGTTGTAAGGCTTATGGGTCGTGCTGCTTCCCACATAACTCTTGAGTGTGCTTTGCAGACTCACCCTAACATAACTATTATTGGAGAAGAGGTAATTATCACTTGAATTAAACAAGATTTCACTTTTCTAGGTACTTTAAATTCTAAATTGGTTTATCTCGGGTGTGAACTTGAATATAAATTGCAACTATTCGGATTCAAGCAATTGCATTAGCTTTTAGCCTTATTCTTTCCCCCTGAAGAAAATACAAAAAAAAAATGTACTCTCAAACAGGCTGTCATGTAGAAATGAAATTTTATTATATCAGCCAACAGATTTAATGAAATATATTGCAGCACTGATTATCAATTTACAAAAGTGGGATATGACTAAGGCACCATCGTTTTCATCATTGTTATCAAGTTGATATAAATTAAATTAGAAAAACATTGCTGGGCTTAAGCACTTTTGATGGAACTAGCATTTGTTGCTCTTTGTATGATTGCTGAAATATGAATTTGACGGATGTTGTCTTTTTTGTAGGTCTATGCTAAGAAACAAACTTTGAAAAATGTTACTGATTACATGGTGGACGTTATCTGTAAACGTGCTGAAAGTGGATATAACTATGGTGTCATTCTTATTCCTGAAGGTTTGATTGATTTTATCCCTGAGGTAAGGTTTTTGAAGTCTGAAAAGGCATTTCACCAAATTTGATCTGCCTTTGAGGCCTTAACGAATGAGTTGATGATAACTGATGTTAATTTATTCTTAATTGCAGGTGCAGGAGCTCATTGCAGAGTTAAATGAAATTCTGGCCCATGATGTTGTTGATGAAAAGGGGGAGTGGAAAAAGAAACTTACAAACCAGTCTAGACAGCTCTTTGATTTCTTGCCTGCAGTAATTCAAGAACAATTGATGCTAGAAAGAGATCCACATGGAAACGTCCAGGTAGTACATATATATGCTGTCCTTGTATATTTATTATTTTCACTTGGTCCTGATTTTCCCTTACATATAAGTAACTTATGCCGTTTCTTCCTTCCATTTTTAGGTTGCAAGGATAGAGACAGAGAAAATGCTTATTCAAATGGTTGAAACCGAATTAGGAAAAAGAAAACAAGCCGGTGCCTACAACGGGCATTTCAAGGGGCAGTCCCACTTTTTCGGGTACCTATTTACCAAATTGCTGCCCTCCTTAGCATATCTAGGCATAATAGTATAAGTAAACAAAAATATCATACACTCAGATATTATTTAGGTATATCAGACTTGTGTATTACAATATTACGGCTTATATTGAATTTTGAATCTACAGGTATGAAGGAAGGTGTGGGTTGCCAACTAATTTTGATTCGACCTACTGTTATGCATTGGGCTATGCCGCCGGAGCACTCATTCATAGCGGAAAGACTGGGCTTATTTCATCGGTTTGTGATTTTACAATCTTTTTCTTTCACTCCATTACGGCCTCCTTGCCATACTGTAGTTATTGTATTTTGCTTCATTACACTGTTTCTCTGTGCTATTGCTGTTAATTTTGTTTAACTCATCCAGGTCGGCAATTTATCCGCCCCAGTTGAGGAATGGACCGTCAGTGGCACTGCACTGACCTCGCTGATGGACGTTGAAAGAAGACATGGTAAGATATCCCTTCCTTGTGGGAGAGTATATAAGCCTTTGTTTCTTTTTAATCTCTCTGGAGCTACCAGAACAGAGAGCACTTCGGTAGAAACCTTACGCTAAAGATAATTCTTTGGGCAAGGTTTTTTCTTATATTATATGTTTTTTCCTTCAAAGCATTACATGAAGAACATACTATTCTATCAACCCAACACCTTTTGACTTCTGTACTTTTACAATCAAACTCCTGTACTTTTATAATCGCCACATCGTTTATTTCTCCTCTTCCTTTATAATTTGAAATAATGTTGCAGGTAAGTTCAAGCCTGTGATAAAGAAGGCAATGGTGGAACTTGAAGGTAAGAATTTCGTGATGTGATTTTTTTTTTTTCGCAAATATTTTTAACTTCCACTGTTTGAGACAAATTACTTAATGTTGTCTTGATTTGTATACACCAATCTTGTTCATGCTGACTTGATTTATATAAATTTGCATCTGTTCATGCGGAATTGCAGGTGCACCATTCAAGAAATTTGCATCATTGCGGGAGGAATGGGCCATCCGAAATCGATACATCAGCCCGGGTTTGTTTTAAATCCAAAACTTGTAAATCCTTGGATTTAGCATCCAACGCTAACTTATATAATCTTTCAAATTGTTTTCATGACAGGTCCTATTCAGTTTATGGGTCCGGGGTCAAATGCAATCAGCCATACTTTACTTCTTGAACTCGGAGTTGAAGCCTAAAGATCTGCTTTTGTTTTTATTTGTTTGAGATTTTTGCTATCCAGCTTGTTTCTTTTGTGACATGTATGGTTATTATTCTGAACACATCTAAATTATAATAAAATTTGGGCGGTTATTTGCATCCTCTTCAACTTTTTCATATGTTCATAAAGGTTATGATGTTTTGTTGCCCTGTTTTTTCTAAGCTCTTTCAGAAAAACTAATTGAACCAAGTTTAATGTTTTATTTATTAAAGTACTCGTGATTAATGACAAAAACTATTTTTTTTTGTTACCACCAAATATTTGTAGTATCTAGTTTTTTACCAGATTGGACTTTAATTTTCTTTTAAAATCTTAATTTGTTTTTGAATTAGTTTTTATATTTAAGCAGAAAATAAAACTATTCTCGAACTTCTAAAAAAAAGTAAACCGAATGAAAATGAAGTTCTTAGTAAATTGTATACATTTTGAATTAAATTTATACAAAGGAAGTTCCAATCATCTTTGCGGATACATTTCAAACCAAATTTAATAAATCGAACACGTAGTCAAATTGTATATTCGACTGTCCAGAACAAGTGTACATCGACAGTAGGAGAAGTGTATATCGACGGTGCAGGACAAGTGTGCCGCCAATATAGTACTGTTTGTGCCGCGGTTACGCATGTATGTGATGCATGAATGCATGTCTATCCACTAAGACGTAGGTATACCTCTAGTGTATTTTAATGCATGTTCTCCAGTTGGTACGAGTAATCCGGATCGTATATGAAGTTGTTGGATGCAAATGATTTTAAGATAGTCTATCAGAAAAAAAAATACAAATATTTTATAAAATTTAAAAAAAATATGACGATGGATGAGTCTGAAAACTTGAAAGCTTGTATGTGGGTTTCATAACTATAAAACTTCGAAATTTATAGAAAGTTATTTGTACGCGAGATATTTTTTAAAAAATAATAAAAATTGCGTTATGGGAATTTTTCATCGTAAAATTTGGACGAAATGAAAAAGTTGAACTGTAAAAATGTATCATCCATACGCAATGTATACATCATGTGACAAAACAATAGAAGATTGAAAAATGCGCTCGTTCATAATTGCAATAATTGTTAGAGGGATTTTAAATTATTTCGAATGACATATATTGGACGAAGACCAAAGTATTATCATTGGCGTGGAGTTGTTACACACGTTTCAAAAGGTTCTAATAATGTAGCTAATAATAGATTACACCTACAAGATAATAAAGTATAGGATGCCGTTCTCTTAAGTCGTTGGAGCAACTTGTACCGGTATGAATTTCTACATTAGATTTGCGTTTATGTTCAGGAAAAGAGTTAACAACTAACTACAAGTGAGTATTAGATTCTTTTGCAATGGTTGATGGTAACTAACTCCATTGAAGAACAGTCCGTTGTTTTAACGGATAACGACTTAGCTTTGGTGAAGGCTCTCGAATAAGTATTTCTGAATCCACCACACATGTTATGTCGAAGACACATTACCAAGAACGTCATTGGGCACTCAAAGAAATACATCAAGAATAGAAAAGGTTCGGATGATTTTTTGCGTTCATGGAATCAGATAATGTACTCAGAGACAAAACATGATTTCAATGAAAATCAGGATGAAATGCTCTGTGACTTCAAAGATTATCCTCAACCAATAATATACAAAATGCATCTTAGTTAATTCATTACATTGATAACTTTGTCACGTTGAAAATTAACAAGTTCATGTATTTCGATAGCCAAGTCACTAATTACATTGAGAACGCTTATTCCACCATGGACCGTTTTATTGGTACGAGAAAAAGTAAATTTGAGTTGTTTTGGGATAAGGTGCATTGTTTGCTCAAAATTAAACATGGAATAATTAGAGCATCGTTTGAATTTTTTTGACTTATAGTCCAACACAAATTTATACACAAGATGTTCACCAATCTTGGAGGCAACATCCCGCACATTGTTTTATATATTTTTAGAACAATTAGAAAGTGCCCCAAAAACCGAAGTTACAGATACAAATTGCATTTCTGCTATACGAACTACGCACGATATGTCATGCTCACACGACATCTACAAATTTTTAATAAAATACATAGCGGCATATTTAAACTCTTTCAACGATCATTGGAAGAGGTTACATATAATTGTATTATTAATCTAACGACGACATATGTATTGAAATAAAAACCGGATAACTCCATGCACGTTGTCATGAAAACCAACTATGAAGGACACATTAGACATATATATAAGAAATAGTTTGGCATAGTCTAGTGTGGATTATTTTGGTCTAAGGGTAGTTTGGTCAGGTATTTTGTGATGTTTCAAGGGTATTTAATGTTTAAGTGGTTTGTAGTGAGAGATTTGAGCTGTCTGGTTGTATTAAATGTTCATTACCCTCATTAATGAAAGTGTTTGGGTATTTATACCCTTAATTATGGGCCTCATGGGTTTTCGGGTCAAACTCATGAAACCGAGTCGAATTCAAAGACCCATTAGTTTATTAAGCAGGTTGGTAATTAGCTTAGTCATAAAGTGATTAGTTTTTAATACTTTAGTCCTGTTCGGATGGTTCAGTGGGTGGTTTTTGTCCAAATTTCCCCTGTCCGGTTTCTATAGTGAGTGGTGAGAAAAACCGTACTCATCAGCAGCCCCCTTTTTAGGTTATGTTCGAAGGCCTTTGACAAGACCTAAAAAATCGCTCATGAGCACCTGTAATAATGTTTGGACAGATTTTGATTAGTATAACGGATTTATCCGGACTGGCAAATCTCTCAGAAGCTCAACGGTTTTGCCACAGATCGTGGGACACGTGTCCCTTCCTGATTTGCCTCACCAGCCGTTTTTCTCCTAGAATGGCACTCCCACTAACTTCAAAAATTAACCTCTTCAATTAATGCTGGTGATGTCAGCGCCGTCTTTAATCATTACCCTATCTTTTCGAATTCTCCTAGGTTTCAAGGTATTTTTTGTTTCTTTAGTATAAATTAAATCACTTATCACTGTTTTACCATCTTCAACATCTTTTCACTTCTAATCTCCAGAGCTTTTATCTCTCTTTTCCAAAAACGCATTTTAGTGTAAGTTTATATTTACAGCAAGAAACACTCTAGCAAAAGGTGGGTGGCTGAATCTGTCAGAGTTAGAGAAAACACAAAGGGTCGAACAAGAAAGGCGCATCGCAACAGGCCTCCCAGTCTCTCCTATTGACAAACCTGAAACACCAACCTCAGAGCATGATCGAGGTTCGTCTTCTGCCAGGAGCTCCAAACCTAGAAGGTTATTTCAACCTAGTCTTTCACCGATCATCTCAGGCTCATCGGTCCAGGAGTCGGAGCCTATTGTTGAACAAGAGCAAGTAGTTACAAGTGCTAGGAGACCCTCTACAATTATAGCCATGGGATCAGATCCTGACGTTTCCCCAGAAAAGCTAAAATTTCGACGAAGAGGCCGCTTAGTAAAAGGTCAGGCTGTTGCTCCACAGTCTAAATATCCAAACTATGTGCCTTCTAAATCTGGGGCAAAAGACAAAATTTCAGGGTCAGAAGCGCCCGTTAAAGTTCCTAAGGACAAATTGTCTGGTCCGGAGGCCACCAGTTCAAGCCTTCAAAACGAACCCTCCGGATCTGAGCCCCAGCCGGACTCCAGACCACAAAAAGAAAGCAGTGCGTAGCCATCCGGACAGCTTAATAAGCCAACCACTAGCACTTCCCTCCCAAAAACAGCTGATAACCCTTCCATGGTAATGGAAGACGTAATTAAGGATAGTGTTGAAGAAGCCCCTTTTGAGACTGATGTCTCCGGGCAGACAAGTGAGACCGTTATTGTCAAGAAAAACAAGGGCAAAGAGAAGCTATGCTTGAAACACCCGGACCTGCCGGAGTGCCTCGTTGGAAAAGTGGGACCTTGCTTCCACAAAGTGAGTGTGAAATATCTTCTAGCCATACAGAAGATTAATTATGCTTTTATTCATACAGCTGAACTAGGCTGGCCACAGCATAAATGATTCATCCACCGCTTTGTAATTGTCACCCATATTGTAATGGTAAAAGGGGATGATATGGTTTCTGCAAAGGCTGGCCACAGCAACAAATTGCTCCATCGGATGCGGGGATCCTATAAAATGTTAAGGTGAGGATACCGGTCGATCTGGAGACGCCAATGGATTACAAGCTCAGTGAGATAGTTTTCTTCACAGAGTTATTTAACTAGGGGCTTAGGTTTCCCTTGGACCCAGATATAGTCAGATATTTCCATCTGATAAAGCTCTGCCCAAGCCAACTGAGTCTCAACGCTTGGTACACCCTTATGGCCTGCATCACGGCCTCCAGGCTCTCCGGAATCCCGCATCCGATGGAGCAATTTGCTGCTGTGGCTAGCCTTTGCAGAAACCATATCATCCCCTTTTACCATTACAATATGGGTGACAATTACAAAGCGGTGGATGACTTTCTGTCTTTTCTTATAATAAGTTTGTTTATTTAATTCATCTTTTTTTTGGCAGTGTTGCCAAAGGAGTTCAATGACTACTTAGAGGAGGGGAAAATTACTTGTGCCAAGCTAAATGCTTGGGCTGCTGAGAAATGGGGAAATCGCTTCCACAACTGTTTCACCGGAGGCAACTTAGTAAGATCTCATCTCTGGAATACAACCGGCCGGAGAGACTTGTCTTGGGAGGAATTAACCACTCCACCCCCTCCGGAGGTCATTCTTCAGAAGACAGATGCAAAGGATGTAAAGCTAGCCTTGCCAGGAAGATCTAAAGCCCCAAGCAAAATGAATGGTAAGAAAGGCAATGCTAAGCAAGATGTGGCTGAGGTCAAAAACCCATTTTAGTGTAAGTTTACGTTTACAGCAAGAAACGCTTTAGTAAAAGGTGGGTGGCTGAATCTGTCGGAGTTAGAGAAAGCACAGAGGGTCGAACGAGAAAAGTGCATTGCAGCAGGCCTTCCAGTCTCTCCAGTTGACAAACCTGAAACACCAACCTCAGAGCCTGATCGAGGTTCGTTTTCTGCCAGAAACTCGAAACCTAAAAGGTTATTTCAACCTAGTCTCTCGCCGATCATCTCAGGCCCATCGGTCCAGGAGTCGGAGCCTAATGTCGAACAAGAGCAAGTAGTTACGAGTGCTAGGAGACCATCTACATTCATAGCCATGGGATCGGATGCTGACGTTTCTCCAGAAAAGCTAGTAAATCGTCGAAAAGGCCGTCTGGTAAAAGGCCTGGCTGCTGTTCTACCGTCTAAATCTCCAAAATCTGCGCCCTCTAAATCTGGGGCCAAAGATAAAACTTCGGGGTCAGAAGCGCCCATTAAAGTTCCTAAGGACAAGTTGTCTGGTCCGGAGGCTACCAGTTCAAGCCTTCGAAACGAACCCTCCGGATCCAGCCCTAGCCGGACTCCAGACCACAAATAGAAAACAGCGCTCAGCCCTCCGGACAGCTTAATGAGCCAACCACAAGCACTTCCCTCCCAAAAACAGCTGATAACCCTTTCATGGTAATGGAAGATGTAATGGAGGATAGTGTTGAAGAAGCCCCTTTTGAGACCGATGTATCCGGGCATACAAGTGAGACCTCCATTGTTAAGAAAAACAAGGGCAAAGAGAAACTATGCTTGAAACACCCGGACCTGCCGGAGTGCCTTGTTGGAAAAGTGGGACCTTGCTTCCACAAAGTGAGTGTGAAATATCTGCTAGCCATGCAGAAGATTAATTATGCTTTTATCCATACAGTTGAACTAGGCCGGATACGGACGAAGGGGGGAATCCCTGGAAAAAATTAAAGTAAGGATACCAGTCGATCCGGAGACACCAATGGATTCCAAACTCATTGAGATAGTTTTCTACACAGAGTTATTTAACTGGGAGCTTAGGCTTCCCTTAGACCCAGAGATTGTCAGATATTTTCATCTGATAAAGCTTTGCCCAAGTCAATTGAGCCCCAACGCCTGGTTCACCCTCATGTTCTGCATCATGGCCTCAAGGCTCTCCAGAATTCCTCTTCCGATGGAGCAATTTGCTGCTGTGGCCAGCCTCTGCAGAAACCATGTCATCCCCTTCTATCATTACAATATGGGTGATGATTACAAAGTGGTGGATTACTTGCTTGAGTCGGAGAGGAACTGGAAGACTCAATTTTTGTTCATTAGTGGTGCTTGGGAGAACGGGAGGAAGATTAAAGCTGGTGATAATCCAAGAACGCTTACCAGTAGGTGGAAGAGTACAGGTAAACATTTCATTACATCTTTCTATTTCTTCTTATAATAAGTTTGTTTGTTTAACTTCTCTTCTTTTATTTTTTGGTAGTGCTGCCGAAGGAGTTCAACGACTATTTAGAGGTGGGGCAGACTACTTGTGCCAAGCTAAATGCTTGGGCTGCTGAGAAATGGGGAAATCACTTCCACAACTGCTTTACCGGAGGCAACTTAGTAAGATCCTATCTTTGGAATACTACCGACCGGAGGGACTTGTCTTGGGAGGAATTAACCACTCCACCTCCTTCGGGGGTGATTCTTCAGAAAATAGATGGAAAGGATGGAAAGCTAGCCTTACCGGGCAGAGTTAAAGCCCCAAACAAAATGAAGGGAAAGAATGGAAAGGCTAAGCAAGATGTGGCTGAGGTCAACCCAAGCGATGCTGAGGAAATTATCCCCGCAAACCCGAAGGGGCAGGAACAAGGAAGGATTGATGCTGCTTTGCTACAAGTGAGAGAAAACGAGAGTACCAAAGAGGTCGTTGGATCTCCAAATCCCCCAAAGGCTCCCAAGAAAGACAGAAAACGGGGAGCAGAAGGTGGAGATAGGGAGGCCAAGAAGAAGAAAACCTTCAAGGGAGATGAAGTTGCTCTCCGGGCTCCGGAGTCTTTTCCTCCGGTTGATCCAACAGACCCAACCCAAGCAGAGGAAATCCCAAGTGATTTTCACACAGGAGAGGGCGCCGGAGGGGACATCAACATCGATGAAGTTGACATCAGTTGGATTCAAGGGATTGGTCTTTACTTTAATAACCTTGAGAATGATGATTTCGCTAGCCCTTACCTTCCCCCAAGCTCCTCGAACATGGTCACCTTCAACGGTAACTCTTTTTCTGTTTCAGGGGAGAAGGACACGGTGACCCATTCCTTG
Source organism: Limnanthes douglasii subsp. nivea (assembly GCA_036936605.1). Lineage (NCBI taxonomy): Eukaryota > Viridiplantae > Streptophyta > Magnoliopsida > Brassicales > Limnanthaceae > Limnanthes > Limnanthes douglasii. Next base: position 129,420,451 of record JAUPFV010000004.1, read on the forward strand.
TTAAGCAACATTCAGCCAGTGCTCAACTTGGAGAAGCAAGTGCGAAACCAGTCAGCCATCATCAACACACTCAATTCTGACAAGGAGATTTTGTCCAACGACCTCCTTACAATCAAGCACAGTCTCGAGGCATTGAAGAAAGAAAATGAAGAGTTGATAAAATGGAAGGAGGACTTGGCCACCAAATTGGCCACTTCGGAGGGGATTGTCACAAAACTTCAATCCAAGTATTCTGACTTGGAGAAAAATCTTTCTACTTCGAAAGAGGAGGTGAAGGCCAAAGACAACGTCATTCAGACCTTGACAAATGACAAGATATCGCTTGAAGATGCTGTGTCCCGGGCTAAGCAAGAGAAAGATGACTTGCTAAAGGAGCAGGAAAAGACAATCCAAGCTAGGATTGATGCGTATACCAAAAACGTGATAGACTCCTAAGAACAAAGATATGCTGAGGTCAAGTCAGACATGGTCCTACTTTTTCATGAGAAATTTCCAAGGAGGACACTCCGGGACTTATGGCGATTCGTGGAATACGAAGACCTTCCTCACCATATTATGGCTGATGGTGATAAGCATGGTTATTTCAGTGGTTGAGATGACACCACTGATGAAGATGAAAAGACCGGAGAGAGTCCAGATGAGGAACCCACCGATCCCAAGAAAAAACCAAGTGAAGCTGGGACATCTAAGAACTAAAGTCCTCAAAATGTCAACTATCTTTTAATTTTGTGTTTGAACTAAAGTCCTTGGATGGCCAAGACATTTTTGTAATTGTGTCCGGAACTTTACCGGACAAACCTTCTCTCTTAAAAACTTCAAAGTCCTTGGATGGCCAAGGCATTTTATATATTTAATATCACTCCCCGGTATCTGCTGGGCAATTTTATCTTACATATTATTTAATTTTGATGGCTTGTGTTCAAATGGCCTTTAGTTATTTCATAAGTGTTTTAAAGTGAGAGTGTTCAAATTATCCTATGACACATGTTTAAACAGTCATCACCTCATCGAATTGAATTAAATCGAACTGCTAGTAAAACCATTCGAATTTTTTAAGAAGGCATCGAATTTTATTTAAAAACCTGGACACCTCATTAAAACCTTCGCGCGCCACCAGGGTAGGAAAGAGTATGCCCCCAAATATTTATATGGACTTTAAACAAGTAAATATTTACATAGTCTATTCTAAATATAACCGAAGGTGTTCGATGTTCCAGGGGTGATTCAAAATCCTTCCATCTTTATCTTTGAGCCTGTACGTCCCATGCTTAAGCTTTTCACTGACCACATAGGGTCATTCCCATGTTGGAGCTAGTTTGCCGAACTGCTTCTCTTTGGTATGCTGGAAGATTTTTCTTAGCACTTTATCACCTAGTTGAAAATCCATCCTTTTGATTTTAGAGGAAAACATGCTTCTCATTAAACCCTGATAGTGTGTGGCTCTAAGGTGAGCCTTAACTCTTCTTTCCTCCATCAAATCAAGCTGGTTTCTTATGGCCACTTCGTTAGCTTGTTCGGAAAAATTATGGACTCGAAATGAAGGGAGAGTGGCCTATATGGGAGCTATAATATCCATCCCATATACTAAAGCAAAAGGAGACTCTTGTGTTGCAGCCCCAAGAGTGGTTCGGTAGGCCTATAATACTTCTTGTAGATAACTTGGCCATTTTCCAGCAGCTCCCTCTAGATTCTTTTTAAGACCGGACAGGATAGTCCTGTTAGCCACTTCAACTTGACCATTTTCCTGTGGATGGAAAAGAGAGGAAAAACAATGTTGAATGCCTCTAGTAGCACAGAAATTCTCCATCTCCTTGTTATCGAATTGTGGTCTATTGTCAGTAGTTATCTTTTGTGGAACCCCAAATCTGCAACAAATGTTAGACATGATGAATTTTATCACAGCTTTTGAAGTAGTTCCTGCCAATGGGGCTGTTTTGATCCACTTTGAGAAGTAATCAATAGCAACAATTATAGTTCTGCACCCTCCGGATGTCATGGGTAGATGTCCCACTAAATCCAGCCCTCAACGAGCAAAAGGTATTGGCTCAGAAATGAACTCTAAAGGAACTGCCGGAACATGAATTTCATTGCTGTTTCTTTGGCACGGATCACACTTCTTCACCAACTCCTTGGCATCTTGCATTATGGAGGGCCAGTAGTACCCAGCCAACAAAACTCTTCTAGTTAGAGCCATGAATCCATAGTGTGTTGATCCCTCACCATCGTGTAATTCAGAGAGCACTATTTGGGATTCTTCGATCCCCACACATCATAAGAGAGGTTTACCGAAGGATTTTTTTAATAAAGAATGTCTCTTAAGATGACAAAACCACGAGCCTTGAATTTAGACTTTCCTTGCTACTGTTGTTTCCGGAGGCAAGATGCCATCTGAGAGATATTGGATAAGAGGAAATATCCAATCTTGGGTTTGTATTACTTGTATATTTGAGCTCCCTTCTTCCTTATCCGGATTGATTTGAACGGATGGGAACTCTAACACATGAATCCAAGGGTAAGACTCAGTATAAGCTATGGTTGCCAAAGAGTCTGCTAGTGTATTTTCTGTTCGGGGTATGCGCTCATAGGTGATACTTTTGAAATTAAGTGCCACTTCTTTGAGAACAAACAAGTATTTAACCAGTTGCTCTTTCTTGGCTTCGGATTGACCCTGTGCATGATGGATAAGAAGCTGAGAATCGCTCATTAACCTGACCCTTTTGGCTCCACAAATAAGATCTAATTTCAAGCCAACTATAGCAGCTTCATATTCAGACTCATTATTGGAAGCTCTGAAAGCAAAACATATAGCATGATACATCTTGTTGCCATACGGAGAGGTTAAACATATCCCAGCACCACAACCCATGGTACTTGATCCACCATCAGTACGGGCAGCCCATACTTTTTTATCTTTTTCACCGGTTGCTTGCTTAGTACCTCTGTCCGAATGTAATTCAACCAAGAAGTCAGCCACAGTATGAGCTTTGACTGTCGTTCGAGGGGTAAAGTCAATATCATAATCTCCCAGCTCCACTGACCACTTGGTCATTCTGCTTGAAATGTCTGCTTTTTGAAGAACATTCTTCAAGGGAAAATACTTCCAGATGATGATCGAATGAGACTGAAAGTAGGGCCTCATTTTCCTAGCAGCAATTACTAAGGCTAGTGCTAGTTTTTCAAGTTTCAAGTATCTTTTTTCTGCATCAATCAAGCTCTTGCTGATATAGTATACTGGTCGAGGATAATTATCCACCTCCCTCACTAGCACTGCACTCAAAGCACACTCAGAAACCGCCAGGTATATGTAAAGTGTCTCTCCATCCACAGGTTTAAACAAAGTTTTAGGGGAGGATAAGTGCTTCTTAATTTCATCAAATTCCTGGTCACACCGGGGAGACCAATTAAACTCTTTCGCACCTTTCAAAGTTTGAAAAAACGGGGCACACCTATCCGAAGACCTTGAGATAAAACGGTTTAGAGCAGCCAACCTCCCTGTCAATCTTTGTACTTCTTTAATATTCTGAGGAGGCTCCATTTGATGCAAAGCATTAAGCTGGTCTGGATCAGGCTGTATCCCTTTCTCACTTATTACATACCCCAAGAATTTCCCGGACTGTACTCTGAAAACACACTTCTCTGGGTTTAATTTTAAATGTACTTTTATTAGATTGGCAAAAGTTTCTTGGAGATCTACCAAGTGTAGCTCTTCGTCCACACTCTTTACCATCATGTCGTCGATATAAACTTCAATATTTCTTCCAATCTGATTAGCAAAAGCCTTGTTTACTAACCTCTGATAAGTAGCCTCAACATTATTTAATCCAAACGACATCACCTTGTAACAATGGAGACCCCTATTAATAACAAACATAGTATGTTTTTATCCTTTGGATCTACTTAAATCTGATTGTACCCGGAGAAGGCATCCATAAAGGACAGCAACTTGTTCTCGGATGTGGAGTCCACTAACTGATCAATTCGGAAACTGGATATAGATCCTTCGGGTAAGCTCTATTGAGATCTGTAAAATCGATGCACATACGCCACTTTCCATTTTCTTCTTTCCCAACACCGGATTGGCTGTCCATAAAGGGTATTGAGACTCTTTTATGTACCCCATTTTAGTAAGCCGGTCAACTTCTTGAACTATGACATAAGCTTTCTCTTTAGAAAAAGCTCTCCTCTTTTGTACAACATGTGCTATATCCCTCCGGACGGACAGCTGGTGTGATATAATGTCTGCTGGTATTCCGGTTACATCAGCATTGCACCAAGCAAAAACATGCTAATGGTCTTTCAAAAAAGCTAACATTTTTCCCTTTAATTCTGACGTCATCTTGGACCCAATCTTGATACTTTTTCCTTCAACCAGAGAGTGAGTTTCAACTTCTTCAATAGGTATTAAAACGCCAGGGGTCTCTCTGGGGTCATCAATTTCACCCTCTCCCCCAGAGGGCCCCTCAAATTGCTAATCCTCACTTATCCGAACTGCCTCCAAAGTTCGAGGGGCCAGCGTTGTTGCATAACATTCCCTTGTCACCTTCTGACTGCTCCGGACAACTCCCACTTGTCCTTGTACAATATATTTCAAACATTGGTGGACTGTTGACGCCACAACATACATTCTAGAGAGCCAAAACCTCCCCAAAATGGCATTGTAACAAGTGGAACAATCCATGACGATAAAAAGTATCCTGACCATCTTCTTAAAAGGGCTTTTGCCTAACAAAACCTCCTCCTCAAACTCCCCGATCACATCTGCTGAGCTTCAAGTGAAACCCACAACTGACCTGTTCGAACACTGAATTACTGTTGGGTTCTTCACTTGTTTGTAGGAAGTTAAAAAGAGGATATTGGCTGAACTACCGGTGTCCACCATAATTCGCCTTATGTCATTTCCCCCAATGGATGCTCCTATTACGACAGCATCTTCACGGGGACCAACTATGTCTCTCAAGTCATCCTCATCGAAAACAATGAAGGGAAATGAGATTTATGATTGATAGGAAGTCATGCCTCCTTCCAATTGGGTAGCTAGAGTATGAACATGCCTCTTTCTCGAAGAAGCAGTTGGTGCAGTCATGGTGTCTCCCCCAAATATTGTAAGTGACTAGAAAAAACTGATGAGGCAAGACACCGTCTTGCAATGCTCTGTGATAACACCCACCTTGTTTCGAGTTGGATCAGGATCCAAATATTCTGATTCTACATCAAATCTCTCAATTATCACCATAGCCCCATCCGGAGCCGACGTCCCTGCGTTGTTTGGGCCAGTCCGAGGACCATTATCAGGCATATTTCCACATCTTCTTTTAACATATACCCCCAACTTCCCTCTCTCAATAAAATTATGTACTTCTTGTTTCAACGTGATGCAATCTTCAGTGGTATGGCAAGTATCCCGATGATACTGACAAAAACTGTTATTTCGACTTTCCCTTGGTGATTGTAATGTGGTTGGCCTCCTGAAATGTACTTCATCTTTCGTTTTATCATAAATGTTAGCTATATTTTTTTTTAGTTCAGCAAACCACTCCGGTTGAACCCAAGGTCCTCGCTTATTTCTAGATTGTTGGCTTTGAGCTGGGGCAGCTGGGTGGGATTGAGCCTTGGCCCTGTTTTGACCCTGTCCGGCTTCCTTTGCCTTGTACCCGGACTGATTCTGGTTTTGATTTGGTGCAGCTGGAGCAGACCTCAGCTGCCGGTGCACCCTTGTTTTCTTTGTTTCATCCACATTAATCTGCTTGCCGACCTGATTCAGTAAACCTCCCCACGTCATGGCCTTTTTCCTGGTTACTGAATCAGCCAAATTGCCAGGGTTCAAACTCTGCCTTAGAGAAGCTATTGCTACTTGTTCAAAGCAATCAACTAATATATTTTTGGTGTTCACAAAGAGACTTATGTACTCTTTCAAAGATTCATTTGGTTCTTGGGCACAATGGATTATAGTGTCTCCATTGCCCTTCACATATTTGCTCCCCACGAATTGCCTCCGAAAGGCCACCCAAAAAGTGTCGAAATTTCTAATGCAACCCTGTGGAAAACTATTGTACCACTTCAGAGCACTCCCCGTAAAAGACTGGGAGAATGCTCGATAGAGTAGCTTATCATCATCGTCAAATTTCATCATTAATTTTTTGAATTGCTCCAGATGGTTATCTGGATCTATACTACCATCATAATTCTCCATCTTTGTGCTGTCAAACCTCTTAGGAAGGTTTCCGGACAGTATTTTGGAACACAATGGAGATTGTCTCCAATTCCGGCCACGACTAAAAACTGTACCTTCGTTGAGAGTCGCAAAGATACCTGGTTCATCATGAAAGGCAAAAGGATCCATTTTCAAGCGGTCTAGCATGAGTCTTTTTAGTGCTCACATGGGTTTTTGATGGCTCATGCTCTCTTGGATTGTCAGTATGGTTAACTGCTTACACTTTTGACTTCTCTTTCACACCCAATTCTGCCCTTTTTGCAGCCCTCAAGGCTTCTATCTCAACTTTCAGTCTATCTCGCTCCTCGATAGTATATTCATCATTTTCTCCCACCACTTCTGCCAAAGCTGGTGGTATTTCCTGCTCGTCCGGATTCATCAGAACCGATCTTTCTTGATAGTTTTGAATGCTTGATTCAGGCACCTTCTTCCTCCCACCGTGGTCACCAATTTGGTGTGTATAATTTCAGTCTGAGGGTAATTTCGTCAGGTGTTTTATAATGTTTCAAGGGTATTTAATGTTTGGGTAGTTTGTAGTGAGAGATTTGAGCTGCCTGGTTATATTAAATGTTCATTACCGTCATTTAATGAAAGTGGTTGGGTATTTATACCTTTAATTGTGGGCCTCATAGGTTTTCTGGTCAAACTCATGAAACCGGGTCGAATTTAGAGACCCATTAGTTTATTAAGCAGGTTGGTAATTAGCTTAGTCATAAAGTGGTTAGTTTTTAATACATTAGTCCTGTTCGGATGGTTCAATGGGTGGTTTTTGTCCGAATTTCCCTTGTCCGGTTTCTACAGTGAGTGGTGAGAAAATCCGGACTCATCATCTTTGAAACTCGAAAGTCCTTGGATGGCCAAGGCATTTTACATATTTAATATCATTCCCCGGTATTTGCCGAGCAGTTTCATTTGACACAAATCTTATATTGTTTTATAGTTTTCTAATTTTGACGGCTCGTATTTAAATGGTCTTTGAATATTTTAAAGTGAGAGTGTTTAAATTCTCTGATGACAAGTGTTTAAATGGTCATCACTCCACCAAATTAATCTGATTTAATAGTCAGACAACTTCGAATTTTTGAAGAAGGCATCGAACTTTATTAACAAACCTAGACACCTTATTAAAACCTCCCCGCACCACCAGGGTAGGAAATACTATGCCCCCAAGTATTTACATGAATTTTAAACAAGTAAATATTTACATAGTATTTATTCTAAATACAACCGAAGGTGTTCAATGTTCCAGGGGTGATTTAAAATTCTTCCATCTGTATCTTTGAGCCTGTATGTCCCAGGTTTAAGATTTTCAATGACCACATAGGGTCCTTCCCATGTTGGAGCTTTCTTGCCGAACTGCTTCTCCTTGGTGTGTAGGAAGACTTTTCTCAGTACCTTATCACCTGGTTGAAAATCCCTCCTTTTGACTCTGGAAGCAAATCTGCTTCTCATCAAACCTTGATAGTGTATGGCTGTGAGGTGAGCCTTAACTCTTCTTTCCTCCATCAAATCAAGCTGGTCTCTTATGGCCACTTCGTTAGCTTGTTCGAAAAAATTATGGACTCGAAATAAAGGGAGAGTGGCCTCTATGGGAGCTATAGCATCCATCCCATATACTAAAGCAAAAGGAGACTCTTGTGTTGCAGCCCCAAGAGTGGTTCGATAGGCCCATAATACTTCTTGTTACTGCTTTCGGAGGCAAGATGCCATCCGAGAGGTACTAGAAAAGAGGAAATCTCCAATCTTGAGGCTGATTTACTTGTATATTTCAACTTTCGTTTTCCTTGTTCCGACTGAGTTGAATGGATGGGAATTCTTGCACATAAATCCATGGATATGACTCAGAATAGGCTATGGTTGCCAACGAATCTGCTAACATATTTTCTGTTCGGGGTATGTGCTCATAAGTGATGTTTTTGAAATTAAGTGCCACTTCTTTAAGAACAGACAAGTATTTAACCAGCTGCTCCTTTTTTGCCTCAGATTGACCCTGTTCCTGATGGATAAGAAGCTGAGAATCGCTCATTAACCTGACCCTTTTGGCTCCACAAATGAGAGCTAATTTCAAGCCAGCTATAACAACTTCATATTCGGACTCGTTGTTGGAAGCCCTGAAAGCGAAACATATAGCTTGATACATTTTGTCGCCGTATGGAGAGGTTAAACATATTCCAGCACCACAACCCATGGTACTTGACCCTCCATCAGTCCGGACAACCCATACTTTCTTAGTTTTTTCAATTGTTGCTTGTCCGGTGTCCCTGTCTGAGTGAAATTCCACTAGGAAATCAGCAACAGTCTGAGCCTTGACTGTTGTACGAGGGGCAAAATCAATATCATAGTCCCCAACTCCACTGACTACTTGGTCATTCTACTTGAAATATCTGTCTTTTGAAGAACGTTTTTCAAAGGAAAAGACGTTCGGACAATGATTGAATGAGACTGGAAGTAGGGCCTAATTTTCCTAGCAGCAATTACTAAGTCCAGTGCTAGTTTTTCAAGTTTCAAATATCTTTTTTCTGCATCAATCAAGCTTTTGCTGATATATATTACACGGGACGAGGATAATTATTCACCTCTCTTACTAGCACGACACTTAGGGCGCAATCAGAAACTGCCAGGTATATGTAGAGTGTCTCTCCATCAACAGGTTTAAACAAAGTTTTAGAGGAGGATAAGTGCTTCTTAATTTTATCAAAAGCCTGGTCACACTGGGGAGACCAATTAAACTCTTTTGCACCTTTCAAAGTTTGAAAAAACGGAGCACAACTATCCGAAGACCTTGAGATAAAACGGTTTAGAGCAGCTAACCTCCCCGTCAATCTTTGTACTTCTTTAATATTTCGAGAAGGCTCCATCTGCAATAAAGCACTAAGATGGTCTGGATCAAGCTGTATCCCTTTTTCACTTATCATATATCCCAAGAACTTTCCGAACTGCACCCCGAACACACACTTCTCAGGATTTAATTTTAAATTTACCTTTACCAAGTTGGCAAAGGTTTCTTGGAGATCTGCTAAGTGTAGCTCTTCGTCCACACTCTTTACCATCATGTCATCAATGTAGACTTCCATGTTTCTTCCAATCTGATTAGCAAAAGCCTTGTTTAATAATCTCTGATAAGTAGCCCCAGTATTCTTTAGCCCAAATGGCATCACTTTGTAATAATGGAGGCCCCTATCAGTAACAAATGTAGTATGGTCTTGATCCTTCAGATCTACTTGAATTTGATTATACCCGGAGAAGGCATCCATAAAGGACGGTAGTTTGTTCCCAGATGTGGAGTTCACCAACTGATCAATTCGAGGGACAAGATTTTAGTCTTTTGGGCAAGCCCTATTAAGATCTGTAAAATCAATGCACATACGCCACTTTCCATTTTTCTTCTTTACTAGCACTGGATTGGCTGTCCATAAAGGATATTGAGATTCCTTTATGTGTCCCATTTTAGTAAGTCGGTCAACCTCTTGAACTATGACATCAGCCATTTCCTTAGAAAAAGCTCTCCTCTTTTGTACAACGGGTTCTATATCCCTCAGGATGGATAATTGGTGCGATATAATGTCTGCTGGTACTCCGGTTACATCAGCATTGCACCAAGCAAAAACATGCTGATGGTTTTTCAAAAAGGCCAACACTTTACTCTTTAACTCCGATGTCATTTTGGATCCGATCTTGACACTTCTTCCTTCTGCCAGAGAGTGAGTTTCAACTTGTTCAATAGGTATTAAAACACCAGGGGTCACTCTAGGGTCATCAATTTCACCCTCTCCCCAGAGGGCCCGTCAAATTGCTAATCCTCATTGATCCGAACTGCCCCCAAAGTTCGAGGGGCTAGTGATGTTGCATAACACTCCCTTGCTACCTTCTGACTGCTTCGGATAACTCCCACTTGTCCTTGCACAGCGTATTTCAGACATTGGTGGACTGTTGAAGCCACAACATGCATCATGGAGAGCCAAGACCTCCCCAAAGTGGCATTGTAACACGTAGGACAATCTATCACAACAAAAAGTATTCGGACCATCTTCTTAAAAGGGCCCTTTCCCAGCAAAACTTCTTCTTCAAATTCCCCAATTACGTCAACTGAGCTTCCAGTGAAACCCACTATTGACCTGTTCGAACGCTGAATCATTGTTGGATTCTTCATCTGTTTATAAGAAGTCAAAAATAGGATATTGGCCGAACTGCCGGTGTCCACCAAAATTCTCCTTATGTCATTGTGTCCAATGGATGCTCCTATTACAACAGCATCTTCATGGGACCAGCTATGTCTCTCAAGTCATCTTTATAAAAAACAATGAAGGGAAAAGGAATTTGTGATTGATAGGAAGTCATGCCTCCTTCCAGTTGGGTGGCTAAAGTATGTACATGTCTCTTTCTCGAAGAAGCAGTTGGTGCAGTCATGGTGTCTCCCCCAAATATTGTAAGTAACTCAAAAAAGCCGTTGAGTCAGGAGACCGTCTTGCAACACTCTGTGATAACACCCACTTTGTTTCGGGTTGGATCAGATCCAAGTACTCTGATTCTACATCAAACCTTTCAACTATTACCATAGCCCCATCCGGAGCCGATGTCCCTGCATTGTTCGGGCCAGCTCGATGAGCATTATCAGGCCTATTTCCACTTCTTCTTTCAACATATGCCCCCAACTTCCATCTCTCAATCAAATTCTGTACTTCTTGTTTCAACGCGATACAATCTTCAGTGGTATGGCCAGTATCACGATGATACTGACAAAAGTTGTTATTTCGACTAACAAGTTCATGTATTTTGATAGCCAAGCCACTAACTACGTTGAGAACTCTTATTCCACCATGGACCGTTTTATTGGTACGAGAAAAAGTAAGTTTGAGTTGTTTTGGGATAAGGTGCATTGTTTTCTCAAAATTAAACATGGAATAATTAGAGCATCGTTTGAATTTTTTTGACTTATAGTCCAACATAAATTTATACACAAGATGTTCACCAATCTTGGAGGCAACATCCCGCACATTGTTTTATATATTTTTTAGACAAACTAGAAAGTGCCCCAAAAACTGAAGTTACAAATACAAATTGCATTTCTGCTATACGAACTACACACGATAAGTCATGCTCGCACGACATCTACAAATTTTTAATAAAATACATAGCGGCATATTTAAACTCTTTCAACGATCATTGGAAGAGGTTACATATAATTGTATTATTAATCTAACGACGACATATGTATTGAAATAAAAACCGGATAACTCCATGCACGTTGTCATGAAAACCAACTATGAAGGACACATTCGACATATATACAAGAAATAGTTTGGCATAGTCTAGTGTGGATTATTTTGGTCTAATGGTAGTTTGGTCAGGTATTTTGTGATGTTTCAAGGGTATTTAATGTTTAAGTGGTTTGTAGTGAGAGATTTGAGCTGCCTGGTTGTATTAAATGTTCATTACCCTCATTAATGAAAGTGGTTGGGTATTTATACCCTTAACTATGGGCCTCATGGGTTTTCGGGTCAAACTCGTGAAACCGGGTCGAATTCAAAGACTCATTAGTTTATTATGCAGGTTGGTAATTAGCTTAGTCATAAAGTGATTAGTTTTTAATACTTTAGTCCTGTTCGGATGGTTCAGTGGGTGATTTTTGTCCGAATTGCCCCTGCCCGGTTTCTACAGTGAGTGGTGAGAAAAACCGGACTCATCATAGTCTATCCATATAAATTTTATATTTTAGAGCCTTTAGATAAAGAAAAAAAACATGGTTGTCCACCTGCCCAACGTAAAGTATTTTTGCATCATCTTCTAAAATAGATAAATCTTATTTTGAATACGTACTAGATTCAGTGAAAGCACGTGCACTTTTGCTAGCGTATCATTTTCAAAATTTCATTGGCAATTTGCGGAGAGAAAGTGAAACTTTGCCAGTAAAATTACAGAGAGTGAGCAGATTTCTGACACAAACAAGTGGTCATATATGGTGTGGATTATTTTCGACTGAGAATAATTTGGTCAGGTGTTTTGTGATGTTTCAAAGGTATTTAATGTTTAAGTGGTTTGTAGTGAGAGATTTGAGTTGTTTGGTTGTATTAAATGTTCATTACCCTCATTAATGAAAGTGGTTGGGTATTTATACCCTTAATTATGGGCCACATGGGCTTTCGGATCATACTTATGAAACTGCGTCGAGTTCAAAAACTCATTAGTTTATACAGCAGATTAGCAATTAGCTTAGTCAAAAAGTGATTAGCTTTTAATACTTTAGTCCAGTTTGGATGGTTCAGTGGGTGTTTTTTGTCCGAATTGCCCCTGTCCGGTTTCTACAGTGAGTGGTGAAAATATCCGGACTCATCAGTAGCCCCTTTTTTAGGTTTTGTTCGAAGGCCTTTGGCAAGACCTAAAAAATCGCCTTTGAGTACTTGTGACATTTTCCGGACGGATTTCGAATTGAGTAAAGTACTTATCCGGACTGAAAAACTCTTCAGAAGCTCAAAGTTTTGCCATGGATCATGGGACACGTGTCCCTTTCTGATTCGCCTCACCAGCCGTTTTTTTCCTAGAACGACGCTCCCACTCATTCCAAAAAGTAACCTCTTCAATTAATGCTTGTGACGCCAGTGCCGTCTTTAATCATTACTTCCATCTTTTCGTATTCTCCTAGGTTTCTGGGTATCTTTCGTCTCTTTAGTATAAATCAACTCATTTTTCACTGTTTTACCATCTTCATCACTTTTTCACTCCTATTCTTCAAAGCTTTCATCTCTCTTTTCAAAAAACCTTTTTGGTGTAAGTTTATGTTTACAGCAAGAAACGCACTCGTAAAAGGTGGGTGGCTTAATCTTTCGGAGTTAGAGAAAACACAAAGAGTCGAACGAGAAAGGCGCATTGCTGCAGGCCTTCCAGTTTCTCCTATCGACAAATCTGAAAGACCAAGCTCAGAGCCTGATCGAGGTTCGTCTTCTGCCAGAAGTTCCAAACCTAGAAGGTAATTTCAACCTAGTCTTTCACCAATCGTCTCAGGCTCATCGGTCCAGGAGTCACAGCCTATTGTCGAACGAGAACAAGCGGTTACAAGTACCAAGAGACCCTCTCTATTCATAGACATGGGATCGGATGCTGACATTTCCCCAGAAAAGTTAACGCTTCGATGAAGAGGTCGCTTAGTAAAAGGCCAGGTTGTTGCTTCACAGTCTAAATCTCCAAAATCAGGGCCCTCTAAGTGTAGGGCCAAAGACAAAGTTACAGGGTTAGAGGCACCCTTTAAGGTTCCTAAGGAAAAATTGTCTGGTCCGAAGGCCACCAGTACAAGCCTTCAAAATGAACCCTCCGGATCTGAGCCCCAGCCGGACTCCAGACCACAAAAGGAAAGCGATGCTCAGCCATCCGGACAGCTTACTGAGCTAAACACCAGCACTCCTCTACCGAAGACAACTGACAACCCTTCCATGGTGATGGAAGACATGATGGAGGACATTGTTGAAGAAGCCCCTTTTGAGACTGATGTCTCCGGGCAGACGGATGAGGCTGCTATTGTCAAGAAAATCAAGGGTAAAGAGAAGTTGTGTTTAAAACATCTGAACCTGCCGGAGTGCCTTGAAGGAAGAATGGGACCTTGCTTCCACAAAGTGAGTGTAAAGTATCTGCTAACCATGCAGAACATCAATTATGCTTTCATTTACACTGCTGAACTAGGCCGGATCCGGACGAAGTGGGGGATCCCAGAATCTGTTAAAGTAAGGATACTGGTCGATCCGGAGATGCCAATTGACTGCAAGCTAAGTGAGATAGTCTTCTACACAGAGTTGTTCAACTGAGGGCTTAGATTTCCCTTGGATCCAGAGATCGTCATATTTTTTCATCTAATAAAGCTCTGCTCAAGCCAACTGAGCCCCAACGTTTGGTACACACTCATGGCCTGCAGCATGGCTTCCAGGGCTCTCCGGAATCCCGTTTCCGATGGAGTAGTTTGCTGCTGTGGCCAGCCTTTGCAAGAACCACATCATCCCCTTTTACCATTTTAACATGGGCGTCAATTACAAAGTGGTGGATGACCTACTTGAATCAGAGAAGAATTGGAAGACCCAATTCTTGTTCATCAGTGATGCCTGGGAGAATGGGAGGAAGATTAAAGCTGGTGTTAACCCAAGCATGCTTACCAGCAGATGGAAAAGCACAGGTTAATATTTCATCATATTTGTTTTTCTTTCCTTAAAAAGTTTGTTTACTTAAATATTTTTCTTCTTCTTTTGGTAGTGCTGCCGAAGGAGTTCACCGACTACTTAGAGGAGAGGCAGACTACTTGTGCCAAGCTGAATGCTTGGACTGCTGAAAAATGGGGAAATCACTTCCACAATTGTTTTACTGGTGGCAACTTGGTGAGATCCCATCTCTGGAATACAACCGGCCGGAGAGACTTGTCTTGGGAAGAATTAACCACACCGCCCCCTCCGGAGGTCATTCTTCAGAGGACAGATGCAAATGATGGGAAGCTAGCCTTGCCGGGCAGAGCTAAAGCCCCAAGTAAAATGAAGGGCAAGAAAGGTAAGAAACAGCCAGACGTAGCTGAGGTCAACCAAGGTGGTGTTGAGGAGACTATCCCAGCGAACCAGGAGATGCAGGACCAAAGAAGGATTGATGCTACTCTGCTTCAAGTGGTGGAAAATGAGAGTACTAAAGAGGCAGTTGGACTTCCAAAACCCCCCAAAATCTCCCAAGAAAGACCGAAACGGGGAGCAAAATGTGTAGATAGGGAAGGCAAGAAGAAGAAAACCTCCAAGGACTTCCTCCGGTCGACCCAACAGACCCAACTCAAACAGAGAAAATCCCTAGTAACTTTCACACCGTAGTAGACATCAGTGGCCTTCAAGGGATTGGCCTGTACTTTGGAGACCTTGAGAATGACGACTTTGCTCGCCCTTACCTCCCCCCAAGCTCTTCGAATATTGTCACTTTCAATGGTAAATCTTTTTTCTATTTCAGGAGAGAAAGACATGGTAACTCACTCATTGTTGAGCAATATTCAACCGATGCTCAACTTGGAGAAGCAAGTGCGAAACCAATCAGCCATCATCAGCACACTCAACTCAGATAACGAGAGTTTGTCTAACGACCTCCTTACTGCCAACCAGAATGTTGAGGCATTAAAGAGAGAGAACGAGGATTTGAAGAAGGGGAAAAAGGATTTGGCCACCAAGCTGGCCACTTTGGAGGGGATTATCAAAGAACTCCAATCCAGTATTCTGACTTGGAGAAGAATCTTTCTACCACAAAAGAGGAGGTGAAGGCCAAAGACAACATCATCCAGACCCTAACCAGTGACAAAATTTCACTCGAAGATGCTGTGTCTAAGGCTAACCAAGAAAAAGATGACTTGTTAAGGGAGCAGGGTGAAGTCAAATCAGATATGGTCTTTCTCTTTCATGAAAAATTTCCAAAGAGGACACTAGGAGATCTATGGCGATTTGTGAATACGAAGACCTTCCTCACCATACTATGGCCGATGATGATAAGCACAACTATTCCAGTGGTTGGGATGACACTACTGATGAAGACGAAAGGACCGGAGAGAGTCCAGATGAGGAAACCAAGGATCCTAAGAAGAAACCAAGTGAGGCTGGGCCATCTAAGGAAGGTCAGCCTTAAAAGTTTAACTATGTTTCTATTTTTCTTTAATTTTTGTGTTAGACTAAAGTCCTTGGGTGGCCAAGGCAAATTTGTAACCGTGTCCGGCCCTTGTCCGGATAAACCTTCTTTTTAAAAAAAAATCAAAGTCTTTGGATGGCCAAGGCATTTTACATATTTTAACATCATTCTCCGGTATTACCCTTAGTTATTTTACAAACATTTTGAGGGGAGAGTGTTTAAATTCTCCGATGACAAATGTTTAAATGGTCATCATTCTACCAATTCAATCCGGTCTGTCAGTAATACTTTAAAGAAGCCATCAATCGAAACACTCCGGATTTTTCAAAAAGGCATCGAATTTTATTAAAAAATCCCGGACACCTCATTAAAACCTCCCCGCGCCACCAGGGTAGGAAAAAGTATGCCCCCAAATATTTACATGGACTTTAAACAAGTAAATATTTACATAATTTCATTCTAGATACAACCGGAGGTGTTCAATGTTCCACGGATGATTCAAGGTCCTTCCATCTTTATCTTGAAGCCTGTATGTGCCAGGCTTAAGCTTTTCACTGACCACATAGGGTCCTTACCAAGTTGGAGCTAGTTTGCCGAACTGCTTCTCCTTAGTATGTAGAAAGACTTTTCTCAACACTTTATCCCCTGGTTGAAAATCCCTTCTTCTGACTTTGGAAGCAAACATGCTTCTCATCAAACCCTGATAGTGTGTGGCTCTGAGATGAGCCTTAACTCTTTTTTCTTCTATCAGGTCAAGTTGACTTCTAACTGCCCCTTCATTAGCCTGTTTGGAAAAATTATGGACTCTGAATGAAGGAAGAGTTTCTTCTATAGGAGCTATTACATCCATACCATATACCAAGGCAAATGGGGATTCCTGTATAGCAGCCCCAGGAGTAGTCCGGTAAGCCCATAGTACTTCTTGTAGATAACTTGGCCACTTTCTAGCAACCCCTTCTAAATTATTTTTAAGACCAGACAAGATGGTTCTGTTTGCCACTTCAACCTGACCATTTTCCTGTAGGTGGAAATGAGAAAAAAAATGCTGAATGCCTCTAGAGGCACATAAACTCTCCATATCCTTATTATCGAATTGTGGTCCATTGTCTGTGGTTATCTTTTGTGGAACCCCAAACCTGCAGCAAATATTAGATAAGATAAATTTTATGACAACCTTTGAAGTAGTTCCTACCAATGGGGCTGCTTCTATCCAATTTGAGAAATAATCGATGGCAACTATGATAGTTCTGCATCCACCGGACGCTATAGGTAGAGGTCCCACTAGATCTAGGCCCCAACGAGCAAAAGGTATTGGCTCAGCAATTGACTCTAAAGGGACAGCTAGGATATGAATTATATTACTGTATCTTTGGCATGGATCACACTTTTTTACCAATTCCTTGGCATCTTCTATTATAGAGGGCCAATAGTATCCGGCCAACAAGACTCTTCTGGTTAGAGCTCTATAACCACAGTGTGTTGATCCCTCACCATCATGTAGTTCGGACAGCACTACTTGGGACTCTTCAATTCCCAAACATCGCAACAGAGGTTTGCTAAAAGATTTCTTGTAAAGAACGTCTCTTAGGATTATCAATTCACGAGCCTTATACTTTACTTTCCTTGCCACTACTTTCTTCGGAGGCAAGACACCATCTGAGATATATTGAAAAAGAGGACACCTCCAATCTTGAGGCTGACTTACTTGTATGTTTAAACTTTCTTCTTCCTTGTTCTCATTGAGTTTAATGGATGGGCACTCTTGCACATGAATCCAAGGGTATGACTCATAATAGGCTATGGTTGCCAAGGAGTCTGCTAGCGTATTTTTTGTTCGAGGTATGTGCTCATAGGTGATGTTTTTGAAATTAAGTGCCACTTCTTTAAGAACAAAAAACTATTTAACCAGCTGCTCCTTTTTTGCCTCAGATTGACCCTGTGCCTGATGGATAAGAAGCTGAGAATCGCTCATTAACCTGACCCTTTTGGCTCCACAAATGAGAGCTAATTTCAAGCCAGCTATAGCAGCTTCATATTCGCACTCATTATTGGAATCCCTGAAAGCAAAATATATAGCATGGTACATTTTTTCGTCGTACAAAGAGGTTAAACATATCCCAGCACCACAACACATGGTACTTAATCCACCATCAGTCCGGACAACCCATACGTTTTTAGTTTTTTCACCTGTTTCTTGCTTAATGTCTCTGTCCGAATGAAATTTAACTAGGAAATCAGCAATAGTTTGGGCCTTGATTGCTGTTCGAGGTTCAAAATCAATATCATAGTCTTCCAGCTCCACTGACCATTTGGTCATTCTGCTTGAAATGTCAGCCTTTTGAAGAACGTTTTTCAAGGGAAAAGAGGTCCGGACAACGATAAAATGAGACTGAAAGTAGGGCCTCATTTTCCTAGCAGCAATTACTAGGGCCAGTGCTAATTTTTCAAGTTTTAAATACCTTTTTCTGCATCTATCAAGCTCTTGCTGATATAGTACACCAGACGAGGATAATTATCCACCTCCCTTACTAGCATTGCACTTATGGCACAATCAGAAACTGCTAAGTATATGTAGAGTGTCTCTCCATCAACAGGTTTAAACAAATTTTTAGAGGAGGATAAGTGCTTCTTAATTTCATCGAAAGCCTGGTCGCACTATGGAGACCAGTTAAATTCTTTTGCACCTTTTAAAGTTTGAAAAAACGGGGCACACCTATCCGAAGACCTTGAGATAAAACGTTTAGAGCAGCTAATATCCCTGTCAATCTTTGCACCTCTTTAATATCCTGAGGAGGCTACATCTGCAATAAAGCACTAAGCTGGTCTGGATCAGGCTGTATCCCTTTCTCACTTATCACATACCCCAATAATATTCCGGACTGCACTCCAAAAACACACTTCTCTGGATTCAACTTTAAATTTACTTTCACCAAGTTGGCAAAGGTTTCTTGGAGATCTGCTAAGTGTAGTTCTTCTTCCACACTCTTTACCATCATGTCATAGATGTATACTTCCATTTACTTCCAATCTGATTAGCAAAAGACTTGTTCACTAATCTCTGATAAGTAGCTTCAGCATTCTTTAACCCAAATGGCATCACCTTGTAACAATGGAGGCCCCTGTCAGTAACAAATGTAGTGTGTTCTTGATCCTTCGGATCCACTTGAATCTGATTATACCCGGAGAAGGCATCCATAAAGGACAATAACTTGTTCCCAGATGTGGAGTCCACCAACTGATCAATTCGGGGGACCGGATATAGGTCTTTTGGGCAAGCTCTATTGAGATTAGTAAAATCGATGCACATACGCCACTTCCCATTTTTCTTATTTACTAACACCGGATTGGTTGTCCATAAAGGGTACTGGGATTCCTTTATGTGCCCCATCTTAGTAAGCCGGTCAACCTCTTGAACTATGACATCAACTTTCTCCTTAGAAAAATCTCTCCTCTTTTGTACAACAGGTGTTACATCCCTTCGGATGGATAGCTGGTGCGATATGATACTTGCAGGAAATCCGGTTACATCAGCATTGCACCAAGCGAAAACATGTTGATGGTCTTTCAAAAAAGCTAACATTTTACTCTTTAATTCTGATGTCATCTTGGACCCGATCTTGACATTTCTTCCTTCAGCCAGAGAGTGAGTTTCAACTTCTTCAATTGGTATTAAAACACCATGGTTCTCTCTAGGGTCATCAATTTCACCCTCTCCCCCAGAGGGCCCCTCAAATTGCTAATCCTCACTAATCTGAACTACCCCCAAAGTTCGAGGGGCCAGTGCTGTTGCATAACACTCCCTTGCTACCTTTTGACTGCTTCGGACAACTCCCACTTGTCCTTGTACATCATATTTTAAACATTGGTGGACTGTTGAAGCCACAACATGCATCCTGGAGAGCCAAGATCTCCCCAAAAATCAAACAGTTGGAATCTTGTCCCATGGTGGGCGCCAATGATTACTCCAAAAATATTTGGACCCGAATCTACCACTAGATATTGTTGGAACTAATTTTATAGATACAAACACAATAAATAAATAGAGAAAATGCCAAAAAATGGTTGTAGTATATTAATTATTCATTATTCCCTAAAATGGAATCTTGTTTTATATAATAAAAGTAATGGACCCAAACCCACATGAATGACCCACTTTATATTATTGTATCCTTTTATTATACTAAAACTACTTACACATTTATTATTACAACATATACCCTCAATATTACATGTTTATGTCATTCTTTATTATGTAGACAAACTCATTGAACACTTGCTCGACCTAACCAGATCTGGATAAATTACACCCTTATCAAATTTAACCTAAATTTATAAATTAAAAGAACATAAAGCTAACAATTAATTGAATATAAAACTAAAAAATTAATTTAAATTGAACCTAAAGTTAATAATAAGCCTAAAATAAATCAATGACAACTTTAATTTGGGCACGATTATTCACATAAAGCCAACAAGAATTGAATCTAAAGTTAAGACGAGCAAAAGAGAAACTTGAGGTACACGAGCAAACGACCAACACGAGGTACACAATAAACGAGTGGCTCCAAAGGTCTATTCCAAGCTTTTTCACAAAAAGAAACCTTCTTTCATGGTGAATTTATAATCATAACTCGAAACTGAAATAAATCATACCCAAAAAATCAAAACCATCAACAAAAACTTCACTTCATTGTAATCTCAATTAATAACCATAACTTTCACCAAGTCAATAACAAATTGAACCTCCATAGTAGCTAAAACAACCAACTAACTATAAGCTCGACCTTTAACTTATTTTTTGTTTATTTTTAGTGCTTATCTAGGATTTAATTTTTGGGCTATGATTACTATTCAATTATAGTTATTTGCAATAGATTCGGGATAAAAGTATACAAAATTTTGACCAAGCTGTTTTTCGCCAAAAACATGCGAAGAATAACATGTTACCGCCAAACACATGAAAAAACATAAGGCCCCGCACCAGACGTTTGGCACGAGGACAACGAGCTACACCAATGTGTTTATGGATTGATGATTCTTCATGCCAGATGACTGACATGGAGGTTTGGCGCGGAGGAAATTTTTTTTGCCCCGGTTTTGGAGAAGTAATAGCTATAAATTCCAGATGTCTGGCGCCAAGAAATATCAGTTTGCCAAATATTTGACCCCGAGAAATTTCAGAAACCGGAATTTATCTGACCTGGTTTTTTTTTATTTGTTTGGTTATTTTGGTCATATTTATATTTTTTTCAAAAATAACTCGTTTTTTAAGAGTTAGTAATTTTAGATAGGTTTACGTATATTTTTTCGGATTATGGAATGAAGACAGAGTTCAGGTTCTGGTGCTGATCACGTAGGCGGATAAAACAGATTAGGAGAAAAGAGAAAAATAAATTGTTGGTACATAGGATGTCTCATCCCATGTTCTAATGAAGATGTTTCTGCTTCCACTTCCACTTCCATATCTACCCGTTTCTACATCATCGAGATCAACCCCTAAATGAAGACCATATACGTCTCGTCGAGCTCCGCCTCTCATCTTTTACCTGATCTTTTTTGTGATATGTTCAGAGAACATACAACCTACTATGCTAGGCAGGGAGAGGTAATTTCACGATTTATTATTATTGTTTAGTTGATATATGTATTATTATTTGGTGTTTTTTACCAACTCCAAACTATTATATTATTTCTAGAAGCTTCAAATGTGTTTTTATGCCCACTACACTAGTCATAAGAGATAGAGTTTAGGGAATCAAGATAGGTTTAGAGCGCTATTTAATTCAACATCTTTTGGCAGGTTAATCGAGTCATTGCCCTTCATACAACCATAAATCGCTATGATAGAGGTTTTGATAGAGCGTTGACATCAATAATCAAACAGTTTGCATTTCATATTTGGTGAGATGAGTATAACCCTTGACGATATCCATACAATCTTGGGTGTAGAGGTCGATGATGATCACTATGCTTCTGGTCAGAGAGTTATTGGCCATTTGGGAGTCTGTCGCACTTCTAAGTCTAGATGAGGTTGATATTAAAGTTGAGGTTAAGAACCAAAAAAGAATTTGGTCATGGTTTTCTCCGAATCGGGTTTGGTGGAAAGACATATTGCAACATCAATTCTTTGCTCACTAATGAGATAGTGCATCAGGTTGCACATGGTTATATTCTTCATATGTTCAACTGTAGTCTGTTTGCTGAAAAGAGCAATATGTAAGTCAATTACAAGTACATATTATTCTTATACTTGACCATGTAAGTTAAGCTCTATGCTTAGGGCACTGCCATGGTGGTATATTTGTATCATTATCTCGGAAAGGCCTCCTTGTAGTCGATGAAGAGCATGGGTGGGTGCATCACTCTCAGTGACACATAAATACATGATTATTTTTCCATAGTTCATCCGGTTAAATGTGTTGATTACACAAAGCGGGTGCCTCATATTGGTCGATGTAGATGCATGTGCATAGGATTTTGATTCTCGGAACAACCCGAACTAGAGGGTTACGTTTTACTTACTAAATGAAACCGATGTAAGTTTTACATTTTGCAAATATGATGATTATAGTTATTAGTTTTTTTAATATATGAAAGTATAAAAATGTTTGGTATGTAATTACTACTAGAAATATAATATCATGCATGTTCGGTTCACATCTATTACTAAAGGATGATTAGTTATTTAATATATCAATTTATAAATATGTTTGGTATGCAATTAGATTCTTTGCGAATTGGTTTCAATTATTAATAGAAATATAATATAAAGATTAGTTGTTTAATGAATGAATATCAAATATGCTTGGTATAGAGGTAGATAATTTTCAACTTGTTATTTGTTTAAAAAAAAATAGTTTCATGAATTAACGCGAACAACACTAATTTGAGGCAGTAGCTTGGAACCGTGGTATCACGGCTGGCGTAAACACACCCAAGCCTACGAATGTTGTCAGTTATTTTCAGTTTATGATTTTTTTCAGTTTACGATTTATGTGTTTGTCATTTTGTTTCTATACATTTCGTTATGTTGTTATTATGTTTATGATATATTTCTATTTATGATATTTTTCACTTTATGATGTTTTTAGTTTATATTCTATTTATTAAAAGAGTTCATAAACGTTCTTTCCAAAATAAAATAAGAGATGATAAATTCTAAGTGCATTAATCCAATCATTAATCGTAGCAAAAATGTTTATAATATCATATTTTTATGATGTTTTATAAAAATTTATAAATAAATGACATATTATCGCCATCCTTTGGGGGAAAGTAGGTGGATTCCACCAAAGGATGGTGGTATTTGTAGCAAGCTCTTGTTTTTTATCCACAGTATGCTTTGGTGGAAGGTTACCATTATCTACAAAGCTACTTGCGGAATGGACATCATGACTGCCGTCTTTTGGCGGTTTTGGTAGCATAGACGCCAATAGTTGACATCTGGTTCATTTCAAGCCCAAACGATTGGCAAAAATAATAAAAAAAAGCAACTTTAATTTTTTTTATAAAACCCATACATAATAAATAGAAGACGAGACGCTTTTACTATGCTTTCAAATATATAAACGTCAGTTTTAAAATAAAATTGAAATTCTAGGCTAAAAAGAGAAAAATAATCATGGTTAACAACAAAACAAGTAGTACTTTCATATAAAATTAATAAAATACAAGCTCTAAATGACAAAACATTATAGGTATGTTTTCAAGTCTATGATTAATAGATCGTATTATTTGGATTATGCTCCAAATGGTGTCGGTGTGGGATGTATAGTGATAAAAAATTGTTCATTCTCACAAACAATGACACTTACTAATGTTTAGCATATTTTCTTGTAATGTACACGCACGTAGGATCTATCATTGATAAATATAAACCCTGAATCATATCAATCTAAAAAATTAAAAATCAAAAGAAACAAAATAAATTATATAGAACAATTATATCATTTTAATAACTAAAAGTTTTTGATAGAAAAATTAACTAAATAAATGAACAAAATTATTTTCGTTCAAAAAAAAGACCTCGAACTCTACCTTAGGACCGTCCGTCGGTGGTACATCTTTAACCGATTAATAAGTTATATAATTGCAAATCAATAGAAAATACATTTGAAACTAGTCGTGATTAGTTTGTCGCAACTTGGTAGTAAAGCTCAATTTTCTAACAGTGCATTCTCTTTATAATATTTCAACCGACGTAGTTCTTTTTTTACCTTAACATCTCCTAGATAATACGCAAAACTTAAATGTTACCATCCACTTTCGGTGTCAAACGAACCATGGGTGATGGCTTTAAACCCACAATTTTTGTTGGGTTTAACATTAGTAATTATGGTTATGAAATGGCGTATAAATTATGGTATGTATGATGCATACCTCGTGTCTTGTATGTTAGGTATGCCCTATACCAACATTATACAACTTCGTTGGGGTTGGTTTAACGGTAATAAACGGTTTTTCTTTAACTTTATTCACCACAATTAGAGTTATTTTACCTTTAAATGCAACTCATATGTGTTTTGTTGTCGGAGGTTTTAAACTGGAATTAGTACGGACTTGTCCAACGATTGTGCTACGAAAAGTATCGACCTATAAACTAGAAACCAATATTTCCATTTTCAGAGTTTCCGAACTATCCTCATGGCATTCTAACCATTATTCTATTGTGTATTCATGCATAGAAGGATGCAATATGGTAGGATAACCAAGATGATTTTTAGTGCCCTTACCACAACCACGACTACAACCGCGGTCGAAAGTACGACCGCATGTTTTCACTTTTTGTAGGAGTTTACCTATAAGAGAAATAAAAGGATCTAAAATCTGTGTAAATAGTTTTAGCCAATGACTTTGTTCATAAATATCAAACTCTCATAATTTGATATGCAAAGTTAGTTTTGACCTCTTCTTCTCTAGTTAGTTTAACTGGAGAAACTATTTCTAGTCTTCTCCAATGCTCGTTTATAATTCGGGTAAAACATACTCATCCACTCTTCACATAAGATCTAGTTCATAGGTATATAGAAACCCGTTTATTATTCCAATGAAACTATCACATGTGGGGTTTTCACCTCCGACCTTCTCGACCGTTTTAAGATAATTATCGTATATTATCTTCAAATCGGTTGGTGATATGTATCTCTGTAGTAATTTGAAAGGTTTAAACTCTTGGAATTTATTAATAAGACGACACTTTCTTAACTCCATATATTCTTTTATGGTTTTATGTTGTATTGTAAGCAAACTATGAACTTTCTCCTAACTCCTTCAAAATTTAATTGACTTGTCCCAATACAATTCTTCAAAGTAGTGTTCGAGCTTTTCACGCTATTAGGCGTGTGATTGTTTAAATGCATGATCTTGTTAATGTATGTACGAAGAAGGTTCTATTTTATAGTGCAATTCATGAGTTTAAGACGTAGTTGACCGTCTTCTTTTAGTTTTTGAACATTCCCTCGCATTTTATCTAACCTCTTGTTCATTCGGTCAAGGTGATCGATGCGAGGAAGTTGTTCCATTTGGTCAAAAAATTGTTAAACTCGTTTCCATCTTCAATTTTAATTTTTTTTTATAGCTCACATTCTTGTTGATATGTGACTCGCGCTCCAAAATAGTTTATCTATGGTATTCATCAAATAAAGTTCACGAAAATTGATTATAACACAAAGAAACTCACAATCGTTCTCATCCATAACTGTTTTCAAAAATCCCAAAGGTCATTCGTATTTTTTTTGCTTCTCTTTCGCCATGAATGTGAATCCAATGTAAAAAGTTTAGTTTATGTAACTCCGACTACTTCTAACAACGACATCCTATATATAATCGTCTTGTTAGTGATATCCATAGTAAATCAAAACCAGATGTACAAAAAATAAATCGATTATGAAATTGAGTCCTTCATTGTTCGTCCCTGTTACCATTAAATGTATTTGTGCGTTTGTAATTTTACTAATAAGCATTGCATTTGCGATTGACCACCATTTTCAACCAACATTATTCTTTGACGATGACTGTATATGTGACAGATGTTGGACGCATTATTCGGATCAACCTTCTTTAAGACACCAAATACTTGATGTGAAAATTTTCCATTTATCATTAAAACGTTGACAAACTCTTTTTCTTTTAGTTTTAACTTTGTAAATTGATTATGTCACTCTAAATATGCATTCATGTCATGGTTATGTTTTTCGGAAGTCACAATTATGGTCCATTTATCATCGCCTTTTATTGGATTACCAACCGAATAAAATGACAATTGATTTTTTTTCTACGACATGCCTTCGACGTGTGTTTACACTCTTTGAATTTAGACATAAAGATATCAGATTTTTTACATGCATAATCTACTTTATGTATTCTTAATATTTTGTCCATTTTTTCCTACACCTTATTTTAATCGAGCACACCAAGTGTTTTTCGGAGCTTTTTAAACCACTTAGTTAAAAATTCGAATTTATACTCGTCGTACGCTACAAAATGCTAAGCATTCCACAATACTGATATTTCAATTGAATAATACCATGCAATACATATAAGGCAAACGAATCAATTGAACCTGAAGACATCATAAGGCCATGACGCCAATCCGATGTCGTCCACCATTATCTTGACGGAAATTATCATATCAGAACAATGGCAATGGACACCACCCAGATATCATCGGAAGACAAGATTTTGTTTTTTAAATTTTTATATTATGTCCATGCTCCGTCGGTAGAAAAATATGTTCACATCTATTTCGATCATAAATTTTTATTTTTAAAAACTAAAAAAATGATTTTGGATTTTATTAGTTTTAATATTTTCAAAAGATAAATAATAAAATATACTTGAACTTGTATTATGTAATATACTTGTTAGAGCCTTGTACTTAAACTTATATTATGTAATTTCACTATATAAATAATGTCATGTAGTAGATAGAGAAATAAGAATTTTAAGAATTTTTTAATCAAAATTAATTTTATAAATATAAAAATATAAATAGTTTTGACTTTCCTTTGAGCTATTCCATTGGCTTATCTTTATATTCTCTTATCTTTATATTTTGTACTATTGTTATGTTTTTCTTTGGTAATCTTCGATAATGTTATTTTATGATTAAAGACACCTACTATTACCTATAGTTTCAAAGTAACGACTCCTGTTCATATGGGACTCACGACAATCTCTATTACACGTATTACGTGTGTCACTATATTATATAGTGACAATCCTTTTTCGAACACAACAGCTAGCTTTTGTTAACTTATTGTCTTGGAATGGATCTATGGATTTAGAACTTTTAATTTATTTTTATAAAACTAAACTTTTTGACTTAGTGCCAGTTGGTTCACTCGTGCACAAAAACATCGTGTCTACTTATTTATCTTTATTGGAATAGTTAGTTTGTGTCTCTATCAAGCTTAGTGGCAAACAGCAAAAAGTTAGTCACAACACCAACCCGCACCGTTTAAATCAGAACCACGGGTTGCAGTCCTGCCGGGTTGCGGTCCTGGCGGGTTGCGGTCCTGCCAGGTTGCAGTCCTGTCGGGTTGCTCCTTATGCGGTCCTGGCGGGTTGCGGTTCTGCCAGGTTGCGGTCCTAATGGGTCAGTTTCACAGTTAAACCGCCAGTTCAAACCACCAGACGAACCATTTAAGCACCGTTTACCAGTTCAAACCATTTAAGCACCGTTTACCAGTTCAAACCATCAGCCAAACCATTTAACCATTTAAGAACCGTTTATCAGAGTATTTTATAATGTTATTTAAAATTAATTTGTAAGTGTTTAATTGAATCTAATTTCAATAATTGAGATATGTACCATATACACGAGTTAATTATTCTATTTCATGTATTTTAGTTTAAATATGTTATCATTTTAATCGAAATTTTATAATCATCAGTTACATTCTAAAATAATAATTGTAATTTGATTTTGATACGTTTGATTATATATTTATATTTATGTATTTAAGATATTTTATTTAATATTATGTAGATATTAAATAAAATAAGTACATGTACTTGTATTTCGATTACAACTTGCAATAATTGTAAAAATATAAAAATAAAAATTTGATTGTCTTAAAAAAGATATCGTAAACAATATAATTGTAAAATGATTTGTATATTGTTTTAACATACTAGATATTTAAGATGTTATATTCAATATTATGTACATATTAAATAATATATACCTATTAGACATATAATTGTATTCTAATTTTAAATTATTAGGTGATTTGTATATTGTTTAGAACCGATTCGGAATCGAAATAAAAAATTATTAAAAACTTGTTAAAACTAATGTATTTTAAATATTATGCCGTAATAAATCTGTGATTGTAATTAACAAACAAAATTGTTTTAAATTATAAGAGATTAATTTAGGAAATATATATTTTTAAGTTTTTTTTCGACAAATATTAATAACTAAGTTAGTAGTATGTCTTTAATAATTAAACGTTTAATATCAAAACCAATCATAAAAAAATAATAAAATATAAAAGCCCAATAATCAATAATTAAATAATATATGATCATTGACAATGTGGATAATCTTTGATTACTTGGGATTCTTTTATATAGATTGACACTTTCATCTTCAATGGTAACTATCGAGTTTTGTTTAAAGAATCCCACATCTATAGTTAGTACTACCATTAAAGAGGACTTTTGTTTAAAAGAATCTCACATCGATAGTTACCATTGAAGATGAAAGTGTCAATCTATATAAAAGGAGGCACAAACACACCCTCTCACTTACCAAGTCTTGGGCAACTAATTGAATGCCTAACATGGTGGTTAATAGTTAAAAATTTCGAATTGAATACCTAACATGGTGGTTAATAGTTAAAAATTTCGAATTAATTTTTTTAAAGTAGTCTTGGGCAACTACTTGAATGCCTAATATTTTCTTAAAATGCCTAACATGGTTTTTAACAATTTAAAAAAAAATTCTAAAAAAAAAATTAAAAAATTCATAAGTTCGGTCCGGGCGTCCGGACCTTACGTCCGGATGCCCCGGACCTGACGTCCGGACCTTACGTCCGGACCATCAGGACCTGACGTCCGGACCATCCAGATGGTTCCAAATTTTTTTTTTCGTTTTTTTTAATTTTTTTTGGGTCTCCTCTATTTATAGAGGAGACCCCAATAGAGGAGACCCCAAATCCACACTCATAAATTCATATACTCCTCTCTACGTCTCTCTAAATCTCTCTACTTGTTCTAAATATTCTAGAAAACTCAAATTTCTTATTTTACATATTGTAGTCCTACTTTCGGAATTGTTTGATTTTTTTTTTCGCAAATTGTTTCTATTTGATAAAAACACTTAAATAACGTTGGGATAACATTATAATAGCTCAATTAAGAGCTTCGTATAATTTATCAAGTTATTTAATTGTTATAGTAATTTAAATTAGTTCTTTTAATTCTAATTTTATTAGTTGTTGTTAGTTGTTATTGCTTGTTGTTAGTTGTTATTGCTTGTTATTAGTTGTATTAGTTGGTATTAGTCTAAATTTAGTTTTTATTATTTGCGATATTAATTAGTTTCGATTAGTATTTTATTGCATATTTAAAAAAAACATTGTTTTAAGTTTTAAAATGCCTATAAATCGTAGACTTACTAATACTCACCAATCCGCTAATTTTCACTTGTAATGAATGATGTTTGTGATAACCAAAACAAATTAATACTGACCAAAATGTAATAATAATTTTATAATCATTATTAAAATTACAATAATAAAATCCAAAATTTAATATTAAAATTATAACAATATAACTTGTAATCTTTTACCATGATAAAATATGATTTTGGTTTAAAAAATAATAAATAACATTTGTAATATTTAAAACCAAATCACAATAATAATATTCAAAATGTAATATTAAAATTATAACAATATAACTTAAAAATAATAAATAACACTTGTAATATTTAAAACCAAATCACAATAATAAAATTCAAAATGTAATATTAAAATTATAACAATATAACTTAAAAATAATAAATAACACTTGTAATATTTAAAACCAAATCACAATAATAAAATTCAAAATGTAATTTTGAAATTATAACAATATAACTTGAAAATAATAAATAACACTTGTAATATTTAAAACCAAATCACAATAATAAAATTCAAAATGTAATTTTAAAATTATAACAATATAACTTGTAATATTTTTG
Source organism: Limnanthes douglasii subsp. nivea (assembly GCA_036936605.1). NCBI lineage: Eukaryota > Viridiplantae > Streptophyta > Magnoliopsida > Brassicales > Limnanthaceae > Limnanthes > Limnanthes douglasii. The sequence goes on from JAUPFV010000004.1 coordinate 129,450,474, forward strand.
CATGATAAAATATGATTTTGGTTTAAAAAATAATATATAACACTTGTAATATTCAAAACCAAATCACAATAATAAAATTCAAAATGTAATATTAAAATTATAACCATAGAATTTGTAATATTTTAACATGATAAGATATAGTTTTGCTTTGTATTAGATCTAAAAACATAATAATAATAATAATCAAAATATGATAATAACATAAGTAATATTTAAAATTTTATACTATATAATAATTACAACACTTAAAATATTAATAACCAAAACAAATTAATATTAACAAAAATGTAATAATAATTCTATAATAATATACAATATCTCAATATTTTTTAAATATAACATTTTGGTTATAAAATAAATAAAATCAGCATAATATTTACCAATAAACCGCCGGTTTTTTACAAATAAACCGTGGTTTCGCAGTCCTGCCGGGTTGCGGTCCTGACGGATTGCTCCTTATGCGATCCTGGCGGGTTGCGGTCCTGGCAGGTTGCGGTCCTGGCGAGATGCGGTCCTGCCAGGTTGCAGTCCTAATGGGCCAGTTTCGCAGGTAAACCGCCAGTTCTTAAGCAGATTGTCAGCTTTGAACCGTGGTTCCTGAACCATTAAACACCTCTAGTCACAACCATACAAAATTTCATGTTTGATGCGAAAACATTTTGTAAAATAAAAGAAGATGAATTAAATTTTAGTAGGAGTATTGTGGAAGAGACCGGTACTAAAATTTTAAACCAGAATCCGAGCTTCGGTTACCTATGCTGACGGTGACAGTGACATGATAGCATTTAAAGCTGAGAAAAACAACGGTTCCTGTTCACATAATAAAAGGACTTGACTATGCAAAAGCTGTAGTCTAAGTCTACATAGCTAGACTTTTATGAATATACATTCATCGAAACCTGCGCAGAGGAGAGGAGAGGACTAAAAGATACCCTTATGAAATCCGAAAATTAAATTTAAAAAATTAAAAGGACTACTAGTACTAGTAGTAGAGCTGTAGAGGAGTATTCAGAGTTGAGAGACTTTTGAAGCCCAAGGCTAAGACACATTGCATGTGCAAGAACTACAAATTCAACGAAAAAAGTCTACTTTTCTTCTTATGTCTTGTTGTTGACTTTTCAATATAGTTTCATACTATATGGTGATATTTATCGGTAATAAGTTCTATAAAAATAACATTTGTTCAAACTCAATCTATTCACTGTTATCCAAATAAAGTAAATTAGTTTTCATTTGGTTTAATATTTAGGCAGGGCTATAAAAAAGATTTTCAATTTGTTGTTATTATGTTCGTTATTTTATTAATAACTTTTTTTCATAGAATAAAAAAAACATAATCATTATTAAATTATAAAATTTAATAAAATATTTTTTATAACTTTTTCCGATAATTATTAATTTCTCCCTTCCACAATAATAATCGTTTTAGAAAATAAATAGTTGAAATTCCATTTTAATTATCGTTTATAATATCAACCCAACGTTTAATTTATTTTGACAAATGATACTTTATTGTTGTTTTTTTTATTAAATTAACAATTTTTTAACCAACAATATTAGATTATTTTTTGTGTTGTGCAAGATAAAAATCAATATTGTATTTATTGGTTTCTAACCCAAAAACTTAAACGTTTTTTTTATTGCGGAACGAAAGGAGTAACATATAAAGACGATACCATATTACACAACATTCCAATGTGGATATATACCAACCATATTATTGCTCACCTCACTAAGTCTCTATCTAAATATCTATATCTATAAAGACGATACCAGATTTTGACCGATTAGATGGGATTGTTAAGTTTATCGCTTTGGATCAGATTATATCGTCAATTTGTTTTTTTATTTTTGGAGTTGGATTGAACGGTTAAGTTTAATTTAGTTTGGTTTTGATTTCTGTCTTAATTATTTTTCAATCTATTTTGGTTCCGTCCGTTTCGGCTTAGTTTCAGTATGGTTCGGTCATCTTAATAGAAAATTTAAATCCAATTGTTTACTTTTCAAAAAAATTTAAAAATAATACTACAACTGAGAATTTAAAATAATACTACATTTTAAAATTTTCGGGTTTAAAATAATCAAGAATTTAAACTTACTAAGAAAGCTTATGGCAAGGATAATACTACAACTCAAGAACGAAACCAGCATAAAACCAATACACCTCATACAATCAAATCTTTAGTGATTAAAAACACTGACAATGAAAAATCAGCAGATTTGATTAGTCCAGCTTCTTGGTAAAGTTCAATGGAATGAAGTTGGCATCAAAGAAACATCTTCAAACAAGAAAACAACTAATAACATCAACATGGAAGAAATCAATAGCAACAGAAGCTCATATCCTTATCAATCAGATAGAACCTCAAAACAAGTCATGTTAATCCTGTTAAGACTCTAAGATAATTGAAGCATTGTAAACAATAGATAGTGAAACTATGTTTGGTTTTATTAGAGATATTGAAGATGCCTAAAAGCCTAATGATTCTCCTAATAAAGATAACATTGGTAGTTATCCTAACTCTCCAAGACTTAAGTGGACTGAGACTAGAAAATAGATCAAAAAAAGAAAGAAAAAAAAACCCCAAAAGATAAAAGAACTAGAAAGCAAAAGGCTCGTTTTCTACAAAGATAATGTAGCTGAAAGGGTCTGCTAATCATTTCCTACATATTCCAAATGTCAATCTCGATTCTAAACTGGAATTTGAGAGGTATTGGGAACAAAGTGACAATAAGTAGATTAAAGTCTATCAAAAAGTCTGAAAAGATCTATTTCATGGCTTTACAGGAACATTTAATATCTAAAACCAAGATGTTAAATATCTCAAAAAACCTGTAGTTTGAGGGGTGTGTTGGTAACATAAATAACAAGATATGGGTTTTGTGGAATTCTGATTATTAAGTGGAGACTATTCTGGATAGTGAACATCTATTGTACTTAAATGTGAAGCATCATCTGTTATCAAAGAGTTTCAGTGTCTCAGTGGTGTATGAAAAATGTAAAAGAGACCAGAGAGAGTACACGTGGGATAACATTAGAGCTGTTGATGAAGACTTAATATAGTGGATAATTCTCTGAGACTTCAATGTCATTATTAAACTTGATGAACCATTTTCGTGCACTTCAAACTGTATTAGAAGCATGTAGGATTTTAATAATCTAATTCTTGATTGCCATTTGATTAATATGGGGTTTGGGGGGTCAAAATTTACCTAGACCAATGGAAAGAAATAGAAGAGGCTCGACCAGGTGTTATACAATACTTTCTAGTCAATTTACTTTGAGAACACTTCAATAAAGCATCTTTCAAGGACATGCTCTGATCACTCCCCGATTATCATCTCCCTGCAAGAAAACAAAAAACAAATCAAGCCAACATTCATAGTTGTGAACATATAGATTAGATACCAAGAATTCATGAACATTAATGAATAAAAGCTGGAAAGCAGATATAGTGAGAAACTCTATTCATATTTTTTGGGGAAAGCTTAAAAGATTAAAAACTAAATTAAAAAGCTTGAACAATATCGTGTTTGGAAAATATATTCAACTCTTTAAAGCAAATTGAAGATGAGCTTTTATTCAGAGAATTAAACTACCAAAATTCAAACTCTTATTAAAATAAACTACTATTAGATAAAGTAAAAGCTACTTATATTGAACTGTTTGCAAGGGAAGAGTGATACTGTAGCAAAAAATCTCACTCAAACTGGTTAAATGATGGGGATAAAAACACGAGGGCTTTTCATAACTTTGTAAAGAAAAGGAGAAAAATATACATGATTCATATAATATGGGATGGTTCTTCCTGGCTTGAAGATTAGAAACAGATTGGAGACTCTGCAGAGGCCTATTTTAAAAGCATTATGGTTGTTGAGATCAATCCAAATGAAGATGGTCACTTCTTAGATTTGATTCCTAATATTGTTACCGAATCTGACAATAAAATGTTAATGAACTGTCTTGATAATGCTATGATTCCAAATGTAATTAATACTATAAATTATAATGGTGTTGCAGGTCCTGGTAGGTTCAATGGAATGTTTTTTAAGTCATGCTGGAAAAGTATTGGTAATGATCTGTGTGAGGCAGTTAGAGACATATCCAAAGGTCACTTCATTCCTACTGGATTTTATTCTACCTCTACATGCCTAATCCCTAAGACAGATTCACCAAAAATATGGAAGGATTGCAGGCCTATAAGCCTCATAACAATGTTCAGTAAGGTTGTTTCAAAGGTTACAAACCAAAGGTTGGCTACTATTCTACCTAACATAGTGTCTGAAGAGCAATGAGCTTTTGTAAAAAATAGAAGCATCCATGATAATATCTTAATCACAAAAGAACTTTATTGGGATATCAATTACAAGACCAGGGAAGGTAAATTAATTGTGAAGTTAGATATCTCAAAAGCTTTTCGCAAGCTATCTCATAAATTTTTACTAAGAATCCTAGCTGCTTTTGACTTTGACATCTCTTTCCTGGATTTAATCTACAAAAAATATCAGCAACAACCACTTTTCAATCATTGTGAATGTGGATTCAAAGGGTTATTTCAAGGCTACAAAAGGATTAAGGCAAGAAGATCATTTATCTTTAAGCCTTTTTATCCTGGCAGAAGAGTATTTGATCAGGGGGGTGAAGCAGCTAACTACTCAACACATATCAACTATATATAAGAGCATAGTGGATTGGCACTTACCATGTCTCGCGTTTGCTGATAATTTCATTACATTATGCAATGAATTAGCATCCTTTATCAGCAAAATTCACAGCTTCCTTGAACATTACAAGGAAAGATCTGGCCAAGAAATAAACAAAAAAAAATTGAAGTTCGATGTTCCTAATAAAATGAGAAATGCAAGGATAAAAATCTTGGAGTGAATATTGGGCTTCAAGTAAAGAATATTACCTATGAGATATATGGGAATAACTATCGACACAAATAACAATCTCTCTAACTATGAAGATTTGGTTTGCAAGGTTAGACATTTTTTTTTCTTTTGGAGGCAGATTGGTGCTTATCCAGAACGTGCTAAATACTATCCTTATTTACACAATGCAATCTTCATTAATTCTTAAAACTATAATTCAGAGAATTGAGGTGTACTGCAACAAAATCTTATGGGGTGCAAAAGAGAATAGTAAAGTGATAAATTGGTCCTCTGGCAAAAGTTCTGTAAACCCTATGATGAGGGAGGGCTTATTATAAGGAAATTTGATGATATTCAAAAGACATTATCCTTCAAGCTTTGGCTAAATTTCAGAGATCAAAAGTCTATATGGCCTAAAATCATGAACTCTATACACAGCTATAACCATCACCCTCTAACAACTCCTAGTCCTTGCAAAAGATCAAATATGAAACAGATTGATATAAGTCAGAGATAAAGCTGAAAGACTGATCTATTGGAATGTGGGTGAAGGCAGAATAAAGTTTTGGATTGATAGATGGTGCTCCATAATCCTTTTATCATCCTAGATTTTCAAAATGATAGAACTTGGTATCAGCCTAAAGAAGTTAGATCTTACTGGGAAAATAGAAGTTGGAATATCGAGAGCTTAATTTCATGTTTTTATACTACAACTATAGAGAAAATAAAGAAGATCTCCTTAAACGACAATAAAGATACTATGAAATGGGCTCTGTCAAAGTCTGGTGAATATGTTACAAGGGATACTAGGAATTACGTAAGAACTAAGCATAACAATTCAGACATGTACAAGAAAATCTGGAATTCAATTAGCCCCCAAAAATGTTCTTTTTTAGCTTGGAGGGTCATTCAAAACTGGTTGCCCATAGACAACATTCTCTAAAGAAAAGGTTTTTATTTGGCATCAAAATGCCAACACTGCGATAATTCAGAAACCCTGTCTCACATCTTCATTCAATGTCCTATGGCTTGGGCTACTTGGTCTTAGTTTGCTGTTACCTTCAGGATTTCTATCAACAACAACATGACCTTCACTCATTTATTGAGGTCATAGTTTTGGTTAACCACTAATGACATCTATATAAGAATAATTATTCTGGTGATAATCATATGAGTTATTTGGCACGCTAGGAACAAGAAGAAGCACAACTATGTAGCCACTAGCTCCAAAACGATGATAGACTATGTCATTTGGATTTTATTAAGGTTGGATAAAGGGAATTTATTAAAGATATAGCATTATGGAAAGGATAGTCACATTTCTATTCAATTGGGATGTGTAAATCATCTGGAAAAAACCCAGAATAGCACTTTCGACGAAGTGGAGTTGCCTAAAACAAGAAGATTCAAACTCAACACTAACTGTGCTTGTAATTCTAAGGAAGAGTCTAGTGGAGGAGGGATAATCAGAAACGAGAGTAGTGACATGGTTGTGGGTTTTGGAAGAGTATATGGATATCAATCTCCCATTATTGTTGAAAGCACAACTATGTTTGACGGACTTTTAATGTGCAAAGCTAAAGGTATCAACTCGTAGAAAAGTGAAACTGAGTCCATTATCTTAACAAAAATTATTCTCAAAGGCAAGCCATCATGGTATCTGGAACCGTTAGTAAAGTGGTGCAAGGGATTAGTCACATCTGCTACGATCCTATATCACATCTTCCGTGAACAAAATTTTGTGGGAGATTGGTCATCTAAACAAACTCTGAAGTGTGGTAAGAATGTAGATTACTATCCTGAAACGATTCCTACACGAATTAAGGGCTATAGTTCTACTTGAGAGTGGTGGGACAAGATATACTTGGTTGATTCAAATGAAGAGTTACCTGATTCAAAAAGCTTTTATTCAGGGGCTCAATCTGAATTTGGTTTCTAGAGAATGAAAATCGCAAAGGCTCTTTTCGTTGGTTCTAGCTCTTCAAATCTTGCTATATGGTTGTGGATTGGGGTTTATGGAATGGTTTAAAGCAAGGTGAATGGTGAAGCTCTCTCGGGTTTGAAAGAGAAATGTTTAAAATATTCAAATCAATTCTATAAATTTATTGGTTTAACTTTTCATTAGCTTTGATTTGTGGAATGAAATTGCATACCGAACAGATTCTTACCTCTTATCGATTTGGTTTTTAGTTCGGATCCGATTGTTGACCTTAAAAACTATTAACCCAACTTAACCATCAGTCTTATTATAAAATATTGTCTAATTTTTGGTTCCGACCATATCAGAACTATATTTTACCAAATACATAATCTAATATATGTCATAAAACGTACGAGCATTTCACAAGATAAATCCGTCTTACAAATAATGAAAATATATTACACGTATAACAATATTTTTAATACTTTTTGTATTATATCACGATTGTATTAGAAGTATTTATGACACGACGCTAACAACTTTTTATAATAGCACTATATAAATTACATAGACAACAATAAACACCGACAAATTCTTTTCATCAACTCCGACACAAATATTTTGTACATAAATCATTAAAAAAGCATTTGTTTACAAAAAAAAAAAAAGCTATTAGGAGTACCTTTTAGCTTGCGATTTAGAAGTCTCTTACATTTACAATTAAACTAATAATAGTAGGTGATGAGCATACTGTATAGTGGTTCATAAATACATTTTTTTTAATTGGTCTGAATTCATTTATTTTGCATTTTAATTCGCTTTAATAATTTAGGACTATAAAAGGATCATCGACCCGTCTCTCTCTTCATCACTCTCTCTTCGTCTCTTTCTCAACTCTAATGGATTTCCAGAGAGGCATACACAGAGACAGTCACAGAGAACCTCAATCTCCATATTCTAATGAAAGAAAGAACATATACTGTCCCAAATCTCCCGAGTTCGAATTCTGGAAGATCCCAAACCCTTTTGATCCTCAACCGGATCTCCTTTCAGCCGACGAGCTTTTCTCCGGAGGCATCCTCCTCCCTCTCCACCTCTTAAATTCAAGACCCGACCCGGAACCGTCTTCCTCAGACAGACCTGTGCAGCCGGATCCGCAATCGGAAACAGGTCTAGGGCCCGAATTGGTTCCTGAGTCATCTACTACCGTGTTATCCGCATCGAAAAGATGGACGGAGATTTTCAAAAAAACTCCGGCGAAGACCAGAGATAAAAGGAGAGAGAAAACGGGTCAACCCAAAGTGAATCAAGCTGAGTTAAACATAAACATATGGCCGTTTTCACGGAGCAGATCGGCCGGAAACAACGGGATCCGAACCCGGTTACCATTCGGTCCCCCACGGAAAGTGAGTAGCGCCCCCTGTTCAAGGAGCAACTCTTCCGGTGACTCGAATTCGAGAAAATGGTCAAGTAGTCCGGGTCGACCCGGCATCTACGTTGGGCGAGCCAGCCCGGTTTGGCAGATTCGGCGCGAAGGTTCGGGAGTGAAGAGCTCCAAGTCTGTTGTTTGGAGCAGTGAACAAAATGGCATTAAGAAAGAGAAGATCAACAGTACTAAGAGTGGCAATAGCAAGGTTAAAAATAAGGTGTTAGGTTTTAGTGTGCCGATGTGTATTGGATATAGTAAAAATTCAAGATGTAAAGAGAGTGGAAATAGTGGTGGTGGTGGTGATACTGTTTTTGGTTTGCGCAGTCTCTTTACCAAGAAAGTGTACAGTGGGAACGAGGGTCTTTTTGTAAAATGATACTCCTACTTATGTATTTAATCTACGACTGCACTTTTTGATAGTTTCTTTATTAACGATCGAGTAGTAAATTAGCCCAGATGATTTTATTTCTCTGTTTATTCGCAGGGTTACTTTTGTTATTTAAATATCAAAACACGTAAATAATATCTAACAAATTTATATTATAAATTTATTTGAAGCTTTCAATTTTCAGCATGTTTTTACAATGTTATGGTTTTAATGTCATTTTTCTGGTTGTTTTGGATTCAATACAAAAAATAACTAGACATTTGGCAAAAAAAATTAAAAAATCACTCACGCAATCTAATTTAAAAGATGGAGAAGAATACGCTTTTCTTGAAAGTGAGTCAAACGTAGAAAATAACATTTTCCTTCTTAAAATAGATTTTGAGAATGTATTATATATATACCTACATCCACCTTTAATATCGGGGACAAGCTAGAAATATTACACATTTTTATAGATCTTAAACCGCTAGATCTTATACCTAATTGATAGATCTCGCACCTAATTTTTGACAATTTTACCTTTTTCCGAAAACTTAGGTATAAAAGCGTTTGATAGATCTCTCACCATTTTTTCCTCTCTTTCTCTCTCTCTAGAAAACTCTCAAGCACCCGTGGGACCCATTTCAAAAACTCGATTTTTGAAGAATCTAAAGTGAAGAAAACGTAAAGGTAAACGATACAAACATCATGGTGTAATTTGTTTTAGATTTCATTCGGTCTAAACTATCGAATTTCGGTTTTTTAGTTTTTTAGGTTTCGATTTCAAAAGTTCGATTTTTGCATGATTTTAGGTGTTGTTTTGTTAGATTAGTGTTGTATTCTTGTTAGTTTTGCTAGGTTCTATGTTTTTGTGTTTGATTTTGTGTGAAATGAGGCTGATTTGGTGTGTTTCTAATTTTGGGGTTTCCTTGCTGTTGGTAGCACAATCGTGCTACCAGATTGGATCTGGTCGCACGATCGTGCGACCAAGACAGCACTTGGTCGCATGAGACGGGCTGTACAGCCCGTCTCATGCGACAGAAAGCATAAACTGTCTCATGAGACAGCTTAAGTTGTCTCATCATAATCAATGCATTTGATGTTATTTTATTTGGTGTTTTGTGACTAATACATATTTTCTCACGTTGTCTTTACAGGATGGGACGGTTCAAGACTAAAGTTAAAAATCCGTTCAAGAAACTTAGGGCGGAAGAGGAGGCAGCAGCGGCTAGAGTTTTGTCCCAGCCCGAGGATGTACAGGCAGGTCCCAGCGAGGGACATGTTCCTGGTACGCGTAGTAGACAACGTCTCCGTCGTCATTGCGATTATATTCCTACTGCTGATGGTAGCACAGGGGCAGCTTCTACGTCGCAGCCACCTGACTTTTGTTACGATGACGATGCAGATGCACCGGATTATATGGAGGCCGATGCACCTCACGCACCGGATTATACGGAGGCCGATGCACCTCACGCACCAGAGGCAGCATCCCACGCACCTGAGGGTGAGGATCGTGATTTTTTGTCCGTGTTGTCGCATGTCCCGGCTCTTTTTCCGGATTACACCATGCACGAGGCTTTTAGTGTCTATCACGGAGATGTAAGTGTTATACCTTTATACTGTTTTATCATTTTCTTACGTGTTCGATACATATGTTTATAATTATTATTTTTTTACAAATTTACGTATTTTATACATATTGCAGGATAGGGTCACCCTGCGATGCTTCACTATGTACGACAGTCTCCGGAGATGGGACCTTACAAAGCAGAGCAGGGTACGGGCAAGGGTGATGGAGACTATATTTGGCCCGCTCGTCGATGCACTCACCCGCTGGCATACCAACCTCCATTTGGTGGAGGCATTCTTAGAGCGGTGGCATGAGGAGACTTCTTCATTCCATTTCTCGTTCGGGGAGATGACAGTCACCTTGGACGATGTCCACGTCATCACTGGATTACCGGTTGTAGGTAGGTCCTTCGATGCTCTACCATTTGACTCTGAGGTTGAGAGGCTTCGTACTTATGCTGGCATGCTAGGTGTGCGATCATCTGAGTTGAGTAAAAACCTTAGGAATGCTAGTAGTGTGAACCTTGGGGGGCTGCGTAGTATTTTTAGTGGTTCTAACTATAGTGATAGGAAGATCACTGATGAGGGTTTAGATCATGCCACCCGTGCCTACATACTGTATTTGTTAGGTACCACTATATCTGCGAACAAAACCGGCAACATCATTCCTTTAGATTACCTCCAGTTCGTGAACCAATACCGGAGTATGCATATGTACAACTGGGGTCAGTTGATTTTAGCGCAGCTGTACCACTCCCTTAGTCAGGGATCTCTCCATGGTACGGGAGGCATTTGCGGGTTTATAGGGATTTTAGAGTCATGGATTTTTGCACACTTTGTTCAGCTTCGAGCTCCACTGTTTTGCGATTACGACATATCCATGCCCCATATGTGCCGACATGCGCCACAGAAGATTGGTGTCTCTCATGATGTGCGCAGGCAGATGAGACACGCACTTTCGACGTGCACAGAGGCAGATGTAAGTTATATTCGTTCATTTTAATTATAAGTACTTTTACTAATATAAATGGCTAAGTTGTTAATTTTTTTATTTACAGGTCATGTTCCTTCCCTTCATACACTTACGGGACCATTATCCGTTCCAGCAGGTGACTTATGTTGAGTTGACCCTTAGGTCGTTCGACGTGGTTGTGGCGTACTACCCAGACCGTGTCACTCGATAGATGGGGTACGTACAGCTGATTCCTAAGGATATACGCCCTCCTAAGTCGAAAAAATCAGGGAAGAAGATGGCCAGTAGCTTAAAATGGGACGGACACTTGTGGAGGGATTGGGATAACCACGTGTACACTCCTGCTGGCACGGTGTACCGTGGTAGTGGAGCGAGTGCTGACCCGATGTACTACATTTGGGTGAAGAAGAGACTGTGGTACATCGTCAGCAGTTCTACGCCGGAGAGAGGTCCTCGGTTGGAGCCGCAGGGTGGTGCTGACTATTCAGGATACGAGCAGATTGCTAGATTTGCTCCATCGATACCTACTATGGAGCACGGGGATCTTGTAGAGACCGCCCTTCAGATGTGTAGGATCGCTGAGAGGTACCGACGACACTAATTATTACTCTCAGCATACCTTTGTTAAATTTTTGGACATCAACACTATATTTTGTAACCGGTTTATTTTATGACTGCTTTTATTTTTTGTATTTTAATTTATTGTATGCTTGCTTTGAATTTATCATGTTTATGGGTTCGATTCCATTTGAATTATAGTTAGAGCTTGTACCATTGAAACACACACTCATACAAACTCACACTAAAACACAAATACAAACTCACACTAAAACACAAAACTGAAATAGACACTCATACGTAAATTGAAAGCAAGCACTCATACTTAAACTGAAATACAAACTCACACTCAAACAGAAATACACACTCATACGTAAATTGAAAGACACACTCATACTTTAAACTGAAATACAAACGCACACTCAAACAGAAATACACACGCATACTTCAAATGAAACACAGACTCATACTAAAACGGAAGCACACACTCATACTTATCTATCAGGCCAGTTCCATTTCATCAACTTCCTTTCTTCTTTCGCATCTTTGTAGTCACTGATTTCCTGTAGCCAGATGTCAATAATGTCAGAGCGGACCGTATCCAGCTGGTCCTCTGTTATATAATCCGTCACCTGACAGTTGAATCGGTTGCCCGCAACACGACGTTCCAATTCGGTTAGGCCAAAAACTAGATGTCGACGGGATGTGACCAAGACTGACCACCTAGCTCGCACTTCATCAACACGCCTTGAAATGTTAGGCGGCTGAACACCATCCCTTCCGTACATGAAGTACATCTAGCATACTAATGCCTCGCAGTACCTTTTACCACCCTCTGGAATGTGCATATTACCAACTTCAATTGATGCCCTCATCAAATACTGATCTTCCAACTCAGTCCATGAACACATTTTTCAGCTTGAGTTATCAACTAATTTACAATTTAATGTGCATAAAGCTTCTATTTATAGACGAACCAGTAAGAAAAACATTCAAATGAAAACGTAACACGTGTAAAGTAAGAAACCCAAAACTCCCTCTCATTCTCGAAAATTCAAAAAATCCCGCTCATTCTAAAATATCAAAACTCCCTCCCATTCTCAAAATTCTAAAACTCCCTTTCATTCTCGAAAATTCAAAAAATCCCGCTCATTCTAAAATATCAAAACTCCCTCCCATTCTCAAAATTCTAAAACTCCCTCTCATTCTCGAAAATTCAAAAAATCCCGCTCATTCTAAAAAATCAAAACTCCCTCCCATTCTCAAAATTCTTAAACTCCCTCTAATTCTTGAAAATTTAAAAAATCCCGCTCATTCTAAAAAATCAAAACTCCCTCACATTCTCAAAATTCTTAAACTCCCTCTCATTCTCGAAAATAAAGTCCCACCTAAATTCACTTCACTATATAAAGGGACTACAAAACCGTTTACATTCATATAATCTTCTCAAACTTAAAAAGTTCAACAAATGGAGTTTACTCCCCATGAAGACTACCATTTGCTTCAGGCGGCGAGGATTGCCCGTCGAGAGATGGGGGAAGATACTAGTGATGCTTTTTTTGATCGGGTGCTTTGTAAGATGTACTAAGGCTACAGCCGTTTACAAACCGGAGGTCTCCTCGTGCGCAACCGTGAGCAAATCAAGCAGAGGTACCTTTTTTGTCAACCGCTCCAGCGTTTGTTGTCTTTGCCATATAAAATTAAGCAAGAAGCGGCCGCCGTCTTCAACATGACGGTGGTAGACTAAATCAGTAGGGATATGGTGGCGTATCTTCAGGATAGGATTACAGAAAGGGAGGAGGGGGTTGATTCTGACGACAACTTGGGATATGACTTCGATGATTGAGCATTTTGGTTGTTGGCATTTCGGTATTTAATTATTTTCTTATGTTTCGTTAAGTTAAAAGTGTTAACTTATTGTTTTCCTCTTTATGTAATTACTTCAAGTGTACTTGTTGTTTTCCTCTTTATGTACTTCCTCAAAGTGTACTTGTTGTTTTCTTCCTTATAATGGTATTTTATTCCAACAAATTTCCAAACTTCGTCTCATGCGACCAGGCCCAAAGGGGGTCTCATTTTGGGCCTGCGAAAAAGGCCTTCTGTCTGAAAAACTAGGCCAATTTTTTGGCCTAGCGTCGCATGCGACCAGGCCCAAAAAGGGTCTCATTTTGGGCCTGCGAAAAAGGCATTATGTCTGAAAAACTAGGCCAATTTTTTGGCCTAGCGTCGCATGCGACCAGGCCGAAAGGGGGTCTCATTTTGGGCCTGCGAAAAAAGCCTTCTGTTTGAAAAAACTAGGCCAAGTTTTTGGCCTGGCGTCGCATGCGACCAGGCCCAAAGAGGGTCTCATTTTTATTGTGAAAAAGGCCTTTTGTCTGAAAAACCAGGCCAAGTTTTTGGCCTATCGTCGCATGAGACCAGGCCCAAAGGGGGTCTCATGCGATATGTGTTTGTTATGAACTATGATACTAACACTACTAAAAAAACAGCAACTACATTACATGAAACGCTGATAGGGATTTTCCTACTACATTATATCAAAATTACATAACTATGTTACAGTAGATGTTAGGCAAACTAACTTAAACTTAAAATGTTGCACACAAACATTTCAAACATTTCAAACGTCGTCGTCTCTAGTCAAATCTGTTACATGTGGTTTTTCGTTCAAGTTAATTTTCCTTGCGGGCATTATCTTTGTAAATTTGTTCAACCGCCGGTAGTAGGGATGCGCCCATTGATTCGCTTCTTCGGTTGCATAAGCGGCCCAACAAGGGTATAATGGAGGCAACGGTCCATCGGGTGGAGTAGTAATCTACAAGGAAATAAAATAAACGAATGCATTAGTAATGATAGCGTAAGAAATTTTGATTGGAAACGAAATATACGTACATTAACAAAGTGACATCCATGCACGAAAGCTATCCCAACTTCTATGATCGTCAAATTGTTGACATGTGGCTTTCCACGGATTGGTAGATACGTTAACGAGGCTGCTTGCGATACATGGTATACCATGCATTGATACCTTGTCGCGATGACTAGTCCAATGTCCGGAAATGTCATCCAATAGTGGCTACTAGGATTGGGCTTGAAGTAATCTAACCTTTGTATCAAATCGTCAAACACCTTCTCCGAACCATATACATCCAACCAACATGCACGGTTGTCCCGCAACTCCTTCAACAACTCGCGTCTAACATCCTCCCATCTATCTTCGTCGTTGTATATTGAATGCGCTACGGAACGATATCCGCATTGTTCGTCCGGAAGAACGTCAACTAATTTTAAAATGTAAGTGTGTAGAAAGGCCGGGATGCAATCCGGATATAACGTTAACTTCCCATCCTTAACAATTTTCTTAGGCCTTCCAACTTTCTTTTTTGCTAATGGAGGTTTGGATGGTACGATGGGAACCACTTTGGATGCGGCCGTGCTCCCTAATGTGTTTACGGGTGTACTACCTACCAAGTTAGCCGGAGTACTAGCACTAGCGGTTTGTTCAATGGGATATTCCCACGAACTAGGGTTCCGTTTAGTCGATTTATCAACGCCTCCCTTTGGTCTACCCTTAGCTCTAACCGCTTCTTTAGGATCTTAAATATGACTTGTCTCGGGCCTCAATATTTTCATTACCCTATTGATAATGTGGTCTTGTTGGTCGGGGCGGAAACTACGAATGAAATTTTCAATTAAGGAAAGCTTTTTTTGCAATTCCTCTTCGCGAGAGGTAGGATCCCTGTGCACAATATCTAATCTTTTCCAAAAAATATCCACATCTTCTAAAGGGATGCACCTACCTTCTCTAGCTATAAACGCAATTTCACATGCACAAGGTAAACCATGCGTTTTCCTAAGGAAACAACCTCCACATGCCACCCGATCTACTCCTATATTCCGAGCACGTACAATAGCAACCATCAGTATCTTTAGCCCCGCATGTGACACATGACCTTTAAGATTTTTGGTCAAAACACCATCGAAGCCGGGAATTGTTCTAAACTTACTTCGCTCGAATGATTCGACGATACCCGCATGCTGCTTCGTTAACAAGTTATGAACTTTTTCCCAAAAAGTCTCAAAGTTGCATTGATTTGTCCCAAGATATTTTTTAGGGACGAGTGAGCACCCTCCGCCCTACATAGTACAAGTAATAAATTATCAACTTATTTGAACTTAAATAAAATAACTCAACAAAAAGTAGGATACACGGACTAACCTATTTGTAGTTGTTTGGCCATAATGCTTAATCGTGTTCGTTCGGTACGCAAGGAACTTGTCAGCATATTTTGTTATCCACGAGTCCATAACGTACGCAAAATACTCCGGTTTAGATGCAAACATCTCCCTAAGTGTATCCAGATTCTTTTGGTAACTCTCAAACGTGTTCGCCTCCGCAACGTAGCCGTAAAATTCAACAAATTGTTTCGCTACCGCATCATCGTGCAATATCTTCCGAACCGCCCCTAGAATGTTCTTACTAATGTGCCACGTGCATAACAAGTGGTGTGTTCCGGGAAAAATTCTATCCACCGCACGCATGAGAGCTAACTCCCGATAGGTAACAATAATGGATGGAAATGCGCAATCGCTATCCATCATCAAACCACAAAGAGTTTCCAAAGCCCATACGTAGTTTCCAATCTTCTCTTCGCTCATAAATACGTACGCAACGGTAAATGTGATGGAAGTGGACGTTAAACCGACAACCTCTAACAACAGCCTCTTATACCTAGTCGTCTTGTACGTACAATCCATGAATAACACGTTCGGGAATGTACGTAATAAGTCTATGCTAGTAGGATGTGCGAAGAAAAAGTCAGTGATCACCTTTGAATCATCTTTCAAATGCTCCCACGTCGAGTATCCATTATCCTCCAACTTCGTCAATAGATATTGCATTTGGGTTGTCCCCAGTGCTCAACATCCCGATGTTTTTGGCGGACATTGTAGATTGCACGCATGTTCGAAATGTTCTCTGGATATTGGTGCTTCAAACCACTATATATCTCCCTAAGGCGCGAACCGAGGTGAGACAAACTACGAACTAGTTCCTCTTCACCCAGTTTTAGCCTACAAGCGCGTGAATGACCGTCTAGGCGAACGTAGGGTTCATGATTGTGAGTACCGTTTATCACCTCCAAACGTCATTTCATGGCTAGTACATCGATCGGATGACCTTTTAGCGCAAACGGACAATTACATTTCTTCGTGGATGTCTTCCTCTTTTCAAAGTTTCCGGCTTTGCCTTTGATACGTATACACCGTATCGCTCGCAAACGTACTCTAACCTAGGAGTCCTTCCCCATTTCCCGCTATCGTAGAGTTTTCTTATTGTGACAAACTTGATCTTCTTTGATTCAATGTCCACGAAAGCATCTAATTCGTCTTTAGTGAATAATCTATCCGTGTTGAATATTTTACTGTAATCGGCATCCATAAATGGAGGCTGGGCAGGTTCCTCCTGCAAAATATATAATTGAAAAGTATGAGTTTATATATACTTGTTGTCGCACGAGACATGTCTTAAGTGCCGTCGCACGAGACATGACTCTAGTGCGGTCGCATGAGACGCTCTTCGGTATTTGTCTCATGCGACGGATATGGGTACCGTGTTGCACAATCGTGCGATGATGATACTGTTCGTCGCACGAACATCGTGCGACACGACTGAAATCCGAATAGCAGGGTTTTGGTTCTTACCTCCATCCGGTAAGCTTCCTTCTCGTCCAGTAAGTCTTCCAGAGACACGCCCATCTTTTCATTGTCCATAGATACTCCGATTCAAGATTTTTCGAAATGGATTTGATGGGTTTGGGTAAAAAAAGCTAAGTTTTTCGATTTAATGGGTTTAGAGCAGTAGATGTTAGTACAAAGCTTGTAGATCTAGTGTAATAACGTATAGATTTCAGAGTTTCGGCCGATTTAGAGACTAAATGGCATCAATGTAAAAATGTAGAGAGAGGAAGGGCAATTTTGAATTTCAAATTCGAGTTTGAAAAAAGAAGGCAGTAGAGTGAGAGATCTATCAAAATGTGTAATATTTCTAGCCTCGCCCTTAATATTGCGGTGTTTGAGTTTTATTACTCCATCCATTCATAATATTTATTGTTTAATTTCTTTTATCAATATAAAAATATGGTAATCATAATTTTGAAAATAAAACAAAATAAATTTGATTGGAGTTAATAATTTGTGGAGTGAATAAAATATTTTATAAATTAAAAGTGGAATACACCTAATTAATGCGGTATTGGAAGAGACGAAATACATTTAGTGGAGAAAAAAAAATCATTCTAAAGAGTCACATTATAAAACATAGGGAGTATTTTAGAAGGTGATGTGTCCAAACCTATTCTGTCATGTTTTTTATTATTAGTGAAAAAAACAGTTAAAAAATTAATTTTATTTTTTTAATTAAATATTTATTTCTCAATTATTTTATTTTCAAAAGTGTCGCTAAAAAAATATATAAAAATACCATCGATTTGTTTTAAGATGAAGAAAACTTGAATTATGAATAAAATTATTTGATTTTTTGATGTATCGAGTTAGGCTGCTCTCGCATCTCGCATCTCGTATCATCGAGTAGTATATGTTTCACATCTCGTCGTTTCATCATGTTTTGTCTCGCATCTCTCATTTCTCGATTTTAGCATGCATTGTCTTTCGTTTCTCGTCTTGTCTCGTATCTCTCATTTCTCGATTTTAGTATGCATTGTCTTTCGTTTCTCGTCTTGTCTCGCATCTCTGAATTACATCATGTATGGTTTAACATATTTCTAGTTGTACATATCTCGCATCGTTATATCACATCATGTCTTACATCACATATTTCCATTTCATCATGTTTTGTCTATCGTCTCTCATCTATCTATTTCATCATACCTCGTCTCTCATCTTCCGTCTTGTCTCACATCTCTCCATTACATCATGTTTGGTATCGCATCTCTCTATTAGTACATGTCTTGCATCTCCCTGTTTCATCATGTCTTGTATCACATCTCTGTGGTATTATATGTCTCGCATCTCTCTAGTATATCATGCTTTGTCTCGCATCCCTCTATTTTATTATGATATATCTTTCGTCTCTCTATTTCATCATGTCTTGTCCTCGTCTCTCGTCTCTCCATGTTTATCATACCTTGTCTCTCGTCTTTTTTCTTGTCTCACATCTCATTACAACAAATACGGTTTCTCATATCTCCGTTACATCATATCTTATCTCATATCTCTCTGTTTTATCATGCTTTGTCTCGCATTTCTCCATTTCATCATGCTTTATCTCGCATTTCTCCAATATTACGTGTCTCGCATCTCTCTAGTACATCATGCATTGTCTTGCATCTCTCCATTTCATCATGATTTGTCTCTTGTCTCTTTATTTCATCATGTCTTGTCTCTCGTCTCTCGTCTCTCCATGTTCATCAGACCTCGTCTCTCATCTCTCTTCTTGTCTCGCATCTCATTACATCATGCATGGTCTCGCATCTCTCTAGTAGTACATGTCTCGCATCTCTCTATTACATCATGCATTGTTTTGAATTTTTTCATTTCATCATGCATTATCTCTTATCTCTCGTCTATTCATTTCATCATGTTTAGTCTCTCGTCTTTATATTTCATCATGCTTGGTTTCGCATCTCTCCATTATATCATGCATAGTCTCGCGTTTCTCGTCTCTTGTCTTGTCTCATATCTCTCAATTATACCGTGTATAGTATCACATATCTATAATAGTTTATGTCTCGTATTTCTCCATTTAATCATACATTATCTCTCGTCTCTCTATTTTATCATGCCTGGTCATGTATCTCTCTATTACAACATGTATGATCTCACATCTTTGTATTACATCATGCAAGACCAGAACTTGCCTAAGTACAATATGCGAGATCAGGCAAACGTAGTGCGTTTATCATAAATGGGTATGATGGAAAATAACTTAAAAAATATATATCATTCTTTGACTAATTTTGTTCGTCTTAAAAAAAAGAAGTCGATGGTACTTTCAAATATTTTTCCCAAACTATGGTTTGAAAGGACAAACATTCAAAAAAACAATAACGTGGATGGTGATTAAACATGAGTATTTAAGATGTTATAAAAAAGTTGGATATTAGATGAGAGTAAATTTGGATACTATATAGCTATATACTATTGATAGTTGGGATATTAGTTGACAATCAAGTTTGACTTTATGTACCGTTGGGTGAAGTATCCTATTTTAAACATAATAACATATTAGGATAAGTTTTCACTACGAAAATATTTTTATAACTCGCATTTGATAGTATCATATCCATTAAAAAAATGTATAAATATTCAATTGTAAGTTTTTTTATATAGTTCGCGATAAAGATAATTATAAGTTGGATTGTTAGATATGGATTACAATTGCAAATTAACCTCGTAAATAATCATAAATAAGTAAAAATAACTGATTTTAATTATATTTAGTTTTATATGTCAATTTATTGTATGGTTATAAATAGATATTTTATGTATTTTGAGAGTGTTGAATACTTAATATAATAATAACTAACATAACGATTTTCTTTTTTTAGAATATCTTTTTAGTATTATTTCTATTTATGTGGTGTTTTGATTAGTCTTGATGAGTTCGGAATTATTCACCACTGCTCACTGAGAAATCCGGACAGGGGTAATTCGGACAATAGGTGCCCACTGAACTATCCGGACAGGACAAAAGTACTAAAACACTAAACACCTTTTGACTAAGCTAGGTGCTAATCTACTTAAAAACTAATGGGTCTTTAAACACGACCCGAAAAGCCCATAGGTCTATAATTAAGGGTATAAAATACCCAACCACTTTCATTAATGAGGGTAATAAATATTTAATACAACCAGACACCTCAAATCTCTCACTATAAAACACCAAAACATTTAATACCCTTAAAATTCCCCAAAATATCTGACAAAATTTCCCTCAGTCCAAAATAATCCACACCAAATTGGCGACCACAGTGGGAGCATAAAGTGCCTGAATCTAGCATTCAAAACCAGCAATAAAAATCAGTTCGGATGAATCCGGACGAGCAAGTAGTGCCACCACCATTGATAGAAGTGGTGCGCGAGAACGATGAGTACACAATCAAAGAACGAGACAGACTGAAAGCTGAAATGGAATCCTTGAGAGCTGCTAGAAAGGCGGAGTTAGGCTTGAAATAAAAATCGAAAGTGTCAGCCATTCACCACACTGACAATCCAAGGGAGAATGACCCATCAGCAAAGACTCACTTGTACTAAAAAGACCCATGTCAGCTCCAAAAAGTCTCACCGGTCTAAACCAGTGGAAAGCTCAGATTCTGAGTCCTCTAGCAGCTCCTCGAATGAGGATGGACTTGAGGAGTCCCTGTCATCCAGCAGTAATGAGGGCATATCCAAGAAGAAGCAAAAGTTGGTTAAAAAATATTCAAGAAAGAGGGACAGGCATGGAAGGTTGAAAGGCATCTGGGAAAAAGGTCATCTCATAGCCACATCCATAGCCGGAGGCATGTGGATCAGCTGCTGATAGATCCCTTTGCTTTCCATGATAAGCCAGGTATTTTTGCAACACCTAATGAAGACACTGTCTTTAGTCGTGGCCGAAATTGGAGACAATCTCGATTGTCCTCCAAAATACTATCCGGAAACCTTCATAAGAGGTTTGACTGTACTAAGATGGAAAAGTATGATGAGAGCAAGGATCCAGATAATCATATGGAACAATTTAAAAAATTTATGATGAATTTTGACGATGATGACAAGTTGCTCTGCAGAGCCTGATCTCAATATTTTACGGGGAGTGCTCTGAAATGGTACAATAGCCTACCACAAGGGTGCATCGGGAACTTTGATACGTTTTGGGTGGCCTTCCGGAGGCAGTTTGTTGGAAATAAGGAGGTGAAGGGAAATGTAGACACTATTATCCATTGTTCCCAAGAGCCAAATGAATCATTGAAAGACTATATAAGTCAGTTCGTGCACACATAGAATGGGTTAGCTGATTGTTTTGAACAAGTAGCAATAACTTCTATGAGACATGGTTTGAACGCTGGGAACCTGGCCGATTCGGTAACCAGGAAGAAGGCCATGACGTGGGGCGGTTTATTGAACCAAGTGGGAAAGAAAATCAATGTAGATGAAACGAAAAAGACTAGGGTGCACAGGCAAGTGAGATCTGCCCCAACTGCACCAAACCAAAATCAGTCCGGATACAAGGCTAAGGAAGCCGGACAGGGTCCCAACAGGGCCAAGGCTCAATCTCACCCAGCTCTAGCTCAGAGCCAGCAGTCCAGAAATAAACGAGGACTTTGGGTCCAACCGGAGTGGTTTGCCGAGTTGAAAGAGAATATGGCAACCATCTATGACAAAACAAAAGACGAGGTGCATTTTAGGAAGCCGACATCGCTTCAATCTCCCAAGGAAAGTCGTAATACTTGTTTCTGTCAATATCATCATGATATTGGCCATAACACAGAAGATTGTGTCGCTTTGAAACAAGAGGTGCAGAATCTAATTGAAAGAGGAAAATTAGGTGCCTATGTCAAGAGAAGAAGTGAGAATAGGGCTGATAATACTCATCAGACTGGTCCAACAAACAATGCAGGGACATTGGCTCCGGACGGGGCCATGGTGATTATTGAAAGATTTGATGTAGAATCAGAGTATTTGGATCCTGATCCAGCCCAGAATAAGATGGGTGTTATAACAGAGCACACCAAGACGGTGTCTGGGCTCAAAAGCTTTTTTGAGTCACTTACCATATTCGGGAGAGACACAATGACTGCACCAACTCCTTCTTCAAGAAAGAGGCATGTTCACACTCTGACTACTCAGTTAGAGGGAGGCATGTCCTCCTATCAATCCCAAATTCCTTTTCCCTTCATTGTTTTTAATGAAGATGACTTGAGGGACATAGCGGGTCCTGATGAAGATGTTGTGGTGATAGGAGCATCGATTGGGGGAAATGACATTAGGCGAATTTTGGTTGACACTGGCAGCTCAGCCAACATCTTCTTTTTAAGTTCCTATAAACAGATGAAGAATCCGGCAGTGATTCAGCGTTCGAACTGGTCCATTGTGGGTTTCACTAGAAGCTCTGCGGACGTGGTCGGGGAGTTTGAGGAGGAGGTTTTGTTGGGCAAGGGACCTTTCAAGAAAACGGTCAGGGTACTTTTCGTTGTGGTAGATTGTCCCACATGTTACAATGCGATCTTGGGAAGGTCTTGGCTCTCCAGGATGCACGCTGTGGCATCAACAATTCACCAATTTTTAAAATATGTTGTTCAAGGACAAGTGGGAGTTGTTCGGAGCAACCAAAAAATAGCAAGGGAATGTTATACAACTGCGCTTGCCCCTAAAACTCTGGAGGCAGTCTGGATAAATGAAGATTAGTAGTTGTTGGGGTCCCTCTGGGGGAAAGGGTGAAATTGATGATGGTGAGGATAATTATCTACTGAGGGTAGGCTTGTAATTTGTTTGATGTTTTAAAGAAGTATGTGGGTGTTTTGTGTTTAGAGTAGAAAGTAGAGGGAGAATTAAGCTGGCTGGTTGCAGTTAATTTTCATTACCCCCACTTAATGCAGGTGGTTGGGTATTTATACCTTTAAATTTGGGCCCTTATGGGCTTTCGGGTCATGTTTAATGGACCCGGGTCATGTTCAAAGACCCATGAGCTCTAAGTAAGAAAGCAAGTTGCTTAGTCAAGAAGTGTTTAGGTTTTTTAGTACTTTTGTCATAGTTCGAACAGTCCCATAGAGCTTTTATTCGGAGTGACCTGTCCGGTCCAGAGGCCTTGGACCGATCTGTCCCTGTCCGGGGAGCAGGCAGAATTCGGACTCATCAAGAGCCCCTTTTTTAGGTGTTTGACCAAATATTTTTGTCAAAAACCTGAAAAACAGTCCGACCTTAGGGGTAGTTTTAATCCGGACAGGTCTGTTTGCCTTATGGTTTCATCCGGACCGAAAAAGCTTCATGAGTCCAAACGGTTTTTTGCCAGAGTTCGTGGGACACGTGTCGCTCTCTGATTAGTTGCTTAAGCCGTTTTTTCACCTTGAATTTCGAACCCACCTTCTTCGAAAAACAACCTTTTAATTAAAAGGTGGTGACATCATCGCCGTCTTTAATCATTACCAATCTTTTCGAATTCTCCTAGGAATCAACTTCCTTTTTCAGATTTACTATAAATTCAAACACACTTTCTACTGTTTTACCATGTCTTTCATATTTACTCTGCATAATTTCTGAAAGCTTCCTCTCTCTAAAGCAAAAAACTTACCCAGATAGTTTATGTTTACAGCGAGGAACACACTGATCAAAGGTGGGTGGCTCAACCTTTCTGACTTAGAGAAGGCACAAAAGGTCGAAAGAGAAAGACGTATCACTGCAGGACTACCCGTCTCGCCCATCGACAAGCCATTAATTTCATCCACAGAATCTGATCAAGGTTCTTCTTCCTCAAAAGGTACCAAACCAAAAACGTTATTCCAAACTAACCTCTCCCCCATTATCTCTAGTTCCTCGGTTCAGGAATCAGAACCTGTTGTCGAGCCAGGAGTAACGGTTACCAGTCTAAAAAAACCCTCCCCCTTCATAGCTATGGGGTCAGATACGAAGCATTCCCCTCAAAAGCTGGTTGACCGGAGAAGAGGCCGGTTAGTTAAGGGTCAAGGGTCTAAAAGCACTCCTTCAAAGTCGGGTGCTAAAGACAACAACACTGGGTCAGAAGTGCCTATCAAAGTTCCCAAGGACAAGCTGCCCGGTCGAAAGGGAACTAGTCCAAGTCTTCGAAGAGAAGCATCTGAATTAGAGCCCCAATCGGGGGCCAGAAATCAAGGGGACACTGAAGCCCATCAGTCCGGAGTTCAGGCTGAGCCGGAGCTGAACCCTCCCTTAACTACTGCTACCGAACAACCCTTCAACAATTATGGAGGATGTAATGGAGGACTCTGTCGAAGAGGCCCCATTTGAGTCTGAGCCCTCCGTTCAGACCAGTAGTGCTGCTATTGCAAAAAAAGACAAAGTCAAAGAGAAGTTGTGTTTGAAGCATCCGGACCTGCCGGAGAGTCTCGAAGGAAGGGTAGGGGCTTGTTTTCACAAGGTTAACGTCAAGTACCTCCTTGCCCTGCAGAAAATTAACTACACATTCATCCACACAGCTGAGCTAGGCCGGATGCGTACGAAGTGGGGAATACCGGAGAATGTGAAGATCAGGATCCCCATACACCCGGAGACTCCTATGGACTGCAAACTGAGTGAAGTTGTCATCTTCACGAAGCTGTTTAATTGGGGACTTAGACTCCCCCTGGACCCTGAAATTGTCAGATACTTCCATCTGATAAAGCTCTGCCTGAGCCAACTGAGCCCTAATGCCTGGTACACCCTCATGGCCAGCATCATGGCTTCGAGGCTCTCCGGGATCCCTCTGCCTATGTAGAAGTTTGCCGCTGTGGCCGGTCTTTGTAGAAACCCCAACATCCCTTTTACCACTTCAATATGGGGGATGATTTCAAGGCCGTGGATGATTTGTTAGAGGCGGAGAGGAATTGGAGGACCCAGCTCATGTTTGTTAGTGGTGCTTGGGAGAACGGAAAGAAGATCAAGTCCGGAGTGAACCCAAGCCTCCTCAGAAGCAGGTGGAGGAGTGACCGTAAGTCTCCTGCTTTATATTTTTGTCTCTTTTTTTTTAAAAAAAAAATTAGTTTAAACTAATTGGTTTTACTTTTGCTTTAGCAGACCCGCCCAAGGAATTCAGTGATTATCTGAAAGCCGGGCAGGCTACTTGCACCAAGATCAATGCTTGGGCTGCTGAGAGGTGGGGGAACCGGTTCCATGCTGCTTTTAACGGAGGCAACTTGGCAAGGTCTCACTTATGAAACACCACGGGTCGGAGAGACTTGTCTTGGGAGGAGCTCACCACTCAGCCTCCTCCGGATGTTGTGCTTAAAAGGACCCATGAACCAGACGGGACATTCTATTTGCCAGGCCGGGCCAAAGCCCCAAGCAAGATGAAGGGTAAAAAGAAAGGCAAGAAAGTGGTGGGTGGTGTTAACACTGCTGATGCAAAGAAGGATGCTCCAATAAACCCGGAGGGGCCAGTCCACAACCAAATTGATGCTTCTCTCCTGGAAGTGGTGGAGCAGGAGACTGAAAGGCAAGAAGTGCCCTCCCCGAATCATCCAAGAGCTTCCAAAAGAGATCGTAAACGGGGAGGAGAAAGCAAGGACAGAGAGGCCAAGAAGAAAAAGACCTCAAAAGGTGACGAGCTTTCTCTCTGGGCTCCGGAGCCTTTTTTTCAAGCTGACCCTGTTGACCCAACGCATGCGGAAGAGATACCAGGTGACTTCCATACCGATGAGGTCGAGGGGGGAGATATCAATATTGACGGGGTCGACATCACCGGTCTGGGTGGGCTTGGTGAGTACTTCATCAATCTTCCCAGAGACGATTTTCCCGGACCTTACCTCCCTCCAAGCACCTCAAACACGGTCACTTTCAATGGTAAGACCTTTATCGTTTCTAGTGAAAGGGATGCTATAGCCTACTCTTTGTTAAGAAATGTCCAGCCTGTACTTGCGTTGGAGAAACAGGTTTGGAGTCAGGCAGACATTATCAAGGATCTTAAGTCTGACAAAGAGAGGTTGTCCGATAACCTTCGCACTGCCACTTCAAATACTGCCATTCTAAAGGAAGAAAACGGGGAGTTGAAGAGAAACCAAGAGGCTAGCACCACAAAAGTCACCACATTAGAGGACACCATTGCAGAGCTCCGGGGGAAGCTGTCCGAACTGGAGAAAGATCTTGCCATCTCAAAGGGGGAATCCAAGGCCAAAGATCAAATCATCACCAACTTGACCAATGACAAAATTGCTCTTGAAAATACGGTGTCCAAGGCTGCCGAGGAGAAAGCTACTTTGCTAAGGGAGCAAGAGGCCAAGATCCAAGCCAAGATCGACGCTTATGCCAACAATGTGATCGACACTCAGGAGGAAATGTATGCCAAGGTGAAGTCTGACATGGTTCTACTCTTCCATGAGAAGTTTCGGAAGAGGAACCTAGGGGATTTATGGCTTTATGTTGAGTCTGACGACCTCCCGTATCATAGAATGGCTGAAGGCGATAGGTATGGTTACTCCAGTGCTTCCTCAGATGACGAAGAACACATCAGGGAGAAACCTGGCGAAGAGAAAAGTGATCTCAAAGGGAAGGAAAAGACAGATGAAGGTGAGCCATCTTCAAAGGCTCAACCTTAACTCATGATTCATTTTTTACTTGTTTACCCAAACTAAAGTCCTTGGATGGCCAAGGCACTCTTTTCTGTAATTGGGTCCGGTATCAGACCGGATAGGTTTTTTGTTCTTTTTTGACAATTCAAAAGTCCTTAGAGGGCCAAGGAATTTTAAGTTATTTTAATGAATACCTTCGTTTTGTGCAATTCTCATCCTCTTACATAGTCTGTTTTAATTTTGATGGCTAGAATTTAAAT
Source organism: Limnanthes douglasii subsp. nivea (assembly GCA_036936605.1). Classification (NCBI taxonomy): domain Eukaryota; kingdom Viridiplantae; phylum Streptophyta; class Magnoliopsida; order Brassicales; family Limnanthaceae; genus Limnanthes; species Limnanthes douglasii. The sequence continues at coordinate 129,477,659 of JAUPFV010000004.1, forward strand.
AGCCCTTGGTTATTTCATAGTGATAGTGTTTAGGTTCTCCGGCTAGAGTTTAAATAGCCCTTCTCCGATGACGAATGTTTAAGTGGTCATCATTTTTTTATTTCAATCCGGATGGTATGATAAAGTACAGAACTAAAACATTTTAGAAATTTTTTTAAGAAGGCATCAAATTCTATTTAAAAGGCCGGACACCTCATTAAAACCTCCCCGTGCCACCAGGGAGGAAAGAGTATGCCCCCAAATATTTACATGGATGTTTAAACAAGTAAATATTTACACAAATACTACTCCAAGTACATCCGGAGATGTTCAATATTCCAAGGGTGAGTCAAAACTCTTCCATCCTTGTCTTCTAGCCAATATGTTCCGGGTTTAAGCCTTTCAACAACCATATAAGGTCCTTCCCAAGTTGGAGCCAATTTGCCGAACAGCTTTTCTTTAGTGTGTAAGAAGACTTTTCTCAATACCTTGTCCCCCGGTTGGAAATCTCTTCTTTTAACTTTGGAAGCAAACCTGCTTCTCATCAAACCCTGATAGTGTGCAACTCTAAGGTGAGCTTTAACTCGTCTTTCTTCTACCAGATCGAGCTGACCTCTGATTGCCACCTCGTTAGCGCACTCGGAGAAGTTATGAACACGAAATGATGGGAGAGTTGCTTCTATGGGAGCTACTGCATCCATCCCATAGACCAAAGCAAAGGGTGACTCTTGTGTTGCTGCCCCAAGTGTTGTCCGGTAGGCCCACAAGACCTCTTGTAAATAACTAGGCCACTTCCCAGCAGCCCCTTCCAAATTCTTCTTCAAACCGGAAAGTATAGTTCTATTAGCCACTTCGACTTGTCCATTTGCTTGTGGGTGGAAAGGTGAAGAGAAACAATATTGTATGCCCCTTGAGGCACAAAAACTCTCCATTTCCTTATTGTCGAACTGTGGCCCGTTGTCTGTTGTTATCTTTTGTGGGACACCAAATCTGCAACAGACGTTGGACACAATGAATTGTATGACAGCTTTTGATATTGTTCCTATTAGAGGGGCTGCTTCAATCCACTTCGAAAAGTAATCTATGGCAACAATTATAGTTTTGTGTCCTCCGGACGCCACAGGGAGATGCCCTACTAAATTCAACCCCCATCGAGCAAAAGGAATAGGCTCAGAAATTGACTCTAGAGGAATGGTTGGGACATGAATTTCATTGCTGTACCTCTGGCATGGGTCACACCTTCTTACCAATTCCTTAGCATCTTTCATGATAGATGGCCAATAGTAACCGGACAGTAAAACTCTTCTTGTTAAAGCCCTGAATCCACAATGGGCTGATCCCTCACCATCATGCAATTCGGAGAGGACTACTTGAGACTCTTCATTCCCCAAACAGCGCAGGAGAGGTTTACTGTAAGACTTTTTATACAAAACGTCTCTCAATATGATGAAACCACGAGCCTTGTGTTTCAATATTTTGGCTAGTGATTTATCCGGAGGTACGATACCATCAGAGAGGTATTGCAGGAGAGGAAACCTCCAGTCTTGAGGATGTTTTACATGTACTTCAAACATTTATTCATCTTTACCCATATTTAGTTGAATGGAGGGGCTCTCTAGCACATGGATCCATGGATATGACTCCGTGTAAGCTATGGTTGCCAATGAGTCTGCTAACTCATTTTCTGTCCGGGGTATATGTTCATAAGCAACACTTTTAAACTTGAGCGCTTCATTTTTAAGGAGGAGTAAATATATCACAAGCTGCTCCTTTTTAGCCTCAGACTGACCTTGGGCATGGTGGATAAGAAGTTGGGAGTCACTTAGCAACCTGACCCTCTTAGCCCCACAGATGTAGGCCAACTTTAAACCAGCTATAGCCGCTTCGTACTCGGACTCATTATTGGATGCCCTGAAAGCAAAACATATAGCTTGGTACATTTTGTCACCATATGGAGAAGTCAAACACACCCCGGCACCACATCCCATAGTGCTAGATCCACCATCTGTTCGGACGACCCATACCTTCTTATCTTTTATGTCAGTAGCCTGCTCCGAATCTCTGTCGGAGTGAAATTCAACCAGAAAATCAGCCACAGCTTGGGCCCTAACTGCTGTTCGAGGAGAAAAGTCTATGTCGAAGTCCCCCAATTCTATTGACCACTTAGTCATCCTGCTCGAAATGTCTGCCTTCTGGAGGACATTCTTCAGGGGAAAGGAAGTCCGGACGATGATGGGATGAGCCTGGAAGTAAGGCCTCATCTTTCTGGCAGCTATCACCAGGGCTAATGCCAACTTTTCAAGTATCAAGTAGCGCCTTTCTGCATCTATCAAACTTTTGCTGATGTAGTACACTGGATGGGGAAGACTATTCATTTCTCTTATCAACACAACACTGATGTCATAACTTGAAACTGCCAAATACACGAAGAGTGTCTCCCCTTCAACTGGTTTAAACAAAGTTTTGGGGGAGGACAGGTGCTTCTTGATCTCATTGAAAGCTTCATCACATTGTAGGGTCCAATCGAATCCCTTGGCACCCTTCAAAGTTTGAAAAAACGGGGCGCACCTGTCCGAAGACCTTGATATAAATCTGTTTAAGGCAGCTAATCTCCCCGTTAGTCGTTGTACTTCTTTAATATTTTGAGGAGGCTCCATTTGAAATAGAGCATTAAGCTGGTCTGGATCGGGTTGTATCCCATGCTCACTTATAATATAGCCTAGAAACTTCCCAGACTGCACTCCGAACACACATTTTTCTAGGTTTAATTTTAAATTCACTTTTACCAAATTGGCAAAAGTTTATTGAAGGTCTGCCAAATGCAATTGCTCATTCACACTCTTCACCATCATGTCATCGATGTATACTTCCATATTCCTTCCAATTTTATCGGCAAAAGCTTTGTTGACCAATCTCTGATAAGTAGCCCCAGCATTTTTCAACCCAAACGACATTACCTTGTAGCAATGAAGACCCCTTTCAGTGATAAATGTGGTATGTTCTTGATCCTTTGGATCTACCTGGATCTGATTGTGTCCGGAGAAGGCATCCATAAAGGATAGCAGCTTGTTCCCAGAGGTGGAGTCTACTAACTGATCAATCCGGGGGACTGGATACAAATCTTTTGGGCAAGCTCTATTGAGATCTGTGAAGTCAATGCACATGCACCACTTGCCATTTTTCTTTTTCACCAGAACCGGATTGGTCGTCCACAAAGGATACTGAGACTCCTTGATGTGCCCCATCTTTGTCAGCCTGTCAACCTCTTGCACAATGACATCAGCCTTTTCCTTGGAGAAAGCCCTTCTCTTTTGAACCACTGGTGCTACATCTTTCCGGAGGGATAGGCGATGTGATATCACATCTGCTGGAACCCTCGTAACATCAGCGTTGCACCAAGCGAAAACGTTTTGATGATTCTTCAAAAACTTTAACATTTCATTTTTCAAAACGGGTGGCATCTTAGACCCTATCTTGACACTTTTTCCTTCTTCTAAACAGTGTGTCTCTACCTCTTCGACCGGTATCAACACTCCAGGGGTCTCTCTGGGGTCATCTATTTCACCCTCATCCCTAGAAAGCCCCTCAAATTGCTATTGCTCATTGATACGAACTGCCCCCAGTGTCCGGGGAGCCAGAGCTGTGGCATAACATTCCCTTGCAACCTTTTGACTGCTCCAGACAACTCCCACTTGTCCCTGAACAGCATATTTCAAGCACTAGTGGACTGTCGAAGCCACTGCATGCATCCTAGAGAGCCAAGACCTCCCTAGAATGGCATTATAGCAAGTGGGACAATCCACCACGATAAAAGTATTCTGACCATTTTCTTGAAAGGGCCCTTGCCCAATAGAACTTCCTCTTCGAACTCTCCGATCACATCTGCTGAGCTGCCAGTAAAGCCCACAATTGATCTGTCCGAACTCTGAATTACAACTGGATTTTTCATTCTCTTGAACGTGGTTAAGAAAAGGATATTGGCTGAGCTTCCAGTATCCACCAGAATTCGTCTTATGTCATTGCCCCAAATATATGCTCCTATGACAACAGCATCCTCATGTGGGCCAGCTATATCCCTTAAATCATCTTCATCAAAAACAATGAAGGGGAACAGATTCGGAGATTGATAGGAAGTCATGCCTCCTTCTAGCTGGGTGGCTAGAGTATGAACGTGCCTCTTCCTTGAAGAAGCAGTAGGAGATGTCATAGTATCCCCTCCGAAAATTGTAAGTGACTCAAAAAATTTAATGAGTCCGGAGACCGTCCTAGAACACTCCTCAATTGCACCCACTCTGTTTCGAGTTGGATCAGGATCCAAGTACTCAGATTCCACATCAAACCTTTCAATTATAACCATGGCTCTCTCCGGAGCAGCATTACTTGGACCAACCCGGTGAGTATTTTCAGGCCTGTTACCTCCTCTTCTTTTGACATAAGCCCCCAGCTTTCCCCTTTCGATCAAGTTCTGAACCTCTTGCTTCAAAGCTATACAGTCATCAGTGGTATGGCCAGTGTCATTGTGATACTGGCAGAAAGAGTTATTGCGATGCTCCCTAGGAGATTGCAGTGTGGCTGGCCTTCTATAGTGCACCTCTTCCTTTGTTTTATCATAAATGGTGGCCACACTTTCTTTTAATTCTGCGAACCACTCCGGTTGGACCCATGGCCTTATCTTGTTTCTGGATTGCTGACTCTGAGCAGGAGCAGCTGGCTGAGACTGAGCTTTGACCCTACCATGCCCCTGTCCGGTTTCCCTTGCCTTGTTCCCGGACTGATTGTGATTGGGATTTGGTGCCACTGGGGCAGACTTCACTTGCCTGTGCACCCTTGTTTTCTTTGTTTCGTCTACGTTAAACTGTTTTCCAACTTGAGTCAGCAACCCTCCCCAGGTCATGGCCTTCTTTCTGGTCACTGAATCAACCAAATTGCTAGGATTCAAGCCCTGTCTTAAGGATGCTATTGCCACTTGCTCGAAGCAATCAGCCAACCCATTCTTGGTGTTCACAAAACGACTTGTATATTATTTTAAGGACTCGTTTCGTTCCTGAGCACAATGTATTATTGTGTCTCCATTGCCCTTTAGCTCTTTACTTCCAACGAACTGCCTTCGAAAGGCCACCCAAAAAGTATCGAAATTCCTGATACAGCCTTGTGGTAGACTGTTATACCATTTCAGAGCACTCCCCGTAAAAGACTGGGAGAATGCTCTACAAAGTAGCTTATCATCGTCATCAAAGTTCATCATAAAGTTTTTGAATTGCTCTATGTGGTTATCCGGATCAGTGCTGCCATCGTACTTCTCCATTTTAGTGCTGTCAAACCTCTCAGGGAGGTTTCCGGACAGAATTTTGGAAGACAATGGAGATTGCCTCCAATTTCTACCACGACTGAACACAGTATCCTCATTGGGAGTTGCAAATATACATGGTTCATCGTGAAAAGCGAAAGGATCCATCAGCATCCGGTCCACATGCCTCCGGCTATGAGATGATCCTTTACCAATATTCCTCTTCATCTTTCCATGTCTATCCCTTTTTCTTGAATATTTCTTGGTCTGTTTTTGCTTCTTTTTAGTTCGACCCTCATCGCTGCTAGAGGATAAGGATTCTTCAACTCCATCATCATCCGAAGAGCTATCAGAAGATTCTGAGCTTGAGTCAGAACTCTCCACTGGCTTAGACCGGTGAGACTTCTTGGAGCTGGCATGAGTCCTTTTGGTACTCACATGAGTCTTTAAAGGCTCATGCTCCCTGGGGTTATTGGTGTGATGAGCAACTGATGTTTTGGATATTTCTTTCAAGCCCATCTTAGCCTTTTCTGCCCTTAGAGCTTCTATTTCACCCTTTAGCCTATCACGATCTTCGATAGTGTACTCATCGTTCTCACCCACCACTTCGAGCAGAGATGGTGGTACTTCTGGATCGTCCGGATTCATTCGGACAGACTTTCTTTGCTGGTTTTGAATGCTTGATTCAGGCACCCTATTCTCCCACTGTGGTCGCCATTTTGGTGAGGATAATTATCGCCTGAGGGTAGGCTTGTAATTTGTTTGATGTTTTAAAGAAGTATGTGGGTGTTTTATGTTTAGAGTAGAAAGTAGAGGGAGAATTAAGCTGGTTGGTTGCAGTTAATTTTCATTACCCCCACTTAATGCAGGTGGTTGGGTATTTATACCCTTAAATTTGGGCCCTTATGGGCTTTCGGGTCATGTTCAATGGACCCGGGTCATGTTCAAAGACCCATGAGCTCTAAGTAAGAAAGCAAGTTGCTTAGTCAAGAAGTGTTTAGGTTTTTTAGTACTTTTTTCATAGTTCGAACAGTCCCATAGAGCTTTTATTAGGAGTGACCTGTCCGGTCCGGAGGCCTTGGACCGATCTGTCCCTGTCCGGGGAGCAGGCAGAATTCGGACTCATCAGATGACCCTAGAGAGACCTATGGTGTTTTGATACCAATTGAAGAGGTTGAAACCCACTCTCTGGCTGAAGGAAGAAATATTAAAATTGGATCTAAGATGAAACCCACCAACATATTTTTGCTTGGTGTAATGCTGATGTAACCGGAGTACCTGCAAATATTATATCACACCAACTATCCATCCGGAGAGATGTAATACCTGTTGTGTAGAGAATAAGAGCTTTCTATAAAGAAAATTTGATGTCATAGTTCAAGAGGTTGACTGGCTTACCAAAATGGGGCACATAAAGGAATCTCAATATCCTTTATGGACATGCAATCCAGTGTTAGTAAAAAAGAAAAATGGGAAATGGCGAATGTGTATCGACTTTACTGACCTCAATAGGGCTTGCCTAAAAGATCTGTATCCAGTCCCCCGGATAGATCAGTTGGTAGACTCCACATCTGGGAAGAAGTTGTTGTCCTTCATGGATGCCTTCTCCGATTATAATCAGATACAAGTGGATCAGAAGGACCAGGAACATACTACTTTTGTTACAGATAGGGGCCTCCATTGTTACAAGGTAATGCCTTTTGGGTTGAAGAATGCTGGGGCTACCTATCAGAGGTTGGTGAATAAAGCGTTCACTGATCAAATTAGGAGAAATATGGAAGTATATATTGATGACATGCTGGTAAAGAGTGTGGAAGAAGAATTACACTTGGTAGATCTTCAAGAAACTTTTCCAACTTAGCAAAGGTTAACTTAAAGTTAAATCCAGAAAAATGTGTTTTTGGAGTACAGTCCGGGAAGTTTTTGGGGTATGTGATAAGTGAGAAAAGGATACAGCCTGATCCAGACCATCTTAATGCCTTATTACATATGAATCCTCCTCGGAATATTAAAGAAGTACAAAGATTGACAGGAAGGTTGGCTGCTCTAAATTGTTTTATCTCAAGGTCTTCGGATAAGTGTGCCCCATTTTTCCAAACTTTAAAGGGTGCTAAAGACTCTAACTGGTCTCCATATTGTGACCAAGCGTTCAATGAAATAAAAAAGCATCTATCTTCCCCCAAGACTCTCTACAACCCTATTGATGGAGAGACATTGTACATATATTTAGCAGTGTCCGAATGTGCTATAAGTGCGGTATTAGTAAGAGAGGTGGACAATTATCCTCGCTCGGTGTACTACATCAGCAAGAGCCTGATGGATGCTGAAAAAAGGTACTTAAAACTTGAAAAAATAGCACTAGCTTTGGTGATTGTTTCTAGGAAAATGAGGCCCTCTTTTCAGTCTCATTATATTGTCGTCCGAACGTCTTTTCCTTTGAAAAATATTCTTCAGAAGGCATACATATAAAGTAGGATGACCAAGTTGTTAGTAAATTTGGGTGATTATAATATTGATTTCACCCCTCGGACTGCAATCAAAGCTCAATCTGTTGCTATTTTCTTGGTTGAATTCCATTCGGAAAGAAGTACTAAGCAAGCTGCAGATGAAAAAACCAAAAAGGTATGGGTTGTCCGAACAGATGGTAGGTCAAGTACCATGGGTTGTGGTGCTGAGATATGTTTAACCTCTCCATATGGCGATAAGTTATACCAAGCTATATGTTTTGCTTTAAGGGTTTCTAACAATGAGTCAGAGTATGAAGCTGCTATAGCTGGTTTGAAATTAGCCTTTCTGTGTGGGGCTAAAAGAGTCAGGTTAATGAGTGATTCTCATCTTCTTGTCCATCATGCTCAAGGTCAATCTGAGGCAAAGAAGGAGAAGTACTTGTTCATCCTTAAAGAAGTAGCATCCAACTTCAAAAATGTTAGCTATGAGCACATACCCAGATCAGAGAACACACTAGCAGACTCCTTGGCAACCATAGCATACTCTGAGTCCTACCCATGAATTCATATGCAAGAATGTCCATCCATTCAACCCAATCAGGGCAAGGAAGAGGAGGAAAGTTGAAGTATACAAGTGGTTCAACCTAAAGACTGGAGGTATTCTCTTCTTCAATACATTTCGGATGACATTTTTCCCTCAGAGAAAGCAGTGGGAAGGAAAATGAAGCATATGGCTCGTGATTGTTTAATCATAAGAGACATCCTTTACAAGAAGTCATTTAGTATACCTCTCTTGCGTTGTTTGGGGATTGAAGAGTCCCAAATAGTGCTATCCGAACTACATGATAGTGAAGGATAAGCAAACTGTGGCTATAGAGCTTTAACCCGAAGGGTTTTGTTGTCCGGATACTACTGGCCATCCATAATGGAAGATGCCAAGGAATTGGTAAAGAAATGTGACCCATGCCAAAGGTATGGTAATGAAATTCATACCCCAGCTGTCCCACTGGAGTCAATTTCTGAGCCAGTGCCCTTTGCTCGTTGGGGACTGGATTTAGTAGGGCCTCTACCGATGGCATCCGGAGGGTGCATAACTATTCTTGTAGCCATTGATTATTTTTCCAAGTGGATAGAAGCAGCCCCCCTTGCAGGAACTACTTCGAAAGCTGTTATAAAATTTATCCTGTCTAACATATGTTGCAGATTTGAGGTTCCACAAAAGATAACCACAGATAATGGGCCACAATTTGATAACAAGGATATGGAGAATTTATGTGCCTCTAGGGGCATTCAAAATTGTTTCTCTTCTCCTTTCCATCCACAAGCAAATGGACAAGTTGAAGTGGCAAACAGAACCATTCTGTCCGGTCTCAAAAAGAATTTAGAAGGGACTGCTGGAAAGTGGCTAAGCTAGTTACAAGAAGTATTATGGGCATACTGGACTACTCTTGGAGCTGCTACACAATAATCTCCTTTTGCCTTTGTATATGGGATGGATGAAATTGCTCCTGTAGAAGCAAATCTTCCATCATACAGAGTCCAAAAATTTTCTGAAGAGGCTAATGAAGTGGCAGTCATAAGTCAATTGGACGTAATAGAAGAAAAATGGGTTAAGGCTCATCTTAGAGCCACCCATTATCAAGGCTTGATGATGAGCAGGTTTGCGTCCAAAATCAAAAGAAGGGATTTTCGACCAGGGGACAAAGTATAGAGAAAAGTATTCTTACATATTAAGGAGAAGCAGTTCGGCAAGCTAGCTCCAAACTGGGAAGGGCCCTATGAGGTCTCCAAAAAACTTAAGCCTGGGACATACAGGCTTCAAGACAAAGATGGAAGAATCTTAAACCACCCCTAGAATATTGAACACCTCCGATTGTATATGGAATAAAAGTTGCGTAAATATTTACTTGTAAAAGTCCATGTAAATATTATGGGGCATACTCTTTCCTACCCTGGTGGCGCGGGGAGGTTTTAATGAGGTGTCCGGGTTTTTCAATAAAATTTGATGCCTTCTTAAAGCATTTGGAGTGTTTTGATTTACAGTTTCTTTAAAGTCTTCTAAGGATTTTTCACATATCAGATTGATCTGGTAGAATGATGACCATTTAACATTTGTCATCGGAGATTTTAAACACTCACATCTTAAATACTTGTAAAAAAAATAAGGGCTATTTAAGCATCAGCCATTGAAATTTAAAAAAATATGAAACAAAGCAAAAATTTAGCAAAGTAAACCTATCCGGCTAAAACCAGATGATAATATTGAAACATAAATTATGCCTTAGCCATCCAAGGACTTTGAGTTTAAAGAAAGCCTTAAACCAGACCCAAACCAGACACATTTACAAAAATTCCTTGGCCAAGGACATTAGTATTTCAAGAGGATAAGAAAAACAAAAAATAGTTAAAGTATCAGGGATAATTCTCCTTCGATGTTCCCACATCGTCTTTCTTCTTGGGATCTTTGGATTCGTCACTGGAACTCTCCCCGGTTCCTTCCTCCTCATTAGTAGTGGAACTTATTCCACTACTATAACCATGTCGATCACCTTCCGAAATAGTATGAAACGGGAGGTCCTCAAACTCCACATATCTCCATAAATCTCCAAGGGTTCGCTTCAGAGATTTCTAGTGGACAAAAAATATCATATCAGATTTTACCCCTGCATCTGTTACCTTCAGGGAGTCTATCACCTTATTGGTATATGCATCGATCATGGCCTGAATGGTTGTTTCCTGATCTTTCACCAGATTCTATTTCTCCTTGGTGACCCTGGACACAACTTCTTCGAGAGAAGTCTTGGCAGTGGACAAGGTTTGGATGGTATCTTCCTTAATCTTCATGTCTCCCTTCAAGTTCGAAAGATCCCTTTCCGATCCGGAGCATTTGGTTTGAAGCTCTGTGTTAGCTGTCTTCCAAGTGACCACCTTGACTTCCAGATCTTGTTTCTTTTTCCTCAATTCCTCAAGCTCCTTCTTCAAGGCCCCAAGACTTTGGTTGGCATTAAAGAGGTCAGTTGATAATGTTTCCTTGTCTGCTTTGAGGGTTTCGATGAGGGAAGATTGATTCTTTACTTGCTTTTCCAAGTTGAGTACTGGCTGAATTTGGGCCAAGACAGAGTGGGTCACCACTTCATGTTCCCCGGAGACGGTAAAGTACTTACCATTGAAAGTTCTCATGTCGGAGGAGCTTGGAGGAAGGTAGGGGCCAACAAAGTCGTCTTTCTCAAACTCTCCAAAATAGAGACCAATGTTCTGAATACCACTGATGCCAACCCCATCAATATTAATATCCCCTCCGGTGCCCTCTCCGGTATGTAGATCAGTGGGGATTTGTTCTGCCAAAATGGGGTCAGTTGGATTGACCGGAGGTAAAGACTCCAAAGGGCGGAGGACTATTTCATCTCCTAAGGAGACCTTCTTCTTCTTAGCAGCCTTCTCGTCGCTGCTAACTCCCCTTTTTAGGTCCTTCTTAGGAGGCCTTGGTTGGCTTTGGGGTTCACCTGCCTCCTTAATGGACTCAGCCTTAGTTACTTTAAGTAAAGCAGCATCAATCCCTCTCTGGACTCTCCGAAGCAACCTCTTTTGCAGCACCCCGAACGGCCTCTATTGTAACCTTCTTTTTCTTGCCTTTATTCCCTTTCATTTTACTTGGGGCTTTGGCTCTGAAGGGCAAGGCCAATTTACCGTCTTTCACTTCCGTTCTTGTAAGAATAAAAATCAGAGGAGGTGGTGTAGTCAACTCCTCCCAAGTGAGGTCTCTCCGGCCCGTTGTGTTCCATAGGTGGGACCTCACCAAGTTGCCTCAGGAAAAGCAGTTGTGGAAAGCATTCCCCTAACACTCACCAACCCAAGCATTTAATTTGGCACACGTGGTTTGCCGCTCCTCCAAATAATCGGAGAACTCCTTTGGCAATACTAACATAAAAAAAAGAAGCAATTCAGTGATAATTTTTTGTTGCAAAATGAGAAGACAAACAAAGTAAAATACTTACCTGAGCTTTTCCACCTGCTGGTGAGCATGCTAGGATTGACACCAGCCTTGATTTCCCTCCTATTCTCCCACGCCCCGCAAATGAATAAGAACTGGTTCTTCCAGTTTTTCTCTGACTCAAGTAGGTCATCCACCACTTTAAAGTCATCTCTCATATTGATGTGGTAGAATGGGATATGGTGGTTCTTACAAAGGCTGGCTATTGCAACAAACTGCTCTATTGGAAGAGGAATACCAGACAACCTTGACGCCATAATGCAGGCGATGAGAGTATACCAAGCATTAGGACTCAGCTGGCTCAAACAGAGTTTTATCAGGTGGAAATACCTGAAAATTTCTGGATCCAAGGGGAATCTGAGCCCCCCAATTGAACAACTCAGTATAGATTATGATTTTGCTAAGCTTGCAGTCCATCGGGAGTCTCCGGTGTGACTGGTATCCTCACCTTAACAGATTCAGGAATCCCCCACTTGGTCCGGATCCGGCCTAACTCAACAGTGTGAGTATAGACATAATTAATATTCTGCATGGCCAACAGATACTTCACATTAACCTTGTGCAAACAAGGTCCCATCTTGCCTTCCAGACTCTCCGGCAGATCCAGATGGGTCGTGTAGACTTTCTCCTTGCCTTTTCCCTTTTTATCGGAGGCAACATCTTCAGTTTTCCCGGAAGCTTCAGTTTTGAATGGAGCCTCTTCAACACTATCCTCCATCACCTCTTCCATTACTGTGGAAGGTTTATCAACCGTTGTTGATGGGAGAGTGCTAGTTGGTGGCTCAGCAGGTTGTCCGGACGGTTGAGCATCAGCCTCTCTTAAGGATATGGTGTCCGGTTGGGGCTCAGCTCCGGAGGACTTGGTATGAGAGCTGGTTCTGGTGGCCTCGGGTCCGAAGGGTTTGTCTCTGGGGGCTCTAATAGATGTCTCAGATCCGGAGGCTTTATCTTTGGCTCCAGACTTGAAGGGACCTGTTTTGGAAGACTTGGTTTGAGAGCCGGTTGCTTGACCCTTTACTAAACGCGTTGTCCGGCGAGTGTTAGTTTTTTCTGGAGATTTCTCGATGTCTGACCCCATAGCAATGAACGGATAGGGCTTTCTAGCACTCGATATTGCTTTCTCTTGCACTGTAGAAGGCTGAGACTCATAAACCGAGGAGCCTGAAGGGATTGGCAAGAGTTTGGGTTGGAATAAACGTCTAGGTTTTGTACTTTTGGCAGAGGATGATCCTCGATCAGCTTCTGAAGATGGTGTGTCAGGTTTACTGATTGGAGAGACTGGAAGACCAGCAACGATACGCCTCTCACGTTCAAAGTTTTGTGCTTTTTCTAGTTCAGAAAGATTTAGCCAACCACCTTTCAGGAGAGCGTTTCTCGCTGTGAACATAAAATACCCAATAAAGGTTTTTGAGAGAAGAGGTAAAAAGCTCTGAGAAGAAGAAATTGCAAAAATGAGGAAGATGGTGAAACAGTAAAGGAAAATGATTTATACTAGTGAGGCAAAAATTACTGATACCTAGGTTAAAACAAAGAGGCTAAGGTAATGATTGAAGGCGGCACTGACGTAAGAAACATTAAATGCAAGAGTTTCTTTTTGGGCTTAGTGGGAGCACCGTTCTAGGAAGAAAACGACTGGTAGAACGAATTAAACGTGACACGTGTCCCACGATCCAGAGCAAAACTCTTGAAATTCTGAGAAAATCCCAAAATTAAAGGTATAAATACACAAGGTTTGACACGCCCCGGTTTGGTAACTCGACCCGAAAAGCCCATGAGTCCATAATTAAGGGTATAAATACCTAACCACTTTCATTAATGAGGGTAATGAACATTTAATACAGCAAGGCAGCTCAAATCTCTCACTATAAAACACCCAAACATTTAATACCCTTAAAATTCCCCAAAACATCTGACAAAATTACCATCAGTCTAAAATAATCCACACAAAGTCTAAACCTGTTTACGAGGTCTGAAATTAACTGAGCATCATCAATGACACCATCAATGGCAATATATTGTACTCTGATAGTATTTTTACAAACCATCTAGAAAAAAAATAGTATTAACTATTATTTTTCTTTGGAATATAGAGAATGTTATTGCGATCGAGGCTCTGGTAAAGGCCGATCTTCCACGATAGTTGGTTAAATACATATTTATAAGAGTTCATCATATACGATTATCATTCGAGCTCAGTTGGCGGAGGAGCATCGAGCCCAAGTAATGAAGTTTGTGAGCATTCACAGTCAGGTGGAGAGCATGAGTCCGGGACCTTCAAGATTGAGGTCTGATGTCAAGAAAATCCAGATTGATCAATATTATTTGAATCTTCATGAAGATGTGCCATACTCACTCCAACCATATCGAGCTGGACAATCTCTGATGTATATAAAACGAGACATAAAGCCAGGAAAAACCATCATATGTCTTCTTCGTCAGGCGACATATTTATTGAACTCGGTTGGGCTTCAAAGTATATTGAGCACTAGAGACATTGAAGCTCTTGTTCTAGACATCAAGGTAGACCACAGGAAAGTCATCCTCAATACAGAGCTCCAACCAGGAGGTCGGAGGCAAACCCTCCCCAATGTTCAAACCCAATATATTCACCTCATATGCGACCCTCGGGGCTAAACTAGTATCAACATGTTCTTCCCTCCGCAACCTCACAAACAATCTCATTTTTAACCGACACATCTGTATCTTAAACTTCAACATCATCATGCTCATATTCCCCATATGCAATATTTTCAACCGACAATTCAACCCCATAATCCGGTCTGATGTGAAAGCCAATGGTAAAAAATTATTATTTGAATCATATTTGCAACCTTCTTATTACCCAAACCCATATAATCCTAGGATGAATCATCTGTATTCACAGGGCCACCAAGGTTCGCCTTAATAGACATTGTGAAACGATATTTCCGAGGGTTTCCTACATGCAGAGACCTAGTGAGGCCATGTCCCCTATGGAATAAGAGATCTTGGATAATGAACTACCTCAAAAATTTGAAATTTATAGGATGGAGAAGTACGATGGCTCATAAGATCCTAACCATCATAATGAACAGTAAAAAATGTAATGGTTAGTCTCGGCGAGGATGATCATTTGTTGTGCATGGCTTTCTCTACACCCTCCAATGGAAGTTTCAAAATAGTATCATATATGTTCATGGAATATCATATTGGATATAATATCATTAAGGTTGATGGGATTTGCATTATATATTATAAACAAGATCTGCATAAAATGCTAAAAGATTATACTCAACGCTTTGTGGAAATGAAGAATAGTCTCAAGGGTTGTCATGAAGCAATGACATGCATTTTTTTAGACATGGAATTTCGTCGGGGCTACTGCATATGATGTGATTGAAGATATACGTTTTTGTCTTTTGGTGCACTATTGTCCCCGGTATAATCACAAATCACAGTTTCAGAAACTATACATTTGAACGTCACACCTACCTGTCAGATTCCTAGTCACTTAATTTCAATTAAATATCTATTCTATCCACCAACCTTAACCCTCAACTAGCAAGATCATAATCCTTAACTAATCATTCAAGTAAGTCTAACAACCCTCCGCCTACTAGGCCTCGACCTACTGGTCGCCAAAGAAGAAACCACCAAATCAAGTTTCAGGCTGGCTAAAGAGATATGTGGGGACGAAAAGGCGCTCGCATAGAAAATCGAGGGGTACAAAAAATCAAGAACAACTATATTGTGTTAACATATAATATAGCCACAATATATAAAAACAAATCTAAGGATTTCGTGCATTTTTTGAAGTCGTTATCGATGCTCACATCTAGAGAGAACAAAAATGTCAATAATTTATGTAAGTATTAAAATGACATCATATATTATTCTCAAGATTACAAAGATTTTAGAGAGAAGATCCAAATCATTATGAAGGATGCAAAGTTGATTGAGTTTTCTAGGAACGAAACTTTGGGCATTCGAAAAAAATTATAATCCAAACCTAAACTTGAGTAGAGAAGGATTGAGGCATCGTCAATATAACCAAAAGACGAGCATGCCATGATCATTTAAGATTTCGCTAAAATATTGTTCAAGCATTAAGAGGAAGGATACTTTGACTTAGATGCAAAACATGATTGAGTCATGACCACGTTCGAGGAGACATATCGTATGATGTAGCTAACTCTTCTCGAAAATTTGTGTGCCCAAGCTTGAGTATTAGCATCAATGATAAACCTTGGCTCATTTGCACCAAGCTCTATTTCCGCAGATTATCTTTATTAGTGATGAGGTCGGTATTTCGTTGACACTAACTATTGTGTATATCTGAAGGGTAGTTCAAATATATCCAGTACAATTCCCCACCGAACAGTACAACCAAGCGGATCGTGACTCAGCTGGTTGCTAGTCTTTTCCTATCTTGGGCTTATGTGCTTTTAAACTTGACCCAATCCCATGATCTGACCCGAAAGGCTCACAAGTCATTAAACAAGTATAAATATCCCAACTACTTTCATTTATGAGGGTAATAAAAATTTACTTCTAGTACACACCTCTTTCATCTCTCTACATTTCACTATAAATACTAAATTCCTACAACTCTTTCCAAAAATACCCTCCGATCAGAAATAATCAACACCAAATTGGTGACCATAGTGAGAAGTGATGGTTCATGAATTGCAAATTCAAAACTAGTAATAAAAAATTGCAATTCCAGATTGGAAGGAACGAAAGAAAATAATGAGTACACTATTGAGGAGCGTGATCAATTAAGGGCTAAAATTAAGGTGTTGAGGGCACTAAAACAAGCAGAAAAAGGAGTTAAAGAAAAATCTGGTGCATAAGTGCTTCACCATACTGATAATCCTGGTGAAAATGAGCAGTCCCTAAAGACTCATCTCAGCTCCAAAAAAATGCATCGATCCAAACAGATGAAGATTGTGACGTCAGAATCTTCTAGCAGTTCCTCAAATAATGCAGATCTTGGAGAGTTAGACTCATCTAGCAGTGAGGAAGGAAGATTAAAGAAGAGAATAAGGCTGACCAAGAAGCATTCAAGAAAAAAGGATAGACATGGCAAGCTCAAAAAGTATCTAAGGAAAATGAAGGGTTTAACTGATCAACATATTGACCGTTTGTTGATTGATCCCTTTGCTTTCCAATCCAAACCATGTATTTTTGCTACTCCGAATGAGGATATTGTGTTTAGTCGTAGCCAAAATTGGAGACAATCACCTTTGTCTTCAAAAATACTCTCCGGACATCTTCCTAAGAGATTTGATAGCTCCAAGATGGAAAAGTATGATGGGAGTAAAGATCCGGACAACCATCTTGAGCAATTTAAGAACTTTATGATGAACTTTGACGATGATGTCAGGATGATATGTAGGGCTTTCTCTCAAACATTTAAGGGAAGTGCCCTCAAATGGTATAATAGTCTCCCTCAGGGATCTATAAAAAAATTGACATATTTGGAGTTGCTTTCCGGAGGCAATTTGTTGGAAGCAAGGAGCTAAAATTTAATGACGATATGAACATCCATTACGCCCAGGAATCAAACGAATCATTAAAAGAATACATTAAAATGTTTGTAAATACAAAGAATGGATTTTCAGATTGCTTTGAACAAGTTTCAATTACCTCTCTTAGGCAGGGCTTGAATCCGGGTAACTTGGCTGATTCTGTGACCCGGAAGAAAGCTATGACTTTTGGAGGATTATTAAATCAAGTTTGGAAACAAATTAATGTTGAAGAGACTAAGAAATCCATAGTGCCTCGCTAGGTCAGATCCACAACTACAGCCTCAACACCTCAAATAACTACTTAGTCTGATTACAGATTGAAGAAAACTGGACAGGAATCTCATCTGCCTAGGCATAATCAATCCAACCGGAACCAGAACCAGCAAGTCAGAAATAAAAGAGGACCTTGGGTTCAACCTGAATGGTTTGCTGAGGTGAGAGAAAGTGTGGCTACAATATATGATAAAACTAAAAATAAAGTACACTTTAGAAAGCCAACCATATTACAATCTCCTAGAGAAAGCGGAGTACCCATTTTTGTAAATATAATAATGATATTGGGCACGATACCCATGATTGCATAGCCTTGAAACAAGAGGTGCAGAATCTCATCGAAAGAGTCAAATTGAGGGCCTATGTTAAAAAACAAGGGGGAGCAGGCCAGATAATGTGCCATCTAATGTCAATACTCCCTGAACTACTCCTTCAGTAACTCTTGGAACGTCTACACAAGAAGATGCTATGATAATTATTGAAAGGTTTGATGTAGATTCTGAGTATATTGATCCGAATCCAAATCAGAATCAAGTATGGGTGATAGTGGACAAGACTCCAACCGTTTCCGATCTGGTTAAATTTTTTGAGTCCTTAACCATATTTGGAGGAGTAACTATGACTGCACCTTTAAATTGTTCAAGAAAAATGCATGTCAGTAGCTTGACAAATCAAATGGATGGGAAAATTTCCACACATTTATACCAAAATCCAGCTCTTTTCATAGTTTTTGATGAGGATGACCTAAGGGATATTGTTGGTCCTCATGAAGACGTTGTGGTGATACGAGCTTCAATAGAAGGAAATAATGTACGTCGAATCCTGATTGATACAGGAAGTTTGCAAACATATTATTTTTAAATACCTATTAACATATAAACAATCTATCAGTTATTCAACGTTCGAACATAACTATTGTGGGGTTTACCAGAAGTTTGGCAGATGTCATCCTAGAATTTAAGGAGGAGGTATTATTTAAGGAGGAGGAGGCAGAGGTCCTTCCAAGAAAACAATACAGGTATTGTTTGTTGTGGTTGACTGCCCAACATCTTATGATGCTATATTTGGGAGATCTTGGCTCTCTAGGATACATGCTATAGCTTTTATTATCCATTGGTGCTTAAAATATATTGTGGGGACACAAGTGGGTATTGTCTGAAGCAGTCAAAAGATAGCTAGAGAATGCAAAGTAAAAGCTCTTGCCTCAAAGTATTTAGAGGCGACTAAGGTTAACAAAGAATAAGACCTATTGGAGCCTTCCACCGATGAGAATGAAATTGATGATCTAAGGTAGGATTCTGATGTTAGAATACCTGTAGAAGAAGTTGAAATCCATTCCATGGCCAAGGGAAAAAGTTTAAAAATTGGTACAAACCTGACACCAAGTTTGAAACATAGGCTACTGTCTTTCTTATCGGATAATCTACATGTATTTGTATGGTGCAATGATGATGTAACCGGAGTGCCTGTAGAAGTATTTTATCATAAGGTGTCTGTACAAACTAATGATGGACCGGTTGTACAAAAGAGAAGGTCTTTCTCTAAAGAGAAAACAGATGTGATTGTCCAAGAAGTTGATTAGTTGACCAAAATGGGCCATATCAAAGAATCTCAGTACCCATTATGGACTGCCAACCCTGTTTTGGTTAAGAAAAATAATGGCAAGTGGCATATGTGTATCGACTTCACTGATCTTAATAAATCATGCCCCAAAGATCCTTATCATGTTCCTCGGATAGATCAGTTGGTGGACTCCACATCTGGGAACAAGTTATTGTCCTTCATGGATGTGTTTTCAGGGTACAATCAAATACAAGTATATTCGAATGATCAAGACTACACAAATTTTATTACATATAGAGGACCTCATTATTACAAAGTGATGTCATTTGGATTGAAAAATGTTGGGGCATCTTATCAAAGGTTAGTAAATAAAGCCTTTTCCAGTCAAATTGGTAGGAATATAGAGGTATATATAGATGACATGATGGTGAAGAGTTTCAAGGAAGATGCACATGTATCCGATCTTCAAGAAATATTTTCTAATCTAGAGGCCATCAATTTAAATTAAACCATGAGAAATGTGTTTTTGGGGTCCGATCTGGAAAGTTCTTGGGTTATGTCATAAGCGAAAAAATGATTCAGCGTGATCTGGATCAACTAAATGCTCTATTAGCTATGGACCATCCTCAGATCACTAAGGAAGTTTAAAGATTAACAGGACGCTTGGCTGCGTTAAACAGGTTTATTTCAAGATTATCAGACAATTGTGCTCAAATTTTCTAAGTATTGAAGAATGCTAAAGACTTTAATTGGTCTTCACAATGTGATCAAATGTTTTTTGTAATCAAGGAGCATTTTTCTTCACCCAAGACATTGTTCAAACCTATTCAGGGGGGGAGAAACTTTATATATACTTAGTTGTATCAGAGTATGCAGTGAGTGTTGTGCTAGTAAGAGAGGTGGATAATTACCCCCGTCTGGTTTATTATATTGGCAAAAGTCTGTTGGATGCTGAAAGAAGATATTTGAAGTTAGAAAAGTTGGCCTTAGATTTGGTAATAACAGCTATAAAAATGAGACCATACTTTCAAGCTCATTCAATTGTCGTCCGGATATCTTTTCCTTTAAAGAATGTTCTTCAAAATGCTGATATATCAAGCAGGATGACCAAGTGGTCAGTTGAGTTGGGTGATTATGATATCGACTTTTCTCCCAGAACGACGGTCAAAGCCCAATCACTGGCTGATTTCCTAGTAGAGTTTCATGCGGATAGACCCCCCCGAGCAAATGCAAGAAAATCAATCTAAAAAAGAATGGATAGTCCGAACTGATAACAGGTCTAGTACTATGGGATGTGGGGGCGGAGTTTGTTTAACTTTCTCCTTATGGTGATACTATGTATCAAGCTATATGTTTTGGTTTCATGGCCTCCAACAATGAATCTGAATATGAAGCAACTTAGTCGGTCTTAGACTAGCCCTTATATATGGGGCAAAGAGAGTCTGATTGATGAGTGACTCTCAACAACTTATTCACCATGCTCAGGGGAAATTGGAAGCAAATAAGGAATAATTGATAAAATATTTGCTCATATTGAGAGAAGTTGCTGCAAATTTCAAATATATCCAATATGAACATATATCTAGATCAGAGAATACTATGGATGACTCTTTAGCAACCTTAGCCTATTCTGAGTCTTAACCATGGATTCTGATGCTAGAATGTCCATCAATAGATTCAAGCCAAGAAAAGGGTAAAGAGAATGAATAGAGTATGAGTATATTTTTCATTCAACCCAAAGACTGGAGGTATCATATTTTTCAGTTTATTTTAGATGGAATTTTACCTACTGATAAAGCCTTGGCTACGAAAATTAAATATAAAGCTTTTGGTTTCCTGGTATTAAAAGAAGTTCTTTATAAGAAATCATTTAGCAGACCTTTCTTGCGTTGTTTAGGATTTGAAGAATCCCCAAAAAAATTATCCGAACTGCACGATGGAGAAGGCTCTACACATTGTGGCTATAAGGCCTTAACCAAAAGAGTCTTATTAGCAGGGTACTACTGGCCAACAATAATGGCAGACGCCAAAGATATAGTTAAGAGGTGTGATTCTTGCCAGAAATATGGAAATGAAATCCACGTGCCAACAGTTCCTATAGAGTCCATATATGAACCAATACCTTATGATAGATAGAGATTGGATTTGGTTGGGCCTCTTCCCATGGCATCCGGTTGATATCGATATGATAATAATGGAAATTGACTATTCCTCTAAATGGATAGAAGCAGCTCCCTTAGTTGGAATCATTTCTAAGACGGTTATAAAATTTATTCTATCCAACATATGTTGCGGAGTTGGAGTTCCCCGAAAGATCACTGCAAATAATGGGCCACAATTTGATAATAAAGACATGAAGATGTTTTGTACTTCAAGAGGGATTCAACACTATTTTTATTCTCCATTCCACCCTCAAGCTAATGGGAAAGTTGAAGTTTCTAATCGAACGATCTTGTCTAGGTTTAAAAAAAATCTGGAATGAGCTGTAGGGAAGTGGCCAAGTTATTTGCAAGAAGTATCGTGGGCTTACTGAAATACTCCCTGGATTGCTACACAAGAATACCCTTTTGCTCTCGTTTATGGGATGAATGCAATCACACCCATAGAAGCTACTTTACCATATTTCATAATCCAAAACTATTCCGAACAAGGAAATGATATGGCAGTTAGGAATCAGTTGGATTTGATTGAAGTATAGGGAGTCAAAGCACATTTAAAAACAACACACTATCAGGGTTTAATGAGAAGCAGCTTTGCATCCAATGTTAAAAAAAGAGATTTTTAATTGGGAGACAAAGTCTTGAGAAATTATTTTGCATACTAAAGAAAAACAGTTTGGAAAGTTGGCTCCTAACTGGGAAGGTCCCTATGTGGTATGTGAAAAAGTCAAGCCATGGACATATAAACTTAAAGACAAAGAGAGCAGAGCATTGAAGCACCCATGGAACATTGAACATCTCAGGTTATATTGAGTATAAAACTCTCTTGTAAATATTTACCTTTTCATATCTCAATGTACATATTAGGGGGGCATACTCTTTCCTACCTTGGTGGCGCGGGGAGGTTTTAATGAGGTGTTCAGATTTTTTAATAACATCTTATGCCTTTTTAAAAATTCTTGGGCCACATTCTTGACCATAGTATGAGTAGATCAGGTAAATTAAATACTCATTAAATACCTCGACTCTCAAATGAAGTATCTTTGAGCTGATATGATTTGTTAAACACTTGATCAGATTTATTAGACACTTGATCACATTTCTTAAACACTCATGATTGGAATTATTCAATGCTTATTAAACATTTATTAAAAAAATTATTGAAAAATACTTAGAATGTTAACTATAAGAAGACAATAGAGTTCGTACAAAAGAAAAATGTGATATTTAATTTGATCGAAATAAGTTCGACCCTCAATTCACAAAATGCCTTGACCATTCAAGAACTTTGGTTCTTAAGAAATGAATTCAAACAACATAACAAAATGCCTTGGCCGTCCAAGGACTTTAGTTTTTAAAACAGAAAATAACATCATAACCTTAGGGTTTTTCCCTTCGGTTTCTTCATCACCTTCACCTTTCTGGCGACTCTTGAGTTCAACGCTTGAACTCTCACCAGTTCCTTCATGGAATAACAAAACCATGTCCGATTTGACCCCCTCATCTCTTTTCTCCAAAGAATCCACCACTCCGGCAGTATACATCTTTATCCCTGCAGCTATCTTTTGGGCTTGTTTACTTACTAAAGAATCGTTCTCATCTTCCTTATCCTTGAGAAGCGTCTCTAAATTACCTTTGTCTTCAGATAAAGTATTGATAGTGCTAACATTGGTAGCTTGTTGTCCTTCAAGGATTTGATCTATGTGGAGGTAGAAGTATCCAGTCCGGAATATTTGGTCTGGAGCTCCTCTTGAGGATTTTGGACTGGCATAGTTTGGTAGCCAAATCCTCTTTCTCTTTCTTTAAAGCTTTTATCTGTTGCTGAGCAGTGAAGAGATTGTTCTTCAAGTTCTGATTTTCTGTGGTTAGGGAATTTATATTCGTTGCTTGTTCCCTGACTTGCCTCTCTAGATCAACTACCGGGCGAATATAACTCAAGAGGGCATGACTCAGAGTATCCTTTTCACTTGATAACTCGTATTTCTCACCATTATAGGTTACAACATTGGCCACAGTGGCATGATGAAAAGTCTGTTCGAAGTCATCTTTATCCAGATCACTAAAGTATATGTTTTGAAATTCATCCAGATTAACATTTCCTTCAGCAATTGGTTGTTCGACTGGTAGGAATATTGGAGAAGGAGAATTAAGTGAAATCTTTTCTTATGGAGGAATATCGGTAGGAATGGGAGGAGGATGTTCAGTAGGACAAAGTACTATCTCTGACCCTAAACTACTTTTCTTCATCTTTACAACTCTATGGTTACTACCCTCCTTACGCCTCTTGTGATCTTTCTTTGTAATCTGGGGCGGATGATCCAATCCACCAGTTTCCTTTACTTTGGATTCAACTGCCTTTAACAAAGCAGTGTTGATTCCTCCTTGATTCTCCAAACCAACCCCTTCAGAGACTTGATGAAATGAATCGACTTTAGTTTTCTTCTTCCTCTTGTTCTTAATCTTGTGCAGGTGACTAGGGGCTTTATTATGGGAAAGAAAGTTGAGTTTGCCATCCTTAGCCTCAGTTATCTTTAGAATGACATCTGTTGGAGGAGGGGTGTTCAACTGCTCCAAAGTAAGGTCTCTACTCCCCCTAGTATTCCATAGGTGAGACCTCACAAAGTTTCCAGAAGTAAAACAGTTATGGAAACCCAATCCTCATTTTCCTGATGCCCATTCGTTCAACTTGGTACAGGTAGCTTGGCCTGCCTCTAGATGCTCTGGAAGTTTTTTTGAAAATACTATAAGAAAGCACAACAATCAGTTTGGAATATCAACATAGCATTTGGAAACTAATACGAACAAATATTACTTGAACTTCTCCGACGGTTGGTTAGCTGACTTCGGTTGGTGGTGGAGTTTATCTTTCCTCCATTCTCCTATGCTCAATTGATAAAAAGAAATTGAGTCGTCCATGCCTTCTCGGACTCCAATATATCATTCACCACGTTGTAGTCATTGCCCATATTGTAATGGTAAAAAGGGATATAGTGGTTTTTGCATTGATTCGCCACGACAGCAAATTTTCTCATGGATAAGGGAATTTTTGACAGTCTAGATGCCATTATACCAGCCAACAAAGTATACCATGCATTTGGGCTCAATTGAATTGGATAACCTTATCAAATGGAAATACCAGACTACTTCTAAGTCCAAATGAAACCTAAGGCCCCAATTGAGCACTTCAGTATATATCACCAACTCATAGGACTTACATCCCATTAGGGTTTCCTGAGTAGTTGGAAT
The DNA here is from genome assembly GCA_036936605.1 of Limnanthes douglasii subsp. nivea. Classification (NCBI taxonomy): domain Eukaryota; kingdom Viridiplantae; phylum Streptophyta; class Magnoliopsida; order Brassicales; family Limnanthaceae; genus Limnanthes; species Limnanthes douglasii. The sequence goes on from JAUPFV010000004.1 coordinate 129,502,114, forward strand.
TTCCACCTTAAAAAAATCAGGAAAGCCCCATTTTGTTCGGATCTGATCCAGTTCAGCAGTCTAGGTGTATACAAAGAAATATTCAAGAGCTATTAAATACTTCACACTAACCTTGTGAAAGTTTGGCGCCACTTTTCCTTCGAGGAACTCCGGAAGTGACTCAATGTTGGGCATACCTAATTACCGTTTGTTTGTTTGATCTGCTTCGTTGTATTCTATTTGTTCGGACGTCTAAAAGGGGTGTCTTCCATACTGTCCTTCATGGTCTCTTCCATTATATTTGACTGTTGTTCGGACAGTTTAGAATCTGCTGGGGGCTTTATTGTCTCCGAACTAGCAGGTTTCAAAGTAGAGGGAGTGCTTTTGGCGTTTGAAAGACGATTCACCCTTCGAGGAGTGGATTTCTCAGCATTTGAACCTATAGCCAGAACATGTGAAGGTTTCATAACACTGGAAACTGCTTTTTCTTTAGGCAGAGGTTTTTGAGACTCTTAATCTGAATACACTGACTCTAGAGGAGATAAGGTTAAGATAAAATGTGGTTTTCGAACTTTTGATGTTTTGATGATGATGAGATCTTGTCTGTGATTGGCTTTGTTTGACTGATTTCTCCACCAGAAGAGGCAGAGAGCCCAACTGCGATTCTTGCCTCTCTTTTTGATCTTTCCAAATCGGATAAGTTTAGCCAAACTCCTCTCACCAATGTGTTTCTGGTTGTTAACATATAATCTACCCATGCACAATTTTAACAGATTATGAAGCATTCTCTCTTTAGGAATTTTTGTATTCTCAAAGAGATAAAACAATGAAACTCATTTGAATAGAGATGAGAGACATGGGAATTTCACCTAAAGGGAGATGAATCAATCAAAATAATGATTAGGGATTATAAAGCATGGAGATTACACCCTAAGTTACTTTTTAGCCAGTAGGTACACGAATCTAAGAGAAAAAACAGATGAAAGGTCGAACCAAAATGCGACACATGTCCTACTTCAAAAAATTGACTTTTGGAATTCTTAATTGAAAGTTAATCTCTTCGAATCCGATCAAGATTCAGTTCAGATACGAACATCAGATCGGACTTCACCTTGGATACATACTAAGTTTTATTTTTCGGATTAGCTCTTCCAAAGTATCTTTGCAAGACCAAAAGGGGCTACTGATGAGGTTGGATTTCTTTGACAATGAATATTGTATATATCCGAAAGGCAGTTCAGATCTATCCAGTACCATGCCCCATTGAACAGTACAACCAAGTGGATTGTGACTCAGTTAGTTGCTAGTCTTTTCATGTCTTTGGCTTATGGGCTTTTAAACTTGACCCACGCCCATAATCCAACCCGGAAGGCCCACAGGTAATTAAATAAGTATGAATACCCCGGCTACTTTCATTTATGAGGGTGATAAAAATTTATTGCTAGTACACACTTTTTTCATCTCTCTGCATTTCACTATAAATACTAAATTCCTAAAACTCTTTCCCAAAATACCCTTCGATCAGAATTAATCCACACCACCTGCATTGTCTTAATGACGCCATATTTATCACTGTTGCATTTCCAAGGTAGAATTAAGGATGATTTTGATTGAAAAAGGTAGTTATTCCAATATAATATCTAAAAGTACACTTGAGATGATGAATAGTTCACTAACCCATAATATTGTATTAGGATTTACATGGAAGTATGCTAAGCTCATGGGTGAAATGGAAGTTGATGTTGAGATAACAAAGAATAATACAAGAAACACTAAGCACTTTGTTTATGGTAGTTAAAAGTTATATTGCTTATAATGTGATCATAAGGCGATTGTGTCTCACCGATATGCATGCATTTACTTCAAAAATACACAAGTTTCTACACTACACATTGAATGAGAAAATAAAAATTATAAGGGGAGATAAAAAACCTTTTGAGAGTGTTACGCGACCTCATTTTCTATAACAATTAGGAAAAGGTCTCACATAATGGAGATGAGGTTGACAAACCTTGCGAGACCACAAGCATGGTAGTTCCTGACGAGACTACAAAAACATTGGAGCTTGTTAAGGGTAAGAGTTTAAAAATTGGAACTATGTTCTCAAGTATTATTCATACTATTATTTTATCTTTTTACTAAAAATTTGGACATTTTTGTTTAAAAGTTAAAAGATGAAACTGATGTATCCTTGATTATCATATATTATGGGATATCAGTAGATCCAAATCTTCGAGTCATCATTCAAATGAGATGAGTTTTGTCTATAAAAAAGTTAGAGGTTATTATGGGCGAAATAAATCGACTATCCAAGTTCATACATATCCAGAATCTACATACCCATTATAGAATACCAATCTACGGTTAGTCCGAGAGAAGAATAAGAGGTTTCTAATATGTATATATTTTAGTGACTTGAGCAGAGCATTCTATAAAGACCATTCCCATACCACATATATATTAGTTGGTAGATTGAAATTTATGAAATAAGCTCATATCCTTCATCGATGCATACTTTGGGTATAAAAAATACATATGCACCCTCCAAACCAAGAATGTACTAATTTTATTACCGAATAAAGTATTTATTACTATAAAGTCGAGCCTTTTGGATTAAATAATAAATGGTATACTTTCCAGAGGCTCGTTAATAAACTATTTGCTAGTCAAATAGGTCAGAACATGGAAGTGTACATTGATGATATGTTGTTTAAAAGTCCTAAGGATGACGACCATATACGGGATCTACAGGAAACGTTCAAAAACCTAATGGTCATAAACCCTAAGTTGAACCTAGAAACTATGGTTCGTGGGTCTTTTATGCAAGTTTTTGGGGTATCTGGTAAATGAAATGGGGTATAGTGGTTGATTCGTTATAGTTTGAAGACTTGTCATCAATGCACATTCCGAGGTTAATAAAGGAATTTCATGTAGTGGTTGGTAGGTTAAAAACCTTAAATAAGTTTATATCTTGTACCTCAGATAGATATTCTCATTTTCCAAGTACTAAAAATCTATCGTTTCCAATGTACGAATGAATATAACCGAGGCTTTTACAAGAAAAAGTAGTCTTTATCCTCTCTAGAGGTACTATCAAAGCCTTCAATCATAGAAACATTCTAAATTTACCTAGAATTGTCCGACTATGCCGTAGGTGTCTTAATGATCCATGAAGTTGATAAAAATCTGAGTTCAATCTATTATATGAGTAAGATTCTTCTTGACATGAAAACAAAATATCTTTAATTTAAAAAGTTAGCTTTTGCGTTAGTATTGACAGCAAGGAAAGAAAACCTATTTTCAGAGGCATTACATTATTTTCCAAATCTCTTTCCTTATTTGAGGGGTGCTACAAAGGTTGAAAATCTCAGGATGCTAATTTGTTCATCCGTAGAACTTTGGGATTATCATATAATTTTTTATTCAAAATCAACCATAAAGGTGCAAGTACTAGCAGATTTTTTCACCGAGTCCTATTCTGAAAGGATTATGCCTAGTCAAGATTGTATACCCCCAACATGGACAATCCAAATAAATAGAGGGTCTTGTTCGTCAGGTTGCGGTTCGATATCCGTCTTACAACTTATTATAGAGAGGTTATGCCATATGTTTCATAATTCGAACCACTAATGGTGAAGTTGGGTATAAATAAGTGTTCTTGGTTGAAATTGATTCGTGATACTAAGAGGGTAAATTTTTTAAGTGATTCAAAATTTGGCATAAACCATACCATCAAGCAGGAAAATGCTAGATAAAATAATTTTATACAATATTTAGACAAATTAAAAAAAGTTAAACAATGAGTTTGATAAAGTGCATTTGAGCAGGTTCTGAGGCTAAAAGTTCATTTGTTAATTCTTTAGATTTAGTAGTTAGTTCAAATTTGAAACCTTATGTCATACAATAAGGGAGATCATCAAATTCAAAGGAGTATGACCCTTCAGACAATGTTAAAATTGACGTTAATATAATTGACGTTAATGAAGATTAGAGAGAACTGATTCAAAATTATCTATTGGCATGGGAACTCCCGTCTCACAACGTCGATAACGTCGATGCACATAAACTAAAGAAGATTTCAAACAAATACGTTGTCATAGGATGGATGATATATCGTTAAGAATTTTAATAACAAAATAATTTTTGATAGTTTCTTTATCAACGATCGAGTAGGAAATTAACCTATATAATTTTATTTATTTGTTTATTCACAGAGCTACTTTTGTTTTTCAAATATAAAAAATAGTAATGTGACTTTTCTGATTGTTTTAGATTTAGTAGAAATTTTTTTGAAAAGATAATCAGTAACTACATTTGATTTAGAAAGTGAGAGAATAATACTTTTCTTTAAAGTGAGTTAGATATAATATTTTTTTTAATGATATCGTGATCATTTGATAGGGATGAAACCATGACTCCAAATAAAGGGGTGCTAAAGCCTAATATATTAGAAGCATGTTTCAGTTCGACATTAGAAAGTTTTATCTGCAATACATTATGTCTAGGTATGGAGCTCACCAACTGTTAGACCTAAATAATAGTATGTCAAACACCTACAAGATCAACTTCAAGACAATCACCCAAATAGACAAGAAACTCAATTCAACAACAATAAATCACCCATTATTTAACCAAATAAAACCATAAACCTAACCAAGAACGAATAATCAACAGTAAAATAAATCAACACACAAATTTAACATAAAAAACTCATTGGGTGGAAAGAGTAGAAAATCACGTGACCTATGAGGACTCCACTCAAACTACTTCTACTATCATGATAAGTTAAGGGTACAAGTATATCTAATTCATTTTAATAAAGATCTACGATCCACTAACAATTTCAAGCATAATAAACTAACAAAAGAGAGAAGCAAAAGTTAAAAATATTACCAAAACTACTTCATTGTTCGAGTAACTATTTCTCCATAATCATATAACCAAATAGAATCCAACAAGAGAGATTTAAACCTTAAATATCCCAAACATGATGTCCAAAATTCGGTAAAAACCTATAATGTTTGTCTCTCGCTTAGACCTTTATAATGTGGCTTCATTTAATAGATCCGAAAATAATTTTTTTAATATACTAATGTATCATGAAGTAAGCTGGGGTGGCAGCCCCTTTACACCATAATAAGTCCACCACTGATTAGAGAATAATATTTTCCTCTTTAAAATATATTTGGAGAATGGATTATACCATGATTTGATTATTTTAAAAGGTGAGCTATCCAAACATATTATGTCATATTTTTTTTATTGTCACTCCGTATAAAAATATACTTTTTAAGTAAAGAAAAAGTCAATTGTTTTTTTATTAATAAATATATTTACCTTCTATTTGGTTTTTAAAAATTAGTATTTTCCAAACCGTAGCTCCGAAAATAATCTGAAAAAACTATCGATATTTTTAAAACAATAAAAACTAGATCCATGAATGATATAATTTTTGCGACACGTCCATTTATACTGGTCCCATGTCTTGTATTATCAAGTATTACATGTATCACATCTCTCTATTTTATGATTTCGTTTCTATTATCTTGTCTTTTTATCATCCTTTGTCTCTCATTTCTTGTCTTGTCTCACATCTCTCTATTAAATTATGCATGGTCTTGCATATCTCCAATAGTACATGTCTTGCATCTCTATATTACATCATACCTTGTCTAACATCTATCCATTTGATCATGCATTGTCTCTCGTCTCTCGTTTTTCTATTTCATCATGTTTTTTTTCATTCACCATCAGTGTCATTTTCATAATACTTGGGGTATATAATAAGCAATACCACCGAATAACTTTACATAATATCAGAAATATCACTATAAAGTTATTTTCAAATTTATTTTCTTAACCTAACGTGTAACTAACTAATGTTTTGTTTCTTTTAGCAGCAAAGAGATCGATATACTGAGAAAAACCTTAAAATGTAAGGGACACTCAAACCATAAAATCACAAGCTAGAGACAAAGAGGCATGTGATAATACTAAGGTCTATAAATTTACGTGTGCCGAAAGCTCCTTCTAAACCGAAGAAGCCAATACCACTAATGAAAATGAAACTTCGAGTACAAAATAGTCTTTGAGTGTAAGCAAGTATCGTGCTCTTAGAACAACCCTAGTATAAACGGATGGCTCACTTAGTATTCGTGAAGAATCACAAGACAATGATACACCTTATGAGCCTCACATTTCTACTAATACATCAAGTATTGAAGTCTATCTCAAAAATTTATTCATCGAATAAATAGTATTAGAATTCAAGCAATATGAGATGTACAAGACTTAAATCAAGAATATAAGTTTAATCATATTTAAATATTTTTTAACTTCGTTTATATATATTAACAGATTATAAAAATAAATTTTTCATTTTTTACTATCTCGTATCGGTATTAACGTTTGGGCTAGGTAGGGGGTATTACAAAAATATGATCTCAATAACAAAAAGTGGTTAATGAATCTACTAATTGGGGCCTCATTTGGGCCTATTATTGATTACTTGACTAAGGAATCCTTAAACTCTCACTTGGACGAGGCTTTCCTCGAACAATGGCATCAAGAGACTAAAATGGTCTAGTTCTCCTTTGGTGAGATCACTATCAGTCTATATCATGTATGCATCATCATTGGCCTCCCAGTAGAAAGGAGAATACTCAAAAGATGAGCAATACTTTTGATTATTTGTATGTACATTGTGCTCGATTATTGGGGGTTGCCATATAATGTTCGTCAAGAGTTAGAGGCACAAAAAAAAGTCGAGTTAGATCTTATATGGCTTACAGAAATTTTTTTCTGATTAGTATTTGGATGAAAATTGAATCTTACTAGTGATATGGTCATCCATGTTACACGTGTGTACCTGATGTTTTTGTTTAGTTGCACTACTTTCATTTATACCAGCCAAAAGTTTGTAAATGAAGAATTTCTCATCATTTTCCATCACATGGCTCGACTAGATAAGATAATACAAGGGACGCATACATTTTTGTGGCTATATAAGAGTATGGTAAAAGTTTCCAAGTCATCGATGAAGACTCTTTATTACTTCATCTGTTTGTTAGATTGTTGGATGTACGACCATTTCCCTCGTTTTCATGCTCAAATAAAAAAGTGGTATAACATATAGAATCTGAAACTTCGGCTAAGAATCTTGGTTAGTCACTGAACTTTGAGATATGTATAAAAAATGCACTGATATTTTTTTTGTATCAAAACAGTCATTTTTTGTTGGTTTCATTTTGCATATGTGGTCACTTTTATTTGTTTTGCTTTGCCTTCGTGGTCACCCGTGAGTGACCACAGATATAACAAAAAGCCAACAAAAGTAACTGTTTGATACAAAAAAACATCAATAGCATATTTGATACACATGACAAAGTCTGGTGACTAACCAAGATTCTTAGCCCTGAAACTTCTTAGTTGGTTTACGTAGAAGCTTATGAGCGCAAATTTTGGACCGAAAAGCTACTACCGCGACATCATTATTGGTCTCAAGGAAAACAATGTTAGTACTTTATTAGTTTAAGTGTTGTTTAATTTATTTTGTGTAAAAATGATAGGTTATATGTTTATTTGTAGGTTATATGAGAGCCATATGCGGACTTAAGGGCTTGGTTTTTCTGGTACAAGGGGTGAGGCTCTACAACGATCTGATACATAATATGTGGACATTTTAAGGATATATGTCGGATTGAGTGATGCGGTAGTTTGTTATGATCCATGTTACACTGAAACCTTCTCAAGAAGATAGATCAACTATTAAATAATAAGAGCACAATCGATATTCTATTCGGATACATAATTGAGAAGAATAACGTAACCATTTACTACATGTGGAACGTATGGCACGTCTCATTTCCAGAAACTGCAAGTCTACAATGTCTCAATACTGATAATGATATGAAATATTGAGGATCTAATATGATAATACTAAGGTTGTTTATGATTAATTATATAATTATAAGAGGATATTTAAACTATTTGTAAATGATGATTTCGAATTCGAAGTGCTCCCCGGAAGGGCAGCCCAAAGTAGATCTCTCCGTAAAACGGACAGGATCCAAGAGCTTAATTCGGACAGGACATTTGAACCGGGCAGGTGACTTCGAACACTGCAAGCCCAAAGCAGTTCGAACTATGACTAAAGTACTAAAAAACCTAAACACTATCTGACTAAGCTACCTGCTCATCTACTTAAAACTCATGGGTCTTTAAACATGACCCGGGTCCATTAAACTTGACCCGAAAGCCCATAAGGGCCCAAATTACATACTATAAATACCCAACCACCAGCATTAACTATGGGTAACAAAAATTTACTGCTGCCAAGCTGCTCAATTCTCTCTCCACCTTGAAATATCTTGAAACACCTTCACACCACCCTGAAACACCCTCACGCCGCCTTAAAACTCCACTTGAAATTACCAGCCTACCCTCAGGCTACTTTTATCCTCACCAAATTGGCGACCACAATGGGAGGCGACGGTGCCTGAATCCAGTATTCAAAACCAAGTAAAGAAAATCCAGAGCTTCCACCAGCTTTGCTCGAAACGGTGGAAGAGAATGATGAGTATACTGTCCAAGAGCGCGACAGGTTAAAACTTGAGATAGAAGCTCTGAGGGCTGAAAAAGCCAAGATGGGCGTGAAAGAGAAATCCAAAGCATCAGCTGCTCACCACACCGATAACCCAAGAGAGCATGGGGTTTCCAAAACTCATGAGAGCACTAAGAAGACGCATGCCAGCTCTAAAAAATCTCACCGGTCCAAGCCTGTGGAGAGTTCTGACTCGAGTTCAGAGTCTTCGGACAGCTCTTCGGACAGTGAGGGAAATGAAAAGTCCTTGTCCTCTAGCAGTGATGAGGGACGAACCAAGAAGAAACAAAAGCAAGTTAAGAAGTATTCCAGAAAAAGAGATCACCATGGAAGAATGAAGAGGCATATAGGAAAAGGGTCATCTCACCACCGGAGGTATACGGACAAGATGCTGATGGATCCTTTTGCCTTCCATGATGAGCCAGGTATCTTTGCAACTCCTAATGAGGATACCGTGTTCAGTCGTGGAAGGAATTGGAGGTAGTCTCCACTGTCTTCTAAAATCCTATCCGGAAACCTCCCCAAGAGGTTTGATAGCACCAAGATGGAGAAGTATGATGGCAGTACTGATCCGGACAATCATCTGGAGCAATTCAAGAACTTCATGATGAACTTTGATGATGATGATAAACTACTCTATAGGGCATTCTCCCAATCATTTACGGGGAGTGCTCTGAAATGGTACAACAGCCTGCCTCAGGGTTGTATTAAAGACTTTGATACTTTTTGGGTGGCCTTTCGAAGGCAGTTTATGGGAAGTAAGGAGCTGAAGGGCAATGGAGACACAATAATCCATTGTGCCCAAGAGCCAAATGAGTCGTTAAAGGAGTACATAAATCGTTTTGTAAACACAAAGAATGGGTTGGCTGATTGCTTTGAACAGGTAGCAATAGCATCCCTGAGACAAGGTTTGAACCCAGGCAACCTGGCCGATTCGGTGACCAGGAAGAAAGCCATGACCTGGGGAGGATTGCTGAACCAAGTTGGCAAGCAGATAAATGTTGGTGAAACGAAAAATACCAGGGTGCACAGACAAGTGAGATCCACCCCGGTGGCACCAACTCCAAATCAAAACCAGTCCGGGAACAAAGCAAGAGAAACCGGACAGGGGCATGGAAGGGGAAAGGCTCAGTCTCAACCAGCTGCTCCTGCACAAAGTCAACAGTCTAGAAACAAAAGAGGGCCGTGGGTCCAACCGGAGTGGTTTGCAGAGCTCAAAGAAAGTGTGGCAACCATTTTCGAGAAAACAAAAGATGAAGTACACTACCGGAGACCGGCAACCTTGCAGTCTCCCAGAGAGCATCGAAATAATTCCTTTTGCCAATACCATAATGATATTGGCCATACCACCGATGATTGCATAGCGTTGAAACAAGAGGTACAAAACTTGATAAGTTGGGTGCATACGTTAAAAGGAGAGGAGGCAACAGGCCTGACAACACTCATAGGGTTGGTCCAAGCAACGTCGCCCCGGAGGGGGCTATGGTAATAGTTGAAAGGTTCGATGTGGAGTTTGAGTACTTGGATCTTGATCCAACCAGAAACAGAGTGGGTACTATTGAGGAGCGTTCTAGATCAGTCTCCGGGCTCATTAAATTCTTCGAGTCACTGACAATCTTCGAAGGGGACACTATGACAGCTCCTACCACCTCTTCAAGAAAAAGACATGTTCATAATTTGGCCTCCCAGCTAGAAGGAGGCATGACATCCTATCAATCTCAAAAACTCATTCCCATTCATAGTTTTCGATGAGGATGATTTGAGAGATATTGCTGGCCCTCATGAGGATGTTGTTGTCATAGGAGCATCTATAGGGGGCAATGAGATAAGGCGAATTTTGGTGGATACTGGAAGCTCTGCCAATATCCTTTTTCTAAACACTTATAAGAAAATGAGAAATCTAGCTGTGATACAAAAGTCGGGCAGATCAATCGTGGGCTTCACGGGCAGCTCAGCCGATGTGATCGGGGAGTTTGAAGAAGAAGTGTTGTTGGGCAGGGGCGCTTTCAAGAAAATGGTTAGAATACTCTTCATTGTGGTGGATTGTCCCACCTGTTATAATGCTATTCTAGGGAGATCTTGGCTCTCTAGGATGCATGCAGTGGCTTCGACAGTCCATCAGTGCTGAAATATGCTGTTCAGGGGCAGGTTGGGGTTATCCAGAGCAACCAAAAAGTTGCAAGAGAATGTTATGCCACTGCCTTGGCTCCACGAACACTGGGGGCAGTCTGTATAAATGACCAATAGCAGTTTGAGGGCCTTTCTGGGGGTGAGGGTGAAATTGATGACCCCAGAGAGACCCCCGGAGTGTTGATCCCAGTTGAGGAGGTTGAAACACACTGCCTGGAAGAAGGAAAAAGTGTAAAGATAGGATCCAAAATGCCATCGATGTTGAAAGAAGGAATGTTGAAATTCTTGAAAGACCATCAGTATGTTTTTGCTTGGTGCAATGCTGATGTTACTGGAGTTCCATCGGAGGTGATTTCCCATCACCTGTCAGTCCGGAGGGATGTGGCACCGGTGGTACAGAAAAGGAGAGCTTTCTCAAAAGAAAAGGCTGATGTCATTGTACAAGAGGTTGACAGACTCACAAAGATGGGGCACATTAAAGAATCGCAGTACCCTTTGTGGACTGCCAATCCTGTCTTGGTAAAAAAGAAGAATGGTAAATGGCGTATGTGCATTGACTTCACAGACCTCAATCGAGATTGTTCAAAAGACTTGTATCCGGTTCCCCGGATAGATCAGTTAGTAGACTCTACTTCTGGGAACAAGCTACTCTCCTTCATGGATGCCTTCTCCGGGTACAATCAGATCCAAGTGGATCCAAAAGATCAAGAGCATACCACTTTTGTCACTGATAGAGGTTTACACTGCTACAAGGTGATTCCCTTTGGTTTGAAAAATGCTGGGGCTACTTATCAAAGGTTGGTCAATAAGGCATTTGCTGATCAAATTGGAAGAAATATGGAGGTTTACATTGACGATATGATGGTGAAAAGCGTGGATGAGCAGTTGCACTTGTCCGACCTCCAAGAGACTTTTGCCAACTTGGCCAAAGTGAATTTAAAATTAAACCCTGAAAAGTGTGTGTTCGGAGTGCAGTCCGGGAAGTTCTTAGGGTATATCATAAGTGAGCATGGAATACAATCCGACCCGAACCAACTCAATGCTTTGTTCCAAATGGATCCTCCTCGAAACATTAAAGAAGTACAGCGATTAACGGGGAGGTTGGCAGCTTTGAACAGATTCATCTCTAGGTCTTCGGACAGATGTGCTCCATTCTTTCAAACCTTGAAGGGTGCAAAGGGGTTTGAATGGACACCACAGTGTGATGAGGCATTCAATGAAATCAAGAAGCATCTGTCCTCTCCCAAGACCTTGTTTAAACCAGTCGATGGGGAGACTCTTTTTGTATATCTGGATGTTTCAAGTTGTGCCATCAGTGCTGTGTTAGTAAGGGAGGTCGATGGGTATCCTCACCTAGTGTACTACATCAGCAAAAGCTTGATTGATGCTGAGAGACGCTACTTGAAACTTGAAAAACTAGCTTTGGCCTTGGTGATAGCTGCAAGAAAAATGAGGCCCTACTTCCAAGCTCATCCTATCATTGTCCGGACATCTTTCCCTTTAAAGAATGTCCTTCAAAAAGCAGACATTTCGAGCAGAATGACAAAGTGGTCAGTAGAGTTGGGGGACTTCGACATAGACTTCGCTCCCCGGACAGCAGTAAAAGCTCAAGCTGTGGCTGACTTTCTAGTTGAGTTCCATTCTGATAGGGATTCAGAACAACCTGCTGATTCAAAAGACAAAAAAGTGTGGATTGTCCGAACAGACGGAGGATCCAGTACCATGGGATCTGGGGCAGGAATATGTCTCACTTCCCCCTATGGGGACAATACGTTCCAAGCTATTTGTTTTGCTTTCAGGGCATCCAATAATGAGTCCGAATACGAAGCAGCTATAGCTGGGTTAAAATTGGCATACATCTGTGGAGCAAAAAGGGTCAAGCTACTAAGTGACTCCCAATTGCTTGTCCACCATGCTCTAGGCCTGTCAGAGGCCAGAAAGGAGCAATTGATCAAATACTTGCTCCTCCTTAAAAATGAAGCGTCAAAGTTTAAAGTTGTTGTCTATGAGCACATCCCCCGGGCAGAGAATGAGTTAGCAGACTCATTGGCAATGATAGCATATACGGAGTCCTACCCATGGATCCATGTGCTTGAAAGCCCTTCTATTTAACTTGATGAAGGTGAAAAAGAGGAAGTCTTTGAAATACAAGTAAACCGGCCTCAAGACTGGAGGTCTCCTCTTATGCAATATCTGTCCGATGGCATCGTGCCCTTGGATAAATCACAAGCCAGAACATTGAAACACATGGCTCGTGGTTTCATTATGATTCGAGAAGTCTTGTACAAAAAGTCCTATAGCAAACCTCTCCTACGCTGTTTAGGGGATCATGAGTCACAAATGGTTCTATCTGAATTGCATGATGGCGAGGGATCAACCCATTGTGGATTTAGAGCTTTAACAAGAAGAGTGCTTCTCTCCGGATATTATTGGCCATCAATTATGAAAGATGCTAAGGAACTGGTAAGGAGATATGACCCATGTCAGAGGTACAGCAATAAAATTCATGCACCAGCCATTCCTTTGGAATCAATTTCTGAGCCCATCCCTTTTGCTCTATGGGGTTTGGACTTAGTTGGGCCTCTCCCTGTGGCGTCCGGAGGGCGAAAAACCATAATTGTAGCCATTGAATACTTCTCGAAGTGGATAGAAGCAGCCCCCTTGGCAGGGACAACATCAAAAGCTGTTATAAAATTCATTCTGTCCAACATATGTTGCAGATTTGGTGTCCCCCAGAAAATAACAACAGACAATGGGCCATAGTTTGATAATAGAGAGATGGAGAGCTTCTGTGCCTCAAGGGGTATTCAGCACTACTTTTCTTCACCTTTCCACCCACAGGCCAATGGGCAAGTTGAGGTGGCTAATAGAACAATACTGTCCGGTTTAAAGAAAAACTTAGAAGGGGCTGCTGGGAAGTGGCCTAGTTATCTACAAGAAGTCCTGTGGGCCTACCGGACAACACCTGGGGCTGCAACACAAGAATCCCCCTTTGCCTTGGTCTATGGGATGGATGCAGTAGCTCCCATAGAGAAGACACTCCCCTCCTTTCATGTTCATAACTTCTCCGGACAGGCTAATGAGATGACAATTAGAAATCAGCTTGATTTAATTGAAGAAAGGCGGGTAAAAGCTCATCTTAGAATGACACACTATCAAGGCTTGATGAGAAGCAGGTTTGCTTCTAAAGTTAAAAGAAGGGATTTTCAACCAGGAGATAAAGTATTGAGAAAAGTTTTCTTACACACCAAGGAAAAGCTCTTCGGAAAGCTGGCCCCAACTTGGGAGGGTCCGTATACTGTGGTTGAAAGAATCAAGCCTGGGACATACTGGTTGGAAGACAAAGATGGCAGGGTTTTAACTCACCCTTGGAATATTGAACACCTTCGAATGTACTTGGAGTAAAGCTTATGTAAATATTTACTTGTTTAAACATCCATGTAAATATTTGGGGGCATACCACTTCCTCTCTTCGGCGCCACGAAGAGCTTTCAATAAAACTTGATGCTTTCTCCAATAATTTTCTAAGTTTTTGAAAAATTCTGTTGTTTGTCATACTACCCGGACTGAAAGGACTAAAGGCTACTTAAATTTTAGCCAGAGAAATTAAACACTCCCACAATACAATAATTCAAAGCTACTTAAATTCTAGCTGTCTAAAGTGAGACAAATAATAAAAGAAGAAGATGGTTGAGTAAAATAAAAGCATTCATTCAACAACTTAAAGTTGCCTTGGCCTTCCAAGGACTTTTTGAACAAGTTTGGGGCACAGTACAAAAATCTGTCCGAATAATACGGACACCATCACAAAAAAAAGGGTGCCTTGGCCTTCCAAGGACTTTAGTTCAAACAGAAGGTAAATAGAACGAATTATAAATTAAGGTTGAGCCTTTGAAGATGGCTCACCCTCATCCTTTTTCTTGCCCTTGATGTCGCTCTTCTCCTCGACAATCTTCTTACCCTTGGGGTCAATCTCTTCCTCACCTGGACTCTCTCTGGTTTCCTCTTCGTCACCAGACGAGGACACATCAGTGTACCCTTCATCAACCATGGTCCAGTATGGGAGATCATCGTCATCCACATAGCGCCATAAGTCCCCTAGTCTCCTCTTCGGGAACTTCTCGTGAAACAGGAGGACCATATTGGACTTCACCTTTTCGATCATTAATTCTTCACTCCGTATCATCTCCCTGGCATAAGCATTTATTTTTGCCTTGATCATGGCCTCCTGATCCTTTACCAAAGCAGCTTTCTCTTCAACAACCTGATTCACTGCATTCTCTAAAGCAAGTTTGTCAGTGGTCAGATTGGTGAGAAGCTTCTCTTTTGCTGCAGTCTCCCCTCTTGAGGCTGTCAAGTCCTTCTCCAGTCCGGACACCTTAGCCCGGAGATTTTTTACAATCTCTTCTAAAGAAGCAACTTTTGTGTTGCTTTCAGTTTGATTCTTCTTTAACTATTCGTTCGACTCCTTAAGCAAATCAACCTTAGTAGCAGCAGTCCTGAGGTCATCGGACAGCTTCTCCTTCTCAGACTTGAGGTCTCTAATGGTGGTTGCCTGACTTCGGACTTGCCTTTCCAAGGTAAGTACTGGCTGCACGTTGCTAAGGAGAGAATGGGCTATAATGTCCCTCTCACTGGAAACCATAAAAGTCTTACCATTGAAATTCAATGTGCTGGAACTACTTGGGGGAACATATGGCCCTACGAATTCATCTCTGGACAGGCCAAGGAAATAATCACCTAGTTCACCAAGACCGGTGACATCCACTTCATCCATGTTAATTTCTCCCCTTTCGACCTCATCAGTATGGAATTCCATTGGAATCCCTTCATTAAGATTCCCTGGGATCTCTTCGGCTAACGTCGGATCGGTTGGGAAAGTGGGCTCCGGATCCCGGAGAGCGAGCTCTTCTCCTTGGGAAGTCTTTTTCTTTTTAACTTCCCTGTCAGCACTGTCACTTGCTTGCTTACGAGCCCGTTTGGAAGCCCTTGAAGGTTTTGGGGGATTCACTCCTTGTTTCTCGCTCTCCTGTTCTACCACCTGTAGAAGGTTTGCATCAACTTGAGCCTGGGCTGGCACCTCTGCGTCTGTTGGGGCCTCTTTCTCAGTATCCTCTACCGCTTTCCTGCCTTTCTTCTTCTTGCCCTTCATTTTACTTGGGGCTTTGGCCCGGGCAGGAAGGAAGAGGGTCCCATCCAGTTCGTGAGACCTTCTCAGCACAACATCTTCATCAGGTGGGGTGGAGAACTCCTCCCAGGTTAAGTCTCTTCGACCTGTGGTGTTCCACAGGTGAGACCTCGCTAGGTTCCCAGCAGTAAAGGCTTTATGAAACCGGTTCTCCCAGTTTTCTGCGGCCCAAGCGTTGATTTTGCCACAGGTGACCTGTCCGGCCTTCAGATAGTCCCCGAACTCCTTTGGCAGCTCTGATAAAACAAAAGAAAAACTGATTAGTATAAACTTAAAGGAAAGAGAGGTTCGAACAGAAACTTGAAGTAATAACTTACGATCGCTCCTCCATCTACTTCGAAGTAGGCTAGGATTCTCCCCGGTTTTAATTTTCTTGCCATTCTCCCATGAGCCACTGACAAAAAGGAACTGGCTCCTCCACTTGCTCTCCGACTCCAGGAAATCGTCAACAGCTTTAAGATCGTTCCCCATGTTGAAATGGTAGAAGGGGAACTGATGGTGTTTGCACAAATTTGCCACAGCTGCAAACTCTTCCATTGGAAGAGGAATTCCGGATAGCCTAGACGCCATAATACATGACATCAAGGTGTACCAGCCATTAGGGCTTAGCTGTGATGGACATAGCTTGACCAAGTGAAAATAGCGTACTATTTCTGGATCCAGTGGGAACCTAAGTCCCCAATTGAATAGCTCCGTAAAAAAGACTATCTCATTTCTTTTGCAGTCCATCGGGGTCTCTGGATCGATGGGAATTCGAATCTTTACATTCTCAGGGATCCCCCACTTAGTACGCAGTCGTCCCAGATCTTTAGTATGGATGAACGCATACTTGGTCTTTAGCAGAGATGAAAGATACTTGAACTCCACCTTGTGAAAGCATGGCCCTACTCTCCCTTCGAGGCTCTCCGGCAGGTCCGGACGCCTCAGATACAAGTCTTCTTTGCCTTTCTTGGCAACAACGATAGCAGTTTCAGCCTGTCCGGAGGACTCAGACTCAAATCTAACCTCCTCTGTGGAGTCCTCCATCCTCTCCTCCATTATTGTTGGGGGAGCTTCTGTAGAAACAGCCCGGGGAGGGATGAAGCTTGGCACAGCTAATCCACCGGATTGTTGGCTCTCCGAATTTTTTCGACTTATCACCTCAGTTTGAGTTTCTGAGGTTGAAGTTTCTTTGGGAGGTAGTGGACTGCTAGCCCCCGGACCGGCCGACCTTTCCCGGAGAGTCCTAATAGTTGCCCCGGACCCTGATTCACTATTTTTTGCCCCCGATTTTGAGGGTGTGCTTTTAGAAGGAAGTCCTTTAACCAACCTACTCGGCCTTTTCATGATTAATTTGTCTGGGGAGTGGTCAGAATCAGACCCCATAGCAATGAAAGAGGATTTCTTCCTAACACTGGTGACAGTGACCCCCGGTTCGACAATAGGAATCGACTCTTGAACTGAAGAGCCAGATACTATGGGAGAGAGTGTTGATTGAAAGAGTTTTCTAGGTTTTGTACCTTTAGAAGAAGATGAACCTCTGTCAGATTCTTCGATTGAAGGGGCTGGTTTCTCGACAGGCGACGCTGGAAGCCCTGCTGCAAGTCTTTTTTCTTCTTCAACTCTTTGAGCTTTCTCCAATTCTGAGAGGTTAAGCCAACCGCCCTTGATCAGTGCTGTTCTTGCTGTGAACATAAACAACTAAGGAAATTTCGAAGTTTTAGAGAGATAAAGCTTTGGGTGAAATGGCAGAGTGAAAGAGATAATGAAACTGTGAAAAGTGAAAAGAATTTATAGTAAATGTGAAAAACGGGTTTGATTCCTAGGAGAATCTGAAAAGTTGGGCAATAATTAAAAGACGGCGCTGATGTCATTTATGGCATTGAGGTCACTTGTTCGAGAAAGTGGTGCAACTTTCAAGGTAAAAAAATGGCTAAAGTAACCAACGAGAGAGTGACACGTGTCCCACTAACTCTGACAAGAACCGTTTGGAATTCGTAACGTTTGGTCTGTCCGGTTTCTGTCCTCAACTCTCTCCGAATTGATAAACCACTTCCTGAATCGGACTGTTTTTCAGTTCTTTGACAAGGATACTTGTTCAAATACCTAAAAAAGGGGCTCCTGATGAGTCCGAATTCGAAGTTCTCCCCGGAAGGGCAGCCCAAAGTAGATCTCTCCGTAAAACGGACAGGATCCACGAGCTTAATTCGGACAGGACATTTGAACCGGGCAGGTGACTTCGAACACTGCAAGCCCAAAGCAGTTCGAACTATGACTAAAGTACTAAAAAACCTAAACACTATCTGACTAAGCTACCTGCTCATCTACTTAAAACTCATGGGTCTTTAAACATGACCCGGGTCCATTAAACTTGACCCGAAAGCCCATAAGGGCCCAAATTACATACTATAAATACCCAACCACCAGCATTAACTATGGGTAACAAAAATTTACTGCTGCCAAGCTGCTCAATTCTCTCTCCACCTTGAAATATCTTGAAACACCTTCACACCACCCTGAAACACCCTCACGCCGCCTTAAAACTCCACTTGAAATTACCAGCCTACCCTCAGGCTACTTTTATCCTCACCAGTAAATATAAAAGGATGCAGTACAATTTACCCATTTATATAATTGTTTCAGTTATATAAGCTTGACGCACCTATAAATAGCATGTGAGGCGATGAATAAAGTACGACACTTTTAATTAGTCAATGACTGATTTCTGAAATTACTTTCTCTCTCTACAATTAAGTTTTCGTTTTTTACTTTCTCTCTCTAAAAATATAATTCTAAACTCAACAAATTGGCAACCACAGTGGGAGAGATTGTCGATTAGTACCTTGATTTCACGTCAAAAACCAAAAATTATTGAATTCTTAGGCAGTAATATCGTTCTTGATCGATATAGAACCAAGAAATGAATATGATCCAACAGTTCGAAAAGCTATCAAAACTTTGAGATCCAATTTACGTAGGGAAGAAAGTATAAGAGATGATCAAATTTCCGTACAACAAGGTCATTCTGACATCGAAGTTTGGATGAATCAATTGCTGGACAAAATAACAACATTGAATGATAAGTATGTTCAAAGAGAACAACATATTCAGGCAGGCAGGCTAAAATCTGAGGTACAACAAGTTGAAGAGAAATGCAAAATGGAAAACCAATCTGATCAAGTGTATACAACTCATCAAGTTCGAAGAGATTGAAAGAACTAGTATTTTGAGTCTGATAAAGAATATCAAAATTCTAGAAAATAAAAGAAAGATAAGCATAGGTATATCATAATATGGTGATGATGAATTTGAAAGCTAGGAATCTGAGGGAGGCTTGTTTAAAAGCAGAGAAAATATCGGGGATCTTCAAAAGGAGAAAGAAGCCGACATAAAAAATTGCACAAGAAATATAAGATAAAAAATGACAATGAAACTCGTTAGATGAGGGATATTGAATGGTGAAAGGGAATACATTCAACCAATACATAAGTGTAGCTAATCCGAATTTGTATGCTTGTATGGGAACAAGAGGAGATGACCAGTACGTACAAGGAGTAGACTGAAGAAATTATTCTTTAACAACTGTGATTAGGTCCATTAATCTTCCGAAGCGTTTTGATATCTTCACGGTAATAAAAATCGATGGGATGCATGATCCTGATGATCATACTAACCAATTCAATAATTGTATAATGAACTTCAAAGATGATGGCAGGTTGGTATGTAGAGATTTTTTTTAGACCTTCAAGGGCGTTGCATTGAAATGGTATAATAGGATTCTGAGGGGATCTAACCAACTTTATGGATTTTTACACAACTTTTTGATGATAGTTTGTGGGAAGCAAAGAGATGCGTACAAATAGAGATAGAATAATACAATGTAAGCAAGTTCTTGCTACAAACTATTAATTTTCATGGATGCATTTGTTGGGTACAATCAAATACAAATGGATATGAAATATCAAGATCATATAACGTTCATAATTGATAGAGGATTTCATTGTTATAAGGTAAATCCCTTTGGTATTAAAAGGTAATGGGGACCTACCAGCGTTTAGTGAATACAGCATTTGCCAATCAGATTGGAATAAATCATGAGATTTATATTGACAATATGATGGGGAAAAGTCTGAGGGAGGAAGATCACTTGGTTGATCTCAAAGAATCTTTCTCCAACACGGAAGCCATCAATTTGAAGTTGAATCCTGAGAAATGCACTTTTATTGTATGATTCGAGAAATTTTTAAGATATGTTATATATGAGAAAGAGATACAAGCTAACCCAACACAATTAGATGTATTTCTAGCTATGGACCCTTTTAGATCCATAAAAGAGGTCCAAATGTTGACTGGAAGGTTGACAGTTTTAAATAGGTTTATATCAAGGTCATTAGACAAATGTGCACAGTTCTTCCAAATGCCAAGAAATGATAAGGAATTCAATTGGTCCCCAAATTGTGATGAGACTTTCCTTAAAATCAAGAGGCATTTATCTTTATCTAAAACTCTATGCAGTAAGTGCGGTACTAGTTCGATAAATTGATAATTATCGTCATCCCGTTTATTAAGTTAGCAAGAGTCTGTTTGATGCAGAAAAAAGATATCTAAAGTTAGAAAATTAGCTTTAGCCTTGGTAATAGCAACACGAAAAATGGGACCCTACTTTCAGGCACACTCCATTACTGTTTGAATTTCTTTTACATCCAAAAGTATGTTGTAAAAACCCGATGTATCAGGTCGAATGACCAAGTATTTTATAAAGTTGAGGGATTTTGATATCGATTTTGCTCCTCGAACTGTAATCAAGGTACAAGTTGTGGAAGATTTCTTGGTTGAGTTAACGACCTTATGTGAAATATTTTATGGATAATCCTGCAAAAAATGGGTAGTCCAAACATATAGAGGATCCAATACGATGGGTTGTGGGTCAAAATTTGTTTATTTTCTCCCTTTGGAGACTTTATGTACCAATCAATACGTTTTGGTTTTAAGGCATCAAACGACGGGGTGGAATACAAACAAATAATTGGTGGACTAAGACTTTCTCAAACATGTGGTATGAAAAGAGTCTGATTAATAAGTGAAGCTCACGGAAAATTTGAAACAAGAAAAGAACAGTTGGTGAAGTATTTGCAAGTATTGAGGGGAACTTCTGCCATTTTTAAATGTGTAAAGTATGAGCATGTGCCAATTAATGAAAATTCGATGGCTGACTCCTTAGCCAATATTGTATACACATAGGCATATCATTTGATTTTGATACATGAGTGTCATTCCATAACAATAGGCCCATAAATGGGATTCTGTACTGAGGAAAGTTTTTAATATTTATAATAACAAGAAACGATTGTGTGGATGAAATCCAAGAGTTTATTACTAAATGAAGTCTTCAAGAGGATAAAATTCTAGGTAAGGAATTAAAATTTAAACCACATCGCTTTTTGGTTTTGAAGGAGGTCCTCTATAAGAAATATTTTAGGAGGCCTCTATTGCGCTGCCTTCCAATAAGTCTCGAGTAATCTTATCCGAGTAACACAATGAATTAGGTTTTGCCCATTAAGGCTACAAAGCCTATTGACTAGAAAGGTCTTGTTAGCAAGATACTATTGGCCATCAATCATGGTAGATGCTAAAGAGATAGTTAAACGGTTTAATTTGTACCAAAGGGTTGGAAATGCAATACATGTACCGCATTCCCTATGAAATCAATATCTAAAGCATTTCCATTTGATAAATACGGGCTTCATTTTGTAGGACCTCTACCAATGGCATCCGGAGGGTGTCGGGCCATTACATTGGCAGTGGATTACTTATCGAAGTGAGTAAAATATACGCCTCTCTCCAGAACTACCTCAAAAGAAATCAAGTTTATCATCTCTAACATATGTTGTAGATTTTGAATTTTTAAAAGTATTACGACAGATAATGGCCCTCGATTTTACAATAGGGACATGGAGATTTTCTAGTGCTTATAGAGGAATTTGGCATTATTTCTCTTTAGATTTTTATTTCCAATATAATGCACAATAAAGGTTGTGAACAGAAGTATTTTGATGGGTCTCAAAAATGATTTAGAAGGGGCGCCAGAAAAATGGATATATTATTTACAAGAAGCATTGTGGGTCTATCGAACTACTCCTCAAACTACTACTCAAGAATATCCTTTTATTTTAGTTTATGGGATAAATATAGTAACACCAATTGAATATACTCTTCCTTATATTAGAATTCAAAATCATCATGAAGATGATAATGAGACAAAAATAAGAGTTCAGTCAGCCTGATTGAAGAAAATAAAATAAAAGCTTACTTAAAAATGGTGCATTATCAAGGTTTGATGAGAAATAGGTATGTATCTAAAATTGGAAGGAGAGAATTCGAAGTAGGGGAAACAGTTTTGAGAAAATTATTTTTACACACCAACGACTATAAATTCATAAAGTTGGCACTGAATTGGAAAAGATTGTATTTTGTAAGTGAAAGGGTCAAACGTGGAATGTATTGGCTGATTGATAAAAAATATAGTCCTTTAATGCATCCGTGGAATATCGAACATTAAAGGCTCTATCTTGAGTAAATAGAATATTTATTTTACTTTTGTTTAATGTAAATATTTTATGGCATACTATTTCCTACCCTGATGGATCGGGGAAGTTTTAACGAGATGTCCTGATCATTATTAATCTACTATATTTACCTTGAATATTGGCTTTTGTATATTAAATTTATTCTCTTTCAAATAGATTACCTTTGAAATGCTTGTATATTAAGTTTACGTATATTCGAATGAATTACCTCTTAATGGATTGTATATTAAATTTGTTTGCCTCCGAATAAATTATCTTCGAATGACTTGTATATTTAGTTTGTGTTCATTCGAATGGATTACCTTTAAATAGCTTGTATATTAAATTTGTTTCCCTTCGAATGGATTACCTTTAAGTGACTTGTATACTAAATTTTTGTGCCTTTGAATGGATTACGTTTGAATGAATTGTATATTAAATTTGTGTGCCTTCGAATGGATTACCTTCAAAAGACTCGTCTATCAAATTCTTGCCTCATCGATCAAATTTTGTTTGAATGGTTAAAGTGGATTATTTTTATGAATTGGATTGAGTTATGAATATAAGATAGAAGTATTATATTAATAAATAAGTAAAAATACCTTGGGTGGCCGAAGGACTTAATGAAATTCGAGTTACAAGAATGTTTTGGCCATGCTAAGGACTTACACAAAAACATCCAAATAATATCACAAAATGTCTTGTATACGACATGGACTTGCACACTATAATAAGGTATAAATATATTGGCCTTTGTGCATGTTCCCATAAGATCTTCTTCTAAAATCCCACTTTTGGAGTCCCTTTTATCACTATCATCGGAGTTATCATTAGGCGAATCTACATATATTCCTAATTGTTCAACTACGGGTATATTGTGGGGCTAAAATCTTTCTGGCACCAGATCCCACAAATACCCAATAACTAATGTATGGAATGTCTTGTGAAACTAAAATACCATGTCATATTTGATTTATACCCTTTTATTTAAGGAATCTAAGATCCTATTGGCATATGCATCTAAAGTATTATTTGTCTCTTTTGTGTCCTGAGCCTTAACAGAAACTACCTCGCCTTCGTATTTTTTAACAAGGTCCTCTAGGTCATTTTTTCCTCCAATAAGCTTTCGATGGTACACTTATCAATAGTTTGATGATTATTTAGTAAAATGATTGCTCTAGAGGTGTATGACTGCATCCCTATGAAAGTTGTCTTTGTCTTGACCAGTTCTTTTTTGACTGAATTGATCCCTTAGGATAAACGGTCAGTCCTAGATTTTTCATCTCCAAGAAAAGCCTTATGATTCTTGCTATCATCTTGCCAAGAAGAAATAGTCTCTATGTGGGACCTCACTACTCTTTCCAACTTGACAATAGGCCTCACGTAACGTAACATTGAATACCTCAATATGTCATTCTCCTTTGATAACTCAAAGGGTATATCATAAAACACTATATTGGTTGAATTGTTTGTAGATTTGGGGAAGTCCTTCTCAAACGTATCAAACTCAAACCCCCCCCCCCTCCCAATACCTTCCACCAGATTTTCATCTTTACACGTCTGCCTCTCAAGTATTGAGAGCAATGGAGAAGAAGGATCGCATACTCAAATTGGTGGAAGATCAACGATAAGGACTGTAGGATGAATAATTTCTGAACAGAGGACAATCTCATAACGTGTTAAGGTTTTCTTTCTCTTCTTATCTATGTTTTCACTACCTTGTTTGCTTCTCTTATGCATCTTCTTCCTCTTAGACACAAGAGTTTTTATGGTTAATTCACCCTATTCAACAGTGGCAGCAACAACAGCTAACAATGATGCATCGATCTCATATGGTTGCTCTTTAGTTCCAGCTTCAACAATCCTTTTTGACGAGCCTGGCTTGTTCTTCTTGTCCTTCTTGTTCTGATGATTGATGGCCCGGTTTCTGGTCGAAAGCTTCACCTTGTCATCTGCAACTTCAACTCTCTTTAAGATAGCATACGATCAGGGATGAGTACCATGTCAACTCTCGTTCGGGGTTAGTATTCAAAAGATGACTCCGAACTAAATTAGTGGGAATGAAGCATTGATGGAAGCCATTGGACCATTTCTCCTTAGCCCACTGGTTTAGCTTCTTAAAAATTACATTCACATCTTCTAGGTGATGCACGTAAAGCTTCAATATAGCTATTAATGGAAATAAGTTAGAGATAAATCATAAAGTACATATATAAAAAAGAATAGAAGTTCAAAGATGACTACCTATTTTTTTCCAGAATCTGGTAAGCCGGCTCGGATTACCTTAAGAGGTAAATTTCTTTCTTTTTTCCCACAGGTCACTTATGAATAAATTGCATCTTCCATACTTTTTCCACCTCTAACAGATCATCTACCACCTTGTACGCATTCCTCATATTGAAGTAGTAAAAATAAATTTTGGAATTCCGAGACATCTCCGCGATAGCAACGAATTGTTCCATTGACATAGGGATTTTTTATAATCTAGATGATATGATGCATGACATTAAAGTAACCCTGGCTTTGGGATTAGCCTAACTATGACACAATCCTATAAAACTAAATTAGTTGATGATCTTGGGGTCCAATGGAAATAAAAGGCCCCAATTGAGCACATTCGGATAAATAACTAGCTCCCTAGGACCATAAATCACCGGGGTATCTCCAGATATAGGAAGTATAACCTTAAACTCTTCAGGGAAACCTCAATTTTCACAAATACTTCTAGTTTGTTTTTATGAAAGTATACATAAAAATCTTGTATAAATCCAGAAGGTGTTTAACACTAACCTTTACAAAATTTAGCTTTATGCGTCCGACCAATGGTTGATGGAGCACTTCAGATTCTGTTCAAGAGGTATTTCCTTGTTCTTTTACATCTTTACTAATTTTATTTTTTGGACTATTCTTAGCAGCTTTCGAAGTCTCTCCAGTCTGACCAGCTGTCTCCAAGGGAGATTCATTGTTGATATCCTTCATATATTCTTCCATGAACTTTGGACTATATCATGAAGGTTAAATATGTTGAGAATTTGTGTTTTCCTCTTTATTTGGTTATTGGGGAGAGTTTGGTTAGATTTGGAGGACTTAGTTGGTTGGGGTGCAATGTTTCCTTCCATGGTTGGATTTTATGGGGAGGGGTTGTTGGAAGGTTATTTTTGTTGCACTAACCCTATCTTCCCAGATGAATTATCTTTGCCTTTAGGTTTTGTCTGGTCAATCTATGATGAGTGTTTTATTCAGAACCGTAACCCATAACTTTGAAAGTCGAAAGAATCCGTCGGCTAGTAGATCCCTAAGATTGAGATAACCTCGATGAACAACTTTGAGAATTAAACGACTAACCGTTCAAAAAAAGTTTCAAATGGATATTACGTCTGTTGTACAGATAGATTCATCCTTATTCGATTGATTGAGTTATTGTAACTTTTTCCCTTAAAAATAGGCAACCCATCAACACACCTATCTTTTTATTCTATTTGTCTACTTTAAATAGATTTAACCAAACGTCCTAAATTAATGCATTTCTGACGGCGAACATACAAACACCAGAATATTTCCGGAGATAAGATTCGTGGTGGTTGAAGTAGTGGAGGAGAAAAATATATGACTAACGGCTAACTTGATAATAATAACAAAGAACCGTTTCTCTTTAAAAATGTATATTATCTCTCTTTAAAAATCTCTAGAATTTAAAAATAAGAGAAGAAATTATAGAATACTATTGAGTACCCTTCTAGAAAAGTGAAAACACTACTAATAGTTATAATTTCTAAAAGGATGGAAATATTTTTAACTGATTGGTGTGCCTCATATAGGGTAAAAAAAGTCCATGGCTTAAATAAAATCATGACATGTGTCATGAAGTACAACTGGTTAAAAACCATGACTACTGGACAATAACCATCCCCGAATAATGCCATCAGATGAGGTTCGAATGTGTTCCTCACCAGATTTGAAGAATACTGAAGAATCATATTCGGAAAAGTAGAAGCAAATTCGATTCAGATATCATGTTAGTTAGCCCTTCCAAAATACCTTTGAGGATGACTAAATGGGTTATATGATAGGGTCAAAAATCTTTGGTAGGGTTGGAAATCTCTGAGGGTCAATTCTGACATAGGTCAAATATCACACTTTTACCATTTGACTTAATCATTTGAAATGATGTATTTACCTTATATTTGCTATTGATTATCATAATGTTTAATAGTCCTTTTTATCTTTGTTCTTGACCCAAGACTATGAACCAACCCATTAGGCCCACAAGGCCAAAGTAAACCTATATATACTATTTGAGATTATATTTAATAGGGTTTAGACTTTATCTCTCTAAAATATAGTTAAAATAACTCAAATATCTCACTATTTTGCATTATACATCTATTACATATTCACCATATTACTTAAATACCCTCCAAACCAAATTTATCCTTATCAACGTGGATCGGGTTTACAATCGATTTTGAAGGTATAATTAGATAATTATAAGATTTCTGAAATGGTTGGAATCGAACCATCCATGTGCAATTGTATAGGTCGAACAACACAAGGGACCATAAACTTGTAATAATTCAACAAGACAGTCAGTGAGTTCCTTTGTGAATTATAGAAGACCGTTGGAAAATGTTATCCATCAAGCCTCATAATAAGCTTACGAGAGAATAAGAGGTTGTCACTCACTATATATTTTAAATGTAAAGCTAGATGTGTTTACAAATAGTAAAATATTACATCGCCTAAAACAATTATGCTTATATGGATTTATTCGATTACTCTTGTGGGTGAACACCAAAAGATGGTTAAAACACAAGGTCACACTTTCGTTCGGGCATGTGGTAATGCAACAAAACATACATGGATTACTATACAAAAAATATATTTTTATTTTTATTTTGAACATGTCAAACAAGAGTGTGTTGAATCTCATGCAGGTAGTGCAAACACTTCAGAGTTTGGTACACGATACACTTTGAACACTAGTTGTTACATTTAGCAGATCATTAGATTGTAAGGTAATTTTTTTTATACTAACTCCACTATGAACCACCTATAATGAAACGATCGCGAATCGTATACAAAAGTAGAGCGTTGTCTATAGTATCGTTGATGATAAAAAAATATCAGTTACACTGAGTCTGTCGGCTGTATAAAGTTAAAAATATTGTACAAATTACGCATACAACCATACATATCTGTATTATTAAGTGACCATCATTATTTCCGTCGGACATTGAAAATTTTAGTTCGTAGCAACTCGTGTGTTAGAACGACACTAAGATTCAAACTTCAAAATAATAAAGAGGTGTATTTACAACTTTACACAACTTTATTATATCATATTTAGAGATTATAATGAATTAACACGCTTGATACATTATCGAGTAACGCGGTCGAAATATTAGATAAGTTTGTCGACCAACTACCTACTTATTACGATCACTTTCTGATGATATTTTATTATTTCAGATGTTGTACAAAGACGATGCACTACGTATTTAACGCTCAAATAAGCA
This sequence comes from Limnanthes douglasii subsp. nivea, assembly GCA_036936605.1. Taxonomy (NCBI): domain Eukaryota; kingdom Viridiplantae; phylum Streptophyta; class Magnoliopsida; order Brassicales; family Limnanthaceae; genus Limnanthes; species Limnanthes douglasii. The sequence goes on from JAUPFV010000004.1 coordinate 129,530,074, forward strand.
TCCTGGACAACCAAAATAGATCAAGTTGCATACGTGATAGAAAAATATTTTGTTCACGTACAGATTTATATTTATTAAATATTAATTTTATTATTTGGTTTCATATTTTTATTTATCGTTTTAGCAATAATAATTTTATGGGTCGAAATATATTGTGATGGACATTTCACAACTATATATATTTTATGGTATAGTTTATGAAGTATAGTTTTCATAAAGACTAACGATTTACTTTTCCGTTACCATTATTCCAAAGGATTACAGGATTCGATCTATTGTTCGCAAACAATTGAAGATTTAACAAATGACGAATAAAACATGTGTGCAATACTAACATGTTTATTATTATAAGTTATATAATTTTTTATTATAATATTGATGTTATATTTAAATATCGTGAAATATGTTTATTTTATTTGTGAGATGCACTTGCTTTTTGTGAAGAATAAACTTCATCTCAAAGAGGACCCTCAATCCCACATTGCTAACAAGGACCATAAAAAGAGTGTATACAAGTGTGAGCCCACTTCAACTAGCAAGAGGCCTTTTGGGAGTATACCCAAGAGCAAACCCGTGCGCGCCTACGAGCGCAAAGCGGACAATATCTCGCTAGTCCGTGAGGTCGGGTCACACGCTCACACACCAATTCTAACATGGTATCAGAGCAATATAAGGCTTAACCGCCGAAGTCCAGCAAATTACTGGGATAAAGTTTAAGGCTTAACCGCCGAAGTCCAGCAAATTACTGGGATAAAGTTTAAGGCTTAACCGCCAAAGTCCAGCAAATTACTGGGATAAAAAGTTTATGGCTTAACAGGCTTAACCGCCGAAGTCCACCAAATTACTGGGATAAAGTTTAAGGCTTAACCGCCAAAGTCCAGCAAATTACTGGGATAAAAAGTTTAAGGGGGAATGTGAAGAATAAACTTCATCCCATAGAGGACCCTCAATCCCACATTGCTAACAAGGACCATAAAAAGAATGTATATAAGTGTGAGCCCACCTCTGAGGCCTTTTGGGAGTATACCCAAGAGCAAACCCGTGCGCGCCTACGAGCGCAAAGCGGACAATATCTCGCTAGTCCGTGAGGTCGGGTCACACGCTCACACACCAATTCTAACACCTTTTTATATACTACAAAACTAGTGTTATAAAAAAAAATCAAAACGAATAACTTTTATCCCCGATTAACAAAACATGGTTACTAAATATCTGCAAATCATGTTATAATACATGCCATTAAAAAACTAATTATTCTCATGTTCTGTTTGTGAAACCTAAGGTACTCGATACTTGTTTTGAAACATGATTTATAAATGAAATACTGATTTTACCGTCTCACGAGCTCTTTCTGTATTTTATTTCTAAATATCTTTTGAACAACCATACAGTCATTCACATGTATTTTTTATTCCGAGAATGTAAATGCAGTGTTACCATACACGATATTATACTTTAACTATAATTTTCTATATTATAACTAGTTGGAAAGGCCACTACATTCGTATTAGAGAACTATAATATATATTATTAGAGAACTATAATATATATTAAAGCTAAAATTTGGTTAGTAAACTATAGCCAATTCATAAAACATTTGTTGGTCAATTTTTAGAACCTAAAAAATATAGTTGTCCAATGTTCACATGAATATTATTTTTCAAGCTGTTGTATACGGCACAACATGGTTGAATATGATGAACTCATAATATTTTTAGATTAGTTCGGAAGCAAAAATGTTCGCAGGAGTACGTTTGTCTAATAAACGTTCTGCATATATGTATCGACTAGAGGCCGAAAAGGCTTCGTAGAAGATGTGGGTTAAGGCGGTGTTCTTAACGTGCCCGTAAGACTAAACCAAGTTGGCATAAATCTTGGATAACTGGTCTAGTACTTGAGTATGTATATAGTGTTGACACTGATAGTTGGCTGCAACAAAGGTCATAGCACTACAAATCTACTTCTTTTTCCTTGGACACCTCCCATGCAACCTGTTCTGCGACTGTTTTTTAATAAACAATATTAGTTTTTGGTGATTTTGCAAAATTCGAGATTGCTCTAGCAAGATTCGTCCGTAACAACAATGGGTTTCAGTCAGGGTTCATGTAGACCGTACCGATGGAAGATGTGAACATGACACGCCTCACTTTGGCCGTGGCAACGACTAAAATGACATTATTGGTCCCTTTCACGGCTGGCTCCACCATTTGCTCATTATCATTTGAATCGCATACCAAGTTTGGATCATCAAATTATTACATTTATTCCAATTTAGTTATACGTATTTGTATTTGTATTTTATTTTCTTACGAAATAGAGCCAATAAAACAAATGAATTGAACTCACTGGATCATCCATGACAAGAGAAGCAGTATGGAAAACATCACCATATCAATTAATAGCCTGTTTAAGATTCTCATAGAGTCATAGTTAGGGCTGTCAACGGTTCTCCGGAACCGAGAACCGGACCGGGACCGAACCGATAAGGACCGGACCGAGAACCAGACCGAAATTTAACGGTCCGGTTCGCGGTTCTATTTTAAAAACCAAAAACCGATAAGAAACCGAAACGAAAAACCGGTAAGGAACCGAATCGATAAAACCGGTAAGAACCGATTTGGAATCGAAATAAAAAATTATTAAAAACTTGCTAAAACTAATGTATTTTAAATATTGTGGCGTAATAAATCTGCGATTAATAAATTATTTATCCTATTGTAATTAACAAACAAAATTATTTTAAATTATAAGAGATTAGTTTAGGAAATATATATTTTTAAGTTCTTTGTTGACAAATATTAATAAGTAAGTAAATAGTATGTCTTTAATGATTAAACGTTAATATCAAAACCAATTATAAAAAAAAAAAAAAATATCAAAGCCGAATAATCAATAATTAAATAATGTAGGACCATTGACAATGTGAATAATATTAAAACGAATAAGTATTTGGAGTTTTGTTTAAAAGAATCCCACATCGATAGTTACCATTGAAGATGAAAGTGTCAATCTATATAAAAGGAGGCACAAACACACCCTCACACTTACCAAGGTTTGGGCAACTACTTGAATGTCTGACCACGTGATTAATAGTTACAAGTTTCAAATTAATTTTTTTAAAGGGTTGTCGGTTCGGTAAACCGGACCGAACCGAACCGGACCGATTGTTATCGATTCCGGTTTGGTTTGGTTTTGGTTTTCAAAACCGAAACCTTATCGGTTCGGTTCGGTCCAAACCAACAAGATTATCGGTTCGGTCCGGTTTTGTAAAAATCTGGACCAAACCGGACCGATAACAGCCCTAGTCATAGTCAAGAAGATCAGCTCTACACAATATTAATATCTCTTTTTCTTTTTTAAACTCCATTAAATGATAATTATTTGGATCATCTGAAGCAAAATAATAATAATACATAAGTTAAAATAAAGCTAGTAAGTACCCACTCAACTATTCAATTGTCACTTACTATCCAAGATTTGATCAATTGTTACTTAATACCCAACTCAACTACCTTATTGTCACTTACAACCTAATATTATTTTAATAGCCTAACTACCCTTATCCCATTATATAAACATAATTTTCTGTTTTCTTTCTATTTTTTATAGCTTTTTGAAGATTTGAATTTGTTAGCCGCTCTAACCACCTAACCCTACGAACCACCACGAAACCGGTTGAAATAATATTTTCCGGTGATCGGAAGCTGCTAAAGGTTTGTTTCTTTATGTAGGTTGTTGTGTTAGACCTGTCTAACCTCTGTTTTATACGTACAGGAGTTGATCGTCGCTTTTTGGAATCTTATAGCTTACAAGTAATCGTGTTGCGAGCTTTTTAGGTAATTACCTACCGATTTCGAAGTTATTTATTGGTTTAATCTGTTCGAATAGGTTATATTCTACTATTTTTAGACGCCATTGCCTGATTTCGAGCTTTTCTCTGTTTTTTTCGTTATAGTGATCTGTTATTGTTTAGTTAATATTGTTCGTTATATAGTTATGTCATTGTTTTCTGATGTTATATACTAATTTGGTAGTGCTTTTGCTTTAGTTTTGTCTTGAATGTGTAGATTACGAGTTTTAGTTGTCCATGCCTTACACTCAAGATGCGAATTGTTTGGTGTATTCGACGAGAAAGATGCTAATTGTATGATCAATTCGCATGGAGACATGCGAATCACATGAACGAAGTTCAAAGTTTATAAACGTTTCGCATGTTAGGATGTGATTTATGTGAAACTCTATAATACTGTGTGTTCAAACAAATACCAGGACTTTTTAGTTAATTACGTTTCGCATGCTATGATGCGAACTATCTAGAACTTTTTAGAGTATTGTAGTTCAAAACAAATATCAGGACTTTTTTTACATACAAATATCAGGACAAGATGCGAATAGCTCGATGTAGGTATACACAATTCGCAAGATAGGATGCGAATTGTTTGATGCAGTAGTAAATAATTTGCACATAGTTTTTGTGACTAATAACAAATATCAGAACTTTTTTTACATACAAATATCAGGACAAGATGCGAATAGCTCGATGTAGGTATACACAATTCGCAAGATAAGAAGCGAATTGTTTGATGCAGTAGTAAATAATTTGCACATAGTTTTTGTGACTAATAACAAATAACTTGTATTGTCCAGGGTAAGAGATGTCTAAATCACGAGTTTGTATTTTTAAATATGGTCACCAAACTGCAATTGTGCCTTTCACGGAGTTTTAAAGCTTCCAAAGTATCCAAGCTTATGTAGAGAACACATGGGAGGAGCTTGCCACATGTGACTACCTAATTACTTACTCCTGCGGGGATCACAATAATTGTTTCTTTAATAACCAGAATGATTTTGTTGGGTTGGTGTTATATCTTGATTTTGTCCAGGGTAAGAGCTCTGGTGGTAAGGATTGTGGTGTAAAGCGTAAAGAGCGTAGCTTGATTTTGGGAGAACCATCTCTTGATCAACTAGTTAGCGGGGAGAGTAGTAACGGTTTAGTTAATTCTGATCAGAGGAAAAAACAACTTACTACTACTGGTTGAGCTGATGCTATTACAGGAGTGGGTCAAGCTTTTGAAGAAGGTGCTGCCGGTCTGAGGGTATCTTTGTGCAAGTTTGCGTTAAAGCATGGTTTTTCTTTCAAATACATGCACAACACAACAAATAAGATCATTGCTTATTGTGAAAATAAGCTCACAAGCGGGTGCAAATGGAGGGTTTATGCATCTATTGACTCAAGCACCGGCCTTATGAAGATCAAGAAGTATGTCTCGTACCATACTTGCAGTCCTGTTCTCTCCCAGAAGCATAAGCATAAGCGGCACAGGCATTTGACATCAGATTTGATTGCAGAGGAAATTCAGGATTCTCTCAGGACCTGCCATTCGTTGACAACCAAAACCATACAATCGACTGTCAAACAAGATTACGGTCTTGACATCTCTTATCGTTTATCATGGAATGCTTTAGAGAAGGCTAGGAGGGGAGTTTTTGGAGATAGTTGAAGTTCTTTTAGTTTACTAAGCGGATACTTCAAACGCTTGAAGAGCCGGGATATTACTTCAGACTGCCAGTTGGATTTGTCAGCTGGAAACCGATTCAAGCGTTGTTTTGTAGCATTCGGTTCGTCCCTTCGGGGTTTTCATTCATGTCGTCCAATATTGTTTGTCGATGGAACCCACTTATATGGAAAGTACAAGGGTACATTGCTCACTGCTGTAGCAAAGGACAGAAACAACGGTTAGTTACATTTATCTAGTTAATCTGAATGATGTTTTTGTGTGAAAATGCTGATGCAATTCGCATCAGGTGATGCGAATTAAGCAGTGTTGTGATCCTCACATTTCGCATTTGAGGCTGCGAATTAGGTATTATCTGAGTAAACTGTACTTACATCGCAGTTTGAGTTAGGTATTATTTAAAGTTGTCACAAACAATTCGCATGACAAGCTGCAAATTGTTTGTATGAGCAATTAAAATGTCACACATAATTCACATGGAAAGCTGCGAATTGTTCAAGGACAGCATGCGAATTGTTTACAATTTTTAAACGTTTGCACACTGCTGTAGTGTTCATTTGATTTGCCTTTTTCCAAGACAATTCCCTGTTGCTGTTGGTGTAGTTAGCATTGAAGATTGGGACAATTGGATGTGGTTTTTGGGGTGTTTAAAACCACATTTGCTGGATCGCCAGATCACATTTATTTCAGACCGTCATTCTAGTATTGTTAATGTTGTTTCTGTCTTGTATCCAAACTGCTATCATGCGTACTGTTATTTCCATCTTATGCAGAATTTGAAAGCCAAACTAGAACATACTAATAGGGAGTATAAAAAAAGGATGTTGAGTTTCTTCCATCGTCTTGCTTATGCTCCCAGTCAAGAGCTTTTTAAAGATATACTAACAGGTTTTCTATGTGAAGGCGGTGAGAGAATGAGTGATTTTCTTGCAAATTTACCCCCTGAAAAGTATGCGCAGGCTTACGTAAAAGGGAAGCGATACGGCTCTATGGCTTCTACCGCAGCTGAATCGTTTAATAGTCAGATTAAAAAATATTACAGCTTACCAACTGTTGAGTTTATTGATTGGATTAGAGTCTTTCTTATGACTCAAGTTTCACGGAGATACGAAGAAGGTCTCAGCTGGAGTACTAATTTGGTTCCCGAGTACGAGAAGAAGCTAAAGCAGAATATTGACATGTGCCGAACTTGGGTAGTACGTAAGTCCTCTTCCGCCATGTTCGAAGTCTTTTCGAATCCTGTGGTTGTTGTTAATCTGTTGGATTTCAAATGTTCATGTGGATCATGGCAACAAGAGTGTTTTCCATGTTTTCATGCTCTAGCGGCATTACAATACACCGACCAAGATCCATTGACTGTAATTGAACCCTTCTTTATGGTTAAGAATTACAGGGAAAGTTACTCTTTCAGCATACCAGCTATAACTAATTTCGGCGAAGGGTCCAGCGCTAACGATCCTTCTTTTGTTGAAGTTCTGCCTCCAAACGTTAAGAGACGCTCCGGAAGGCCTAAGAAAAAGTGAATCACTTTTAGAGGAGAAACCTCAACCAAGAAGTTGAGGTGTGGCCGATGTTCGAAATCAGGCCATAATCGGAGGACTTGTGATGTTCCAGTTTAAGGACAATTCTGGTTGGCCATATCACATTTATTTTTGTAGTACTGTTATTGTTCTGTACAGCAAAGTAAACATTTTTACATTCCTATGTTTTGTATTGCTATTATTATAGTTGTAAGCATTTCGCATCCTGTGTTGCGAATTATGTACAATATGTTGGTATATTGTTACAAACATCTACCAGGATTACATGCGATTTTGAGTGAAATTTCACCAGGATGCGAAACGTTAGTAAAATCATATCAAACATTTATCAACACATGAGGCTGCGAACTGTGACCAGAACATAAGATAATAATTAAACGCATACGTTTCGCATGATAGGCTGCGAATCATGGCCAAAATTATGATGCGAATGGCAAACAATTAGTATTCCTGATATTTGTCATATGTTAAGCTGCGAAGTGTGCTTTAATAAAAATACCAGGATATTCAGTTAGGTTGAAAATAAGTATTATAGCAGGTTAACATGCGAATGATGTGCAAAATGTAATTGGATGCGAATCGTTTATATGATTGAAAGTCTATAAACAAATTGGATTACAAAAAAGAGGATTACAATATTTTCATGCACTAACAACCGTTTACACATATCACTACAAGCTACTGCTGCTAGTTACCATATCTGCATCATATTGGATTCATCACCATCTTTTTCCTCTTTCTCCTCTTTGTGCTGATCATCTTTGTCTTTCTACTCTTTCTCTTTCTCTTCCACTTTCTCTTCATCTTCAATATCTACGTCCATCATGCTTAAAATTTTTTTCCTTGATGGACCAGCTTCGTCTTCCCTCTTCCTTTTGTTGTTTCGAACCGCTGTCGTTTGAGGTTGCACATTTTCTGGCTGAGGTGCAGCAAACATTGGAACCTCATCTAGTTGAGGTTCAGCAGCAACCAGTGGAACAACTTCCACTGGTTGAGAGTCAGTAGAGTAGTAGTCATCATACATGTCTAACCCAAAAACAGATACTGGGCTGTTTGGTGGTGCTGCTGGCATGATCAACTTATCACTCCAGTTAACGGTTAAGGATGACCAGGAGTCACCAAGAGAACCGAGTGAACCAGAGTTTGAGTATGAGGTGGTGGTTGTGGTGGTGGAAAAAGATATGACTGTTTGAATTCGAAGAGAAGAAGATGTGTTTAAAAAAAATATAGAGTTTCGTGTAAAATTAGCCTCTGGTTACTAGAGGTATTTATAGGGAAAGGAGGTAATCATTACATAGCCTCCATGTCCAATCAGCATTTAATAAATTATGTACTTGATTAGATTGTTTTTTGTGTGCTCAATGGAGAAAACGTTTACCAAGGCATAAGCCACATCCTGTTCGTATCCTTGAACTATATATTTTGAATTTTTTATTTCTGCACCAGGCTGCGAACTGATTTTAAGGTGGTATACCAGGCTGCGAACTGTTTGTGTAGTGATAAGCATCTATCAGGTTAGGCTGTGAACTATTTGATGATAAGTTAGGCTGTGAATTATTTAATGATAAATAAGCATCTATCAGGTTAGGCTGCGAACTGTTCATACATACCAGGGATTTGCTGCGAATTATTTGGTTGGAATTAATCGAATATTAATCAACCCATATAGATAGATCAGGGTATGATGCGAACTATAAGCTAAAGAATATTCAAATTTCTAAAAATTTAATTTGTTTATGTATGCACAACAAAACTAAAAATTACAACCGATGTATTTACAAGCAACAGCATAGTATTTTAAATCGAATCAGCAATATGCGATGCGGTCTTTGTCATTTAAAAAGAAATAAAACATTTCTGTTCTGAAGGCACTTACCATATCTGCATCGTATTTTTTCTGCACTGATCCATGCTCGATAATATCTCATGCATATTTGCAGACAAAGATACCACAGTCCAGGGTGCCTCGCTTTTGTTGTGGGATGCCTCTTTCAACTTTCACCTTCCATCCTGTAGTATATTTAGGTAGGAATCCTCTATCCAACAAATATTTGATCTGTGTATAATAATTAGTGTTAGGAATAAGCACAAAAACAACAACAGTTGGTGCCATACAATTCGCACCTTAGGCTGCGAATTGTATGACAACAAATCCAACATGGGAATGTCACACGATTCGCAGCTTAAGCTGCGAATTATTTGATATGCAACCAATTTTTTATTGAAATGCCCCGTTCAACATAATTCGCATCATATGCTGCGAATTGAGTTATGGATAGGCTGCGAAAAGCAATTGATTTACTCACAATTCGCAACATATCCCGATCACAGTTCGCAGCATGCATACTTAAAATGTGTTTAAATTTAAGTGTATAGTTTGGAATATTTACCAGTAGTGCAGGTGTCCTTGTGGTGTGGTCTATGGCTTTCAACTTAGGCAGAAGCAGATTGTATTTTGAAATTGTCCTGGCGTCGATGTCAATGACGAGCAACGTCTAGTGGTTTACGGTGGCCTTCATCTCGGTGCATACTGGAACCATAATGATGTTGGCATCTTTGCGGCCCATTCTAAAAGCCATGTCCACCAAATTTTCTACTTGCCAACCTGCTTTCATTTGATGCTGCATCCAAGCAAGAGTATATCAAAATGAGAACATTTTCTGAAAACTTTGTTCAATTTACCTGAGCTAAACTTACCGCAGTCATGCCCGAAATCAGTATGGCGTCATGATGCTCTCCTTTAGCTTTAGTGCATGGAACTTTGAAGTCTGTTTCTTCAAGCATCTTTCGAATCCAAGCATCGATAACCTAACAAAGGAGTTGTAGATTTATGTTAATACACATTTGAAACATTGAAAATAGAATTGGTTGACAAGTGGATACCTTTACATCCAGCTCCAGTTCTAAAGGTAGTGCCATGACATCACTCGCTTGCACTCTAATTCCGTATGTAAATTTGGACTCTGGTAACTGCCATACCACTGGATCAGGGGTGTCGCTCTCGTAGGCTTTAACTGACTGTATTTTATGGTATTCTGCCACATCGACACAATCAGTTACTTTTGTTTTCTTTGGCCAGTCGCTGTATTCTACTTCTGGCGGTTCCCGTATTGTTATAACGAACTCTTCCTCTTCCTCTGCCACTTGAGGCTGTGTTTGTGTCAGTAGAGTAAAACTTGGCTCCTCTATCTCTTTACTAGGCTCGAGCTTAGTAAATAAAAAAATCAAAAGTAGACGGGTGTCAGTATTTGTAATTGCAACGACTCCAAAAAGTTCGCATCTTAGGCTGCGAACTGTTTGGTTCCAGATGAATAAATTTCATAGTATCTATCAGGGTAGGATAAGAACTGTTCGAGGTTCCAGTGAACAGTTCGTATCCTACCCTGATATTCGTTTGTAATACCCTAATCAGTTTGCTAACACAAATCTCATGTCATGATGCGAAATCATTACAAGTAGCCCTTACCGCACGGTCAACGACAACCAATGCCGTTGACTTGTTCGGCATAGGATCTGGATCGTGTCGGCAGAAATCATTAATGTCATCCTCCGACATGTTCTCCAAGGACCATTGTATTATAAAATTGTAATATACATTATCAATTTCATTTAAAAATGTCTGTGAAACTTGAGTGTAAATACCATCAACAAAAGCATCGGGTAAACCTAGTGTGTTATCGTGGGACTCTGGAGCTTGCAGTTAATTTGTTACCGGGCCTACAGTTTCACGTTGGCTTAGCAATTCTAACTTTGATGACAGCACCGTTGGTCTTTGAGGTTCCACTGAAGAAGTGGTGTTGTCTTCTAAGGATGGTCCTTCCTGGCTGAGTAGTTCCGTCTTCTCACCGGGATGGACAAGTTCTGACTCTTGAGGTGCTATCTCTTGAGTTAGCCTTTCTCTATTTGCCAAGGTTATCTGTTCCTGCCGTTGTTGTTCTTGTTGTCCTTGTTGCTCTCGTTATTGTTCTTGTCGTTGTTCTTTTTGCCGGTCTTCGTGTTGAACTAGTGGCTGCTGGTGTTGTTGCTGGTGGTGTTCTTCTTGTTGTTGTTGTTGTTGGTGTTGTTGTTGCTGGTGGTGTTCTTCTTGGTCTTGCTGTTGGTGTTGTTGTTGTTTTTCTTCTTGTTCTTGCTGTTGGTGTTGTTGTTGTTCTTCTTCTTGTTGCTGTTGGGGTTGTTGTTGTTGTTCTTGTTGCTGTTATTCTTGTTGCTGTTGTTGTTCTTGTTGTTGCTGCTGGTGTTGCTGTTTCTGCTGTTGTTGTTGTTGTCTTTCGTTCTCCTGTTTCATACAAAATTCTAAAAAAACAAAAGGGTGGAAGGGTTAAGCATAAGTTAATCAATGTTGAGCACGATTCGCATGCTGCCTGATATCTGTGTTGTCCATTCCAAACAATTCGCAGCTCAGCATGCGAATTGTGTAATAACCAACCCACTAGTTGATTACACAATTCGCAGCTTAAGCTGCGAAACGTTTGGACAGGACTACACAAGATTCCTGATATTTGTTTGATAACATCATACCATCCACTTACATTATCTACCTCCTTTGGGTCATTCGGAGGAGACTCGTGTCTTTCTTTCTCTGTCTGTGTCTCCATGATGTCCATCTCTTCAGATTGTACCGGTATGGGTGAATGGCTGGCATCATCGTCCCTTTCTTCTGACAGTACTCCATCAGCATGGTGCTGATCAGCATTAGACACGGATGCTTGCTGATCAGTGGATTCTTCTCTGTCTGTAAATGCTGGTACCTGCTCAAGTATTGGGCTTTCAATCCGGAAAATTGGTTGAGAGATAGCATTGTGGAGTTGTTGTGCTTCAAGTTCCGCTATCTTGCGTTTCAATTCTTTCAACTGCAAAAATGATAGCAAACTTTTTATAAACATATTAAGTGCTGATTGTAGTTATTATTTAAGGCTCAAGTCATACTTACTTCTCTAGCCTGTTTTTCTATCTTTCTCTCGTACTTGTTCTTGTCGGCGTATGTCTTCAAACGCTTTGATTCAGCAACAATTGCAGAAATATCTGGATTAGGACCTCTGCGTTTGAGTACATAATCACCGATTGTTTCACTCATACTGGTTGTGTCATCGTCGGCGGGCTCCTGCCTGGATTTGCCGTTCGGTTGTGGTGGTATCGTTTGCTTAGGGAGTCTTGGTGGTGGAATCGTTGGCTCGGGTGGTGTTAGTTGTTCGGGTCTGGGAGACATCAACTTATTCATTACATTCTGTGATGCTCGTATCCTTTGTTTTGGTTTTGATGCTGTGCTTTTCGTCCTCTTCCTTGGTCTTTCTTCCGGTTAAGTAGAAAAGGTTTCTGCATCTTCACTATCTTCTCTTTCTCCGAAAGCTTCACTTTCAGCCTCGGTAAAACGTAATGGACCTTCTAAAACCTACCAACATAGGCACATGTAAGTAAATAAATTATTTCGAAGAATGAGGGTGTAGACAAACAAATTGTTTTTTAGAAACAGTTCACATCATATGATGCGAACTGTGTGATTTTAATCATGTTAGAGTTGCAAAGAATTCGCATGCTGAGCTGTGAAATGTGTATGGGAAAATATGCTGCGAACTATGTGTAAACCATATGCTGCGAACTATGTGTAAACCACATGCTGCGAACTAAGTATTTATGTCAGGCTGCGAAAATGATTGATGCATGCAGAGTTGCGAAATGTGTGTAAAACTATATGATGCGAACTGTGTGGAAAAAGAAGCTGCGAAGTAAAATTCACATCAGGCTGCAAAATTATTGATACATTTTTCTAAGCAAAACGCATGATATGCTGCGAACTGTTTGCACCCCCAGTTCAATTCATATATAAAGCTTATACCTGGTCATTATCCAGCGAGGGTGTTCTAAGAAGATATGTCATGGTTGGTGCTTGGCACTCTAATCCCAACCATTTGAAAAACCTTGGTATCGAGGTTGGCTTCGCTACCTCTTGGCCGATTGTTGTGTGCTCCATGATGAAGGACTGCATGGGGACAAGTTTTATCAACAAGATGCTCTGTACATAACTAATTTTTATACTGAATAGATCAATCTTACAATTACAAGGGCGACGCAACCGATGACCTTATCATCTCTTTCTATTGCTAAGCAACTCCTGATAGACTGTCGAAGCTTGTACAGTATTGATCCAGCCCAGTCATAATTGTTTATTCTGCTGAGGTCTTCAACGTAATAAACCGTGCTCCAGCGCAAGATATCTCCAGATACGGAGTAGAATAGTGTGGAGCACAAAAACAGTATCAACAGCCTCGCAACGTCTTCCAACTCATGCTCCCCTCCTTCGTTTATGGCCTTCTCTATACCCTCCTGTAAAACCAATGACAACATGCTATGTTAGAAATGTACAGAATCTTGCTTTATAAAGATGAAGTCCATTTTAGACGTACCTTTATAATGGCATTTGTTATTGTTTTGGTATTACTAGCTGCTACTTTCCGGCCAGTTTTACCCATGAAGTATTTCTTCATCATCCTTGATTCGTCCTCCTCGCCGGGTGCATATTTGTTGTGAAAAGCTTCGGTTTTTGTTAACCGCATTTCCTCGGTGCCATGCCTCAACCCGAATATGATCTTCACATCGTTTTTAATTAGCTTTACATACTTGTTGCTAATCCTAAATGCGTCTCTATCCACAGAGAATTGCTCGATGATATACTGAATGATTTGGTAGAATTTTTTCTTTGGCAGCTCTGCCTCATTACGGATTTGGAAAGCCGTTTTCAGAAGTGTGTAGAAGGGTGTGTTTCTTGCAGCTTCAATGTGCGCCCTTGTAATACGCATGTCTTTGAGTAGCTTCAGAAGGCTCACCAACCCTGATCTGTAGTAGCTAGGTTTTGTTGTCATACTATCTGCACAAACAAAAATCAGTTGGGGTGTCACAAATAATTCGCATCACAAGCTGCTTAACAGGTCACACGCAATTCGCATGACAAGCTGCGAATTGCATATATATGAATATTGTTTTAACAGACAATTCGCAGCCTGAGCTGCGAACTGTTTGTAAATAAATGAGATAACAATATAATCGAGCTGCGAATTGCTTGCATAATGGGTGATCAGGATGCGAACTGTTCCACTTTTTACATGCACGTTGCAGGGATCTGGGAATTATTGAAGAAACACCAAAATCAACAATGAACTACCTAATGCACATCTAACATACATAATATTTCTCAGGAAAGTATTAGCATTACATGCAACTAAACTTCTACCCTGCCTTCGACGATAAACCCAGAAACTGAGCGACTATCGTCAGTAGATACTTCATTCCAGTATAAAAAGCAACGCCTATCGTGAATTAACATAAAAAAAGTGGTTCAAATTCGTCAAAAACGCAACAAAAGTACACTTTCCACGATAATGCCTACCTGTTAAATTTCACGGGTCGGAGAACGAGATTGAAGCTTTCAGAGATGACTTCACGACAACTTTATCGAACAGAAGGTGTGTAGTTGGAGTGAGTAAAAGACGCTGACCGGTGCGATAGTGTCGAAGGTGCGAACGGTGAGAAGCTATAGGGTTTTTGGGTTTGAGAGAGAGAGAGAGAGTATCACGAAGTCGAACGGTTTTCTGGTGGTTTCTAAAATTAGACTTTTGTGTTTGTTTAGGGTGATAGGAAGGTGAAAAAAGTGGGTTGGAACTGAAAAATGGGTATATATAGTGGAAGGGTATTTTTGTCCAATTTATTAGTCTAGGTATTATGTAACACTATGTCAAATTTGGGTAGTGACAGGTAATAAGATAGTTGAGTGGGTATTTTCAGGTACTTTTCTCTAAGTAGAAAGGAAGGGAAACCTAAGACAATCCCACATTGGTAAAGATATATTTTGACAATTTATATATGAACATAATACAAGCGACCGGCTATGGACCAGGCTTTAAAATTAATTAATTTTATAATTAAAATGAGTTGGATTATTAGATGGGCCAAATTGACTTATTAAGTAGGTTCGTTATTAAGTGGGACGGGTCGAACTATTGAACGAATGAGTTATTAAATGAGTTATCGAAAAATAAAATTATTTAAATTTTAAATATTATTTTTTAATTATTTATCGTGTCAAACGGTAAAAAAGGATATAAAAAATAATTGTGGTAAAAATAACTAGTTTGTTGTATTTTTTATAATGTTGGGTATCCATTTATTACACAAGTAAAAGATGGTAACTAACGTGAGACAAGTTACAAACATGAAGGACTTACTATGTTTTTTAACCAACATGTTTTGTTGGTTAAGTTTTGTTTTTTTCTATCGATATGTTGTCATAAACCATGGTTGATAATCAAAGCTACAATATGTTTTTTTAACTAAAAAGTTGAACTTTTACTTTATGTTTACAGTGTATATAGTCATATTGATTTTGTTTTCAGAAACATCTGATTTAGTTACCAAACCTATCGTATATAGATAACATGACGAAACATATTGTATATATTTACGAAATTTTATGTAACTAGAAGTA
This sequence comes from Limnanthes douglasii subsp. nivea, assembly GCA_036936605.1. Lineage (NCBI taxonomy): Eukaryota > Viridiplantae > Streptophyta > Magnoliopsida > Brassicales > Limnanthaceae > Limnanthes > Limnanthes douglasii. Next base: position 129,545,607 of record JAUPFV010000004.1, read on the forward strand.
TATTGTAATAAACTTGTTTTGCAAAATATATTATATTTAGAACTTATGAAACATAATATAAGTAATATCCAAGTAAGATTTTACTAGATGTTTGTGAAATCAAACTTATCCTATAAAAAACTAATTTTGCTATCTTATAGTGAAATGAGTCTGTAAAGGTATATGATACACTTACCAATACGTTAAAAAATTAGTAATATGAATTAAAAGTCCAACGATTTCTATTCTATATCAACATGTCTTGTATCCTTATACATTTTCTCTCAAATGAACGAACCATCCCCAAAAATGATTTTTTTTCACTTATTCTCTTAATTTGGTTTTCGTGATTCAGTTCATTAGCATGGGCAATGTAGTCTTCTATTCCATTTTGAGTTTATCCCGTGTTCATATATGTCATCTTTAAAAAACCTCATTTTTTATAACATTAGTTTTCTTATGGTAGTCTATAAATAGTACTTTCTAAACTGTAAAAAGAACTAACATTTATACTTTTGATTTTACTTTTAGTTTTTAAATCGATTATGCATGTAAGTGGCTTGATTTCTGACATAATAGTTCATGTATTCATGTTTTTCATTTAAGGGTTTAAAAAAAATCATAAGTTTTATGTTTTCTAAAATAATATTGATTGACATTTCACAAAAAAAAAATTGCTAACTTTAACTCAAGACATGTTTGTAAAGTTTCTAAATTATTACAAATTGGTTCCATATAAACATATAACATGCTGGTTGTAAACAAAAGAACAAACAAAGAGAAAATATAAAAGTGGCTAAGATTTTATTATTAGACAGCATAAGAATTACGTAGATCATATGCTCATATTTATAGATAAAATTTAAAAGATAACGAGTTTGGGCCTTATATCTTTTACACCCGCTCTCAAACTCACAATGCAACAATCATAAGCACTGAGAGTTTGTCACAAAGAAAACAAAACTGTGCTACTGACTGAGCCTTCGTGAAAATATCAACAACTTGCAAAGTTGATGGAACATATGGAAACGAGATGGTGCCGATCTGAAGATGATGCTGAGTAAAGTGAGGATCTATTTCAATGTGCTTCGTCCTCTCATAAAAAGCAAAATTATTTACTATCTACATGACGCTTTTGTTATCATAATGTAAAGAAGTTGGTTTAGTAACATTAACCCTCATATCTGCAAGAAACCATCGTAACCAAACAATCTCATATGTGGTCACGACCATAGAACAACACTCAGCTTCAGTAGACGATCCATGGACAAAATCTTATTTCTTTATTTTTCATGAGATTAGTGAGTCTCCAAGGAAAATACAGAAACCAATAATAGATTTTCGTCCATGACGATCATTATCCTGCACCGCATCGCTATGGGCACACATTTCAAATAAAAAGGTCAAAGGAAACAAAATGCTATGAAACTGAATGCCAAAAAGATATCTTAATATTCAAATAACAACTCCCTAGTTAACGGATGTATGAGCATTAACAAACTGAATAAGCACATGAACATCATAAGCTACATCAGGGCAAGTAATTGTAAGATAGACCAAGCTCCCTATAAGAGTTTGATATAGAGTTGAGTCTCACAAAGGAATATCATCAGTGGGAAAGTACTGAACATTGGTTTTAAAAAGGGAATCTACCGTCCTGTTATCATAAAGTCGTGCTCGCTCGAGTAAATCAAATATATAATTTGTTTGAGGGATAATATAACCTTTTAGAGAGTGAGCCACCTCAATACCTAGAAAATAATGTAATAGTCCCAAGTCTTTCATCACAAAACGCTGAGCCAAATCATGTTTTAGTGCATCAATGCCATCAATATCATCACCTGTAATGATAATATCATCACCATACAAGGATAAAATAATTTGTCCTATACGCGTACATCAGATAAACAAGGCCGAATCATGATTACTAGCAAGGAAACCAAGTGAAGTAATAACAGTAGAGAATTTTTCCAAACCAAGCACGAAGAGCTTGTCTGAGACCATATAAAGCTTTCTTAAGTAGAAAAATTTCATCTGGTTGGTGAGCAACACCTAAAGGAGGAGTCATGTAAACCTCCTCATGAAAATTACCATTCAAAAATTCATTTTTGACATCTAGTTGGAAGATGTTCCACTGGAAAACGGATGTAAACGCAATAGGAGTACGAACCGTTGTTATCTTTGCCACTAGGGGAAAATATCTCATCATAATCGATACCATATTTAATGTGAATACCCTTTTGCTACAAAACGAGCCTTATATCTTTCAAAAAACCCATCAAACTTTGTTTTAATTTCTAAAAAAACCTAACGAGAATTGAGTATATGTTTACCATATGAAGGTTTAACTACATCCTACGTATGGGTATGGTAAAGAGCAATAAGTTTGTTTGAATCCTTCATCATCTGACTTTTATCTTTGGATATGCATCGCGTTTAAATGTTTTAGTCTATACGTGTACTTTAGGTCAGTTAAACACTTGTAATATCTCAGATTATAGTGGTTGTAAACTGACAAAATTTTTGGCGTTACCGTTTAATGAAAGTGTCACTTTTTCTATTGCTTAGTTTGATATTATTCATTCTGATGTCTGGGGTCCATCTTCTCTCCCACAAAGGGTGATTCGTCATATTATGTATCGTTTATTGATGATTATATTCGGTATACATGGATTTATCTGATAAAACAAAGGTTAGATTTCCTTGAAATTTATAGAAATTTTAGAGCACTGGTTGAGACCCCAACATTCTATTGTGATAGAGTTCTTCAGGTGTGACTTATGGAGTGAATATACCTCAAACGATTTCAAATATTTACTTGCATCCGGTGGTACTATACATCAATCATCTTGTGCTAACACCCTTTTACAAAATGTTGTTGCAGAAAGAAAACATCATCACATTATTGAGACTACTCATTCTTTCATTTTACCAGCTGAAGTTCTAACTGTTTTTATGGGATAAGCAATTTTGACTGTTATTTATGTGATAAATCGCATAACTAGCAGAAAGCATATCCATACAACAAATCGAAATACCAAGACGAAATTGACGAAATAGTAATTCATATTATCTATTCGCCACATATATGACAAAATGTATCTATTTCGTTAGGGTATCAAGTCCGTGCCAATATAGGTTTCACAAATATAGTTTGCTACATTTCACAATTTCTCCACTACACATTTTATGAATTAATTATATAAGGGTTTTTATATGTTTTAAGCCAAGTTTCACAACTATTATCATAAATTTTAGTATTGGTAGGTTATGTTACAAAATAATAATAATAATAGTTATCTAACGTTAATATTTCATTAAAATTTTCCTATTGTGACAAAAACAACAAATGGATCAAGAAAAATAAATAAATGAGGGGTTATAATGAGTTAAATGAATACACCAAATATGTCACGAAACATAGTCTATAATTTGATTGGGTAATATACAACGAAATATTATACGAATTTGTAAGGGACAAGCAATTTTTTGAAATAATTCCCCATAGATTTGATGAAAGACGTGCACGAGTTCTCCATGATATTGTGAATTCTTTGAGTATTTGCGAAAGTTGTCATACCTTTGTTGAGAAATAATGTATACTCGTAAGATATGCGTCACCTCGATTTCACAAGTCAAATAGACTATGTTTCATAACTACAATACACTATATTTTAAAAAGTATGTGTTAATTAGGTTTCACAATTGAAATAGACTACATTCTATTTAATAGATTATGTTTAGCAAACGACTTTATACAAAAAATCACAAAACTTATTTTTTGAAACATGTCTAACATTTGGCTTGCGAATCTCTAACAGAATTAACTATATTGTGTTTCACAATGTATGGATAATTTGTTTTGAAAAATATAAATTATTTAACACCATTTCATAGTAAAAATAGTAAGAAAATTTGTATTTTTGTATTCGTTTACAACTGATCGGAATCCGTTTTATTTAACACCATTTCTTGTAGCATACCGGCCGTACTGGGCATACGACCGATGGTGCTCCCTGGGCGCACCATCGGTGCGTAAGGATATACCACTCGGTACAGGGGGTCTGCGCCGCTCGGTACGGGCTGCTGTGCACTAATGGTGCACAACAAAAAAAAGCTTTTGAAAGAAATCGATTTAAAAAATCAAATTTTTAAGGAAAACGATATGAGAGTTATATGTATTTCAATTGGAAGTTCGATTTGTAGTTTTTTCTTAAGTTTACGGATTATATTGTATGTTATTAACTTTGTTTCTTTTTTGTTATTATTTCAGGTCTGATGCTGTCGAGCCGCGACCCCTTCCTCGGTCTAGGGCGTATCTCCCGGGGATTACATGTGACACACCCGGGCAAGAATTTGAAGACGGTACGGGCCGTCGAGGATGAGAGGGTTTGCGATACTAAGCTCGGACGAGATTCAATTATTTTGAACACCTGACATGCGGTGTTCGATCTCTGCTTTTAAGGGCAAGAGTGCTCGGTCATTGGGGTTTTCTTTTCTCCTTAACTAATTCGGTTGTGTCAGTCCTGAGATTGATATTTTGTTATGAGTTTCTTGAACACAAATAGATTAAAGGTGAGATAGATTTGAGTTTCAGTGTCATAGAACCTTCGATCGACCATGATAGATATTTTTCACTTACAAAATTCTAACTATTGAAACGTAAAAAGCTCATTCTCATGTTGCATTTGTTTGGTTCCAGTAGCAGAACAAGAAATTAGATTTAGGGGGGTTAAAATATATTCAGAGATTTAGGGGGTTAAAATATATTCAGACGTTGGATATAATGGTTTACCGGCCAAATCGATCTTCTTTACTTTGACAACCCAATACGAATATAATTAGAAGAAATTACATCATTCATTCATTTTATCAAACATCTATTTTTCAAATTCGATTTTTCCAATAATGAAGTTTTTTAAAAATATTCATAAATATTAGTACAATTTATTGAAAACAAATTATTTTTTTTGAAAATTTCACTTCAATCAATTCAATGAACTTTATAGTATAAATTACTTTTAGATATATAAAAAATAAAACATTATATTATGATTTATACAATTATACTGAAAACTACAAATTATATTAAACCATAAAATAGATTATACATTGTAAAATAGTCTACCTTAATTAAAATCGAAATTTTATAACAAATCTCAAAATATTATTATAATAATGAAAAATATTTTAGAAATATATTTTTAAGTATAAAATCTAACTATAATCTTTTGTTTTTAATATCAAATAGGCATACTCGCAACTATACACAGATATTTTTATATAGTTCTTAAATTAAGATAATTAATAAAATATAACTCTAGTCTATTAACTTTCTTTTAAGTATCAAATAAATTGATTATACACAAATATTTATATATATCTCTTAAATTAAAATAGTTGATAAAATAAAAAATATTTTATTTAATAATAATTTTAGAAAACAAAGAAAGATAATTATAAAAATAAAAAAAATAAAAACAATTGAGCCACTATCTTTTTTTTAACTTTCCCTTTTTTACTCCCACTATCTATTTATGTTATTTTACTACTATTTATTAAAGTTAATGGAGGTAAAAGTAGGGGGCTAGAGCACCCCCTAACCCCTACGTACCTCCGTTGATGTTTGGTTCTGAAGTTCTAGTATGTTGTTTGTAAATTTCTAACACATGAGATCCGTCTCATGCCATTTGATTAATTAAAGTTTCGTTATGCTTGCCACTCCCCGAGGCCAATGAAGGGGTTGAACCGTCATTCCGGGATTTTCAATCTAATACATTTCCATTATGTTACCTAGCCAAACTCTTAATGTGCAAAAGTCAAACAGTTGTTCTTCGTATGTGGTGGCGGGCGAAGCGTTCTTTATGACAGGTAGAGGGTTACCAGAGAAAAGAGGACAACTTATTTCTCATTTGCATTGCACAAGTTTATATTTATGATTGAAAGTATCAAACACCTCGACTACTAAAAATCTTGACCAAAGGTTGCTCATCCAACCCTGTAGATCAATTGCTTATTCAGTAGTGCGATATGGCTGAAAAATGTAAGCTCCATTTTTTACTAATATCAGTAAAGTATAGGTTGGGGAAAACTCCAAAATTAAGGTTCCAAAAAAAACTTACCTTTATTAAATTTAAGTTTTAGAAATAAGGCACCCTATAAACTATAAGTTATCGCATAACGGTTGAAAATTCAGTTTTGATTGCTCATTGCATGCCCGAACATTATTACTTTTTCTATCCTTCATGTCTCCATTCTAATTGATACGCTTTTTATTTTGAAAATACACTTGCCCATTGTTGTGTTCTATTTCGTGATTCTCGGCTTTAGCCTTCTTTTTTTGGATAATCGAGATCTAACATTAATTTCTGATTTTAAATGGTTGCTCTAGGTTTGGAGTTCCCTTATGGTAAGTTTTTAACTATTACTGCTGAAAGCCCTTGCCGGATGTTTGGCTGCAGATTCCATATCCACGTATGTTGCACTCCCAAAACATATTTCTGATTTGAGATTTCATTCTCATTTATTGTATTCTTTTTATTTATAGGCTGACTTCATTGAGATATGTGTTTGCCAGGGAAGATTTATGCTCATTGAGGTATGCCCTTCTGATTTGTTGTTCTCTTCTCTGGGTTTTCCATCCAATTCTTGCACTACATCAACAAATATTCGTCTTTGATCTCTCTTCGCAATGCAGAAGCCTAACACTTGACATTTGTCTTTAAAGTCATTAACCATTTATCAATAACTAATGCGTATGCGTTTACTATTAAGCTTACGCCCATCCATTCGTTTTAAGCGCCCTTAGACTTGTTACACTCTTCGACAAAACTTGTTGGCTCCATGCTCTATTCGGTTGGACGCCGTTGTAAAACCTTTTCTCATATTTTATTTTCGTAAATTCATCACCATCAATCAGATCTTATCCCTTGAGGGGAGTTCCTTTATTGTCTTGCCCAAAAATTTATCGATTCTCATTGGATAAAGACTCTCTTACGATAAGGTTTACACATAAAGTCAGATAATTTCTTTATCTTGAATGTCGTTAGTTCCTTTAGCGTCTTTCGGGGTTGGTTTTCCTTACGGGTTATATTAAACGGTTTGGGTTATATTTGATAGTCTTGAAGCCAATCAACGTATCTCAACTCTTCTCCCACTAGAGTTATAAGTCATTTACTTTATTTCCTTAACACGCAAGCAAGTAGCAAGAAATGAAGAGTAGTTGTGAGGGGATGACTTTATCAATAACAAGAAACGAGTAGCAATTCAGTTAATGGTTTGAGCTTGGAAGCAACCTACTATCTATTGATAGTCGAGAACATACTGCTTGCTATTGGCTATTTTGCATATCTATTCTATTATTATCGGCATGTAGACATCAGAGGTAGACAATTATCTATATCAAGGTCAGATCATAAGTTCATTCATTTGTTGAACCTTGGGGATAACTATTAACATTGAAGTCAATCACCACACCACCTCTATCATACATACGATATTACATGACCCGAGAGTGCATGGTCAAGACTAACCTAAAACACATAGGTTCTTCATGCATATAATACAATCATAACCTAACTTGCACGAGATCTACAACCAAAACTATTGGTAGTCCTGAGGGGACGATGTCCTCCTAGAATAGTTAATAGTACTAAACAAACGAGTTATCGATCCTAGGAGAGAAAAATAAGCAATTGAGGTGTAAAGCTGATACAACAAGTAGGAAATGAAATCCAAAAGTTATTGGGAAGAGCTAATGGAAAGAATTCCACCTTACCATGAAAACACAAATTGTGAAAAAACAGGACCTCGCTCTACAACAAAAACTTGAGCAAAAAAGAAATGCACCCTCTAAGACTTCGACAACTTTGAATAAGAGAGAAAGAAGACTGCGAATCAGTCCACTCCTTAAGAGAATAAAATGAGATCGAATATAATCGGTTGATCCTCCCAACTAAGAGATCATATGCCCTATATTTTGACTCAATATCACACATAATTGATTTGATTGTATTAAATTAAGCGTTACAACAATTGTATTCTTCAAAATCAAGGGTTTAAAAGTCATTAGTTGTGTTTTAAAATTATGCATGATAGAAATTAAAGAGTTAATTTGTCCATTCCCACTTATAGTTAAGAGTTCTTTATGCAATAACTATATTATTTTATTATTCAACTTTGCTTAGTGAATTTAACTGTCATATTTCCAAATTAAAAACCTTGAGTACTGATATTGTTATGAGTGCTTGATATTAAAAAGGTTTATTAATTCTCATGTTTCTTTTACCTTACCCACTATTTATCTGATGCCGAGAAAGGTTCTTCCATCGACCCTAGGCCACTCAAGAACTGCTTGAAGAAGATGGATCGGATAATGAAATCTATTACAACCCATTTCTAATAAGATACGGATTCCCATATTTATCTGAAGAAGCCAATTTTATTTCTCTTGTCAGCAAACCCAAACCAGAAAAGAAGGTTTGGGATTCTTAGATATTGAGTGTTGATGTTGTGCTATTGTAGGTCATTCTAGCATTTGAGCCCCAATGCAAATTTTATGTGATGTTGATTGTTCCACCGAATCTATCTGCCTTAAAACCTTTGTTCTATCGAATTTTTCAACATAATTCACCTTTTGTGCTATTATTATGAGTGTTTGATATTAAAAATATTTATTAATTCTCATGTTTCTTTTACCTTACCCACTATTTATCTGATGCCGAGAAAGGTTCTTCCATCGACCCTAGGCCACTCAAGCACTGCTTGAAGATGATGGCTCGGATAATGAAATCTATTACAACCCATTTCTAATAAGGTACCCATTCCCATATTTATCTTAAGAAGCCAATTTTATTTCTCTTGTCAGCAAACCCAAACCAGAAAAGAAGGTTTGGGATTCTTAGATGTTGAGTGTCGATGTTGTGTTATTGTAGGCCATTCTAGCATCTGAGCCCCAATGCAAGTCTTATGTGATGTTGATTATTCCACCGAATCTACCTACCTTAAAACCTTTTTTATGTCGAATCTTTCGACACAATTCACCTTCATAACCACCAAACAACTACTTCCATCCTTAACGTCAACCACTCGTATCCACGTACAAGGTTTGGTAGCTACTTCAATTTTTTTGTTTTTTTGTTTTTTTCCCAGCTCAACCTGAATCCGAACATCATGAAATCATGTTTTTATTGATTTTATAGTTAAAAATATGTTTAGGATGGCTTTTTGGTCGAGTTTATTGTATTTTCGTGGTTTTGTAACTTTTGTGGTTAAATTTTACAATTTATGATGATTTCAGGAACATGATGTGATTTTTATGGAGAGGATGCGTTTTTGGGTATGAATATAGACATTGCTAGACACGTTAATATAGTTAGAGTCGTTGCAATTTTGTGTGTATTTGTTTGACTGTGCTGAAATCACTAGATGGCTTAATGTGTCTGCTCTCATTACGATTGTGCTTTATATTAATTTTTATTGTACATAGATTGCCTTCCTAAAGTAGGTTTTTGTTTGCTAGATTATAATGTTGTTTGTTTTTCTAGCGATTATAGTATTAAAACTTAGTTACATTGCGATGAACAATTTTCATGCAACTCATGAATAGAAGTTGCTAGATTACTCATCGAAACTGCGATTTACTAGTAACAACATGTTTGCTAGACATTCCTATTATCTATATAAGACATTGCTAGATACGTTGTGAAATTGATAGATCTATCTATTCTGTTACACATTGCTGCTTTTTAGCTGCCACTACAATAAACTAACTCAAGCTTCTACAATGCATGGTAATATATTTCGAAACCTAAAGTTTGTATTTTCAATTATGGTCACAAAACTACTATTGTTCATTTATCTGAGTTTGAAAATTTGTAAAACCCTTCAAGAGTACGCTGAAAGCAGATAACAAGATCTGGTTAGAGGTAACTACACTGTTAGCTACTCTTGTGGTGCTCACAACAATTGTTTGTTTAACAACGAGCAAGATTGTATTGGTTTGGAAGTATATCTTGATGTCGAGCATCCCAAAAGTATTAATTTTGTTATTGAAGAACAAGTGGTGGATAAACAATATGCATTTAAATGTAAACAGCCTAGCCAACTTTTAGCAGAAGCATCCTACAACCAATGAACGAGTGGGGATAATAGTAATTGTTTACTATATTCAACCCTGAAAAAAGCATCTTGCTACAACTTGATGGGCATAAGCTATCGTGAGTGTTGGCCAATCATTTGCTGAAGGTGCTGCAGGTCTAAGGTTATCTTGGTGTCGATATGCCTTAGAGAGCAGTTTTTCCTTTATTTTACATGCATAATACATTTAGAAATATCACAACTTATTGTGTCAACAAAGATTCTGACGGCTGCAAATTGAGGCTTTATACATCAATTGATTCCAACACCGTTTAATGACCATAAAGAGATTTGTTGACACTCATACATGCGGTCTCGTATTCACAAAAAAAGAGCAGACATTTGACATCAGGTTTGATTGCAGATGAAATTCAAGATTCAATTAGGACCTACCACAGTGTGACAGCGAAAAGTATACACTCCTCTATTAAAAAAGACTACGGTTTAGACATTTCTTATCGTCTATCATGGAATGCTTTAGAAAAATAAAGGAGAGAAGTATTTGGAGATAACAATACTTCTTTTGGTTTGCTAAAAGGATACTTCAAACGACTAAAGAGTCGTGATATTACGACAGACTGCCATTTGGAATTAGCTGTCGGCAACATTTTCCAATGCTGTTTTATAGCTTTCGACGCGTGCCTTCAAGGTTTTCATTCATGCAGACCTTTGTTATACATTGACGGAACCCATCTAAATGGGAAGCATGATAGTGTGTTACTCTCAGCAGTGGCAAAGGATGACAACGACAGTTAGTCTCACTTTTCTTTAACATCTTGCTAGATATGTGTATTTGGAATTTGGTTCATTTTTAGTTGAAACCATATTGCTAGATATGCGTTATTTCAATGAGATTGTTATCTACATTGCAATTTTGGTGCATATGCCAGCCATGCTAGATATGTTGTATTGAGTTTGCTAGATAGGTTGTATATGATGTCTGACACCTTTTGATTTATTGTCATTCATTCGATGTGTGTTACCTTGTCATACGTTTGTAACCGTTCTGTTCATAACCAAAGTAGTACAAACACTATAGCCAAATCTAAATGGCGGGGTTGTTGCAAGTCTATTTCCCGTTGCTTTCAGCAATGTAGGTAATGAAGACTCAGACAACTGGCTTTGGTTTTTGCATGATCCCTGGAAGACACTTATTTCTGGTTATACATGAGCCACGAAAGAATTGCGGAAGAATAATATTTGATCCAATGATGCCGTTAGGGAGGCGTTAACTTTTTACAAATCGCTTGGGGATCTGTGCAAACAGGAGGCTTTCTGCTACCACAGGGATTGCAGTTTGATTTTTGGAGTCTGATCATAACACCAACAACTCACCCAAATGTGAAAGCTACATTGTCCAAAGGGTAAATCTATATGCATCATTAGCCGAGAAGAACTGGCTGCCAAAAAGCTTTAGACTTTTACGGCCCCAACAGTTGCCACCATGTAACTCCCTATTCTTAAGGAGACGTCACCTCTTTCATTCAACCTTTCGAGCTCGTTAAACTCAAATGCAGTACGTACTTATGCTTATTTATTTCAGTTAAATGATCTATGTATTTTATTATATGCTTCAATATTTTATTTAGACTTATATATGACATGTGTTACATTCTTTGGATATGTCATTACTCCTAGGGGTATTTTTGATATTAAATTATTTCAATTGATTTGAAAGAGGGTCATTTTCCTTACCTAAGAAGATGTTTAATATCTAATATAAAGTCACGTCGCGCAAACTTCTAGCCAGGTTTGTATAAAGTTTTTGATTTTTTCATATTCACAAATGGTTTCAATTTACCTTTTCGACTGTAGATAAATTCTTTAACTTTTTCAGTTTGATGTTTGATTTGTGTAACTGTTATACCATTATATTTTATTTGTTTATTAATTTATAATAAAATTTAAAATGATTAAAAAATCAATTTGAACTTTCAAACTTGATATACAATAGATTAATTAAAACTCCGATGGTTCAATGAAAAAGAAACCTATAAACATAAACTATATATCTCACATACAGAAAAATGCACACAAACTAGATAAGCTTATATGAGACGAAGTGAATGGGTTATATAAACTTATGATTGGCCTAGAAAATTCCCCAAACCTTTTCCCCGAACTTTTGAAGTGATTGTGTTTTCAAAATCTCTCCAAGAGGATGGAGCAGCAGTAGATATAACACATAAGAATAGCAAGGAAAGACAAAGAATCCTAAAGAACTATGCATATTCCACTTGTCTGATGATCTAAATGGACTAATAATGACTAAGCTAGTGTAAGTGAAACGTGTCTTTAGTTTTACCATCTCACATTCTAGCTTTAGTTTTATTCATCTACACTAAATTATGAAGAAAAAAAAACTAAAACAGTTTAACAATGATGTTGAAAATGAGAGAGGAGTGCAAACAAAGAGTTGGAACTCTTGGTATCCATATCTAAACAAATCTAAAAACGAGAAATTAATCTAGTTATAAAAAAATACCATATATTTAAAAAAATCATTTGTAGTCTCGAGATTTATGTTTCAGTTCAAGTTGATAGACTAAAAATGTAAAAGGCAGCTCAGAAACACCTAATTAATGGTATGCGCAAAAACTAAAAATAATTTTTTTGAAACATGAAAGACCAATTTAATACAAAAATAATTAAAAACACTATAATGAGATAAATGTAAAATATGGAGACCAATTGTTTTTAGTCCTATAATTGCTTGAAACATGGAAATCTTATGTTTTCTATAAAAGCTTAAAATATAAAACATGTAAATTTGGATATATTAAACTTAGTGAACCTGCTTAAATTACATGTTAAAGAAAATTGAAAAGATGTTAATATATTTATTAAATTTTCAGTTATTGAACAAAGTAACCTCATTTCTATTTTTATTTTCCGCTTTTGATGTTTGTTAACAAATGTTTTTTTAAATAACAATATAATTTAATATATTGTTTTTAAAACATTAAAAAGTTATATAATATAACAAGATCAAACCTAATATTTTAAAGATACAAATTAAATTTGTTATGCGACAAATATAGAAAAAATTAATTTTTTATATAAATATATATACAAATAAAATCAAATTTGTTATGTAAAGTTATTTAAAAAAAACTATTGGAGCAAAATAAAAAATATTTAAAAAATATTTGAGAGGTATTTTTTTCCTTTATGTATTAATACAGTTAGCATATGTTATTAACTTTGGGAGAACTTAATTCTTTTGGTGAAAAAAAGATAAAAACAAAATATTAAATTAACCCTATATTGAAATTGGTGTGGATTATTTTTTACTCAAGGTAATTTGGTCACGTGTTTTGTCGTGTTTCAAAGGTATTTAATGTTTGGGTGTTTTGTAGTGAGAGATTTAAGCTCCCTGGTTGTATTAAATGTTCATTACCCTTATTTATGAAAGTGGTTGGGTATTTAGACCCTTAATTATGGGTCACATGAGCTTTCGGGTCAAACTTATGAAACATGATCGAGTTCAAAAACTCATTAGTTTATTAAGCAGATTAGCAATTAGCTTAGCCAAAAGGTGATTAGTTTTTAGTACTTTTGTCTAGTTTCGATGGTTCAATGTGGCTTTTGTCCGAATTACCCCTGTCCGGTTTCTATAGTAAGTGGTGATAATTTCCGGACTCATCAGTAGCCCCTTTCTTAGGTTTTGTTTGAAGGCCTTTGGTAAGACCTAAAAACTCTTTTTGGGCACTTGTAACATTTCCCGAACTGATTGATCGTTTAATGAAGGATTTATCCGGACTGAAAACTTCTCAGAAGTTCAAAGGTTCTGCCATGGATCGTGGGACACGTGTCATCTTCTGATTTGCCTCACCAGCCGTTTTTCTCCTAGAACGGCGCTCCCACTAATCCCAAAAAGTAACCTCCTCATTTAATTCTCATGACGTCAGCGCCGTCTTCAATCATTACTTTTGTTTTTCGTATTCTCCTAGGTTTTTGGCATCTCTTTTTGTCTTATTAGTACAAATTACTTCATTTTCACTGTTTTACCATCTTCATTACTCTCTCATTCCTTCATCTCAAAACTTCCACCTCTCTTCTCAAAATCTTTTTGGTGTGAGTTTATGTTCACAGCAAGAAACGCACTAGTAAAAGACGGGTGGCTTAATCTTTCGGAGTTAGAAAAAGCACAAAGAGTTGAGCGAGAAAGGCGCATTGCTGCGGGTCTTCCAGTTTCTCCAATCGAAAAGTCTGAAACACCATCTTCAGAGCCTGATCGAGGTTCATCTTCTGCTAGAAGTTCCAAACCCAAGAGGTTATTTCAACCAAGTCTTTGACCCATCGTATCATGCTCCTCGGTTCAGGAGTCACAGCCTACTGTTGAACGGGAAAAAGCCGTTTCAAGCACAAGGAGACCCTCTCCTTTTATAGCCATGGGGTCAGATGTTGAAAACTCCCCGGAAAAAGTTAAACTTCGCAGAACAGGTCGCTTAGTGAAGGGCCAAGCTGTTGTCTCACAGTCTAAGTCCCCGAAAACAGGGGCTTCTAAGTTTGGGGCTAAGACCGTCCACAACAGTGGGGATATTTCATCTCCCAAAAGCGCGCCACATCAGCGCCACATCAGCATAATCCCCAAATAATTCTACAAAAATTCAAACTCCACGCAGTAGTGCATATTTCATCTTTCAGCATACCCCACCATATTTCTCTCTCTTCCACATCATTCTATCATACAATATCCTACTATATATTTTTATTTATCTTTCTTATTATTTACTATATATTTACATTAAAATTATATATATTAAAATAAATAATTTTTTTAAATTAACATAATATATTTTCTTTACAAATAAAAACTATGAAATTGAAATAACTAAAAATATAATACATAATATATAGTATATTTAAAATCAAATTTAAAAATAAAATTGGTTTGATTTCCGAAAAAGCTTCAACTTTTAATAGAATAAATCATTTACAATTTAATAAAATATATTATTGATCACCTAAATTTATTTGTTTAATTTTTATTTACCAAATTACTAAAAAACTTTTAGTGTCTGAATCAAACTAACCAAGTCTCTATTTATAGATCTCAAAAAATTATAAATTATTATATAATTTATTTATTTTTTTAACTTACAAAAATGTTCCGAAAATTGTTTCGGAAATACTTAATAAAAAAAACTTAAAAAATTTCGTTATCCGAATCAAACAAACCAAGTCTCTATTTATAGATCTCAAGAAATTATATGTCATGGTATAATTTATTTATTTTTTTAACTTACAAAAATGTTCCGAAAATTGTTTCAAAAATACTTAATAAAAGAAACTTAAAAAATTTCGTTGCCGAATCAACAAACCAAATCCCTATTTATAGATCTCAAGAAATTATAAATCATGGTATAATTTATTTATCTTTTTAACTTACATAATTGTTCCAAAAATCATTTTGAATATACTAAATAAATAAAAAAATTCAAAAAAAATCGGTATCGGAATCAAACAAACCAAGTCTCTACTCGTAGATATCGAAAAATCAAAAATAATGGTATACTTTTTTAAATTTTTTGATCAAGCATTTCTTTAAAAAAACATTTTTCTAAAAAAATGTACAATTGGAGCATGCCAAATGGCATGCTGCAATTGGGCCTTTGAAAGATGAATTGAGGTTCATCTTTTAAACCCCAATCCATCTTTTTCTCCCAGGGTGTATCAAATACACGCTGCTGTGGGAGATGGAGCGCATATTTCAATTGAAATATGCGCTACTGTGGATAGTCTAACGACAAAGCTATTGAATCAGGGGCATCTATCAAAGTCCCTAGGAATAAATCCTCTGGTCCGGAGGCTACTGGAACAAGCCTTCGAAATGAACCCTCTGGATCTGAGCCCCAGCCGGATACTAGACCAAAAAGAGAAAGCGATGTTCAACCGTCCGGACAGCTCACTGAGCCAACCACCAGCACTCCTCCACCAACGACAACTGACAATCCTTCAATGGTGATGGAAGAGGTGATGGAGGACAACATTGAAGAAGCCCCATTTAAGACTGACATCTTCGGGCAGACATGGGAAGCTGCCACTGATAAAAAGGGCAAGGGTAAAGAGAAGTTGTGTTTGAAACATCCGGACCTGCCGGAATCCCTAGAGGGCAGAGTGGGACCTTGCTTCCACAAGGTGAGCGTAAAGTATCTGCTAGCCATGCAGAACATCAATTATACCTTCATTCATACTGCTGAATCAGGGCGGATCCGGACGAAGTGGGGGATCCCTGAATCGGTCAAAGTGAGGATACCAGTCACTCCGGAGATGCTAATGGACTGCAAGCTGAGTGAGATAGTTATCTACACAGAACTGTTCAATTGGGGGCTCAGATTTCCTTTAGACCCAGAGATCGTCATATATTTTCATCTTATAAAGCTTTGTCCAAGCCAACTGAGTCCCAATGCTTGGTACACCCTCATGGCTTGCATCATGGCATGTAGGCTCTCCGATATACCGCTTCCGATGGAGCAATTTGCTGCTGTGGCCAGCCTTTGCAAGAATCACATCATCCCCTACTACCATTACAACATGGGTGACAATTTTAAGGTGGTGGATGATCTGCTCGAGTCGGAGCAGAATTAGAAGACCCAATTCTTGTTTATTAGTGGAGCTTGGGAAAATGGGAGGAAGATTAAAGCTGGTGTCAACCCAAGCATGCTCACCAACAGATGGAAAAGCATATATTTCATCATGTTTGTTTTTCTTTCCTTGTAAAAAGTCTATTTACTTAATTGCTCTTCTTTTTCTTTGGGTAGTGCTACCAAAGGAGTTCTCCGACTACTTGGATGAGGGGCAGACAACCTGTGCCAAGCTGAACGCCTGGGCTGCTGACAAATGGGGAAATCGTTTCCACAATTGTTTTACTGTCGGCAATTTAGTGAGGTCCCACCTCTGGAACACAACCTGTCGGAGAGACCTGACTTGGGAAGAATTGACCACACCACCTCCTCCGGGTGTCATTCTGCAGATGACAGAGGCGAATGATGGCAAACTGGCCTTGCTTGCCAGGGCTAAAGCTCCAAGTAAGATGAAGGGCAAGAAAGGCAAGAAGAAGCAAGATGCAAATGAGGTTGCTCAAGGTGGTGCTGAGGAAATCATCCCAGCAAATCAGGGAGGACAGGACCAAGGGGGAATTGATGCTGCTCTTCTTCAGGTGGTTGAAGATGAAAGTACCAAAGAGGCAGGTGGACCTCCAAACCCCACAAAGGCTCCCAAGAAGGATCGAAAACGGGGAGTAGATGGTGGAGACATGGAAGCCAAGATGAAGAAAATCTCCAAGGGGGATGAAGTAGCTCTCCGGCCTCCGGAGTCACTTCGTCCGGTTGACCCAACAGACCCCACACAGGTAGAGCAAATCCCAAGTGATCTCCACACCGGAGATGGTACCCGAGGGGATATCAACATTGATGAAGTAGATATCAGTGGCCTTCAAGGGATTGACCTTTACTTTGAAGACTTGAGAAAGACAACTTTGCTGGCCCTTACCTCCCTCCAAGCTCTTCGAATATGGTCACTTTCAATGGTAAGTCTTTTTCTGTTTCAGGGGAGAATGACATGATGACTCACTCCTTGTTGGGCAACATTCAACCGGTGCTCAACCTGGAGAGACAAGTGCGAATTAAATCTACCCTTATCAACACACTCAATGCAGACAAAGAGACTTTATCCAACAACCTCCTTAACGCCAAACAGAGTGTTGAGGCATTAAGGAGAGAGATCGAGGAGTTGAAGAAGGGGAAAGAGGACTTGGCCACCAGCCTGCCCATTTCGGAGGGAGTTAACAAAGAACTCCAATCTAAATAGTATGGCTTGGAAAAAGATCTCTCTACTTCGAAGGAGGAGGTGAAGGCCAAAGACAATGTCATCCAAACCCTAACCAGTGACAAAATTTCGCTCGAAGATGCTATGTCTAGAGTTAACCAGGAGAAAAATTTGATAAAGGAGCAGGAGAAGAAAATCCAAGCCAAGATCGATGCATACACCAACAAGGTGATAAATTCCCAAGAGAAAAGGTATGCTGAAGTCAAATCTGGCATGGTCTTGCTCTTTCATCGAACATTTCCGAAGAGGACGCTCGGAGATTTATGGCGATATGTGGAATATGAATACCTCCCATTCCACACTATGGTTGATGGTGATAGGCCAATTATTCCAGCGGTTATGATTATACCACTGACAAAGATGAAGGGTCCAGAGAGAGCCTTAATGAGGAACCCAAAGACCCCAAGAAGAAACCAGATGAGGCTGGGGCATCTAAGGGAGCCCAGCCTTAAAGTTATAACTATCTTTTATTTTTCTTTAATTCTTTTGTTAGACTAAAGTCCTTGGTTGGCCAAGGAATTTTTGTAACCGTGTTCGACTCTTGTCCGGATAAACCTTTCCTTTTAAAACTTCAAAGTCCTTGGATGGCCAAGGTATTTTACATGTTTTAATATCATTCCCGGGTGTTAGCCGGGCAGTTTTTCCTTATACAATTCTTGCATTGTTTTATGTTTGCCCAATTTTGATGGTTAATGTTTAAATAGCCCCTAGTCATTTTACAAGTATTTTAAGGTGAGAGTGTTTATTAAGCAGATTAGCAATTAGCGTCAAAAGGTGATTAGTTTTTAGTACTTTTGTCCAATTCTGATGGTTCAGTGGGTGGTTTTTGTCCGAATTACCCCTGTCCGGTTTCTACAGTAAGTGGTGATAATTTCCGGACTCATCAGTAGCCACTTTTTTAGGTTTTGTTTGAAGGCCTTTGGTAAGACCTAAAAAATCTTTTTGGGCACTTGTAACATTTCCCGGACTGATTGAGCGTTTAGTGAAGGATTTATCCGGACTGAAAACTTCTCAGAAGTTCAAAGGTTCTACCATGGATCGTGGGACACGTGTCATCTTCTGATTTTCCTCACGAGTTGTTTTTCTCCTAGAACAGCGCTCCCACTAATCCCAAAACATAAACTCCTCATTTAATGCCCATGACGTCAGCGCCGCCTTCAATCATTACTTTTTTCTTTTCGTATTCTCCTAGGTTTTTGGCATCTCTTTTTGTCTCATTAGTATAAATTACTTCATTTTCACTGTTTTACCATCTTCATTACTCTCTCATTCCTTCATCTCAAAACTTTCACCTCTCTTCTCAAAATCCTTTTGGTGTGAGTTTATGTTCACATCAAGAAACACACTAGTAAAAGGCGGGTGGCTTAATCTTTCGGAGTTAGAAAAAGCACAAAGAGTTGAGCGAGAAAGGCGCATTGTTACGGGTCTTCCAGTTTCTCTAATCGACAAGTCTGAAACACCATCTTCAGAGCCTGATCGAGGTTCATCTTCTGCTAGAATTTCCAAACCCAGGAGGTTATTTCAACCAAGTCTTTCACCCATCGTATCAGGCTCCTCGGTTCAGGAGTCACAGCCTACTGTTGAACGAGAAAAAATCATTTCAAGCACAAGGAGACCCTCTCCATTTATACCCATGGGGTCAGATGTTGAAAACTCCCCGGAAAAAGTTAAAATTCGCAGAACATGTCGCTTAGTGAAGGGCCAAGCTGTTGTCTCACAGTCTAAGTCCCCGAAAATAGGGCCTTCTAAGTCTGGGGCTAAAGACAAAGCTATTCAATCAGGGGCATCTATCAGAGTCCATAAGGATAAATCCTCCGGTCCGAAGGCTACTGGAACAAGCCTTCGAAATGAACCCTCCGAATCTGAGCCCCAACCGGACACCAGACCACAAAGAGAAAGCGATGCTCAGCCGTCCGGACAGCTCACTGAGCCAACCACTAGCACTCCTCCACCAACGACAATTGACAATCCTTCAATGGTGATGGAAGAGGTGATGGAGGACAGCATTGAAGAAGCCCCATTTAAGACCGACATCTTCGGGAAGACAGGGGAAGCTGCCACTGATAAAAAGGGCAAGTGTAAAGAGAAGTTGTGTTTGAAACATCCGGACCTGTCGGAGTCCCTAGAGGGCAAAGTGGGACCTTGCTTCCACAACGTGAGCGTAAAGTATCTGCTAGCCATGCAGAACATCAACTATACCTTCATTCATACTGCTGAATTAGGGCGGATCCGGACGAAGTGGGGGATCTCTGAATCTGTCAAAGTGAGGATATCGGTCACTCCTGAGACGCTAATGGACTGCAAGCTGAGTGAGATAGTTATCTACACAGAACTGTTCAATTGGGGGCTCAGATTTCCTTTAGACCCAGAGATAGTCAGATATTTTCATCTTATAAAGCTCTGTCCAAGCCAACTGAGTCCCAATGCTTGGTACACCCTCATGGCTTGCATCATGGCCTGTAGGCTCTCCGATATACCGCTTCCGATGGAGCAATTTGCTGCTGTGGCCAGCCTTTGCAAGAATCACATCATCCCCTACTACCATTACAACATGGGTGACAATTTTAAGGTGGTGGATGATCAGCTCGAATCGGAGAAGAATTAGAAGACCCAATTCTTGTTTATTAGTGGACCGTGGGAAAATGGGAGGAAGATTAAAGCTGGTGTCAACCCAAGCATGCTCACCAACAGATGGAAAAGCATATGTAAATATTTCATCATGTTTGTTTTTCTTTCCTTGTAAAAAGTCTATTTACTTAATTGCTCTTCTTTTTATTGGGTAGTGCTGCCGAAGGAGTTCTCTGACTACTTGGATGAGGGGCAGACAACCTGTGCCAAGCTGAACGTCTGGACTGCTGACAAATGGGGAAATCGTTTCCATAATTGTTTTACTGTCGGAAATTTAGTGAGGTCCCTCCTCTGGAACACAACCTGTCGGAAAGACCTGACTTGGGAAGAATTGACCACACCACCTCCTCTGAGTGTCATTCTGCAGATGACAGAGGTGAATGATGGGAAACTGGCCTTGCCTGCCAGGGCTAAAGCTCCAAGTAAGATGAAGGGTAAGAAAGGCAAGAAGAAGAAAGATGCAAATGAGGTTGCTCAAGGTGGTGCTGAGGAAATCATCCCAGCAAATCAGGGAGGACAGGACCAAGGGGGAATCGATGATGCTCTTCTTCAAGTAGTTGAAGATGAAAGTACCAAAGAGGCAGGTGGACCTCCAAACCCCTCAAAGGCTCCCAAGAAGGATCGAAAACGGGGAGTAGATGGTGGAGACATGGATTTTGGTGTGAATTAAAGTAGTAACGAGTGAATTCAGAACAGAGAGTTTGCAATGGAAAAATCAAGTAGTGAAAAGTACTTCTGAATATTTCATAGGTCAAAATAACCTTTTCAGCCTCTTTAAATAGGCAGGGCGAGTTAGTTAAAGAAACGGTTACATATTGTCATATTTGCAATCTAACCCCTATATTTCTCCTAAAGTCTAATTTTATCCCATATTTACAAGAATTATTACTCTAATCCCTAACATTTACATATTAGTCCCTAAGGAATATCCTTCCTTATCAGTAGCCCCCCTAGTTCTTATATAGATATTTATAAGAACTATTAGATCATCGAATCCTTCCTCGAATTAACTTAATTTTATCATTCCTCGGATTCTTCATTCCTCGGATTCTTTCTCGTATCAAAACCAATTTTATCACTTTATGACTTTGTTGTGACTAAACTCAATGGTTTACGATTTCTCTTTGACTTTAACTCAGCTTCGAATCTGACTTCTCGTAGCATAGCTTTATTTCTTCTTCGAATATTACCAGTTCAAACATGGTTTAATAGCACTTCGAAATTTCTAATCCCTACCTAGGGGATTGATTAGACCCCTGACAGTAGACCTGTGACATCACATATTTCCCTTTTCGTTTCATATTCTGGCCAATGAAAACAACTTGCTTTTTCTACCCTTTCACATTCTCGACGTCCCTCTTCATTCTATAAATACCCAGCTACTCACTCCTTAAACACTTTTTAGTGAAACCGTCTCTTGAACCATCTTCAACCTGTTCATCAGATCTTCAACCTGTTCATCAGATCTTCAACCTGTTCATCAGATCTTCAACCTGTTCATCTTCTTTTGTTTATCTTCAACCTTCTCATCTTTTCTTGTCTCACCAAGCAACCTCTCATTCCAAAAACCATTGTATGAGAAGATACCCTAGATACAATAGATTTAAACCCAGAAGACCAGTAAGATCAAAGAAAAATATTTTTCCTGGTCCTGGTTCCAGTAACCAAGTATTTGGGGCCTACGATTATCTTTGTATTTCTCGAAGAGCCAAAGAATACAAAGCTGCTGGGTTGATCTATAACGGTCCTCACTCTTCCTGCACCACTTTTAAATATGGCAACTTTAATCCAAACCTTGCCACTTCGTCTTCACCTCTAGCTTCTAACCCAGAAAGTAGCTCAACGACCTCTTCTTTCCAAAATCCAACCAAACCTTCAATACTAAGACCTCATCGGAAACCTAGAATAGTTACTTTAGACAAACCACCCACTTATAACAAATCACAACTCAAATCACCTGTCCTTCAATTCGAAGAGGCAAAAAGCCCTCAAACCAAAACACTTCCTCCTCAATTCGAGGCTATTAGAGCTAAACGTTCCAAAAAATCATCTTTCTTAGTAATGGGTGAAGAAACAAAAACCTCTTCCACTCCTCAACACTCTCCTCCTCCCCCACAAGAAGTGGATGATACTACACCAGAGTGTAGTCAGCCAATTCCTGTGACTCAACAAGAAACCCAAATTCGAAGTCACTCCGAGGAAGATCACAAAAAGGATGATTCAGAAGCTACTGAATCCGATGCCGAGGAGGAATCCGAGGCTGAAGGCGTAGCTCCTCCAAAGAAGCCCCGAGGGAAAAGAAGTCTCATTACATTGCCTGAGAACGTTGCCTCATTAGTTCAGGAAAATCTCAAGCCTCTTTCTGCTTGGTACATTCTTGCCCTGAAGAATGTACCCTACAGCTACTACCTCGAATCGGAGAAGGAGCACCTCAGAAAGCTATGGGGGTTAACTGATAATATGACACTTCGGCTACCAGTGGAAGGAGAGACACCCTTGAACTGCCAAAAAGATGAGCTGGTTGTGTACCCTGAACTCTTTAACTGGGGACTTCGGTTTCCCCTGGATCCGATGATCGTAAAATTCTTCGAAATCCACAGACTGTGCCCAACCCAGGTTACTCCGAACTTGCTCTTCACTTTATTTTCAGCAATCATGGTATCAAGACTTGGAGGTATTCCCCTCGAAATCGAGGACTTCATCTCAGTAACCAAAGTGTCAAATGGCCCAGTTTTGCCTTTTTATTACTTAACTCTTGAAGATGACTTAAAAATTATCGACGACCTCCTCGAAGCCGATAAGTTCTGGAAACAAAGGTTCGTCTTTCTGTCAGGTGCCTGGGAAAATGGCAAAGAGATTTCCGATGCCAATCCTTCCAAACTCACCCTTACCTGGAGAGACAGTAGTAAGTGATACCTTCCTTTGCTTATTTAGTTGTTTTTGATTCAAACTACTTATATAACTATTTTTCTCTCTTTAGAAATTCCGAGGCGGTTTAAGGGTCGTCGAAAAGAAGCCAAGCTTATCTTCCAAAAGATGGCAGAGTGGGCTGAAAAGGCTTGGGGAAATGGCTTCCATTCAGCATTTGATCCTATTAACTTTGTTAATAGCCATCTTTGGCGAATATCACTAGGGGCTGACTTCCCTGAAGATCCGATGACGCCACCAGATCCTCTTCTAGTAGTTCAAAGGATTCTTGCACCAGATGGAAAGTGCTATCTCCCACTTCGGAATCGGAGTGACAGCCATCTTCCTTTGAAGAAAAAAGGAAAGAAGAAAAACACCACCAGCAAAACTAAACCTCCCCCTACTTCGAAGAGTGTAAGGAAGAGAAAAACGTCTGCACCTTCGCTTCCCACCATATCCGAAGAAGACCAGCCCATCCTGAAAAAGACAAAGAAAAAACAAACTTCTCCAAAAAAGAAAGATAATAAGTCTAACAAGCCCAATGAAAAGAATGAGGCTGATCTCTTAGAGGATGTGCTAGCTTCCGAGGCACGAGGTAAAACTTTTGTCGAGGTGAATCCTGAGGGAGGTATAATCCTTGGAGACAAACAAATAGATGACTATCTAAACCTCGATGACTTCAACTCAAGTGGAGATTTTGTACTTCCTGGTTCTCAACATGCCAACGTTGCTCCTCCAATTTCTACCGATGCTGCTACAACTTCCACATCGAATCCTTTTGCTCCCATTCATCAGCCAGAGAAATCTGATGAGGTAATTTCAATTCTTCAACCTTTCCCCAATCTAATTTCTGCAGTCACCAAATTATACGAAGAGGTGAGCAAATCTCAAACCCAACTGGAGCGTCTTGCCCAAGAGCTAGCTAGGAGTAGAAAAGAAACAGAGTCTGAAAGGACTTCTAAAAATGAAGCACTCCAAAAATTTGAAGCTGAGAAAGAACAGCTTCTTAAAAAGCACAAGGAGGAAGTCGAAGCTCTTAAAACTACTCATCTGGAAGCTCTTAAAAGTCTAAAGGCCGAACATTCTACTGCTATTTCCGATGCGACAGAGCTTATCAAAGAGACTAAAGAGAAATTGGAAAAAAGCCAGACTGAAATTACTACACTTCGAGCAGGATTCGAAGAGGAAAAGGAAGCTGCAGTTAAAGAGGCGAAAAACAAAGTTAGCTCTGTGATGCTTGAAGGCATGAAGAAAACTCAAATTGATACATCCATTCAGATCCTTCGAGAAGTTCATGCTGCTTGTCCAAGGCTAGACTTATCAAACCTTTGGAAACGAGTTCCAGAAGAACAACGCCCAAAAGAAGCTTTCAAAGCTCCACCAAGCTCCTCCTCCGAAGAGGCGTCATCGGAAGATGAAGAACAAGAAAATGATGCTTGATAGACCAAGTAGTTTGCTTTTGTTTTTTGTGTATGTGACTAAGTACTTCAGTTCTTTTTTGTAAACTTCGTATGTTATCCCACGAACAAACTACTTATCTTTTTTTATCTTAAATTTTCTGGTACACTTGTTTGAGCTGATTATTATTAATCATGGAAGCACTCATAAGTCGTGGCACTTCGAAAATTAGATGCACTCATAAGACGTGGCACCTCGAAAAATAGATGCACTCATAAGACGTGGCACCTCGAAAAATAGATGCACTCATAAGACGTGGCACCTCGAAAAATAGATGCACTCATAAGACGTGGCACCTCGAAAAATTTGGTTGTTTCTTCAAAGCTTTCGCTTCGGAAAATTATTCTTGGTCAACTTCCAAAGATGATCAATCTTTGCCAAATTACCAAAATAATAAATCACACATCATAACAAACAACCAATGGCCAAAAGAAATTTTATTAAAAAATTCAATATCAATCAGACACCTCGTTAAAACCTTTCTGGGCCAACAGATAAGGAAAGAGTATGTCTGTTTTACAAAAATTCGAAGTTCAGTTTTACTCACAGTACAATTTCAAGTGCTCTATGTTCCAAGGGTGCTTGAGCATCCTCCCTTCTCGATCTGATAACCTGTAGGAACCTGGTTTGACTCTCATTGTAACTTTGTAAGGACCTTCCCAATTCGGGGCCAATTTTCCGAGGTGTTTATCCTTGGTGTGAAGAAACACTTTTCGCAATACTAGATCGCCAATTTTGAATTCCCTTCTCTTAACTTTGGCATCGTACCTGCTTCTCATTAACGTTTGATAATGGATCACATTTAAATGTGCCTTGACCCTTTTTTCTTCCAACAAATCAAGTTCCACTCTTCTGGCCTCATCGTTATCTGCATCGGAATATCGTAATAGTCTGTAAGAAGGTAGTGTAGATTCAGCAGGGCACACAGCATCCATCCCATATACTAGAGAAAAAGGAGTCTCTTTTGTAGCCTCTCTAGGGGTTGTCCTATATGCCCATAATACTTCTTGAAGAAAATTTGGCCACTTCCCTGCTGCTCCAGCCAAATTTTTCTTTAAACCATCCAAGATAGATCTATTTGTTACTTCCACTTGTCCATTTGCCTGAGGATGAAAAGGAGTGGAAAAACATTGCTGTATCCCTTTCGAAGAGCAAAAAGAGTCCATTTCCTTGTTATTAAATTGAGGACCATTATCAGTTGTTATTTTTCGAGGTACTCCAAAACGGTAGCAAATATTGCTTTGAATAAACTTGATTACATCCTTAGCTTTTGTCCCAGCTAAGGGTTCTGCTTCTGCCCACTTCGAAAAATAATCAACCGCAACAATAATCATTTGTCTTCCACCAGAAGCCATAGGTAATGGTCCCACCAAATCAATGCCCCACCTATCAAAAGGAACCGCCTCTGAAATTGTCATTAGTGGTACTGCTGGTTTGTGTATTAAATTTGCATACCTTTGGCAAGTCTTATGAGTGCATCTATTTTTCGAGGTGCCACGTCTTATGAGTGCATCTATTTTTCGAGGTGCCACGTCTTATGAGTGCATCTAATTTTCGAAGTGCCACGACTTATGAGTGCTTCCATGATTAATAATAATCAGCTCAAACAAGTGTACCAGAAAATTTAAGATAAAAAAAGATAAGTAGTTTGTTCGTGGGATAACATACGAAGTTTACAAAAAAGAACTGAAGTACTTAGTCACATACACAAAAAACAAAAGCAAACTACTTGGTCTATCAAGCATCATTTTCTTGTTCTTCATCTTCCGATGACGCCTCTTCGGAGGAGGAGCTTGGTGGAGCTTCGAAAGCTTCTTTTGGGCGTTGTTCTTCTGGAACTCGTTTCCAAAGGTTTGATAAGTCTAGCCTTGGACAAGCAGCATGAACTTCTCGAAGGATCTGAATGGATGTATCAATTTGAGTTTTCTTCATGCCTTCAAGCATCACAGAGCTAACTTTGTTTTTCGCCTCTTTAACTGCAGCTTCCTTTTCCTCTTCGAATCCTGCTCGAAGTGTAGTAATTTCAGTCTGGCTTTTTTCCAATTTCTCTTTAGTCTCTTTGATAAGCTCTGTCGCATCGGAAATAGCAGTAGAATGTTCGGCCTTTAGACTTTTAAGAGCTTCCAGATGAGTAGTTTTAAGAGCTTCGACTTCCTCCTTGTGCTTTTTAAGAAGCTGTTCTTTCTCAGCTTCAAATTTTTGGAGTGCTTCATTTTTAGAAGTCCTTTCAGACTCTGTTTCTTTTCTACTCCTAGCTAGCTCTTGGGCAAGACGCTCCAGTTGGGTTTGAGATTTGCTCACCTCTTCGTATAATTTGGTGACTGCAGAAATTAGATTGGGGAAAGGTTGAAGAATTGAAATTACCTCATCAGATTTCTCTGGCTGATGAATGGGAGCAAAAGGATTCGATGTGGAAGTTGTAGCAGCATCGGTAGAAATTGGAGGAGCAACGTTGGCATGTTGAGAACCAGGAAGTACAAAATCTCCACTTGAGTTGAAGTCATCGAGGTTTAGATAGTCATCTATTTGTTTGTCTCCAAGGATTATACCTCCCTCAGGATTCACCTCGACAAAAGTTTTACCTCGTGCCTCGGAAGCTAGCACATCCTCTAAGAGATCAGCCTCATTCTTTTCATTGGGCTTGTTAGACTTATTATCTTTCTTTTTTGGAGAAGTTTGTTTTTTCTTTGTCTTTTTCAGGATGGGCTGGTCTTCTTCGGATATGGTGGGAAGCGAAGGTGCAGACGTTTTTCTCTTCCTTACACTCTTCGAAGTAGGGGGAGGTTTAGTTTTGCTGGTGGTGTTTTTCTTCTTTCCTTTTTTCTTCAAAGGAAGATGGCTGTCACTCCGATTCCGAAGTGGGAGATAGCACTTTCCATCTGGTGCAAGAATCCTTTGAACTACTAGAAGAGGATCTGGTGGCGTCATCGGATCTTCAGGGAAGTCAGCCCCTAGTGATATTCGCCAAAGATGGCTATTAACAAAGTTAATAGGATCAAATGCTGAATGGAAGCCATTTCCCCAAGCCTTTTCAGCCCACTCTGCCATCTTTTGGAAGATAAGCTTGGCTTCTTTTCGACGACCCTTAAACCGCCTCGGAATTTCTAAAGAGAGAAAAATAGTTATATAAGTAGTTTGAATCAAAAACAACTAAATAAGCAAAGGAAGGTATCACTTACTACTGTCTCTCCAGGTAAGGGTGAGTTTGGAAGGATTGGCATCGGAAATCTCTTTGCCATTTTCCCAGGCACCTGACAGAAAGACGAACCTTTGTTTCCAGAACTTATCGGCTTCGAGGAGGTCGTCGATAATTTTTAAGTCATCTTCAAGAGTTAAGTAATAAAAAGGCAAAACTGGGCCATTTGACACTTTGGTTACTGAGATGAAGTCCTCGATTTCGAGGGGAATACCTCCAAGTCTTGATACCATGATTGCTGAAAATAAAGTGAAGAGCAAGTTCGGAGTAACCTGGGTTGGGCACAGTCTGTGGATTTCGAAGAATTTTACGATCATCGGATCCAGGGGAAACCGAAGTCCCCAGTTAAAGAGTTCAGGGTACACAACCAGCTCATCTTTTTGGCAGTTCAAGGGTGTCTCTCCTTCCACTGGTAGCCGAAGTGTCATATTATCAGTTAACCCCCATAGCTTTCTGAGGTGCTCCTTCTCCGATTCGAGGTAGTAGCTGTAGGGTACATTCTTCAGGGCAAGAATGTACCAAGCAGAAAGAGGCTTGAGATTTTCCTGAACTAATGAGGCAACGTTCTCAGGCAATGTAATGAGACTTCTTTTCCCTCGGGGCTTCTTTGGAGGAGCTACGCCTTCAGCCTCGGATTCCTCCTCGGCATCGGATTCAGTAGCTTCTGAATCATCCTTTTTGTGATCTTCCTCGGAGTGACTTCGAATTTGGGTTTCTTGTTGAGTCACAGGAATTGGCTGACTACACTCTGGTGTAGTATCATCCACTTCTTGTGGGGGAGGAGGAGAGTGTTGAGGAGTGGAAGAGGTTTTTGTTTCTTCACCCATTACTAAGAAAGATGATTTTTTGGAACGTTTAGCTCTAATAGCCTCGAATTGAGGAGGAAGTGTTTTGGTTTGAGGGCTTTTTGCCTCTTCGAATTGAAGGACAGGTGATTTGAGTTGTGATTTGTTATAAGTGGGTGGTTTGTCTAAAGTAACTATTCTAGGTTTCCGATGAGGTCTTAGTATTGAAGGTTTGGTTGGATTTTGGAAAGAAGAGGTCGTTGAGCTACTTTCTGGGTTAGAAGCTAGAGGTGAAGACGAAGTGGCAAGGTTTGGATTAAAGTTGCCATATTTAAAAGTGGTGCAGGAAGAGTGAGGACCGTTATAGATCAACCCAGCAGCTTTGTATTCTTTGGCTCTTCGAGAAATACAAAGATAATCGTAGGCCCCAAATACTTGGTTACTGGAACCAGGACCAGGAAAAATATTTTTCTTTGATCTTACTGGTCTTCTGGGTTTAAATCTATTGTATCTAGGGTATCTTCTCATACAATGGTTTTTGGAATGAGAGGTTGCTTGGTGAGACAAGAAAAGATGAGAAGGTTGAAGATAAACAAAAGAAGATGAACAGGTTGAAGATCTGATGAACAGGTTGAAGATCTGATGAACAGGTTGAAGATCTGATGAACAGGTTGAAGATGGTTCAAGAGACGGTTTCACTAAAAAGTGTTTAAGGAGTGAGTAGCTGGGTATTTATAGAATGAAGAGGGACGTCGAGAATGTGAAAGGGTAGAAAAAGCAAGTTGTTTTCATTGGCCAGAATATGAAACGAAAAGGGAAATATGTGATGTCACAGGTCTACTGTCAGGGGTCTAATCAATCCCCTAGGTAGGGATTAGAAATTTCGAAGTGCTATTAAACCATGTTTGAACTGGTAATATTCGAAGAAGAAATAAAGCTATGCTACGAGAAGTCAGATTCGAAGCTGAGTTAAAGTCAAAGAGAAATCGTAAACCATTGAGTTTAGTCACAACAAAGTCATAAAGTGATAAAATTGGTTTTGATACGAGAAAGAATCCGAGGAATGAAGAATCCGAGGAATGATAAAATTAAGTTAATTCGAGGAAGGATTCGATGATCTAATAGTTCTTATAAATATCTATATAAGAACTAGGGGGGCTACTGATAAGGAAGGATATTCCTTAGGGACTAATATGTAAATGTTAGGGATTAGAGTAATAATTCTTGTAAATATGGGATAAAATTAGACTTTAGGAGAAATATAGGGGTTAGATTGCAAATATGACAATATGTAACCGTTTCTTTAACTAACTCGCCCTGCCTATTTAAAGAGGCTGAAAAGGTTATTTTGACCTATGAAATATTCAGAAGTACTTTTCACTACTTGATTTTTCCATTGCAAACTCTCTGTTCTGAATTCACTCGTTACTACTTTAATTCACACCAAATTCCAATTTTTCGAGCTTCAAATAACGTTTCTCAGCATCAACCAAACTTTTGCTGACATAGTAAACAGGCTTCGAAATTTTAGTATCCTCGCTGATCAAAACTGCACTTACCGCATAATCCGATACTGCTATATACAAAAACAACTGTTCACCCTTTCGAGGCTTCGATAATATTTCAGGAGAGGATAAGAGATTTTTGATCTTCAGAAAGGCTTCTTCACAATCCGAAGTCCACTCAAAATTATTAGGCCTTCGCAGCACCTGGAAAAAAGGCAAGCACTTATCTGAAAAACGAGAAATGAATCTGTTCAGGGCTGCTAACCTGCCTGTTAATACTTGCACTTCTTTGATATTCCGAGGTGAAGACATCGATATCAAAGCCTTCAACTGTTCTGGGTCCACCTCAATTCCTCTTTCACTAATCATATACCCCAAAAATTTGCCAGATCGGACTCCAAATGTGCATTTTTCTGGATTCAACTTCAATTGAATGGCTCTAAGATTCAAAAACGTTTCTTCCAAATCATCAATATGTTCATCATCACCTTTGCTTTTAACAAGCATGTCATCGATGTATACTTCAATATTTCTCCCAATCTGTGAAGCAAACGCCTTATTCATCAGCCTCTGATATGTTGATCCAGCATTTTTCAACCCAAAAGGCATTACTTTATAGCAATGCAAACCTCTATCAGTAATAAAAGTCGTGCTTTCTTCATCATCTGGATTCATTTGAATTCGATTATACCCCGAAAATGCATCCATGAAAGTCAGAATTTTATTTCCCGAAGTGGAATCCACTAACTGATCTATCCGAGGCACCGGAAAAGGATCTTTTGGACAGGCTCTATTCAAATCTGTGAAGTCCACACACATTCGCCATTTTCCATTCTTCTTTTTTACTACCACCGGATTAGCCGTCCACCTCGGATAATTGGCCTCCCTAATATGTCCCATCTTGTATAACCGATCCACCTCGGCAACTATGGCCTCAGATTTCTCCAATGAGAAGGCTCTTCTTTTTTGGATAACTGGTTTGACCTTCGGATCAACCGCTAGGCTATGACATATAATGTTACTTGGGACCCCTACTACGTCTTCAGACCTCCATGCAAATACATCCAAATTTTCAGACAAAAAAGTCAACAATTTTTCTCGCATCGACAAAGATAATAGGGTGCCAATTCGAAGTGCCCTTCCATTATCGAAAATGTATTCTTCAATTTCTTCATTAACCACTACAGAACTCGGGGTTGACCTTGGATCATCAATTCCCTCGTCTGTTTCACCACAAGACAACCCCCCAAACTGCTAACTTTCCATGAGATCATCAGAACCTTTACCACGTAACCTAAATGCAGCAGCATAACATTCTCTTGCCACCTTTTGGTCACTTCGGACTACACCAACTCTGTCCTCGACCACATACTTCAGACACTGATGAACTGTAGAAACTACAGCATACATTTTGGCCAACCATGATCTCCCAAGAATAGCGTTGTAACTTGATGGACAGTCCACCACCACAAAAAGTACCTGCACTTTCTTCTTGAAAGGCCCTTTCCCCAAAGAAATTTCACCTTCGAATTCACCTATCACAATTGCTAATGCGCCAGTAAACCCAATGATAGTCCTCTCAGACTTTTCTATTCGAGGTGGAGCTGTCAACCTATCATATGTTGATTTAAAAAGCACATTGGCAGAGCTTCCTGTATCGATTAATACTCGTCGAATTTCCACACCACAAACCTCTGCTCCAATGACCACCGCATCCTCATGTGGCCCTGTAATGCCCCTCAAATCATCTCCATCGAATATTATAAAGGGTACATCCTTTCTGCTGCCTAGATGTGCCGATGCACCTCCCTCAATTTGTCGTGTTAAATTTACTATATGCCTCTTCCTCGAATTATTGGTGTTGTTGGTCATCGAATCCCCTCCAAATATTGTTAATGATTCGAAAAAGGCACACAGATCTCGAACACGTCCCTGACGCATCGGCTCATCTATCGACATTAACAAAAGTCGACTGGGGTCTGGTTCGACATATTCCGAGGCTACATCGAAACCATCCGCCTCACCTGCGACATCTAAAATCATTAACGCAGTTTCCTGCTTAGAATTAGGATTACCTCCTTTGGGAGCTGTTGCCTTGGCATTCTTCCTGACATACTCCAACAGCTTTCCATTTTCGATCAGAACTTGCATCTCCTTCTTCAGAGCAATGCAATCATTTGTATCATGGCCGATGTCCTCATGATACCTACAAAATTTATTATTGCGCTCCTCTCTCGGCCTGTTGATAGCTGGTGGCTTTCTAAAATTGATTGTTCCTTTTGTTTTTTCATATATTGAGGCCACACTCTCAGTTAAATCTGCATAGTAATCCGGCCTCACCCACACATTCGACCTGGACCTATACTGCTGCTGATTGTTAGAATTATGTTGATTATATCCCCCCTGATACGAATTTGAAGTTCCTCGGTTAGAAACATTTTGGTTGTTCTTCGGACGCGAGGGATTGTTGTTTGAGACGTTAGATTGTCCACTTCCTTTTTGAACAATACCAGCACCTCCTCGAACCCTTGTTGATTCTTCAACCTTAATCTGGTCCTCCACCTGAGCCATAAGAGCTCCAAATGTTAACGCTCTGCGCCTTGTAGTCTCATCGGCTAAATCCCCAGGCAACAGCCCCTGCCTGAACGCTGCCATAGCTACACTTTCCTCACAATCATCCAACTCAGCCTTTGTTGACACAAACCTCTTGGTATAATCCTTCAGCTTCTCTCCTACAGCCTGCTTACACTGTATTATCGTGTCTCCATTGGCTCTCATCTCCTTGCTTCCCACAAATTGCCTGCGAAAAGCAGTGTAAAAACTTCTGAAATTTGCAATCGATTCCTTAGGAATCTTATTAAACCATTTTAGCGCAGTTCCCTTAAACGTTTGAGAAAAGGCTCTACACACCAATCTATCATCATCTTCAAAATTAGTCATGTAGTTCTTAAATTGTTCGATGTGGTCATCGGGATCTTGAGTCCCATCAAACTTTTCAACTTTAGAAATATCAAAACGCCTCGGTAATGGCACTGATCTGATCTCCTTCACCAATGGTGAGTCCCTCCAATCAACCCCCTGGACATACTGGTCCTCATTTCTCATTCCCACAGTTGCATACAAGCTGGACTCACCTTCATACCTCCGAGGCGAACACCTTCGAGGCGAGTATTTCCGAGGTGAATATACTCGCCTTTCCTTCTTTTTCCTTCCTTCCCTGTACATTTTAGATGGCCGGAGCTCACGCTCTGCCCCTCCTGAACGGCCTCGAGAACGCTCATACCTCGGTGTTTCATCAGATTCAGAATCTTCAAAATCCTCCTCATCACTAAAATTTTCATACAGTCGCCTTTGCAGCTTTTCCTTCCTCTTCTTTATCCCGCTATACTCTTTTTTTTGTTCAGAATGTGCCCTACGCTGCTCATAATGATCATCAGCTTCGTCCATCGACTGATCAGGCTGATCATTACGATCGCTACCTGCTATCTTAGATCTAAGTCTAGCACCGTCATTATTATCTCCCTTCTTTTTTACCAATTCGTCAAGCTCAGCCACCTTCCTAATCATTTCATTCATTTTTCCCTCAAAGTCAAAATGAACAGGTTGAATTGGAACAAATTTACCTGCCTCTTGCAGATCAGATTTCAGCGTTTCCATCGCCTTGCGAACGGATGGATTGTCACCTTCCTCCGGATTCATCTCCAAATAGCAAAAAATCAAACGAAATATGAAAATTCGAAAGAAAAACCTTTAAAAACGAGAACTCGAACGTCGATTTTTGATCTGTTGATCAAGGTATCCTCGATCCCCTCCTTCTAGCGCCAATTTGGTGTGAATTAAAGTAGTAACGAGTGAATTCAGAACAGAGAGTTTGCAATGGAAAAATCAAGTAGTGAAAAGTACTTCTGAATATTTCATAGGTCAAAATAACCTTTTCAGCCTCTTTAAATAGGCAGGGCGAGTTAGTTAAAGAAACGGTTACATATTGTCATATTTGCAATCTAACCCCTATATTTCTCCTAAAGTCTAATTTTATCCCATATTTACAAGAATTATTACTCTAATCCCTAACATTTACATATTAGTCCCTAAGGAATATCCTTCCTTATCAGATTTAAACAAGGTTTTGGGGGAGGATAAGTGTTTTTTTAATTTCATCGAAAGCCTGGTCGCACTGTGGAGACCAGTTGAATTCTTTTGCACCTTTTAAAGTTTGGAAAAACGGGGCACACTTATCTGAAGACCTTGAGACAAAACGGTTTAGAGCAGCAAACCACTCTGTCAATCTTTGTACTTCTTTAATATTCTGAGGAGGCTCCATCTGGAATAAAGCACTAAGCTAGTCTAGATCAGGCTGTATCCCTTTCTCACTTATCACATACCCCAAAAACGTGCCTGACTGCACTCCGAAAACACACTTCTCTGGATTCAACTTTAAATTAACTTTTACCAAGTTGGCAAAAGTTTCTTGCAGATCTGCCAAGTGTAGCTCTTCTTCCAGACTCTTTACCATCATGTCATCAATGTAAACTTCCATGTTTCTTCCAATCTGATCAGCGAAAGCTTTGTTCACCAACCTCTGATAAGTAGCCCCAACATTCTTTAAACCAAAAGGCATCACCTTATAACAATAAAGGCCCATATTAGTAACAAAAGTAGTGTGTTCTTGATCCTTCAGATCTACTTGAATCTGATTATACCCGGAGAAGGCATCCATAAAGGACAACAACTTGTTCCCAGATGTGGAGTCCACTAACTGATCGATCTGAGGGACCGGATATAGGCATTTTGGGCAAGCCCTATTAAGGTCTGTAAAGTCGATGCACATTCACCACCTCCCATTTTTCTTTTTTACAAACACCGCCCCATCTTAGTAAGTCGGTCAACCTCTTGAACTATGACATCAGCTTTATCCTTAGAAAAAGTTTTTCTCTTTTGTACAAAAGGTGTTATATCTCTTCGGATGGATAGTTGGTGTGATATAACATCTGCTGGTACTCCGGTTACATCAGCATTGCACCAGGAAAAAACATGCTGATGGTTTGTTAAAAAAGATAGTATTTTACTCTTCAGTTATGATGTCATCTTGGATCCAATCTAGACGTTTCTTCCTTCAGCCAGAGAGTGAGTTTCAACCTCTTCAATTGGTATTAAAACACCAGGGGTCTCTCTGGGGTCATCAATTTCACCCTCTCCCCCAGAGGGCCCCTCCAACTGCTAATCCTCACTGATCCAAACTGCCCCGAAAGTTGGAGGGGTCATTGTTGTTGCATAACACTCCCTT
This sequence comes from Limnanthes douglasii subsp. nivea, assembly GCA_036936605.1. Taxonomy (NCBI): domain Eukaryota; kingdom Viridiplantae; phylum Streptophyta; class Magnoliopsida; order Brassicales; family Limnanthaceae; genus Limnanthes; species Limnanthes douglasii. Next base: position 129,581,319 of record JAUPFV010000004.1, read on the forward strand.
GCTATTTTTTTACTGCTTTAGACAACTCCCACTTGTCCTTACACAGCGTATTTTAAACATTGGTGGATTGTTTAAGCCACAGCATGCATCTTGGAGAGCCAAGAACTTCCGAAAATGGCATTGTAGCATGTGGGACAATCCACCACAATGAAAAGTACTCTGACCATCTTCTAAAAGGGCCCTTTCCCAACAAAACCTCCTCTTCAAACTCCCCGATTACGTCCGCTGAGCTTCGAGTGAAACCCACAGTCATGGTGTCCCCCCTAAATATGGTAAGTGACTCAAAAAAGCTAATGAGCCCGGACACCATCTTGCTGGATTCTGTGATAACGCCCACCTTATTCCGGGCTGGATCAGGATCCAAATACTCTGATTCCACATTGAATCTTTCAATTATCACCATAGCCCCATCCGGAGCCGATGTCCCTGCGTTGTTTGTTGGGCCAGTCCGATGGCCATTATCAGGCCTATTTCCACCTCTTCTTTTAACATAAGCACCCAATTTTCCTCTTTCAATCAAGTTTTGCACCTCTTGTTTCAAAGCGATGCAGTTTTCTGTGTTATGACCAATATCATGATGATATTGGCAGAAACAATTATTACGACTTTCCCTGGGAGATTGAAGCACAGTTAGCTTCTTGAAATGTACTTCATCTTTTGTTTTATCATAGATGTTTGCCACATTCTCTTTTAACTCGGCAAACCACTCCGGTTGAACCCAAGGCCCTCGCTTATTTCTGGATTGTTGGCTCTGAGCTGGTGCTGGGTGGGATTGAGCCTTGGCCCTGCTGGGACCCTATCCGGCTTCCTTAGCCTTGTACCCAGACTGATTCTGGTTTTGATTTGGTGCAGCTGGGGCCAATCTCACTTGCCTATGCACCCTGGTCTTCTTTGTTTCATCTACATTGATTTGTTTTCCTACCTGATTTAGTAAACCGCCCCACATCATGGCTTTCTTTCTGGTTACGGAATCAGCCAAATTACCAGGGTTCAAACCCTGCCTTAGAGAAGCTATTGCTACTTGTTCAAAGCAATCAGCTAATCCATTCTTGGTGTTCACAAAGCGACTTATATATTCTTTCAAGGATTCATTTGGTTCTTGGGCACAATGGATAATAGTGTCTCTATTTCCCTTCACTTCCTTACTTCCAACGAACTGCCTCCGGAAGGCCACTCAAAAAGTGTCAAAATTTCTGATGCAGCCTTGTGGCAGGCTATTATACCACTTCAGAGCACTCCCCGTAAAAGACTGGGAGAATGCTCTACAAAGCAACTTATCATCATCGTCAAAATTCATCATAAAGTTTTTAAATTGCTCCAGATAATTATCTGGATCTTTACTCCCATCGGATTTTTCCATCTTTGTACTGTCAAACCTCTTAGGAAGGTTTCCGGATAGTATCTTGGAAGACATTGGAGATTGTCTTCAATTCCGGCCACGACTAAACACAGTATCTTCATTGGGAGTTGCAAAGATACTTGGTTCATCATGAAAGGCGAAAGGATCCATCAACAGTCGGTCTACATGTCTCTAGCCATGGTTGTGACCATGAGATGGCCCTTTTCCTAGATGTCTTTTCAACCTTCATCTTCGTCACTGCTGGATGACAGGGACTCCTCAACTCCATCTTCGTTCAAGGAGGTACTAGAATATTTTAAATCTGAATCTGAATCTGAGCTCTCCACCGGTTTAGACCGGTGAGACTTCTTTGAGCTAGCATGAGTTTTTTTGTGCTTACATGGATCTTTGCTGATGGGTCATGCTCCCTTGGATTGTCAATGTGGTGAACGGCTGACACTTTTGATTTTTCTTTTAAGCCCATCTCCACCCTTTTAGCAGCCCTTAAAGCTTCTATCTCAGCTTTCAATTTATCTCGTTCTTCAAACGTATATTCATCATTTTCTCCCACCACTTATGCCAAAGTTGGTGGCACTGCCTGCTCGCCCGGATTCATCCGAACTGGTTTTTCTTGATGGTTTCGAATGCTAGATTCAGGAACCTTATCCTCCCACTGTGGTCGCCAATTTGGTGTGGATTATTTTTTACTCAGGGTAATTTGGTCAGGTGTTTTGTGGTGTTTCAAAGGTATTTAATGTTTGGGTGTTTTGTAGTGAGAGATTTAAGTTGCCTGGTTGTATTAAATGTTCATTACCCTTATTAATGAAAGTGGTTGGGTATATATACCCTTAATTATGTGCCACATGGTCTTTCGGGTCAAACTTATGAAACCGGGTCGAGTTCAAAAACCCATAAGTTTATTAATCAGATTAGCAATTAGCTTAGTCAAAAGGTGATTAGTTTTTAGTACTTTTGTCCAGTTCGGATGGTTCAATGGGTGGCTTTTATATGAATTACCTCTGTCCGGTTTCTACAGTGAGTGGTGAAAATTTCCGGCCTCATCAGAAATGAGATTAATTAAATTAATAGTATTTTAAAATAGATACATACGGCATCTTTAGCCTTAAGGCTCGTTGAATTTAGAGAAATTATACTAAAGGTATCTACTTACAAACTATATTGTCATTTAACACCCAAACTATTATGTATATTTACTTAATACCCATCAATATAAGTAGCAATCAATACCTAATTATAATACCTCAAATATCCACACTTCATCACCACCCACATAACCACTTTTAATTCTTGAACCAAAATTTCTCTTTCTTATATTTTCATTTTTTATTTTTTAAAAGGTTCGTATCTTTCAAACCGGAGCTCGGAAAAAATATCTGAAAGTACCATCGCCTTTGTTTTTTTAAGATAAAAAAAAAACTAGATCCATTGCTGATTTTTTTATATTATTTTAAAAATAAAATGTCACTAGTAACATGCAAGTTCTTTGAAAATTAACCATGAGAGTTCCTTGAAAACCAATAAAACGGTAACTTTTCTAGAGAGAGTCTGATTTTTCAGCCAACATTCACTCCACCCATCCTATTCTTGGCCACAATTATCAAAATCAACTCATCTTCACCATGTTGTCCGATTTGTGAAGTGGCTGTTGTACTCTTGCAACAGTAACATCACCCTCCATGACAAACTGACTCCACCTCCGCCCAATAGATTAAAATTTTCCGAATTCTTTGTCAGCCCTCCGTCTGGGACTAATATCACTCTGACTGTTGTAAGCCATGTTACCGCTCCTTCGAACACCAAGATCATGGCCCAACGCTGGACAAGGAACTGCGACCACCGTGTTACCACTAATCCCTACCCCATGCGAACTATGCATGTCTGCACACCTTTTGCGACCCCAACCTTCGAATAATGACCTATAAATTTATATTTGCTGCATTTATTTTGAACTTTAACCGTATCGTGTCCTTGCCAATCTCTCTTTGATAACCGTGCATCTTGCAGTTATGGCGAGCGTACAAACATAACTGCCAAAACAAGGAGTTGTAAGCATTGGAATACTATATGCTTGTGAACTTTGTGTTCCAGGTGTTGTTTAACCCCTACTGGTTGTTGGGTTAATTTTATTTCCAGCAATGTCTCTCCCCTCCCCATAACCAATAAAATCAGCCCTCCTTTAATGCAACCTGCCACCCTTTCTCTCCTCCATTTAATGCTGACTTTCAACCATCACGCTACCTCACCCCTTCTCCTTCCCAACCCATACTTCCAATCTTTTATAATCTAATCCTTCATATCCCTTTCACCCATCTCTTTCAAACCAACTTTATCTTTCTCTTCTGCCGTCAACTCAACATGGTTGAAATTCGACGCAGTTCTTCCTCCCGACGTCCTAACAGGAAAATAACTCTATGCTTCAACGAAAAAACACCGCTCGCCTCCTCCACGGTCACCACCAGACTTGGGAGCCGTAACACCTCTCTATCTCTGTAAACCAAGTCATCATCACCACCTTCCTCCTCCCCTCGTCGAGCTTCTGGCATGTCTGGTATGCCAATATCCATCCACTCCTCCCCTCTGAAATCTCCCCGTTCGAACAACACCTCTCCTCGTACATCAAACCCCCCCTCTACTCTCGGCCACCAGTAAACGCATCATCGAAGATATTCACCGTGAGATAGAGACCTCCCCTCTCTCGTTGTCTCCCCGACCTCCAAAACTAGCATACAATCATTCTCTAATGAGGAGGACCCGTCGGAGATCATCCCCTCTCCTACCTCGTTAAAAGAAGAACTACTCCAATCCATTTTAGACGGTAATGAGAGGCTTCTTTATTCCGTAACATCTTAGCAAGCACCTACTGGTGTTCCCATCACCTCCCCGGACTCTTTCTCCAGGCCCAACCTCCTGTATGGAAGTGTCTCCACTCCTATCCCTGGCATGGATCGTTGCTTCTCATCCCACCTTGGTCACCCCGAAGCTCTCAATCTTTTCCTTGCACAATACTCAATCCCTGTCTCCATAACTACATGCCCTCCCCCCAAATTCATCATGCATGCTTCCCCCATGAAGATTGATCCCTCACCTAGCACCATACTCATGTCTCCCCCTACGTCTTTATCCTTAAACCCAACCTCGACCTCGTCTAAGCCTTCAAACCCGTCACCCACGATCACCAGTAAATACCTCTTCAAAACTCTACTAGCCCTTGATGTAAACAACTTCTATCTCTCTAAAATCCTTACCATGGCCATGCTAACCCTCTAAAAAGCCGCATACCACATGAATCATATGTAACCTTGCCTCCTTCCTAGCATTATTACTCCACCGTTATTCATACCGCTGATGAAACAAACACCATCACCTCAAACATCCCTTGTCTCAGTCATATCCCTTCTCCAAGAAAATTTCATGAGTTCTTCCCAGGCGGAATCAGCAAGGGATATATGATATCCCGTGCCTCGAAAGCATTTAAACCCGTTAGTGTGCACCCTAGTGTCCAGAATCCCTCCTCTCGGCACTTTGAGACCTAGTATGTCGGCACAACTCCTCGCAGTATCAACCCCCTGCGTTAACTTCAACCTTTCTAATCCAGAACAACCCACTCCCATACCCTCTTCACGATCTTGGGCGCACTTTGTTTCCAATCAGGCTGATACCAAATCTTCCACGACCATCTAGAAAACCAGTGCCTTCTAGGTGAGCAACGAAGTCCTGGTTTTCCCCGATGACGCCATCTTTGGCAGTAAAGACGATTGGGCTAAATGTCTCTCCAGCTACTTCTTATCCAAGAGAAGAGATGCCTCTCACGTTCAAGCTCTCGCTAACCACGTCTGGGAACTTACGGTCTTCAGGAGTGCAAACTAACACCCTATGGACATCATTTATTTAAGTTCTCAACCATCGACAATGCACGCCGCGCAAGTACTCGAAAAGGCCCCATGGTTCTTCAGCAGTCATCCGGTTTTCCTTAAATGTTAGGAGCTCATGGAATCGTTGAAGAAATAAGCCCTCAAGACCATTCCTCTTTGGGTGAAGTTCCATGGTATGCCCCACAAACTGTGGCCTAAGTATTCTCCGAAGTTATCTCGACACACCCATTTATGTTGGTGGTCAAACAACCAGTCGTACGAGGCTAAGCTACGCTCGTATATGCATCATCATGCAAGCTTCCTCAGCTTTCCCTTCATGGATCACCATTCGTTGCCTCGACAAAGAACACATCATCGAAGTGGAGTTCAAGGGCCTTCCTACCATCTACTTTAAATGTATGTCATTCGACCACGCTGCAACTTCCTGCCTTCAATCCAGCGAACCAACTCTTGGGAACCAGCCCACCAGATGACCTGGTAAACAGCCCATGTGTGATTCCGACACTCCACATGTCACCCTATCAACTCAAGCAACATAAAATCTACCCCTATCTCACCAAGACAGCCTCCGCTTTATGACTAACAGGTCCAGTTGGACTAAAAGCCTCATTATTTTTAGTAACATTTCCGCCGGCGGCCAAATCAAGCACAACGACCGTGACCAATCGTCTACAGAAAAAATGTTTCCAAAAATGCCAACCAGACCCACATCAGCTAGAACAAGTATGTATGGGGAAGCCTCAATAATGTATCAATCATCTCTTAATATTTAATCAATTTTAATAAAATTAGCTAGTTGGAATGTTAGAGGTTTAAACGACCCTGTCCACCAAAAGGACGTTAGAGATTTTGTTTTTACAAATAACATTAATGTTATTTGCTTGCTTGAAACCAAAATCAATGTTGAAAACGTAAACCATATAATGCAAATCATGCTGCCTTGGTGGCATTACCATATTAACCCCGCGTACCACCACTATGGGAGAATCTGGATCGCTTGGAACCCAAGCGTTTTCAATCTCTCCACCGTGAGCTCTACTGCCCAATCCATCCATTGTAGTATTAAATGGACTTGTAAGAACATTAATTTTGATCTTACGACCATTTACGGCTTCAATGATCCATCTGATTGTCTCCTCCTTTAGAATGACCTCCAATCTGCGGTCAGGGATCACCCGATCAACCCTTGGATTGTTATGGGTGATTTCAATGCCACCCAAAACCCCCCATGAAAAATAAAAACCCGATAACCGTAGTAACATCTCTATAGCAAATTTTAATGAGTGTTATAGCTCTTGCGACATGGACGATCTTCGTTCAACCGGTTTCCAATTCTCATGGTTTAATGGCCGTATCGACAACCCCATCTCCTCTAGGATTGACAGAGGCCTAGTTAACCACCTTTAGGATGACACCTTCCCAAACTCTTTTGCGCACCTGGACTTCCCGGACCTCCGACTAAACCCTAATTATCCTTTATCTTGAAACGCCTTTTGACAGCAACCCTAAACCCTTTAAATACTTCAGCATGTGGGAATCCCATCCAAACTTCCATGTCTTGGTTTCCTCCAGCTGGAACCTTCCTTGCAATAAGAACCCTATGCAAAATATTGTTACCAAACTCTTCAGACTCTCCCCTTTGCTATCCTCCCTCAACAAACGTAAGTTTAGTAACATTAGCCATAAAGTCGAGGACGCCCAGACTGCACTGGCTAGGGATCAACATGCCCTCGCCCTCAACCCCGCTGGTAGCAATATCTTCTCTATTGAAAGGGATGTCGCTAAGAATTTTATCTTTTATAGCTGTACCGAGGAGTCTTTCCTTAAATAAAAGTCCAAAGAAACTTGACTCAACCTTTGGGATAAAAACTCAAACTTTTTTCATAACAACATTAGAGCCTGCAATAAAATCCTCTCTATCACCGCCTCAGATGGTGTCACCCATTCGGCCCCGAAGCCCATTTCCAACACTTTCCCTAATCACTTTTGTAACCTCCTAGGCACCCCAAGCCCTGATAACTATCTTGGGCCCCATCGGATAAAATCTTTCCTCACTATCTCGATCACCTCCTCCCAGAAGGCTGAGATGATAAAACCCATCACATATACTAAGATTAAAGCCGCCCTCTTTGATATTGGTAGTGAGAAAGGCCTTGACCCTGATGGCTTCAATACTGGTTTCTTCAAAACATGTTGGCCTACCATGAGCTTGGATATCTGCACTGGAATCAAACACTTCTTCCTCAAAGGAAAGATAAGTGATGACTGAAACAAAACAATAATTCCCCTCTTCTCTAAAATTGACACTCCAACCACCCCAACTGATTACCGTCCCATATCTTGTTGCAACGTCACCTATAAAATTGTTTCCAAAATTATCGCCAATCGAATCAAGCCCTCTCCGACCACCCTGATTGACTATTCATAGTCAGCCTTTGTCCCGGGATGTAGTATTTCTGCTAATATCCTCCTCACCCAAGAAATAATGCATAGCTACCAGACTAATCGCAAAGGTCCTAGATGTGCCCTTAAAATATACCTTATGAAAGCTTTTGACAATATTAGATGGGAGATAGTCTTGGATGTTCAGCTGGCCATGGACTTCCCTATGCAAATGATCAAGTGGATCATCCAATGCATCACTATCCTTCATTCACTATCATTATTAACGGTAAACACACGAACTAGTTCCTCGATGAGAAGGGCCTCCGTCAAGGAGACCTCTTCTCCCCTTATATTTTTATCTTTGTCATGCAGGTTCTCTCAAGTATTCTACAAGAAAATAGCTGCGACCCCTCCTTCGGTTTTCACTGAAAATGGCACAAGCTTAAAATAATAAACCTTTACTTGGCGGACGACTTTATGATCTTCTACAGGGAAAACGTCCACTCCATCAGCTTATCTGCCAAGGTCTGACTGAATTTACAGAGCTCTCCGGTCTACACCTTAATACGAATGAGAGTCAGTTTTATTTCTCCAGCATCCCCCAACAAGCCAAAGACCCTCTCCTGCGCCTCGGAGGGCTCTCTCCCGGTCAGGTACCTTGGGGTCCATTTGATCACCTCCAGACTTACCTATAGCGATTATCGTCTGCTCTTTAATAATATTGCTAATCACATCAACTCTTGGAAGTCGAAGCACCTTTCCTACGCCAGCAGACTTCAGCTCATCAACTTGGTCCTCTTTTCCAGCCAAGACTAGCGGGCCTCGATGTCCATTTTACCCGTTAGAGTCCTTAAAGAAATTTCTCAGCTTCTCTGTCGCTTCCTCTGGTCTGGACCTGAGATGAAAATATCGGGTTCTAAGATCTCTTGGGACAAGCTCACTGTGCCAACCGATAAGGGTGACCTTGAGATTTCAAACCTAAAAATTTAGAATCAAGTGACGGCCTTAAAATTGTTAGGGTCCAGCTTAACCAGAAAAAAACTCCATTTGGACCCAATGGATCCTTACGGAGTGCATTAAGAACAAAAACATATGGACCATCCTCAATCCTCCAAACTTCAGTTGGTACTGGCGGAATGTCCTTAAGCTTTACAACCAGGCGGCTCACCTCTACAAAGTCCAAATTGGCAACGAGTCTGACACCTCAATGTGGTTTGATCCATGCCTCTACCCTACCTCCACCATCAACCGCTTTGGACTCAGTATTACTAACCTTTCTCGCCTAAAGAACCTAACGTGGGTTGCCGAACACAACTACAATGGTAGGTGGAGGTGGCCTGCGCATATCAGGGCTGCGAGCCGTCACTCTCAACCCCATTTGGCCGAGATCTGAAATGCTGTGGATGTTATCCCTCCTGTTAGCGACACAAATGACACTTTTCTATGGATCCCAAACAACTCAAAACCTCAATTCACGATTCACAGTACTTATGCCACCATCTGGCCATCTTGTACCATGGTCGCTTGGGCCCTCCTCATCTGGAATAAATACTCTATCCCAAGACACTCCTGTATCACCTTGTTTTCCATTTACAAAAAGCTAACCACTGGCGACAAGCTCATTGGCTGGGGCATGGACACTCCGCATGACTGTATTCTATGCTCCTTCAACCCCAATACGCTCGATCACATCATCATCACTTGTCCGCACATTTCTTCCATCTGGGATTTTATGGAACAAAAGCTTCAAATTCATTCTACCCCCACTTCCTTGGATTCCTGGATCCAGGAAGCCAACTCTTGGAATCCCCAAAATAAAATTAGTTATCACATCTGGCGTATCACTTTCTGCTCCACCATCTATCACGTCTAGTAGGAAAGAAACAAATGTATCTTCAACAACAAACATTCTCTAGGCTCCAGCATATCACTCCACATCCTTTCGAACCTTCGTTACCGCTACCATAGTACGAAGGTCTCTTTCCTCTTGTAATAAGGTCTTTTTATTGGTTTTGTATACCTATTAGGGTAATGTAATATTTTGCATCCATGCACTCCATGCCCGGCCCTCGAATGTAAACATTGTTTTTATTTATATATTTTACAGCTTTTACACACACACAAAAAACCAACCATGAGAGTTTTTAAAAAAATTAAACATGCGAGTTTTTTGAAAAAATAACAGTGCTATTTTGTTTGAAAAATCAACCATGCGAGTTTTTGAAAAAATTAAACATGAGAGTTTCGGAAAGTGACTTTGGGAGTCATCAGAGGAGTACCCTATGGAGTATTTGGAGGGGTAGGAACATTAGATGTAATCTTAATTTTGGCGTACCTTTTGGTTGTGAGCTTCCGATATTTCTTCCATTTCGAACGATCATCCTTGGGTTTTTCACTGGCTTGGTGTGTATCTGCCATCAAAATGAATGTGTAATTATGATTTGGTTTCTTTGAAAGGCTAAGGTCACCTTTTCCGTGAACATCAGACAAGTCTGATCGGGGGGCTGAGTGGTTGGAGGATCAGATTAAACGTTGGTTCTCTAAGTCGTGCTGCCTTGAAATGTTTGTTAATCAGAGGCCATTGACCGTAATAAAAAGTTTTGAAATTCTGCAACGGTCTTGGCTCATCATCTAAACCAACAGATTTTCTATACTGGGCACTTTTACCGATATTGAACCACTCCAAAATCTTATATCTCTCAAGATGGTCGGACTTTTTAGGCATGAAAGAATGAAGAAAATGTTTAGAGAAACAACAAAACTATTTATCTCTCTAACCAAGGATTTTTATCTTTATCTCTATAGAAACTATAAACATGAATAAATCTGAAATTGTAAATGAGTTGAAGTATTTATAAAGGTAAGTGTGGGCTTCCAATGGTTACGAATGCCCAATCAGTTGAAAGGTTTTCCATAGGTATCAAGTGCCTAGGAAAGATGAAGAGTTATTTGGATGTACGCTCTACCTATGATTTGAGGTGCATGTGTGTTGAGAAGTGTAAGAGTTTTCTGACACACATCTTCGCTCATAAATAATTTTGGAAGGCATGAATTTTTATGTCAAGAAATTATTGACACGTGGATTAGAAGAGTTGCATGCATCATTAGTCAAAAATTGTTTTGACACATGGGTTGGATGCGATATATAAACGCCACCTATAAGAAACCGCTCTAATATGTCGCCTAAAATACACGATGCACATAAATGAAGTAATCATAGACATTACTGAGGTCATGAATCCAAGGAGATACATATAGAAGAATAACCTGAGGGTATCTAAGGAAGAATAATCCAAGGGGATATAAGGAAGATGAGTCCGAGGAGGCCCACAAGAAAAACAAAATCTGATTCCATAGATCAATCCTTGTCTGAATATCTTCACAAGGGTTGGGTGGCTACTGCTAAGGGGAGAAAGATTATGAAGAATATGCTAAATTTTATAAATAAAGGAGTTAATTTGATTTAATAAAATATTATGTAAGAAACCCAACAAGTATGTAATATTAAGGATGCTTTGTGTGATAACTAACAATTATTTTTAGGATTAGTAAAGTAATGGATGAGAAATATCCATAAGAAGGGAGGTAAACATGTCAATTATGGATCAACCACTTGTACTATATAAAACAACACCCCTTTTTGGGAAAATGATCAATCATTAATCAATCATTGCTTTATTATTTTATTTGTCATTTTCTCTCTCTATATTAATTGTTTCTCTCTCTAAAAAATCTCTTAGAGACATTGCTTAGATAGACAACTCCTCTAAGAAATCTTTAAAACTATTAAGACTAAAGTACATGAGCAGGTTATACGTACTCCGATCGAGCCTTTTATCAATACTCTCTCTTGTTGGCATATCAATATCCATATGAATGAGGTTTTTCTCGAGGTTTGGTATGCATTGACATTGTCTTTCAATTTCTCATTCGATGAGATAAGTGTGATGCTTGACGACCTTCCCTCTTTTACTGGTCTTCCCATATAAAGAAAATATTTCACTCTTGTAAACTATGATGGTGTGAAGAGAGATAGGGTTTGTACATATATTTGGTGGTAGACATCTTGAGTTGACGTCCATACTTCTTAGGGTGGGAAATATGTTACTTTATCATGTTTGAGGATATTTTTACTGCTAAACGCTATCAAGATGGTATTGTGATCGATTAACGTGCGACTCATGTTATTCGTTTTTTATATTATTTGTGCTAGGTAGTACGATATTGGCCAACATGACTGGAAATATGGTTTCACATGATAACCTACAGTTCATTCACCATTACCATATGATGGGTAAAAATAACTAGGGTTAGATGATCTTGGAACAGTTATACCATGTCGTTGGACAGATTTCTCTCTATGGTACCGATGGTATATGCGAGTTTACTAAGATGCTAGAGGCTTGGATTTATGATTATTTTCCTCGGTTTACGGCTCCGTTTTACAGTGAGTATGTTATCATCTTACCACATATTTATAGTTATGCATCATTCGGTGTTCGCTCCTCTCAAACTATTTAAGCTAATCTACGACGCACAATGGTTATGTTTCGCCGAGTGTTGTAAGTTTCGATTAACACTTAAAATCTCAAGTTTAATTTATTTTATTTGTTTATGATTTTAATATACACTAAATTTTAGATGATGTTGTAGATCACCTTTATTTCTTATGGCTATCTACCATATGTATGACCATTTTGTGAGATCCACTAGATCGATTATACGATGAAGTCATGGAACGTAGTAGACTGGTATTATCCAAAACGTGTGGCATGTTAGATAGGGCACATTCAGATTATACTTGGCCATTTATGAACTCAATTTCCCAAGAGGTATTGGAAATTTTGGCATAGGTTTACATGGGATAAGAGGACTTGAGGGTTGTCATCATCATCTCATCGTAGATAAAAGTGATGAATACGAGGGTGGTACGGTTGGTACAGACTTGTTGTACCCTGTTTTCGTTAGGACTAACCTGAGGTGATGCATACTGGGATTTATGGTGGCTGGAAACTAAGATACATGTGACCTTCTCTCTCTATCTCTAAAATTAATAAGAAGTGAAAAAGTGATGAGCGAGGGTGTCATATTAAAAAATGAAATTGTAAAATCCCAATAGAGACCGTTCTTAGGTCCAACTAGTACTTGTGTATAGGAGGGGAAAGGTCTCACCTTTGTCTTTTCACACTTCCAACGGATACTTGTATGAGAAATGGAACAGTTTCTTCACCACTTCGTCACACTTCACAACTAAAATCCTAGTAACTGGGTGGAATAGTTCTATGACATGTGTACAAGAATGCAACCACACGTGATATACACAAGACTAGCAATCTCCGAAGCAATGATAACCAGAAGCAAGGCTACCTAATCGGAATCGATTGAGATCAAGTGTTATTGGTTAGAATCGAGAGCAAAACTATGGATTAACTCTGAAGCGATGCCAAAATTATTCCACACAAAAAACACTCCTGATGGCTAGGAGGCTACTAATAAGGATAGATTTTTCTAACCCGCACATCGGACGGGTAAAATACTGGACCAAATTTTTTTTGTAGTACCAATCTTATAAGTGTGCAATATTGAGGTATTTTATGTAATAAAGCGCACACATGTTTAATGTTAGTAAGTTAATGGGATGGAATAGCCAAAAATAGGTTAACGATGTAGTTTCAGTGCCCATTATAATTACTATATAAAACCCCTTACCTTTTCCTAGATGTAACAAGAGTGCCAATCGAGATGATTAGTCATAACTTGGTTATTGATCCGAAGGTGAAGCCAGTGATTCAGAAAAGAAGGGCATTCTCTTCGGAGAAAGCATAAGAAATTGTCTCTGAGGTGGACCGGTTATCCATGGTCATACACATAAGGGAGTCACAATATCCTTTGTGGACGACAAATCTGGTAGTGGTAAAAAGAAGAATGAGAAATGAAGAATGTGTGTGGATATTACAGACTTGAATCGAGGTTGTCCTAAAGATTCATTTCCTGTTCCTTGAATAGATCAACTGATTGATTCTACTTCGGGAAATAAAATGCTAACATTCATGGACGCTTTTACAGGATACAATCAGATTCATATGGATTCAAAAGATCAAGAATGTAAGACCTTCATAACTGATAGAGGGTTGTATTGGTATAAGGTTATACTCTTTAGATTGAAAAATGGTGGAGCCACTTATCAAAGATTGATGAATAAAGCCTTTTCCACTCAGATCTGAAAAAATATGGAAGTATATATAGATGATATGGTGGTAAAACATTTAAAGGATGATGTGCATCTTGATGATTTAGAGGAAGAATTTTTTTAATTTAAGGGCAATCAGGTTAAAGCTGAATCCTGAAACGTGCACCTTCGGAGTTCGGTTAAGGAAGGTTTTAGGTTATGTCATCAGTGAAAGAGGAATAGAAGCTAACCTAGAACAGTTGAAAGCCCTAATAGCGATGAATTCACCTCAGTCTATTAAGGAAGTGCAAATTCTGACAAGAAGGTTAACAACACTTAACCGATTTATTTCTAGATTTTCTGATAAATGCTTTCCTTTTTTTCAAGTTTTACGAGGACCAAACAGATTTGGATGGACATCGGAGTGTGAGGCAGCATTCACAAATATAAAAAAATATGTTATCATCACCAGAAATATTATTAAAAACTCGAAACGGAGAGAAGATCTTTTTGTACATTGCGATATCGGATTTTGCACTAAGCGCGGTGTTGATAAGTGAGGATTCAGGTATTCCGAAGTCAGTGTACTATATCTGTAACATTCTAGTGGCAGCAAAAAAGAGGTATTTGAAACTGGAAAAGTTAGCGTTAACATTAGTAATAGCTGCTGGGAAAATGAGCCCCTATTTTCAAGCTCAAACTATTGAAGTCCAAACTTCATTCTCTTTGAATTTTTTTTTACAACAACCTGATATTTTGGGGAGAATGACCAAGTGGTCAGTAGAGTTGGGGGATTATGATATTTTGTTCACACCTCGAACTGCAATAAAAGTGCAAGCATTGGCAGATGTTTTTGTTGAATTTCATTCGAGCAGATCGGATGTGGAAGAGACTAAAGATGATGCACTAGTAAATTCAAGGTGGATTGTTCGAACAGATGGAGGTTCCAGTGTTTCAGGGTGTAGTGCTGGGGTTCATTTAATAGCTCCAACTGGAGAAATGATAATCTAATCTATTAAATTTGGTTTTCATGCTTCGAATAATGAAGCTGCTTTGGCGGGTTTAAGATTGGCCAAAATATGTGGAGCAACTTCAGTACGCTTGGAAACGGATTCTCAGTTGTTGGCTAATCAGGATTCTGGATTTTTTGAGGCAAGAAAGGATCGTTTGATTATATATCTTCGGGAGCTTCATAATTTAATGTTACTATTTGATAATGTTGTTGTTGAATATATTGGTCGATGGAGTAACATGTTGGCTGATTCTTTAGCGAATATTGCTTATAAGGAAGAATATTCTTGGATTTTGCTACAAGAAAATCCTTCAATTGTTACTTAATCCAGTCAGTGTGAATGTGTAGAGAAGTTTTTTTGTCACATCTGACGCAATTCGAGTATATTGGCGAACATATATTCTTAATTTTTTGACTCAAAGAACATTACCGGATGATACGAGGTTGGTCAAAAAATTGAGAGGAAAAGCCTTCAGATAAATAGTGTTAGATGGAATATTGTATAAAAAGGCATTAAGCCGCCCATTATTACGATGTCTGGACAAGCAAGAATCATAGGAGGTGTTATCAGAATTGCATGATGGAAAAGGGTCAACTCACTGTGGGTTTAAAGATTTATCACGACGAGTTTTACTTGCAGGATTCTATTGGCCTACAATCATGAACGAGGCTAAAACTTTAGTCAGAAGTTGTAATCCTTGTCAAAGATTTGGTAATGTTATTCATAGGCCAAGAATACCATTTATGTCTGTAACTGAGGCTATACCATATGATAGATGAAGGATTGATCTAGTGGGGCCTTTGCCAATGGATTCTAGAGGAAGGAAAATGATAATTGTAGCAGTGGATTATTTTAAAAAATGGGCCGCGGCAGAACCACAATCAGGAATAAAGGCAAAAGATGTGATCAAGTTTATTGTGAATAGTATTTGTTGTCGTTTTAGAGTTCCTCAAAGAAATAAAACAGATAATGGCCCTTAGTTTAATAATAAAGAGATGGCTTCAGTTTGAACGTAGAAAGGAATTCAGTAATGTTTTTCTACTTCTTTTCATCATCAAGCTAATGGACAAGTCGAGGTGACAAACAAAACAATTTTAGATGGCTTCAAGAAAAACTTGACAGGGGCAGCAGGAAAATGGCCAAATTATTTACAATAGGTGATTTGGGCTTATCAGGCAACTCCCAGGGAAGCTACAAAATAAACCCCTTTTTCCTTAGCATATGTACTGGATGCAGTCAACCCCATAGAATCTACGATGTCATCTTTTAGGATAAATTAATATTCAGAAAGATCCAATGATGAAGCTAAAATGACGAATTTAGATTTGATTGAGGAGAAAAGAGTTCGAGCTCATTTAAATGTAATCCATTACCAAACTCTTATGAGGAACATATATGATTCGAAGGTGAAAAGAAGGGAATTTAAAGAAGGTAATAAATTGTTGAGAAAAGCATTTTTTCATATAAATGAGAAGAGCCTTGGAAAAATGGCTTCGAATTGGAAAGGGCCTTATATGGTTGTTGAAAGGATAAAACTAGGGTCTTATCGTCTTTGTGATTTTCAAGAGAGGATGCTTCAACACCCGTCGAAGGTTTTAACGAGGTGCTATGTACATATTCAATATTATCAATAAAATACATTTTTGGCCAATTGTTGTTTACAAGTGCTTATTAAAAACTATCTTAACAACTTATCAAACACTCATCATCTTTGAGGTTGGTTAAGAGTAGAAAGTTTTGAAGCGTTTATTACACTTTTCGAAAAGACAACCATTTTCGAGGTACTATGTTCAGTGAATACATTGTGGTTTTTTCTAAGTGCAACACTCAATAATGCACTGTGTTTTTTTAAGTACAACGTTCACCAGATGTGCCATGATTTTTCGAAGTGTAACGTTCACTAAGTGCACTAAGGTATTCGAGGTGATATGATTGTAATTTGTAGTTATATATTGTTATTATTTCAAAGGGCATTATCATATTTAAGGACTTATGTTTAAAAAAATTCATACATATTTTATGATTATTAACATCGAATAATTTATATGGATGATGAAAATGACAAATAAACAAACATTTTTCAATTAGATTAATTCGATGAAGTATAATAAGCAAGATTCTAGTTTGACAAGTACAAAAAAAATATCTAATATTTAAAGAGCAATAAAGTTATTCAGACGACTCGTCCTCGTCTAATTCCTCCTATGATGATGATGAGTCAAGGAAAGGATCGAAGGCTTCATTAGGACGTTGTTCGATGGGAATGTTGTTCCAAAATGTTGAGAGGTTAATTATTGGATAAGTTGCATGAAGTTCTCGAAGAGGAGTGAGGGATGTTTCTTTCTTGCCATTGTTAATGGAAACCATCATGTCTGTTAAACATTCAGCTTCTGCAGCAGTAAGAACAACTTCATTTTCCTTCTCAAAGTCACCCTTCAATTTGGTTATCGCATCGGTCAACTCCTTATTTTTTGCTTTGCTGGAAGTAAGAGAAGTTTGGAGTCCTTCAGATTTGACCTTTTCAGCAGTTAGCTCATCAGTGTGTTTAGCTTCGAGTTTATCCATCTCATCTTGATGTGAGGTAGTCAACTTTTCTTTCTCATAAAAATGTGTTGTTTGCAAATAACTTTTCATAAATAGGGTGCCTTGGATAAGCTCAGACCATGCTAATTCAAACATATGGAATTGTTCGACTACCTTGCCTTGAAAATTTCCCCTTAGTTATTTTTCATCTTCACCAAGTCCTTTGTAGCGGACCATATCTTTAGCTAATTGCTTCAAATGATCTTGAGAAACCTCGACTTGTGAAGAAAGTTATTTTGCTGCAGTATCGAGATCGGCGAATAGTTAGAGTGCAGCAAGGATTTCAAGATTGGGTGGTGGAGGAGGAAAATGTGTAGAACTAGGACAAGGAATCATGTCCTAAGTTGTAGTTGGAACTGTGGGACAGATGATTTCTGGAGACGGTTCAACGTTTGTTACTCTCCTAAAGTGGTGCATACGAGTCTGAATATCTTGGAGGACGGGATCATCTTCTCCAGCGATTTCTTGTGACATATTGAAATTAATAAAGCTATCAGGGTTGAAGTGGTCAGTGTTTTGATTCCCATCATTAGCATTGTCTTTGATGATGATTGGATCATCATTATTAGTTGTTTCCTCTTCGAGCGGAGGATTTTGTTGATTTTTTACAGTTGTGGTTTCTTCCTCATCGGCCAATGCGTATTCAGTGATTTTGGATTGTTTCCTTTTCTTCCTATGAGGACTGGAGGAAGCGTTCTTTTTCTTCGAGGAAGGTTTTTTCTCTTTTCCTTCTTCGATGGTTGACATATTCTGCTCTCCAACTTTTCTTTTGAGACGTTTAGGCTTTGACGGTGTTGAAGGGATAGCACCAGATGTGCTAACTGCCTTTTTACTTTTCTTTCCCTTTTTCTCTTTTTTTTCTTCTTTGCAGATGAATTTCCGACCTGTTGTGGATAGGGAGAAATACTTTGCAATCCGGTTGAACTAACCTTTTGCAAGTGAGATGAGGATTGGGTTCATCAATCAAAATTTGAAGAGGCAGGGCTTACTCCGTGATCGGAAAAATATGACTGTTAAGGAAGTTGATCGGTTGGAAGGCGGTGTGGAAGGCGTTGTTCCACACTTTTTTGGCCCATGCGACAAGTTTTTTGAAAATATCATTGGCTTCTGACCGATGTATAGCATATCGCCTCGCAATTTCTAAAATAATCATGCAAGTAAATAATTAATGAGGAAGACAGCAAATGAGATCTATATTAAAATATATAATTTACGAAGTACTTACGGTTGCTTCTCCATATGAGATTTAGTTTTGATGGGTTGGCATCAGATATCTCTTTGCCATTCTCCCATGCTCATGAGATAAAGATAAACGTTTGCTTCATGAGTTTATCATCTTCCAGGAGGTCATCGATGATTTTTAGATCATCTACTAAAGTGAGGTAGTAAAAGGGGAGCTTCAGACCTTTTGATAATTGGGTTAAAGAGATGAAATCCTTGATGGTAATCGGAATCTTGGACAGCCAAGATGCCATAATTACAGACATAAAAGTGAACCATTGATTCGGTGTCACTTGAGTAGGGCATAGGTTGAGAAGTTTGAAGTACTCCACGATCATAGGATCTAGTGGAAACCGAAAACCCTAATTAATGATTTCGGTGTACACCCCTAATTCATCGTCTTTGCAGTCTAAGGGAGTTTCTCTTTCTTAGGTAGTCGAACATTGATGTTCTCTCACATTCCCTATTGTTTCTTTAAGTTCGGGGCTTGACTCTCTTGGTAATATATGTATGGAATCTTTTTCAACTCAATAATATAGTCAGCATCAAGAGCCCTCAAATTTCTACCAATAGTAGCCCTCTCTTCTTCAGAAATAAAGCCCGACTCGCTCTTTTTTTGAGGCTTACGAATGTTCTTTCCTTTGGTAGTTTCTGAATTCCCCTCATCAGACTCAGCTTCATTATCAGTTCTGGTATCCTCAGAATAAGCCTCATCAGCTTCTCGGCTTATGATGTTTCATCCCTTGTTTGGGGAGGATCTTGGGATAGATTTTGTTGAGATAATGGAACCTATTCGATTATCTCTCTCCGAGGAGGAGCCTGTGTAGTTGGATTTGAGGAGGGAGGAGTTGGAATAATATCTGAATCATCTCTCATGGCTATACACATTTTTCTCTTTTTAGTTGATGGAGGATGAGTCGAGGATGGAGTATTTGAGATTTGTTTTGAAGAAGTTTGTTTTATTCTTCACTAATCAGAGGTGAAACTTTGATTTGAGAAGAAGAGACTCGAGGAAGTTTAGGTGTTTGAACTTTATAAGAAGGGCGCTCTTCGGTTATGGGAGAAGGTGAAAAAACAGGTACTTTAGTTGGATCGAAGTTACCGTAATAAATGGTTTTGGTGGTTGTTACAATATGAACGTTGTTGATTAATCCGGCAGCCTTATACTCCTCTTCTCTTTCAATATGCAAAAGTAATCGTATGATCCGAATACTAGATTGTCTTAAGCTTTCAGAGATTTGGGTTTTTTGGGTATGCTAGCCTTGGATCTTCTGGTTTTTGGATTTTTTCTCATAAACTGGATGAATATTGACCGAATAATATAGGTTTTGATCGAAAAGTTTTAGTTTTCTGATGAGGATGATAAGAAAGTTGAAGAACACGGTGAAAGTAGCCAAGGGTTTGAGTTTTATCTCAAGGGATTGGTATTGTGAGAATGAAAAATGAGGCTACTGATGAATTTATAGAAAGATAAGAAGACGTGTAGAAGTGGAAAGGACTCTATGGTGATAGGGCAGAATACAGAGCGGTGAAAAGCTTAGGAGTTTGACATTTGTCAGACTAGTTAGCTAGTTATGGATATAATAGCTAGGCATTCATGATGAATCTAAACGGTTACATGTGTGGATACTTAGACATAATTCGAAGATCCAGTTTGAATCGATGACTGTGTTTAGAAACTCCTTCCAGAACGATTCTAGGAAAAAAAAGAAACTATTGAATTTTTATCTTTGAGTTTTTTATTGAGTTTTTTACTTCGAATCTTCCATTGAGTGTTGGACTTCGAGCTTTATAAGGAGTTTTTTACTTCGAGTTTTCATTTAGTGATATGGCATATGGAAGGATTCGAAGACATTTAGTTCTCATTCATTTGGTGACATGAGAACTAGGGGGGCTACTGAAATAGAAGTAGGAATTTAAGGACTAAAGTGTATATAATGTAAGTTTAGTTGAACAATTGTATGTGCATACTATTGAGGACTAAGGGTAATTTAACCTCTTTTATGTAACCATTTTCAGTTTAAAGCTAAGTCTTGGTGCCTCTATATAAAAGACAAGGCTGAACGAATAAAGGGGTTGAACACTTTTTGATCTTACTCAATTGTGCTCTGACTTCCTTTCTCTAAAAGCACTCCCTCTCTCTAGAATTCACATATTTCTTCCTCCTAAGACTACATTCTTAAGAACTGAACTCACCAACTATTACCAGGAGCGAATAAGATGGGGAAAGTTCATAATTCTGGACATATGGATACCAAACGTAAGGCTGAAGTAGATCCAAACTGCCCAAGAATTCTGACACTGAACAAATAAGTGATTGATACTTTCAACGTTGTTGTAGAACTGATATTTAGAGGCCAGTTGGACGTGTTTCTATTGGAGCATCGAGTTAGTTAGAATTCAGTTGAAGATGGTTCTCCAAAGGAAAAAGGAACATTTCCTGAGGGTTATCGAATTCCAAGTCTTCATATAAAAGTTAGAAATATTTCCCTTTGTTCTAATAGCATTAGAGGTCCTTTTAGTGTTGAATGATCCATCGAGAGATAATGCACACTTAATAAGATCAGGATTGGTGTTTAGGTTGAAGCTCTGAATACTAGAGATGACCGAATTAGTGACGGTAGTTTGAAGCCTTGCTAAATCCCAGTTTCCATTAACCCAGATTGGTTGAACTAAGTTCTTTTTTACCGGCTTCTATCATCAGATTCGTTGAAATGAATAAGAGGTCAGGTAGAGCATTAGTGATCTAACCAGAAATCGATGTTACTACATTTAGAAGTCCAAAAAATAAACTTTTCCGCTTTGTCTCTCACATTGATGAGCTTAGACTAAACTTTGGATTTCCTCGAAGGATTAAAAACAACAACGGGCGGTAATAGTTGCAGTAAATCGAAGTTATTATTTTAGCCCAAAACTTTTTATGCACGGTGGAAATAGATCAAAAGCTTTGATTTTCATATTAAAAAGACTAAATTAGATTTTTTTTATTAATTGTATTTTATTTATTTTTGTAAAAGAAACCACTCGAATAAGACTTATAAAATAATATCATATCTTCCGTGTATTTAGTAATAGAAAAAACTGTAAAATAGATTAAAATGATTTCTTCCATTTTGATTGATTTAAAATAAGAGTTCAATCTATATAAATTCACATTAATAATATTTTGACAATTGCTTTGTTTTAGTTCTGATTATTAAAATTTTATTAAAATAGTTTTTGATCTTTTTTAAAAATGATCATTTTGTTTACTACTCTTAGTCATAGTTAATTTAGCGACAGAAGCAGATAAAAAGGGGTGGGTCTTATATGTATAAATGGAATCCCCCTGACCTACCAAAACCAAAACTACCACCGCCGCAGCCGCCCTCTCCTCCGCCAACCCCACCGCTGCTCTAGTGAGTTCACGGCAAGCTAATGTTTATGTGGATTCCCATCAGTCTCACTGTCTTGACTAACCCACATGACACTGGTGTCAAGAACAGACACAATTGAGGACACAGAAGATGCAAATGACGCGGACGGATCTTTATCTAACGGAAAGTTTTTTGTTTCCTAAATTAAAATTAAAACTCAATAAACCCAATCCTAATGCTTTTCGGAAAAAGGACTTGAAATCCTTTTTCTATAATTATATATGAAGTGATTAAGTACACCATTCATTGCACTTACGAATTCCTTTCTTAAGTAATTTTTTTTTTCCAATTTCATCAATCACTCTGCTCTGTTCTCTTTGCTCTGCTCTGTTCTCAGTTTCGTTTGAATTGGAAAGATGAATAAAAAGCGGAGTCTTGTTTGTGAGTTTGAAGGTTTTGTGAATAAAAAGAAACCAAAACATCGTCATACTAATCTCAAGAGTTTCATTTTCAAAATGTTACGATCACCTGCACCGCACAAGCTTTCCGAATTCTGGGATTTCACATTATCCACACAAGCGAAGAAAGTAGATCTTGAAGCCCGACAAGTAGATATTATTAATGATGATGTTTCTACTGAACTCACTCTCTCAATAGGAAACGTGAAATGTAAACCTAGAGAGTTGTCTCAGACACTTGTTTTCAATGAAGACGACGTGGAAGATATGAGAGCCGGTCTTTGCACAACCCTAACTCTGCACGTAGGAGATTCACGCAAAATCAACAAGGCGACTGAATCTGATGATCAGAATGATGAGAATGATCAGAAGCCTACTTTTAATTTCCCTGCACGCACTTATCAAGAGGACGTGGAAGATATGAGAGCCGGTCTCTGTACGAAACTAAGTATGCGCTTAGAAGATCTATGGAAAATTAAAAAAGTGCAGACCACAACCGATGTCAACCTGCATCATGGCAGAATTCTACTGATAAGCGACTCGGCCAAGCGTCATATCCAGCCGATCATGGCCCCGTCAGTGTATAATCAAATTTATACGGATGAGGGTGTTGACGTCGTAGTTTATGATCTCGACACGGAAACCGATCACACTCTTAATAGGAAGCTTTGGCATACTTCAGGAGCCTTGGTGCTCGTCAATAAGTGGAATGTGAGTTTCCTTCAAAGGAGGGCTTTAAAGAGAGGAGACCAGATCGACCTTTTCTGGTTTCGGCAGCAATCTAAATTCTATTTTCGTGTTCTTAATCGCGCCCCCAATGACAGTGGATAAAACTTTGATCGATCAAGATTTTGTGTAGCCGCTATTCTTTTTTCCTTTTTAAGTGTAAGTCCTGAAAACACAATATACGTACAATTGTTTCAAATGGATCAAACAATACACTATGATTAGGGTTAAAGTCATCAAGTTATATTACTGCATAACTTGTTTTGCAAGTAATATAACTTCTCTTTTTTTGTTTATCTTGTAATTTTGTGTTACACTTCGTTAATATCAGAATAAATCCAGGTTGCAATGATTCACTTTAGTCGATCAATATATGTAGGCACCATGTATCGGTCATTAGTTTATAGTTCTAGAAGCTTAAATTGTTTGACCTGATATATATATATATATATATATGCATGTATCCGTCATTAGTTTCTCAGACTAATAAATAGATATTGATTAGTGTTGGGAAAATGAATATACTAAAAAAACATTAAAGATTTTGTATAATAAAATATGATCATAAGCAAGTTGTAGATAAATTAAGTGGAGATGACTAAGTAAAAGTATTTTTCCAATTCGTGGAATCAGCGTGAGAATATCGATTGTTGTGCTAAGGAAGTTAATAGTGCGTTTGTGGCACAACACTCGAACTATGTGGCAATGAAGCGATAGCTGATAAGGGTTTGGTTAGAGGTTGTCATGAAGGCAGTCACAGAAATAATACATTAGCTGATAAAGGTTTGGTAAGACATAATAAGAGCGGTGAAATATATGAACATGAATCCCTGGAAAACACTTATTCCTGTTGATACACGAGCCACGAAAGAATTGAGGAAGAATGGTATTTGAGCAATGATGCCGTTATGGAGGAGCTAACTTTGTACAAATGGTTTGGGGACCTGTGCGAACATGAGGCTTCTTGCTACCACAGGGATAGCAGTTTCATTTTTGAAGTCTGATCATAACACCAACAACTCACCCAAAGGTGAAAGCTACACTCTCCAAAGAGTAAATCAATATGCATCATTAGCCAAGAGGAACTGACTGCCAAAAAGCTTTAGACTTTTATGACCCCAACACTCTTGCCACCATGTACCTGACTATTCTTTTGGAGGCGTAAAATCTTTCATTCATCCTTTTGAGCTCGTTAAACTCAAATGCAGTATGTGCTTGTGCCTCTTTATTTCAGTTGAATGATCTACTTTTCTATTGGATGCTTCAATATCTTATTTAGTCTTATTATTGTTAGTATGAATTTCATAGTTATTTAAAGCTATTAGTAAAATTGAAACGATGTGCCTTTGACGTATTGTATATATAATGTAATATTCTGTTCATCAATTCATGAGTCACAATTCTCTCAACGGCTAATAATATTAATGTCTAAGCAAGTGTATATTGAAACATGTTTTTAGTTTTCACATCTCATATTATAGTTTTAGTTTTATTCAGCTACAATAAATTAGAAAATCAAATTAAAACAATTGGGATTCATATTTCAAATTAAAAAACTAATAAGAAAACAAAGACATATGATACATCTTAAAATTAAGATCAAAATTTTGAAATGTTCCACCATTCCACTCCATGTTAGTGATAATTCTTTAAAATTTTGTTCGGTGTTAGCAAGTTAACATAATAATATTATCCATTTCGAATGACGTTTTGGAACTTATTACTCGTTTTGAGCAAAAACAAGTTTATCAAAATAAAAAAGCTACCTTTACCTTCATTTTTATATGCCGAACCATTACCTCCATTTTATATATCACAACTTGAATGCATAATTCTGAACTCGAATATGTTAAAATAACGTTTCTAATTAAAATTATTAGGTTAAGATCAAGAATTAGGGTATAAATTTAAGATTTTCAGTTTTGTTTTTGTTTTGTGGGTGAAATAATAGGATATATCATCTGTTTAAAAATTGTTTAACTGCAAAGGCCGAGGTCATTAAAATTGTGCTAAAATAGAATTGTCCAGAAATACACAGTTAGAGAAGATAAAAATAGTGTTTCCCAAGACATTAGTGTAACAATAGTGATACTGAA
The DNA here is from genome assembly GCA_036936605.1 of Limnanthes douglasii subsp. nivea. Lineage (NCBI taxonomy): Eukaryota > Viridiplantae > Streptophyta > Magnoliopsida > Brassicales > Limnanthaceae > Limnanthes > Limnanthes douglasii. Next base: position 129,606,558 of record JAUPFV010000004.1, read on the forward strand.
AAAGAGAAAGCGAGTAGGAACACATAATTCTAGACTCGATATCCATGTCTAAAAATGAGAAATTAATTTAGTTATGAATTAATTATTTTTAATCAAATTTTTTTTACTCGAGAAGATGATAAAATATGGAAATACATGAGAAATGGAATTGAATATCGAGAAGCTTATATTCAATGTTGTTAATATAAAAGTTGAGATATAGAAATCATATTTCTTTGTCCACTAAAACATTGAAACTTCCAATTGGGCTAAAGATCACGTTTAGTCCCTCTATGTTCCGGTGTGGATTATTTCAGTCTAGGGTAATTTGGTGAAGTGTTTTGTGATGTTTTAAGGGTATTTAATGTTTAAGTGGTTTGTAGTGAGAGATTTGACCTGCGTGGTTATATTAAATGTTCATTACCTTCATTTAATGAAAGTGGTTGGGTATTTATACCCTTAATTATGGGCCCCATGGCTTTTCGGGTCAAACTCATGAAACTGGATCGAATTCAAAGAATCATTAGTTTATTAAGCAAGCTTGTAATTAGCTTAGTCATAAAATGATTAGTTTTTAATACTTTAGTCCTGTTTGGATAGTTCAGTGGGTGGTTTTTGTCCGAATTGCCCATGTCCGGTTTCTACAGTGAGTGGTGAGAAAACCGGACTCATCAGTAGCCCTTTTTTAGGTTATGTTCGAAGGCCTTTGACAAGACTTAAAAAATCGCTCATGAGCACCTGTAATAATGTCCGGACAGATTTCGAATTGTATAACGGATTTATCTGGACTAGCAAACCTCTCAGAAGCTCAACAGTTTTTCCAAATATTGTGGGACACGTGTCCCTTCCTGATTTACCTCACCAGCCATTTTTCTCCTAGAATGGCGCTCCCACTAACCTAAAAAAGTAACCTCTTCAATTAATGCTGGTGATGTTAGCGCCGTCTTTAATCATTACTATATCTTTTCGAATTCTCCTAGGTTTAAAGGTATTTTTTGTTTCTTTAGTATAAATTAAATCACTTTTCACTGTTTTACCATCTTCAACATATTTTCACTTCTAATCTTCAGAGCTTTTATCTCTCTTCTCCAAAAATTCATTTTAATGTAAGTTTATGTTTACAGCAAGAAACGCTTTAGTAAAAGGTGGGTGGCTGAATTTGTCGGAGTTAGAGAAAGCACAAAGGATCGAACGAGAAAAGTGTATTGCAGCAGGCCTCCCAGTCTCTCCTATTGACAAACCTGAAACACCAACCTTAGAGCCTGATCGAGGTTCGTCTTCTGTCAGAAGCTCCAAACCTAGAAGGTTATTTCAACCTAGTCTTTCACCGATCATCTCAGGCTCATCGATCCAGGAGTCGGAGTCTATTGTTGAATAATAGCAAGTAGTTACAAGTGCTAGGAGACCCTCTACATTCATAGCCATGGGGGCGGATGCTGACGTTTCCCTAGAAAAGCTAGTAAATCGTCGAAAAGGTCGTCTTATAAAAGGCCAGGCTGCTGCTCCACCGTCTAAATCTCCAAAATCTGTGCCCTCTAAATCTGGGGCCAAAGACAAAATTACAAGGTCACAAGCACCCATTAAAGTTCTTAAGGACAAGTTGTCTGGTCCGAAGGCCACCAGTTCAAGCCTTCGAAACGAACCCTCGGGATCCGAGCCCCAACCGGACTCCAGACCACAAATAGAAAACAGTGCTCAGCCATCAAGATAGCTTAATGAGCCAACCACAAGCACTTTCCTCCCAAAAACAGATGATAACCCTTCCATGGTAATGGAAGACGTAATGGAGGATAGTGTTGAAGAAGCCCTTTTTGAGACCGATGTCTCCGGGTAGACAAGTGAGACCGCCATTGTTAAGAAAAGCAAGGGAAAAGAGAAACTATGCTTGAAACACCCGGACCTGCCGGAGTGCCTTGTTGGAAATATAGGACCTTGCTTCCACAAAGTGAGTGTAAAATATCTACTAGCCATGCAGAAGATTAATTATGCTTTTATTCACACAACTGAACTAGGCCGGATCCGGGAAAAGTGGGGGATCCCAGAAAATATTAAAGTGAGGATATCGTTCGATCCAGAGACGCCAATGGATTGCAAGCTCAGTGAGATAGTTTTCTACACTGAGCTATTCAACTAGGGGCTTAGGTTTCCCTTGGACCCAGAGATCGTCAGATTTTTTCATCTGATAAAGCTCTGCCCAAGCCAACTGAGCCCCAACGCTTGGTACACCTTCATGGCTTGCATCGTAGCCTCCAGGCTCTCCGGAATCCCACTTCCGCTGAAGCAATTTGCTGTTGTGGCCAACCTTTGCAGAAACCATGTCATCCCATTTTACCATTACAATATGGGTGACAATTACAAAGTGGTGGACGACTTGCTTGAGTTGGAGAAGAACTGAAAGACTCCATTTTTGTTTATTAGTGGTTCTTGGGAGAATGGAAGGAAGATTAAAGCTCGTGTCAATCCAAGCATGCTCACCAGCAGATGGAAGAGCACAGGTAAATATTTCATTAAATCTTTCCATCTTTTCTATAATAATTTATTTTATTTTATTTATCTTCTTTTGTTTTTTGGTAGTGCTGCCGAAGGAGTTTAATGACTACTTAGAGGAGGGGCAGACCATTTGTACCAAGCTAAATACTTGGACTACTGAGAAATGGGGAAATCGCTTCCACAACTGTTTTACTGGAGGCAACTTGGTAAGATCCCATCTCTGGAATACAACCGGCCGGAGAGATTTGTCTTGGGAGGAATTAACCACTCCACCCCCTCCGGAGGTGATTCTTCAGAAGACAGATGCAAAGGATGGAAAGCTAGCCTTTTTGGGCAGAGCTAAAGCCCCAAGCAAAATGAAGGGCAAGAAAAGCGAGGTTAAGCAAGACGTGGTTGAGGTCAATCCAGGTGATGTTGAGGAAGCTGCCCCAGCAAACCAGGAGGAGCAGGACCAAGGAAGGATTGATGTTTCTTTGCTACAAGTGGTAGAAAACAAGAGTACCAAAGTGGCAGTTGGATCTCCAAAGCCCCCAAAAACTCCTAGAAAAGATAAAAAACGGGGATAAAAATGTGGAGATAGGGAAGCTAAGAAGAAGAAAACCTCAAAGGGAGATGAAATCGCTCTCCGGCCTTCGGAATCTCTTCATCCAGTCGACCCAACAGACCCAACTCAAGTAGAGGAAAACCCAAGTGACTTTCACACCGGAGAGGACTTTCACACTGGAGAGGTCGCCGGAGGGGACATCAATATTGATGGGGTATACATCAGTGGCCTTCAAGGGATTGGTCTTTACTTCAGAGACCTTGAGAAGGATGACTTTGCTGGCCCTTACCTCCCTCTTAGCTCTTCAAACATGGTCACTTTCAATGGTAAATATTTTTCTGTTTCAGGAGAGAAGGATATGGTGACCCACTCCTTGTTGAGCAATATCCAACCGGTGCTCAACTTGGAGAAGCAAGTGCGAAACCAGTCAGGCATCATCAACACACTCAATTCTGACAAGGAGAGTTTGTCCAACGACCTTCTTACAGTCAAGCAGAGTCTCGAGGCATTAAAGAGAGAAAATGAGGAGTTGAAAAAGGGAAAGGAGGACTTGGCCACTAAGCTGGCCACTTCGAAGGGGGTTGTGAAAGAACTTCAATCCAAATTTTCTGACTTGGAGAAGAATTTTTCTATTTCAAAAGAAGAGGTGAAGGCCAGAGACAACATCATTCAGACCCTGACCAGCGACAAAATTTCGCTTGAGGATGTCGTGTCTAAGGCCAAGCAAGAAAAAGACGACTTGGTAAAGGAACAAGAAAAGACAATCCAAGCCAGGATTGATGCATACACAACCAAGGTGATAGACTCCCAAGAGGAAAGGTATGCCGAAGTCAAATCGGACATGGTCTTGCTCTTTCATGATAAATTTCCGAAGAGGACACTGGGAGATTTATGGCGATTCGTGGAATATGAGGACCTCCCTCACCACACCATGGCTGATGGTGACAAGCACGGCTACTCCAGCGGTTGGGATGATACCACTGATGAGGATGAAAGGACTGGGGAGAGTCCAGATGAGGAGATCGAAGATCCCAAGAAGAAACCAAGTGAGGTTGGGCCATCCAAGAAAGCTCAGTCTTAAAGTTTTAACCATATTTTTGTGGCTAAAGTCCTAGGATGGCCAAGGCAATTTTGTAACCGTGTCCGGACCTTGTCCGGACAAACCTTATTTTTGAAACTCTAAAGTCCTTGGGTGGCCAAGGAATTTTATATATTTAATATCATTCCCCGGTATCTGTCGGGCAGTTCCATCTTACACAACTCTTATATTGTTTTATAATTTTCCAATTTTGATGGCTCTTATTTAAATGGCATTTGAATATTTTAAAGTTAGAGTGTTTAAATTCTCTGATGACAAGTGTTTAAATGGTCATCAGTGGTTCTGATGACAAGTGTTTAAATGGTCATCACTCCACCGAATTAATCCGATTTAATAGTCAGACCACTTCAAATTTTTCACGAAGGCCTCGAACTTTATTTAAAAACCTAGACACCTCATTAAAACCTCCCCGCGCCACTAGGGTAGGAAAGAGTATGCCCCCAAATATTTACATGGACTTTAAACAAGTAAATATTTACATAGTCTTTATTCTAAATACAACCGAAGGTGTTCAATGTTCCAAGGGTGATTAAAAGTTCTTCCATCTTTATCTTTGAGCCTGTATGTCCCAAGTTTAAGCTTTTCAGTGACCATATAGGGTCCTTCCCATGTTGGAGCTAGTTTTTCGAACTGCTTCTCCTTGGTGTGTAGGAAGACTTTTCTCAACACCTTATCACCTGATTGAAAATCCCTCCTTTTGATTCTGGAAGCAAATCTGTTTCTCATCAAACCCTGATAGTGTGTGGCTCTAAGGTGAGCCTTGACTCTTCTTTCTTCCATCAAGTCAAGCTGGCTTCTGATTGCCTCTTCATTAGCTTGTTCGGAAAAATGGTGGACTCGAAATGAAGAGAGTGTGGTCTCTATGGGAGCTATTTCATCCATACCATATACCAAGGCAAATGGGGATTCTTGTGTTGCAACCCCGGGAGTGGTCCGGTAAGCCCATAAAACTTCTTGTAAATAACTTGGCCACTTTCCAGCAGCCCCTTCTAGATTCTTTTTAAGACCGGACGGGATGGTTCTGCTAGCTACTTCAACTTGACCATTTGCTTGTGGGTGAAAAAGGAGAAGAGAAACAGTGTTGAATCCCTCTAGAGGCGCAGAAATTCTCCACATCCTTGTTATCAAACTGTGGCCCATTGTATGTGGTTATCTTTTGTGGAACCCCAAATCTACAGCAAATATTAGATATGATGAATTTTATCACAACTTTTGAAGTAGCTCCTGCTAATGGGGCTGCTTCAATCCACTTTGAGAAGTAATCAATAACAACTATTATAGTTTGGCATCCTCTGGATGCCATGGGTAGAGGTCCCACCAAATCTAGCCCCCAACAAGCAAAAGGTATTGGCTCAGAAATTGACTCTAATGGGACAGCTGGGATATGAATTTCATTACTGTATCTTTGGCATGGATCACACTTTTCACCAATTCCTTGGCATCTAGCATTATGGATGGCCAATAGTACCCTGCTAACAAGATCCTTCTGGTTAGAGCCCTGAATCCACAGTGTGTTGATCCTTCGCCATCATACAATTCGAAGATTACCATTTGGGACTCTTCACACCCCAAACATCGTAAAAGAGGCCTACTAAAGGATTTTTTTTAGAACATCTCTTAAGATGACAAAACCACGAGCCTTATACTTACTTTTCTTGCCACTTCTTTCTCCAGAGGTAAAATGCCATCTGAGAGGTACTAGAAAAAAGGAAATCTCCAATCTTGAGGTTGATTTCCTTGTATATTTAAACTTTCTTCTTTCTTGTTCTCACCGAGTTGAATGGATGAGCATTCTTGCACATGAATCCATTGATATGACTCTATATAGGCTATGGTTGCCAAGGAATCTACTAACGTATTTTCTGTTCGGGGTATGTGGTCATAGGTAATGTTTTTAAAACTAAGTGCCACTTCTTTTTAAACAAGTAAGTATTTAACCAGTTGCTCTTTTTTGGCCTCGGATAGGCCTTGTTCATGATGGATTAGAAGTTGTGAATCGCTCATCAACCTGACCCTTTTGGCTCCACAAATTAGAGCTAATTTTAATCCTGTTATAGCAGCTTCATATTCGGACTCGTTGTTGGAAGCCCTGAAAGTGAAATTTATAGCTTGATACATTTTGTCACCGTACGGAGAGGTTAAACATATTCCAGCACCACAGCCCATGGTACTTGAGCCTCCATCAGTCCGAAAAACCCATACTTTCTTAGTTTTTTCAACTGCTTCTTGTTCGGTGTCCCTATTTGAGTGAAATTCCACTAGGAAATCAACAACAGTCTGGGCCTTGACTGTTGTACGAGGGGAAAAATCAATATCATAGTCCCCCAACTCCACCGACCACTTGGTCATTCTGCTTGAAACATATGCCTTTTGAAGAACGTTTTTCAAGGGAAAAAACGTCCGGCCAATGATCGAATAAAACTAAAAGTAGGCCCTCATTTTCCTAGCAGCAATTACTAAGGCCAGTGCTAGTTTTTCAAGTTTCAAATATCTTTTTTCTGCATCAATCAAGCTTTTGCTGATATAGTACACCGGACGAGGACAATTATCCACCTCTCTTACTAACACTGCACTTAGGGCGCAATCAGAAACTGCCAGGTATATGTAGAGCGTCTCTCCATCAACAGGTTTAAACAAAGTTTTAGGGGAAGATAAGTGGTTCTTAATTTCATCAAAAGCCCGGTCACATTGGGGAGACCAATTAAACTCTTTTGCGCCTTTCAAAGTTTGAAAAAACAGAGCACACCTATCCGAAGACCTTGAGATAAAACTGTTTAGAGCAGCTAACCTCCCTGTCAACCTTTGTACTTCTGTAATATTCTGAGGAGGCTCCATCTGCAATAAAGCACTAAGCTGGTCTGGATCAGGTTGTATGCCCTTCTCACTTATTACGTACCCTAAGAATTTTCCGGACCGCACCCCGGACACACACTTTTCTGGATTTAATTTTAAATTTACCTTTACCAAGTTGGCAAAGGTTTCTTGGAGATCTGCTAAGTGTAGCTCTTCGTCTATACTTTTTACCATCATGTCATCAATGTAGACTTCCATGTTTCTTCCAACTTGATTAGCGAAAGCCTTGTTTACTAATCTCTGATAAGTAGCCCCAACATTCTTTAACCCAAATGGCATCACCTTGTAACAATAGAGGCCCATATCAAGTAACAAATGTAGTATGTTCTTGATCTTTTGGATCTACTTGAATTTGATTATACCCGGAGAAGGCATCCATAAAGGACGGTAGCTTGTTCCCAGATGTGTAGTCCACCAACTGATCAATCTGAGGGACAGGATATAGATATTTTGGGCAAGCTCTATTGAGATCTGTAAAATCAATACATATACGTCAGTTTCCATTTTTCTTCTATACTAGCACCGGATTGGCTGTCCATAAAGGATATTGAGATTCCTTTATGTATCCCATTTTAGTAAGTCGGTCAACCTCTTGAACTATGACATCAGCCTTTTACTTAGAAAAAGTTCTCCTCTTTTGTACAACTGGTGCAATATCCCTCCAGATGGACAATTGTTGTGATATAATGTCTGTTGGTACTCCGGTTACATCAGTATTTCACCAAGCGAAAACATGCTGATAGTTTTTCAAAAAGGCTAACACTTTACTCTTTAACTCCGATGTCATATTGAATCCAATCTTGACAGTTCTTCCTTCAGCCATAGAGTGAGTTTCAACTTGTTTAATAGGTATTAAAACACCATGGGTCTCTCTGGGGTATTTAATTTCACCCTCCCCCCCCCCAGAGGGCCCCTCAAATTGCTAATCCTCATTTATCCGACAACTCCTACTTGTCCTTGCACAACATATTTCAGACATTGGTGGACTATTGAAGCCACATCATGCATCCTGGAGAGCCAAGACCTCCCCAAAATGGCATTGTAGCACGTAGGACAATCCACCACAACAAAAATTATTCTGACCATCTTCTTAAAAATGGCCCTTGCCCAACAGAACTTCCTCTTCGAATTCCCCAATCACGTTAGCTGAGCTTCCAGTGAAACCCACTATTGACCTGTTCGAACGCTGAATCACGGCTGGATTCTTCATCTGTTTATAAGAAGTTAAAAAGAGGATATTGGCCGAATTCCCGGTATCCACCAAAATCCGCCTTATGTCATTGCCCCCAATGGATGCTCCTATTACAACAACATCTTCATGGGGACCAGTTATGTCTCTCAAGTCATCTTCGTCGAAAAAAATAAAGGGAAAAGGAATTTGTGATTGATAGGAAGCCATGCCTCCTTCCAATTGGTTGGCTAAAGTATGCACATGCCTCTTTCTTGAAGAAGCGGTTGGTGTTGTCATGGTGTCCCCCCACAAATATTGTAAGTGACTCAAAAAAGTTGATGAGTCCGGACACCGTCTTACAACGCTCTGTGATAACACCCACCTTGTTTCGGGTTGGGTCAGGATCCAAGTATTCTGATTCTACATCGAATCTTTCAATTATTACCATAGCCCCATCCGGAGCCGATGTCCCTGCATTGTTCGGGCCAGTCCGAGGAGCATTATCAGGCCTATTTCCACCTCTTCTTTTAACATATGTCCCCAACTTCCCTCTCTCAATCAAATTATGTACTTCTTGTTTCAACGCGATGCAATCTTCAGTGGTATTTCCAGTATCACGATAATACTGACAAAAACTGTTATTTCGATTTTCCCTTGGTAATTGTAATGCAGCCGGCTTTCTAAAATGTACTTCATCTTTCATTTTATCATAAATGGTAGCTATATTTTCTTTTAGTGTAGCAAACCACTCCGGCTGAACCCAAGGTCCTTGCTTATTTCTGGATTGTTGGCTTTGAGATGGTGCAGCTGGGTGGGATTGAGCCTTGGCCCTGTTTTGACCCAGTTCGGCTTCCTTAGTCTTGTACCCAGACTGATTCTGGTTTTGATTTGGTGCAGCTGGAGCAGACCTCACCTGCCGGTGCATCCTGGTTTTCTTTGTTTTATCCATATTAATCTGTTAGCCAACCTGATTCAGTAAACCTCCCCATGTCATGGCCTTTTTCCTGGTTACTGAATCAGCCAGATTGCCAGGGTTCAAACTCTGCCTCGGAGAAGCTATTGTTACTTGTTCAAAGCAATAAGCTAATCTATTTTTGGTGTTCACAAAGCGACTTATGTACTCTTTCAAAGATTCATTTGGTTCTTGGGCACAATGGATTATAGTGTCTCCATTGCCCTTCACTTCTTTACTTCCCACGAACTGCCTCCGAAAGGCCACCCAAAAAGTGTCGAAATTTCTGATGCAGCCCTGTGGCAAACTATTGTACTACTTCAGAGCACTCCTCGTAAAAGACTGGAAGAATACTCGACAGAGTAGCTTATCATCATCATCAAAGTTCATCATAATTTTTTTTGAATTGCTCCAGATGGTTATCTGGATCTTTACTACCATCATACTTCTCCATCTTTGTGCTGCCAAACCTCTTAGGAAAGTTTCCGGACAGTATTTTGGAAGACAATGGAGATTGTCTCCAATTCCGGCCACGACTAAAACAGTATCTTCGTTGGGAGTTGCAAAAATACCCGGTTCATCATGAAAGGCAAAGTGATCCATTAACAAGCGGTCTACGTGTCTCCAGCCATGGCTGTGACTATGAGACGACACTTTACCCAGATGCCTATATAACCTTCCATGCCTGTCCCTTTTTCTTGAGTATTTTTTAACCAGCTTCTGTTTCTTCTTAGAACGGCCTTCATCACTGCTGGATGACAGGAATTCCTCGACTCCGTCTTCATTTGAGGAGCTGCTGGAAGATTCTGAGTCTGAATCTGAGCTTTCCACCGGTTTAGACCGGTGAGACTTCTTTGAACTAACATGAGTCTTTTTAGTGCTTACATGAGTTTTTGAGGGCTCATGCTCTCTTGGATTGTCAGTATGGTGAACTCTGACACTTTTGACTTTTCTTTCACACCCAATTCTGCCCTTTTAGCAGCCCTCAAGGCTTCTATCTCAACTTTTAGTCTATCTCGCTCCTCGATAGTGTATTCATCATTTTCTCCCACCACTTCTGCCAAGGATGGTGGCACTTCCTGCTCGTCCGGATTCATCCGAACTGATTTTTCTTGATGGTTTCGAATGCTTGATTCAGGAACCTTCTCCTCCCACTGTGATCGCCAATTTGGTGTGGATAATTTCAGTCTGGGGGTAAATTGGTCAAGTATTTTGTGATGTTTCAAGGGTATTTAATGTTTAAATGGTTTGTAGTGAGAGATCTGAGTTGCCTGATTGTATTAAATGTTAATTACCTTCATTTAATGAAAGTAGTTAAGTTATATATACCTTTAATTATGGGCCTCATGGGTTTTCGGGTCAAACTCATGAAACCGAGTCGAATTCAAAGACACATTGGTTTATTAAGCAAGCTGGTAATTAGCTTAGTCATAAAGTGATTAGTTTTTAATACTTTAGTCATGTTCGGATAGTTCAGTGGGTGGTTTTTGTCTGAATTTCCCCTGTCCGGTTTCTACAGTGAGTGGTGAGAAAAACCGGACTCATCATGTTCGACCTTGTTTTATATTAGGGTTTTTTTATAAAATAAGTTTATATATTTTAAAAAAGGTCAAGCTAAATATACCCAATTCCGGTTTAAGTATGCCCAATTTTGAGTATACCCAAAGGTGGTCTAAGTATACCCAATTTTTTCCAAAAATACCATTTTGTAGGTATATAAGTAATTTTTTTTACTAACCTTCATCCAACATTTTTTTCCTACAACTTTCTCTCACTTCCCTCACTTCTCTCACTTCTCACTAAAATCTCAAACTCTCTTCTCTAAAAAAACTCCTACCTCTCTCTAACATTTTCCGGCGAGCCACCACTGCTTCCTCCCCTTCTCCTCCTCCTCCATCATGGTGAAGAACAAAAACTCACCACCACCAACTACGTAAGTTCCTTAATTTAATTTTGCAAATTAATTTAGTTAGATTTATGTTGGAATTTAGGATTAAGGTTAGATTTAGGTATGAATTTAGGGTTTAGGTCTGAATTTAGGGTAGATTAGGGTAGATTTAGGGTTGATTATGGGCCATTTTCCAGCCCGGTTGTCGGCAGGAAAATGGCCGGCCGGCAGCGGACTGGTGGTGCGCCCAAGGCAGCACTATTGGTGCGTATCGGTACACAAGGCCTGTACCGCTCCGTACAGGCTGATGTGCACCTACGGTGCAAATCAAAAAAAAAATTGAAGCTTTTGAAAGAAATCAATTTAAAAAATCAAATTTTTAAGGAAAAAACGATATGAGAGTTATATGTATTTCAATTGGAAGTTCGATTTGTAGTTTTTTTTTAAGTTTACAGATTATATCGTATGTTATTAACTTTGTTTTTTTTTGTTATTATTTCAGGTCTGATGCTGTCGAGCCGCGGCCCCTTCCTCGGTCTAGGGCGTATCCGCCGGGATCACGAGTGACACACCCGGGCAAGAATTTGAAGACGGTACGGGCCGTCGAGAATGAGAGGGTCCGCGATGCTAAGCGCGAACGAGATTCATCGGAGGACCCTGAGATTAGACGTCTTAGGGAGGAGCCTTATATCTTTCAACAGCCCGTCAAACTTTGTTTTAATTTATAAAAAACCAACGAGAATTGATTATATATTTACCAGATGAAGGTTTAACTACATCCTATGTATGAGTATGGTAAAGAGCAATAAGTTTGTTTGAATCCTTCATCATCTGAGTTTTATCTTTGGATATGCATCGCGTTTAAAATTTTTAGTCTATACATATACTTTAAGTCAGTTATACACTTGTAATATCTCAGATTGTAGTGGTTGTAAACTGGCAAATTTTTTGGCATTACCGTTTAATGAAAGTGTCACTTTTTCTATTGCTTAGTTTGATATTATTCATTCTGATGCTTGGGGTCCATCTTCTCTCCCCACAAAGGGTGATTCGTCATAATATGTATCGTTTATTGATGATTATATTTGGTATACATGGATTTATCTGATAAAACAAAGGTTAGATTTCCTTAAAATTTATAGAAATTTTAGGGCACTAGTTGAGACCCCAACATTTTATTGTGATAGAATGCTTCAGGTGTGACTTAGGGAGTGAATATACCTCAAATGATTTCAAACATTTACTTGCATCTGGTGGTACTATACATCAATCATCTTGTACAAACACCCTTTTACAAAATGGTGTTGCAGAAAGAAAACATCGTCACATTTTTGAGACTACTCATTCTTTCCTTTTACCAGCTAAAGTTCCAACTGTTTTTACGGGATAAATAATTTTGACTGCTATTTATGTGATAAATCGAATACCTTGCAGAAAGCATATCCAAACACCAAATCGAAATACCAATACGAAATCGACGAAAAAGTAATTCATATTATCTATTCGCCATATATATGTCGAAATGCATCTATTTTGTTAGGGTATCAAGTCTGTGCAAATATAAGTTTCACAAATATAGTTTGCTACATTGCACAGCTTCTCCACTACACATGTTAAAATTAGTTATATAAATATTTTTATATGTTTGAAACCAAGTTTCACAACTGTTGTCATAAATTTTAGTATTGGTAGGTTATGTTACAAAAATATAATAATAGTTAGCTAACGTTAATATTTCATTAAAATTTTCCTATTGTGATAAAACAACAACAAATGGATCAAGAAGAAAACAATAAATGAAGGGTTATAATGACTTAAATGAATTCACCAAATATGTCACGACACATGTCTATAATTTGATTGGGTAATATATAGCGAAATATTATATGTATTTATAAGGGACAAGCAATTTTAAAAAATAATTCCCCATAGATTTGATGAAAGAAGTGCACGAGTTCTCCATGATATTGTGAATTCTTTGAGTATTTGCGAAACGTGGTATACCTTTTTGTTGAGAAATAATGTATACTCGCAAGATATGTGTCATCTCGATTTCACATGTCAAATAGACTATGTTTCATATAACTACAGTACTCTATATTTTACAAAGTACGTGTTAATTAGGTTTTACAATTCAAATAGAGTATGTTCCTACAATACACTATATTTAATACATTATGTTTGGCAAACTACTTTATACAAAATCACAAAATAAGTTTTGTGAAACATGTCTAACATTTGACTTGTGAAGCTCTAACAAAATTAAATATATCGTGTTTTATAATGTATTTATAATTTGTTTTGAAAAATGTATACTATTCAACACCATTTCATAGTAAAAAAAAGTAAATTCTTTTATATTTTTTTTATTCGCTTACGACTGATCGGAATCAGTTTTATCTAAAACTCGTTTTCGATACCACACGACGACAATTTACATTCCAATACAAATCTAAATTCGATTTAAACTTTTTAAATATAAATATTAAAAAATTTATGTGTTAAAAAACAAAAAATGAAAATAATTAAAAAGTTATATATAAAAATAATTAAAAAAATATTTTTAAAAATAATTAAAAATATATTACTGCCAACAAAAATACAAAATCTGAAAGTTAATATGTGTTTGTTTAAGAGTGATCTTTCTATAACCAAAGTTTTATTTTGTTTAATATATTTTAAATTAATTTGGAACGGAAAAGGTATTCTTTTAATCATTTAATTTTTCTTTTTCTAAATCCTACCTTTTAGTAAAAACTACAATTTTCTATTATAATTCCCTAAACATGTGCCACCTACGACCAATATATATACACCGGGTTAGGCTAAAATGAGACCCCAAATCTTTATAGTGAGACCCCTAATTCAAAAAAATTCTGCAATTGTGAAATTACCAAATTACCCCCACATATAAAAACACTAATTGTTCCACCCACTCACTTCTCTCTCTTTTCCTCCTCTCTTTCCTACCAAAAATCTCTCCAAAATTTAAACAAACACCCACAATAATTAATTTCTGCAAACTCCCACAAACATTAAATACACATTAATTATATAAACTTAAACTCAATTACTCCGAGCATGGATTTAAGCGACTTAAATGACGATTGGAGCTGCAACGCTGATGATTTCCTTTCGGAGGAGGAGGAGCCGCTTACTGATCACTTGGAGAGCGTTGCCGAGGTAAAAATCTATTTTTTTTCAACACAGTACGTAAATTCGCAAGTTCGTGCCTTCGAATGTACACTTCCACGCATGAACATGCGTGGAAGATGACAAATCTTCGCATGAACATGCGAAGATTTTGTCAAATCTTCGCAAAATCATGCGAAGATTTGTCGAAATCGTCATGCAGCGATTTTGCCAAATCTTCGCATGATTGTGCGAAGATTTGACAAAATCTTCGCATGTTCATGCGAAGATGTGGCCAAATCTTTGCATAAAAATTCGAATATTTGACAAAATTGGTTTTATATGCCTTTTGGGTTAGATTTTGGGTTCTTCTTGGTTTTACATGTTTTTTTAGTTCAATATTGGGTTTGTCTTGGTTTTACATGCCTTTTTTTGTTGAATATGGGGTTTGTCTTTATTATTTGACTTGTAAATACATGTTTGTGTTTGTGTAGGATGCCGCCGAAGCACCATGTCACATGGCGGATTATAGTCAAATATTTAAGACGGATAAATTCTTAACGAAGGCGGAATTGATCGAATGGGTTGACAAAGAGAGCAAGAGTATAGGGTTTATTGTCGTGGTAGATAAAGATGACGATGGTAGTAAAAACGGTAAAACACCGCGGTTATATTTTAAGTGCGAGAGGCACGGTGTTTACAAGCCGAGGCCTAAACCGGGGATTGTGAAGAAACGACGAGATTGTTCATCCAAAAAATGCGGATGTCCGTTCATGCTTAGGGGCAATCCGGTGTTAGAAGAACTCGGCTATTGGAAATTGGTAGTTATAATTGGAAAACACAACCACCAACCCTTCTTGCATTTGGATGGTCATTCACGGGCTGCGAGGTTAAAGGCGGAAGAGGAGGAGTATGTTCGCAAACTCACAACAATCGGTTCTCGGCCAAGAGATATATACCGTGGATTGAAGTTAAGAGATCCGGAAAATGTATCTAGTATGCGTACCATCTACAACATGAGGCACAAACACCAATTGGTTGATAAAGCGGGCAAATCCCAAATGCAATACTTGTTTGGTAAGTTAAAGGAGCACGAGTACTATGTTTGGGAGCGCACGAACAAAGAAACCGACGAAATCCTAGAGTTGTTTTTTGCACATCCCACGAGCATCGATTTGTTGCGCACTTTTCCTCAAGTGCTTATAATGGATAGCACGTACAAGACTACAAGGTATAAACTTCCTTTGCTAGAAATAGTTGGCCAAACTTCGACGAAAAAGACCTTTTGTATAGCTTTTGTTTTTATGAGCTCGGAGAAAGAAGAGAACTACACGTGGGCAATGAGCGTTCTAAGGAGAGTGATGGTGACCAACATGTGCGCATATACCAAATATTATCGTCACGGATAGGGAGTTGGCTTTAATGAACGCTATCGATGAGGTATTCCCGGATGCAACTCATTTGTTATGCACTTGGCATATAAACAGGAACATTTGCTCATACTCTAAGAAAGTGTTGCCCAAAGCGGACATGGGGGAGGAGTTCTTAGAGTTTTATGTCGCGGTTCAACATTCGGCGACGATCGAAGAGTATAAAAAAAACCTTACCGACCTTCACAAAGCCTACGCATCTTGTCCTAAGGTTCTTGAGTACTTGATAAAACAATGGATAGACCCTTACGGACACAAATTCCTTAATGTCTACACTAACAAGATTAAACATTTGGGGAACCACACTAGCAACCGGTGAGTTATATTATCATTGATTTACATTACTATGTTTAACTAGTTGTTAGACCTGTAACTAATCTAAGTTTATGGTTTAGGGCGGAGAGTGCTCACTCTAGTCTAAAACGGGCTATCGGCACAAGCCTATGCACTTTTGAGCAATTTTGGGATAAAGTTCATGCGTTGCTTCGCATTCAACACTCTACCATCTTCGAAACGTTCGAACGGAGTTTGTTTCATCCTAGACAAGCATCTAGGGGAGCTATCTTTCGCGAAATCAAAGGTAAGCTTTCATGTACGGCCATTCAAATATTAGAAGAAACTATTAGAAAGGCCGGGGATTTGTGGTTCACTCCCGCAAAGTGTGGTTGTGTAATTAGGACAACACACAATTTGCCTTGCGCGTGTGAGTGTGATGTGATCGCGAAAGAAGGTCGGTCGATTCAAACGAGTGAATGTGATGTTTATTGGAGTACTTTAGTGATCAAGCCTAGGGAAAACGTTGGTACCGAAGATGAGCTTACGAGAAAGCTATCCTTAATTGATAGTACCATACGCGGTTACGGTCCACAAGTGCAAGATCACATCATAAATAGGATGATGCAAATCCTAGATCCCGCTACAAGCCATGTGTTGGAACCTAAGGAACCGGTTGTCACGAAGGGTCGGAAAAAAGCCGGTGTCGACAAGTCAACTAAGCGGAACCCATCCGGGTTTGAATACCCTAGTGTAGGCGCTAGTAGTACTCCCGCCACGATAGGTAGCACGGCCGCGTCGGCGGTTAAGGCATTTATAGTACGCAAATGCAAAGATAAAGCACAACCACCGAAAAAAGAGAAAGCGACTCGATCTAGAAAATCGAATAAAGGAAAAGGATTGAGCGCCTACGGGAGTTGTTTTCCCGAGTACTTGCACGAGTACTTGGCTACCGTTGAAGACGTTGCTCCGGACGGTAATTGCGGATTTAGGGCGGTAGCTTTGACGATTAAAGGCAATGCGGACGCATGGGAGGAAGTGAGAAGGGATTTGATGTTTGAACTTTCAAGTCAACGTGATCTTTGGGAAAGGGTTTTTGACGGTGCGGAACGTGTTGACAATCTATTGCGGAGATTGGATTGTTTCAAAATGTACGAGAGCGGAACTAGGCACTGGATGACATTACCCGACTATGGGTTGGTGATAGCCACCCGGTATCAATGTATAGTATACCATGTCTCTCTCCAACTATCATACACGTATCTTCCTTTGCGTGGTGTGCCTCCAAGATCATGTCCTATTGTCGAAGTTGGCATTGGTTTCGTCCACGGTAATCATTTCGTGAAAGTAAGTAAACTAGTACATTCTTGATAGTTAGATTTCATTTTATCAAATAATCCGCGACGTATTTAATGTTTCTATATAATTGAAATTTTTAGATTGTATTAGACGGACCGTTGCCGGATATATACCCAATGTGGTTTGCGTTCCGCACTTGCGCTGAAGTTACAAATTTGGCCATACCAATAGGCGCACGTCTCAACAAGTATCACCAAATTAAACCAGCACAACCTCCGACATTAAACGATGGGGATCATGAATGCTACGATTTGACCGGGGATGCATAATGCTTTGTTGTATTGTAATATTTTGTGTTACTTATTTTTTTTAATCCTTTGGAGAGACATTTTGCCACCTCCTACTACTAGACTTGTGTTGTTTTGCATGATATTAATTTTGACTTTTACTTGTGCTTTGTAGATGTTATTGCAAAAAAATTGTTTTTTAAGCGGCCGTATGATTTTTTTTACCAAAACAGAGCCTCAATAGGTACCCTTTGGCCATTAATTTTGGAGGAAGGCCAAATTTTTTTTTTTTTTTTTGGATTTCCAACCTCAAATGTTGTTGAAACCATGTTTTGAAACCATTGGCGAGCCTGAAAGTTCGAAAAAAAATTAAAAATGCCCCAAACCCCTTCTTTTATTTCTGGGCAGTGCCTTTTTTGGCACACGTTTTCGTGTGCATGTACAAAAGCACGAGAAATGGCGCGTGCAAATGTACATGCACACGAAAACGTGTGCAAAAAAAAAGGCACTGCCCAGAAGTAAAACAAGGGCTTTGGGACATTTTTAAATTTTTTTTTGAACTTTCATGCTCGCCATTGGTTTCAAAACATGGTTTTAACAACATTTGAGGTTGGAAATCCAAAAAAAAAAAAAAAAAATTTGGCCTTCCTCCAAAAATCATGGCCAAAGGGTACCTATTAAGGACTAAAAAATGTAAAAAAAAAAATTCTACATAAACTGAAGCCGTAAGGTTTAATCATTCCAAAAACTAAAACTACTATTACGAGAATAAGTTTTAACAAAAAAATAACAAGATGAACATTGGTTTGTGCAAAAAAAAAACATAGAATCAAGTTATCACGTACGGCCAAACATATACTGCCAAGAAATAAATGGGGGAGATATTTTAGAGGTCTCGTTATAGCGAGACACCTAATAATAGAAGTTAGGCTATAATGAAACCCCTACTATTGCTCGCCCACCAAAATTGACTCGTCCCCTATAAATAAGACATAAAATCACGAAATCAAAATACACTTGCCAAACACTGAGCATTCAAAATAAATAAAACTCGTTAACGTTTACTTATGGAGTTTACGGCGGACGAAGACTACCACATGCTTCAAGCTGTGAAGATTGCCCGCCAGATAGTGGGGGAAGATAGCAGCGATGCGTTTTTCGAGCGTGTCCTATGTACGATGTACAT
Source organism: Limnanthes douglasii subsp. nivea (assembly GCA_036936605.1). Taxonomy (NCBI): domain Eukaryota; kingdom Viridiplantae; phylum Streptophyta; class Magnoliopsida; order Brassicales; family Limnanthaceae; genus Limnanthes; species Limnanthes douglasii. The sequence continues at coordinate 129,625,141 of JAUPFV010000004.1, forward strand.
GGGCTACGGCCGTTTGGGTACAAGAGGCATCGTTGTGCGTACTCGTGACCAGATCAAGGCCAGATATATTTTTTGTCAGCCAATACAGCATCTGTTGTTCTTGCCATCGTTAATTAAACAAGAAGCTGCTACCGTCTGGAACCTGAGCACAATAGACTACATCACCAGGGATATGGTAGCATTTCTGGAGGATAAGATTATTGCAAGGGGTGGAATTGATGATGTTGAAAACAAACTTCGTTACGATTAATCATTCCACTTGATGATGGTTCTTTCCAGTATTTGTTAGAACTTGTTATTTCGTGAGTTGTTGTTATTTTAACTTGTGATGTTTCAATCCAGTATTTGTAATTTCATTAGTTGCTGTTTTAAATTTTGATCGAATGAATGTAAACATTCGATGTATTATGTTTCGATGTTCATTTCGTAAACAATAGCACTAAAACTTTAAAATACGTCGACTGCATAAAAACATTACATTTTAATCCAAAGCATTGCAAAATAAGAAATACATAAGCAAATAAGCCTCTGTTAACATCTCACACTTAGATTTATGGAGTCGGATAGTTCATTCCGCTCCCGACCTTATAATCATCGGAATCATAACTTCCTTCGGGGGTTGAACACGTTTCAACGGCGTTTGCAATTGCGTCGGCCATTTCTTGCTCCCTTTGCTGCGTCGCATGTGACACCATCTCCGGCGTAACTGGACCGTGGGAGCCCATGTTGAATACGTGTTGGACATGTAAACGGGTCTCGTAATCCAATGACTCAATCTGTACAGTCCTTGGCTTAAGATAAGCCAGCCTCTCGAACACTTCTTCGCTTCCGCGTGGTCGGGGCATTGAGCATCCTGGACAAGATGCCTCCCTACCGTGGTTGAAGAACATCCTGCACAAAACCACATTGATGAAACCAGGAACCTCCTCTTGCATCGTACATCTGACGTAGTCAAATGCGACCAGGAGGCTTGCATCTTCGTGCACGCTCCACTATGAATTACCCATTGTTGTAGCTTAAGATATTTTGTTTCATAGTCAAAATATGGTATTTATAGACTCCAAGTCGGTGTGTCGGTTCTAAAAAAATAAGCGGGAAGGGAGGTTTTTGTTCCCGCGTTAATTAACAAGTGGGAAAGTATGGGCGGGAAGTGCATTAAACGCGGGTGTTTTTGGCGGCAATATTTTCATGAGTCTCGTTGTATCGAGACGTCTAATAATTTTAGTTTCTTAATAATGAAACCCCTATTACTGCACTCCTGCATTTGTGTACTTTTTTAAAAGTTGCCTTCGGTTGTTTTAAGAATGCCACATTGGATAGTCTGGATACAGTGGATACAAAAAAATGAAAACAAAGTAAAATGGGCAGTCAAATAAGAACCAGTAGTACATGGTAAATGTAAAATAAAAAAACATTCGAACATTAACTTAAACAAACAGTACATAAACTCCAATAAGCAAACAAATAAAAACATAAGTAATGCCGATTAGTCGAAGTCATATCCCAAGTTATCGTCAGAGTCAGTCCCCTCTTCCCTTTCAGCAATCCTTTTCTCAAGATACAGAACCATGTCACTAGTGATGTAATCTACCACAGTCATGTTCCATACGGCGGCCGCTTCTTGCTTAATTTTAAATTGTTGGAAAAGCAAACGATCCATTGGTTTGCAATTAATGTACCTCTGTTTGATTTGTTCACGGTTACGCACAGCAAAACCTTCAGTTCCTAATCGGCCGTAGTTGTAGTACATGTTACACAAGACTAGCTCGAAAAACGCATCGCTACTGTCTTCGCCCAACTCACGCACGGCAAGTTTCACTGCCTGAAGCAAATGGTAGTCCTCATGAGGGGTAAACTCCATTTTTGCACTGTTTATGTTTGACGAGTGATAAGCATACGCTTATAAGCTAGTGGATGTTTGGGCGGGAAATGCAGTAAATGCGTGTGCTTTTGGCGGCAATATGTTCACGTGTCTCGTTATAGCGATACGTCTAATAATGGAACTTACGCTATAATGAGACCCCTATCTTAAAAGTCTTAGGTGTCGCACAATCATTCGTCAACATGGATTACGCTATCCTTATCTTACAAGTGTATATAATTGATACAATGTTCAAAAAGACGTTTTATATTGCATTTGTGTTGTTGTTGTTGTTTAAAAAACCTTTGGGTTTATGTTTCAGTTTATGTTGCATTTGTTTTACATTCAGATACGTAACCCTAAACTTGGAGTTTCAAATATGGAGTTTGAACAAACATTCGAAAGTTATATAAAAAAAAAGTAACAAATTAACAAAACACATAATTAAAGATCGAACAAGTAGCACATCGCAAAAAATAATCCGGTCAAAAATAAACATCACATATAAATTCTAAAACTGTCAACAAAAAAAACATAAATGATAATCAGTCTCTGTACTCGTGAGATATGCGGTATATCTCATCCAAAGGATCCCGGAAGCTATCAAAAGTAACGCCGGGGTGTCTACGGTCGTACTCCTCCATCTCCAATATGCGCGAAGTCAGCTCATGCAGTGTGGTCGCATGTGTGTGTGGTGTAGGGTTCACCCCAATCTCCACATCATCTCTGTCAGCCTCTGGATCAGATATGATGTACCATAAGTTCCTCGTAACCCACGAGGAGTAGACCACAGTGGTGCCATCCTCCTGACCAGGAACATACGTCGCACCCCTCAGACTCTCGTGAATACAGTGTGACTCCCAGTTATCCCAACTGAATGCATCCCATAGGTAGAGGGTGTTCGCACGACGATGCCTAGTAGAACCGGTGAGAAGAGGACGCAATGGACCAGGAACCTGTATTTGAAACAATAAGGCTAAACTATGTACCACACATGCGCAATACAAACAATATTAATATTTAGAGTTACAAAATATTACCTGCTGAACGCGACCAAACTGTCTAGCCACCCGCAGCGGATAGTACGCCTCGACAATGTCCGCCGCCTTCAGCGTCGCATCTATCCAGGCTATATCAGGGCTACCTTGAGCAGTCCGCATGGTCGTATACGGCGTGAATGATACCTGTAAAATATTCATATACCATTTATCATTATTAACTAAAATTATATATACGATAATTGAAATGAAACTGATTACAACTTACATCCTGCTCGGTGAAGCTATCCAGACAAACTCTAATACCCTCTCGAGTCTCCTGGCTCTGTCGAAACTTAGCAGGCGCATGAAGGCATATAGTAGGGCGTGAGCTACTATACCTCGGGTACTGATGAACTGCAAACGCCGAGAAATGGTCGTAAATCCACGTCTCTAACAGGGCCAAAAAACCCGATATACCCGAAGTAGAGTGTAGGCAACCTCTGCCTAGCTGGTAGTAGAGCTGCGCCAGTATCATCTGCCCCCAGTTATACCTCGCGGAGCTGGTGTAATCGTCGATGAACTGCAAGTAGTCGAGGCTAATGTTGTTGCCCGACTTGTTGGCCAAAATGGTACAGCCGAAGAAGTGCAACAAATAGCCCCTCGTAGCTCTCTTAGCATCGACATCAGTGATCTCCTCATCATAATACTGATGGGTGCAGAATCTCCTCTTCAGCCATGCAAGGCGCACATGCCTCTTACCGCCGCCCTTGTTCTCCTTTATCTCCACCTCAAGCTCCGCAGGGCTGCACCCAAGTAAGCGAGCGTATCTCGCAGTACGCTCATTAGCAGAGGGGTACTCATATATCTCACAGCTGTGACCGACAACTGAGAGCCCTGTTATCATGTGGACGTCATCCAGGGTGACGGTCATCTCCCCGAACGAGAAGTGGAAAGTGTTCGTCTCGGGATGCCATCTCTCAAGGAAGCCCTCAATCAAGTGGATGTTAGTTGACCACTTACCCAAGGCCTCGACCAAGGGCCAGAAACAGGTGCTCCTAACCTCTGCGAGTACCTTCTCCTGCCGGGATTTCAAGTCCCAGCTACTGTGTGTGTGGTACATCGCATAACAGCGCAGTGTCTGTCGGGCCTGCATGCATTAAAAACATACAATATATATAAACATATATGCAATCTAAAACTTAAGATAATCCAATAACCAACATGTTCAATATATATAAAGTATAACAACTAAGATAAAACAATAACCAATAACCAACAAATACAATGCAGTAATGAGTCTTAAATATTAAAACCTAAACTCGTCATATCATATAAACTCATTTTAACCTAAACTAATAAACTTTATAACACAAACCTAATTTCAGTAACATATAAATTCTTAACATATAAATTCAGTACATTTATAACACAAACCCAATACCAAATCGAAATCCAATACCAAATCCAATGCAGGTAATATTCAATAGACAGTGTTAAAAATTAAAACCTAAAGTCATTCTAACATATAAATGAACTCTAACCTAACCTAAACTAAACCAATATAAAATCCAATCCAGTAACATATAAATTGATTCTAACCTAAACTAATAAAATTTCTAACACAAACCAATAATAATAATAATAACTTTAAAAAGTAAATTAAAACTATAAAACTTACATCGCCTCTGAAGACGCTGTATGCCTCGTGCTCTCTATACGAATGAAACGTAGAGTATAGGTCTACAACGTGACCATTGTATCCACGGAAGCGCTGCTCCGCAGATAGGCGACGCTGCACAGGTGGGCGCTGAACTACCTGTAAGGTCCCTCTCTTACGGACCCGGACACTCCGAGAAGTCTCACCGCGATCGGCCTCCTCAGTCTCATGGTCCGTGTTGTAGTCTCTAGCGGTAACTGGAGGACGTGGGCGAGGAGGCATACTGCAAAAGACAAAACCAAACAATTAGAAGAGTTGAAACTACAAAAAAACAATTAAATCTTGAAATTGCGAAAATTCGCAATTTAATGAGTGGATTTGAAAAATCCACGCAGAAAATTGCGAATTTCTGCACAGAATCCACATTGTGTGGATTCGGTATTTCCACGCATGTTCGTGCGTGGAAATACCGGATGCACGCATGTTCGTGCGTGCATCCAGTATTTCCACGCACGAACATGCGTGGAAATACCTGTTCGAAAATGCAGCCCCCCATACCCAGATCTGTGCTCGAATTCGACCCTAAAACTATAACCCAACACCCTAAACTATCCTAGTCTCCTAACTAACAACATACATGCCCTTAAAATCAAACAAATCAACACCAAATACATAAAAATCGATTTTTTCTACCCGAATGGAAAACACTAAAAATCACTAGAAATAACAATGTAAAATGGGAAAAAAAAGCACCATGAAGTGTAGAATCCATACCTTAACAAGTTCGTGGAGTTGGATTTGAAGAAAAGTCGACGGAAAAAATTTGGGTTTTTTCAAGTAGAGAGAGTTAGGGTTTCGGGGGAGAAAAAAGGGAAGAAAATCTGAATCTTAGCTATTTATATCGATGGCATTTTGGTAAATAATTGGGGTCTCACTATAACCAACCCGGATCTCACTATAACCGGGTCTCACTATAAAGATTTGGGGTCTTATTTTAGCCTAGCCCATATACACCAAAACAAAAATGGGAGGGACAAGGTGTGTCTTTTTGTTATGATTAGACTATATGCAATGTTAACGTTTTTCGGACACAGTACTTAATTTAAACGGATTCTATTCTACCTTACATATATAGTGGTACGGTTAAATATCACTATTAACCCTCGATATTTCAAACTAGATTTTTATGTTTATTTTAATTTTTTTTTGTTTTTTTATGTTTTCAAAATTTTATATTATTAATCTTTTATGCGAAAACATCAATATTATATTTTATTATTGATTTCAAAAAGCTGAAAAAGAATATATTTCTAAAATTAGAAACTTATAAAAAACATTATGTATTTTTGGAATTAGAATTTAGATTTTCGGACAATTAATGACAAACTCCACGTCAACTTTTCAACTTTTAAATATTAATAATACAAAATTTAAATTATATGACTAATAAAAACAAATAAAAATCTAATTTGTTACACATATAAAACTATTTATATGGATTAATAGTGATTTTGACATTTTAAAATAATTTAAAAAACAGAATACGTTATTTAAAATATACATTCACGTGATAATCTACTAAATAAGTTTTGGATAGTGAGTCGTCCTTCGACTATCGTGTTTGGTGGTAGATAGTCTTGAACTTTCAAATGTCTGTTTACAGTTTCTTGATTATCGCGTTTGGATAAAGTTAGTCCAGAGAATCCTTTGATCCACCAGATGTTGCCACGTGTTCCATACTCTCCAGTTTTTTTGTCACTAGTAATCTCTTGACTTTAGGTCCACCTACCCTATAATTTCCATCTTGACATTAAGAATTAAGTTTATACAGGTGGCATTATGTAGCCTACGTGTAATATTTTTCCCCAAATTCCTTTATAACATTATCAATCGGTTACATTATATCTTTTAATTAATTTAATTTAATTTATTAAAATACTTAAACAAGATCAGCATTACATTATATTTTTTAATTAATTTAATTTAATTTATTGAAATACTTAAACAAATCTAAACCCTAGATTTTCTTTCTCCCTCTTTTCTAATTCCAATCCCTCGAATTTCTCATCTCCCCTCTCCCTTGTTCTAAATCAAATCCCCAAATCAAACCCTAATCTAAACCCTAAACTATACCCAAATCTATCTGGTCCTAAATCTATACCCAAATCAAAACACAACCCTAAATAATCTTTCTTAATCAGAGTCTGCACTCCCTGTTGCTAGCCCTAATTTGTGACAAACACGATTCAACAATGAAGAAGGGTTCGAGGAGGAACAGAAGAAGTTCAAAATCGAATTGGATTTCTCTGAAGAACATAAAGGTATTTAGTTTGTTTTCATATTTGTCTGATTGATGTATTTTTTTTAAAAAAATAAGAATGCTTTACTGCTTCGCCGTGGAAACGAATATACAACGAATATACAAGTATTTAGCTTTAAGGTAGAGCTGGTAGACATTAATGGAAGATAAGAACATGAGAAAAAAATAAAAAGAAAGCGAAGGAGAGAAGAAAAGAGAAGGAAGAGAAGACATTCGAGTTCGAAGAAGAAAGAAGGAGAAATGAATAAGACTTTCAATTATTTCTTTAACTTAATTAAATTAAAAAATTAAACAAAGACACATAAAATAAAATGGACCCATTAAGGTGTGCCAACAAATTTTTTGGTCAAATGATAAAATCACACCTAAAGTAAAGAGACTATTGGTGAAAAAAAAAAACTGCCAACAGATATTTAAAAATCGGAATAGTCATATACGAAACTTACAATTTGATCTAAAGAGCTTTTTATTTAAAATTATACATTATTCATCTTATAATATCGATTTATATATTTTTCGAACTGAAATATGTTACATTACCTAAACTATCCCTATTAAAATCAGATCACAAAATAGTTTCGGTAAACTTCGCATAAGAGTAACAACGTATACGAGTACGAATTTAGTTTGCTGATCGACGTAATTTTATATAATTAATTGGACTCGATTAAACAAATTACTACAAATATAAATAAATTATGTTTTATGTTTGGATGTAGGTTGATATATAATAATGGATTTAAACCGACTGGATCAATAGATAGAGTAAGTCTTTGTTAGATGCTTGATTACTATTAGATGCTTGATTACTGTTAGATGCATAAAAGTATCCGATAAAAAATGAGACATAATCTGTTTCGACTCATTTGAAAGCTAGTGCTGTAAAAGTAAAGGTAAGCTGGGGTGTGTAGTCCACACTGTTCTCTTTTCTCTCTCCATCTCCATGAAGATCTAGGGTTTCTCTTCTCCCCCAATTTCTACACCTCAAAACCCCTTGATTATTCAATTCCATCTTTTCAAATCCAACCCTGTGCAGATTTGGATCCTTGATTTCAATGGCCAAGACTCGACCTGGAATCTCATCGAAGACCAAAGCTGGCAAGAAGGATGTGGACTCTTACACCATCAAAGGCACCAACAAAATCGTAAGAGGTACATATATATCTATGTATATAGATATACATACACGAAATCGATGTGTTCAAGGATGAAACCGTGGTTGATTAGATTTTATAAGAGTTTGGACTAGATTGATTACTGTCTGTATACTAAGAAACCATTGATTCATCTGAATATGAGTTTGTTATGGGGATTGTGGTTTTGATTGAAGAGAGTGTTTGTGTGTAAAGATATGTAGAATTTCAGTGGTTTTTGTGTGTGTACGATGGTTTTGCAGCTGGGGATTATGTTTTGATGCGTCCCTCGGATACCGGTAAGCCACCTTATGTTGCTCGTGTTGAAAAGCTTGAAGTTGACGTCAGGGGCCAAGTGAAGGTTAATGTTAGGTGGTATTACCGCCCTGAAGAGTCTCTGGGAGGTCGAAGGCAGTTCCATGGAGCGAAAGAGCTTTTCTTGTCGGACCATTTGGACGTGCAAAGTGCTCACACCATTGAAGGGAAGTGTATAGTTCACTCTTTCAAGAACTATACAAAACTCGAAAACGTTGGAGTTGAAGATTACTTTTGTAGATTCGAGTACAAGGCTGCAACTGGGGCTTTCAATCCTGATCGTGTTGCTGTGTGAGTGTTATGGCGACATTTGTTTATTTGTTTTAGTTGTATTGTTTGTTTATATGTGATACTTTTCTTGTTGGCTGGTGATTGAGGTTTTTGTTGCTTTTTTCTGAAGCTACTGCAAATGCGAGATGCCATATAATCCGGATGATCTCATGGTACAGTGCGAAGGCTGCAAAGATTGGTAAGAGTCTTAGACCAAACTATATCCTTCGCATTGTAGAATACTTACGCCTTATAACAAAGTCGTTATTACACAATCCCTTGCGTGTATTGCACTTCTTGTCCGGTAGTCTATGTCTCACCACATTAACTTCTCAACTCCTATCTTCTTATCTAATCTGCGATTTAAGGTGTATGTATTTTTATTCGGTTTTATTTCCAAAAGGTTAAATCCTATTATAGTTTTGCATAAGGAAACCAATTCCTGAAACTTATAATAACTAAAAGTATCTGTATAGAGGAAACTGTTTTAACTGTGTTTTGCGAAAATAACTGATTCTTCTCTTGCGAAAATAACTGATTTGGAATTGTAACCCAAATTTTGTAATTCAAATTATATTAAACTATATGGGCCGGAATGAATGGCCTTATATCTTAAAATTTGACACAAAATTTTGAAATGCAAATTACATTTTCGTTAAATTAACGCATCTGTAAAAAGTTAAGAAGTTCATGAGAATGTCGAAGGTGAATTCTTTCTAGCCCTTAGGAAACCATTTGATTTTGTTCTCGCATCCTATAACTTAAAATTATAGATGTGGGAAATGTGTACATAATTGGTTTCGTTTCCCTTGTAGGTATCATCCTGCATGTGTTGGTATGAGCATAGAAGAAGCCAAGCAGTTAGAGCACTTTGTTTGCTCAGAATGTGAGCCGGACTATGATCCCAAGAGGTCACTAAACGGTTTCTGTTCATCGCCAGGAGCTGATGCCAAAGTGAGAATTCTTTACTTTTGTCATTATTTGTTTTTGTTGTTTTTTCATTCGTGTATAGGAACACAACTAAGTTTTGTCACTCCCTACAGAATGGTCTCCTCTTTGCACTGTGTTTGTTAAATGGACTATGGCTCTGCCCTATAGTTTCTCAATTATTGTTTTCTTCTCAGATGTGACAATTTTGCATAAAAAAAACTAGTTACTAATAGGTTAAAACAATAAGATTTTTTTTATTCAGTCTGTATCTACAAATAAAAACGAATTTTAACCCAAACTTTGAAATTCAAATTGACTATTATGTTTTTGCTTAAGTGTAATATTAGTCCACTTAATGGTTTTACTTAATTGGTTAGTCTGGGCATATGATATGTTTGCTGGTCAGCTTGTTACAAATGAAACCTTGTTCCAAAAGATGTGTTTACTAAACATAGTATGTACTTGAAGAGTCTAAGAATCTGTTGGTATCAGAGATGAAGCTTAAAGTATAAGAAAATAGAAAAAGTTAAAACCCTGTACCTATGTGGATGTGCTAGTAAATTTGAAAACGAATCTATTAATTATTGGCCTTTCTTAGAAAAAGCAAGTTTTCTAAAGATTGCAAGTAGGTTTGGAAGCCTTAATATTTCCAGAACTTTCTTTCAATGTAGTAAATTTTGGTTACAACTTTCTCTCTATTAATTTTGTTTTCTTTTTGTAGGTTTTCTTATCCAAGAATTTCTAAGTGTTGATTTTGATTCAGTCTTTATCTATAGAGTAGTTTTGTATAAATAGCCTAATCCAGGCCAATAGGGTAAGTTTGGTGAAGACTCTTTCGGTTCTTTCAACATATTCCACTATTGGAGTCCAGTATTCCCCTAGACTTCGATGAGTAGGCCCTCGTGAATGCCTTGTCTGTATTTATCTGTTTGGACCTTTTGTCTGTCCACAATCCTTGCGGTATGCCTTAGCAGATTTCTTCATTGTTCTTGCAGGTGGAGCCAAAACGTAGGAGAAAGTGATATATATTTTCTTGGAAACAAAGGGTGAACTATGAGAGGCGGCTTTGGCTTTTGTTGCAGATCGTACTTTCTAGAATTTGCTTGATTGTGAATTGTACAAACCTATCGAAAGAACCCGAAGAAGTAAGACCGAATGGTGAGCTGTATAGTATGCTGTGCTTTGTTTAAAACTGCGCCTGCTGCTTACAACTTTTGTGTCCTTATTTCGAGACCTGATGATACTCTTTTCTAGGTTTTAACTGTATGATCGTATTTAAAGCGTGTTTCTCTGATGTTAAATTGAATTTGTTATGCAAATTTCTCAGTTTTCTTGGATCTTTCCTAGTTTGATGTTTGATTTTGCATTTCTCCCATTTCTTAATGGTGGGAGCAATTGCTTAATTACTGAACCATTAGTTATAGGGTCTATTTGATCAAGGAAATTCTCTCTTCTGTCTTTCTTCCAAGTTGACATTGCTATTTGTTTGATTTTTTAGGTAAATATAAGATACAAAATATTCTTATTTTTGTAAGTATAATTTTTTTTTATTTATCACGATTTTTTTTGAAAACTACAAAACAATAGATACTACCAGTTTTAATATTTAAAATTAACTTAAAAAAATTAGACGTGATTATAAATTTACAAAATAAAAAATTCCATTAGTTTTGATAGTTTACATCCATTTAGTTTTGCATTCCACTTTATTATATATGGTAAATTTAATGATTATGTTTATGTCAAGATTCCATGAATTATTATTCCAAAATTGATTGATCTATTATACCATAAGTTATCCTGGTTATATGACAAATGTATTCGACGTTGGTGAATGTCATTTCTCAAGCCAAATGTTGATTGATTTTATCACTATTTAAGTCTTTGAGTTTTATGCTGATTTGGAGAGGATGCTTGTAAAAATAGATTGAATTCATCACCATAGCCTATAGAGATTGGTTGATTATAAATGTATGTCAAAACTTACATGAGAATGTATTTTGAATATGAGTGATTTTTTATGATGTCAAGACTCTCTTCATCAAAGTTTTTGCAAAGTTTAGACCAACTTGACCCGATAATTACATTTTTGTTCTTTTTAGCACCACACAAAAACTTATTAAACATTATATATATATATATATATATATATATATATATATATATATATATTCTTTCTATTACATATTAAGGCAGATTATAAATTTGAATATAATAAGATGAAATGGCCATAAGGACAAATTATATCAGAAATAATCTGTTACCAAAAGAGAAATTTTTATAATCTCATTCTAAGATTTTCTTTCTTATTTTATACAGAAGATTATCAAATTAACGAATCTTGTTACTTGGATGAATAGTTATACCAAAGTATCAGATTGGAAGGTAACAATGCCTAAAACCAACGCGACTGTTTATATGATTGTTAGAAGTTCTGTTTTGATGTTGTGAGGTTAAGAAAGATGTTTTGTTTATGTAAATTATATAATCAGAGACTCTTTCATAATGTTTAAGGAATTCCCAGAATTTTCTAGACGTTATTAATGGCCCTATTCATGAAGATGATGATATCATCTACATAAGCAAGGCAATTGATTTGATTTTTTTCTTCTGGAATGATAGTTCATTGAGCTGTTGTTTTAAATGAAATTTGTAAAATTCATGATGAAGTATTCCTCAACTATAATGAAGAGACTGGGAGACAGAGGGTCACCTTGTCTCACCTCATTAGATGATTTGAAATAATCATATGAAGATCCATTGATAATGACAGAGAAATGAACATTTTTTAATTCCCTTTTTGATTATATTAATAAAATGGCTATTAAAACCAAAGCTATTCATAATCGTAATTATAAAGTTGATTAAAATCCTCTCAAATTCTTTGTCTATGTCAAGATTTAAAGATGATGTTTCATCTTTTATGTTTTTTTGGCTAAGTTATGAGCCAGCTCATGTGTAATTAATATATTTTCATATATGTTCCTATTCATGATAAAGTCACATTGATTATCTGAAATGATTTTGGGAAGAAGAGTAGCTAACCTATTATTGATTAACTTTAAAATTATTCTGTTGAAAACATTACACTAACCAATTGCCCTGAAATCACTCAAGGTCACGAGGGATTCTTTATTGAGGATCATGCACAAAGCTGTGGTATAAATACCCAAGGGAATGTTGTTTTTATTGAATTAATCTCTTATAGCATCACATATATTATATTTATTATTAACCAACAATTGACATATAATTTAGTATTAAAAACAATTAATCCCAACCACACTATTGGGACTAATGGAATGGATGGTTTTGAGAATTTCATCATCAGATGAAATGAAAAATTAGATTTTCATTCCTGTGATAATTTATAATGTTTGGTATATAGTTTTCGAAGGTTATCATCAGTGTTGATTGATTTTCGAGAGTTTAGAATGTTATTAAAATATTCAACAACAAAATTACCTAAATCATTTTGTTTCTCAATCCATGAATTGTTCTGGAAAATTTTAAGTATCCAATTTTTAGCTCTTCTCTTGTTTACATAATTATGGAAGCAGGAAGTTTCTGTCTCTATTTTTTGCCCAAAAAGTGGCAATTTGTCGTTCCTAATTTTTTTCATTGGTCAAAATATTCAAGTAATTTAATTTTACCTTAGAGAGTGATTTTATCATCAATGTTTTTAGAATTTTCAAAACAGGATTCAAGGTATTTCATCTCTTCTTCAACATTAGCTATGCTATCAAATATATTACCCAAATATTCTTTGTTTTATTTTTTAATCTTTGTTTAAGTCTCTTTAACTTAGCCTAGAACACTTGTAAGGGTGTACCATCAAGTTATCACCAACAATTTGTGAATAATTTAGTGTGGAGAAACCATATGTTTTGGAACTTAAAATTTGATTTAGGTTTAGTAAAATTAGATGATACGTTAATACACAATGGTGAATGATCTGAGCCAGTTCTAGGCAGATGTTTCACCAGTGTGATATCAAAGAAATTACGCCAAGAAGCATTAAATAAAGCTATGTCTATGTCTAACATTTTGCAAACTCTACTATTTTTTAAAGTGAATATGGATCCTGAGAAGCCATCATCTTCAATCTGACAATCCAGGATACAGTCATCAACGTCATCCATACTATTAGAACAGAGACAAGAACAAGATAACCATTCTTGATTAGTGTTGGAGATGTCCTTTAAGGTTTTCTATAGTTCAAACATTAATTCTCTTGTGCATTTAGAATAAATTATTGAGACTAAGAATGATTTGTTTAAAAGGTTGTGATTAATAGAGAGATGGAAAATTTGGTCCTGATCAATAATGACGTTGATCTAGAAGTCATCTTTCCAGATAACCCATATTTTATTATTCCTATTTACACAACAAGAATGGAAACCTAAACTTTTGGTTATGTTCTCAATTATGTCAGAATTGATCATTGGCTCTTGAAGAACAATGAAGTCAATTTTTTATCAGATTTTACAATTGATTTTAATCTAAATGTTGAACCTTTATTACATATCCCGCTGACATTCTAGTTTAAAACTTTTAATGTCATTTATAATTTGGAGTGTGGTGACTAGATGATCCTTTCACATGGATCATCTTTGTATTGATTAGGCTTTTATATGATTTGAGTTTTGTTTTTTTTGTCCTTTTCTTTGTAACATCTTTTAAATTGTTCACTTCAGTTTTATCTATATTTTTTAGGTACAATTGTGTAAGATCTTTATGCTTGGGATTAAGTAATTCAGAATTTGATGTGATGGTTTCAAACCCATTCATTACGTTAAACATGTTTCCTAATTATAAAGAGTGGTGAGCTTTAATTATCTCACTATCCTGAATTGTTGGGTTATCTCTTTCAGAATTTATTATTTGTTCTGTTTATTACCATGTTTTGAACTTTCTTTTTAGTTTCCCCCTTAAGTTACTAAATGAATCAAAATTTTCTTCTCCTGTATCAGATTTTGAAGTTTGATTTGGTTTTTTAAAATTAGATACCTTGATTTGATTTGATATGTGAGGAGTGCATTGACTTAATTTTGATTCATCAATTTCATCAAATAAAGTAATTGAAGGATAAACTATTATTGATTTGATTATTTGATTTTGTTTAAGGATCTAATTCTGAGTTTGAATGGTATTGCGTATATTTGGTTTGACTATTTTGTTTTGAAGATCACTAGAATGGTTTTCTATAGACTTCTCTTTGTTGTAAGTTGAGATTTTATAGTTTTTCTCTTGGTGATCTAAGTGCTTACATTCTGTATAGTAAGACGGTCTCGCACCATACAGATTTTTTTTCCAGTATCTCTTTTCCTCACTAAAACAAATCCATAAATTTTAGGTGAGTGGTTGAGAGAGATCCAACTCTAACCACACCATGCAATAATTATAACGAGCTTTATTTTTTTTACAGGAATCCAAGTAGACAGATGTCTACCTAGACATTTAGATATATGTACACTCGTATCATGACTGTACATATATTCTAGGAGACATAAGAAGGAAACCCAGACCAAGGTCAGAGGGGATTCAACTTTCAGGTTAAATGTTGGAGTCCATTTGAGAATGTGCAAGGAATGTTGGCCTACAAACCAATCATTCATCTTCAATTTTTTTAAGACATCTTCAATAAGCACTAATTTAGTTAAGTTATATTTATAGTCTAATTGAGAGACATTAAATTGGTCGCATAATTTGAAACTGTCAAGAAATGCATGAAATTGATCTAGACTAGGAAACTTTAGCTACTATAGTAAAAAAATATATAAATATAATATCTGACTTATTTTTTTCATGAAAGATCACAACCTTGCTTAATTCTTTTATCTGGAAGTTTACTTTTTAGTGCTGAAAATCCTTATTTTTTACTCGAGTAGCTTATGAAAAATATTTCCAAGTGTTGGAATTAATTTGGCTCCATGTATTTCAAGTATTCATTCTTGAAGGTTCTTTCGCGAACATCGAGTTTTGGAAGATTTCTTGATTTTGTAATTTTTTGGACTTGATGCGATAGAGTCCTTCTGAACCAAGTAAGAGAATTGCTCTTCATCGATTACCTATTTCAATTTATGTTCTTCTTGCAAAATCGACTATTTCTTCTTAACCTTTGATTATCTTTTTCCTTCTAGAGCTGATTGAGGCCTATTGATTTTGAGCTTACTTCTTCTCCTTTGATTTCGATTTTGTTGAGTTTGAAAAAAGATAAGTCCTTTCGAGATAGAGGCACAAAAAGCGAGAAATAAGGTTAGAAGAGCTAAATAATTTTGATTTTTTTGGCTTTCTAGGACCTTCTTGGCCCGGATTTTGAGAGAGCTTTTCAGCCCATCGAAATTGTTCTCTTTGTATTTTATTCTTAAATTCTTTTCTTTGTATTTTTTCTTGAATGTTGCTAAATATCCCAAAACAATATACCTTAATTGTAGTATTTAACAATGGCTAAGCAGCATATTAAACAAATGCAAAACAACGATTTAAAACACCTTCTTTGTAGCAAATTAGCTCATAAAATCAACTTTCACATTTTTTCTAAATATTATTTAAAATAAATTGAAAAATATATTTTATTAATGTAAAAAAGGATTGTTACCAATATAAAAAAATAGATAATATCTATAAAAACAATCCGGTCACATATCCTATTACCCTAATAGATGATAATTATTTATAACTCTAAAAAGTAGATGGTTTTCGAAACAGATTATGACATCCATGCTTTATAAATATTCCATTACTTAAACCCAATGCGAGATTTTATAAGAATAAATTTATTTTTATGTAATCTTTATTTTATTTTAAAACACTAATATACCTCCACTAAATTGACAAATATTATTAGATTAGATTATATTTATAATATAAATCCGAATAGAATAATAATTGAATCCTTTCGATTTAGATACATTACCAACACGTTTTGAATAAAAATTACACTATCTATTATTCGACTTTTTGATACCAAACTCAAAGTTAACAAGAAGAACATAAATACAATCAAACATACAAAAACAAGATTTAGCATTGTTCAGATTGTGAAGAAATCCTACATCCAAGGTCAACAAATACTGATTTTATATAGAAGAAAAATTACAAAAACACAATTAACATAATCATTTTTATTCTATTTTAAACCCTCTACATGTTACAGAAGAAACTATGAATTTTTAGTGTTTCTTGTAGTGTTTATTGCCTAAATTTATTTCTCCATCTGAAACTCACCAAAGCTCTCGTTTTCTCTCTTTTGCTCTTGCAACAGTCCATTTACAACAATTGATTTATACTTATTATTCGATATTTATAAAACCAATAACGGGTGGCATAGTAATCCGACATTTTATTCCCATAAACAACCGAGAGGTAGTGGTATCAACCACTCTAATATCCGCATTGGTATGTACACACTGACAGGTAGTGGGACCAACCTTTGATATTTAACATCTGCTACACTAGTATTATTCTGGCTAACCCCCATACACGATCAAATCAACTATATTTAGATTAAAAGTTTATGATGTCCCATCAATTCAGATTATTTCCATAATAGCAAACCAAGTCTCATCTAGAGATACATAAGTATCTTCAAAAGCTTTGTCAGATCAGTCTTTACGCCCAAGTTCTAGTAGGTAATGTTCATACATGTTGGTTTCAAGAGATCCATATACACAAGTCTCAGCAGATCTCATACCTTTTGGTTCCAGTACACGTCTACACTTAAGTCTCCGTTGAGCTCATGTCTTACGCATTTTTTTAGAGTCTCAGTAGTTCTCTAAGTCTCGACAATTTAAGACTCGAAACTTAAGTCTCAGAAGTTCATTCTTCTATCACTTTTAGCCTACACATATTAAGTTTTCATCTAGGCTTATACATAGGCGGAGCCAGGTGGGGTCCCGTGGGTCCCAGGAACCCACCTAGCTCCATAAATACAATTTTTAGTACCTCATTTATTCTCCCCGCGCCTCAGTTCAGTTGGAAAAGGTTCATGTCAGGAACCCACAGTTCTTGTGTTCGAGACCAAGCTGAAGCAGTGGATCTTTTATGTTTTATTTTTTACTTGAATTAAGTTTTTATTATTTATTTTATTAATATATATATATATATATCATTTATTTTTATTACATATAAAATAAAATCTATATTATTTTACTGTAATAAATATCTTAATTAAAAGATAAAATAAGTTTATATATATATGATATAGATTTTATATATATTTTTATTACATATTATTTATTTATAAATATGATTCAATAATTAATATAAATATCTTAATTAAAAGATAAAATAAGTTTATATATATATGATATAGATTTTATATATATTTTTATTACATATTATTTATTTATAAATATGATTCAATAATTAATATAAATTTATATAAATTTGATGAGGGGCCGGGTTGGTTCTTTTGTCGTCACCCCTAACTACAAGATACAATCTTTTAGAACAATTGCTATTTTACTATCGATTAGAAAAGTCTAACTACAACAAGCTTCAGACACTAAACTATATATTATGGCTCTATGTTATTAATTTTTAAAATTGAAGATTTCTACATGCCTTATATTACTATTCACTAGTTACAAAGATTAACATTGGTTGATCTATATTTTTTCTTAAGATAGAAAGCTGTAGAGTTCAATTTTGAAACAAATAGACCTGCATAAATCATAATTTTTTATTTTGGTTTATGGATCAAACCGTAACAACATAGGCTCTCGAGTTCACTAACAATACATGTCATAATCAATACATCTATTAGTCTCTGTATACTGCGGTAAAGCTCAAACTAAAACCCGATCAACTGTAACAACATAGCCTCTCGAGTTCACTAGTAATAGATGTCCTAATCAATACATCTATTATTCTACTTCTATTTTTTATGTCATAATAGTACTTCAAAGTGTTGACAAAAATAATATGGAAGACTCACTTAAACAAATAAACAACTTTTATGCAAATCAAATACGAAGATATATTACAACACCATTTTACAACTTCCACTACAAAACAAATATTTTTTGGACAATAACCAGGACACCATAGGGTTTAAATCCTGGCTACGCCACGGCTTATAGTGAATCCAGTACGTGGTGTTCCAACTAATCTTTAGAGACATTGATATTACCTACTTCCTAAAATAGCACACGTATCATGTAGTGTGTGAACTTTGAAATCAGAAATACCTTGGTGAGAGCATCAGAAGGATTTTCAACACTTGCAACCATTTTCAGCTTCCCTTTCTGTCCATTTAACATATCTTGGATGTGAAGCTTGATATCTACATGCTTAGTTTGCTCATGGAACTTTGGATTCCTAATCAAGTAAAGAACATTAGTATTATCACATATCTACATGCAACGACCTTCTAAAAACATGATTTCTAACTGACCACTCCTCTAAGCACAATTAACAAATAACTCGATGTTGATTTCATATTGTCAATGCATCCTGTATAATTAGAGTCAACATAATCCCTTAGCATCTCACCAGCCTTGTACTTTTGATTATTAACACAAACCAACTTCTGCCAAATGCTTTAAGTATCTCATGAGCCATTTAAGGTCTTTACGGTGAGGTGTTTTCTGATTAATGATAAATCTGATCAAAATACTAATAAAGTATGTTAGAGTACGCTTCTTCTTTTTTAGTGCATACATGATGCTTCTAAGGATATTCAGATATGCTATCTCTTGCATGAACTTCTTATATTTACTTCAGTTAATGCTTGCGTGGTACTAAGTTTAAAATGAATGCCAATGTGAGTTTCATTCTCTCGGACTTCAGACATGATAATTCTTGAGAACCTTATGTATGCATTCTTGTTGAGTTAAAAAATATACACACCTCTAGACACAATTTAACTTAACACCTAACTATATCAACTAAAATATAATGAGACAAAGACAAATACCCAAAAATTAACTAGAGGTAATCAACAACGAGTGATTATGTTTTCTGAAGCATAAAGAATATACAAAAACAATTTAGAGGAGCATGGATAAAATAAGATTAACTACCTTACCCAAGTTGGAAACATTTTTATTTTTATTATTAGAGGATCAAATATAAAATGTCACGCAATAAAATACTGAAGATTTGGTTTGAACTATCTTTAATGTTGTCATAACATTAAAAATTCTAGATGAGTCACCCATCAAATTCAAGGTTTCATATATTTTTAATGCTTGGTCAGGAGTTAGCAATGCATCAAGATTAGCCCTCACCAATTGAGTGAAAATCTACTTTTATTTTATATTCTTCATCCATCAAACTAACAATGTATTGTTCAATATTTTTTACTGAAAATATCCCATATGCCATTGTTTGCCTTCATAGAATTTTTAACAAATGAGATTCTAGTAAAAACAAATGAAATTGGTGGTCTCAAAAGTTGCATGTAGCTTTGAACAACAATCTCAATTGAGCATCAACTGATGTACAATTCGACAAGAAAAAAAGAATTCAACTTCAATAATCTTACAACAATATAGGTTATGAATGAAGTTAAAGTATAAAAAATTGATAAAAATGAGTAGTTACATTTAGTCATCTTACTTGGAATAGTCCATGTACAAACCAATTGATCGAACCCACTAACAATTAAGATTATGAAATACCGCGTACATAAACAAAGTTATGTTTCCTATTATGATTTGAAACTGGAAGATTCCAAAATACTATGTGTTATTTATTTATGTTTAATTATAAGAAGATAGATTTTAAGACCCTAGGTAGAGAATATTGGGATAATATTGAGGGTATAGTAACGAGAATTTTTAAAGAATCAAAACACCAATTAAACTAATAATCGTTCACCAAGATTTCAGTACAAATTGTAAGGGTAAAATATGAGCATATAAAAAAATAAATTTTGATGAAGAGGAATTTTGACCTTCCAATTCAGCATTCAATAATAAATAAACTTTATCTTCTCTAACATTCGTTCAATGGTCTCCAACCTTTAGTAAATATGTGAGGACATCATAGGAATTCCCTAACTTGAACAAAGTTCCTCTTCATCTGACTAAGACTGGTAAATATAATTGGAATTTTCTAAAAATTCTATAAATAAAGAGTTCTCTATAATTTTAGGATAAACATTTAAAGATATTTTGAATGAGGGTATAATTTTCCACAATACTCAAGATTAAAGCTGCATTCAGATTATAAATTATACTAGTTGAAGATAGATTTTAATTCAAAAGAGGAACTACATTAGAATAATAATTACTAGTTCTGACTAATTAAAAATTAGATACATGATCATCACAGATGACCTCATATAATGTCATAAGAGATACATGTAGATAAAATATAGTCTTGTCAACCACATGCATAATGTATGCTAATAGTTTGCAATCAAAATAAGTATCTTTAGACAAATTTAGTTTCTCTTTTTCACTAGATACAAAGTCTTTTATATCTCTAAAATTAACGAATGTGTAATTATTTTTAGAATCATTATTATGAATTGATTCACTCATTGGTTGGAGAATAACTAAATGATGCGAGTTTTATCATCATATTTTACTGATAAGCGATATCATCATATCTGACTGATTAGCAATATCATCAAAGTAAAAAATCTACGAGTGAAAGAAAAAAAGGAAAACTAAGTAAATTGTAGAGAAGGTTTTGAGGATATAAAGATGAAAGAAATAATGAGATAACTCTTTAGAGCTAAGGAATAATAAACTAGATAAGTGATTCAAAATATTTGAGATGACTTATATAGGTTGAGAGACCATATCTGAATCGTAGATTTCAAACATAACCTAGATTTTTAAGTTGAAATATTAGATTTCAAACATAACGTAGATTTTTAAGTTGAAATATCAAATCACTACATGATGTACACATATTAATGATGGCATGATTTCCTCGTTAAGCATGTATATATAAAAATAAAGACAACACTAATGCTCGATTGAATATCTTCGTTTTTGAACCATGGCTAAATAGAGTCCCGATGAGAATAATCAGGGACATAACACAACTTGGGATTTGATAAACAAAACATCATAGTTTGGTCGTGAGCCAATAAATATCGTTCATATCAGCTTGCAAAGCTGCTATGTTTGAATATGAAAATCACAAATATTATTTTCATTTTAGCGCTTCTAACCGTCGAACCACGTCTAACCACCACGTTTGGCTTAAAAGCCTCTCAATAATAAATATATTTTAATTATAATAAATAATATGTAAGCGGTATAAATGCTAATTTCTCTATATGTTAAATGTAATGGTCAAATTATCCCTGATATCAAGTATTTGAGAGTCAAATTCATTCATCTACGACTTCTTTCATCTGGAAGTATGACATCGTTTGTGTTACCGCATCTGTGGTTAAATTTATAGATTTGAGAAGTATATATATATATATATATATATCTTATCTTTGTTTTTCCAGATCTATCATATGTTTGTCTTTTCTCTTTTACGGATTGGTGTTTATTTTTTCTTATATTTCTATTAGATCATGCTATGGATTTAGGGTTTCCAATCTAGATCTTGGGATTTTATAGGTTGGGGTTACAGATCAAGATATTAAGATTGCAGATCTAGACTTTATGATTTCAGTTTTAGATTGCATTTCATGTATGTGAATTTGGATTGTTTTTGGTATAGTCCGATTTTTATTGCCGTATATGTTCGTCGACCTTCTCATATGAAGGCTCACCGTTGCGCGACACTAGTGGATGTCTGGTTGTTAATTCATATGAGTGGGTTTTAATCATGCTATGTGGCTCTATGTCTGCTATCATTTTTCTCTTTTAAGGTGTAGCTAATGTTGGTATTTTCATTTAGCCTAACCTTTGGTGAATGATGAGAAAATATTACATTAATATATTTTCAGCTTTGACTTGTTTTTGGAATTTCTTGAGTACCCCCATAGTATTTTGTGAATACTGGAGGAATAACTGAACTATAAATGAGAAAATCTGTAATTTTTTTAATGATTCTAAGTTTACATCTTTATTTTAAGTGGTTAACCGAAGTTATACTAGTCTAAATGTATCTAATGAATAATAATTTCTTTTGCATGAAGTTTATATTTATTTTCTTATATGTATAATAAAGGTTCTCTAAAATGGATGCCTTATTGTTATAATTTGGTAAATATACAAGTTTTTGGAAGAATCTTGCACGTGAGAAGCGGATCTAAGGGGTGGTCATGTATGTCATTAACCACCGCAAATTTTAAAAATAAGTTTGGTATAGTGGTAGGATTGTTCTATTTCTAATAGAGTGGTCAAGAGTTCAAACCTTGGACCACTTTCCTTCCCAACTAAACCCTAAATCTCCAGTATATCAGATTTATAAAGAAAAAGTAATCATTTAAAGAAAAATCATATGACTTATCTCATGTATGTCAATGTGCTTTTAGTATTTCCTATAAAGTATGTTAAAAAATCAATTTGAGACTCAATGCAAAAAATTTAAGAAATAAAAAACTTAAAACTAGTTTGAAATTTAAGAAATAAAAAATTTAAATATAATTAAATTGTTAAATTTATTTAGAATTGTTTAGTTTATTTATCTAATTGACTTAACATGAATTATGAAAAATCCTTTGATTTATAAAGATCATTTCACAGGTTTTGAAAATCAATTTGAAACGAATGAGTGAATGGTAAAGTAATAAAAAACTGAAAGCTAGTTTGAAATTTGAGAAATTAAAGGTTTAAATATAATTAATTTGTTAAATTGATTTAGAATTGTTAGAATCGTTTAATTTATTAATCTAATTGACTTAACATGAATCATGAAAATTCCTTTGGTTTATAAAGAGAATTTCACATGTTTTGAAAATCAATTTGAAACAAATCAGTGAATGGTAAAGTAATAAAAAAACTTAAAGCTAGTTTGAAATTTGAAAAATTAAGGATTTAAATGTAATTAATTTGTTAAATTGATTTAGAATTGTTAGGATTTTTTAAATGATTTATCTAATTGACTTAACATGATGTTGTTCAAGTTCTTTGCGCATGATCTTCGATTTTCGAAGTCTAATAGTTCTTCTATTGGAAATGAATTAACAATTGAAGCATCTTCGATCCCTTCTCCAACCGAGGTACCATCCGAAGAACCTTCTTTAATTCCTTCATAAATTAACCCATCTTCTTCAAATACAACATTCCACAAGGTGGCATATTTAGAGTTGGATCCTGGAAATAGAAATCCAATTATTAATTATCATCCAAATGATCAAGATGAAGTGAGAAGAGCTTACCTTGTGAATAGACCAACTAGACCCAACATGAACTGAGAAGATCTTACCTTGTGAATGGACCAACTAGATCAATATGATAGAATATCCTCCTAGAAATATTGGGACATGAAGTTGTTCTTTTAATAATAGTTGGTATAAGAAGAATGATCGGCTAGAATATTCTATAAAAAAAGATTTGTTTGTCGTGTTATATATTCTATAATGGTACTAGTAATGATGCATTTGTGATTAAAGGGTTTAATTGTTGAAACTTGAAGAGTAAGTTGAATGTACATGTTGGTGAACTCAATAGTCAGCATAAGAATTGTGTTAAAGCATGTGTAAATCTTATGAAGAAAATTGCGAGGATAACAGAGGCTAGAGATATTTTTTTTAGTTCAATGATATTTTTTGCACACTCTAAACTCTAATCCTGGATCCGACCCTGTTGCACGTGGAAGAAAGTCTTTTCTTGTAAGCAGACACATGCACTCTTTTTGTCTTCTTCAATCTTGGTCTTCTACATGCGTTTAAATCTCGGTCTTTTACCCTGCAAGTTAATCATAGCCATATAATTTTAAAGAAATCAGATGTTGAAAGTTATTTTTATATTTGGGTATAAATACCCGTTCATGTTGTCCCTTTTAATTATTTGCTTCCTTCAATTTAGGACACAACATTCTATTTGTAATTTTTACCATCTTCCTGATTATATTACCTTCTCGTTTTTATTATTACATCAAAATTTTAATATTCTCTTGTAAATGGGTAAAAACGTAAATGTAGTGATTACACAAAAGTTATAATAAGCATGATAATGCTTCCACGTGCAAGCTTCTTCCAAAAACGCAAGTTTCTATCTTTTTAGAGGGTTTTTTCTTCTTTGATTGCCTTTTGTATGTATTTGATTGTGGCGTTTTATATTTTCCTTCTCAGTTCATGTTGTTAAAATGCCGTTTGATGACAATTAGAAAAACCGTACTCGTTCTAAGTTTTATCATTCTTACTCTTTCATTCTCAGTTCATGTTTTATACTAATTGGATTAAAGCTTCCAAGTTTTTTCATTCTTACTCTTTCATTCTTGTACCGGACGAATTAATTCGTAACAGATTATAGTCGATTATTGTTGTGCGATACAACTTCTTATGTTCTGCTTCCCATAAGGAGGACAATCTGGAAAATACTCTATGGTGAAAAAATAATCTCCATGAAATAGATAATAGAGAAAAAACTTCCACAAGAAAAATGTTATCATAAAGCCTTCTTCAATAATGAAATTGCATAGCAAATCGAAGGACCCAGGTTCATTGAAAATGTCTATTGTTCGTTGAGATGTGTGCCAGAGCCAAGGCTCATGATTCTTGTAAAGCCATTGTAGCGAGCATTCTTATATTAGGCAAAAAAAGATCATGTCCTACTATTGTTGAGGAGAATACCGATGATGGAAAACATGATATGTTATTGATTAAGCGATAAAAAACCCTCAACAACATGATGTAACATTTTTGATAATATTATCATTACCGTTAAATACAATTTGACTTGTGAGGATGAAAGTGGTATAGTTCTGTATCTCATAGTCGAGCAGCAAAATACTTATGGCTCCTCAACATTCTAATTTCTTAAAGTTTATTGTTGAGATAATTGTTTCATAGGCTTCATCTCATGTCATGTCTCTTCTAAAAGGTGCTTCTACAAAATATGTAGCTTAGTTTAAGATATTGTTGAGCCAGACTTGTTGACCATGGGAATCATCTATCGTCATCTCTCTAAATGAGTTATTACATATAATGGTTGCATTCCAAAAATAGTGCATGATTTTAATAGGATAGGTAAAGAGGCTCCGCTAGAGGCTAACCCAAAGCCTTGCTTTAAAATTATAAAATTTAAGACAATTTCTGAAGCTAAATCAAAATTTAAGCATGAGTGTGATACGCATTTTCATCTCAAATTATGAAAATAAGGCCAAATATGTTTATAAGGTTGTAAGGTATTCATCTACAGAGCTTGTGTTCCCTGTTGATAACGAAACTATTGTTGAATTTTCTAAGACATATGGTATTTTAGTTGATAATCCTAGTTAATCTATAGCTACTTAAATTTTTAAGGAAATTAACCAATAGGTTAGAGGGGAGGAGAATGTGGTTGTCACCACCAAAATGTGTGTTAACATCTAAGTGGATCCACAACCCTCTATCACTGTTACTAATGGTCTTTTATAGTTTATCAAAACTATTTTGTCAGTACATGCTGTTGTGAATATAGATGTTAATCGTGTCATGGTTGTGGATCCAAAATATAAATTATCCAACATGGGTGCACCTTCGGTTGAGGCTAATATTATAACACCTGGTTTTTCTATGGAGAAAAGTTTTCTGATATAGTGACTAAGTTTCCCACTTTAGCCAGTTAGAGGAAGCTTCCAACCCACACTTCTTATTCTACTTACTTCTTTGTTATCTATTGTAGTATAAAAACTAATTATATTTTGTATATATGCTACCTGATTCTTTTATGACATTCTTAATGGTTGACCATCCTCCATCAGTCAAATGTCTATAATGCAACTTACATATCTGATCTCAGAGTGCTTCTTGATGAAAATCGAGCTTAGAAGTTTTCAGGAAATGGAGAGGTTGTTAAAACTTAAATTGTAGTCAAAGACTAAAGTCAAAGTTGTACTAAATGAAGAATTGAAGAACAAGTCATTTGCTTTGTCTCAGTTAAGGAGTGAATTGCTTCACTCCCATGAAACTCTCTCGACTAGTTGCGAGTTTGGTAAGTTTTTGAAGAATGTTACTTCAGTTTGAGGTAATGTCCTTTGTGCATGTAAAGAGAAATTGAATGCTTTTAAGGCCAACCTGATTGTTGTTGAGGATATTTGGTCATATATTGAAAAAATCTCAATTATACCAAAGATGAAGCTGAGGTTATAAAATTAGAGTTGCATGAGAAATTAGATGCTTTAAATTCGAAAAATAAATTGTTGTTAGAACTTTTACTTGCTGAACGTCCGGCTAGGACTCAATATGCTATTGCTTATCAGCTAGAGATGATTAAGTGTATTCATGTGGCTTTTATGAAAGCTCATTCCAGGCTAGTCCTAGATTATCACGAGGCATACCCTATTGTTAATTTAGACTTCTTATGGTATTAAGTTTACGAAAGTAAATTGTCAAACAACTTAGAATGGATAGATAAATCTCATAAAATTCATTATTTTTAGGGTTTTTTTAGTAAATGTGGTATTTATATTTGTGACCTCATTGAAAAGACTGAAAAAGGAAATGAATGATCAAGTAGAAGCTAAGTTTTCTTAACCTTATGAAAGAAGATGTATTATAAAATATATTGGTAGAATTAGTAACGTTCATGTTGTTGGCACTAGAACTGATAGTGTTTATGGTACTAGTGCTTGATGAACTTATATTGAGACTATCATTACCCCAGCCGAACATGTACTTACTTATTAAACTTTTCTTTTTATCTGTAATATTAAAAGTATTTTGCTATATTTTCGTTGTAATTTTGTATTGAGACTCTTATTTTGTTTTGGAGTACTCTCTGTTATAATTATTTGTTTAATGAGTATTTATGCTTTTGTTAAACACTTAACGTTCATTTTTATTTGTTTATTGATCAATCTCAATTGGCCAAGATTTTATTGTTGAATAATTGTGTTATTTGTTTGGAGTTTCTAGAATTTTCGAGATATCTTTAGGGTGCATGAATCATGGGAGGTTTTTTTTTCCATTTTTTATTTTTTGTTTAAAAGCATTTGAAGCTTGCTTTGGTGTCTTATGATTAATTTTGAATCATCTAAGACTAGTTATTATTATTGTAGAATTTATGAAACCTTCAGTGCTTATGACAAAGCATTTTATTATCTAAGGACTACCTTTTTAATCATTGAGACTTATGTGTGGTTTTTATAGCCTTTTATAAAAACTTCGATTTTAATGTTGATGATTGAAAACTCAATTTTGACATGTTGGTATTTTTTTAGAGGTATGCTTATGTTTGAAAATATTAAATGGAACTTATTTTTTGTATGAAAAACATTTTATTTATGTCGGAAGCCTTTTTAAAATGTTTTCGCGTCACTGAAGTAGGAAATAGTACATCTGTATGGTTCAATAAATACATTTTACATGGGATAGTAAGTTATAAGACTGAGTCTTGAGAACTATGATAGAGATTCAAGTTATCTATATTCCAAGGGCTCCAAAATTATTATTATTTTTTCATCCAATACTATGTAAGTTCTTGGATTCACTTTGTCCTCGACCGTGAAGGGACCTTTCTAGTTGGTAGTCAATTTTTCATACTTTTATATTATATATAAAGGAAAACTCTTCGTAACACCTTGTCTCTTGGTTAAAAACTCATAAACCATACTTTTGAATTGTACATATACCTCATTAATACTTTGTGATGTTTCGGCCGAAGATGTGCTTTAATTATTATTTCTTCAATTACATCTAACTCAAACTTCATGCTTGAGAATTATTTGGATTCATCACACACTACAGTCCTATAAGATGGCATGCATATTGTTGTTGATACTACTGTCTTCATTCCATATACCATGGGGAATATGTTTTATGGTATGGTTCCATATAACCATAAAACTCTTGTAAGTACTTTGGCCAGGTTCCTATTGCTCCTTTCAGCATATTCTTGATGTCTTCCTTTATAGTTACTTACCGCAACTTCTCATCGGTTTAAGGATGAAAATGGGAAGAAAAGGTTTGTTTTATTCCCTTATGAGCGCAAAAACTTGTGAGTTTTAATTTTGGAATTGGGTTCCATTATCCATAGTAATGGCCCTCGGAGTTCCAAACTTGTAACATATGTTTACTTTTACGAGAACTATTATTTATTTTTGTGTGATGTTTATTAGTGGTTGTGCTTCCACACATTAGGAGAAGTAATCTGCGAAGACTAGTATGAACTTTCTTCCATCTTAAGCTATTGGTAAAGGTATTATAATATACAAAACCCATATGCCTAATGGGATTGCTTCAGTTAGTATTTTCAGTAGTATTCCCGAGACTTGTAGGGAGTTGGAGAATGAGTAGCATGTATCATACTTCTTTACTTTTTCATTGCGTCATCCATTATTGTTGGCCATTAATAGCCATGAGGAGGAATTATCGGTATACTTTCTTGTATCCACAATGAGCACTTCCTTCTCCATTGTGTAGTTTTTCTCTAACTAAATATTCTTTATATGTGCCTAAGCACCAAAATAGTAGCTTTGTTAGACCTCTGTTGTATAATTTATCCGAAGAATATATGAATCATGTTGACTTTATCTTTATCTTTTTTGCTTCCTATTTGTCTTCGAGGAGTATTCCTTCAATAAGATACTTCTTAATTGGAGTTCTCCAATATTTTTCTTCTTTTTCTCATAATATTATCATTACTTTTGTGGACATGAATGACAATAGAGAATGGTTGGATCATGCAATAGATGTATTTTCCTAAAAGATTATTCTTAGGGACAAAGATGTATAAGTTGAAGATGTAAGTGCATCAAATTCTGATTTCACAGCTTTTGGGACTTGTTTGATTTCCACCCGCTCAACCTGAGAAATTAGATGTTGTAGTTCTTTCAAGTAATGAATAATATTCCCCGTTAAGATTTGGATTGCTTTGATGTTGTAGCTCTGTAGATCTTTTCCAGCCAAAGTCATGCGTCATAGCTTTATACTCGGCATCATTATTGGATGCTGAAAATCCAAACTTGATGAATTGATGTAGGATATCATCTGTTAAAGATATGAGTTATATTCTTACTCCTGATCCTTGATTGTTAATTTCTTCATCAGTTCTAACTCTGCAAGTATCTTCAAACTCATTTTATGGAAGCATTAGTCTCTTAGGTTGGAACTTTATCAAATAATATGCCAACACTTGGGATTTGATTATCATTATCGGCTCAAAATAGATATCATAATCCTCTAGTTCTACTCAATGTTTAGTCAATCTTCTTGATACATTAGGCTTTGTAATACATTTCTGAAGGGGGGAAGTTCTAACTATTATTGTATGTAGTTGCAAATATGGTTTCATTTTACTAGTTGCAATTACTAATACTAAAACAAGTTTTTTTAAATTATAAATATCTAGTTTTATTTAGTAATATAAATTTACTTACATTATACACTGCTTTAGAATCTATTCTTTCATCCCTGATCAACACTACACTAATCGCATAGTTCATACAAAATATATATACAAAGATTCTTCGGACAGAGGCTTCGTTAGAACCTATGGAGAAACCATAAATTTATCTATGCTATTTAATTCTTCATCGCATGTCGGTGTCTATTCAAAATTTTCTACTTCTCTTAGGAATTAGAAGAAAGGTTGATACTTGTCCAAAAATCTTTACAACCACCTGTTAAACGTCGATGATCTTCTACATAAGATTTAGAAATTTATTTGTATTGTCATTGCTGCTAGAATTACAAGATGAACGAGATTTGTTTTGATTCTTCTTTCGTTCACCATGCATCCTAAGTTAAATGGTCTTCTGTATGAGGCTTGTTACCAAAATGTCATCAATGTAGACTTGTAAGTTAAGAACAACTTGAGTTGTAAGGATTGTTTTTACTAGTCGTTGATAGATTGCTCCGACGTTTTTTAGTTCGAATGAAATTATTTTATAGCATTGTACAATTTTTAGTGATGATGGTTGTGTGTTCCTAGTCCTTTTATTTAATTATATCACGCGAAATCATACACGAAGGATAATATTTTATTTTTGGATTTTGCATCTACTAACTAGTCAATCCTCAGTAGTAGAAAGAGTTACTTCAATATGCTGTGCTGATGTCTGTGAAGTACACATACATCCTTCACTTGATGTTCTTCTTCTTGACGAAAACATGATTTTCCTTCCACATTGGACAACGAGACTCTCGTGTATGTTCTGCAACAATTAGTCTATTTACTTCTTCAATGATCACATTTATTTTTTGTTGGAGTAAGGTCTTATTTTCTGCATGATAGGCTGAAAGTTGTTGTTGATACATAACTGGTAGCTGATAACTTCTGGTGGGACTCTAATTACATTGTGTGTAATTCATGCAAACGTATCCAAGTTAATTTTTCAAAAAAATTAATAACTTTGTACTCGAGATTGGTTAGAATATTTCGGTCAATATTTAGGGTATTTCCCGTTTCTATCACCATATATTCTACACATTTTCCAACTGCACTAGTTGGGGGGCCTTCTATGGGGACCTTTATTCCTTCCAAGATGACCCATTCTTCTTTTAGTTGCTACACTTTAACTGCTATGGATGCTTCATAACGTTTCTTAGTAGTCTTTTGATTTCTTGTAATGAAAACTACTTTATTATTGATTGGGTATCTTAGGCATTGGTAAACCATATATACTATGTTGTTGTAAGGTGATGGTGCATATACCACCATGAATATGCATTGCACATTCTTTCAATACTCATATTTTCCGAGAGAAACATCCAGAGTTGGCTCCCCTAATACAATTTCATTTGCTCTGGTGAAGGCAATACATATTATTTGAGTTGCGTTTAGCACTGACGCTCATTTCTTGATGATTGCTGAATTTCCAGTATCAATCATCACTATATTTAGTTCTATTTCAGTACAAATTTAGTGATTTCTTCCCTTGACATATCACCTATATTTTATATGTATATTTTTTTTATAAAACTATAGAGTATGGATCTCCTCCACCAATCATGCAAATTTATTATTTGTTTGGATTTAATTCCACATATATTTCCTTTACTTCGGTTACTATGATAATATTTGTAGCTAGTGCTCTTTATTCTTCGACTAAAGACGCATATTTTTTTTGTATTTTCTTTGGAAGATTGTCTTATTTTTTTTCTACTAAGCTATGGGCTTGCTCATGCAAAACCCAATTTCTATAGTAAAATAACCAATATTACTATGGAACTTCAAATACTTATTTTGGTCTCTATGCTCTCTCGCTCCATACAACTTCCCCTAACTTGTACTTTACGATATCTTTTATATTTTCATAACCACAAGAGTTGCTAACAACTTTGTAAATGGTCTTCTCAGAGGGTAGTTAATACTCTTGCTATTACTTTTTTTGTAACCACTTTTAGGTTTCCCATTTGTAATCTTGAGTCTGACTATTTTGTGGCATAAGCAAAGTTAAAGAACAATTATTCTTTGATTTTTTTGTATTGAAATGAGTTGATGTGTCGGTCTTGCTGGTCAAAGGGCATGTCACCTAAGTTTTTGGTGTCCTCTATGTTTTTTGTTTTGGAAACTTTATCTCTTTTAATATAACACTCTACTTGAGCTAGTAAATCTCCAAATTTCAAAGCTTTTTATTTTCTTTTATTGAAAATGGAACCTTCTATAACTCTCTGTCTAAATTCACTTATGACCACCAAATTATTGCAATCATAAAACTCGAGTTTTATTTCTACGAAACAATAGGTGTAGTCTCTTATAATTTCATTAGAACTTTGTTTGTAATATATTATGTAATCCTCATCTCTCTTGATCACCTTTGAACCTAAAAAATAGTTCGTAAATGATATCCGGAGCATGTTATAGATGTTGATGCATCCCTTTGGGAGACTATTGAATCATTACATGACGCTTCCTTGGATTGTCATGGAAAAAGCTTGCCGCTTTATCATTTGATCAGTTTCATATTGCAACATCTCACTTTAAATCTGCCTAATGTGATTATCTGGGTCTCTTTCACTGAAGTACTTATCCATCTTGTGATTGTCGAATAATGATGGCATAATACTGTATAAAATTTTCGGGGCCAGTGAGGACTCTTCATGTAGAATATATTCCTCATCCATATAGAAGTTATTCATAAAGAGGTTGCTTGCTGGTACCCATGTCTCTACCAATTTCTCCTGACAGATGCATATTGTTCTTCGGCATGGGTGACTAACATCCTTGCAAATATTGGTTTGGTTGCGTCTAGTGTTTCTTTTGGAAGTTTAGTTGGTTATATCCCATTAGGGCCTATTGATAACCCTGATTCCAGTTTGGATAATGAGGGTACACCATTCTGCTGTCGTGGCTGCCCTTGGGCGAAGTTCGGCAAAAAACCTGGTTGTGCTCTATGGTTGTTTTAGGACTTTTATGGTTGGGAGGCTCAGACTTACTATTGTGTGGGAGGAATTCTCGGTTTGGGCTTCTTGGGCATGTTGGAATCTCGCTTGTTGTTTAACAAGCTGCTGGTACCCCGACTAAGATAATGGCTATCTTCGTTGCGTTCTGATCGGTAGTGCGACTCTAGTTTCCACAGACGGGGAAATTACTCGTTCCTCATTTTTCTTGTCATGATCCATCCTAGATTCCATAGCCTTCTTTTATTTTTGGTTATGCCTTGATGTAGGAGTTTGACTTCTTGATTTATTTTGGCGATGCTGTCATCGCTTCTTGTTCCGGTTTGAAAACCCTTGGTCCGAGCTTTCTTTCTCCTCTTTATGAGACACGTCGAAAGACGAATTCCTCCTCTTAGTTCTGGTTAGAAAATGGTCTCTCAACATTTTAGGACTTGCATAATCTCCTTTTTCTTCAACCATGTTTCATATAAAAAAATTGACTATCAAGGCTTAGAGACTAATTTTTTTTGCAACAACTGAAAATGGTAGCTTGTTTCTCCCTTAGTTGTTGACTCAAGATTAATGAAAAGAACTGCTGGTGCCTCCAGGGTCAGAGATTGTCTAATTGGATCCTCTATCTCGAACTCCTCCACGAACGAATCAGATTTTCCTTCAAAATTAGGTATCGGCTAGTTTGAGATTTTTTTTTTGTTTTGATTGGTTGAAAATAAAATATTTCTTACCCACATGCAGGAGCAGTTAATATTGTAAATTTTGAATGACGAAATGGATATAAAACCGAAGTTGATCCAATTTTTTTTTAAGTTATAGAACAAAAAATATGTAGATTGCTATATCGTTTAATAATAATAAAAATAAAAATAAAAATATTTTATTGCCGGTTATTAGGGCTTTATATATCTCCAAAATATTAAAGAAATTGGATATTATTTTATTCTAATTTGCTATATGTGTTTTAATTTTTTAATATCTAGATTATTGTTGAGCGACAGTTGATTGATGGTCTAAGCGATGCAACAAATTATCAACCTCTTCAAAAAGATAAAATAAAGAAATATTATAATCACATGCTCAAATTGAACAGGGGGCTGATTTTGAAAAATCATAAAACCAGGAGGACCTAACATTATATGGACAATAAATCTTAACGAACATGGAAAGTAACCTTGGTGTGTAAAACATGTGAAGATTATATCAAATTTAAGAGGGCTAGACTTAAGACTTATAATTATATATATATATATATATATATATATATATATATATATATATATATATATATATAACTTAGTGACAACTTTAATCACGTTTATATGGAAGTTTCTCTTACAATATATATGTTCTTATTTACAGAAGAACATTACATATTACAACACCTTTTTCACTCGAGAATGAGAAATCAACACCAAATCTTACTAGCTTCACAATGTTTAGGGTTTCTTTTTGGGGTGATCTTCTCTGGTTGTTTTGCAGAAAAGCTAGAGATATATTTGGTATTAGTAGAAGAACACTCTTTAATCTCTGGTTCCAAAATCAGAGGCAACCAAAGATTTGATCTAAGCAGGTTTTATATTATACGTATATAGATATATAGTTTATGTTGATGTTTTCACAACTTTGTTAATTTTCATGTACGTAAATTTTACAGTGAAGATGGTGAAATTCATGCAAAGAAGGTGATAGAATATCATGAACAAATTCTTCAAAGTAATCTTGACAGAGAAAGCTATAACAAGCTTTACAGCTTTAAGCATGTTGTTAATGGCTTTTCAATCCATACCACACCTTCTCAGGTCCTCTTTCCGTCTCTATTTTGATCTTACTTTTGAACTATGAGATTAGAAGTTTTACCCAACAACTCTTATATCTTATTTAATGCTGTGGAAAAAATAAGCACTAAAATTGACTAATATTGTTACAAAACATACCTTTATATTATTTAGTTTAAAAACATCCTCTAATCTTTCTTTTTTCAATTAGATAAATCCTTCAACTATAAATTATCTTTAGAAAACCTTTTCAAATATACAAATTTATTATTATTCTTTTCATAATCTTAGTTAAAAAAACCAGAATTATAAATTATATTATAGCTAGACTAACCATAAAAAATGGTTCTTGTTTCACTACACATAATGAGGGAATATCTCGTTACCAAAAATTATAATATAAATTCTAAAAATATAAAATTTTAAAACAAAAAAGGAAGATAAATATTTTGCATTTATTTTTTATTGAATTAAAATTAAATTTTAATAGTATAAAATTTTGTTGAATATAGTGCAGATATTTTTATAATATCCGACTAGAATAATTTATTCATTTACTAAAATCTATTTCACATACAAATACGAATGATTTATCGTTTCATAAAATATTGAAATTTAATCAAACAAAAAGAAAAATAAAACATTATTTGTTAAAACAATTTATTTATTAAGAGAGTTCAGTAAAAAGAACAATAATCTAACATTTAGTTTTTAAAGGTGCATAATAATATTGCTTGTAAAATCTGAGACTACCTTAATACTTACATATTGTAACTATATAATAATTAAATAGGATTTGAAGGTTTTGTTTGAAACTAAAGTTAAAATTTGAGGGCATTTATTGGTTACTTTTATATATAGTATGAAATTATTGACATATTTCAATCCTAACAAATATTTCCAGTAATTATGACTAACCTTTTTTAATAAAAAACAAATTGATACACATGCCATGAAAAATTATATGTTAATTTAGATGTTAAATATATTTTAAAAAATATACCAATCAAAATGTTAACTAACATATTTGATGGAGCATTTTTTATAATTCACTTGCCCAGTGTAATTAATATTTAAACTAGTTTTTTTTAATATATTTTTTTAAATTTCTCACCCTATTATTTTAGTGATGTTATCACAATTCATTTTAAAAAAATAATAATTAGAACCAAATTCTAAAACATATAAACTTAACATGCTCTATAATTATAGATATGTTTATAAAGCAATTTGTTAGAAATATATTTGTGGATGTAGCCTTACTTTTTAAAAAATAAATAAAACAATGTGCTTTTTTCTATTAAATTCATTTTAAAGATAAATAAATAAAATATTTCCAAAGCTTTAACTGAAATGTTAAATTACAGGCCAAGAAACTGAAAACAGTACCCGGTATAAAGCTGGTAGAAAAAGACAGAGGAGTGAAGTTAATGACAACATACACTCCTCAGTTCTTAGGCTTACCTCAAGAAGTTTGGACACAACAAGGAGGACAAAGCCATGCTGGTGAAGGGATTGTGATTGGGTTCGTGGACTCAGGAATCGACCCTTCTCATCCCAGCTTTGCTTATGATCTCATCAACCCTTTTGCTTCCAATATTTCACATTTCTCCGGGGAATGCCAGACCGGTCCTCATTTTCCACTCACTTCTTGTAATGGAAAGATAGTTTCTGCTAGGTATTTTTCGACTGGAGCTGAAGCTGCTGCTGTTCTTAATTCTTCAGTCGATATTCTTTCACCGTTCGACGCAGTTGGACATGGCAGGTACTGTTGGCTTTCAACTTGTAATCTCACTTCAAAATGTGTATCTCTATCTTTATAACTTTTTTTTAATCAGAAGAACACAGTAGAAAATACTAAGCCGATATGTTTTTGTTCAATTATCAGCCATGTCGCAGCAACGGCAGCTGGAAACTCTGGAGTCCCGGTGGTGGTAAATGGCTTCTTCTATGGCCAAGCTAGTGGTATGGCACCACGTGCACGGTAAGTTAGCCAATCTAAATATCTGCTCACTCTTAGTAGATCACAATGTCTGTTCCTTAACGTCAATCCAATCAAGTCACACCGTTTTGATAGATAGAGCCACGGGCATTCCAAACTAGATCATACTAGTTATATATAGGACAGATTATTCACCATGAGCATGCTACTGGTTCAGCATGTTCCACATCCAAAAATTTCACCCACATTGTGTTCCGTGTAGACTTGGAGCTGATACCATTTGTCGGAAATATGGGAATCACATGTACTATTTCCGGGTATAAACATAGACAATCCGATTCCCGCACTAGTATGATACTGTGTATTCTGAGCGCGAAAGTCTATATTCGCAGTTATGGTTGATCCTTCAACTTTGGTGTATCTAACGCTAATAGGTTTAAGCTTCCTGATAATATTCTAAAATAAAAGTTTTTTAAAAATATTTCAAGAAGTTTAGGTTGTTGATTGTTTGTATATTGTGTTAATAGAATTGCAGTATATAAAGCTGTTTATCCAACTGTTGCGACTCTTACTGACGTTATCGCTGCAATTGATCAAGTAAGCACTGTTTTACTTTTAAGCAACATAGAAACATTGAAAATACTTATAAAATTTGAATCTACTGTTTTTTCTAGAATGTTAATATGTTACACATCACCTGATTTCTATAAGAAAAAAATGACAGGCAGTAAAAGATGGAGTGGACATCTTAACACTATCAGTAGGACCGGATGAGCCACCTGAAGATAAACCAACAATGCTAGGCTTTTTTGACATAGCCATGTTATACGCAAGAAGAGCTGGTGTTTTTGTAGTTCAAGCTGCTGGTAACCATGGTCCAGACCTTTCAACTGTCATCTCTTATAGCCCTTGGGTTATTGGTGCAGCCACTGGCACCACCGACAGAGATTATCCTAGTTCTCTCCTTCTAGGTAACGGGACAAAGGTCGCAGGAATTGGACTATCAGGTAATGTTGAGGTTTGAATATTCAATAAATTTTAAGCAGATAATATTTTAATTTCATTGATGATTTAATATTTTCTTGTCATTTTTAGGGCCGACTCTTGGAAATGGATTATTTCTACATAAACTTGTCATGGCCAAGGATGCACAAAAACAAAATGGAACATTTCCAAAAACTTCAATGTATGTAGAAGAATGTCAGTACCCTGAAGCATTTGATCCTAAACTAGTTGCCGGTAGCATTGTTATATGCAGTTTCTCAGATGGATTTTATGATCAGAAATCGACAATTGCCGCCATTGTAAACACAGCAAGAACTCTTAGATTCATGGGATTTATTTTAGTTGCGAGTCCGAAGTATGGTGATTTTATAGTTGAACCACTACCCTTTTCTGTTTCCGGCATTTTGATCCCTAAACTTTCTGATTCAAAGGTACATCGTTATTTTCTACAATGTGATTAACAAATTGTAGCATAATATTTTAGTGTTACTTATCTCACGATCTTGCAGATAATTTTAAGTTACTATGAAGAAAACACTAAAAGAGGATTGGTAACAAAGTTCGGTGGAAGAGCAGCCATAGGAGAAGGTAGGGTTGCTTCTTGTGCAAGTCATCAAGCTCCTGTTGTTCATAGATTTTCTTCAAGAGGTCCGAATTTCATCGACACAAAAAAGAACCTGGTTGATATTTTAAAACCCGATATTCTTGCCCCCGGTCATCAAATCTGGGCAGCTTGGAGCCCCCTAAGTGTCGCGGAACCCATGTTAAAAGGTAACATACTAAAGGCTCGTTTGATAGAACAATGACAGATCTGATTACTTTTGGTCCAATCCTGTGGTTGGCGATGTTTAGGACTATTCAGCCGTGCAATTAATCTTAATAATTGAATATTTTAGGTTACAATTTTGCGTTGTTATCTGGCACGAGCATGGCCACACCTCATGTGGCGGGAGTAGCAGCACTTGTAAAGCAATATAATCCTTCATGGTCACCATCAATGATAGCATCTGCAATCTCGACCACTGCTTCTAACTACGATATCAATGGAATTCGCATAATGGCTGAATCATCTTATTACGGTGACTTACGCCGTTCAACTCCTTTTGATCTCGGTGCTGGACACATTAGTCCTACTCGAGCTGTGGATCCTGGCCTCGTCTTATCAGCAGGTGATACAATATACTGACTCATTAGCTCGATTTTTCAGTTCTTTTTAACGAATTTTACACAAATCTTGAAACAGGATTTGAAGATTACATAAGTTTCTTGTGTTCCTTACCGAATATCACCCGGTTAACAATCAATTCGACGACCGGGGTATGGTGTAGACAGTCACTTAGCCACCCAGCGAACTTGAACCACCCTTCAGTGACCATATCATCACTTTCAGGGTCTTTAACTGTGAGAAGAAGCTTCAGAAACGTGGGAACCAAGAAAGAAACATACTTGTGTTATGTTGTTCCACCAAATGGAACAACCGTAAGTTTGTATCCATCATGGTTTAGTGTACAACCAAATGAAACTCAGGATCTGGACATACAGTTTAATGTGACCAAAGTGTGGAATAAGTTTAGTTTCGGTCAGATTGTCTTGACAGGAAGTTTAAACCATGTTGTTAGGCTTCCACTGTCTGTTAAAACTGTTTCGATGTTTTGATTATCGAAAGAAAGTTCTGATTTTTTTTTTCCAATAGATTGTGAAAGAACAATAAATATTTAGAAGAAATGTTGTTTTTTTCATTTACATTTGTTGTCTTGATTTAAGAGCCCAGCTGACATGACTGAGTTTTTCTCATCTCTTGTTGTGTATCAACAGCTGCAAAAAAAAAGCCATCAAATCTTGAGTGTGCAGATCTCTTGAGTTCTTGCAAACTTTCACTTTAAAAAAGTTCAAATGAATATTTTTTAAAGATAAAATGTCATTTGCCAACTAGGAGTATTTTTTTTCATGAAAAACATACATTATTATAATTATATATATAAACAATGTACCAATAAGATAACTACTAAAAAACAAACATATTTTTACTTAAGCACCTAATATCCAGTTTTTTTATTTAATATCCTAAATATTTTAGTTACTCTACAAAGCTAATTTACTTTTACCATAAAGCTTTTTTTTTTTAAATTTCATATTTAGTCCAAATAGATTTCAATCTTTTTTTTCTTTCTACTTCCATTCCTTAATTTTTGAATTGCTATAGCAAAATCAAGAAGTAATATAAATCAAACTTAATTAGTGTAAATTAACTGTCAAGGTAAGCTATCCTAATCTGAACAAACAGTTTAAATTAACTGCCGTTTATGCCAAGTGTACTAGAGTTCAAAGACTTATGCTATGGGATTCATTGAGGAGGATTAACAATGATGATATCTCTGAATGGGTCATTGTTGGAGACTTTAACACTACTCTCAATGTTGAAGAGCAATTATTATATACTAGAGTCTGCCTGGATAGCATAGATAACTTTGGTGACTTCATTCTTGACTGCAACTTAATTGACGGTGGTTTTTTGGGTTCTAAATACACGTGGACGAATGACAGTAAATGGAAGAGGTTGGATAGGGTTCTTTATAACACCAACTGGATGAATATTTTGATAACACTAGAGTGGTCCACATGGCTAAGACATGCTCTGACCATGCTTCAATCTCCGTTACTATATCTTCTAATCAAGATATTATTAAGCTTTCGTTTAAATTCCTAAATATGTGGATTAGACACCCTGGTTTTAATGATGTTGTGAAGGAAAGTTGGATGCCTATGGAAATCCTATGCAAAGGTTTTGGTGGAAGTTGAAAAGGTTAAAAGATGACTTAAAGACTTGGAACATGAAAAACTTTGGGAATATTTTTGATGCCATAAACCAAATTGAAGACAAAATCAGTTTCATGGAATCTAAGTACCAGGCTACTAAGGAATATGTTGATAAGACTATGTTGGACAAGGGTAAAGAGGGCCATCTTGAATTGTTGGATAGGGAATAGTGTTTTTGGGAACAGAAGACACACACAGCTTGGATAAAAGACAGTGATAAGAACACAAAGTTCTTTCACAATTTGGTTAGGAAAAGGGCTAAGAAGAATATAATTTTACAGAATCAAAGATGAGAACATTTGGTTGGAGGATCAGGATTCAATAGCCAATTCAGCTATAGCCTATTTTCAAAGTCTGTTAAATAACAACACAAATGAAAGTGACTATGATATTGAGAGACTTACTAATATCATTCCCAAGCTGGTTTCGAATGAAGATAATGATATGTTGACTGTCATTTCTCAGGATAATGAGATTCATAGCATTGTGAGTGCTCTCCATTCTAATAAGGCTGTTGGTCCTGATGGCTTCAATGGTTTGTTCTACAAAGAGTGTAGGGACATTATTGATGTGGATCTGTGTGCTGCTGTTAATGAGGTTTTTAAAGGCAC
Source organism: Limnanthes douglasii subsp. nivea (assembly GCA_036936605.1). Lineage (NCBI taxonomy): Eukaryota > Viridiplantae > Streptophyta > Magnoliopsida > Brassicales > Limnanthaceae > Limnanthes > Limnanthes douglasii. The sequence goes on from JAUPFV010000004.1 coordinate 129,666,107, forward strand.
CAAGATTCCTATTGGTTTGCTGTCTTCTATCATCTGTCTTATTCCTAAGCTCAGCTCTCCTAAGACCTGGAAAGAGTTTCGTCCAATAAGTCTTACAACGTTATTCAACAGAATTTGTTCAAAGATTATGAATGAAAGACTTGTCGTGATCCTTCCCAAGCTGGTTTCTGTGGAGCAAGGAGCCTTTGTGACTGACAGGAATATCCATGAAAGTATCATTATCATGCAAGAGCTTTGTTGTGATCTTAATCTAAAAAGGAAAGACAACAACAACATCATCCTTAAGTTGGATATAAAGAAAGCCTTTGACAGGCTTTCCCACAAGTCTCTCTTTGTAATTCTCAAAGCTTTTGGTTCCAACTCTTTGTTCATTGAATATATTAAGCATAATACTCAGGATAACCATTTCTCTTTGTTAATTAACGGTGCTATCAAAGGTTTTTTCAAGGTTAACCAGGGGCTCAGACAAGGTGACCCTCTGTCCCCTAGTTTGTTCATTTTGGCTGAGGAGTATTTGATTCGGGGTTTTAAAAGAATGAGTGAGAAGTACAAGGAGGTTAGTTATAAAGCTGGAGGGAACTTGATAATACCGTGTTTGGAGTTTGAAGATGATTTCACTATTTTCTGCAACAAATCTTCCTCTGCTATCTTGAAAGTTTTTAATTTTCTTGGTCACTATCGAGATTGCTCTGGGCAGATGATTAATAACATGAAGTCGAAGCTTATTGTGCCTGGTAACATGACACAACAAAAGATTAATATTGTTGAAAAGAGCCTTGAAATGAAGCATAGTGTGATGTCTTTCAACTGCCTTGGGGTAACTATTAGTAATAAAAGGAGAATTAGCCATTTTGATAACCTAGTGTCAAAAGTTAGAGACAAGATATCTGACTGGGACAACTGCACTCTGTCATTTGGTGGGAGACTTGTTCTTGTCCAGTCTGTCCTTTCGACTATTCATTTGTAATCACATTCAAAGTATGATTCTCCCTAAGGCAGTTGTTCGACGAGTTGAAAACTTGTTCAATAAGTTTTTGTGGGGCAATAAAAGTGAGACTAATGCAATAAATTGGTCATCTTGGAATAAGATTTGCGGACCATATACTGAAGGTGGGATAAATGTGAGAAGTATAAAAGACTTACCGGATGTCTTTTCTCACAAATTATGGTTTAATCTCAGGAGCCATAAAAATATTTGGTCTAATCTCATCTTCTCAATTTACTGCAAGAAAAAGCATCATATTATTGCCATTACGCCTAACCAAAAGTCTAAAACTTGGGCTAGACTGGTGAATATAAGGGACAATGCTGATAGTTATATTTTATGGGTTCCTGGGAATGAGATGCTGACTTTTACCTAGACAAATGGTGTACTAGTAAAGCTCTTATTCATTTCAATCATGGTGATGACAGACATTGGTATACAAGTGTTAGAATTAATAGCTTTCATAGCAATGGTAATTAGGACTTAAACAGGCTCAAAGCTGCTGTTCCTTCTATGGTTGTTGAAGAAATCACTAAATTCAATCTTAGTAGCAATCCTGAAAAAATTATGTGGGCTTTGTCACCTGATGGTAAGTTCAATACTAGCAAAGCCTGGAATGAAATCAGAAAGCATGGCAACGTATCCAATCTTTATAAGAAAATTTGGAATAATGTTATACCTAAAAAATTCTCCTTCACCCTTTGGAGGACTTTGAAAAACTGGATCCCAACTAATGTAAACCTGCAAAACAGAAAGATGCTTCTGGTCTCTCGATGTCAATTTTGTGATAGTGAAGAAAGTAAAAACCATGTTATGGTATATTGTAAATAATCCTGGTCTGTATAGAATTACTTCAGTGCTATACTTGGCATAAAAGTCTTTAGAAACATGACAATCCAGCATATGACACGAACCTGGTATTGGTCTTCTGAGAAACTTGCAGCATTCGATCTATCATCCCTGCCATTGTAGTCTGGGTTATATGGAGAGCCAGGAACATGAAAAAGCATCAAACTATTCATTCATCGGCTACTAATCTCATCAACCATGTTATCTACATTCTAACTTCTCTTAACAATACTAATCTTATCAAAAGGAAGCATTGGGGAAAAGATTTTGAGAAGGCTAGTTTACTAGGCTCCAATGTCAGGCTTGAGAAGCTGACGATTCCTATTTATTAAAATTGTTGGCTCCAAAGCTTAACTGCGATAAGCTCAATACTAATGGTGCATTGATACATTATGAGTAGTCAAGTGGTTGTGGTGTTATTAGGAATCATGATGGTGCTATTATCAAAGGCTATGTGAGGCTCTATGGAAAGAATTTGGCTGTTATTGCAGAAGCCAGAGCTCTAATGGACGACCTAATTATGTGCAAGACTCTGAATCTAACTTGTGTGGACATAGAAGTCGATTTTAGCATCCTCATTGACTTAATTAGCAAAGGAAGGTCGATTTGGTACCTTGATCCTATGATTGGTTTTTGCAGAAGCTTAATATCTCCTAAGATGACTATAAAGCATATCTTTCGCGAGCAAAATGAGCTGGCTGATGGTGTTGTAAAGCATACATTGAAGATTAGATGTGATATCGATTTCTGCAACTACACGGCCCCAAATAAATTGAGAGCAATTACGTTTCTTGAAAGTGTCGGAATTGGGTACTTAAGGATTTTGGATTAGAGTTCCATGAGTTGTTAACGGCTGCTTGGCTGGTTAAGGAAGACGAAGTGGTTGAAGATGCTTGAAATTTGAATTTTCTTTGTTTGTTAGACCGTTACTTTTGTTTGGTCCATGTATTTCCTTCCAATTATCAATAAAAGCCAAATAATTTAATGGAAAAAAGAGTTAATTAGTGTTAAGAAAACAGATGTCATAGTGAGGATCCCTTCGTTGTTATCTTATCTTACTGAAATATTTATCTATGAAGGAAAATAGTGCGATAGAAGTAATGCACTTAAAAGGATCTTTTACTTACTCAGTTCGATACACAACATAAAGAATATCAAAATCATACGAGCTTGTTGAAGTAGGTTTCATCAGTGATATTTGGTTTTTTCAATCAAAATAATGACGAATAATGATAGGAAATATATCGTTTCCGATTGGTTTTCGTGTAATTTCGAGTTATCGGTACATATAAGTGGAATTAATTTATGGATTTCTGGTTTTTTTTTAATAAAAAAATACCATTTATTATTAATAAAATAAAGAATTACAAAACATAAGGGGCAAAAGTCACAATCTCCCCAAAAGGATTCTGACCTAGAATTTCCCTCCCAAAAAGAAACCAAATTTCAGAGTTTAATTTTCGCTCCAAAAATTTACAAACCCTCAATAAAACCCTCAATCACATCTATCTTCATTTATGCTAATCAATTATCAAGCCCAAATATTCTCTTCTGTGCGCTAGCCCTAGAATCGGATTCAGACCTTCAGATAATAGACAGTTGCGTTCGACCTTTCCAAGCGTAAGAGGCAGAGCTATTTCAGCTCTAAAAGCAGCTTCCATCAATGGTTTGAATCCTCCTGCATATAATGAAAACACGACAGTATTCTGGAAATAATTTACTCAAGGTTGATGTATCCCAGCCTAAAAGATTCAAGAACAATAATGACCAGAAGCTTTGGAGGAGCATCATAGTGCAAAAAGGTAATCTTCTGTTTGCACTTGAGAGTCCATTTAGCCAACCAATCTGCTGCCTGATTTTGGACTCTCGAGATGTGCCTGATATTCATTTTAGGTCGTATGAGATTTCTACAAATATTTAGACTAGAATTATTAGTCCAAGATTTAGTGTTGTAAGCAAGCTGATTGACAATTATAAGGGAGTCAGATTCAATATCAATATCTTTCCAATTGTTTTTGTAGTAGATAAGGAGACCTTCAATAAGTGCCTTATATTCAGCATGAATTGGAGAGAGTACACCAAACACTAGACCAGTGGCATTAATAATGTTTCCCTCACTGTTTTTGATCACAATGCCACCAGCAGATTCACCATTTCGAGCACAGGCTCCATCCACATTCATCTTTAGTCTACCGTTTCCTGGAGAACTCCGTTTTATGTATGGAGTTTTGATGTTTTTCTCAACTGAGTTGCAACCAATAAGTATCCTGCACTTACAATTAATCCAATTCTTATAGTTAAGCCTATTAGACACATCTATACCTTTAATAATATTGGAAACAATATCAATAGAGAACTTTATGTTAGGATGCTTAACCTTGTATTTCATACTATTCCTGGTCTTCCATATAACCCAATATATAATCTGAGGTATAATATGGGTTATGTGAGACTTTCTATTGAAGAACCATAGGCAACATCTTAGAATATGAGAAACATACATAAAACGAGCTATCTTGATTTTGAATAAGCATGCAAAGTGGTTCCAAAGCTGCCAAGCAAAGTTGCAGCTGACAAAAAGATGATTTTTGTCCTCACAGTTATTGCATAGCTGACACTTCAAAACAATATTAAAATGCCTCTTCATTAAGATCGAGTCAATAGAAATATAATTATTTAGTAACTTTTAGGTTAAGAAAGAGAACTTCCTAGGAATACACGAGCTCCAGATTTTCTTGAAAATAGACGACTGATTATGCTTTGTTCGAAGTTGATTCCAAGTGCCCTTCATATTGAACTTGTTGTTTTTCGAAGGATTCCAAATTATAGTATCCTTCTTTTCATGATTTAGCTTGATCTTGTTTATGGCTTTTATTCTTTCATTTGACAAACTGCCCTGCATTGTAGTCCCAACCACCATTCTTCCAAAAGGTTTGGACTTTAACAGATATGAACCATTCTCTGTTGTTGTTACTGGCTATAGATGGCATGCCATGCCAAGCATCCATCCAAAAGTCAACATCTTGTTAACCTAAAGTCCAGTAGATGTTCTTCTCTGCTTGATACCTGATACTGACCAACCTTTTCCAAACTAAAGATCCATTATTGATAACAGCTTTTAAAGGATGAGCAATTTTACACTAGATATTTTGCATTAAATTTGACCAAAGACATTTATTCTTTCTTAAGGTGAACCAAAGATTTTGAGAGAAGGATTGCTGAATATCATCAAGTTATCTGATATTCAGCCCTCCTTCACCAAATGGCTTACAAATAGAGGACCATGTTGCCCAGCGAACAGACTTTAGGTACTTAGTTCTCCACATAAATCTATTAAAAGTAGTTCCAAGATTCTTTGTGATTTGCTTTGGTATTAAGAAACTTTGCATCCAATGGTGGGCTATAAGTATTAAAACATTTGTAATTAATGATAGACTACCACCATAAGAGAGGGATTTGTTGTCCCACTCAGCAATTTTATCATTAACTTTATTAAGAATGGAGTTATAGACTTTTCTTTTGTTGTTGTTTGAAAAGGTAATACCTAGATGCATAGTAGGAAGAACCTCCACTCCATAACCAGTTTTAGCTTTCAGATTTTGAATTTTGATTTGCTGAGCTTTAGTAGATATAATGATCTTTGTCTTCTGTTTATTTATTGATTGCCCATAGCATTCAAAGAACCTGCTCAATGTCTCAATAGTACGAGGTAAGCTATTTGTGAAAATTAATATGTCATCAGCGAAAACGATACAAGGAATTAGATAGCTAGTTATAGCATTGTATTTCATGCTTTTATTATTGCTGAACATCTTATACATGCCTCTAACAAGCACCTCCTCACTGAGGATAAAAAGGCTAGGGGATATAGGATTCCCCTGCCCTAAACCCATCATCATATGAAAATAGTCAAATACTTCTCCATTTATAAGCATAGAAACATGAGCATTAGTTGTCATTCTTTTAATTAGGGCTATGAAAGCAGTTGAGAAACCAAATAAAAGAAGAACTTTTAGAATGAAATCATGAGAAACCTTGTCGAAAGCCTTCGACATCTCAAGCTGGATCATTATATTCCCAGTCTTTGGCTTTTTATTGATGCCATGCAGCAATTCCTTTGCAATAAGGATATTGTCTTGAATCGACCTGTCTTTCACAAAAGCAGTCTGCAAGTTAGAGACAATTTTAGGTAAAATATTAGATAACCTATGATTAATAAGGCTAGCCACTATTCTATTGATCATAGTACACAGACTGATTGGTCTGTAGCTACTCCAATCAGTGGGATTGTTATTCTTAGGGATTAAGCAAATCCAGTAGCAAAAACACCCATAGGGATATCACTACCACTGAGAATAGCATTAATCATGTTGCACAGGTCAAACCTAATAATGTCCCAAGAACTTTTAAAGAAAAAATATTAAAGCCATATATACCCAGTGCACTATCAGATTTCATACTGCTGATAATCTTCCACACCTCCTCATCATTATTGCTAATAAGAAGAGAGTCATTCTGATCTTTTGTAACAAGGACAAGAATACAATCAAATATGTTGTCACAGGGCCTGTTAAGATCTTTACTATAAAGAGAAGTCAGAATGTTTTTGAAATAACTTACTCCAGAGTTGCCTATGTCCTTTTGATTAGTCAACCAGGTATCACCATCTTTGATACTTTTGATTTCATTTTTCCTTTTCTTCTTTGAAGCATATGCATAGTAAAGCTTAGTACAACCATCCCCATCCTTTAACCAACTATTGAAGCATTTCTGCTTCCAGAATATTTCTTCATTTCTGAGAGCATTAATGTGGAGACTATTTGCCTTAGAAAGATTAGACTTTGACTCTTGATTGCTGTTATTTAAGTTGAGTAACTCCATTTTCTTAACAGTGTCTTTAGTAGCCTTGACATTATAAAACACATTGCCAAAAGTATCAGTATTCAGTGCTTTCAGACAAAGCTTTAATCTTCTAAGCTTATACCAGAAGATATGACTAGGCTCCCCCTGAATAGGTCTTTTCCAGACCTGCTCAACAATACTCATAACATTTCATCATTAGTCCAGACATTTAGAAATCTAAATGATTTTATTTTATGAGTTAAATAGCTAGTATTTAAATGATAAGCTGTTATTAGTAAGGGAGCATGGTCGGAACAAGTTCTGACCATGTGAAAAACCTGGGTTTTGTTGAAAACTTTCAACCACATATCATTGATAAGAGTACAGTCGAGTCTCTTCCACTTGTTGCTTCTGAACCATGTATATTTAGACCCTCCATAACCAGAACCTCCAGGTTGCAAGCTTTAATGGTCTCATTGAAGTTGTCCATACTAGTTTGACAATTAGAAGTACATCATAACTGCTCATCATGAGAGGATATAGTGGTGTAGTCACCAGCACACATCCAAGCTGTATTTGAGTTTTTAAAAGACATCAAGCTTTCCTAAAGGCTGACTCTTTGAATACGGTGACATTTTGCATAGATAGAGGTAAGAAGAAAACTATCCACCATACCAGGATAAGTAACCTCCATGTGAAGACACTGATCCAAGTTATGAATGATATTTATCTTAATATCCTCCATCCAAAAGGTCCAAATCTTATTTGAAATATTTGAAATGTGAAAACTGAAACCATGAGATTTAGAAATCTCTTCAATTTTTTCAATCTTTATCATTGGCTCCCGGATTGTAAGAATCTTTATATGCTCAGTCTTGACCATAGAAACAAGTCTCCTCCTGGTTGGCTTGTTGAGTCCCCTTGCATTCCAACTAAGTTTTCTGATCATTATCAGAATGGTATTTTTGCAGTTTGTCCCCCAAGTTTGGGGACTTAATTTTCAGTTTACTTACAGATCTTTTCCTTGTTTTTGCAGTCTTTAACTTACTCTCTATTATTTCATTAAAAGTTTGGCCAGTTGAAGATATTGGAGATACTGAACAGATGCCAATATTTTCTGGGTCAGGAGACGAGATATTATCCATATCAGAATTACTCTGGTGAATGCACTCATTTTCAAGTCTTTTCAGAGCCTCAATGTACTAAGAACTATCTTTTGTAGGAGAAGTCTTGCTGGCTTGTTGAAGATATGTCTCCACATTTGAGTGTTAAAGTTTTTCTTTGACTTGTTCATGAAAGAGCCGTTGTTGATTACATTCATTAACAGATTGGTTGTTACTTTCTTCCTGATAATCTTGATCTTTTTGCCTTACAATAGACTTGATTTTCCTTGTGTAAACTTTGATAGTGTTATTTCTTGAATCATAATTGAATGTTTTAGTATTCGTTTCTGATTCTTTTCCTGATTCTTTCTCCTAGCTGTTTTCCATAGTCACAATCTCCTCTTTCTTATCCTTTCTTTCCTCAACAACCTTGGACAATTTTTTGAAATCAGCCCGCTTATGGCTAATGTGCAGACAATAATCACAACATAAAGGAATACTCTTATAACTGATAGAAATCCAGTGCCCATCATTTTCACCAAAACCAATCCACATTTTCCTCTTCAGTTGTTTAGAGATATCAATCTCAATCTGCGCATAACAAGAATTCCCATGAGCTCTATTTTCCTCTGGCACAACTATTGTGTATGTAGTTCCTAAAGTTGTGGCAAAATCATTCACCATTTTCTTATTATAAAGGTACTCTGGCAGATTTTCGAATCTAACCCAGGATAAAACAGTTGGGTTTTCACGATTTTTACTGAAATCAGGATTCCATCTGAGGATCCTCATTACAAAATCATCAAACCTCCACACATTCTTCGACCAGATAAGACACACCTCCTCTTTCAAATTGAATTTCAGGAATATATGATGCGAATCCCAAACCTTATATCTGTAACTTTCTCTGAATTTCAGAGAGTTCAAGAAACTCCCGAGCTTGATTTTCTTTGGCACTCCATTGCTAAACTTCCCAATCAAAGTGGTTTTTGATTGTTCTAGCAAATGGGTTTTGACCTTTTCTGAAAATTGGATCGAGAAATGGTCTTCTGATTCCTTGGTCCATTCCAGATTCAATGAAACAAAGTCTGTATTTTGTTTAAAAAGATTAACAAAACTTCTTTTAGTCTCATTTTCCTGAATTTGTTATTGAAGAACAGAGAATTCTTCAGTATATTGTTGTTTACTTTGTGTTTCCATGAGAAGAGAAGAGCAAAGATTAAATGAAGAAGATGAAATCTTCAAGAACAGAGGGTCGTTCTTAGAGCTTTTTCATTTCCCCCCCACAACTATCCTTATTTAACTCAATTAATTTTGTTCTTAGAGCATTAATTTATGGATTTTTGGTTGATTTTGATTGGTTTCTTCGATAATTTAGTTTCAAGCTTTGTGTTATTTTTGTTTACCTCAATTTGTTTGGATTGATTTGTTCACGGATTCAATTTAAATGTTGATTTTCGGTTGGTTTTTTTTTCTATTTTTAATTTTGTTTGCATTAATTTATATTTCTAATTTTTATTTTAATGGTTGATTTTGGTTTACGGATCAAAATTGAGTTTTAATTTATATATATATATATATATATATATATATATATATATATATATATATATATATATATATATATATATATATATACTAACTTGTATTTTTTGGATAGTAATTCGTAAATGAAATTTGGATCGGGTCTTAGACGGTAACTATCATGTCAACAACTTTTGTGTAGACTTATTGGGAATGATAAGTTTATAAAAAAGTACAACAACTAAAGCAAAAGAGATGAAAAACAATCGGTGGAGAGATGTCATAGTCGACGAAAGTGTCCATCCCAACTATCAACCAGAAAATCCTAACCTGTGATATATATAAATAAATAAATAATAAGTTAGAGTTATGATGAAATGATGCAAAGATAGGCCACAAAAATTATATAGGTCATACGATATTTGAACCAAAAACTTTGAAGAAAAGATAAAACAATTAAGCAGTATAAAACTATCAAGACCAAAAAGGTCGGTGATCAAAATATTATGGTGTTTCACTCCCGCCAAATATAGCAAACCACCACATGGAAGCAAGTATATTGGAGATGATTTTGAAAAGTTGACGACCACAAGCCAACCATTTGGATCATGACCGGACAATTAAGACTGCATAGAGAGAAGCCAAATTTTAATCTTACAACCTCCCAAATGTTACCGATGCAATCACAATCCATGAGAATGTGATTAATGGATTCAAAATTATTACTGTATAATACATATTCGGAGGGAGGGGGAAGTTTATAACCTAACTAATTAGTTTATCTTGAGTAGAGAGTTTCCATTGAATAAAAAATGTGAAAGTATGAAAGGGTATCGCAGGGTGTTATATTTGTGACATACCAGTCCAGCCCACTCAATATAAGGGGTAGTCTAACAAATAATATGGTAGATATATTTAATTGTAGAATATGTACTTCCCATTATTGTAGTCCAATAAGAGACATCTTCACTATTAGTACATGATAAGGGAGACCAAGAATTAGACTTTATAGCTCATACCACTTCCCTTGGTTTCTCAAGCTACCAAATCTAATTTGGGTATGTCGGATCCAACAACTATTTATAATTATATCATAAGCTTTGATATTGCCATTCAGTATGAAGTCATGAATAATATTTTGCCCGTGATGGGGTAACCAATGAGGCGGAGGAAAAGCCATAGATTGAACTAAATAAAAGTATATTAATCATTTTCTACTCAATTTTATACACTTTAATAGTATGAGACCTAAGGCAAAGAATATTTCTCCAGACTTGAAATGACAAATAACCCATATTAATACTTTATATATTTTTAATATTTATCAGTCAGATCAGATGGATGATTTTTTACTACTGAAAATGAACCATACATGTTTAATGGTGGCCTCCTAAGTCCATACTTTGAGGTATAAGATTCCAAGACCGCCTTCAATAGAGGGGCAAAGTGATATTTTTCCAAAAAACGTTTGTACTCGATATCTTTCTCTCGTAATAGGACAAAATAAAGCGATAGAGGGTTTGTGTTAGGTTATTTGGGATATTGGTAGGAAGGATAATAATAATTGACCCAAAAATCTAGCAAACAAAGAGAACAAATTTTATGAGTTTGAGCCTTCAGCATAAGAGACATGTTAGGAAGTCCATGCCTTAATTCTAGAGGTGACCCAATCTAGAAGGGGTCTACACTCATAGTGATTGATTTGAACCTTAACAAGATGATATTAAGGTACTTAACCGATAGTGAACTAATTTTGTAGTCAATGATATTAACCAGCTTAAAACATAGGGTGCTTCCAACCTCAAAGAGGAAAAATATGACTCTTTTTAAGGCTCATTTGGAGGTTAAAGAGGTTATACAATTATTTAAGGTTGTCTCTAATTAAAGTAAGGGAGTTATACATCGCCTCTATTAAAGATAATAAGATCGTCAACGAAACAAATTTTGATAATTTTAATCTTGTGACATTTCAGTGGAATTTAAGCTTTATCCTATACAATATTTCTTTAAGAAAGCTAGAGACACTTGCATGATAAGTACGAAAAAGAGAGGAAGCGGGTCTCTTTAGTGAAGACCTCTACGATCAAGAAATTACCATGAGAGTCGTCGTAATACTAACATTGTAGAAAGAACACGAGATACACTCGATAATCTAAGATATCATATTGTCAGAAAAAACTATAGAAACAAGCACATCAAGGATGGTCTGCCATCAGAGCGTCTCTCGATCCCTTAATGTTGGTATTAGTGACCATCGGCGAGTCAACAGGTTTGCATCCAAACAAACCACATTCTAACATCATATCAAAAACATATTTTTTTACTAATAAAAAGTTCACCAGGAGATCGTGATATTATTCAATACTAAAAACAAATACATGAGTTTATCAAAATATATAATCTAGTATTGGTCATTAAAAACGTTTTTTAAATCGAGTTCCCCTTGCTATCATCATTGGTTATAATCAGATTATTGTCATATGAGACTATTAATATATTTTTCTCTTTTAAGTATCTATAAAATACTAGCACTCTTGGTCATGCCAAACTGACTAAGTGTATGCGAGAGATACCCAATCCAATCTCATTGAGATTGTTTCATATAGTATAGATGTATTCATAAGAGACAGACTTTGTAAGCACCCTCTTAAATAACGAATACAAGAAATTGAGTCGTCTAAACATCCTCCTTAAGGATGTCATTGATAAATGCATTCTTGATATCTAATTGGTGCAGTGGCTAGTGAAAAATAACAGATACAAATATACAAATTTAATCAACGATAAAACATGTATTTATAGTAATCAAGCCATAGAGAATGAGAGTATATTTTTACAACAAAGCAAACTTTGAGTCATTATACATACCCATGAGGATGAAACTTGATTCTGAATATCCATTTGTAACTAATTGCCTTTTTCATGAGGGAGAGAACAAAAACCTAATTTTTTTATTTTTCACAATGGTGGCATTTCATCCTACATAATACTAAACCATATTGGACTCAGCAAGCCTCTAAACCACTCTGAGGAACAAACTAACTCTCAATATTAGTAGTAAATACACAATAATATAAGGATAAAGTATATAAAAATTAAAACGGCCGATAGATATCTAATGCAGTTACGTGAGATTTTATATAAAGCAATATGAAGATAAAAATATTGAGGTGGTAGGATTAGAATATAAATCCAGAGAGTATGTGTTCTAGGGTGAGGTGTGTGTGCAAGCGATTGTGTTGATTTAATGGTTAGTTTAAGGGAAATATGAGATATAGAAGTCTCATGGTTTGACATATAATTTACAATACTAGTATAAACGTGGAGATATTTATTCGTCAAGTACATACCTAAATATTAAAAGGCACATAAGATGTTGAAGGTACGGTATTCGCAATAATTGAATGAGAATAAATGTGAACCTCAACATTTAGCCTCTTAATATCCTCCAACAGCTCTTTCTGCCTACCAACCAAGACAAATTCTTCGAGAAGCTCTTCATCATATCGATTATTGTCATTTATTTCATTTGTCACTTGCTCTTCCATCACAAGATCTCTAGATGAGACTCCGATCAAATTGTTTGTCAGATTTTCCTTTATCTCTCCACGAATTGCAGTTTCTTTTTTTTTGCTATAGATTTTTTTTGCAGTTTTGGAACGGTAATTCCGGGTCCCACTCAGGTTCCCACAGATGGCGCCACTGATGATATCAGATATTTATTGGTAACAAATTCAGATGTGAAAATATTCGTATGGGAGTGTTAGTCTAAGAAATGTTTGTATCATATGCTTTTAGAGAGAGAATCGGTATCTAATAGAGAGAGAAAGAGATAAAAGGAATAATTGTAGTAGTAATTGACTAATCATTGGTCCTTTATGTTTACCACTTGTATCAACATAGTCCCTTTCGTTCACTTCTGCATAAAAATCATCCCCTTCGTTTTAAAATTTTACAAATATAGCCTGATGGTAGGCAGAAAGAACTGTTAGTCCGCAGAGACCTTCATCTAAAAATACTTGTATTGATAACAATTTAAAATCGATTCCCGAAACTCAAGAAAACAAGATGTCTGATGAGTCGGACTCTGACCGAGGAGTTAAACTTATAGCCCTATTAGAAGAAGAACCTATCCATACTATCCTCGCACTGCTATCTACCCTCGCATACTTGGCTCCGATTCAAGAACCCTATTCTCCCCCCCCCCCCAACATTGTTACTTCTCCTAATCATCAAAAGAAAACATAGATAATATCATTTGTAACAACCTTTCCGTTGGATTGAAACCAAGAATTTACTTGCACTATTCTGGGTCAAGTACAAATTTGGGCAACTGAGCAGGTGACAACTGGATATACGAATTTCACAGGTTCTTTACGCCCTCAATTTTAGGCAGAAGCAACCTTTGGAGGTATGATATGGGTCAAAAGAAATCCTTGAAGGATTTGATGCTGCCTCCCCCAAAAGATGTTGTTCTGAAAGACAATTAAGTTTTTCTTCCTACCCGAGCCAGGGCCCCAATTCATCAGGATGCTAAAAATTCCGATGGTGAGGATAGAGAAACGAAGGATGATGCTGACTCGGAGGAAGAACAACAAACTAAAGCCCATGAGGACCAACAGACTGTTGTCCATTATAATCCACCAGTGGAGATCGGTGAAGACCATCAGACTGATATTCGAAGGGGATCTCAAGCGGATGTTCAAGAAGAACACCCAACAAATATTATTCATTAAGATGTGGTACAAGTTAGGCCAACATGGAAGGGAGGTGATATGAGGCCAAATAGATTCTCTACTCAAGAAAAATAAAATAAAATTATTGACATTGAGGAAGAAGACGACAACACCACGAGTCCGAGTTTCCCCCCTGTAAAGAAAGTTGTTATAGTCGACTCAGACTCCGGTGAGGAGTTTGTCCAAAGTAAACCAGTTATTGGGGAAGTTCCCGAGGAGGGTGAAAATTTGTCTTGTACCTCTGCTTATTTTGTTGTTTATGATAATAACTTTGTTGCCAACGAACTTAACAGGTTGATATGTATTGCTGCTCTCCTTGAGAGGAAAACTAATCGTAAAGATCGTTATAAAAGCGAAGTGAAGGATTTAACCGTTCAGGTTAATAAATTGAAGGAGCAGGTTATCCGTCTAAAGAAGACAACTGAATATTTTAGGAAGACTGAGTTGAAGAAAGTGGAAGATGAACTTGATAATGAGAAAAATATATCTTCTGATCATTTAAAGAAAATCACTTCCCTCGAAATTAAAATTTCTGAGGAGAAGACAAAGTTTGATGACGAACGAGAATGCTTCATCACTAAGGATACCGAACGGGACACCATTGATGGTCTTGTTGAATCCTGTGCGAAGACTAAAACATATTTTGAGGGTGTTGTTAACAAAATTGAAAAATTCACCAAGAAAAAAGAATCTTTGATAAAAAAAATTGAAACCGAGAAGAAACAATTCTTAGATGCTTATGTTGCCGACTACGTTTCTTGTTTGGAAAAAAGAGATGCCAATCTCAGATCAGCTTTGGTTATGGAAAATGCATGAACGCTTTTCTGACTTAAAATTAAGAAGTTTTGGCTACGTGTTATAGAAAGACATCGTCCAACTAGCGTCTCTACAAAAGACTTAGTGAGTCACATTGACTCGGAAAGCTCTTCATCTGATTCTGACTCCTTGGAAGACAACAAAGATGAATCTGCGCCCAGACAAAATGAATGATTGTTTTTTTTATCCGAACTTTATCTTTTGTTTAACCTTTGTTAATCTACCTTTTTGGAATCCCTGATCGGACTTGCTCAAAGATCTTTATTTTGCATGACTTTTATTTTGCAAGCGATCCAAATGATAAAGTATTTTGTGTGATTATCTTATATGGTTTTATGAGAAAATTATCTTCCTCGAATTTATTTTCACATGGTTAAGAAATTTGCTGGTCAACATGCATTGTTTTACCATTCTAACCCTAAAAAGATGAGCATTAAAGCATGCTATTATTTAGGTGGACACTGTTCTCTGGCCTTCCATAGAAGATATTTTTTAGTTTAAAATAATTAACATTATACACCAATATTTGTTGGACAGTATTATCATCCAAAATGATATTCTTTTAGGTTAAAAAAGATGAACATTACCATCCAAACTTTTTTGGAGTACCTTTTGAGTTTAAAAAGATGAACATTACCATCCAAACTTTTTTGGAGTATTTTTTTAGTCCAAAAAGATGAACATTAGCATCCAAACTTTTTTGGAGTATCTTTTGAGTCTATAAAGATGAACATTACCATCCAAATTTTTTTGGAGTATCTTTTGAGTCCATAAAGATAAACATTACCATCCAAACTTTTTTGGAGTATCTTTTGAATCCATAAATATGAACATTACCATCCAAACTTTTTTGGAGTATCTTTTGAGTTCAAAAGATAAACAATAATGAAGATCATGTTAAGATGGTAAAGAGATTTTTATATATAAGTCTGCTATTAGGGCACTTCATTAAAACCTTCATGCACCACCAGGGTTGGAAAAAGTATGCCACCGATACTTACATAAGTTCATAAAGAAAATATTTACAAATTTACACATTCAGTCTACATAAAATTTGAGATGCTCAATGTTCCAGGGGTGGGGAAGATCTTTTTCTTCTTTATCTTTGAGTTTGTATATCCCCTACTTGATCTTTTTTGTTACAATGTATGGACACTTCCAATTATAAGCTAACTTGTCCATCCTTTTTTCTTTCGTATGGAGGAAACATTTCTTCAAAACTTTGTCATCGACTTTGAATTCTCGTCTTCTAACTTTTGAAGCATATCGACTTCTCATCAAAGTATGATAATGTAAAGAATTTAGTTGTACCCTTATTAATTTTTCCTCTATCAGATTCAACTCTGCGCGTTTTCCCTTGTCATTTGTTTCCTTAGAATATTCACTGATCCTGAATAAGGGGAAAATTGTTTTCGATGGTACCACTGCATCCATCCTATCAACGAGTGCGAATGGTGACTCTTGCATTGCGGTGTGGGGAGTCGTTCTGTAAGCCCACAGAACTTCTTGTAGATAATCCGGTCATTTTCCAGCCTTACCTTCCAAATTCTTATTTACCCCATCTAGAACTGTCTGATTAGTCACGTCGACTTGGCTATTTTCTTGGGGGGGTGAAAGGGTGTTGAGAAGCATTGTTGTATCCCCTTAGATGCACAAAAGACTTTCATCTCTTTGTTATCAAACTGTGGTCTGTTGTCCATTATTATTTTCCTTGGAACCTCAAAGCGACAACAGATATTAGAAATAATAAATCTGATCACATCCTTAGCTCTTGCCCCGGCCAAAGGCTCAGCTTCCACCCACTTAGAAAAATAGTCGACTGCAACAATGATTGTCTATCGACCTTCATATGCCATTAGTCAGGGTCCGACAAGGTTAATGCTTCATCGATCAAATGGTAAAGACTCAAGTATCGATTCGAGGGGCACACCCGGTTCATGAATTTCCTTAGCAAATCTTTGGCGGGTATTACATCTCTGTGCTAATTCATTAGCATTCAAAGAGAGGGCCGGCCAATAATTCCTAGAAAGAATAACTCTTTGTATCAATGTTTTGTAGCCATAATACGTTGACCCTTCCCCGTCATGTAACTCTGAAAGTATCATCTCTGACTTGTCTCTTAGTAAACATCGAAGTAAATACCGACTAAAAGATTTTTTTATACAGTACATCTCCGAGTATAACATAACTTTATGTCTTGAATCATATTCTTTTAGCCATCACCTTATCAACTGGTAATATGTCATTCACCAAAAATTCTTGAATCTCAGTCCTCCAGTATTTTGCTATACTCGTAGAAATTTGAAAAAATTCAACAAATCCTTCAATTGATTCGGATCCCTTTACTATAGAAGGGTTTTCATGCATGATTATCCAAGGGTAATCCTCTGAATAAAAAGTTTTAGCCAAACAATCAGCTACTAAATTTCCAGCTGTGTAAACATGTTTGTATATGAAGCCCTCAAAAGCCAAAATTAAAACCTTCAAATCCCCCAGATATTTCACTAAGTGATATTTTCTTGCTTCCGATTAGCCAGATGCATGGTTTATGAGAAGATGTGGATCGTTTATCAGCCTTAATCTTTTAGTTATGATAAGGAAATGAAACTTCAAGGATTGAAATGTGAAGAATAAATAGTTTATGACAATTTGTAAAGTTAGAGGACAGAATGGGTATCTTGTATTTTTATCAGGGACTAATAAACAATTATCCCATTTTCTGTAACTGTTTCAGTTATGGACTAAGTCCTTGCGCCTCTATAAAAAGGCCAATGAAGATCTAATAAAGTGGTTGGATTTTTGAGTTAGAACATTTGAGCACTCTAATTTTCTCTCTTTAGAATCTATTTTTCACTCTATAATTTGACTATAATCAATTACCAAGGCGATTCAAGTAATCAAACGCAACAAATTGGCAACTCCACTGGGGACCGATCAACAAATTGGTACCTAGTTTACTTGTTCGAATTTTATCGATCTCGGAAAACAATTTTAAAATTTTAGAATGAATCCAGAAAATGACTCGTTGGTTCGATCTGCTATTAAAAAGTTGACAAAATATTTACAAAGGACGGATGAGAGACAAAATGGGTCTACTCTGATTCATCACACTTAATCTAAGATAAAGTTACAAATGAATAAACTTCAGGATAAGATAAATGCACTGAACGAGAAATACGATCAGAGAAAACATGAGATTCAGTCAGCAAGGCTAAAATCCAAGGTGAGACAAATGAGCAATCAAAATGCAGTTGGAGGTCAATCTGATCGATCTTGCACTGATCACCAAATCAAAAGTGAGCAGAAGAAGGCATGCTTTTAAGCACCAAAAGAGAGTCATTCTTCTTGAAAGGAAAAAAAAGATAAAAAGGTATATCACGTCTAGTGATGAAGAAGTTGAAAGCTCTAGATCAGGTTTTAAAAGATATCGAGGCTCTTCGAAAAAAGAGAAGAAACAACCCGGAAAATCTAAGAAAGAGCATAAGGCTAGAAGAGATAGTGTACCTGGATATTTGAGAGAGTCTAACTGGTGTAAAGGAAACACGTCAAATCAGTACGATATGGATGATCAGCATTTATATTCGGTAATGGGAACCGAGGATCGGTATGTTCAAGGTGTTGATTGGAGGATCTCTCAATTGACAAGTGAAATTAGATCTAGCACGCTTCTGAAGTGTTTTAACATCTCAGAAGTTGAAAAGTTCAATGCGATGCAAGATCCAGATGATCACATCGAACAGTTGAATAATTATATGATGAATTTCAAAGACGAAGACAGGCTAGTATGTCGGGCTTTCTCATAGACTTTGAAGGGAACAACTTTGGAGTGGTATAACTGAATTTTAAGGCGATCAATTTCAAACTTTAAACACTTTTACACTGCATTTCGAAGACAGTTTGGTGGTAGTAAGGAGATGAGGGAAGATTGAGATACAATCATCCAATACAAGCAAGCAGTTGGAGAAGAGTTGACGGATTATACGAAGCGCTTTATTTTGACAAAAGCAAGTCTGGATAATTGTGAAGAACTGGTGGCAATGGATGTCTTTCGTCAAAGATTATTGCTATGTGATTTGGTAATGAAACAACAAAAAGAAAATCCTTAACTTTTGGAGCTTTAATGGCTCAAGTTGAGGACCAGATTAAGTTTGTAGAATCAATCAAGGTTCAAGGAGTAGCAATTAACGCTCCAAAGAATTCGGGGCAGACGCCCCATAACGAGGGGCAATCTTCAGATTATGCCCAGCAAGCATGTCCTATGAACAATAACCTGCCACCTCGATCTGAAGGAAGTATTTGAATCAAGCTTCATCATATCAATTCAATATGTCGAG
Source organism: Limnanthes douglasii subsp. nivea (assembly GCA_036936605.1). Taxonomy (NCBI): domain Eukaryota; kingdom Viridiplantae; phylum Streptophyta; class Magnoliopsida; order Brassicales; family Limnanthaceae; genus Limnanthes; species Limnanthes douglasii. The sequence continues at coordinate 129,685,296 of JAUPFV010000004.1, forward strand.
GCCGAATTAATGGATATGGCCTGAGTATTATGCAGATCTGACTGAAAGTGTGACTGCAATTTTTTATAAAACTAAAGGATATGCAACTTTTAGGAATCATGCTCCAAAATGGGAAGTTAGTAGGTATCACAATAACATTAGTCATGCTACTGCTAATTGCATTGCTCTAAAAAAGAAGGTGCAAACTTTGAATCAAAATGGGAAGTTATTGACTTACGTGAAGGCACAGAGCAATACATCGAAAACTTTTATAGCATAAACTTCACAACCAACCAATCCAAATGCGCAGGCTGAAAATTTGATGATTCTGGGTTCAGAGGTTGATGATTTTGATGCTGCTTCAGAATATTTGGACACAGATCTAGATATGTTAATCTTGATGGCGGTGGAAGCACCAGTAAAGAAGGGACATGTTTGAAGTTTATGTGAGTATTTTGAGTCAATGGCTATTTTCGGGGGCGATTCTATGAGTGGTAACACTGATAACTCGAGGAAAAGACACATTGTAAGTTTGAGTACTCAAATAGAGAGAAAATGTCTACACATTGTATGGCAAGAGAGATATTCTCTTTATCCTTTTTTATGAAGATGATTTGCGGGGCACTGTAGGGCCACATGAGGATGAAGTGGTCATTAAGGTGGAAGCTGCTGGCGTTGAGATTCGACGCGTGCTGATAGATACTGGGAGCTTTGTAAATGTTCTTTTTAAAGAAACTTATGACAGGATGCGTGATCCTCCTTAGATTTCTCAGTCAGAGCGCACCATCATCGGTTTTACTGAAGTAACTGCGCGGGTAATATGAGAATTTGAGGGGGAGGTAAGCTTGGGAAATAGACCTTTTAAGAAAAAAGTTCAAGTGATTTTTATGGTGGTAGATTGTTCAACAAAGTCATAATATAATTTTTGGAAGATCTTGGTTGTCAAGGATGTATGACGTTGTATCAACAGTCCAATAGTGTTTCAAATATGTTGTCAGAGACCGTGTAGGAGTCGTTCGAAGCGACCAAAATGTTGCTAGGAAATGCTACGCCACTGCGTTTTGGATTCGAGGATCCAGCAGTGGTCATATGATGAATGAATAACATTCAGGGGGTTGACCTCGGATTCTGATGAAAAGGTTGACGATCCAAGGGAAACCCCGGCGTCATTAACAGTAAGTGAAGACATAGCGGAATATACATTTTTAGAGGGAAGAGTACTTCGAATAGGAACCTTACTGACCCTAGTTCTACATCAACAACTTTTAAATTTTTTGTCTCATAATCTGGATATTTTTTCTTGGAAAACATAGGATGTGGTAGGAGTAACGATCAAAGTAATTTGTCATAACCTAGCCACTAATTCGAAGGTGAAACCAATAATTCAAAAAAGGCGGCCATTTTCATCAGAAAAAATATAAGCTATTTTTTCTGAGGTGGACCACTTATCCAAGGTCGAACATATAAGAGAATCACAATATCCTCTATCGACGGTGAATCTAGTAGTGGTCAAGAAGAAAAATGGGAAGTAGAGAATGCGTGTTGCTTTTACGGACTTAAATTGAGCCTCTCCTAAAGACCCATTTCATATTCCTCGAATAGACCGACTGATTGATTCCACTTTGGGAAACAAACTATTGAATTTTATGGATGCTCTTGCAGGATATAATGAGATCCATATGGATTCGAAGGATCAAGAATGTACCACCTCCATAATAGATAGAGGCTTGCACTGTTATAGAGTTATGCCTTTTGGATTGAAAAATGTTGGGACCCTGTACTAAATATTGATGAATAAAGTATTTTCTACCCAGATCAGAAAAAACATAGAGGTACACATCGATGATACGATGGTAAAAAATTTAGCAGACGATGCGCACTTGGAATATTTAGAGGAGACATTTCTGAATTTAAAAGCAATAAAGCTGAAATTGAATCCAGAAAAATGTACTTTTGGAGTTCGATCAGGGAAATTCTTGGGTTATGCTATCAGTGAATAAGGGATAGAAGCTGATCCAGAACAGTTAAAAGATGTAGTACCTATAATCACCTCGAACTATCAAAGAAGTACACATTATGACAGGAAGGTTAGGAGCACTTAAGAGATTTATTTCTAAATTTTCAGATAAATGTTTCCTTTTCTTTTCAGTATTGCGAGGACCAAAGAATTTTCAATGAAATTTGGATTGTGAAGTAGCATTTGTAAGTATCAAGGATTTATTTTCATCACCAGAAATATTATCGAAGCCTCGAAGTGAAGAACAGTTCTTTTTGTACATCACGGTATTGGATTTTGTAGTAAGTGCAGTGTTAATAAGTGAAGATTCAGGAATTCCAAAACCGGTTTAGTAGCAGCAGAAAAATGATATTTGAAGCTCGAACAATTAGCATTGGCATTGGTGGTGGAAGCTAGAAAAATGCATCCTTACTTTGAAGCTTAAACCATCGAAGTTCAAACCTCATTTCCATTGAAAAATATTTTGCAGTGTCCTGGTATTTCACGGAGAATGGCTAAGGAGTCAGTGGAATTGGGGGATTTTGATATTACTTTTACGCCTCGAACAAAAATAAAGCGTAAGCTTTGACAGACTTCCTTGTTGAATTTCATTCAAGCAGATCAGATAAAGAAGATAGCAATAACGTATTGCCAGTTAATTCGACGTGGTTTATTCAAACTGATGGAGCTTCTAGTCTTTTAGGATACAACACAAGAATTAAATTGATTGCTCCATCTGGAGAAACAATACTTCAATCAATTAAATTTAGTTTTCACGCATCGAATAACGAAGCCGAATACGAAGCTACTCTAGTTGGATTTAGACTTGCAAAGATATGTGGTGAAACTTCAGTGTGGATAGAGATAGATTCTCAATTGGTAACAAATCAAGTGTCTGGAGTTTCTGAAGCAAAAAAGGATCGCTTAATTTTGTATCTTCGAGAGCTTTGAAAATTGATGTTTTTATTTGATCACGTTGTTGTGGAACATATAAATCGAGGAAGTAACGTAGTGGTTGATTCCTTAGCAACTGTTGCGTATAAGAAAGAGTATCTTTGGATCTTGCTACAAGAAAGTCTTTTGATTTTAACTCAGTCAAACTAGTGTGAACATATTGAGGAACTGTTTGTCACCCCAGATACCGTCTGAGGTGACTGGAGAATTGATATTTTAAATTTTTTTATTAGAGGAGAGTTGCCTGAAGATATAGAATCGGCCAAAACATTGTGAGACAAAGCTTTTGGCTACATAGTATTAGATGGAGTTTTGTATAAGAAAGCATTGAGTAGGCCATTACTGCGGTGTTTGAACAGACAAGAATCACAGGAGATTTTATCAGAGCTGCATGATGGAGAAGGATAAACCCATTGTGGGTTTAAGGCATTAACTTGTCGAGTTCTGCTTGTAGGGTTTTATTTTGGTTCAAAGCTGTGATACTTGTCAACGATTTGCTAATTCTATTCATAAATCAACAGTTTTACTTATGTCTATAATCGAAACCATTCTTTTTTATAGTTGGGGAATAGATTTAGTGGGACTTTTACCGATGGATTTTGGAGGATAACAAATGATAATTGTTGCAGTGGATTATTTTACAAAGTGGGCAGAAGCAGAGCCATTATCTGGAACAAAAGCTAAGGATGTGATTAAATTAATTGTAAACAGTATTTGTTGTCGTTTCGGAGTGCCTCAAAGAATTACTACAAACAATGGTCCTCAATTTAGTAATAAATAAATAGCTTCATTATGTGCTTCGAATGGAATCAATCAGTGTTTTTCTACACCATTTCATCCCCAAGAAAATGGACAGGTGGAGGTGACAAACAGGACTATTTTGGAAGGTTTGAAGAATAATTTAATAGGAGCAGCAGAAAAGTGGCCTAATTATTTTCAAGAGGTACTTTGGGCTTATTGAACGACTCCTGGAGAGGCAACTAAAGAAACTCTTTTTGCTTTAGCGTATGGAATGGATGTTGTTAATCATGTGGAATCTAATTTTTTATCTTTTAGAATAACTTAATATTCTGAAGAGTTGAATGATGAAGCTAAAAGAGCGAGTTGGATTTGATTGATGAAAAAAGAGTTCGAGTTTATTTAAATGTAATTCATTATGAAACTCTTATGAAGAATATATATAATTCGAGGGTGAAAAGATGGAGTTTAAGATAGGTGACAAAGTGTTGAGAAAGGTATTCCTACATACCAAGGAAAATAGCCTCGATAAGATGGCCCCGAATTATGAAGGACCTTATATGGTTGTTGAAACGATAAAGCTGAGTTCTTATCGCCTTTGTGATAGTCAGGGGAGGATTCTTCAACATCCATGGAATATACAACATCTAAAGTCGTAATGTTGACTGTGTTGTACTTTGAAATTATTTTATTTGATTGATTAACGCACTCTTTCCTACCTTGTTGGCCCATGGAGGTTTTAACGAGGTGTTATGTACATAGTCAAATTTATCAATAAATTGCATTTTTCGCCAATGGTTGTTTACAAGTGTTTATTTAAAACTATTTTGGTAAGTGATCAAAGACTGATCATCTTTGAGGTTGACCAAGAGTAGAATATTCCAAAATGTTAAGTACACGTTTTGAAGAAACAACCATGTTTTATGTCCATTAAACATTCTATGATGTTCGAAGTGTTACGTTCATTAAACACTCTATGACGTTCAAAGTGTTACATCCATTAAAAACTCTATGATGTTCGAAGTGTTACGTTCATTCAACACTCTATTATGATTGAAGTGTTACATTCATTAAACATTCTATCATGTTTTTATCTCGAATAATCCATATAAATAACAATTGAATATAAACATAACTTAAAATGAGAAGTGAAGCATAAACAAAGACCTTTTTCATTCAAATTAATCTGATGAGCAAAAAAATTTATAGTGATGATATGACATGTACAAAAAAATAAAAGATAGTAAAATCACTCATCCTTAAAGCTCTCTTCGGACTCTTCTTCTTTGGATGATGAACTTGGAATGGGATTGAAAGATTCGCTAAGGCGCTATTCGATGAGAATTTCACTCCAAAAGCGGGAAAGATCCATTTTAAGATACGTGGCATGAATTTCTCGAAGGAATGTAATGAATTTTTCTTCTTTTCCATTGTTGATAGCTGTGAACGTGTCTTTTGCACACTCATCTTCAGCAACAGTGGCAACAAGTTGGTTCTCCTTATCAAATTTGGTTTTGAGGGTAGTCATGCCATCCGCCAAATTTTTCTTCTCTATTTCACTCTTGCTAAGGGATAATTGAAGGTCATCGAGTTTTTTCTTCTCAGAAGCTAGTTCTTCAAGATGTTTAGTCTTGAGTCGATCTATTTCGTTCTGATGCGAATTGTTGAGATCTTCTTTCTCGATTCGATGCTTTTCTTTGAGATAATTTTTGACATGAAGGATTCCTTTGAGAAATTAAGATCTTCCATGTGAAATTCATGGAATTGATTTATTACGAGGTTACCAAAGATATCACTCATCTTTTTCTCAGCTTCAGCAACACTTTTATAGCGATCCATATCATTAGCCATGTGCTTCAATTGTTTTTTACAGGCTTCGATCTCTTGAGTAAGTTTTTTTGCTACAATATTGAGATCAGTAGAAGGTTGAAGAGCAGTCAGGACCGCTTCGGATGGATCCTCGGGAGGGAAAACCACTGCGCTAGGTCACAAAATAAGAGCTAAGGAGGTTGTAGGAACAATAACCTCAGTAGATGTGGCTTCGAAGGCAGCAGGTGAAGATCTTCTACCAATGTTATGCAGATGATCTTGAATCTCTTAAATGATGGGATCTTATTCTCCAGCGAGCTCTTCTGATTCATCAAAGTTAATGAAGCTTTCGGGATCGAAGTGATCATCGACATTGATATCTTCTACAACAGTTTCCCTTTGATAATTGGCAATATCCTCAGCAGTCCTTTCATTTTCCTTTTGAGGACTTTGCTGATTCTCTAAAGTTCCACCTTCATTGTCATCGGATAATATCTCTTTGACAATCTCCATTTTTTACTTTTTCCCTTTCATTTGGGGGTTGGTTTTAGTGGTACCTTTCTTTTTCGAAGGCACAATAGTTTTATTCTTTTTTGGAGAGGGTTACTCTTCTATTCCATCTTCTATTGTGGAGAGTGTATTTTATTTTGTTTTTCGCTTCGAATATTTTGGCTTCAGATTTGTTGAAAGGATAGCACCAAATGGACTAGCTACCTTATTATTCTTTTTTACCTTCTTCTTTTGGGGAAGATGGTTGTCTGATCTATTGCGAATTGACAAGAAGACGTTGCAATCGGGATGGACCAACCTTCTGATATCTTGTCGAGGATTGGTTGGCTCTATCAAATTTTTGGGACAAAGAGCTCCAGATATGATCGAGAATAAGTGACTGTTGAGAAAGTTAATGGGTTCGAAGTTGTATGGAAAGCATTATTCTATTCTTTTTCAGCAACGCAACAAGATTAATGAAAGTTTCTTTTGGTTTTTCTCGATGAATTGCATAACGCCTCGAAATTTCTGTTAAGAGTATAGAAGTTGTTAGCAAATAAGGAAAACATTAGTTGAAAATATAATTTAGAAAAATAATATTAAAAGACTTACGATTAGTCCTCCAGACAAGGTTCAATCTTGATGGGTTGGCTTCAGATATAGCTTTACCATTCTCCCATGGCCCTGAAATGAAGATGAATTTGTGCTTCCAAAATTTGTTTGCTTTTAGTAGATTATCAATTATTTTTAAGTCATCATCCAAAGTGTGATAGTAAAATGGAAGCACTGCTCATTTTGACGGTTTGGTTAGAGATATGCAATCCTCGATGAATATCGGAATTTTAGATAAGCGGGAAGCCATGATTACAGAGAGCAGCGTTAACATTTGATTTGGTGTCACTTGACTTGGGTACAGATTCAAAAGCTTGAAGTACTCCACTATCATCGAATCCAGTGAGAATCGAAGACCCTAGTTGATGATATCTGGGCAGACTACCGATTTGTCTTTTTTACATCTATAGGTGTTTCTCCTTTATTGGGAAGACGAAGTGTAATGTTGTCTCCCATTTCCTATTTATTCTTTAGATTTTTTTCTTGGCTCTCTTTATAGTACGTGTATGAAACATTTTTTAGAGCCAATATATAGTTCGCATCGAGAGACCTCAAATTTTCACCTATTGATGCTAACTCTTCCTCGGATATGGTGATAAGAGCTTTCTTTTTTCTCGGTCTATGGATTTTTTATTGAGTATTATTCTCCGATGATTTAGAAGCTTCTTCTTCTATATTAGCCTCGTTATTGGACTGAGTAGTTTCACAGTCGACTTTATCTTCAGATGCCTCGTCTGTCAGTTGAGGATAATTATTCGAGGGATTTTATTAAATGATACATTTGTCTCAATAATATCCCTCGGGGGAGGAGAAAAGGTTGATGGGTTTGAAGCAATATTAATGTTCGAGGTAACGTCAGCGTCGTCACCCATTGCTATTAAAGTTTTCTTTTTTAGAGGTCGATGAGGGTGAGAGTTTGAAGGTTTGGTTGAGGAAGAATTTGTTTCAGATCTTTTCGGAGAAGATTTGTTCACTTTATAATTGGTTTGAGATGATGATTTAGTAAGAGAAGGTGAGGTTCAAGGTGCTTTAGGTTTTCGAGTTTTTGAGGATTGGTTTTTTTTCTGTAAGAGGAGAAGGTGAAAAAATAGGAGTTTTGGAAGGATCGATTTTACCGTAATAGATGGTCTTTGTAGATAGACCAACTGGAACGTTGCTTATTAATCTAGTCGCTCTATATTCTTCTGCTCTTTCGCTGATGCAAAAGTAATTGTAAGCTCCGAAGACATTGTTGTCTGACTTTGGGGATTTAGGTTCTTTGGGAGTTCTGGCTTTATATCTCTTGGATTTTGGAAGTTTTCTCATAAACTGGTTGAAGACTGAACGGAAAAGATGAGTTTTCCGGTGAAAGTAGCCATTAAATTGAAGAAGCCGGTGAAGGTAACAAATTTTTTCACTTTCTCCCTCGATGAATTCTGTTTGTAAATAAAATAATGGGTCACAATGGAATTGATAATAAGAGAAAAGTGGTGTTGAGACATGGAAAATGTGGACGTTGATTGGACAAAAATTGAAGCGGTTACATAGATAAAAATGCAACGCCTGTGGTGCTATGGGCCTAGTTGCAGACCTAGCCCTTAGGGTATCATTATTTGCTAAAAAGTAGGCTTGGCATCTAAGTATAATATCTAATCCTTCAAATTTTGATGTAAGGAGGAGATTTCCTATTGAAATATCTCGATGCACTAGACATAAATAATGGTGTAACAGAATAAGCAACGTAGTTTGAATTATAGAAAAGGAGATCATTTTCACTTCTGGTTATAATCGAGGCTAATTAGTTCTCATTCATTTACTGACATGAGAACTAAAGGGGCTACTGATAAGGAAATGAAACTTCAAGGACTGAACTATGAAGAATAGATAGTTTATGAGAGTTTGTAAAGTTAAATGAGGGAATTGGTATCCTGTATTTTTGTCAGAGACTAATAAACAATTATCTCATTTTCTGTAACCGTTTCAGTTCTGGACTAAATCATTGCGCCTCTATATAAAGGCCAAGGTAGATCTAATAAAGAGGTTGAATTTTTGAGTTAGAACATTTGAGAACTCTAATTTTCTCTCTCTAGAATATATATAACTCTCTCTATAATTTAACTACAATCATTTACCAACGCAATTCAAGTAATCAAACTCAACAAGCTTTACAGATTTTAGCAAGTCTCAAGCCCGCCACAGCAGTTTTGTACTCGGCTTCATTATTTGATGCTTTAAATCCAAATCGGATGGCTTTATACATTGTGATTCCTTCTGGAGAAACCAATTGCACACCTGCTCCACCACCAGACGAGCTTGAACCCCCATCAGTTCGGATTGTCCACTCTGCTCCAAGTTCTTTCTCATCTACTTCCATGTGAGTCCACTCAGAGTGAAATTCGAATAAGAAGTCGGCTAACACTTGTGCTTTAATAGCCGTTCTCGGCTCAAAATACCCTAGCTCAACTGACCACTTAGTCATTCTCCCCGACACATGAGGCCTTTGTAACATATTCTTTAGTGAAAAATATTTTTGTACAACAATTGAATAAGCCTGAAAGTAAGGTCTCATTTTTCGCGCAGAAGTAACTAGTGCGAGGGATAGCTTTTGTAACCTGAAGTATCGCTTCTCAACATCCAGAAGACTTTTACTCACATAATATACTGGCCTCAAAACATTGCCCTCTTCTCGGATTAAAACCGCACTCACCGCAAAATCTGAAACTGTCAAATAAATATATAACTTTCCCCAATGATTTGGCTTTGTCAAGATTTTCCAATAAAGAAATGTATTCATTGATCTGATAAAAAGCATCCAAAAATTCTTCAGTCCGGTCAGAACAATTACTTTTCTTAGCACTTGGAAAAAAGGAGTGCACTTATCCAATGACCGTGATATGAACCTGTTCAACACTGCCAATCTTCTTGTTAAGATTTGTACTTATTTGATTGTTCTCGGTGGTGCCATAGTACTTGAAGCCTTTAACTTTACTGGGTCGGCTTCAATACCATGCTTACTGACTATGTACCCTAAACAAATTCCCGATTTTACCCTGAACGTGCATTAATCTGGATTCAATTTCAGGTTTATCTTTGTCAAATTGGAAAAATTATCTTCTAAATTAGCCAAATGGTTTTTATCCTTGAGCTTTTGACTAACATGTCATCAATGTAAACCTCAACATGTCTTCCAATTCGAGACTTGAATGCTTTGTTTACTAAACATTGGTATGTCGCTCTGACGTTCTTCAATCCGAATTACATTACCTTGTCGCAGTGTAAACCTCTTCTGGTGATAAAAGTTATACTCTCCTGATCTCTTGGATCCATTTGGATCTGATTATACCCGGCATGCATCCATGAAATATAATAGCCAGTTCCCGTATGTTGAATAAACTAACTGATCTATTTTGGAAACAAGGAATTGATATTTGGGGCACGCTCTGTTTAGATTGGTGAAGTCCATACACTCTCCACTTGCCATTCTTCTTCTTTACTAGGACCAGATAATAGTCCATAAAGGATATTGTGACTCGTGTATGTGACCCATTTTAGTTAAACGATCCACCTCTGCCATTATAGCTTCGTATTTTTCTTCAGAAAAATATCTCCTCTTTTGTATGTCAGACGAACATTACTTCGTACCGCAAGCCTATGACAGATGACGTTTGTTGGAACCCTTGTGACATCCTTTCTACAATATGCAAACAAATATGATTTTGTTGAAATAAACTTGATAAACTTTCTTTTACCTCCAGATATAATCTTGTGCCAATTTTAAGGCTTTTACCCAGAAAGAAGACATGATCCTCAAAGATATCATCTGGGACCATGAACCCGGGGGCTTCCCTCAGATCATCTACGGGATCAGACTCATGGGAAGCCCTCACTGATTGTTATTCTTTTGTTGATTCAACCCTTTTAACCTGTATGGGGGAAACGTTGCTCAGTAACATTCTATTGCCATCTTTTGGATGCTTCTCACTGTTTCCACATTGTTTCCCACTACGTACTTCAAACATTGATGAACGGTTGATGACACAACATGCATTCTAGATGACCAAGACCTTCTGAAGATAACATTATAAGATGTGGGAGAATTTACCACTACAAATACGACTGTTACTACCTTCTTGAATGGTCCATTATACCATTTCCTCGAACTCTCCGACTACCTCAGTTGTAGCCCCGATGAATCCGACTATGGTTTGGTCCGATCGCAGGATTGATGGTTGGTTTTTTAATCTGGCTATAAGTAGACATAAACATTATGTTAGCTGAACTACCCATATCAATCAAAAAAGTTTTGTATCTCATTTTCCACTATCTCCGTTCTGATAACTACTGCATCCTCATGCGGACCGACTAAATCTCTCATGTCATCATCTTCAAAGCAGATTATTGGAGATGGATTTCTATAAAGATGTGTTGAAGCTCATACTTCCAGTTGTGTTGCTAGACTAACGATATGTCTCTTGTGAGAATAATTCAATATTCCTACAATTGTATCTCCCCCAAAAATTGTTAGTGACTCAAAGAAAGCACATAACTCACTAACCTTTCCTCTTGTTATCGGTTCTTATACCATGTTTATGCTGTTTCTGCCCGACTTTGGGTCTAAATACTCAGTAGAGATATCGAATGCATCTATATATTCTTCACCGATTGTTTCTGATATCATCATTGCATCCTCCTTCTTAGGAACAACTTCTTGTTTGAGAGAAACTATTGAATTCTTTTTCAAAAAATTGACTAACTTCCTATTTTCTATCAAGTATTGTATTTCTTTTTTCATCGCCACACAGTCTTTTGTATCATCCCCGATATCCTAATGATGCTGGCAATACTTATTTTTTTCTGTGCTCCATTGGAGTCTGCATTAGGAAAGGCTTACGAAAGTGTACATTCGAACGTTCCTTCTTAAAGATAGTAGATAAACACTCAGTCAACTCAGCATAATGAGCTAGTCGGACCCATTTGTTGGACATGGGCCGGATATACTACTGAGTGTTGACCACATGTGTGTATTGTTGAGTATTGACTACCCTTTGAGGTGTCTGACTTATTACTTGTACTGGTGCTCGGGGTCGGACTGTACTTGTTGGATGCGATACTTGCTGTCAGACGTTCACTAGTGCCACACTGGCTCTTATCATGGTCAGATCTTGGTAGAACTGATTCAAATTAAACTGGGACATCAATTCTATCTCCAACGCTCTAGTTTCTTCAATTAAAATTTGTTTTTCTATCTGATCCAGTAATACTCTGAATGTCATACCCTGCATCTCTGTGGTATTATCCTTCATCACATCCGGAAGCAAGCCCATTCGGAAAACAGCTAGAGCCACATTATCTTCATAAAATTACATATATGTTTTAACTAAGATCAAACGCTTTGTATACTCTTTGAAACTCTCCTCTAATTTCTGCCTGCATTAGATTATAGTGTCCCCATTTGCTCAAAACGTCTTGCTTCCAACAAGTTGTTGTCGTAACACGATCTAGAATATATCAAAATTCTAAATACATCCTTTAGGTAAACGATTATACCACTTTGACGCAACATTTTTGAAAGTTTGAGAGAAATCCATGCATAATAACTTGTCATAATCGTCGTAATTGATCATAAAATTCTTAAACTGTTTGATATGATTGTCCGGATCTTGTGTCCCATCAAAATTTTCCAACTTAGATATGCCAAACCACTTTGGAAGATGCCCGAAATTGTTTTTTCCAGAGAGAGTGGAGATGACCTCCAATTATGTCCGACCTTATAAGCACTTCCCCTTGGACCTTCATTTGTCGTCGCATACAGACCTTCCTCGGATGAGAAAGTAAACTAATTACTGACCCAGTAATTCTGATTCTAGCTGTTAGAATGAATTTACCTTCGATGAGTTACATGTTTTTGTCAAATTTCATTTACCTATTTGTCGGGATCTTCGGAGTATAACTTTATCTTTCCATGATCATGGTTTTTCTTCCTTGAACTCCTAGTCCTTCGACTAGTTTGATGGGAACTTTTATGCACCCTCAAATTTCTTTATCTCTGATCTGCTTTATGCCCAGCATCGGTATCCGAGGATGAAAGTTCATCTGAACTAAGAGAAGTATACTCACTAGACTTTGCTGATTCGTATCTGTAGGGAATATGGGGGGAGGGGGGGAGGCTCAGTCCACACATATTCCGCCTCCGTATATAAGTAAGAACAATCCAATCTCAACACTAGTATGATATTAGCCGCTTTGGCAGCCGAAGGCCCCAACGACTTTGCATTTGGTCCACTACCAAAAGGCCTCATACTAGTTGAGGTATGTTCTTACTTATATATCACTGATCCTCCCATGTTTAATCGATGTGGGATGTGGGACTTTGGTCTCCACCCTAACAAATCATCCTCTCGAACAAAGTACCACTTAGCCTCCTCTCAGTTGACTTTCATCCGCTCACTCTAATTAGAAGTTTCTCCACCTGAGAAATAGAGCTTTTACAGCCGATCCATCTACTTACTCGACCATCTTGTGCCTGTTCCTTAGCTCCACTATCCACTCCAATCAAGTACCACTGCTTGATGAGTCATGGACGCTTCGAACTAGGATGTATAGAGTAGATCATTCATCTTGAGCATGACTAGTGGTTCATCATGTTTGACCTCCGAGGATTTCACCACCATCGCGTTCCCTCTGGGCCTGACGCTCTGATACCACGTGTTGGGAATATGGGGGGGGGGGGGGGGGGCTTGGTCCACACATATTCCGCCTCTGTATATAAGTATAGTATGATATTGTCCGCTTTGGCACCCGAAGGCCCTCACGGCTTTGCATTTGGTCCACTACCAAAAGGCCTCATACTAGTTGAGGTATGTTTGTACTTATATACCACTGATCCTTCCCATGTTTAACCGATGTGGGATGTGGGACTTCGGTCGCCACTCTAACAGTATCATTTTTCAGATCTAGTTTGCCTTTTGGATGATAGCTGACTTTTTCTCTAATGTCTTTCCTCGGATTGATTAACATCTTGGGCTTGATCAGCCACAATATGCTCTCGTAGGACTTATGATTTGATTCTTCGCGAGCTGATTATCACTTCTTTTTCAGCATTTAGCCTCTCATGTTTTCCAAAATTCTTCAAGAAGCTCTTCAACATATCAAATATTGTTGTTTCTTTCATTTGTCACTTGCTCTTCCATCACAAGATCTCCAAATGAGACTTTGATCAAATTGCAGTTTTGCCTCTATCTCTCCACGAATTTCAGTTTTCATTGTTTATTTTTTTTTTTTTTTTATATTTTTTTTGTGGTTTAGGAACGTTGATTCCAGGTACCATTCAGGTTCCCACAGACGACGTCACTGATGATATCATATATTTCTTGGTAACAAATATGGATGTGAAAATATTCGTATGGGAGTGTCAGTCTAAGAAATGTTCGTATCAGATGTTTTTAGAGAGAGAATCAGTATTTAATAGAGAAAATGAGACAAAAGAAATAATTGTACTAACAATTGAGTAATCACTGGCCCTTTTTGCGAAAAACAAATGTCCTTTATATTGTACATGAGGTGAATAATGAAATTATATAATTACCACTGTTAAAGTGGATTTCTCACCCCACTCATTTACTATACATAAACAAATTCACTAGTTATTACATTTGACCCCCTCAGTTCTTATGTTTGCTTTAGATTAGTCCTTGGCAATTAATTATACCTATTTGACCATTGTATTTGCTAAACCAAGACTTATTTATCATCACGTTTTCCTTCATTTATCACAAATAACAAACATAACCAAAGTTTTTCGAGAAAACATAAAATAAAGATACATATGAAAATACAGAACTATAAGGGATTGCACCATCAAGTACTGAACATGATATCTATTTTATCAGATAACATGAAGTTAAAACTATGTCGTTTTATAATTTGCAAGGTATGTGCCTATGGATCATCATAGTATGAATCACCTCAAGTATATTTCTATTATTCCATTTTGCCACTCCACTTTTAGGTGTATAGACATATGATATTTTTAAATTATACAAGTATTAGTCATATATTGTATAAATTCATTTGCAAAATATTTTTGGTATTATTGCTATGAAGAATTTTAACATATGTGTTGAGCTGACTTTCAAGAAAAAAAAAATTTTATATATTTAATTACACATATCAAAGTTTCACATGAGAATACATCTATAAAAGTAACAAAATAATATAAATTAGATAAATTTAACTAGATAAAGACCCACACATCATAATGAACTAAAACAAATATATTATCAAAACGACTAATGAATCTAGTCAGATGAGAATCACATACATGTTTTATTTGGATGCATAATTCACAAACTAATTTCGAAATAGTACATAGGTATGTTATTCGTTGAGGTGAGCCTTCTATGTAATATAACCTGTTGTGCTTATATGGAGTTCTAATCAACTTGTTTATCCTCAATTTTTATTAAATGTGTATTTACTTGGGGTGGAGGTAACATAATAGTTTAAATGTTGTGTTGTTTTGTTTACATGCATAACCTTTTTAGATAATAATAAAGTTATATAACATATGGTAAAAGTATGTTTAGAGAAATTTGGAAAGACCAGATACTTTATACTTTACAAGTAGAGCTATTAGTTATTTGAACATGTGGTTATGAGGTAATGACTAGTCCTAAAAATTTACTTTTGTAACTAGTCATGTGATCAGTATCGTCTCAATCAACAATCTAAAATAATTTTCATGTTATAAGATAGCTCGAAAACATACAGTGTGGGTTGAAGAAGTTTTTAAAGGTTGTGGCTGGGAGGTTATGTCGACACGAGAAAAATCAAATTGCTCAAGTCGTTGAATAAATATAACAACTTTATCCCAATTTTAACTAAAAAGTTTAAAATGAGTTTTTTAATTTTTGTTTGATATCAATTGAGGAGCCATAATGGCATATTTGTTATCGAATAATAATAATAAATATTATAGAGGAAAAAATAACTTGATTTAAAGTAAATAGCTTATTTGAAAAAAATACGAGATTTGAAAAAACAAATACTCGATTTGAATACAAATACTTAATATAAACTTTTTCTTAAAATAAAAAAAATACATTTTCCAGCGAAAAAAAGAAAGATAATTGATATAAAATAACTCATATTGACGATGAGTAATTCATAATGAAATGGTACAAACTCGAGTGAACAACATACATTATAAAATAAAATTCTTATACGATTCTCGTACTATGTAGAAATGTTAATTATGATTATTAAAGTATATCTCAAAATTATAAAGAAAAGATTTATACATAGTCTTATATAAACAAAGTAAATAAATAATATAATATAATTATTTTTCTAACTAATATTCATTATTGACTAATCCATAACTAAATATTGACCGATCAATTACTAGTTATATTGATATTTAACGTTCTATTATTAACAAGTCATACCAACATTTTTTATAGTTGTTCTCTAATTTTTTATTAACTTGTAGATCGCATAAAAAATATTTTTAAATAAAATATTTTTATTAAACCATATTTATCAGTTCATTTTTTTATTACGTGTTCTTTTTAACTACTAATAAAATTAATTAAAAATACAAATAAAAAATCATAATGGTAACTAAATTGAAATTTATTAGTAAATTTTAAAAAATTGTTAAATATACATGGTACAACTTTTAAGTGGTGTGATAAGTTGACATGTATGTGTCTGATATGTGTTGATACATGTCAAAAAGTTTCATCAGTTTTATATATTAGTGTTGAGCGTCATCCAATAATAACCAATAAAAAAATGTGATTCAAACTGCAGATCCATAGTTTAAACTGTAACATATCTTATGTTAAAATTTTAAAAAATAATATTAACTCATGTTACCACATACATCACTAAGAACATAAACAATATATATTATATTCAAAGATAATCGTAGATTCTAAATATATCTTTTATATTCGGGCATAATCAATCATTCAAATCAATTAATTATATATATCATTTAGTCATCTTAATCTTGTATAACATAAATATCTTAACCGTCATACATGATTAATTTGTATAGACATTTATGTATCATTAAAAATGAGTTATTGTTATTATATATGATGTTTTTAGGTGTCAAATTTCATTTGTATTGTCTGAATAATTTGAGATTTTTTTTTTGGTTTTCTATTTGGCTTTGTGTCATTATTTAATATGATTTATAACTAACTAAGGATTATATACAGATTTATTATTTTTTCATCGCAAATTCTAGCTAATTGTAACCTAGCTAGATGAATTATATTTTTAACCTCATGGTTAGTAAAAGAGGACCTAATTCACATGTTTTATTGATTCACTTTGGATGTTAAAAAATTTGTCATTATTTTTCCCTACATTTGCGGATATTTAATGCCAATCAATAACGAAAAATCGATATGGTTTTGTTTTTATATCTGTCTCTAATTATTCGACCATTTTATGTTATTGTTTCTACTCTATCTGTTTGGAATTAAACTAAGAAATCTATGAAGACTTTTCCTTTTATTACTTTTCTTAATTTGGATTTTAGCTCTTGTTTGTTGAGCTTTATCGAATGACGAGTCCATCGTGTGAATATATTGTGTTTAACAAATATTTTTAGAGGTAAAAGAATGTGTACACTAATCATATGACTCTAAAATATGAGTGTATTTTTAATCTACCACTAGTGCAAGAGCTAACTTTTTATGTCAAAGTATATTATTTCTTCCTCCATTAAGACTTTACAAACATAATACATCAGTATTTGGGTTATATTTTTTTCTCTAGTAAAAAATACACTCACTGTATGGCTGAGTATTGTCAAATATTATATCAATAGTTTGTTGGTAATTGGTCTTGAAATACTTTAGTTGATGCTGTGAAATTCTTTAATTTAGCGAAAGTTTTATTAAATGTTTTATTGTATTAGGATATTTTATCAGCTTTCAAAACTTAAAAAATTAGGGGCATGTTCAAATATTTTGATATACTACAAATTAAGGTCATTGTTTAAAGTTTACAAGCAAATAAGATCGACGATAATAATTTTTTTACTAAGGAAATGCCTTAAAACTTCCACGATTTTACCCAAAATAATTTGCACGAGCTCACGTTTAGGTTATTTTCTTAAGACTACAAAGGTTTATACTAATAGAATTAGACGATGTATCACTTTTTTATTTTTTACCTGCAAGTCATCTATGTAGGATTCCGTAGTTTTATTAAGTGTTTTCACTAAATATGTCGTCGATTAGACGTTGGTAAGGAACTCTAGTGTTTTTTAGTTTGAACAATATAATGCGGTAACTTGTAAATGACTCAGTTTATCTTGAAATTGGGCTCTTTTAGTTGCTGATATATATTTTGATTTGGTTATAATCTGAACATATATCCATAAAAGATAAAAACTCAAGTCTAAATTTCGCATTCATAATATTATGATAATAGAAAAGTATAAATCGGGTATGTCAAATTAAGGTTCATCAAGTCTACATATATTCTTCATTGAGTATTTTTTTCTGTATTAAAATTGGGTTTACCAACTAACTAGGTGCAGTAACTCTCATTTATGTTTGGCTTTGTGTATTTTCACTTTAATTCTTTTACGGGTTGTCGTTTTTAACACAATCACTTTGTTGATAATAAGTTTGTTACATATCGTAAATTTATTAACATACTTTCCCAAATTTATTTAGACATCTGTTTATCCGCATGACTTTCTCAAGTTCGACCTCAACCTCCTATATTTCATCTTTGGATTATGTTAACCTTCTATCAATGATCATATATTTCATACTACGATGTTGTTAACCACGACACTTCTCGAGGATCATCCCTCGTCTTCGTTTTGCTAAGTAAAGCTTGCTATTGATATGAAATCTTGGTTAAACCGAGATAGATTGTGTAACACTCTTTTACATGATTTCGGCTTATTCAAACTACTCATACTTGACCATTTATGGCGTGCTTAATTACAAGGCTGATATATCAAAATAGTACAGGATAAACTTAACACATCTATCATTATAGGCAAGACTCAAATTGTTTATTTTAGAGTTGTTGACCACTAGTTACTAATATCTCAACCTCTCCAACTTATTTAGTACTCGTGCGTTCAAACCCCAACTAAATATCCACTTGCTTTCATATATGACGACTTATTGTCATTTTTATAGCACTTTCATATCATGTGTTAGTAAGCTTGCGATGTAGACTAGCATTCTTTGTACTTTAGTTTCACTAATATTAAATATGACTATAAGAGCCTATATTGATCTTGTATTCATCTTAAGGCATTGTCATCGAAATTTCTGGTTGACGTATGTATTGGTATAAAAATCACGATATTTTATCCATAATATGTGTTTTTAAATCGGGTTAGTTTTCCCTTCGAAGAAGGGATGATCTTTGAAAGCGTATCACGTCCAATATTATACAAACTATAATGTTTTACATATTTAGGGATCATCATCTATATGTCTATTATGTTTTTTTTTGTTTTTTTTATTCTTATATAAACTCTATGAGTTCCATTTTATTATTATATTTTGAAATATCATTCTTAATATGATTGTTATCTTTGGTATGACTGTGATCTCTATGGTGAGAGTAATATTAAATTTTGAATAATTATATTATTCATAGCTACTTTATAAAATTCATCCGATTATTTGCTTTGTAGAAAATCGTTGTAGTATTTTTAGTTAAGAGAGTATATATTGATAAATGTCAGACAAACAAGTACAAAATTCTAGAGAGAGAAAGTGGTCAAAATCAAGTACTAATCATTAGAAGGTCCCCTTTTTGGGGGACAGAGTCTTTCTTTATATGGTGACAGTTGTGGGGTCCATGGTCACATGCCAAACTTATTCTAATTGCATGTTACCCCCTTTATTTGAACTTGTGTCACTTACTTCTTATTTTACAATTAAGTCTCTTCATATAATTGTATTACAATTTAAGCCCTCTATTACACTTGGTATTTTATGCCCTTGTCAGTAGCCCCCTAGTTTTGCGGAGAGTCGAGCAAAAACTAATTGTGTGCAGAGTGCAGGGTCGGCGATTTCCTCCTTGATTCGGTCGTGTCGAACGTAGGATCAGAATCCCACTACTGATGTAGTTGTTGCCAAGTTAGAACTTATTGATGATGAAATATCGTTGCTAGGGTCGACATTCTGTCAAACGACGATAAATGTCGATGCTAAGGTCGAAAATATTACTTATCTGATGATTATTATCGTTGTCAAGGTCGATATTTTGTCAAATATCGATTCTTGTCGACGTTGAGGTCGACATTTCTTCAAATATTGTTTATTGTTGATACCATGGTCGATCATTACCTGGTTCTAATTTATTGTTTATCAATCGTCGAGGCTATGATCTACATACCATCTACAGCCTTACAGCTTAAGTACCAAAGATTCGTGAACTAGATTGGGCTATTTTTATGGGCTCGAGATCGGGTTAAAACATTTCGAGGCCCACCAAGCCCCCATATCCTGACCGATTTTTTCCTGCCCATCCACGTGTCCTCTTGCAATTGATCGGCACGTTCTTCATCATTAGCTACCTACGCGCGTGTTGAAATTGTATCCCCTTAGGTCTGCTGTAGCCACACGGTTAGATACGTGTCTCGTTGTAATTGGGTCGTACTTTAACTAGTATTTTGGTTAAGCGACTCTTGATATTCCTAAGGCTCTTTTCGATTGTGCTTCTCCATAGAGAGAATCCTTACCACACTTGCTACCTTTATAAATAGTTTTCCTTTTCATTCTCATTTTCACTAAGGTTTTTTGAGAGAGATAAGCTCTGGCCAAATTCCCTTTCTAGAGAGAGAAAATCCTAAGTTTAGAGAAAACTCCTGTCTCATAAGAAACCGACGAAGAAATTTAACGCTCCTGAAAAACCCATCTTTCGCTTCGTCGACTATTTGCAAATCACTCAACGAGCAAAAGAATACCGAGCTGTTGGGCTGATCCATAGATGCGTTGTTTCACCAGTGTATTCAGAGCCGCTGATTTTTACAAGACCTAACAATCCTGGTCCTTCGAACCTTTCAAACTACGAAGATCTTCCGACCTCTCAAAAAGAATCTTCTTCGAAGCCCATGCTGCTCGCTCTTCTCCCATAGTATCCAATACTGAAAAACTTCCCACATCTTCACAGCCTCGGATTCTTAACAGCCGACCTAAAACTCCCTTTCTGACTATGGGTGATTCCAGCTCTTCCTCTAATCCTCTACGCGATTAAAACAAATCATAACATCGCGACAACTGCCAAGAAGGGTGTCCTGACAGACGAAGAGAAAAAGAGACGAAAGGAGGTTTTGTCGAAAACCGATGCTAAAAGGCCTGGCCACATTCGAACCCACAGCAGCTCAAGCGATGTTCTAGGCACTGCTTCTCCTCGAGACCTAATGTCCGCTAACAAACATCCACCAACAGGAACGGTGAATGCAGAGGCTATAAACCCAGCCTCCAAATCCTCCTCAAATCCAGCGTCGGTTGACGCCAGAGGAAAAGCTGTTGACCGACCTGTTAAGAAACCCTTGCACAAATCCTCCAAGCCAAACATGGTGATAAAGCTTGATGATAATGTAACTAAGGCAATAGCCCCTAAGCCTCCTCCTAAAGTCACTCTACTAGCAAAGTCTGGGGAGAAAGACTCTAGGTCGGCAATATCCGGAGTCAAGGATACCAGATCAATGAATTTGAGTACCTCCAAGACAGTCGCATCAACCAAAGCTGTCGTCGTGCTTCCTACCGACCCTAAACCCGTGCCAATCGATGGTGAAGATACCGACCCATAACCTTTGGCAAATACTTCCATGATCCTGATTGATGGCATCGAAAGAGAGCCACTGCCACCTGAAACGGTCGACGTCGTGACTGGGTACCACGTTCGTCTGACCAACGATTACATCCTCTCTCTATTCAACGGAAAATACCTGTACTACTCACCTGATGAAGATGAGGACTTGAAAAAGATCTGGGGAATTCCTCCGTGCGTTAAAGTTCGGTTTCCTCAACCTGGTGAAACTCATTTGTCTATCCAAGGTCGGGAGGTAGTCTTTTTCACCGAACTCTTTAACTGGGGTTTGCGACTTCCCCTCGATCATGATAATTTTAGGTACTTCGAAATTCTCGAACTATATCTGACCGAGTTGACCCTGAATTCTTGGTACACGTTGATGTCGACCATCATGGCTTCACGAATGTTAGGAATCCCCATCACAATGGAACAATATATAGGGATATCAGGGCTCTCAATATCCGGGAAGCTACCCTTTTTCTACTCATCTCTCCTCAACCCCAAAAAGATTATGAACAACCTGTTAGAGGCTACAGATCATGGAAGTACAGATTTGTCTTTGTCAGTGGTGCTTCGGAGGATGGCCGCCCCTACAGCCAGGAAAATTCGAGGCGGCTCACATTTAAATGGACCCCTGAAGGTATTCATATGCATTTTTTTTTAAGTTGTCTTTTAGTCTGCAAGGTTACTATCCAACAGTTGCGGAAGAAACACCTTGAAGAAGCCTCGACAATCTCCGCTCAACTTCGGGATTTTGCAAGGAAGAACTGAGGTCAGAAGTTTCGCCAATGCTTCAAGAACACTAACCTCATCAACAGAAACCTCTGGCGCTGTTCGAACCGGATCATAAGCTCTGAAGAATTACGGACCCCTCCTGACGTTGTTGACTTTGTCAAGAGGCTCGAGGCCCTAGATTGCGAAGTGTTTTTACCCAAACGGGACCGAGCCCCAAGTAAGTGTGTGAAGTCTGAAAAGTTGTCCGATGTTGAGGGTGAGCAGGGTAATACTGTGGACCGACCTTCAGAGCCGGAAGCTACTGTCGTTCTTAACGACCCAGCTGCAAGTGGCGACAAATCTCCCACTACTGTCGTAGGAAGGCAAAAAGGCCGTGGCGAGAAATTGAAGAAGGGCCCCTTGGCTGAAGCGGGAGACAATTCCTCCTTAAGCAAAAAATCCAAAGGGAAAGCCATTGCTCATGAGGTATATATCGACCCTATCAACAAACAAACTACCATACCCTTAATGTTCGAACATTTTGAGGGTACAAAACTTCCTCATCCCGTAGGCAACCTCGAGAAAAAGGCAAACTCAGAAGGTCATATCCCTCCAGGCCAAGGAACTTTGATGCATCATGATGCCGCGCTTTTGCCCGTCCGTGCCCAAAGTTCGAACTCCTTCTTTCTTCAGGACTTAGATGTTTTAGCTAACTTTATGCAGACCCTGCTTGCTCCTATAGCCCAGAAAGAAATAGAAGTATTGAAGCTTCAAAGGGAGCTTGCCGAACTCAAGAAGAGCATCTCGTCCCAAGCTAAGGAGTCACAAGAATCGGTTGACCTTGTTAAAAGACGAGCCGATTCTGCCGAAGCTATGGTTACAACTTTTGGTGCGAAGGAGAAGCAGTGGGAGAAAACCCTTTCTGAGGTCGAAGAGAATAGTGCCATGGCCATCAAATAACTTGCTGCTCAGAAAATTCAGAACCAATTTCTTTGCTGGCGGTCCAAGAAAATAGTGAAAGAAGTACAGAGGCTCCAAACAGCTCTTGACCAGAGCAAAGAAGAAAATCATGTTTTTGGAGTTAAGTGCAAAAAGGTCATGGATCAACAGGTTGCCGACGCGAGGGCCGGTTATGTCCTAAACTTCCATGCTTTGTGGCCTCAGATGTCACTTGGGTCGATGTGGCTTGACGTTCCTGAAGAAGATTTCCCTTAAAGTGTCGAGTGCTCCGACCATGCTATTGACGAGTCCGACCCTTCTGACGATTTTTCTGATGCCTGATATTTATTAACCCATATTTTATGTTGTCTTTTCTTTGCTTCTAGCTTATTTTTGTCATTGTATTTCTATTTTGTAAACCGCACCTTGTTTATGGCCGAATTTTATCCAAACTCATTTATGTCTGCTTTAAGACTATCTTTTTGCAATTGGAAGTGATCAATTTCCGATGCTAATTATTTAATGTATTTAATTACATCTTAAATTTGTAGGTCAACTTAAAAGTTGAAAAACACCTTTGATGGGTTCGAAATTTTGTTGATCAACTTAAAAGTTGAAAACCCCTTTGATGGGTTCGACATTTTGTTGATCAACTCGAAAGTTGAAAAACCCCTTTGATGGGTCCGACATTTTGTTGATCAACTTGAAAGTTGAAAAATCCTTTTAATGGGTTCGACATTTTGTTGATCAACTTGAAAGTTGAAAACCCCTTTGATGGGTTCGACATTTTGTTGATCAACTTGAAAGTTGAAAAACCCCTTTGATGGGTTCGACATTTTTTTTATCAACTTGAAAGTTGAAAAACCCCTTTGATGGGTTCGACATTTTGTTGATCAACTTGAAAGTTGAAAGACCCCTTTGATGGGTTCGACATTTTGTACGCTTATTTTTAGGCTCTGAATATTTACTAGAAAGGGGTCGGTTTAAGTAGACACCTCATTAAAACCTCCCTGCGCCACCAGGGTAGGAAAAAGTGTGCCCCTGACTAAATTTTCCTTTACAATCAAGAATTAGAAAGATAAAAATTACAAATCATTCTAGATACAATTTAAGATACTCGATGTTCCACGGGAGGCGCAGGGGACGATCAAAATTTTCTTTTAAACAATAAGTTCCTGGCTTTATCTTCTCCATTAATTGGTACGGTCCTTCCCAATTTGGCGCCAACTTTCCGAGATGTTTATCTTTGGTGTAGAGGAAAACCTTTTGTAAAACTTTGTCCCCAACTTTGAAATCTCTTCTTCGAATTTTTGAGGCATACCTGCTTCTCATCAGGGTCTGATAATGTAAAGAACTGAGATGAGCCCTTGATCGCTTTTCTTCTATCAAATCTAGAGCCAAAGCCCGATTTTCATCGTTGCTGCTTTCCTCATAATGACCAAACCTGAAAGAAGGGAACATGGTTTCTGCTGAGATTACCGCATCCATCCCGTGTACAAAAGCGTAAGGTGATTCTTGCGTCGCTGTTCTAGGTGTGGTACGGTATGACCACAATACCTCTTGTAAGAAATCCGGCCATTTTCTAGCCTTTCCTTCCAATATCCTTTTCAATCCGTTAATGATTGTTCTGTTGGTAACTTCAACTTGTCCATTCGCCCGAGGATGGAATGGAGCTGAAAACACTGTTGTATGTTATGACTAGCACAGAATTCCCTCATCTCGTTGCTGTCGAACTGAAGACCATTATCCACGGTTATCTTCTAAGGAACCCCGTACCGACAGTAAATGTTTGACTATATGAATTTCACCATATGTTTAGCTCGGGTGCCCGATAATGGTTCAGCTTCGACCCATTTCAAAAAATAATCCGCTGCCACTACAATAGTCTGCCTTCCTCCAGTTGCTAGTGGAAGTGGTCCCACCAGGTCTATTCCCCATCTATCAAACGCTAATCCCTCAGAAATGGATTCTAGAGGAACTGCTGGAGTGTGGATCGAATTAGCAAACCTCTGGCACGTGTCGCACCTTTTGACTAGTTCTTTAGCATCTGTAGATAGCGTAGGCCAATAAAAACCTGACAAAAGGACTCTCCTGATTAACGTCTTGAAACCACAGTGTACCGATCCTTCGTCGTCGTGCAGCTCGGACAAAATCATCTGTGATTCTTCGTGACTCAAACATCTTAAAAGAGGTCTACTTACAGATCTTTTGTAAAGAACATTTCCCAAAAATACAAAGCCTCGCGCCTTGTTCCGAATGCTCTTTGCTAAACTCTTATCATCGGGAAACACTTCCTTAGTCAAGAACTTTGTAATGTTGCTCCTCCAATCACTATTTAAAACCATCGAGATTTGGCAAGCTACATGTGGTCGAGTCTCCAGATCTTTCCTCTTAAGAATGGACGGATATTCTTGCGTCAAAATCCAAGTGTATTCTCCCGAATATGTCGTTGTTGCCAACAAATCAGCAATTGTGTTATCTTCCCTCCGGACGTGTTCATAAGTTACCTTTTTAAACGATGAAGCCAGGATTCTTAAAGCCGCTAAATATTGCACCAGCTACTCTTTCCTTGCCTCTGATTGTCCAGTTGCATGATTTATCAATAGCTGCGAATCACTGACCAACCGAACGTTTCTTGTCCCGCAAATCTGCGCCAACCTTAGTCCTGCAAATGCTGCTTTATACTTTGCTTCGTTGTTCGAGGCTTTAAAACTGAAACGGATCGCTTGATGCATTGTGACCCCGAATGTGTAGAAATTTGAACGCCACCCCCAAATCCAATGATACTGGAGCCTCCGTCCGTTCTAACTATCCATTCGTCCGTGTTAACCTCTGTCTCTACTGATACTTCCTCGGGTCTACTAGAATGAAACTCCACTAGGAAATCTGCCAAAGCCTGCCCCTTGATAGCCGTTCTTGGTTCAAAATCGATGTCAAAGTCTCCCAGTTCTACCGACTATTTCTTCATACGGCCAGAAATATCGGGCCGTTGTAAAACACTTTAAGGGGAAAAGCGGTTCGAACTGTGATCGAATGGCCTTGGAAGTACGGTCTCATTTTTCTGGTGGTTGTTACCAAAGCCAGCGCCAATTTCTCGAGCTTCAAGTACCGCTTTTCTGCGTCCAGCAGACTTTTACTCACATAATAGACCGGCTTAGGGATCATGTCCTCTTCTCGAACTAGCGTCGCGCTGACCGCGTGTTCCAATACTGCTATATAAAGAAACACAATTTCTTGGGGTAACGGCTTTGTTAACAACGTTGAGGACAACAAATAATTATTGATGCCGACGAACGCTTCGGTACACTCAGGAGTCCATCTAAAATTATTAGCATTCCTCAGAATTTGAAAAAATGGTAAGCACTTGTCCGACGATCGTGAGATAAATCTGTTAAGCGCCGCTAAACGCCCGGTTAAAATCTGTACCTCCTTAACATTTTTTGGAGGCGCCATATTGTTTAGAGCGTTTAACTGAGCTGGATCCGCTTCTATCCCCTTCTCGCTAATCATGAACCCTAAAAAATTTACGGACCGAACTCTGAAAGAACATTTTTCTGGGTTCAATTTAAGGTTCACTTTTCCAAGATTCCTGAATGTTTCTTCTAGGTCTGCATAATGACTCTCGTCGGTGATGCTTTTAACCAGTATATCATCAATGTAGACCTCTACATTCCGCCCGATTTTCTCCTTGAAAACTTTATTCACAAGCCTTTAATAGGTAGCCCCCGCATTCTTTAGACCAAACGGCATAACTTTGTAATAATATAAGTCTCTTCCTGTGATAAATGTAGTAATTTCTTGGTCTTTAGGATCCAGCTTTATCTGATTATACCCAGCGTATTTGTCCATGAAAGATAGTATCTTGTTACCTGATGTCGAGTCTACCAACTGATCAATCCTCGGCATGGGAAAATGATCCTTGGGACATGCTCTGTTAAGGTCTGTGAAATCTACGTACATTCTCCATTTTCTGTTTTTCTTTTTTACCAGAACCAGATTAGCTGTCCATCGTGGGTACCGGGACTCCCGAATATGTCCTACCCTTATCAATATTTCGACTTCTGAAATGATCGCCTCTGCCTTTTCTTGAGAAAATGCTCGGCGCTTCTGTGTTGGGTCGAATACTTGGGTTTATAGACAACTGGTCACCAAGCGAAAAGATGTAATTTTTGTTTGAGAAAATCAATTTTTTCGGAACCAAGGGGACAAATTTACCCTAATCTTCAATACCTTCCCTTTGGAATATTTGTAACTCTCACAGCTTTCATCTGTGAGCAAAAAACCCGGGGTCTCCCTAGGGATCATCTGCAGGCTCTGATCCACAGGTCGACCCCGCTAACTGCTAATTCCTTACATAAACCATTTCCCTGTCTGGTTTTACTGCCAAAGCTACCCGATAACATTCCCTTGCGGTCTTTTGGCTGCTTCAGACAACTCTTACATTGTTTCCAATTATATACTTCAGGCATTGGTGAACTGTAGAAGTTACGGCATGCATTCTTGACAACCAAGAGCGACCGAAAATTGCGTTGTGCGACGTAGGTGCATCGACAACAATGAATAAAACCGTCACTTCTTTCTTGAACGATCCTCTCCCGAGCTGAACCACTCATTCGAATTCTCCTACTACTTCTGCTGATACCCCTGTAAAGCCGATGATTGTTTGATCTGACTTTACAATCACTGGCTTATTCCTGAACCCTGAAAAGGTTGATAAGAAAATTATATTCGCTGAACTACCGGTATCCACCAAAATTCTTCGCACCTCCTCCCCTGCGATAGTCGCGCCGATTATGATTACGTCCTCATGAGGTCCTGCCACGTCTCTCATGCCATCGTCATCAAAGCATAAAATATGCGAAGGATTCTGATACAAATGAGGCGAAGTTGTCGCTTCTAGCTGAGTTTCCAGATTCACTATATGCATCTTCCGTGAAGAATTGGTAGTACTTGCCATTGAATTGCCCCCGAAGATAGTCAGAGATTCAAAACATTTGCATAACTCTCTTACATTTTCTCGTGATGGGGGTACCACTTCCTCAATTACTCCAATTAAGTTCATATTCTTGTCCGGGTCTAAATATTCGGTTGACACGTCGAACGAATCATGGACCTCAGAAATTACCAAAGAAACTTCATGTTTAGGCGCTGCTACAATTTGCTTAGCTGCTCCCCCTTGCTGAGCTTGTTTCTTCACATACTCTAGCAATTTACCACTGTTGATTTAAGATTGGACTTCCTTCTTGAGCGTAATACAATCCTTGGTATCATGACCTACATCATCATGGTACCTACATAAACGGTTGTTCCAACCTTCGCGGGGAGTTCCGATTGGAAATGGCTTCCGAAAATGCACGTTTTTCCATGACTTATCAAAGATAGTCGCAACACATTCAGTTAAATCAGCAAAATAATCAGGCCGAACCCATTTGCTTGATATGGGTCGGTAATTATTTCTTTGATAATTATTTCTTTGGTAGCCATTTCGCGTCCTCTGTGTTTGATTTCCCGACCCTTTCGCGTATGCTGCTAGAGCTACGGTGCTTATCGGTTGTGGCTGAGGGATCGAACTTGTCTTTGAAGTTTTTTTATTCGTAACCACCGAAGCTTAATTTGTTTGTTGGATCTGTGCTGCCAATTCTGAGGCTTCGGTTTCCTCAATCAGGATCTGCTTTTCGACTTGGGCTAACAATGGTGAAAAAGTGAAGGCTACACTTTCATCATAATAATCGAGATATGTCTTTGCGTCTATAATACGCCGAGTATAATCCCTCAAGCCCTCTCCAACCTTTTGTCGGCAATTGACTATTGTATCCCTGTTTGCTCTGAAATTTTTGCTCCCGACGAATTGATGTCTGAACATCATCCACAACATATCAAAATTCTTAATGCATCCTTGTGGCAACCGATTATACCACTTTGACGCCCGATCTTTAAATATCATTGAAAAAGCTCGACAAACCATCTTGTCGTCATTTTCAAAGCTCAGTATAAAATTTTTGAAAGCTTCCAGATGATTATATGGGTCTTTCTTACCGTTATACTTTTCAAGTTTGGAGATGTCGAAACGCTTTGGGAGGTTTCCTAACAAAATTTCATATGATAATGGAGACGACCTCCAATTATGCCCGATGTTGAAGGTTCCACCTCCTAAACCTTCTGCCCGACTTGTGAACAATCCTTCATCAAGTGGGTTGGCAAATTGACTACCCACCCTGTAACCATGAGATTGGCTTACTGATAGAAAGTGGAACTGGGGACCGTTCATTTGTTCTCTGTTGAAAGTAACCGTTCCAATTTTTTCAGCTGATGTGGGCGTTACTTTGTCAATGCTAACTCCCTGAGGTTCGACTATTTTAGCTCGCAATGACTTACGCCTTCTGAGCTCTCTTTCTTTGATCATTCTTTTATCTTTCCTGAAGCGTCAGAAATCCCTGACCGGGGAAGAGGACTCGCTCAAATCCTCCCCTGAAGAAAATTCATACTCCAACCTAGATCGGAATCAGACTTCTTATGTGCAGCCTCATCGATTCTCCTCGACCGACTCCTACCCTTGTAAAACTCAACTTCTTCTCGACCAGCATTGCATCAAACCTCTTTTATTTCTACATCTAGAGAAAGAAAGTGGTCAAAATCAAGTACTAATCATTAGAAGGTCCCCTTTTTGGGGGACAAAATATTTCTTTATATAGTGACAGCTGTGGGGCCCATGGTCACATGCCAAACTTATTCTAATTGCATGTTACCCCCTTCATTTGAACTTATGTCATTTATTTCTTACTTTACAATTAAGTCCTTGCATATAATTGTATTACAATTTAAGCCCTTTATTACACTTGGTATTTTATGCCCTTATCATATATAATATTATCATAATATTTATTTTGGATTCTTTTGGATTAAAGCATTTTTTGGAAGTTTTTGTTATGATTGTTTGATTTTTTGCTTTATATTGATGCATTTTAATGAAAGTGTGTTAGTTCAGGCGGTGTTATCCCTATTTCTCTCATTTATTTTCAAATTTATTGAACGTTTATGCTCGTTTAAGTAAAAAACTTCATATACGCAATTGGTTTCTTGATCAGTGTTTCTAGTAAATAACTTACGATATATATTTAATGTTTAAATGTGCTAATAATGTCATTTTCTTTGCACACATAAATTGTTCATTACCTAGAAAAATTATTGTATGTAGTCACGCTAAGTTTCTCTTTATTTTTATATATGACCATGATGATTTTTTTAAATTGACTTCTTATAAATGAAACAAACTTTAAAGAGAATATAAAGTTATTAGAAGTCAAATTTTATAATATGTTTATAAAAGTATTTGACTTCTAATAAATTAAACAAATTCTAAAGAGAATACGAGATTATTAAAAGTCAAATTCTTTAAGGGCATCATTGCCTTATTGTTCACCCGCCGCTTTTCTAATAACAATTATAATATGTTTGATTCTTACATGATAGATAAATGGAAAATCACGAACATTATATCGATTAATTTTACAACATTATACTCAGATTTGACTCATATGAAAAATAATTATATTTCACATTTGATGAGATTATGAGACATACATTAAATTAAATATTCCTAATGAAACATTTAAAATTGTGTAAGTTTGAAAAATAAAATATAAACAATATTTAAATAAACAATTTTTATTGGAAACTGCAAATAATTTGACGTCTGTAAATTCAATAATCAACTAAAGTTCTCTCATTGGGATAAAAATTTCACTCATCGTCTTCATCTGTTGCTGAAACGTTTAGATCATTTAATATCTCGCTCAAGTTGGATACTTTCATCATATGTGAGATTTTTTAAATTGAACCTCTTGTGCTGCTTTGTTGGCTGCTTTCCTGAGCTCTTAGGGTGGGATCTCCACGAATGAAAGCATGAAACTTCTTGCAAATCACTCTAACTTGATGCATCATATGGGTACATAAAATTGGTCATATATTGTATAACACCCATATCTTTCTCCTTTTTGTAGAGGTCGAGGGGTGAACCATGGAATGAAAGCAACAAGTCACCTAGTTTAGGGTGTCGAAGTGTTTACGGTGCAATTCCAACAGAAAGTCTATGGATGTTTAGCTAAAATCACACACATGGAAACCAATTCTTATTCAGGTGTCTATATGTATAGTACAATAGCTTCAAAAGATGAAAAAATAACAAATAAACCCGAAAAGAATTATACTTCTAAAAAATGAATCTAAACTGCTTATTTCCGGAAGGTAATTGTGTACAACTTGTATTTAACCAAGCCAACTAATAATACCAGTAGCCACACTCAGTATATCTTACTTTATAATAAACAACCCATAAATTGACTAATATATTATTAAAAGTCTTGACGATGCTAAAAAATAAAAACATTAAACTTATGTTACATAAATAATTTCTTGGACAACTAAGTTGGACATACTTCTTCTTGTAGTGCTATGTCAGATATAAATAGAACTTTTGAAATTCATATTATTAGATAAATAGTATTTTCTAATTTTTGAACTCACTTGATCTCTTGAGCTACTTGCATTGTCAATATTTTATTTAACAAATAATAGATTATATTATATAGGTAAATGATCAGGTGTTTGGTAAACCCATGTAAATTAGACAAGCAACAATTTAATATATTATTAAGCTACAAACCCCGTGAATTTGGAAAGGATGTCATCCCATTAAAATTCGACAAGGAACAATTTAATATATTATTAAGTTACAAACCCCATGAGTTTGGAAAGGATCTGGCATCTGACTATTAGAAGGCATACTAAACACCTGAATGTTTTTAAATTATATTTCCCCTCAATTTAATAAATTTTACAAGATAAAACTAGCATGTGAAAAGTCATAATACAAAATAAAAAAGTACATTCTATAAGTAGTTAACAGTCGAAAAGCTCAACTATTGTTTAACTTGAAACTCAATTTTTTAAGTTTGAGCTCAATTTTTTTATTAGGATTGAAATCGTTTTAAGTCGAGCTTCAAGCATAATTTTTTAGCACACAGTATAAAAGTATAAAAAGATGTATGATTTTCAAACTCAACTTTGATGAGTTCGGATACTTCAGTCACAACCCACTACTTAATCCGGACAAGGATAATTCGGACCATATCACTCCACTAAAAAATCCGGAAAGGACAAATGTAAAACACCTTTTGACTAAGCTATTTTCTAATCTAATTAAAAACTAATGAGTCCTTAAACTTGACTTGTTTTCAAAACTTGACCTGGTAAGCCCATAGGTCATTAATTAAAGAGTATAAATATCTCAGCCACTCTTATTAATGAGTGTGATCAATATTTTATACAAGAAGACTACTTAATTATCTCACTACTTCTCACACTAAACACAAAATACCCCAAACTTACTCAAACACTTTACCAAACTACCCCCAGCCTAAAATAAACCACACCAAATTGGCGACCATAGTGGGAGCACGAAAGTTCTTGAATTTTACATTCAAAACCAGTAAAAAGAACCAGTTCAGATGGATCCGAACGACCAAGGTACTCCACCTTCTGTGGTGGAAACGGTCAGAGAGAATAATGAATACAATATTGAGGAGTGAGATAAGTTGAGAGCAGAGATAGAAACACTAAGGGCCATAGAACAAGCAGAGAAGGGGATCAGGGAGAAATCAGGTGCGTCAGCTATTCATCATACTGACAATCCTGGGAAGAATGATCCATCAATAAAGACTCATCTTAGTTCAAAAAAGACTCATCTCAGCTCTAAGAAGACACATCGATCGAAGCCCGTTGAAAGTGGCTCTTCGAATGAGGATGAG
This sequence comes from Limnanthes douglasii subsp. nivea, assembly GCA_036936605.1. Taxonomy (NCBI): domain Eukaryota; kingdom Viridiplantae; phylum Streptophyta; class Magnoliopsida; order Brassicales; family Limnanthaceae; genus Limnanthes; species Limnanthes douglasii. Next base: position 129,718,128 of record JAUPFV010000004.1, read on the forward strand.
CTTAAGGAATCTTTATTATCAAGCAGTGATGAAGGGAGATCTAGAAAAAATATGAAGTTAATAAAAAAGTATTCAAGAAAGAGGGATATGTATTGTAGGCTTAAACGGCATCTGGGCAGAGGGTCCTCCCACATGCATGTTGATCAGTTGCTGATAGATCCTTTTGCTTTTCAGACCGAACCAGGTATTTTCGCAACACCTGATGAAGATACGATCTTTAGTCATAATAAAAACTGGAGGCAATCACCTCTGTCTGCCAAAATACTGTCCGAAAACCTATCCAAAAGGTTTGACAACTCTAAAATGAAAAAGTATGATGGAACTCGAGATCAAGACAACCATTTGGAGCAATTCAAGAACTTCATGATGAATTTCGACGATGATGACAAACTGTTGTGCAGAGCCTTCTTCCAAACTTTTACGGGAAGTGCTCTTAAGTGGTATAATAGCTTACCTCAAGGGTGTATTAAAAACTTTGATACGTTATGGGTTGCCTTCCAAAGGCAATTTGTTGGAAGTAAAGAGGTGAAGGGCAATGTAGATACCATTATCCATTGTGCCCAAGAGCCAAACGAGCCTTTAAAAGACTACATAAGTCGATTTGTGAATACAAAGAACGGGTTAGCAGATTGCTTCGAACATGTAGCAATTGCTTCCCTGAGACATGGGTTAATCCTAGGAACCTGGCTGATTCTGTAACCAGGAAAAAAGCTATGACCTGGGGTGGCTTGTTGAATCAAGTAGGAAAACAGATTAATGTGGAAAAAACAAAGAAGACCATGGTGCGCTGTCAAGTGAGGTCCACCACAACAGCTCCTCTGGCTACTAAGCAGTCCGGGTACAAGGCTAAGGAGACCGGACAAGGATCCAATCGGACTAAATAAACTCAGTCCAACCAGAGTCAGGCTCAGAGCCAACAGTCAGAGGTAAAAGAGGTCATTGGGTTCAACCGGAGTGGTTTGCAAAGTTAAGGTAAAATGTGGCCACAATCTATGATAAGACTAAGGATGAAGTCCATTTCCGAAAGCCGACGACGCTGCAGTCTCCCAGAGAAAGCCGAAATACTTGTTTTTGCCAATATCATAATGATATAGGCCATAACACTCAAGACTGCACAGCATTTAAACAGGAAGTGCAGAACCTTATAGAAAGAGGAAATCTGGGAACTTATGTCAAAAGAAGAAGTGGAAACAAGCCTGTCAATGCTCCTCGGACGGGCCCTACAAACAATGCTGGAACATCTGCTCAAGAAGGGGCAATGGTGATTCTTGAAAGATTCGATGTTGATTCTGAGTACCTGGATCCTGATCCAACTCGGAATAAGGTGGGGGTCATAACAGAATAAACCAGGACGGTGTCTGGACTGATCAGTTTCTTTGAGTCACTCACCATCTTTGGAGGAGATACTATGACAGCACCCATCCTTTCATCAAGAAAGAGGCTTGCACACAATTTGACCACTCAATTAAAGGGGGGAATGTCTTCCCATGAGTGCCAAACCCCTTTCCCATTTATTGTTTTTTATGAGGATGATCTAAAGAATATTGCTGGGCCTCAAAAGGATGCGGTGGTTATAGAAGCATCTATTGGGGGCAATGATATACGCCAGATTTTGATAGAAACGGGCAGTTTGGCAAACATCATCTTCTTAAGCTCCTATAAACAGATGAGGAACTCGGCTATGATTCAACACTCAAACAGAACTATTGTAGGCTTCACCGGGAGCTCTGTGGATATAATTGAGGAGTTTGAAGAAGAAGTGCTATTGGGAAAAAAGCATTTTAAAAAGATGGTGAGGGTACTATTCGTTGTGGTAGACTGCCCCACATCATACAATGCGATTTTTGGGAGGTCCTGGCTTTCTAGAATGCATGATGTAGCCTCAACAGTCCATCAGTGTTTAAAGTATACAGTTCAAGGACTAGTAGGCGTTGTCTGAAGTAGTCAGAAGATAGCCAAGGAATGCTATGCAACTGCTCGTGCTCCTAAGACTTTGGGAGCAGTTCAAATTAATGAAGATTAGCAGTTACTGGAGCCTTCTGAGGGGGAGAGTGAGATTGATGACCCCAAAGAGGCTCCTAGTGTTATAATACCGGTTGAAGAAGTTGAAACTCACTTCATTGTAGATTGTAAAAATATCAAGATCGGTTTCAAGATGGCACCAAAATTAAAAAAGAAATCATTATCCTTTTTGTTAAACAATCAGCATGTCTTCGCTTGGTGTAATCGTGATGTAACGGGAGTACCCGCCAGTATTATCTCACACAAGTTGTCCCTCCGGAGTGATGTTGCACCTATTGTACAGAAAACAGAGCTTTTTCTAAGGAAAAAGCAGATGTGATAGTTCAAGAGGTTGACCGGCTTACCAAGATGGGACACATAAAGGAATCCCAATATCCTTTATGGACTGTCAATCTGGTGTTAGTCAAGAAAAAGAACGGGAGATGGCGTATGTGCATTGATTTCACTGACCTTAACAGAGCTTTCCCAAAAGATCTTTATCATGTCCCCAAGATAGATCAATTGGTAGACTCTACGTCTAGAAACAAGTTGTTATCCTTCATGTATTCTTTCTCCGGGTATAACCAGATACATGTAGATTCGAAGGATCAAGATCGTACTACCTTTATAACAGATAGAGGTCTCCATTGCTACAAGGTGATGCCCTTTGGGTTGAAGAATGTTGGGACTACGTATCAGAGGTTGGTGAACAAAACATTCACTGATCAAATTGGAAGAAATATTAAAGTATACATAGATGGCATGATGGTTAAAATCCTGGAGGAGGATTTGCACATAATTGATTTTCAAGAAACATTTGCTAATTTAGCAGCTGTGAATTTGAAGTTAAATCTAGAAAAGTGTGTGTTTGGTGTCCGATCTGGAAAGTTTCTGGGTTATGTGATAAGTCAGAAAGGTATACAACCCGATCCGGATCAGCTAAGTGCCCTATTGGAAACAAATCATCCTCGGAATGTTAAAGAAGTCCAAAGGCTCACCGGAAGGTTGGCTGCCTTAATCCGGTTTATTTCGAGTTTTCGGATAAATGTGCTCCATTTTTCCAAACCTTGAAGAATTCTAAAGACTTTAATTGGTCTCCACAGTGTAACCAAGTTTTTGTTGAGATAAAGAAACACTTATCATCACTAAAGACTCTTTTCAAACCTGTTCAAAGGGAAACGCTCTATGTATACTTAGTTTGTGTCAGAATGTGCTATAAGTGCAATATTAGTAAGAGAAGTGGACAATTACCCTCGTCCGATATACTACATCAGCAAAAGTTTAATAGATGTTGAGAACATGTATTTAAAGCTTTAAAAGTTGGCACTAGCCTTGGTGATTGCAACAAGAAAGATGAGGCCGTATTTTCAATCCCATTCTATTATTGTCCGGACATCTTTCCCACTAAAGAATGCTCTTCAGAAGGCAGATATATTAAGCACGATGACCAAGTGGTCAGTAGAATTGGGCGATTATGACATTGATTTTACCCCTCGAACAGCTATCAAAGCTCAATCAGTGGCTGATTTTGTGGTAGAATTCCATACGGACAGGAATTCCAAACAAACTTCAGGAGCTAAAACCAAGCTATATGCTTTGGGTTTAGGGCCTCCAACAATGAGTCTGAATATGAAGCAACTATAGTTGGTCTTAAATTGGCTTTCCTGTGTGGGGCTAAGAGATTTCGATTGATGAGTGACTCTCAACTGCTCATACATCATGCTCAAGGTCAGTCTGAGGTCAAGAAGGAGCAACTAATCAAGTACTTATTCGTTTTAAATGAAGTAGCAGCAAACTTCAAAAGTGTTTGTTATGAGCATATTCCTAGATCGGAAAATACATTGGCAGACTCTTTGGAAACTATAGCATATTCTGAGTCCTACCTTTGGATTCACATACAAGAATGCCCATCCATACAGGCAAGTCAAAACAAAGAAGATGGGGAAAGTATGACCATACAAGTGATTTAACCTAAAGACTGTAGGTATACCCTCCTTCAATATATTTCTGATGGGGCTTTACCTTCTGATAAAGTTACAGCAAGAAAGATTAAACACAAAACATGTGGGTTTTTCTTGATAAGGGGAGTTCTATATAAGAAATCCTTCAGTAGAACTCTCCTGCGTTTTTGGGGGGTTGAAGAATCTCAAGTCTTTTTGTCCGAACTGCATGATAGGGAAGGCTCAGCGCATTGTGGGCACAGGGCACTAACCCGGAGAGTTTTATTAGTTGGGTACTATTGGCCATCCATAATGGAAGATGCTAAAGAAATGGTAAAGAAATGTGATCCATGTCAAAGGTATGGCAATGAAATTCATGTGCGAGCAGTACCTATTGAGTCTGTTTATGAGCCAATACCTTTTGCCCGATGGGGAATGGACTTAGTTGGACCTCTGTCTATAGAATCCGGGGGATGCAGAACTATTATAGTTGATATTGATTACTTCTCAAAGTGGATAGAGGCAGCTTCCTTGGAAGGGACCACTTCGAAGACTGTCATTAAATTTATCTTATCCAATATATGTTGCAGATTTGGGATCCCTCAAAAGATTACTACAGACAATAGATCACAGTTTGATAACAATTATATGGAGAATTTTTGTGCTTCTAGAGGTATTCAGCATTGTTTTTCTTCTCATTTCCATCCACAAGCATACAGCCAGGTTGAAGTTGCCAACAGAACCATTTTTTCTGGGTTAAAAAAGAATTTAGAAGGTGTTGCGGGGAAGTGGACAAGCTATTTACAAGAAGTGTTGTGGGCCTACCGAACTACTCCTCGGGCTGCTACACAAGAGTCTCCTTTTGTCTTGGTGTATGGGATGGATGCAATTACCCCCATAGAAGCTACCTTACCATCATACAGAGTCCACAACTACTCCGAACAAGCTAATGAGATAGTAACTAGGAATCAATTGGACTTAATATAAGAAAGAAGTGTTAAAGCACACTTAAGAACAATACACTACCAAGGTTTGATGAGGAGTAGATTTGCTTCCAAGGTCAAGAGAAGATATTTTCAACCAAAAGATAAGGTGTTAAGAAACGTTTTCTTACATACCAAAGAGAAGCAGTTCGGTAAGTTGGCTCCAAACTGGGAAGGCCCCTACGAGGTCTGTGAAAAGCTCAAACCTGGGACATATAGACTTCAAGACAAAGAAGGGAGACTTTTGAAGCACCCGTGGAATATTGAACATCTCAGGTTATATTTAGAGTAAATTTTTTGTGTAAATATTAAGGGCATACTTTTTCCTACCTTGGTCGTGTGGGGACGTTTTAATGAGGTGTCCGGTCTTTTATTCAATAATATATGATGCCTTCTTAAAACATTCAGAGTGGTTTTACTACAATTCAATTCAAGTATAAATCACTTGTTTAATACCTTGGATCTTTAGTAGATCGGTAGTGGGTGATGACTATTAAATACATGTCATCGGAGATATTAAACACTCTCACTTTAATACTTCTGAAATGCTAGGGGCTACTTAAACATTAGCCATGAAAAAGTTTAAAGAAAGCTGTTAAACAAAAAGAAAGTCTAATAAAGTAAACCTGTTCGGACTTCAACCGAACGTTAATACAAACTTTCCTTGGCCATCCACTGACTTTGGGTGTTCAAAAGACTTATTTGGACTTCAACCAAATAGTAATACAAAATGTGCCTTGACCATCCAAGGACTTTGATTGTTCACAAAGATAAAACAAATAATACATGGTAAAACCTTAGGGCTTGTTCCCTTCGGACGTTCCTTCACCACCACCATCACCGCTTTTAGGGATTTTGAGTTCGGCACTCGAACTCTCACATATTCCTTCTTCATCATCAGTTAGGGAATCTATTCCATTTGAGTAATTGTGCTTGTCACCATCTTCCATAGTATGAAATGAGAGGTCTTCGTAATCCACGTATTTCCATAAAAGACCAAGGGTCCTTTTAGGAAAGGTCTCATGAAACAACAATACCATGTCAGACTTGACCTCATAGTATTTTTTTTCTAAGGAGTCTATCACTCCATTGGCATACTCCTCAATACTTGTTTTGATAGTCTGCTCGTGTTGGCTCTTCAGGATCTCATTTTCCTTGGTCATCTCCGAAATAGTGCTCTCTAATTTAGTCTTCTCATTTGTTAGGGTTTGAATGACACCATCCTTGGTCTTTAACTCCTCCTTCAATGTTGTAAGATTTTGTGAGGAAGAGGTTTCTAAGTCAGAATAATTAGTTTGGAGCTAAGTTCTGGCTGCTTCCGATGTGGCTAGCTTAGTTGCCATATCCTCATTTTCGTTCTTTAGTGCATTCATCTCCTTCTTCAGTTCTTCTACACTCTGCTGAACGCTTAGAAGACTGCTTGACAGAGATTGTTTGTCAGTAGTAAGGGAATTGATAAGGTTGGTCTGAATTACACCTGCCTCTCCAGATCAAGTATTGGCCGGATATGACCAAGGAGGAAGTGGCTCAAGACATCTTTCTCTCCGGATACAGAGAAGTATTTTCCATTAAAGGTTACCATGTTGGAGGAACTGGAGGGACGATAAGGGCATGCAAAGTCATTCTTCTCGAAATAGTTAAAGTACAAGCCAATATCTTGAAGGGCACTGATGTTCACTTCTCCATTTCTTCCCCCAGCATTATCTCTGGACTGAAGGTCTGTTGGAATCTCCTCTTGAAAAGTAGGATTAACAGGGACTGTTGGAGGTTGGATTTCTGAAGGACAAGGAATTATTTCTTCTCTCGGGGTGACCTTCTTCTTCTTGGCAGCTTTCTCATCACTGTTGGCCCTGCATTTCCTGGCCTTCTTAGGGGGCTTTGGTGGGTTTTGTGACCCTCCAGCTTCCCTCACTGTTTCAACCTCTATTGCATTGAGCAGAGCTGCATCAATATCCTCATAGTTTCCTGAACCAGTCCCTTCTGTAGCTGTTTGAGCCAGCTCTGTTGCAACCTTTCTATTTTTGTTCTTCATTTTGTTGGGAGCCTTAACCCTGGAAGGCAAGAACAGCTTACCATCTTTGTCTTCTGTCCTTTTTAGAATCGTGTCAAGAGGAGGAAGGTTAGTTAGCTCTTACCATGAAAAGTCTCTACGGTCCGTAGTGTTCCACAAGTGAGACCTCACAAAATTGCCCAATGTAAAAAAATTGTAGAAGGAATTCCCCCAATGTTCCGAATCCCATGCATTAACTTTAGCACAAGTCTTTTTCCCCTCCTTTAAATGGTCGATGGACTTCTTCGGTAGAACTAATGAGGAGTAACAAACTAGTAAAAAAACTTATAATTTAAGAAGAGAAACTTGTAGGACGAGGAGAAGAAAGGAAATTACCAGTGCTTTTCCAGCTACTATTCAGCATGTTAGGGTTGGTGTTGGCTTTAATCTTCTTGCTATTCTCCCACGTTCCACTAACAGTATGAACTGTGTCCTCCAATTATTTTTAGACTCCAGCAGGTCGTCCACAACCTTAAAGTCATTCCCCATGTTGTAGTGGTAGAATGAAATCTTGATGGTTCTTGCACAATCTTGTTACTGCAGCAAACTGCTTCATCGGAAGTGGGATCTTCGATAACCTTGATGCCATGATACAGGAAAGAAGTGTGTATTAGGCGTTGGGGCTTAACTGGCTGGGATAGAGTTTGACTAAATGAAGGCACCTAACAATTTATGGGTCTAGTGGGAACCGGAGTCCCCAGTTTAGCACTTCGGTGTACCCTACCACCTCATTCAGCTTGCAATCCATAGGGGTCTCCGGAGTAATTGGTATCCTTACCTTTACAGACTCCGTAATCCCCTACTTGGTTTGAATTCGTCCAAACTCAGCAGTGTAGAAGTAGACGTAGTTGATATTTTGCAAGGCCATCAAGTATTTGACGTTGATGTGTTTGAAATAAAGGCCTACATTGCCCTTTAGGCACTCCGGAAGCAAGTCCGGATGAGTCATACAAACTTTAACTTTGCTCTTACCCTTTTTATCAGAAGCAGCATCTCCCGTTTGACTTAATTCCTTAGTCTCGAAAGGGGCCTCTTTGATGTTGTTTCCATAACCTCTTCCATCACTGTGGAAGGTTTGTTAGTTTCCTTAGAAAAAAGTTGTTCGGTTTCCTGCATTAAAAGCTGTTCGGGTGGCTAAGCACCTATAGCCTCTGAAGGCCTAGTATCTGGTAGAGTTTGTAATCCGGAGGGCTTGGCATGCGGAACTATTTTAGTTACCTCCGATCTGGAAGGTTTCGATAGTGATGGTGTGGACTGGGTTTTGGTTTGGCGAGTCGACCAGCGATGGATTATCTTCTCTGGAGACTTTTCTGTGTCAAAACCCATAGCTATAAATGGAGAGGGTATTCTGATACTTGAAATGACTTTTTCCCTAGACATAGGAGGTTGAGACTCTTGAACAGAAGAACCAGAAGGGAGGGGTGAAAGGTTTGGTCTGAATGAAAGTTGTTTGGGCCTGGGGTTTTTGGAAGAGGATGACCCTTGATCGGCGTCTTGAGTTGGTTGACTGGTTTTCTCACCTGGAGAAACTGGGAGGCTGGCGGCGATATGGTTCTCTCTTTCTACCTTCCTTGCTTTCTCTAACTCTGACAAATTCAACCAGCCACCTGTAACTATAGCGTTTCTGGCTGTGAACATAAAATCTCTCAAGAACAATTTGAAAGTAAAGATGAATTTCTCTCCAGAAAAGCTTTGAGTGTAGAAGACAATGAAATAGTAAAAGAGTATTTATATAACATTAAAAAACAGCAGTTACCAAAGAGAAGTTGAAAGGGGTTTTTACAATGATTAAAGGCTGCACAAACGTGTGAAAAAATTGGAACCTAGGTAACTTTCTAGACGTAGTAGGTGCGCTGATCTAGGAAGAATAACGACTGGTAGGTCGAACCAAATGCTGACACGTGTCCCACGTTCCAAGAACAAACTCTTAGAATTCTGGGAAGAGAAACCAATCCTAACGAAATTCGAACTGGGTTGGTGTTAAAAATGAACTTCTTAATTCGGACAACGCAAGCAGATCGGATGAAGTTGATATTGGCTTGCTAGATTTTTTAGTCCTACCAAAGATATTTTGCAAGGCCTAAAAAAGGAGCTACTGATGAGTTCGGATACTTGAGTCACAACCCACCACTTAATCCGGACAAGGGTAATTTGGACCATATCACTCCACTGAAAAATCCGGACAAGACAAATGTAAAACATATTTTGACTGCTAATCTACTTAAAAACTAATGGGTCCTTAAACTTGACTAGTTTTCACAACTTGACCCGGTAAGCCCATGGGTCATTAATTAAAGAGTATAAATACCACAACCACTCTCATTAATGATGGTGATCAACATTTAATACAAGCATGCTGCTTAATTATCTCACTACTCCTCACACTATACACAAAATACCCCAAACTTACTAAAACACTTTACCAAACTACCCACAACCCAAAATAAACCACACCAGACTTAAAAGACTTTCAAACCTATAACCTAAGATATGAGAAATTTTAAGCTCTACAACTTTGTTTGAGCCTGATAATATTGCTCGTCTAGCTTGCTTAAGAGCTACAGCTGAAGCTAGAAAATGCATAAATATAAAAATATAAAAACAATTGACATATTTAACGAATAACAAGTCAGCCGATTGATATCCTTAGAGATAGTTATCAAATGAGATGAATAATATAATATATTGAGTTTGAGGTTGACTATGGCATCTAAATTTACATTTTTGGGGATTTTAGGCCTAAAAGCAGCCAAATAACTTATGGTAGCCTATAACCATCATATACATAAATGTCATCTATTATATTTTTATATAACCCAAAAATGTTTTAACCATAAAGTAGGAGATTGAGCTTGTTTTGTATTTCAAACCGTCAATGGAATGTACAAAATAACACATAACTTATATGATCCTTGAATTGTAGATTATCAACACCAAAGACACATGTTTGTGTCGCTACCAACAAAGTCACCCATGTCAACATACAGTGAAAAAAGAAGACCCAAACTCAACCAAAATATAATGCACACATCTAGTACGTGTACGTGCTGCACTTGAAACTCCGTAGCCACTGAAAGTCGAGATATCACGATAGCCTAAAGATAACTATTGTAAGAGAGAAACATGAACATTTCTTTCATCTACGAAATTTGTATTACCATTGACATTGAATAATCCAAACACACTTTACCTAAACATTACACTTGAGAGAAAAAAAAAGATAATGAGGAAATTATAGTCGAACTTCTTATTTCAGAAGAAATGAAAAGTCGCCGGAAGTAAATTAAATCCTCAGAGACGAAATATTCATCCTTTGAAAGAATAGACTGATCGAAGAAAGAATGAACAAACATAAATAAAACAATACTATGTGGTTAGTTATAGAAACTCAAATTAAAATGAAAGTTAATAAAAAAAATATCAATAAATTTGATATTTTAAAAATACATGAGACCTAAATGATTTAATTTTTTTTAGTAGATCACATTAAATAATAACATCTAAAAATTGACAAAAAAAATTGATTACCTACTTGTAATAAGAAATAACCCAAAAACAAATAATCTATTTAAAATTAGGGTTAATAAAATAATAGCCATAAATTTGATATTTTAAAAATATTTTGCATTTAAATAATGTTTTTAAAAAAAATTAGTAGATCACACTAAAGTGGATTATTTATAATATAAAAAATAAAAAATAATAAGTTACCTAATTAAAATTAACAATAAAATAATATTAAATTTATATTTTTTAAATATTTGACAACTAAATAATTTAATATTTTAAACCATTATCTAAAAAGTCACAAACAAACATTAAGTAATAGCTATCTAAAAAGTCCCAAAAAGGAATGACCTATTTATTTTAGTATAATTTTAAAAATAACCCAAAAATAAATTAGACAAACTAACAAAGGACTCTAAAATCCGGATGTGGAAAAAGGTAAAATTCGCATTAATAGTTAATTTCAATATTCATTGCCATATTCCGATTGACTAAATTTCTCATAAAGTTGCTCATATCCGAATACTTTTTAGAAAGATAAAATTTGGTGTTCCAAAGGACGAGTAAGATCGGGAATACAATTTTTATTATCCCCATACAATTTGTATAAGTTGTTTTCACACTTATAACGTTTAGTAATGAAGTCATAGATAACTACATTCCCACTCAAACATTTTATTTGTATACTAATTGGAACCATCACTATACTCTATAGTCTATATGAAGAATTGAAGATATCGTACCGGGTTCAAAAGTGATTAGAAGAATCTCACAAAGTCTAAGGAACCAATGGCCCATATTTAAAGAAACCATCACCGTCCCACGTGGCAACATGCTATCGCTTTTAAGAATAACACTCAATTTTCCCTCTCATGCTCAACAAATCCATTAATTGAAATAATTCCCTAATAAAGCTTTCAATTCGTGTCAATCTCTACAAAGTAACAAAAATAACGTCTCTTTTTCTTCTTTCAAAAGTAAAACCCTTCAATCTCTCTTCTTCTTCTTCACCGATTATCCATTTTTAAGCTCTACTTTCTTTTTCACTATTCAATCGAAGCTTTGCTTCTTCAGTGAGTTTGTATAAGTAATAGCTCGCGGTTTACTTTACTCCTCGTAACAAATGACTGATATCTAATGCTCCTCTTCTTTGATCCAATTGTTAATCAGATCTTCTTCGCATTGTATCATTCGATTTCAGCTTCTGATCTTGCCATACTCTCCGTCTCGGCTTTCAGGTTAATTTCTATGCTTTTCATTTTATTAATTTTGGTTCTGTATTCAAATTTAAGTTTATTGCTGTGTTGTAGATATATGTCTGAGATGGAAGCTGATTCTAGTTGTAAATGCTACATTGTATGAGAATGTCCGAACAATTCTCCGATTCTAGAGATATTTTATGTTTAGGACAATAAACTAGTGTCTTAACTTTTATGGATTGATGAGATGATTAATTGAAAGCTTAATCTTAGTACATGCAATGGACTATAGTACTTTTGATCGGTTATTGGCGAAATATGTTTGAAATGGAAGCTAATGTATAATTATAAATGCTTATATCATAAGACAATAAACAATTCTCGGTTATGTGGATTTTATTTGTGCTTATGTATAGATTCTGAATTGTTCCACAGGTGTGAGGATACAGTTATCGAAGAGTTGTAGATAGATGGCGACGCTAGGAGATATTGGAGTTTCAGCTGCTATAAATATTCTCAGTGCCTTCATTTTCTTGTTGGTGTTTGCCATTTTGAGACTTCAGCCTTTTAATGATAGAGTCTATTTTCCGAAATGGTATATGAAGGGTCTAAGAAGTAGCCCGACACACAATGGAGCTTACATGCGCAAATTTGTCAATCTGGACTTTCATTCGTATCTTAGATTCTTGAATTGGATGCCAGCCGCTCTCAAAATGCCGGAGCTGGAGCTTATTGATCATGCTGGCTTGGATTCAGTGGTGTACTTAAGGATTTACTTGATAGGGTACGTCAATCGTCGTTTTGTTGTTAGTTGTTACGTTTTTGCTTGATCATTGAGTCTTGATTTGATAGGATATAAGGAAATGTATTATGCTGAAATCTTGGTAAAATAGTGTGTCAATAGCGTATGGTTTGTTTATTGTCTATCTCATGTTTGGGTCATACACATGAACAAAATCAACTTAGTTGTTGTCCTAATAAGCTGATATCTAACATCAGTGTTTGATTAAATTTTTATCACTAAATTATATTTGACTCGACGTTTGTGTTAAATCAGATTTAAGAACTGGCTTTTGCAGGTCGTACACAATTGACTAATAAATTTTGTTTCGTTATGTTTGCAGACTCAAGATTTTTGTGCCCATAGCATTGCTTGCATGGGCAATTCTTATACCAGTTAATTGGACAAATAGTACGTTGGAGCTGGCCAAGCTTCGTAATTTGACATCCAGCGATATTGATAAACTATCAATATCAAACGTCCCAATCGGATCGGAAAGGTAGAAGTTTCATAGTTGGATCTTCTTTAAGTTTATATACAAACGCCAAAATCATGTTTCGATCAAACATTTACTCTTCCCTGCAGGTTTTGGACTCATATAGTAATGGCATATGCATTCACTTTCTGGACGTGCTATGTACTAATGAAAGAGTATGAAAAAGTTACTTCTTTGCGGCTGCAATTTCTTGCTTCTGAAGGACGACGAGCGGACAAATTTACAGTAATTTCCTGTTTTCTGTTACATGTCTATCATCTTATAGTTTATTCATCATCAATTTTGTTTTTGGGATACAGGCCTTGTCTTCTATTGTATACTTGTTGGTCATAAGAAATTCTTACTCTTAAAGGCTTCACTAATTTGAGAAATTTCAGACCTAAAAAATGTTATTCACAATATACTATCTACATAAGGCTGTATCTATCTATGTCTGTACATATTTTGGTAGTATATGACAGAAAAGTGGCGCAACTGGTTTCTTATATTCAGGACTTTAAAAATAAATTGTTGACAGGTTCTTGTTAAGAATGTGCCACCCGATGCTGATGAATCTGTTTCGGAGCTTGTAGAGCATTTTTTCCTGGTTAATCATCCAGATCACTATCTCACACATCAGGTTTGAATCTCTTCTCGGATTTATGCACATGAAAACTTCTTTTGACTTAATTGCAAGATATCTGCTGTCTGCACTTAGGTCTGATAATAGAACTTCAAGTCCTTCTATTCAAGGGTGGTAATCAATTATTCCAGTTTTCAGTTCTTAGTTAGTTTTATGCAGGTTGTATACAATGCAAATAAACTATCCACATTAGTAGATAAGAAGAAAAAGAATCAGAATTGGCTCGATTATTACCAACTAAAATACTCTAGAAATAACTCGAAGAGGCCTTCCATGAAGGTATGTGATTGTTGTCTGATTCCCCTTTAGTCTTTTCTTTTTGTTAAATATTAATTTTTGTATGGCTCCTTATCCCAGACTGGATTTCTTGGGCTATGGGGAGAAAGAGTAGATTCAATCGACTACTACATAGCCGAAATTGCAAAACTATCGAAAGAAGTAAGTATCTCTACTTTGACATTTTCTTTGCGTACTTTGTTCAGGTACAATTTTCAGTAAGAGTCGTGTGTTCGTGTATATGTTGTTCAGATTTCTGAGGAGAAAGAAAGGGTCACAAATGATCCCACTTCTGTTATGCCAGCCGCATTTGTTTCCTTTAAGACCAGGTGGGCTGCTGCGGTTTGTGCACAAACAACACAGTCGAGAGATCCAACATCCTGGTTAACAGAATGGGCTCCTGAGCCACGCGATGTATGTTGGTCGAATCTAGCCATCCCATATGTTTCCCTCGCCATAAGAAAGTTGATCATACATGTCGCGTTCTTTTTCCTCACCTTCTTTTTCATTATTCCAATCGCATTTGTACAATCTCTGGCAAGCATTGAAGGAATCGAGAAAGCAGCGCCATTCTTGAAAGTCATAATCGAGAAGTGAGTAATTCATTCCTTGTAGTTATATTTTCTCAGTATCAATGGCTAACCTTACCTTATTCTTGCAGGGATTTAATTAAATCTGTTATCCAAGGTTTTCTACCTGGGATTGCTCTAAAGCTTTTCCTTATCTTTCTACCTTCAATTCTAATGGTCATGTCTAAATTTGAAGGCTTTGTATCTATATCATCTCTAGAGAGGCGATCAGCATCTAGATATTATATTTTCAATCTCATAAATGTATTCCTCGGAAGTATCATCACTGGAACCGCTTTTGAGCAACTAAATACTTTCTTGAAGCAGTCAACAAACGAGTACGTAATTCTCATTGAAAAGCATTCAGCTGTTCATTGACATTTTGAAGTCCTTTTTTATAACTTAATGTGATCTTGGCAGAATACCGAAGACGATAGGTGAAGCTATACCAATGAAAGCTACATTTTTCATCACTTACATAATGGTTGATGGATGGGCTGGTGTAGCTGCGGAAATTTTGATGTTGAAACCACTTATATTTTACCACTTGAAAAACATTTTGATGGTGAAGACTGAAAAAGACAGGGAAGAAGCAATGGATCCTGGAAGTATTGGTTTTAACGCTAGAGAACCACGTATACAACTTTACTTTCTACTCGGCCTTGTCTATGCTCCCGTGACACCTTTTCTCCTTCAATTCATAATCGTCTTTTTCGCACTTGCGTATGTGGTGTTCCGTCATCAGGTATAATCCATAAGAAATTCTTTACTGATCTTGAATTCTTGATGGCAAGAAAGTATCTCATTTGGAAATAGCGTTTTGTCTAAACATTATTTTCCTTCTGATATGCGTAGATCATTAATGTTTACAATCAAGAGTATGAAAGTGCTGCGGCATTCTGGCCTGATGTCCACGGACGTATAGTAACCGCATTGGTTATATCACAGTTGCTTTTAATGGGATTGTTGAGCACAAAAGAAGCAGCTCATTCGACTCCATTTCTTATTGTTCTTCCCTTACTCACTATATGGTTTCATAGGCTTTGCAAAGCTCGATATGAATCTGCATTTGTCAAATACCCGTTACAGGTTTGTTACTTGTTTTCACTGAACATAATCCAAAAATTGTCCATGTCCTTTTCAATTAAAGAAAAAAGAACTTGAATCGATTAAGATGAAATTTGTTAATATATAACAGCATCATGCTTTGATCTGATTAGGTTTGACTATGTAGCGGTAGAGAAATTAGTCCTTAGTTTTGTCAAACGTAAAAGTAGTATTGTAGTTATTAAATCACACATGGCTAGCATTTTAAACAAAAAAAAGGAATAGTGCCCCAAGTTACAGAATCACACGGCTAGAGTTGCCAAAAATCTGATCACTTTCCAATATGCCCAAACCTGACTGGATTGTCCGAATGTCCAAACCTGTGCCTGGTGCAGATTACAATGTGGACAGTATATCAAGCCCACCTTTCAGACTTTAGTTCTCGTCTATATACAGTTACTTTTCCATTTAGCCAAAATCGGTTGATTGGGTCGGATATTTGAAGCTGCTAGTCTGCCGGGGATTGTGTTGTTCGTCCGTTTGATATTTGAAACTAATTTCTTTTGGAAAGGACACAATGATTTAAATCCTCTAACATCACTGAAAATTGTGGCATGTTCCACTATACATGGCGAGGACATCCCTTTTCTCTTAAGCCACATCTTTCTTATATTATTTATGTTCAGGTTCTAAAAAAGCTAAATTTCTTATAATTTCAGGAAGCTATGATGAAAGATACTCTGGAACATGTAAGGGAACCTAACCTAAACCTGAAAGGATATCTTCAAGAAGCGTACATCCATCCAGTTTTCAAAGGACATGAAGATGACCAAGATCAACTTTACAGCATCAATGGATATTCCGAAGATGATGAGGTATTATTAGTACCGACAAAACGTCACTCGAGCAAAAACACGCCAGCTCATAGCAAAGCTAGCGGTGCATCACCTTCGCCATCTATCTCTTGACCTCTGTCTGCAGAAAAGGCTGTGTTGACAAACAAGTATAAGCCAAGATAAGGAAAATCTCTAGTTAGTTGTATAGACGAAGGATCATAAAAGGAGCCAATGCAAACTTTTATCCGAAGGGATCAAAGTTTTGTTATGGTAATGAAGTTGTTGGTCTTTCACTCCGATCTGATAGAAGCTAGTGTAGGAATACTTGTACTTAATGGAACGTATAAGATGTTCTAGCAGGGAATAGTCCTTAATTAGAGTATCTTTAAGAGACATGAAAACAGATGAACATTTTATACCAAATGGGCAGAAATTATTCACTGCCCTACATAAATCCGGTTTAATTTATAGACCAAAATGATTTCTTAGAAATTATGATCCGGGATTATGATATACTAGGGTTGAACTTGAACTAAACATATATAAACTTTTCTTTAATTTCATATTGGTCTGGAAAAAAATAAAAATTATTAAATAGGTAAAAAGTATCATTTAAGATCCGATACCTAGAAGTATTATCCATTTAAGACTAATATCCATTTGAGACTAATATTTTTATATATTTTTAAGAAAGAACCGTTTTTTGAAATATTTACTATTTAAGACTCATTAATACTTTTTATACTCTTATTCACTTATATAAAAGCCTTAATATATATATTTGAGTCTTTTTCTCCTTAAATTTTTTCTACGTGACTTTAACATACTATCATAGATAATTCTCCATTAATCGATTTCTTGTATTTTTATTGTCTTTTGTTGATTTTGATTGTGTATAAGTTGATTTCGCAGTTAGTTTTTTCCATAGGTGTAGAGTTCGAGTTTTAGTAAAATCTGTTTACTCGAGTTTAGATTTCTATGTATTAGGTTAGTCGATCTGTTTTTTCTTCTGTTTTTAGTATTCATCTCTTATTTTACGTTGATAATGTAGTATATTTGTGTCATTAACATTAGTTTTTCGTTGATTTTGAGTCTGTGTGTTAGTTTTTATAAGTTTTTAATCTGTCGTAACTGTTCTATGTTTCTACAAAGGAGATACGAAACGTTTTGCTAAGAACTTAGTGATAGTTGCGAAACGTGTAGGTTTTTCCTGGAACGGTTGATGAACATGTCTTTTTAGTAGATATGAAACGTTAATGTTTTTATTTATGAAGATGCGAAACAGTAATGTTCTTGTTTGCAAAGATGCGAAAAGTGTTTTACAAATAGATGTGAAACTCTTGTATTGTTTACAAATGATAGATGCGATACCCTTGTCTAATGCAGGTACACAATGTCTAGTAGTGGAATGTGCATTTTTAAACTAAATGGGGAACTTGCAATTTGTGATCTTGGTTTGTTTGTTGCGTTTGAAGATATTGTTAAATTTGTTTTAAGTAGATATGATACGTTGGTTCTGGGTAAATTCAAATTAAGATACTTTTGTGGTGATCTAGAAAACGTTATCTTAGGTTGTGATGGTGATTTAATTGCTTAGGTATCATTTCTTGATAGTTTGGGTGTTTCAAGTGTTACTATTAAAGTTGAAGGTGATGTTGTTGGTGATAATATTAGAGAAATTGCTGAAAGTGTATTTGAAGTTTTAAATGAAGATATTGTTTGTGGAGAAACTGGTGAAACTTCTGGTGTTAATGTTATTAGTCGCAAGCACAAAGCACTTGCTACTGTTGGTTGAGTTAATGAAATTAGTGGTGTTGGGAAGGTGTTTCAAGATGGAGCAATAGGTTTAAGATTAGCTGTTAGTCAGTTGACTTTACTGAAAGATTTTTCTTTTAAATATTTGCATAATAATAAACAAAGAGTAATTGCTTATTGCATGAAAAAAGATTCAAAGGGCTGTCCTTGGAGACTTTATGCTAAACAAGAGAGGTCTCCTGGTTTTTTTATTATTAAGAAGTATGTCGAAACTCATACATGTGGGACTGGTTTTAGCAAAGAAAATAGAAGTCATTTGTCATCTGATTTGATTGGAAATGAAATACGCCATTGTGTGAGGAAGAGAGTTGATGTTACAACTACAAGCGTGAGATCATTTTTAAAAAATGATTACGGTTTAGATATTTCTTCCGTGTTTTATGGCTTGCTCTAGAAAAATCTAGGAGGGCTGTATATGGAGATAGTTCAACTTCTTATAAACTCCTTAAGAATTATTTTAAAACATTGAAGGTTCTTGATAGCAGTAGTGATTATATACTAGAGTATTATTTGGAAACCAATGTGTTCAAGTGATGTTTCGTAACATTTGGGTCTTGCCTCTATGGTTTCAATTCTTGTCGTCAAGTTTTATTTGTTGATGAGACTTTTTTAACGGGAAAATATAATGGAGTTTTGCTATCTTCTATATCCGAAGATGGTAACAATGCTAACTTTTATTTATATTGGAATATATGTTATCTTTAATTATGTTATATATAAATCTGCGAAAAACATTATTGATAACAAAGAGATAGATGCGAAACGTTTTGAATAAATAACGTGATATATGCGACACGTATAATTTATGATTAACGAGATAGATGTGAAACACCTATAGTATATGATTAACGAGAGAGATGCAAAACATATCTATATCTGTAAGTGATAGTTGCGAAACCTCTTATAATGAGTCATTTATACTATGTTTTGTTCATTTATACTATGTTTTGCAGGTATATGCCATGTTGTATTTAGTATTGTTTCGTCTGAAGATACAGAGAATTGGTTATGGTTTTTGGAGATATTGAAACCTCATTTTTTGGATCGTGAAATCACATTTATTAGTGATTGTCATTTAGGTATTGTTACTACTGTATGTGCTATATTCCAAATTTCCATCACGGATACTGTCTTTATCATCTTATGAATAATTTGAGGGATTGTTTAAGGGCTACACCGTCGACATTTAAGGATAATATGGTTAAACTGTTTAAAAGATGTGAATATGCTTCTAATCAGAATTTGTTTAATCAATATATGGATGAATTACTTAAGCAGGGAGGTGAGAAGGTTGAAAGTTTTTTCGAAATATATCTCCTGAAAAATATGATTGTGCTTTTTTTAAAGACAAGAGGTATGATTCTATGACATCTACTCCAGCTGAATCTTTTAACAATCAAGTTAAACAATTATATGGTTTGCCTATACTTGAGTTAATTGATAGGATTAGATTTTTAGAAATGAGTCAAATTTCGAGACGTTTTGGTGATGCTGAACATTGGACTAGTGACAAGAGGTATGATTCTATGGCATCTACTCCAGCTGAATCTTTTAACAATCAAGTTAAACAATTTTATGGTTTGCCTATACTGGAGTTAATTGATATGATTAGATTTTTAGAAATGAGTCAAATTTCGAGACGTTTTGGTTCCTGAATTTGATCAAAAGTTTAAAACTAATGTGGAAGAAGTTCGTCCATGGATAGTTCACCTCTTTTACATAAAGTGTTTTGTGATCCTGTTATGGTTGTTGATCTTAGTGTACGTAGTTGTTCTTGTGGTTTGTGGCAACATGAGTGTTTCCCTTATTCTCACGCTGTAGCTGCAATATTTTATATAGATGCAGATCCTATGAAATATATTGAGACATGCTATTTTGTAAGCTCTTATAAGGCAAAATATTCATATGGTATAGCTGCATTTACTACTTTTGGTCAATGATCTACTTCAACAACTTCTCCAGATCTATTTCTTCCAGTTTTAAAAAGGAGAGCTGGACGACCTAAGAAGAAAGGAATTCCATCTAGAGGAGAATTAAGTATTCATAAGATAACGTGTTCTTTTTGTCGTAAATCTGGTCATAATAGACGAACATGTGTAGACATTTTGTAAGATGAATGTAATTTTTGATACTTTTAGTTTTCTAAGTTGTATTGTCATAATAACAATAGATTGGGAACATTTCAATGGGTGCTAGATGTGAAACCTTTTGTTATATATCGACCTGATAGATGCGAAACGTGTAATAACCAACAAGATGGGCTTTGCTAGATGCGAAACATATTTTACAAGATTTACTGAACTGGATGCCAAACGTTTGATGACAAGTTTTTTTTTATTTATGATAGATGCGAAACATTTGACATCAAGTTATATTATTTATGATAGATGTGAAACAACTTATACCAAATACACTGATCTGATAGATGCAGAACCTTGGATAATCAAATACTAAATTTTTTTTTTATAGATGCGCAACCTTGGATAATCAAATATATTATACTGTGATAGATGCGAAACGTTGGATTTAAGTACATTATGTTGACAGTTGTTAAACCATCTCATAAAATACATTTTTGATGTATGTGTTAAAATATGTATACAAAAAAAGGATTAAGTTCATTATGAAACAAGTGCAATACATGCTAAGTTCAGTAAACTAAATACAAACTTAAACAAATTGAAAAACAGAGTTTCCATGTTCAAACTCTGTTTAAGCAGACCCTTAGTTTCCTTGTTTGATTTGGGTCATCAAAAAACAAAAATTATAAACTTCATCCTACTCTTAGTTAAAAAAACGGACCCTTCACCTAACCATTAGTTAGAGTCTTCTTCGTCGTCTTCAGAGTCATCTTCCTCTTCATCTTCTTTATCTTCAGTGTCTTCATCTTCTTCCATCTAGTACCGTTTCATCTTTCTTTTTAAGATGACCGAAATAGGTTACCTCATCTGGTTCTTCTCCATCTTCCGAATAAGCATCTTTGGTATAATCATCTTCACAAAAATAACTGAAACTTCCATCAGATATGTCATGAGAAAATTCGTCTATCGTGGTATGTTGGTATGTTTCCACTCTTCCCTGGCCTCGGGGGAACGAGTGGGAGAACTGATATCACTATAATAAAGACCATCATCAGAAGAATAATTTAAATTTGGCATTTTCAAAGCAACCTTTTAAGAAGAATAGTGAAAAGTTTAGGTTACCTCATCTGGTTCTTCTCCATCTTCCGAATAAGCATCTTTGGTATAATCATCTTCACAAAAAGAACTGAAACTTCCATCAGATATGTCATGAGAAAATTCGTCTATCGTGGTATGTTGGTATGTTTCCACTCTTCCCTGGCCTCGGGGGAACGAGTGGGAGAACTGATATCACTATAATAAAGACCATCATCAGAAGAATAATTTAAATTTGGCATTTTCAAAGCAACCTTTTAAGAAGAATAGTGAATAGTTTAAAAGATTTTCACTCATAATGAAGTGAACTTTTGAGTTTGAGAACTGAAAGAATGAAGTGATATTTTATAGGAGTGACTAAAATGTTATAAGAAGGTGAAAAGTTTAAAGATTAAACGAAAATAATATATTGGTTGATATTGTTTAGATTGGTAATTAATGCAATGTAATAATGGGTATCAAAGAGTTGTCAAGTCATGTAAGTAAATATCAAATCAAAGTAAAACTACTAGTTTGATTTTTGAATTTTAAAGTTTATATGTGTGAGATTGGTAGAGTATATTAACTACAAAAACATATTACTTCTGTAAGTGATAAATTGATGAAAAATAATTATACCAGAAGATGGGAAAAAATTTCCAGGAGAAAAAACAAATTGATATATTGCGAAACATGCATTAGAAAATAAAAGATAGATGTGAAACCCTGTATAAAAATTAAATAGTAGATGCGAAACATGTTATTTACATTTCTCTAGTAGATGCGAAATAATATGTGAAATAAATGGACATATGATATGCTAGATACGGGAAGCTGTTTTTTTTATAGGTAAAATTATTAAGAAGGTGAAAAGACTAGAAGCTTTGACAAAATAATATATTTGGTTGATATTCGTGAGTTTTTGTAATTAATGCAATGTAATAATGAGCATCTTAGACTTGTCAAATCATGTAAGAAAATATCAAATCAAACTAAAGCTACTAGTTTGATTTTTGACTTTTTGCAATATATATGTGTGAGATTGGTTGAGTATATTAACTACAAAAACATATATACTTTTGTAAGTTATAATTGGATGAAAAATAATTAGACCATAAGATAAGGTAGAGTTTCCAAGAGAAAAAAATAAATTGATAGATGCGAAACATGCATTAGAATATAAAAGGTAGATGCGAAACCTGTGGATTGTGAAATCCTTGTAGTTACACTCAAATAGATGCGAAACCATTGTTTTTAGACGGTTTCGTCATTGAGATAAATTTTATAGTAGACAAACTGTACAATAAAAAAATATCACAAGCATCAGAAAAAGAAGTAAAACAAAGATTACAAAATATCGTCCCAATATTTGTTAGTGTTCATGTTACTAAGAAACATGTAAAACATTTCTACTCTTCTTAATGTTACAATATCAGAAGTTTTGTCAAAGTCAAGTTTCAGATGCAAAATATAATCTTTGAAGTAATCGCAGACCATTACTCCACAATAAAGTGATCCAGGTCTTTGTTTAGGAATTTTTAGTGGACAATATATCTTTATCGGGTCTTCTGCTTGTAAAATGTTTTTGTTTAAGAGACATTTACTAATCTTTCTGCAGTTTTTCTTGTTGGATCTGGATGTTTTGGTATTGGGTTTAGATTTACTGCTTTTTAATGTTCAACATCTATTACCAATAATGTCAAATGGTTAACATTACCAAGTCTAGCTTATGTTAGAAGCGGAATGAAGATTAAACCTTCTGTGATGCCTCATACCTTATCGTCAACATATAATGTTACATCTATATTTTGGTTTAGCAGATACTACATTGAAGGAGTAATATTTAGAAACATTTATGTTTATAAATTAACACATATTGTAAAAGTATTTTATTCTTACCATTGCGCTTACAGATACGTATGTTACTGGCATAAATTCGCCTGGACTACTAGCAACTGGC
Source organism: Limnanthes douglasii subsp. nivea (assembly GCA_036936605.1). NCBI lineage: Eukaryota > Viridiplantae > Streptophyta > Magnoliopsida > Brassicales > Limnanthaceae > Limnanthes > Limnanthes douglasii. The sequence continues at coordinate 129,741,365 of JAUPFV010000004.1, forward strand.
ATTTGAATGTTGTGTTGTTTAAGGTTGATATACATATAACCGATAATTACCAGTGTTGTCAAAAGTGGAAACCAACAGTTTGTTAACATATATATTGGGAAGCAATGGAAATAAACTAAATCTAAATTTAACTTTTACCGTAAAGTCGATTTGATCTTCTATCTCCATCAAAGTACTAACAAAAATATTAGATCCTGGTACATCTGTACATGACCATACTGTTGGATCAAAATTGTTTTCTCTTTTTTCAATCAGTTCTAATTTGTAGTATTCCTTTATGTCAATTGCAGCTGTTACTTTGTTTGTAAATGACCATTCTTTTTTGGTAATTTCCTTGTTAGGTAGTTATTTTGAGACTTGATGTTGAGTAGGATCTAAAATTAGTTCAAATAAAGGACCTTCATCCAAATCTTTCTGCACAAGTGGGAAAAAATTGAAACTGTAAGATGAGATAGATGCAAAACATTCAGAAATATAATTGATGGGAAAGAGGGAAACCAAGATAGATGTGATACGTTCAAAAATATAATAGATGGGAAAGAAGGAAAACCAAGATAGATGTGAAACGTTCAGAAATATAATTAGATGGGAAAGAAGGGAAACCAATATAAATGCAAAACATACGTAATATTAATAGATGAGAAACCTTTATTATTCAGATAGATGCAAAACCTGTGTAACTTTCCTATATGAGAAACCAGTGAAAACCAAACTAGATGCGAAACCTATGGAAATAAAGTAGATGTGAAACCAATGGAAATAAATTAGATGTGGAACCTTTTTGTAATTATGGTAAATGAGAAAGCAGTGAAACTATGCTAGATGTTAAACAGTAAACATATGATATGTGGGAAAGTTTTTCAATCACTTACTTTTTTCTTTTGTATATCCTTTTCAATTCTTATAATTTCTTTCTCAATTTCTGGGTCTAAGTCACTGACTTGTGGCGTTTGAATTTCTTGGACTTCTTATGCCTTTTCCTTAACAAAAAAGAGATACTCGACATTATATGCGAAACAAGAGTAAATATAATACATAAAGAATATATATGTGAAACATGTATCTTTAAATACAAAACCAGTATTCAATTAAATACCAGATGCAGATAAACATATAAATATGGATAATATTACAGTATTTAATCCAAAAATAAGATAATACACAACAGTATATATCTTTCAATACAAAAGTTTTTCAAAACATGTTTTGTTAATTATGGGTTATCTATATCACCTCTTTGTCCACAAAATCTTTGTTGGTCATTTTAGATTCTTCAGGAACATCCTTTGTCCAACCAAATGCTTCAACAACACTCTTGTCCCCATTAAATACTTCAGCTACACTGTTTGTCTCTTCAGATACTTTAGCAACTGATTCTTTAGCAATAGGAACAACAACATTAGTATTTTTATCATGTTCTCCCATAACAGTATTGGGATTTTGTTCTTCTGTAACATTAACAAGAACTAATGGATCATCTTTGTTTTCAAACCCAACTTTAGTAGGAGTTTCAACCTAGGGATTTTCTTTCTTTTCAAACCCAACATCACTATTAATAGTGGCATTAACTTGCTTTTCCACCTCAACTTCAATAGGAGTATAATTCTCTTGTTCTACAAAAACAATATGTTCAGAAGTAACAATATGAACATTAATAGGGGGATCACTATTAACAGTGGCATCAACTTTCTTTTCCACCCAAACATTTTTGTTTTCAACAACAAAAACATCCTCAGATGTAGCAGCAACAACATGAAACTCAACATTACCAACATGGTCGTCTTCAACAGCAACTACAACATTATGATCCTATATTTCGAAATCATTTTCACTTTTTTCTTGTTGTGGAGGTGGAACCTTATCTTCCACAACAATATTTGGTGTTTTGTCTTGGTTTCCATCATAAACAACAGAGTTTTCAACTACAGTATTATGAGTTTTTCTTATTTTATTTGGTGATTGGTGGCCTTGATCATTCAATATTTTTCTTCTTGAATATGTTTTTGGTTGTTGTCTAGTTGTTTCTATGTTTGGCTTCAACATAGGAAGTTTAAGTGTGCTTTGTAGGTCAACCTCAATGTCCATCTCTGCATCAGCTTTCATTTGTGTAATGATCTTCTCCTTTTCTTCGAGTTTCTTTTTCACTTCATCAATTTATTATTGAAATCTCTGGCGTTACATTTCAATCTTTACTAATTTTTCAAATGTTGTTAAGTCAAAGCTCTGGCTAGAGACAGGGTCAGTTTGTGGTTTGCCTGCGCCTAGGGCTGGTGTTGTTGTTAGGGCTGGGTCTGGGTGTGGGGCTGGGGCTGGGTATATTGTGTTAACTTTCTGCAAACTAATAAGCAATGTCAAAGATAGATGCAAAACCTTTTGACATTAGAAGATGAATGGTAGATGCGGAACCTTAACATTCATAAAACTAGATGCGAAACCTTCAAGTCAAACTAAAATGATAGATGCGGAACGTAGTAAAAATAATAGATGCGGAACGTAGTTAAAATAATAGATGCAGAACCAAAATAGAAAGGATAGATGCGGAACGTAAACAAAAATGATAGATGCGAAACGTAAATAGAAATGATAAATGTGGAACCTGCACATAAACGATAGATGCGGAACGTAAAACATAAATGATAGATGTGGAACGTTAATTATAAATTAGATACGAAACCTTCAGTAATCATAACGCTAAATGCGAAACATCTTCGGATACTATTGATGTTAGATGCGGAATGTATAGTAAATATGATAAAACATGAGATATAAAATTCTTCTTCTTCTTCTGTTGTTAGCTTCAATTCTTCTTCAATAAACTATAAAATTGTTAAAATGTTATAGTAAAGAGATATATATGTAAAATGTGAAACAGGAATAAAAACCATATTGTAAGTATACATGTTCATTTGTTATGTTTTTTATAGTTTCAACCAAATCTAAATCTGTTTTGCATTCGATACCCAACCATTTGAAGCATCTAGGTATCTTATTTTCAATTTTAATATCTTGACATAAATTTGTGTATTCCATGATGAATGGCTATATATTAACAATACTTTAGATATTATTTGTTGACTAAATATTATATATGAAATAGAACAAAGAAAAATACTAACCAGTAAAATGGCAACACAGCCAACTACTCTTCAACGTTTAGTTTCATGACAAACTATTATTGAATTCATCAACTTCTCCCGGATTGCTTCAGCCCAATTGTAGTTGCTTATTTTGTCAAGGTGTTCTACATAATACACCACATTCGAAGCTAGTACATCTCCAGATGTAGAGAAAAACAAAGTAGAACAGGCTAACAATATAAAGAGTATGCCAACATCTTTTATTGTCTCTTGTACAAATGTTTTTACTACTTTGTTTATTGCATCCTACCAACAAGCAAAAGCATTTTTAAAAAAAGGATAGATGCGAAACCCTAGTAATTACATTCAGATAGATGTGGAACCTATTAAAATGTGAAAGGGAAGTTAAAACGATAGATGCGGAACCTATTGAAATGTGAAAGGGAATTTAAAACGATAGATGCGGAACCTATGTAAATGGTAAAAATCTAGATGTGAAACCCGTATTAATCTTAGTAGATTTGGAACATGGTTTAATTTGAAACAGGCCTAACGGGATAGATGTGAAACCTAGTTTAATGTGAGCAGATTAAAGAGATAGATGTGTAAAGTTATGCAAATTTTAAAATTTAGTAGAAGTAGTAGATGAGAAACCTATGCAAATATTAAAACAGTCAAAATTGTGAGAAAGATGGAATTACGAACCTTTATAAGTTTGTTAGTGATTGGTCTTGCTCGGCTTTCATCAAATTTTCTTGATGTCTTCTCAGAAAAATACTTTTTTATTAGGCTTGATTTTTCTTCGTCTTCTAATTCTGAAAACTTAGGTTCAAAACTTTTGGCTTGAAGTGGCATATTTTTATTTCCATGTTTTAAACCAAAGATGATCTTTATGTCATGGTTTGTAAGCTGTAAAAAAATTTTCCCCAATTTAAATGCTTCTTGTTCGTCATCATATGTTATTGCTATCTGCTCAATTACATCCCAGTGCTTTTTGTATGCAGTCTTCTTTTTTGAAGATCATAGGTTGTTTTTAAAAGAGAGTAGGGTATCTTCTTTGCTACCTTTATATGTTTTGGCCTCACTTTTGTCTCTTCCATCTGTTTTAACAGTGTAAAGAGGCTGGACCTGTAGAATTTTACCTGTAAAAGCAATAAAAGAGAAAAATATATCAGATGTGATAGATGCGAAACCTAGGGAGATCTATAACCAAAAAAATTGATGGATGTGAATCGTAAGGAGATGTATAATAAAAAACTTTGATAGATGCGAAACCAAATGATATCTATAATCAAGAAATTTGCTAGATGCGAAACCTTAGGAGATCTATAACCAAAAAAAATTATAGATGCGAAATCTAAGGAGATCTATACTCAAAATCTTTGCAATATGCAAAACCTATGTCAAATGTTAAGCAGTACACACTGATAGATGTGAAACTCTATAAAATCCTGCAAATATGGGGAAGATGATTGTTGTGAAACCTATGTAAATATCAATGCAGAGAAACACTGATAGATGCGAAACCTAAGGAGATCTATAAAAACTTGCAATTACAGCCAAATACTATCTGTGAAACCTATACAAATGTCACAAAAGAAGGTATGAGTTTCAGTAACATTTGGTAAGGCCTTATGTATTCGAAATTATATTTTGAGTAATCAGTGTTTATCACTGAAAAACAAACTGGAAACGGTGTTTTTGAACCCTAGGTTTCAGTAATCATAATCGTAATTGTAATTGAACTGAATAATCGTAATTGTAAAACAGTTTAAAACTTACTGCTTCACCGTTGTTGTCGTTGTTGATACTCTGATACTTTGATCAGATTCTTAATCGAAGTTGATACTTTGATCATAGTCGAATCAAACTGTGTTTTTGAATTCTTCGGATTCGTAATCGGACTGTGGTTTTTGAATTCGTCGGAGTTCTAGCCTTGTCGGAGAAGTTCGTCATCGTTGTTGATTCGTCGGAGTCGATCGGAGTAGTGAATTGAATTTGATATCCGTGTCGATATCAGAGTGAGGAGAGAGAGAGAGAGAGAGGGGGAGATGGAGAGGTTACAGGTGTTTCAAAACGGGTCTTTATATCGAACGTAGTTTTGGAAATAAATCTGTGAATTATTTTGGATCTTTATTGGTAATAGGTTTGTAGAATGGGTCTTTATTAGCACGTGTCCCTTATTAAATATCGTAATATTAATATATATATATATATATATATATATATATATATATATATATATATATTAAAAATGATTGTTAATTCTGAAAAACTCAACTATATAAAAAATTAAAATAAAAAACAACAATATTTAATAAATCTGATCTTATCCGGATACTCTAGTTAAAAAAAATATTAAGAAAAATTATAGTTTGGGACATACATACATATATATTCACATAATTAACACGTTTGTGAAAAAAAAAATTATTCAGAATATTAACTAGATCGCATTGTTACCTTTTAATATATTTTTTAAACACATTTTTTAAGAATCCAACTCAATTCAACTTTAAAAAAAATCAATTTGTTTTCTCTATTACTCTATTTCTATTCAAACTTAAAATAATTTATATTTGATTTCTTCGATGTCCCAATTTTTCTCGATTAAAAAAACTAATAAAAGTATTTAAATACGATTTGAGTTTGTTTTTAGATAGGTTTCAAGTTAGATTAATGATGTTTTAGATTGAATATGTGTTTTGGATCCATATACTAGCGATTTCAAGTTAGATTTAATGATGTTTTAAATTTGGAAAATTAATTCGAATTTGAATTTGATTTTGGTCGGTTTTATCATTTAAAATTTTAACCGTTTTTGGACATCAAACTGTTTTACAGTTGGAGTCTTTTGGTTGAATAAATTAGTATGGTTTTGTGAAAGAAGGCGATAACAACAAAAATATTCATTCTCGTTGTTCAAAAGAAAAGCTCTGATTTTATCCGGTTGAAAATTTTGGAGAACCACCAAAATAATTTCAATATGAAATTGTTAAAACAAGACTTCAGAGTTTATCCGGAAATCTCTAAACAAAATTCCCAACAAATATTGAAATTATTTGTTTTTGCTTTATGTTTTTTTATAAAGATTGAAATAAAACCGAGAATCAAGAACAAGTATGCAGAATTGGACAAGGCGTGGTGTCATACGAAAACATAAGGTTTTGGTTTTATGAAGGTATCTGCATCAAGTTTGAAATCTGAAAAAAAAATGACTTCATCATCGTGTAAGTAATTTTTTCTTATTTATTTCGGATGATTCATTATTCATGGGGTGTTAACATTATTCTTAGGGTGTTAAGTTTATATATATATATATATATATACATATATATATATATATATATATATATATATATATATATATATATAAATGTAAAATTTCTAACCATTGGTTTTAAATCATTGTGTAAAATTTTATATTCTCAATTTCAGAGATTGATGATCAAACTGTTGAAAAAGGTTGCTATATATATATAGGTTGAAAATCCTAATGGATGAAAAGTTATGATATATGTTTACGGAGTTAAAGAATATTAACTTCTCATACCATTCTTAGTACAAGAGAATGGTAATTTAATTGCTTAAAAGTATTTGGTTAATTAATAGATTAATGGGTTTTGCATGCAAAATTAGTTCGTTTAAAAACGAAAATATGTTGCATGTACTTTAATTCATAAGTATTGATGAAATTCATACACATTTTCATGTTTATTATTTAATGAATATTAAGCATGTAAATTGAAACAAAAAAATTAAACAATTGTTAATTGGATGGATAAACTTGTGTACAGTTCTGTATTTAACAACTGTAATAGCTGTTATTTGGTCCGACTATATTGTATAATAACTTGTCTACCTTTTGTCTTTGTAAATTATATTATTTAATGCCTATGGAGCATGCAAAACATTATAGAATTGTCGATGGCACTGTGGCACACATTATACCATTATTGTCGGCCTAAAATATTTTGAATGCAAAATTATAGTTATTTTGTAGACATACAATTATAAGGTTTAATACAAAATTCAAACTACTAATTTTAACACTTGGATATTAGGACATGTAGTGTGGCTGCATTTCGCATGCAATATCTTACTATAATTCACTATTAAAGTGAATTTCTATGTAATGGTGTGAGTAGTTATATTTACTGTCACGCAATTACATACAACAATTAGAGATATATGTAGCAATTAGAGAAGAATTATTATTGCATGAATACAAATTGTTGATGAGTAGTAATTGATGATTCTGCCTACGTGATAAGAAAAGTTATATATATATAAATAATAGGTAAAGTGAAGTAATGGAGTATCATGAAATGTCATTTGCACGTGGAAGTTGTTATATTTAATTAAATTATTTAGATATAATATATTTTACGTGTTTGGTAAATTTAATGTTATTCATGTATAATATTATTTACGATTTTGGTAAATTTTGATGTTATTCGTAAATGAGTTATGATTTGTTAATATGTGGGTGACATGTTGATTTATGGCATTGACTAAATCAAATTGATGAAACCAAGATATTCTTATCATCTAGTTTTGAGATGAAATATTTTGAGAAAGTTGAGAGACTTCTTGGTATATGTATGTCGTGACTAGCACTAGGCTGGATATTGCCTTTGGTGTTGGAAAACTTAATAAGTATACTAGTAATTCTAGTTCACATTATTAGTAAGCTTTAAATCGATTATTCGAGTATTTTAAAAGAACCATGGATTATGGTTTGATTTATACTGGATTTTCTTCCATATTTGAAGGATATTCAGATGCGAGTTATATTTCGAATATGAAAGACCAATCTTCCACAAGTGGAGGGTACTTCTACTTGGGGGATGTGTTATCTATTGGGCGTCTAAGAAACAAACTAGTATTATTGATTCAACAATGGAATCAGAGTTTGTGGCATTAGCAGCAGCTAGTAAAGAAGCTTATTGACTCAAAACGTTTAATGTATGAAATTTTTAGTAAACAAGCTTATTAGCTAAAAAAATTAATGTATGAAATTTTGTTGTGACCCAAACCGATATCACCTATATATATCAGATTTGATAGTGAAGTTCCCTTGGCCAATGTCGATACACAAGTTTACAAAGGCAGGTCTAGACACTTAGTTGTTAAACACAATATGATTCGTGAGTGTATGACACATGATGTTATTTCAGTAGAGTTTGTGACAACTCAATATAATTTAGTTGATCATTTAACGAAAGGGTTGAATAGAGATCTTGTGCATAAATCAGCTATTGGGATGAAATTAAAGTCCATATGAAACCTCTCATGTTGAGATGCCCAATTCCCATCTAATATGACATTAGGTGCTGAATTCAATGTGGAAAGCTTAACATCTAGATATTGGAACACATTAGTAGTATTATCCCAAAGTATGTGTTCAGAACTGTAAGTTGTGAAGGTTGAAGATTATCTTCTTAATAGCTCTTTTGAAAAATTGCATATGCAGGTGCAAGATGAAAATAACTACCTATTTGAGCATGAAGTTTAACCGCTTCAAGAAGCTAGGACTTGGATTTAATATGCTTAAAAAAGATAAGGACACAAGGTTAGTAAAATATAGTGTCAAGTAAGAACATTTGAGAATGTAAATTTATGTGTATATTATCTTCGAGTATTCATTATGGATAATAAAGTTTCAATCATTAGTGATAGATTGATATTCGAATATTTGAAATGTGTAATATACTAATATGAAATTCAATCGTCACAATATTTAATTTATGCATAAATTTGTTATTTGTTGTGATTTTGTTTTAGTTAATCATGAATTACACTAAAATGAAGGAAGATTGTTGGATATTTTAGTGTAATTGGATCGACTAGTCGACCAATGTAGTCGTAATATATTATCGAACAAGTCAGAGAGTGTGAAGTACACGTTTGTTAGAATATATTATGATTAGTGGGTCCAATGGGGCAGAGTAAATTTATTTCAATAATAAGGCTATTATGAAAATTCATAGAAATTTGAATTTTGAAAATTAATTCGAATTTGAATTTGATTTTAGTCAGTTTTATCGTTTGAAATTTTAACCGTTTTTGGACATCAAACTGTTTTACAGTTGGAGTATTTTGGTTGAATAAATTAGTATGGTTCTGTGAAAAAATGCGATAACAACAAAAATATTCGTTCTCATTGTTCAAAAGAAAAGGTCTGATTTTATCCGGTTGAAAATTTTGAAGAACCACCAAAATAATTTCGATCTGAAATTGTTAAAACAAGACTTTCAGAGTTTATCAGAAAATTTCTAAACAAAATTCCCAACAGATGATGTTTATCTGAGGTTCTGAAACTCAAATTTTCTATTGTATAAACCTATATGGGTTCCGCACAAATAGATATGATGCACATTTTGTAATATTTTTGCTTTGTGTTTCGCTATATAATATACTATTGTTTAATTAGATGTATGTTTAACAAATAAAGTTGATACATATTTCACAAGTTATATTTCTAATATATTTTGCAAGATAATGAAAATAATTATAATTATATATTTTTATAGGGACATAATGTACTATATTTTTGGAATTAAAAAACTATAAATTTTAATTCTTATATACAAAAGACTTGTATTTTTCAAACTGTTAACATGCAAATGTTCTACGTAGCATCTCAGTTGTTGTCTTTGTTAAAAACAAAGAGAGAAGTAGCTGCAGGAAGCGGCTAGGGTTTTGTGTTTATTAGAAAATGTTCCTTTTTGTATTATTGATGCATTAGAGATGTAATTCAAGAATTGACCAATAGTAAGGCTCTCAATATATAGAGAACTTAGAGGCCTATACAAGGAAACTTAATACACTGAATATTCTAACACTCCCCCTCAAGTTGTGTAGTGGGATCACCAATACCCAACTTAGATAAAACTAATTCGAATGTTCTTGCACCAACCGCTTTTGTCAGGATGTCTGCCAGTTGGTCTTCGGATCTAACAAACTGAAGTTCGACTGTCCCATCTTCAATCTTTTCTTTTATGAAGTGCCTATCTATTTCAACGTACTTTGTTCTATCGTGTTGTACCGGGTTCTCTGAAATCTTAATCGCAGCTTTATTATCGCACATTAACTGAGTTGGACACTTTAGAGGGGATCTGATCTCTTTCATTATCTTCTTTAACCAAAGTATCTCAGTAATCCCCTTAACGATTCCTCTAGATTCTGATTCAACACTTGACAGTGATACTACTTTATATTTCTTACTCCTCCAAGTCATCAAGTTACCTCCAAGAAGAGTAAAGTAGCCAACAGTTGATCGTTTGTCGTTAGGATTCCCTCCCCAATCAGCATCTGTGAATAATTCAACATAAAAGTGTCCATTTTTCTTAAAAATTATGCATCTTCCTGGTGTAGCTTTGAGATATCGAATAATCCTCATTACTGCCTCCATATGGTGTTCATGAGGATGATGCATACTCCCACCGCGTATGCAATTTCGGGTCAAGTGTGAGCCAGGTAAATCAATTTTCCCACCAACATTTGGTACCTTTCTTTATTCGTTGGTCTGGCCCCTTCAATTATCTTTAGTTTGTGATTCACAACCATATGAGTGTCATTTGGTTTGCAATCCACCATGCCAACTTCAGCTAATAAATCCAATATATATTTCCGTTAGGAGATATAAATCCCTCCTCTTGACCTAAGAGCCTCAATTCCTAGGAAATACTTCAATCCCCCAAGGTCTTTCATTTCGAACTCCTTGAAGAGGTTTTTCTTAAGAAAGCTCATTTCTTCTTCGTCATTCCTCGTTATAATCATATCGTCGACATATATTATAAGACAAGTTACTAATTCTCCTCTCTTTTTGTAAAACAAGGTATGATCCCAATTACTCTGTTTGTAGCTATACTGCTTCATTGCCATTGTAAATCTCCCAAACCAAGCACAAGGAGACTGTTTGAGCCCATATAATACCTTTTTTAGTTTGCTTACCTCATTTTATTGAAAACCATCAGAGAACCCTGGTGGGGGTTCCATATATACCTCTTCTTCCAAGTCTCTATGTAAGAAAGAATTCTTTACATCAAATTGATGAAGAGGTTAATCTTTATTCGCGGCTATTGAAAGTAAAACTCTGATAGTGTCAATCTTTGCAACCGGAGAGAACGTTTCAGAGTAGTCTATACCATATGTTTGTGTATATCCTTTGGCAACCAGTCTTGCCTTGTGTCGCTCAATGGTGCCATCGGATTTATATTTTATATTAAACACCCATCTACACCCGACTGCTTTCTTCCCTTGTGGTAACACACAATTCTCCCATGTACCATTCCTTTTTAGAGCTTCCATTTCGGTATTCATTGCCTCATGCCATTCAGTCATCTTCTTAGCTTCTTGAGCTGTTTTACGGATTTGTTCAGAGAGAATAGTAGCTGAAAACACCTTTGCAATCTTCGTCATTCCTTTCCTGTCCGTTTTACCGGATATGTAGAAGCACGAGGAACGTGTTCCGCTGAATACCGGCCAGGAGGAACCCCTCTATTTTTTCATGGGGGAAGAACCGGAGTTTTAGTTTCAACAAATGAACTTCCTGAAATGTCATGGTCAATAGCATTTTGTGTATTATGACATTGTAAATTGTTTACCTCTTGATGGATATTTTCTTCGGCTGATTCCCTGGTAGTATCCATTGCATTTATTTCTTGTTGGACATTATCTTCGGGAGAATCATTGGTGGTAAGAACTGCCTCGTCAGTCTCCTTTATGTTGGAAGAGGAGTGTTCGGTGGCGCCATCTACCGACTCTATCAGCACATCCTCAAAGTAACTTTCATATAGCAACCAATCGAGTGATTCACTTACTTTCTCCCCCTAAGCACGAGATTGGTGGTAAAAATAATAATCAGATTCTAAGAAGTCACAGTCCATGGTGACATGGATTTGACGAGTAACCGGATTGTAACACCGATATCCCATTTGATGAACACCGTATCCAACGAATACACACTTTTCAACACAAGGATTAAGTTTGTTTCGACTAGTTTTATGGATATGAACAAACACCGAACAACCAAAGACACGAGGTGGTAAGGTCATAACAGATGGAATTGTAACTTGGGTGGCAAGCACTTATAATGGAGTTTTATTTCCTACACATCGGGTTGGTAGACGATTTGCAAGATGCGCAGCTGTAGCAAGAGCTTCTAGCCAAAGAGAATGAGGAACTCTAGATTCAATCATAATAGCACGAGTTTTTTCAAGTAAAGTACGATTTTTTCGTTCTGAAGTACCGTTTTGTTGAGGTGTATTTGGACAAGTGGTTTGATGGATAAGACCATTTGTTTTGAAAAAATTATGCATTGTTTGGTTGACAAACTCTGTTCCATTATCAGAACGGAGAATCTGTATTTTTTTTCAAATTAAGTCAAAATCATTTTGTAAAAACAAACAAATATTTCTGGTACTTCCGATTTATGTTTCATGAAGTATATCCAAGTCATTCTTGAGAATCATCCACAAATAAAACAAAGTATTTGATTTGATTGTTAGTGGAATTTGGTGCTGGACCCCAAACATCAGAATGGATTAGCGAAAAAGCATAATCAACTTTAGTATTACTTTGATTAAATGAGACCCTATGATTTTTTGCAAGAATACAGGTTTCACATTTCTCATGAATGAAATTATTCAAAAAAAGACTAGGAAACAAACTCTTAAGATAGCTAAAAGAAGGATGATCAAGTCGTCGGTGCCAAAACCAAAGTTGCCTTTCGGTTGTTCCGTGAGAAAGCATGGCATTTCCCTTGTGAACTACCTCATCAACATAATAGAGACCTCTTTGTTCAGTACCACGCCCAATGATCTCCTTCGTACGAATGTCCTGTAAAATGCAAAAAAAATGGATACATAAGAACCACACAATTGAGTTGTTTTGTCACTTGACTAACAGATAATAACTTTAAGGATAGTGAAGGAATGTAGAGGCAGTTTTTAATTTCCATTTTTTTCCGAAAAAATAATTGAACCTCCCCCTTTGACTTCATAAATTTCTCCACTAACAATCTTAATATGGGACTTCTTTGGAGATGACATGTCACCAAAGTCTTTAGGATCATAAGACATGGTGTCTGTAGCCCTGCAATCAAAGATCCAATTCATTGATTTCTCAAACACTTTACCTCCAAGTTTTTCATAGGAGTTCACTGCCATTCCTCCAAAACCAGTACCACTTCCTTGCTCATTTTTAGTCGGATCTTCCCCGCCACTTGTAGACGAAGCCCGTTTGACATTAGATATGAAACACTAGTTATTTTTCTCCTTATGACCGTCCTCCCACCATTCTGGATAGCCAACCAGCTGGAAACATGTCTCTTTAGTGTGTTTCTTCATCCCACAATGAGTGCAATACAACTTGGATTTATCTTCTTTCTCTTGGGATCAGAATTTAAACCTCTGCGCAGAATCTTTAGCAGCCAAACCCATTCCAATTTCAATCGAGTCACTATCAGAAGAACTTGATTTTAGTATATTAAGCCTGGCCATTTCCCTTCGTATTGTAGCATATGCTGTTTCCACGAAAGGAAGAGGATCCTTTTTCAGGATATCTCTCTTAACTGGTTCCAGCTTGTCATTAATCGCCATTAGCAATTGATAGAGTCTTTTTTCTTGAGTCTTCTTACTATAGATCTGAATGCCTTCTGGGTCTTTCATAGGGTTCGGATCTCGCCTATCTATAGACATCCAGATGTTCTGCAGTTTGTTCCACAAATCTTCTAGTGTATCAGACCCTTGCCTTAATGAATTAGCCCTCTTATGAAGGTCAAATACCTGTAACGAATCTGTACCAGAACTGTATGTGGTGGCTAACCCATCCCAGATGGCTTTTGCAGTGGGATATTGCGAGACCAAGCTGGATTCGAGATTCTGGATAATCCATGTAAAAACACATTGATCATCTTGTTCCCACCTTGTATATGTTTTGTCAGTTTTGGATGGAGGTGTCGGCTCCCTGTAATGTGAGAACCTCTCCCCCTTCCCCCAATTGTTTTCTTCATCAGGTTTGCCCGTAGGGCATAGTTGTCACCACCGAGTTTAATCCCTAGGGATAAATTCTCGGGGTTAGTTGTTTGTTGTTGTGTTCCGAGACCATTTCTCAGAATGGCAGCAATCTGCATTGTTAATTCATCGGGGATTTGACTGACCACGACTTCATTGCCAGCCATCTTTGTTGAGGATGTTCATAATTCCCAGAATCACACGTGCTCTGATACCATGTTAACATGCACATGTTCTACGTAGCATCGCAGTTGTTGTCTTTGTTAAAAACAAAGAGAGAAGTAGCCGTAGGAAGCGGCTAGGATTTTGTGTTTATTAGAAAATGTTCCTTTTTGTTTTATTGATGCATTAGAGATGTAATTCAAGAATTGACCAATAATAAGGATCGCAATATATAGAGAACTTAGAGGCCTATACAAGGAAACTTAATACACTAAATATTCTAACACAAACAATGATTATTATCCTTGATTCAATTAGAAATAAAAATGTTTGATTTGATGGTAAAAAAATGTTTTTATGAAACACTACAAATTGACTATCAAAATAATCAAGGCGTATGACCATAAAAAATAAACTTCAGGTTGAGGTAAACATTAAATCTTTCATCAAAATATGTAAAAACAATATTTGGAATAAAGTATGGTTAAGAGATAATATCATTTAAATATTTAAACTGAAAAGAAGACAAGAACTCACGAATAATTCAAACATATTTTCTTGAAAGTTGAAACGTTGAAACGTTTAAACAATCAGAACAAAATCTCACTCTTCAAATAACAAATAAAATTAAAGGTATGAAATCTCATCCATTCCCCTTTATGTTTTTTCACAATATTTTTTTTCACCATTAAAAAATAAGTTGTGTTTTACAAGTTTTGAATTTTACAATTAAAAGATAACTTGTGTTTCATTCATTTAAAATTATACAAATTGATCGTTTCGCAAGTTTTAAAATTTACAATTCAGAAAACCGTGTTTTCTAAGTTGGTATTTCGCTATTTTTTATTAAATATTGTGTTTTGCTAATGTTTGTTTAAGTTGGAAAATTTAATTAAACTTATATTCCAAATTACAAATATATAAGTTATTGATGCTTATATTTAATGTGTATTTCCAAAATATCAATATAAAATAAACATTACTCAACACAATAGAACATTAGCATCATTTTTCAAATCAATAACCATTTATGGACATGCATCGGCAATCATTATTAATTCAAGGAACAATTTTAAATTTTATTTTGAAACCATAATTTCTACGAAGATAAAATGTTGAGGATAAAATGTTGAAGATATAAAAAAAGATTGTGATATAACTTTTCATTATTTCAATTTGCACCAAAGTACAAAGAAATAGAATCATTGTTTAAACAATAATGATGATGCAGATTAACAATGATATATTATAGAACTTTAATGCAATTCTGTCGAATCTAGAATACACAATAGGTAAAACAAAAAAGACAACACAAACTATGATAAATTTTATATTTTCAAACATTCTATTTTGGATATTAAATTTTGTAAAATATTTTCACCATATATTTAAAAAAATAATATTTTATAACTTTTTCCAAATGGTATTTTGCAACTAGGATTTTGTAAATTATTTCACTCAATAGTACTTTGAAAAATATTTAACCTTATATTTCGCAAATAACATTTTGGGATAAAATTTATAAATTACTTCACCTTATATTTCGCAAAGTTTTTAAAACATTGTTTCACAACTTATTGTAATAATGAGTTTATCTCTCTAATTTAGAGAGAGAAGCTCCCACCAAACCCTAAACATTTCGCATCATTTGTTTGTGTCGCCTCTCTTTCCTTTCTCTTCATTGCTAAGTAAAGTTTTAGTTTCCTCTTATTTGCTTTGTGATTTTTCTGTGTATACTCTGATTTGCTTCTTATACAAATGAAGTTTATTTTTAAGTAAATTACACTTGCTTCAAGTTTCTTGCTAGATGATTTTGCTTCTATTTTTGGTTTTTTAAGAACTGCATTTTTGAATATTAGTGCTCTTTATGTGTTTCTTATCCCTCATGTATGTCAGATGGTGAGTTTTTCTCCCTAAATCTTTTATTTGTTTTCGATCTACCTATTTTTATGTTTTATAACCTCTATATTTTTTAACATTTTGGTTTGCACGACGGTTTTGGAAGCTCTGTCATGGCTCGTAGTCCACTGAGCAAGATGCTCATATCTCTTTCTGTTGGTTTACTAATGATGAGGAAGAATAAAAGACAAGGGCCAAAATGCATAGAAATAAATGTATAAGGGCCAAAATGCATAGAAATAAATGTATAAGGGCCAAAATACATAGAAATAAATGTATAAGGGCCAAAATGCAGAGAAATAAATGTATAAGGGCTAAAATGCGTTAATTGTAAAGATATAGTCAATATAGGAAGGAACTTTAGAGCAAGGACCGAAATATGTAATTAGTCCAAATTAAAGCATGTGGGGTCCGCAATTGTACTATAAAAGGACCACACACGCTTCACGAATTTCAAGATGAATAGTACGACTTTCTCTCTCTACTACTTTAGCACTTTCTCTCTCTAGATTTGACTCTTAAGTATTCCTCTATCACCAAATCCCCTATCAACAAATCCTCACCTAACAAAATCTCCCCCGGACCATCTTTTAACTCTTCAGTGGCGCCGTCTGTGGGAAACGAGAATCGTTCCGACGATCATCACTCCCTAGAAATAATTCCTGTTCCGAGGAGAACCATGGAAGGTCGGGGGGACGATCTAGTTGATCCCTGCGAGGAAAACATGGAGGGGGATGACTTTCGAAATGACTTGGAGTCCGAAGGAGAAGGAGGTCGGCGAGTTGAAGATGTTTTTGATGACTCCGCTCTTTTGGCTCAGAGGAATGAACTGTTGCTGGAAATTGAAAAGTTGAAGGCGGAGAAAGAAGCCGCCCAAAGAAACATCCGATCTGAGATAAGGAGAGAGCCCGTCGAGCAAAGGGAGGAACGGGACGTTGAAACTCGTCCCAAGAAAAGGGATGACAGGTCTCGGAGGCGTGAGCGACGGTCTCCAAGGAGGAAAGACAAGTACCGTTCGGACTCAGCTTCTTCGAGCGGCTATTCGCGGTATAGCACTTCTGAATCATCTCCTCGAAGATACCACAGAAAGAAAAAGCGTGGTCGAAGGCAAAATGGAGCCCGGAGGGGAAGGAGTTTGGAGAGGAAATCCTCGCGGGAGAGGAGTCGCCACGACCGAGTAGATGATCGCTCTCATGAGCAGGTGAAGTGCCCAGGGAAGGATAATCTGAGGTCCAATGTTTATCGGAATGGCTGCAACAATACACTTTGCCCTCCGAGGAGGGCTTGTACTTCTCAAACAATGATAATCTGAGGTCCAATGTTTATCGAACAGGGCACAATTGGAGAGCCTCTCCTCTGTCTTCGGAGATCTTAGTAGGGAATCTCCCGAAGCATTTTGACATTTCGAAGCTTGAAAAATTCGACGGGACTCAAGATCCGGATAATCATATCGAGCAATTTAAGAATTTCATGATAAACTTTGACGACGATGATAAACTCCTGTGCAGAGCATTCTCTCAAACTTTTAAGGGAGTGGCGTCTAAGTGGTACAACAGGCTACCTCAGGGGTCCATTAAGAACTTTGACATGTTCTGGAACATTTTCAGACAGCACTTCGTGGGAAGCAAGAAGTTTTGGGCCAACAGGGACACCATAATATACTGTCGACAAAAAGTGGGGGAGAGCCTCAAAAACTACACCAATCGTTTTGTCAAAACCAAGACAGATATGGAATACTGTAGGGATTCGGTGGCGCTTGCAGCGTTCAGAATGGGATTGCTCCCCGGGTTGTTGAAAGACACGGTGGCAGAAAGCCAAGCGATGACTTTTGGAGCATTGCTGGATCAAGTCGAGAAGAGAATCTTGGTGGAAGAAACCCAAGCCTCAGAGAAAGGATCCGGAGAACAATTGGACCACAATCAGCTTCAACGGATTGAACCAAGCACTCAGGGCCCTTGATTGACCGTTCAGGCTAAAAGCACGGGTCAGTATCCTCCAAGGCAAAAATCAAATCAGCAGTATTATGGCAATCAATCAAACCACAATCAAGGGGGAAGATACATGTCAAACAAATGGACTCGGCCCGACTACTATGCGGAGTTGACGGAAAATGTCGCTGCAATATTTGATAAAGCTAAAACTTCGGTCACGTTTAGGAAACCCTTTCCTATACAAACACCGAGGGAGAACAGAAGCGTTAATAAATATTGCAAGTATCACGAGGACGTGGGCCACGACACCAAAGATTGTATAGCCCTGAAGAAGGAGGTACAGGCTCTCATCGAAAATGGAATGCTATTGGAGTATGTCAAAAAGCACTCCCAGAAGAATGCCGCGGTAAAAGCTGTCTCAAAGAATACTGACACAACCATGGTAATTTCCGAAGGGGTTGACGATTTTGACATCGAGCAAGAATATTTGGACCCAAAAGCTGGGAGGAACAATGTGAACTTGGTCGAAGAAGAAATCCCAAGGGGGAAAGTGGATAGTCTGTGTGCATTTTTTGAGTCCTTAGCAATCTTTGGCAGAGACACCATCGCAGGGAATTCGAACAGCTCGCGCAAGAGGCACATGGTGAATTTGACCACCCAGATCGAAGCTGGAGTCTCCGCACAGATGCATCGATCGCCTTCCCCTATTATTTGTTTTGATGATGATGATATGCGTAATGTTGCAGGCCCTCATGAGGACGCTGTAGTGATCGCGGCGGGCATTGCCGGGGATCAGATTCAGAAAATACTTATTGACATAGGAAGCTCTGCGAACATTTTGTTTATGAGTACTTATCGCCGCATTTCTGACCCACCAGTCATCCGAAGATCTGACAGAACGATAGTAGGTTTTACTGGTGCTACAGCGGTTGTTGTGGGAGAATTTCAATGTATGGTGGAATTGGGTCGTGGACCATTCAAAAAAGAGGTGGAGGTACTTTTCATTGTGGTTGACGCTCCCACCTCATATAATGCTATCCTGGGTCGCTCTTGGTTATCACGGATGCATGGCGTCATCTCCACGGTGCACCAATGTCTAAAGTACGTGATCGGGAACAATATAGGCACGGTCAGAAGTAGCCAGAAGATGGCACGAGAATGCTACCAAATCGCCTTGTCTTCTAAGGGAGTTCGAGGGGGACCCTCTGACTCAGCATAGCAATTAAAGGGGCCACCCTCCGAGGTCATTCCCTGTGATGATCCGAGGGAGGCCCCCGGATTTCAGGTCCCGGAGGAGGACTCTACGACACACGAGTTCATGGCTGGGAAAATTCTGAAGATAGGGGATGTCACGGGGGTGCCGACGGAGATTATATGTCACCAGCTCGCCTTGCGGTCGGATGTCCGACCAATAGTTCAAAAAAGGAGGCCTGTCTCCCCGGAAAAGGCTTCAGCGATCTTGTTGGAGGTCGAACGGCTTTTAAGTATTGGTCATATTCGCGAATCGCATTATCCCCTATGGGCATCGAATCCGGTGTTGGTAAGGAAGAAGAATGGCAAGTGGAGAATGTGTATCGACTTCACAGATTTAAACCGTGCTTGTCCTAAGGATCCTTTTCCTGTCCCGCGCATTGATCAGTTAGTAGACTCGACCTCCGGAAATCGGTTGCTATCTTTCATGGATGCTTACTCGGGATACAATCAAATCTGATTGGCTGTTAACGATGAGGAGAGTACTTCTTTTATTACCGGGCGAGGTCTATACTGTTACAAGGTCATGCCATTCGGGTTAAAAAACGCGGGGGCAACTTATCAGCGACTGGTTAATAAGACCTTCGAGGAGCAGATTGGGAGGAATATGGAAGCGTATATCGACGACATGTTGGTAAAAAGTGAGAAAGACGACGACCATTTTGCTGACCTCACAGAGACATTCCACAACTTGCGTAGGGTTAACCTAAAACTCAATCCAGAAAAATGTATTTTTGGAGTACGGTCGGGTAAGTTTCTTGGCTACATGATCAGTGAGAAAGGTATTGAGGCGGACCCGGAGCAATTAAGAGCGTTGATCACTATGAGCCCTCCTCGAAACATTAAAGAGGTACAAATCCTGACAGGGCGATTGGCTGCCCTCAATCGATTCATTTCCCGCTCGTCGGACAAATGTGCCCCGTTCTTTAAAGTTTTGCGGAATGCGAAGCAATTCTGTTGGACCGAAGAATGTTCGACGGCGTTTCGTCAAATTCAGGAGTATCTAACCTCTCCGGAAGTTTTATCTAAACCATTGGTGGGGGAGACGTTGATTGTTTATATAGCGGTATCCGTGTGTGCGGTCAGTTCCGTGCTCCTCCGAGAAGCTGACGCTCTCCTAAGGCCAATTTATTATGTCAGCAAGAGTTTGCTGGATGCCGAAAAGCGGTATCTTACTTTGGAGAAGGTGGCTTTGGCGTTGGTGACAGCAGCGCGAAAAATGAGACCTTATTTTCAAGCACATCCAATTGTGGTCCGAACGACGTTTCCCCTGAAAAGTCTATTACAGCGACCAGACGTCTCTGGCAGAATGACTAAATGGTCCGTTGAGTTGGGAGACTTTGACATAACATTTGAGCCTCGCACAGCAATAAAAGCACAGGTTTTAGCGGATTTTCTGGTTGAATTTCACTCTGACAGGGACGAACAAGAGGTATCTGATATAGTTGCTGAGGAAGAATGGGTAGTACGAACGGATGGGGGGTCGAACATCTCAGGCTGCGGGGCAGGTGTTCAGTTAATATCCCCGCAAGGGGTCGCCATGTTCCAAGCCATCCGTTTCGGTTTCAAAGCTACTAATAATGAGGCTGAATACGAGGCAGCTTTAGCCGGCCTGCGATTAGCTCGGATATGCGGGGCTCGACGGATAAAATTGGTCAGTGATTCTCAGTTGGTAATAAATCAGGTTTTAGGGGAGTCCGAGGCAAGGAAGGAAACATTGGTACAATACTTGAAACTGATGAAAGATTTGGCGTCGGGATTCGAAGGTGTCAAGTTCGAGCATGTCCGACGGGAAATGAATGCCATCCCGGATTCTCTTGCTTCTGCTTCACGGACCGAAGGTTATCCTTGGGTTTTGACCCAGACATGCCCGTCGATCCCTATCACTAAGGACCATGTGATGAATGTCTCAGAGGAAAATCATGCGATTACCCCTGATTGGAGAACAGTCATCGTTGATTTTTTGGCTCATGACATTTTGCCCGCCGACAAATATGAGGCCAGAAAAGTAAGATTCAAGTCTTACGGTTACATTTTGTTGGACGGGTCGTTGTATAAGAAATCTCTGAGTCGGCCATTACTGAGGTGCTTGAATGGACCCGAGTCACAAATTATCCTCTCCGAGTTACACGACGGCGAAGGATCCGCTCATTGTGGATATAAAGCTTTGATTCGACGGATATTCTTGGCAGGTTATTACTGGCCAACTATTTCGGCCGATGCAAAAGATTTGGTCAAGCGTTGTGACACGTGCCAACGGTACGCTAATATAATCCACAAGCCAGGAGCACTGATGGAAAGCATCCCAGAGGCGGTTCCTTTTGACAGATGGGGCATTGACTTGGTTGGACCTCTACCTATGGCCTCTGGGGGCAGACAGACGATAATTGTAGCCGTTGATTACTTTTCTAAGTGGGTAGAGGCTGAGCCACTTGCAGGCACGAAAGCCAAGGATGTGATCAAATTTATTTTGTCTAATATTTGTTGTCGTTTTGGTATGCCATTGCAGATTACAACGGACAATGGTCCACAATTCGATAACAAAGAATTTCACAATTTTTGTGTGTCAAGGGGTATACGACAATATTTCTCGGCGCCATTTCATCCTCAGGCAAATGGCCAGGTGGAAGTAACCAATCGCACCATCCTCGACGGGCTGAGGAAGAACTTAGAAGGTAAGGCGGGGAAATGGCCCGACTATTTACAGGAAGTGCTATGGGCATATCGAACGACCCCACGAACAGCCACCGCTGTGTCCCCTTTTGCCTTAGTTTATGGAATGGATGCCGTGGTTCCTTCGGAGATCCTCTTCCCTTCACATCGAATAGCGGCTTATGACGCAGACACGAATGACGAGCATAAAACATTGGCTTTGGACTTGGTGGAGGAAAAGAGACAGCGGGCGCAACTGACTTCCCTTCATTATCAAACTCTTATGAGGAGTCGATACGCATCCAAAGTCAACCATAGGGACTTTCAGGTGGGAGACAAGGTCCTACGGAAAATTTTCTTGCACACTAAGGACAAGAGTCTGGGGAAGCTGGGCCCTAATTGGGAAGGCCCCTATGAGGTCACCGACAAGATTAAACCGGGCACATATCGGCTAAAAGATAAAGATGGACGATATCTCCGCTTACCTTGGAATATTGAGCATTTAAAGTTGTACCTCGATTAGCAGAGCTCAGAGAGAATATTGTATTTCCTTGTATTTTCTTTGTATACCTCGAGAAAACTTTTGGTGAGGACACACTCTTTCCTACCCTGCTAGGCACAGGAAGGTTTTAATGAGGTGTTTCGGTGATCCCGTTAATACAACGTTTCTTTGCCTTTAACTATTTTTTGAGTCACATTAACACGTGCCTCGAAGTGTTGTCCCTTACACTATTTTTTGAGTCACATTAACACGTGCCTCGAAGTGTTGTCCCTCACGCTATTTTTTGAGTCACATTAACATGTGCCTCGAAGTGTTGTCCCTCACGCTATTTTTTGAGTCACATTAACATGTGCCTCGAAGTGTTGTCCCTCACACTATTTTTTGAGTCACATTAACATGTGCCTCGAATTGTTGTCTTTCGACCTATTTTTTGAACCACATTCACATTAAGATGTGCCACGATGATTTGGGACCTTCAAACTATTCTTCGGGTCACATGACGATGTGCCACGATGATTTCGGACTTTCAAACTATTCTTAGGGTCACATTAAGTTGAGCCATGATAATTTGGGAATTTCGAATAATTTTTTAGATCATTATGAGGTGTGCCTCGAAGCCACCCCCAGTAATGCATCGAGAACGTTTTTTCCTTATAATTATTTTCTATTTTTCTTTTTTCTCGAAGACCCTACATATTGTCCGAAGGACGCGTAAGTTAGAATTCGAAGGCCTAATTCATATATTCAAGTAATTATTGTTCGAAGGACTAAATTCGAAGGCCACATAAGCTGGAGTTCGAAGGTCTAGTTGCAAATATTAAACTTGGTAAATCTGCCTAAGTAATAATTTTTCGAAGACCAAGTGGGTTGCAATTCGAAGGCCTTCTTGTATAATTGTTCGACGGCCTTAGTGCAAGTATAAAACCTGTTGAATCTTTCTAAGTATAAATTTGTCGAAGGCCAAGTAAGTTGGCATTCGAAGGCCTAATGATAAATATGACACCTGCTAAATCTATCTAAGTTAAATTCTGTCGAAGGCCGTACGAATTTTTGAATTTATCCAAGTGTTCATTTTTCGAAGGGCTAGTGCAATAATAAGTTCGAAGAACAATACATTGAAGAGTTAAAATTTCAAGTACTTGTTGAAACAGCACAAACAGCTTCCAACCATTACAAAAAAAACATAGGCCTTTTAGGCCATACAAAAAACTACCTACGACCCTTTCGCTTAGTCGGCGTTCTTTGAATTATCACTCCCTTCATTTTCTGAGTCATCACTCTCACTAACAACTATTTGGGGTGGACGAAGTTCTGGGGGGACAAGCTTCCAGAAGGGACCCAGTTCATAGTCAGGGTGATCGGTGTATATTTGGGTCAATAAGCCAGCTCGAGTGGCAGCATCTCGAGCTTGTAAAGTCTTCGAACATGTGGCAGCATAAGCATCTGCACCTTTTTCCCTTGCCTCTTCGATCTCGGCTGGGAAACTTCTAATCTTTCTTTTCAAATCGTCGCGCTCTTCAACTACCTTTTTAAAACCCTCACTGCATTGCTCGAATGCATCGCACGCCTTGCGATGCCCTGACTTGTACTCAGAGATCAACAGCTCTTGGGTGTCGGTCTTTTTCTTGTATAAGTCCCTCTCTTCCTGGCAACAATGTTCTATTACTGTTATATAATGCTCAGCAGCAGAAAGACGTTCATACAAGGCATCAGCTTGGCCTTCGACAACTGCATGCTCCTTCTTGGCTTCTTCGAGCTTAGCGGCAGCAACTGATGCTTTAAACTTATAGTGATTCTTGCGCTTCTCGAGATGGCGCATCTTCTTTCCTCGATTAACCGATGTATGCAGCAGCCTTCGCAGACTCATTGAAAACTCATCATCTAAGGGGACCTCGAAGGAGCTCGACGGAGATCCTAGATCTGCAGAATCGAACTCAGAAAAATTACCACAGGCCACATCGGGGTGAACGAATAATGGGGGGTTTGTTCGAGGGGCAGGAATAGAAGCCACCCTTGGACTGCCTTCGAAGGAGGCTGGTTGAGACGCTTCAGTCAGAGGAGAGTGCAAATATTGGTAGGAGGTTTCCTTGGGTGACAGGCCACCCCTGTTTTCAGCATCAACTACACCATCTTGAACTTCTCTGTCGAAGTTAGTACCTTCATTGTTATCAGGAGTTTCTCCTCCCTCAGATTGTTCTTCGATGGGCTCAAGCAGAATGCCCTTTCCCTTCAAATCCTTTTTCTTGTTGTCTTTCTTTGGTGGAAGGATAGTAGCAGCAGGTGAAGGAGTAGAAGTTGTTGAAGCAACAACATTTGATCGAGGGGTTTCATCTGTTCGCCGGGCTTCAGTTGTTCGAGGGTTACTGGAGTTCGAGGCCCCTATATTCTTCGAAGAGCTTGATTTTTGAGTCATAGCGATTGGTTTGGGATTTGTTGGTTGAGGTGGTATAGCTTCATCTTCTGGAGATTCATCCAGGTGACTCTGCGAGCGAGAGCATTTGGGCAGATAGATTATCACATCCTGCTTGCTGCATCGCTCTAGCACTTCTCGTTCAGAAGGTGGAGTCATTAGGCTCCTCATACTTATACGATCCAAAGGATCAAGCCTCCAGAGTCGACTTCTGGCCAAGTTCTCATCGACAAAGCAACGGCGAAAACGATTGTCCCACTGTTCTTTTGCCCACAAGCGAAGGTTAGTGAAAACAGTGGTAGCTCCTTCGACGTAGTCGGTGTAGGGTTTGGATACTCCGTTCATAGCTGAAGCAAATAACAAAGGAGAAGAATGGTTACACAGAATATGCTGTTCGAAGACACATGTGTCTTCGAGGGTGTCAATTTTTTGAGGCAATTATGAGATTCGAAGGAGTAATAAACTTAGAGAAATGTACAGAAAAATTTTAAATTCGAGGGCATATAATGATTCGAGGAGTACTTACATTTCATGGTCCATTTCAAGGAGAGCTTATGTGGATTCGAAGAAGTGGCTTGGGAGCCGGTTTCCCAACATCCAGAGAAGAAAAGGAACTGTTGCCTCCATTTTTTGTCTGCTTCCAAGAGATCCTTTAACACCTTTTGCCCCCGGTTGAATGTCATTGAGTAGAAGGGGAAGTAAGGGTTTCGAGCAAGACCAGCTAGACCAATGATTTGTTCCAGCAAAAACTCTTGGCCTGAAAGCCTTGAGGCCATTATGCAAGCCATTAATGTGAACCACATGTTGGGCCCAACTTGTGAGGGGCAGAGATCTATTTTTTAGAGGTATTCAATAAAGAAGGGGTCTAAGGGATACCTTAGCCCCCAGTTCATGATTTCTGTGTAGACCACCACCTCGTGATCCCTCACAGATAAGGGCGTCTCTCCTTCGGAGGGAAATCTGATATTAATGTAAGAAGGAATGCCCCATCGAGCCCTAAGCATGGTCTCTTCAGCCTCCGAAAAGTACTTGTACTTGATATTGGCAAGGGCCACCATGTGCTTGTTCTCAATGCCTCTAATATTATTGCCGGCAATATTGTCTAACTCCAAGGGCAAAGTCACATCTCCCTTCGATTTTGGCGCAATTCGGCGAGCTTGTTCCTCGGATATTGCCGAAGAGGAAGTACCACCATTTGCAGGGCCTGACAAGGAGGTAATAGGCTTTTTCTGTCCGAGGAACTTGTTGAAAGGTTTCATAACTATGGGGTCTAACGTTTCTTCATGCCTAATCCGCATATCCTCCTCGGTGATAAGTGTTCTTGAAGGTGAGAATTGAGTACCATGGATGGTCATGGATGGTGTGGAGGGCAGACTAGACACTTCCGTTCCTTGTCTTCGAGGAGGGCTTTCGGTACTATGTTGCAAGTCTTGCCTTCGAGGAGGACTTTCCATATTTTGTTCTAGGCTTTGCCTTCGAGGAGGACTTCCAGTATTGTGTTCTAGGTTTTGCCTACGAGGAGGACTTTCGACATTGCGCTCCAAGTTTTGCCTTCGAGGGGGACTAACTGAGTTCCGAAGAGGACTCCTCGAAGTCCTTCGCGGGCTTGAAGATTTTTGGGGGCGATCTTCAACATTAATTGAGACAGTGGGTTCTCGAATGGTTAGGGAAGCCCCCCTGGCCCGTTTTCGCTCGTGAGAATTGTTCCTATCTCTATGGGACTTTTTCCTCTTCGAACCTGATGAGTGCTTGTGAGATTTTTCTTTGCCCATTCCTCTTGACGGGTTTGTTTCGGTGAGTAAGCTTTGACGAGCTACTTCCTGAGGGATAACGGCCGTTGAATTATGCGAAGGGGGCCAGGCACCAAAAAAAGTTGTAGTCAGTGGAGGGGGACGAGGTCTTACGTCCTCACCAGCAGCAACCCTCTCTTCGAATCGTTTACTGATCAGTAACCACTCAGGAATTCGACGGGGTTTGTTCGCCAGTTTATCTCTCTAGAATTAATTGAACAGAAGTTGCATTAATGAAGGAAAATGTTGGTTTTTATAGAATCCTAGTGGGCTTTCGTACAAAAGAGGCCCGGGGACATTTTTCTGTTGTTTGCCTAGGGGTATGATGGTCCATATAGGCAACCTAGCTATAGCAGAAGATGAAGAGTTTCGTGTCAGAGATTATCATGAGAAGTGGAAGGGTTTTCTGACAAAAGAATTGGTACCGTCTCTACGAAATCATGCTGACATCGCTGCTGGTACAATGACATCATCAATCCTAGCAACATTTTTTCGCCTAAGTATCTAATTATCCGACGATGATTAGGCTAAAAAAGTTCCAAGGACTGGGGGGCTACTTGGTATGGCAGAAGTTCGAAGAGGCCTTTTTTAGATGTTACTACTTGGTACGGCAGAAGTTCGAAGAGGACTTTTTTAGATATTAGAGAAGGTTTATAGGCGGGTCGAAGAGATGGATTGTCGAGGGGCCTGGTGGAGCTCCTGTTCGAAGGACTCCTGCAGTTCGAAGGAGTAATGATTTTGGCATGAGGAGAATTTTTCAGTCTTAGCAAAACGATTTTTACTAAGACTGGGGGGCTACTGATGAGGAAGAATAAAAGACAAGGGCCAAAATGCATAGAAATAAATGTATAAGGGCCAAAATGCATAGAAATAAATGTATAAGGGCTAAAATGCGTTAATTGTAAAGATATAGTCAAGATAGGAAGGAACTTTAGAGCAAGGACCGAAATATGTAATTAGTCCAAATTAAAGCGTGTGGGGTCCGCAATTGTACTATAAAAGGACCACACACGCTTCACGAATTTCGAGATGAATAGTACGACTTTCTCTCTCTACTACTTTAACACTTTCTCTCTCTAGATTTGACTCTTAAGTATTCCTCTATCACCAAATCCCCTATCAACAAATCCTCGCCTAACAAAATCTCCCCCGGACCATCTTTTAACTCTTCAACTAAGAAGGTTGTAAGTTCTTAGATCTAAAGTCTGTTGGAGCAGTAGTTAGTTGAAGGTTCTTATTTTTGTTAGTATTATATCTTTAACATTTCTTAAAGGTAATTTTAGGTGGTTGTTTTTGTATTGGAAGAAGATTTATTAATAGCTTTTTTTAGTCACTGTTGAATTGTATCTATTATAATTGTGTATATATTATAATTGGGTGAAATTTTGTAACCTCATTTATCATTTATTTAATACATTTTCAAACAAAAACAAAGTTATCGTAATCAAATTCAACAAAAATTTATTTATATTATGATTTTAATAAACTTTAATTTATATAAATATAAAACTTCTTTACTTTGTCGAAAAAGATTTATAGATCAAAAACTAACGATGAAGATTATAAGTCCAAAAGATATCATACAACAACAAAAAAATTGCTGACTGTGGGATATTCGTATATGAATATGATAAAGATTTTATTGAAACTGGTAAAATGAGGTACTGATATCACGAAACCATTGGTGCATTAAAAAAAGCTGAAATGTTTATATATATCAATGATAGCAATATAGTCATATAATAGTCACTTAATGATGTATTTATAATAAATTTCGTACTAGCATCATAGATTATTTTTTTGTTGCAATTTAATATTTAAAAATACAATTATTTGTTTTGAAAATCATTAATCACTAAAATTATCAAGCCATGGATAACTATATTTTGCAAGTTATCTATCGCCAAATTTCGCACTTTTTTTCTCATACGTTTTGTAAGTATAGAATTTCTCTTATTTCGAAATATTAAATTCATAATGTATTTTCCACATATCTTGTTAGTACAAAATTCTCATATTCCGCAAATTATTTACACATACATTTGTAAAATAAAATATCTTTATTTTACAAATATATATTTTGCAACCTATGTAGTCATAAATTTTGCCAATATGATGTAACCATATTCCAAAAATATAAATTTCTCAACTTGTACTTTTTTTAGTGTTTTTTTAGTTTTGAGGCAACAAGTTCTAGTAGTATATTACACAGTTGTCAATGTATACCACCATTTACATCAAATGGAAATTTTTTAATAACCTTGATTTGCGAGATATGTCTAATTCAGACTTGCAAAATCTAACTAACTTCGACTTGTGAAACCATGACAAAATAAGATTTGTGAAACACACCGACATCTCACAAGAACATAATAGTCAAATAGTGATAATGAAATAAAAGTATTCATATAAGTAGATATATATAAACATTTACTTTGTATTAGGATGTAATATATCCTAAAAATAAGGGTATATTGGAGATTTATATTTGTAACCACTTAAGTTTTGATATATATGTATATATATAGATATGTATAGGTATGACCTAAAAAAATAAGACTCCCTCGTTTATGATTAAAAAACTTTATATACGAATATTAGATCATATACATCATTGGTAGTATTTTGACAATCATTTCTCCTCATCAAATAAGGACTTTCGTGGGAGATATTTTTTTGTTTCCCATATCAATTCAATTGTGTTGATCTTATATTATTGGATAAACATAAAAAGTGATGATGTCTAAAATGATTGTGTTATAATAACTTTATTCTTAAAACCGAGTTTATTAGTTTAGAAATAGGCTCTCGTAACGAGCTTGTTTAAAATTTTTACAAATAACAAAAGGATATGATGAGATGAACAAAAAATATTTTAATTTTTTACTTCTTTATGAAGGAACGGTCTAGTTTCGTTCTCCAATTTTCACCTCAAATGATTTTTAGCTTCTTTAGTTGATCGAGGATATGACCATAAGTTAATCGAGAATATGACCGTAAACCGAATAAAAACGAAACTATAACCAAATGACAAAAATGAAAACTATCCCAGTTAAAGCCGATACAGTACGTAACTCCAAAAAATTATATGCTACAAAATGACCATACATGTTAAATAATAAATATTATTTCATCGATTATGTAACTCTAAATCCTAAAAAAACTATCCTTACACTATCAGGCTTACTCTACCATCTTTATTTAGTATAACTATTAAAAAATTATAAAAAAAATACTAACAAAAATATTATAAACACACGTGATAAAAGATTGATACAATTATATTCTATATTAAAATAATACATATAGCCATAGTAATTTAAAAATTTGATATAATAATATAACATACAAAAATATTTACATTTTGTTAATAAAAAATAATTAAAACATAACACAAAATATACAAATTAATATAATATTTTTTTAAAGATAATTGGTTAAAAATAAATTATATGGTGCGTTACTCTTTAAGATTCAACCACAAATTTAATTTTAAAGCAATTATTTTCTATTTGTTATATCAATTTTTAAAATTGTTTCATTTTCTTTTTAGTTTCATTAGTTTATTCAAAAATTTAAAATTTCATAACTTTCATTGGTTTGCTTTTTAAAACAAATAAAATAAAGATTTACTGGTTTGTCTTTTGAAACAAATAAATTTAGATTAATTAACAATATTTTATCTGCAATTTACACGTGATTTAGCCATTATTTTGCACTTTACAAAACTTGAATCCCAAATTGCAGTCACATTTATATCTAATAGCTGTTCACATTTATGTGTCAATTCATTTAGTTATTCAAAACATGTATTTTGCGTTTCTATCCCTCAGTCCATAATTTTTCTTTTTGCAATTGTCACTAATAAAAGCTCCATAAAAAACTAAAAACTATTTTTTATTTTATTTTTTTAATCTAATTTGGATGAATGATAAATCAATTTTTTTAATGTGAAACATATGAGTTTTATGATATCATTAACAATGAAAAAAAAAACATGTAGAAAATAGTAGTTTGTTTTTAAAAAGAAAAAAAAAGGATTAATTTACCTCTTGATTCAAAAATAATTCTTAAAAACCGAAAAATTAAAAAATATAAACATGCAGAAAAAATGATCAATTTGCTTTTTGATTTGAAAATAATTGTAACAAACTGAAAAAAAAACCGAAACCTTTCGATAAATTAAATTATTCTTATATGGTCAATAAATATATTGACAGTACTAAAAAAAGTCAAATATTAAATAATAACAATAGTTCAAAAAATTAATTCGATGCTGCTATTAAATTATATTTGGAATAATAAATAGAAAATAAATTTAGATTTAGTATTATATGTTTTTAAATAATAATAATAATATTATTTTAAAATATAAGTAATTATAAATCCTAAAATATCTGGAAGGACGGCGTAATCCCAGAATTATAGAAAAATATAAGGAAAATTTTGAAACTAAAAATATAAAATATCTTTATGAATCATCCTATTCCTATATATAACCTTAAACCCCACCGGAAACAAGTAAATATCTTAGTCGATTCGAAACGGAGATTCAGTGTTTTCTCTCTCAAAATCGTTTCGACTAAACACAACACATACTGCAGAAAAACAAATTGCTGGAGTGTCGCTAAATCTGGATGATAGATTGCCAAAATTTGTTCCTGCAATCGTAGACAATATCATACGATATGTAAGCAAACTGTCCATGGAGATTTTTTATGATTGTTCTCTGCAAGTCTGTGCGTTTCTTATAATGTTTTATATTGGCGGCTACTTTGATGATACTGATTACTTCTTTCAGATTATATCTTTTCGAATTTTGAATTGAAGATAAGAAATCTCCGTTAATAACTCACTCTGTATATGATGTATATGATTTTGTGTAATTTAGGATAATAGTGTAGGTTTTGATCCTAATCATGTATTGTTCCCATGCATATATCTTGGTTTTCCTTATTGGTTTTTGTGATTGAGTGTTTTTTTGGGTTTGGATTTTTAGTTTGGCCTCCTGTATCGATTGATTATGAAATCTGAATAGTTATATAATAAGGAAATCTAGAGCTTCCGTTGTTCTTACTAATTGTAATTGTAATTGTAATTGGATGGATTGTGATTGATATAATGTCCATCTTATTTGTTTTGAATTTTCACTTTCTTTTCAGAGTTGAATAGTGTTTTGACGTCGCTAGGAAATCTTAAACTCCTTATGGGTGGAAAAAGACTTGGCTGTAATGCGGCTGGTCGGGTTGACGAAATTGAACCCTTCTCTTTGTCTTGGTTGAAACAAATACGAGGGCCGAGAAAACGGCCTAGTATTCGCCATATGGAGAAAATTACTGAACAATTCCAGACCAAGTTGCAAGAACTTGTAAGATCTGATATTGCAAGAAACAGACCAAAGAAAAGAAAAGCTCCAGAACATCAATATGATGGATGGGCTACTGAATCATATGTTTTGGAAAATATGAGAATAATAAAGAAAGAATCTCATATTGTACAGAGTAAAAGAAGAGAAAAATCCACTACTCACTTATCTCCTCCATCAAAATCTTGTCCTAACTCACCAATTTCAACTTTGGGCAAGAAGAAAAGAAATTTAATGGTATTTCATCTATTTTTTCAATACCCTTCTACTTATTTTTAAACAAAAAAGCATAAATAATTTTTGCTAAGAAATTTTGCTCTTGGTAACAGGTTCAAAGGGTGGAAGATGGGAAATGTCATCAATGCATGAGCGGAAAAGACCTAGTCCCTTGTGAAACTTGCAAAGACAAAATGTATTGTCGTCGATGCATCAAGAAATGGTAATTTTTTAAACAAAAAGAGATCTTATTTTCTTTAGTTGACGTGATTGTCTGTGATGAGTAGTCTTATATATCTTTCTTCTATTTCGGGTTGCTTAGGTATCCTAGAGTTGCAGAAGAAGATATTGCACGTAAATGCCCATTTTGCCGCAGAAATTGTAACTGTAGTATTTGCTTGCACTCAAAAGGGGTGACTGAGGTATATTATTATCCTTTTTGGTTTTCGTTTTCACTTATTGGTTTGCCTGACCACTCTACTTCATTCTTAGAGTAGTTCATTGTATGTACACTTGAGGTTCTATTTTATTGTGATAATAAATGGATGTAGTGGACATGTCTGTTCTGTACAATTATGATTTTCGTGTTTTTTCTAATGCCCAGACATCCAAGAAGGTGATCCCCAGTCATGAGAAGGTTAAGCAGTTGCGCTATGTGCTCCAGTCACTTTTGCCTTTTCTAAAAAGTCTTCGTGAAGAACAAAGTGCAGAGATAAAGATTGAGGCTAAGTTAGGAGGTGCATTTCTTCCCAGCTTTCAATTTTGTGTTCCGCTTTTTACAAGATCCTCTTTGCTTACCAAATTTCTATTGTTTAGGGCTATCCTCTGATGCACTTAAAATACCTCAAACCACTTGCTATGCTGAAGAGCGTGTCTACTGGTATATTTATTTCTACTATATAATTTTTTATTTGTATAGAATTCTTATTCTATGAGATCTAATAAATTGTGCCCTGTGCAGTGACTATTGTGCTACTTCAATTGTCGACCTTCATCGGAGCTGTCCCAAATGTTCTTATGAAATCTGTCTCCGCTGCTGCCGAGAATTACGAGATGCACAGCTCTGTGAGCGTCCCAAATCAAATTTTCAGTTCGTCAACAGAGGAATTGATTACATGCATGGTGGAGATCCTCTACCAACGCATTCAAATTTTCTGACTTGTAGCACTACAAGTAAAGCTCAGTGGAGGTCCATGGTTGATGGAAGCATCAGTTGTGCTCCAACAAAATTAGGTGGATGTGGTGATTGTTTATTAGAGCTGAGGCGTATACTTCCACTGCAGTTGATTCCAAGTCTTGAAATGAAAGCAATAAAACTATTGGCTAGTACCAGAGATGTATTGTTTCAGGACTCGGGTTCTAAATGCTCTGAACCAGCAGCAAACATGATAAGGAGAACAGCCTGTAGAGAAAACTCTAGTGACAACTATTTGTATTGTCCAGATTCAATGGACATTCTACGGGAGGAAGCGCGTCTACACTTTCATAACAGTTGGGTCAAAGGTCAACCGGTTATAGTTCAGAATACACTTCTTAATACCGCTGGTTTGAGCTGGGAGCCAACTGTTATGTGGCGTGCATTATGCGAGAGTTCGAACAAAGCTTCCAGTTCTGAGATGTCAGAAGTAAAGGCAATTGATTGTCTCGCTAATTGTGAGGTATAGTAATTTTTTCTCTGTTCTTTATCTAACCCTTCTGTTTATTTGATAACCATAATATGTCAAAAAGATTATACAATTTGTTTATGTCGAAATAACGCTTTTGGACTATCTACCCTTATTGTCAAGTATTTGATTGTTCCATATCTTATGGCACGGAGAAGTTATTACGGATCTGGGAGCATCTGTTGCTCCCCATAAGCATATGAAAACTGCAATGAATGCTTATGAAGAGCCTTTAATAGTTCTGTCTATTTCTCTGAGCTGCTTCTAAATTGCTGGAGTTTATGTGTCCGGACTGGGCCGGACCATCCGAAACTGACAAACTGTATTTGATACAGTTCTGACCCCTTTGGATTCTTGTTTGTGCTGACTTAATTTTATTTTTGTAATTTTTTCGTGTATCTAATCCGCATTGTATGACCTGAATTACAATCCTGTTTGATGACTTTTTAGGACCAGATGCATTGTACAATATGTTGTTTCTTTCTTTAAAAAAAATTCCTTTTCTCAAATGTGCTCTTTAAATTGTTGACATATTTTTGTATTGTTATGTAAATAATTTCAGGTTGAGATCAATACGCAGTTATTTTTTAAGGGATACACCGAAGGAAGAATGTACAATAACTTGTGGCCTGAGATGCTGAAGCTAAAAGATTGGCCTCCATCGGACAAATTTGAAGATCTTTTACCCCGACATTGTGATGAATATGTCAGTGCATTGCCGTTTCAAGAATACACCGATCCTAGGTCTGGCATGTTTAACCTTGCAACTAAAATTCCAGAGACAGTCATTAAGCCTGATATGGGTCCAAAGACATACATCGCTTATGGGTTTAAGGAAGAGCTCGGAAGAGGAGATTCAGTAACCAGACTTCACTGCGATATGTCTGATGCAGTATGTTTGAAATCCAAAATAGATATAAATATCAGGGTTATTTTGGGTTAGTTTTCTAACAAGTATTTATATAACTTCTTTGCAGGTTAACATATTGACGCATACAGAAGAAGTAGAGTTATCAGATGAGCAGATTATTGCAATTGAAAGATTAAAAAAGAAACATCAAGTGCAGAATGCACGAGAATGTCGAACACCGGTTATGTCAAAGAGTTTTCTTGGTGGCAATAACAAAAGAATAAGATTGGTAGATCCCTCGATGGAGGAGGATGGTGCTGCACTTTGGGACATATTTAGGAGAGAAGATGTTCCAAAGCTAAACCAGTATCTTAGCAACCACTGTAAGGAGTTCAGGCATACCTATTGTTCGCCTGTTGAAAAGGTATTCCTTGAAAAAGTAAATATTATTTTGTTTTTTCATATGCTAAAAGTAATATCTTTTTCAGGTTTTTCATCCAGTTCATGACCAGTCATTTTATTTAACTATCGAGCACAAAAAAAAATTGAAGGAGGAATTCGGTTAGTATATTAAACAATATATAATATGAAAACCACAATAATTTACAAATTTGATTAGCTATTTATGTAAGACTATTTTCATTGTTTGTTTAGGGATTGAGGCATGGACTTTTGTTCAGAAATTAGGAGAAGCTGTTTTTATTCCTGCCGGATGTCCACACCAAGTTAGAAATCTCAAGGTACATTAATGATCGAGATTTTGGTTTTTAATAATCAAAGAGAGATCTTGTTGAGCTGATTCGTGTATTCATTTTGCTTTAACCTAACTTGCAGTCATGTACGAAAGTTGCATCAGACTTTGTTTCTCCTGAAAATATTAATGAATGCCTCCGTTTGACTGAAGAGTTTCGTCACCTTCCTATTAACCATAGAGCTAGAGAAGATAAACTTGAGGTAGATACACTTTATTCAATTGCTTGATAGATCTTCAACTTTATATCGTTTAATTTTGTATTTCTAATAATTAATTTTCTTGCGTAACAGATTAATAAAATGATAGTCTATGCAATGAAGCAAGCAACTAATAATTAATTTTCTTGTGTAACAGATTAATAAAATGATAGTCTATGCAATGAAGCAAGCAACTGAAGAGTTGGAAGAATTATCAATGGCAACTTCATTTTGATTTATGCTCGAGCTTGTGACATACAAGGTAAAGACATTATTGTATTTTTTATTATACTTTTACCTGAGGGGTGATAATCATGAAATATATACATTGCATATTTGCTTATTATCTTAAACAAGAGATTTGAATACTTTTTTAAGGTTCTTGGATTGGATGCCGGCTGCTCTTAAAATGCCGGAGCTGGAGCTTATTAATCACGCTGGGTTGGATTCGTGGTGCATTTCAAGATTTACTTTATAAGGTACACCCATCGTTGTTTTCTGTTACGCTTTTTGCTTGGTGATTGAGAATTAATAGCATATGGTTGGTTCGAGTAAATGCTACATGTTACTGTCATTCTCGAGTTTGGTTCATACACGTGAACAAAATCAACTTAGGTGTGGTCCTAATAAGCTGAAGTCCGGCATCAGTGCTTGATCGAATTTTTTATCAGTAAATTACATTTGAATCGACCTTTGTGTTCAAATCAGCTTTAAAACTGGCTTTTGCAGGTCATTCATAGTAGTAGACCGACCAAAGTTTTTTGTTATTTGTGCAGACTCAAGATTTTTGTGCCCATAGCATTGCTTGCATGGGCAATTCTTATACCAGTTAATTGGATAAACTACCAAAAAATTAATATCCTTATCGGATCAGAAAGAAGTTTCATAGTTGGATCTTCTTAAAGTTTATAGACAAACACCATATCATGTTTCAATCAAGCATTTACTCCTTCCTGCAGGTTTTGGACTCATAATAATGGCGTTACAGTCACCTTTGAACGTTATGTGCTAATAAAGAGTGTGAAAAAGTTGCTTCTATGCGGCTGCAGTTTCTCTCCTCTGAAGGACGACGAGCTGACCAATATACAGTAATTTCCTTTGCTCTATTACGTTTCTATCGTCATATAGTTTATACAGCACCAATTTTGTTTTTGGGATACAAGCCTTGTCTTCGATGGTATACCATGACCTTCATATAAAAATGTAATTCAAGTCTCCACTAAATTTGGGAACATCAGACTTGAAAAGCCTTGTCTTCTATCGTAAACATGTTGTTCTAATTATTAAATCAAACGCCAGCTTTTTTAACTAGAAAAAGGACACTAGTTCTCGCAAGTTACGGAAATCACACCGCTAGTGTTGGCAAAAATGCGGTCATGGATCGTATTCGGGTAAGACAAAGCTTTGTCATACCGAGACACTATGTTTGTCCGAATCCATATCCCGTGACCTGATTTGACCTAGTTTAAACTTAATTTTCCAGATATTTTTTCATAAATTGACAAATATTTTAATTTTATGTGTACCCATTATGGATTGTCCGACCTTAATAATGACTTGAGTTGATCACTTTCCAATGCCCAAAGCTGACTGGATTGTCCGAATGTCCAAACCTGTGCCTGATGCAGACTGTTTGAGCCCGGCTTTAAGACTTAAGTTCTTGTCTGTATATAATTTTTTCCAATGCGGCCAAAATCGGTTGATGGATCGGCTAAAACATGGTTCTCTCTACATGCTGCTAGTGTTGTGGGGATTGTGTTGTTGGTCTGTTTGATATTTGAAAATAATGATTTAATTCCTCTAACATCACCTGAAATTAGTGGCATATCCACCATACATGATGAGGACATCCCTTTTCTTTTAAGCCACATTATTTCAGTTCTAAACATTACATCTCTTATAATTTCAGGAAGCTATGATGAATGATGGAACATGCAAGGGAATCAAACCTAAACCTGAAAAGATATTATCTTCGAGAAGTTGTACATCCATCCAGTTAATTAAGGACACGAAGATGACGATCAACTTTACAGCATCCATGGAAATTCCAAAGATGATGAGGTATCATCAGTACCGACAAAACGACATTTGCGCAAAACCACGCTGCCAGGTCACAACAAAGCTAGCGTTTACCATCTATCCCCTGTTTGCGCAAAATGCTGTGACTAAAGTATAATTCAAGAGAATGAAACTTGCTAGGTTGTTGTATAGAGGAAGGATCATAAAAGGAAACGAAAATTTGTCCCAGAGGATAGAAGCTAGTGTATGAATACTTGTACTTAATGGAACATATCAGATGTTTTACTTGGATTTGGTCTTTAATTATAAAGTCTTTATGAGATTGAAAATTGATAAACACTTTTTTACCAAATGTGCGGAATTATACATATTATCATCTAGGAGGAATTTATAGAAATTATGATTTAGGATAAGCGCTAGACGAATATTAATTTTCATTCAATTTGTGATGGTCCACTTTGTAAATGATCAACTATTGGGGAAGTAGATAATGTTATATAAAAATCCGCTACTATATCCTAATCATCTATAGTTATATAAACAGGTAATGGATAACGTATAATCATCCATTAATTTCTTTTAAATCCGTTTATGGTCAAAATCCGATCAATTTAAAATTAGACTAAATTCAAAGTTCAATTATTATTATAATTGTAATTATATCATAAATATAAATCTGATTTTAATAAAAATTTGATAAATTTAGTAGCTATATATCAATTTAAATTTACCTGTTATATTAAAAATTGTTTCCAATATTAATTGTTGAAAATTTATAAACATGATGAAATACATTATTGTTTTTGTTATCATTTAGAAAACGAAGCTATTACTCCTATCATTTTATTTTATTTTATTTTTTATAATTCAAACTCTAAAAAACACTTATAGCTTGCTTTTACTATTTTACCTTCATTTTATCTTTTAATTTATAATTTTATACCACTAATCTTTCTCAAACATTTATATCAGCAAACAAAAGATTTATCCCAATTGAATCCAAAATATATGTTTTAACTTATAAAATTAAACCCTAAAAACAAAAAAAAAACTTAATTTGATAAAAATTATCCATAGAGGAGGAAGACACCCAAACCAAATATTTAACACCGAAAAAAAATCACACAATCAACCAACAATGTAATTTAATCCTTTTTTAAGTTCTATATTCATGTAACTTGAAAATCTGTATTAAAAAACTCTTCTAATCACAAATCCCGATTTCTGCAGGTTTTAGCGACAAACACCTGATTGTGAGGTGGAATCAGATGTTTTGTGCAAAATCAACGGATTCTGAAAACAACGGATACCTAAATACCATCTCGGAATCAGTTGTTTTGTGCAAAAGAACTAATTCCGAGATACCATCTCAGAATCAGTTGTTTGTCACTAAAACCTGCAGAAATTCAGGTTTACAATTAAAAATAAGAAAAAGATAAATATGTTATTACATTTATGGAGGAAATAACAACATGGATTTTATTTTCTCAAATATGGAAGAAATAATATATTTGATGGAGAAAATAGCTTCACCCTAACTTTTATATAAAATCAACTGTCTTCTATCCCCATTATTATTATTATATACCATAGTCTTTTGGGCTGGTTAAATAAGTTACTTCCAATCCATTATATCTCTCTTGTTACAATTTTTGTACCGGGTAGCCAAAATTCAAAACTAAATTGATCAAATAATGGTTTTCTATTTATTTAGTAGCCAAAATTTAAAACTAAAAAATCAAATACAGTGTTCCAGGGTTTCACCTCCGATTTTTTTCCTTATTGCTAAAATATACTATGAATTTATATTTAATATTATACTTATAGTTCGGAAATTATATAATCACATAATTAAATTAATTATATGTGAGTACAGGATAATTAAAATATAACTACTATAATTTTTAATTAAGTAATGTCTCACGAGTTAATTATAGTTCAACTTATCGATTTATCTATGCGTTAACGAAATTTAGATCGGATTAAGTTAGACTTGAAGTGATAATAGAGATTTACGAATGTGTTAACGAAATTTAAAACAAATTGAGTTAGAGCGAATATGATTATGGAGAAGAATAACATGTAAAAACTCAGCTGTTAGTTTAATTGATTGATGTTAGATTTTTATTTGCAGATTTTGTGTTACAAACTTATAATAAATATCTCTTATATATTTGGAGACAAGGGTTTATATTTCTCTATATATTAAGATGTGTAGTTGAGTGTATTTTTGACTAAATGTTTTAAGATTTACACATTTGGATAAGTTAATGGGCCGATAGATTCGAGCTTCACTATTTACATCATTATTAATACCCCATTAGTCTTTGTGAGAGTAACATTGGAAGACTAGCGAAGTGTTGTCTGAAGGTTCTTGTTATTGGCTGAAGCATTCTTTGGTCTTTGTTGGTGCACCTATCGCTTATCCGG
This sequence comes from Limnanthes douglasii subsp. nivea, assembly GCA_036936605.1. Classification (NCBI taxonomy): domain Eukaryota; kingdom Viridiplantae; phylum Streptophyta; class Magnoliopsida; order Brassicales; family Limnanthaceae; genus Limnanthes; species Limnanthes douglasii. The sequence continues at coordinate 129,781,555 of JAUPFV010000004.1, forward strand.
AAACATTTTTTGTCAATGTCGAAGCATCTTTTATCATTTTTTTGGTTTTGCTTGATCTTCGAATTTGTAATTGTTTTAAAAAAGTTTGACTTGTTGACGATACTTGAATGACTCATTTTTTTAAAAGTTGTATTACTTTTGTGAAGTTTTTATTTTTGCTTCAGCTTTGTTTTGTTTTCGTTTACCTTTGTTTCGACTTCATTTGTTTGATTATTTTTTAATTTTTATCGATCGTATCAGCATAAGTATTCTGGTAGCCCCCCACCCCCTAATTAAGGGCGAGTGAAAGGAAATGATTTATGAAGGAATCTAATATTTATATCATTTATCCATTCAGCCGAAACATTATTTTCTTATCTTAGTGAATGATAATTATGAAGTATATATATATTTGTACTTAGAACGTTGTGTAAATAGTGATATATTTTATGCAAGTAATTATACGCTTGAAATTGAATGATCTCTTTTTATTTTACACTTGATAGTGCAAATTGATGAGTCCGGATTCTGTTACCTTTTCGGACAGGGACAGTTCGGACAAAGACCATCTAACCGGAAAGGACAGTTCGAACCCCTCATCCATTTGACTATTCGAACAAGGACTAAAGTATTTAAAACCTAATCACTTCTTGACTAAGCTGCCTGCTCTCCTACTAAGAGCTCATGGGTCCTTAAACTTGACCCGGGTCCATTAAACATGACCCGACAGCTTATAAAGCCCAAACGTAAGGGTATAAATACCCAACCACCAACATTAAATGAGGGTAATGAAAATTAAATACAACCAGGCTGCTTAATTCTCCCTATACTCTCTCCTCAAATATTATATACCTACAAAACTTCCACAAACTCTAAACAAAAATTACGGACTTACCCTCAGACACAAATAAACCACACCAAATTGGCGACCACAGTGGGAGAGAAAGGTGCCTGAATCAAGCATTCGAAACCAACAGGAAAAATCAGTCCGAATGAATCCGGACGCCCCGGAAGTACCACCAGTCTTGCTTGAAGTGGTGGGTGAAAATGATGAGTATACCATCGAGGAGCATGATAGATTAAGGGGCGAGATAGAAGCTCTGAGGGCAGAAAAGGCTAAGATGGGCATGAAGGATAAGTCAAAAGCATCAATTGCTCATCATACCGATAACCCTAGAGAGCATGAGCCTTCAAAGACTCATGTAAGTACCAAAAAGACTCATGCGAGCTCCAAAAAGTCTCACCGGTCTAAGCCAGTGGAGAGTTCTGACTCAGACTCAGAGTCTTCTGATAGCTCCTCGGATGAGGAAGGAGTTGAAGAGTCCTTGTCCTCCAGCAGTGATGAGGGCCGATCCAAAAAGAAGCAAAAGTTGATTAAAAATATTCAAGAAAAAGGGATAGACATGGGAAATTGAAGAGGAATATAGGCAAAGGATCATCTCACAGCCGGAGACATGTAGACCGGATGCGGATGGATCCCTTTGCCTTCCACGATGAACCAGGTATCTTTGCGACCCCCCAATGAGGATACTGTGTTCAGTCGTGGCCGGAATTGGAGACAATCTCCATTGTCTTCCAAAATTCTGTCCGGGAACCTCCCTAAGAGGTTTGATAGCACTAAAATGGAAAAGTATGATGGCAGTACTGATCCGGACAACCATTTGGAGCAATTTAAAAACTTTAGGATGAACTTTGATGATGACGACAAGTTACTTTGTAGAGCATTCTCCCAATCCTTTACGGGGAGTGCTCTGAAGTGGTATAACAGCCTACCTCAGGGTTGCGTCAAGAATTTTGATACCTTTTGGGTGGCCTTTCGAAGGCAGTTTGTTGGGAGTAAAGAGTTGAAGGGCAATGGGGACACAATAATCCATTGTGCCCAAGAACCAAACGAATCATTGAAGGAATACATAGGTCGTTTTGTAAACACCAAAAATGGATTGGCTTATTGCTTCGAGCAAGTAGCAATAGCATCCTTGAGACAGGGCTTGAACCCTTGAAATTTGGCTGATTCAGTAACCAGGAAGAAAGCCATGACTTGGGGAGGTTTGCTGAATCAAGTTGGAAAGCAGATCAACGTTGATGAAATAAAGAAAACAAGGGTGCACAGGCAGGTGAGGTCTTCCCCGGTTGCACCAAACCCTAACCAAAATCAGTCCGGGAATAAGGCAAGGGAGACCGGACAGGCACATAACAGGGCCAAAGCTCAATCTCAGCCAGCTGCACTTGCCCAGAGTCAACAATCTAGAAATAAGAGGGGGCCTTGGGTCTAACCAGAGTGGTTTGCAGAATTGAAAGAAAATGTGTCCACCATCTATGATAAAACAAAGGAAGAAGTGCACTATAGAAGACCGGCCGCACTACAGTCCCCTAGGGAACATCGTAACAACTCTTTCTGTCAGTACCATAATGATACTGGCCATACCACCGACGATTGTATAGCCTTGAAACAAGAGGTTCAGAACTTGATTGAAAGAGGAAAGTTGGGGGCATATGTCAAAAGAAGAGGAGGAAATAGGCCTGACAATACTCACCGGGTTGGTCCGAGCAATGCTGCTCCGGAAGGGGCTATGGTAATAATCGAAAGATTTGATGTAGAATCCGAATACCTGGATCCCGATCCAACTCGAAATAGAGTATGTGCTATTGAAGAACGTTGTAAAACTGTCTCCGGGCTCAATAAGTTTTTTGAGTCACTTACAATTTTCGGAGGGGATACTATGACAGCTCCTACTGCTTCTTCGAGGAAGAAGCATGTTCATACTTTAGTCACCCAGCTAGAAGGGGCATGACCTCCTATCAGTCACAAATTCCATTCCCTTCATTGTTTTCGATGAAGATGACTTAAGAGATATAGCTGGCCCTCATGAAGATGTTGTTGGCATAGGAGCATCCATTGGGGGCAATGACATAAGACGAATCTTGGTGTATACTGGAAGCTCAGCCAATATCCTCTTCTTAACCACTTACAAAAAGATGAAAAATCCAGCCGTAATTCAGCGTTCAGACAGATCAATCGTGGGCATCACTGGGAGCTCAGCAGATGTGATCGGGGAGTTCGAAGAAGAAGTTTTGTTGGGCAAGGGCCCTTTCAAGAAGATGGTCAGGATACTTTTTATTGTGGTGGATTGTCCCACTTGTTATAATTCTATTTTAGGAAGGTCTTGGCTCTCTAGGATGCATGCAGTGGCCTCTACATTCCACCAATGTTTGAAATATGCTATTCAAGGACAAGTGGGAGTTGTCTGAAGCAGTCAAAAGGTTGCAAGAGAGTGTTATGTTATAGCACTGGCTCCACAAACGTTGGGAGCAGTTCGTATCAACAAAGAATAGCAATTTGAGGGGCTTTCTGGGGGTGAGGGTGAAATTGATGACCCCAGAGAGACCCCTGGAGTATTGATACTAGTTGAAGAAGTTGAAACACATTCTTTAGAAGAAGGGAAAAGTGTTAAGATAGGATCCAAGATGCCATCCGAACTGAAGATTAAGATGTTAAAGTTTCTGAAAGACCATCAGCATGTTTTTGCTTAATGCAACGCTGATGTTACAGGGGTTCCATGAAGTATTATATCACATCACCTATCCATCCGGAGAGACATAGCACCCGTGGTACAAAAGAGAAGTCCTTTATCCAAGGAGAAGGATGATGTTATTGTTCAAGAAGTTGACAGACTCACAAAAATAGGGCATATAAAGGAGTCTCAATATCCTTTGTGGACTGCCAATCCGGTCTTGGTAAAAAAGAAAAATGGCAAGTGGCGTATGTGCATTGACTTCACAGATCTCAATAGGGCTTGCCCAAAAGATTTATATCCAGTCCCACGGATTGATCAGCTAGTAGACTCAACTTTTGGGAATAAGCTACTTTTCTTTATGGATGCTTTCTCCAGGTACAATCAAATTCAAATAGACCTGAAGGATCAGGAGCATACCACGTTTGTCACTGACAGGGGTCTTCATTGCTACAAGGTGATGCCATTCGGATTGAAAACTGCTGGGGCTACTTATCAGAGATTGGTAAACAAAGCCTTTGCTGATCAAATTGGAAGAAACATGGAAGTATACATTGATGACATGATGGTGAAAAGTGTGGATGAGCAGCTACACTTGGCAGACCTCCAAGAAACTTTTGCCAACTTGGTAAAAGTGAATTTGAAGCTAAATCCAGAAAAATGTGTGTTCGGATTACAGTCCAAGAAGTTCTTGGGTTACATAATAAGTGAGCAAGAGATACAGCCCGATCCGGACAACTTAATGCTCTGTTCCAAATGGAGCCTCCTCGGAATGTTAAAGAAGTACAATGGTTGACGGGGAGGTTGGCTGCTTTAAATTGATTCATCTCAAGATCTTCGGACAGATGTGCCCCGTTTTTCCAAACTCTAAAGGGTGCAAAGGGATTCGACTGGACTCCACAATGCGATGAGGCCTTCAATGAAATTAAGAAACATTTATCCTCCCCTAAGACTTTATTTAAACCTGTTGATGGAGAAATACTCTTCGTATACTTGGCAGTTTCAAGTTGTGCCATCAGTGCTGTATTGGTAAGAGAGGTAGATAATTACCCTCATCCGGTGTACTACATCAGCAAGAGCTTAATAGATGCAGAAAAGCGTTATTTGAAACTCGAAAAGTTAGCGTTGGCCTTGGTGATTGCTGCCAGGAAAATGAGGCCTTATTTCCAGGCTCATCCTATTATCATCCGAACATCTTTTCCCTTGAAGAATGTTCTCCAAAAGGCAGACATTTCAAGTAGAATGACTAAGTGGTCAGTGGAATTGGGGGTTTCGATATTGATTTTGCTCCTCGAACAGCAGTCAAAGCCCAAGTTGTGGCTGACTTTTTAGTTGAATTCCACTCTGATAGGGATTCAGAGCAGACCACTGAGATGAAAGACAAAAAGGTCTGGGTCATCCGGACGGATGGTGGGTCCAGTACTATGGGATGTGGTGCATGGGTGTGTTTGACTTCTCCATATGGTGACAAAATGTACCAGGCTATATGTTTTGCTTTCAGGGCTTCTAACAATGAGTCTGAATACGAAGCAGCTATAGCTGGTTTAAAGTTAGCTTATATATGTGGGGCCAAAAGGGTCAAGCTGATGAGTGATTCTCAGCTTCTTGTCCACCATGCACAAGGTCAATATGAGGCAAAAAAGGAGCAACTAGTGAAGTACTTGCTTCTTCTTTAAAATGAGGCTCTTAAGTTCAAAAGCGTTGTTTATGAGCATATACCCCGGGCAGAGAATGAACTAGCAGATTCACTGGCAACCATAGCATACACTGAGTCATATCCTTGGATCCATGTGCTGGAGAGCCCTTCCATTCAACTTAACGTAGGTAAAGAGGAAGAAATTTTCGATGTACAGATAAAACAACCCCAAGATTGGAGATTTCCTCTCCTGCAGTATCTCTCCGATGGCATCCTGCCTCTGGATAAAGCACTAGCAAGGAAAATGAAGCAAAAAGCTCGTGGTTTTATCATACTATGAGACGTTATGTATAAGAAGTCTTACAGTAAACCTCTTTTGCGATGTTTGGGAGACGATGAGTCTCAAGTAGTCCTCTCGAAATTGCATGATGGTGATGGATCAGCTCACTGTGGATTCAAGGCTCTAACACGGAGACTTTTACTGGCTGGCTATTATTGGCCCTCTATAATACAGGATGCTAAGGAGCTGGTAAGAATGTGTGATCCATGCCAAAGATATAGCAATGAAATTCATGTCCTAGCCATCCCTTTAGAGTCCATTTCTGAGTTTATACCTTTTGCTCGATGGGGGTTGGATTTGGTAGGACCTCTTCCCATGGCGTCCGGAGGGCGCAGAACAATAATTGTTGTTATAGATTACTTTTCGAAGTGGATTGAAGCAGCCCCCTTGGCAGGAACAACATCAAAAGCTGTCATAAAATTATTTTATCCAACATCTGTTACAGATTTGGTGTTCCACAAAAAATAACGACAGACAACTGGCCACAGTTCGACAATAGGGAAATGGAGAGCTTATGTGCCTCAAGGGGTATACAAAATTGTTTCTCTTCACCTTTCCACCCACAAGCGAATGGTCAGGTTGAAGTGGCTAACAGAACTATACTGTCCGGTTTAAAGAAGAATTTGGAAGGGGCTGCTGGGAAGTGGCCTAGTTATTTGCAAAAGGTCTTGTGGGCCTACCGGACTACACCTGGGGCTGCGACACAAGAGTCACCCTTTTCCTTGGTCTATGGGATGGATGCAATAGCCCCCATATAAGCAACTCTCCCTTCATTTCGGGTTCACAACTTCTCCGAACACGCAAACGAAGTGGCAGTTAGAGGCCAGCTTGACCTAATAGAGGAAAGACGAGTTAAGGCTCACCTTAGAGATGCACACTATTAAGGTTTGATGAGAAGCAGGTTTGCTTCTAGGGTTAAAAGAAGAGATTTCCAGCCGGGGGACAAGGTATTGAGGAAAGTCTTCTTTCACAATAAAGAAAAGCTCCTCGGCAAACTGGCCCCAACTTGGGAAGGACCTTATATGGTCATTGAAAGGCTTAAACCTGGAACATATTGGCTCGAAGACAAGGATGGAAGGGTTTTAAATCACCCTTGTCATATTGAGCATCTCCGAATGTACTTGCAATAAAAGCTGTGTAAATATTTACTTGTTTAAAAATCCATGTAAATATTAGGTTTTAATGAGGTGTTCGGGCTTTTTAATAAAATTTGATGCCTTCTTAATAAAATTCGAAGTGTTTTTATTTTGTTTTTTGTCACACCATCCGGATTGAATTAAGGGATTGATGACCACTTAAACATTTGTCATCGGAGAATTTAAACTCTCTCACTTTAGGCTATTTATGAAATAATTAAGGGCTATTTAAACACTAGCCACCAAAATTGAAACAAACTATGGAAGAATGCGAGAGTTGTGCAAAACAAAGATGTTCATTAAAATAACCTAAGTGCCTTGGCCTTCCAAGGACTTTTAAATTGTCAAACAGAGTAAAGGATCTATCCGGTCAGATGCCGGACACAATAACAAAAAGAGTGCCTTGGCCTTCCAAGGACTTTAGTTTAGATAATATAAAAGTGAAAAGATAATTCATAATTTAAGATTGAGCCTTTGAAGATGGCTCAACCTCACTTATCTTCTTCTTCCCCTTGGGATCGTCTTTCTCTTCGAGAGGGCGCTCCCTGGTATTTTATTCTTCTTCGTCAGAGGGGGAAGCACTGGAATAATCATGCAAGTCTCCATCAGCCATGGTGTGGAAGGGAAGGTCTTCGTACTCTACGTGAAGCCACAAATCTCCCAGGTTCCTCTTCGGGAACTTCTCATGGAAGAGCAGGACCATGTCCGACTTCACCTTGGCATATATTTGCTCTTGAGTGTTTATTACGTTGTTGGCATAAGCATCGATCTTGGCCTGGATTTTGGCCTCCTGCTCCCTTAGCAGATCAGCTTTCTCCTCTACAGCCTTGGACACTGTGTTCTCAAGCGCAATCTTGTCATTTGTTAAATTGTGGATGACTTTATCCTTGGCCTTCCCCTCCTCTTTTGAAGAGGTGAGATCTTTCTTTACTCCGGACAACTTCTCCCGGAGCTCCCTGATAGTATCTTCTAGAGTAGCAACTTTCGTGGTCCACCCCTCTTGGTTCTTTTTCAACTCCTCGTTTTCCCCCTTTAGAATGTCAGCATGTTGAGTGGCAGTAAGAAGATCATCGGACAGTCTCTCTTTGTTAGACTTGAGATTTTTGATAGTATCTGCCTGACTTCGAACTTGCTTCTCCAACACAAGCACCGGCTGAACACTACTTAATATAGAGTGAGCTAAAATATCCCTTTCACTTGAAACAGTAAAAGTCTTACCATTAAAAGTGACGGTGTTCGAAGTAATCGGAGGGAGGTAAGGCCCAGCAAAATCGTCTCTAGGGAGGTTGGCAAAGTAATCACCCAGTCCATCAAGCCCGGTGATGTCAACCCCATCAATGCTAAGGTCTCCTCCTCCAACCTCATCGGTTTGAAAATCACCAGGGATCTCCTCTGCCCGTGTTGGATCAGTAGGATCTACAGATGGGAGAGGCTCTGAAGGCCGGAGAGAAAGTTCATCACCCCTAGAGGTCTTTTTCTTCTTAGCCTCCCTATCCTTGCTCTCCACTCCCCGTTTTCGGTCTCTTTTGGGAGCTTTTGGGGGCTTTGGGGATCAAGCATCTTCCTTAACACGCTCCTGCTCTACCACTTCTAAAAGAGCAGCATCAATCTGGCTTGGGGCTGGCCCCTCGGGATTTGTTGGAACAGCCTCCACCCCGGCAGGATTAGCTTCACCTACCACCTTCTTGCCCTTCTTCTTCTTGCCTTTCATCTTACTCGGGGCCTTGGCTCGGCCTGGCAAGTAAAGTGACCCGTCTGGTTCGTCTGTTCTGTTCAGGACTACATCCGGAGGGGGTGAGGTAGTGAGTTCCTCCCAGGTCAGGTCCCTCCGGCCAGTAGTGTTCCAGAGGTGAGACCTTGCTAAGTTTCCTCCTGTGAAAGCATCGTGAAACCGGTTTCCCCACTTTTCAGCAGCCCAAGTGTTGATCTTGGTGCAAGTGGTCTGCCCGGACTTTAGGTAGTCATTGAAGTCTTTGGGCAGTTCTGCTAAGAAGAAAAGACAAGATCAGTTAGCTTAAGCAAATTCGATAAAAAAATTAAGAATATAAAGTAGGAGCCTTACGATCACTTCTCCATCTGCTGGTGAGGAGACTTGGATTGACTCCGGCTTTGATTTTCCTCCCGTTCTCCCAAGCACCACTTACGAACAGGTATTGAGTCCTCTAGTTTCTCTCCGACTAAAGCAGGTCATCCACTGCTTTGTAGTTATCCCCCATGTTGAAGTGGTAAAAGGGGATATGATGATTCCTACAGAGACCAGCCACAGCAGCGAATTCCTCCATTGATAGAGGAATCCCTGAGAGCCTGGAGGCCATGATGCTGGCCATAAGTGTGTACCAGGCGTTGGGGCTTAATTGACTGGGATAGAGCTTGATAAGGTGGAAAGACTTAACTATTTCCGGATCCAAGGGGAACCTTAAACTCCAGTTAAAGAGCTCAGTGAAGATGACTATTTCACTGAGTTTGCAATCCATTGGGGTTTCGGGGTCTATGGGATTCTTATCTTCACATTCTCTGGAATCCCCCACTTCGTGTGCATCCGGCCCAACTCAGCTGTATGGATGAAAGCATAATTGATCTTTTGCAAAGCGAGGAGGTATTTAACATTGACATTGTGGAAACAAGGTCCTAATTTTCCTTCAAGGCACTCCGGCAGATTCGGATGCCTTAGGCACATCTTCTCCTTGCTTTTATCCTTCTGAGCAGCAACAGCACTACTGGTCTGTCCGGATGGTTCGGACTCAAATGGAGCCTCTTCGATAGAGTCCTCAATTATTTCCTCCATTATTGAGGAAGGATTTTCAGTTGTTGTTGTGAGGGGGAGGTTTGGAGTTGGATCAGCCTGACTTCCGGACTGATGAGCTTCAGTACTCTCCTGGATCCTAGCCTCCGGTTGGGGTTCTGATGTAGACTTTTCTCTTCGAGGACTTGAGCCAGTGGCCTCCGGACCGGACAGCCTGTCCCTGGGTGCTTTAATGGGTACCTCTGACCCTGTACTGCTGTCATTAGGCCCCGATTTCGAAGGAGTGCTCTTGGAAGCCTGCCCTTTGACCAGCCGGCCTTTTCTTCGATCAACTAGCTTGTGAGGAGAAGTTTCAGCATCTGACCCCATGGCTAAGAATGGTGAGGGTTTTTTAAAACTGGTAACTGTTAAACCTGGCTCGACTGTGGGCTCTGACTCTTGAACCGAAGAACCCGATATGATAGGGGAAAGATTGGCTTGAAACAACCTCTTCGATTTGACACCCTTTGTGGAGGAAGAACCCTGGTCAGACTCTATGGCTGAGAATGCTGGTTTGTCGATGGGAGAAGTGGGTAAGCCCGCTGCAATGCGCCTTTCCCTTCCAACTTTTTATGCTTTTTCTAGTTCAGATAGATTGAGCCACCCACCTTTGATCAGAGCGTTCTTTGCCGTGAACATAAACGACCTAAACAAGAACTTGTGTTTGAGGGAGAAAGCTCTGAAGATTATCAAAGTAAAAATGAAAGTGATGATAAAATAGTGGAAAAACTTCTTAATTTATAGTAAACCTCAAAAAGAAGCCTTGATTCCTAGGAGAATTCGAAAAGATTAGCAATGATTAAAAGACGGCGCTGATGTCACCTTCATTAATGAAGAGGTTGCTTTTCAGAGAAGGTGGGTGCGAAATCCAAGGTGAAAAAACGGCTAAAGCAACCAACCAAAGAGTGACACGTGTCCCATGAACCTTGGCAAAAAACCGTTTAGATTCAAAGAACTTTTTCACTCCATATAAAACCATGACACAATTAGGAAGACCTGTCCGGATAAAACTGCCATTGACAACGGATTGTTTTTCAGGTTTTGACAAAGGTTATTTGAACAAACACCTAAAAAAGGGGCTACTAATGAGCCCGGATTCTGTTACCTCTTCGGACAGGGACAGTTCGGACAAAGACCATCTAACCGGATAGGGCAGTTCGAACCTCTCATCCATTTGACTGTTCGAACAAGGACTAACGTATTTAAAACCTAATCACTTCTTGACTAAGCTGTCTGCTCTCCTACTAAGAGCTCATGGGTCCTTAAACTTGACCGGGTCCATTAAACATGACCCGACAGCCCATAAAGCCCAAACGTAAGGGTATAAATACCCAACCACCAACATTAAATGAGGGTCATAAAAATTAAATACAACCAGGCTGCTTAATTCTTCCTCTACTCTCTACTCAAATATTAAATAACTACAAAACTTCCACAAACTCTAAACAAAAATTACGGACTTACCCTCAGACACAAATAAACCACACCACAAATAGTAGAGAAATTTTACACGTGGCGGTAACATGTTCACTGTTACGCGTGTGTATTTGTTTGGGGTTCCTAAAATAATTATCGTTTTCTTGTTTATATCCAAGTTGTAATGTCTCTAAATTAATCTCTGTCGTTGATTTAGAAAAACATCCGTAGTTCAACTTTGATTTTTCCTTTGAGTAAAATACATTTTCTTTTGCAGGTTGACTTTCTTTCTTTATTTTTTATTTTCTTTTTCTTTGAGTTTCGATATGCTTGTTAGTTTGTTAAAAAATTAACAAAATCTTTTTTTTCTAGCAATTTTGTAGACAAAATAAATAATTTTTCTTAGTCCATAGACTCCATACTCATTTTTTATATATAGCTTCTTCTTGTGTTCAAACTAGTGATGACAATAACTATGTTCTCGTAATTTTATAGCCAAATCACTTATTAGTGGCATTGACGAAGACCAAAACGTTGACTTGATAATGCGTTGATATACATTATTATCATAAACTAAGATATTTTAGAAATTTGAAGACTTATGTATCCCTGAAGAATTTCGTCTATAATTTCCCAAGGAGAGGGAAACTCGTGATGCTCGTGAAGACGATGTTGTTTTCTTTTTTCATCTTCTTAATCACGGTCTCTAGTCTTTGTTTTCCACTAGACACTTATATTTTCGTGACAATTTGAGATAAATTTCCCAAGTCAATTAAGTATCCGATTTTGGCTCTTATCTTTTTAGACTTTTATTTTGTCAAAAAAGTTATTCGTGAGTACTAATTTCCTCAACTCGCTGTTATTTAAGCTTTATTTTTATTTTTGTATTTTAGCTCATGCTATTAATTCCTTCTTTGATGATTTGATGTTAGATGGTATATGTTGGATATATTTTAAAATGACGAAAGAATCGATGAAGTCTTTTTTTTCAATAATGGTGCTTGAACATTTTCTCTACTTGGGAAATTGGAAACGAACATATTTTCTGAAGGAAGATAAGACTGTTAAGTATGTAAAGAATAGTGGTCGAAGCATCCAATCGAGGGTATGTACTTTGAAAAAGATATCATTTTTTTCATTTTTTTTCTAGAAAATCTAGTATGTGTGCCGAAGTAGATGATGAGGAAAAATATTAGGTTCATCTTAAGAGGCGTAAAGACACATATATTTCATGCAATTTTATACAATATTTCTCAATTATCACAATAGATGTTGTTTTTCTGAAATTGTGTACATTTTCGTTAGGCAGTGAATATGCAGCGTTTGTATCTCCTTCAAATCCTCCAACAATTCATTTATTATCCCATGTACCAATTATTGATACTTTTGATTCTTTTTTGTCGTGGTCCTATGAAATTCGTATGTCTGTCTGATGGTTTTGTGTCATCTGATGATTTGTGCATATGAATTTTCAAGGCTAGTTTGCTTATTATTCAGTATTGTGACTTATTTTTATTCTCTAGAAGCTACAAAAATTAGGAAGTCAAGCTTGCTTCAAGAATTGGTTCTTTTGGTTGATAATGAAGCTTTTATCTTTGTTTCGACGAGATCAGGTAACAAAACTACTATTGGGGTTTCCGAAAATGGAAATAATTTGTTCAATGAAAATGGTGAGCAAGAGGTTAGTTTGGATGAAAATGTTCACACATTTCCCCAATGCATCGTTGATTCTTCAACAAGGGCGCATGTTTCTTCGGTTCCTCTTGGCAGTTCTTCCTCTGTGTCTAAGGTTATTCTTTCATTGGCCTTAAATGGTAATATCACTTCTACTAGTTAATTATTTTTAAATATTTCATATACTTTGGGCTTTTTTCTGGTGAAGCTTTTATTTTATCTTCTTCAGTTTTTCAGATTGATCGGATTCCTGACGTGGATACTCAGTTTGGTGCTTTGGAGAGCCATAGGATTTTTTATTCATATTTCTCCCTTAGAGCAAGCCAGTTGTTATTTGAACCTTGGCTTTAAAATAATTAGTTTCCCTCGTGCATTTTTCTAAATTTTTTTCGTTTACACGTATTGTTTACTTTTTGTTTGCAACTTACTTCGATCGTTGACTATGTGTCATCATTCCTATATGATCCATTTAGCTTATTTAGACCTTTTGACCACTGTTCAATGGCGTTTCTGATTTTATAAACAAACTATTTGGTTTAGAAACTACTTTTGAATCTAGTATTGAGAGAGAAAAGCAGTTACAAGCAACCCTTAAAGATAGCCAAAGGAAGGAAACTAATTTATCCATTTTATTAAAAGATAGTTCTATTGCTTGTGTAGGGAATATTTGTTGGCTTGGTAAGCTAATGTTTTTGCTTCGAAGGATATGTTGGCTTTTTCAAAATATTCTTCTAGATGCAAGATCTGAAGAAAATATCGCCACTTTAAAGTTGCAAGGAGTGAGAAAAGCAATTATATTTTATGTTAGTCATGTACACTATTGTGTTGAAGAATTCATTGTTGAATGTTAAGCTTGTAATATTGATCTTCATAAATATAAGCCGGTTATGATGTCTTCTGCCTTAGAGGTTGTTATGTGAACTCGTTTCAGATTGTTTTTAGATATCTATGAGGATATTGAATAAAAGATGAGTATATATTAGATTATTTTTTATTAGATTGAAGATGACGAAGAAAGAAGTGTTAGCTGATAAGGATAGAAAATGTTGAGGGCTTAAATATAATGAATTGTAGTCTTATATGATAAATTATAAAGTTGTAAGATAGGTTTTAGACTATTTGTAAAGATGGAGGACTAAAGTGAAATTAACCCATGTATGTAACTAATTTTGTTACACTAAGTCTGAACGCCTATAAATAATGGCTGAGACTGTTAATTCAAAGGACGACACTTTCATAAGCTAAGATACTTTTTCACTTTTTACTTTCTCTCTATAAAATCAAACTCTCTCTTTCTAACTCTCAAGAACTAAATCCACACATATCATTAATTGTGATGCATCTGAGGCATATTGTACACCAATAATTGATACTAGAATTGAATGTGGAACTGTGTACGCGGTTGTTACTTCACAACCTATTGCATATCCTTGAATTTTTGTATAGGTTGTATTGCTACCATTTTCTTAATTTCTAATTTAGCAATGTATATTTCTAAGGATTGTTTTTTTCGAGTATCCTTTTTTATTTTTTATGAACGAGCCTTTGTATCTATGACACATATCTTTAATTTTTTGTATTAATTGATGAGGTACAATAGGTCGAATTTTTTTTTCTATAACACTTTGGTTCTGTAATTGGATTTTTCTAGAATTTTTTAAGTGTGTTCACGGTGCATGACTGTTTGATAGAAGCTTTCCTTTCCTTTTAAGAAAATATAGATTATTTATACGGATTAATTTATGGTAATATTTTTTTATCGCTTATAGTTATACATATTGTTTGGTACTAAAATCATTTTATCAATGTCAATGTCTCCTTACAAACTTATCGGGCAACCTAAAGATTTATAGTTTAATATATACGATTTACATGAGTAGTAAGTTACAAAAAAAATTAGCTCTTATGACTATGATAGGGTCAAATGATCTATATTTCACGGGTATCTAACTCTTTTTCCTTTTTCTTTTAGCAACATATAAATTCTTATATTTATTTTTCTTCGACCGCAAACGGTTCTTTCTATGTTGGAGCTAGTTTTTCAAGTCATTTTTCTTATGTATGTTGGAATATTGGTCTTAACACTCTGTCTCCTAGTTTGAAAATCCTAAACCAAACTTTGGAATTTTGGATATTCTCATTAGTTCCTTGTAATATTCTGAATAAAAGTGTGTTTAAACCCTTCTTTCTTCGACGAGACCAATTATCGTTCCTTGGTTTTGATCATTGTTTGCTTCTTCATTTGTTTTGGTCTTGTTGATTTATAATTCTAATGGCACTAGTGTCTTCATTTCATGTACCATGGAAAATGGTGTAACTTATGTGATAGTGTTATATATAGTTCACAAGAACCATAACACTTCTTGAAGGGTATCCGGCCAAGTTCCTATTGTTTATTCCAATATCTTTGTTATGCCCTCGATTTTTTTTATTAGTCAGTGAGACTTTCTTATTTTCTTGACGATGTAAATGAGAGTATAATATTTTTCTAATTCCCTTTTCTTCACATTAATTTTTAACGATATCATTTTCAAACTATGTTCTTTTATCAATAGTGATAAATCTCGGAGTCAAGTACTTGTGACATATATTCACTTTTAAAGAATTTGTTACCTCTATTATCATGATATTTTCACTACTTATGCTACTATCCATTTGGAGAAATATATTACAATAAAGATTAGGTATTTTCTTCCTTTATGGGCCATCGGGAATAGTCTCACGATGTACATACCCCATCTATTAAATGAGAGTGCCTATGTTATTGTTTCGAGTAATGCTGATGGAGCTTGGATTAAATTTGTGAGCATTTAGCATGTATCACATGTCTTTATTTTTCGCTTTTCATCCATTATGATTGTTAGCCAATAATATCTTTGCAGCAATATTCTTTTGTATAAGGCTTTATATATACAGTGAGCGGTGTCTTCTTCCTCATATAATTATTTCATTATGAATTTTTCGTAGCCACTCCTTAAGCACCTTAGTAAGAAACATGATAATAATATTTTTTACAGCGTGTTTGTTGTCATACTTACTTTGTGGATATTCGTTTTTATTTTTCTTGCTTTCTTTATACCTTCGAGTAGGACTCCTTCTATTAAATATTTTTTGTATCAATGTTCATCAATATTCTTCCCATTTTTTGGATATGAAGGTTGAGAATAAAAAAATTGGTAGTGTAATTGAGGTATTTCTTGTAATATTACGTATGACGCCGATGGTGTACAAGCTGAAGAAGGAAGTGCATCAGCTTTGTATATTATGCTCGTAGTACTTGTTTAAATTCAACATGTTTGAACTGAGAGGTGAAGAGTTGTAGCTCAATAAGATACTGAATTATGTTATCCTTTTTTTAACTTGCTCTGTTATTTTGCTAACCACTAACCAAGAGTCAGTCAGAAAATGTACTTTTTTGTTCTGCATATTTTTGCTAACCGGAGTCTTATACTTGTAGGTTCATATTTTGCTTGATTATTTGATGTTTGTAATCTGAAACAAATAGATTTGTTAAAAATTACTCCAATTGGGGACACAATTTGGAATCCTGGACTCGAACCTTGATTATTACTTCTATGTTTTTTCTGACTCATCATTTATTAAGATTGGCTGCTCAGATTTTAACTTCATTAAAGAATTGGCTAACGTTTTGGACTTCATAGCAGTTATAGGTTAAAAAATCATATCGTAATCCATTAACTCTACTGAACATTTTGCCAATCTTCCAGAAACATCAAGATTTTGAAATATATTTCTTAAGATGGGAGGTTTGCATAGTTTATAGTGTGTGTTTAAAATTATGGTCTAATTTTCCTAAGCGTTACTACCAATTTTATAGCCATTTTTTATTGTATATATATAGTTTTTTTTTGGTAAAGATTTACTTACATAATATACGTCTTTGGACTCATTTTCTTCCTCCGTGATTAGTATTGCGCTAACTGCATAATTTGAGACTATCAAGTACATATACATCGTATTTCTTACTTTGTTTTTATTAATATTAATTGGGTGAACACGAATGTTATGATGTTATTGAATTCCTTATCGCATGTTGCAGCCAATTAAAATTTGTTTTTCTCTTTTTAACACTTATAATAATGGTCTGAATTAGTCTGAAGATCGTGGCAAGAACCTATTAAGTGTTGCTAACTTTCCTGTAACGATTAACAAATTGTTTTATGTTTTGTGGAGCCATATTATTGTGAGGTTGGCAAGATAGGTTATATATTTTTTGATCATCTTATTTATCACCATATATCCTAGCAATTTTCCGGATCAAATATCAAATGTGCATTTTTATAGATTTGATTTTCGATACACACGTTTGAGGTTTCCAAACGTCTTCACGAGGTCTTCAAAATGATATTCTTCATGCATGCTTATTACTAACACGTCATCAATATATGATTGTATGTTTCTACCTGTTTGAGTTGTGAATATTTTATTTACCAACCTTTGATAGGTTGCTCTAGTATTTTCTAATTTAAAGAACATTATGCATCTCATTGTAGTCCTCTTTCAGTAATGAACATCGTATGTTATTCTCTTTCACTTGGATTCGATTGTATCCTCTTAAGCCATCCATAAATGATAGCATTTTGGTTTTTGGTCATTCTCTTTCATTTGGGTTCGACTGAATCAAGAAAAAACTATTGTAAGAGCAGATGATACACGTTAAGGGTCTCAATTTTGGACTCCAAATAGGTTACATGACTTATTTAATCGCATTATAGAAGTGTTGGAAGATCTAAAAAGTGATAGATCTTGTAAATACGAACCAAAAAGTTTGTTGTTGGTGATACAACATTTTGGTTTCATTTGCATACTTCACTTAATGGTTGATATTTTATCTTTTAAAAGTTATTTATCTCAAGCATTACAAAAGGTCGAGCAAAATATTTTGAATGTTATGGATTTTTTCCGAATCAGCAAGGAAATGTTTACAAAAATGAAAAAAGGCGGATTAGAACTATTTTGTGATAAAATTGTACGATCTTGTGGTAACCTGTAAATTGATATGCCTGGCATGGATACAAGGTATGCGAAAGATAATAATTCAAAGCGCACATCTTCTTGTATGATACATTTGTATTATTTTAAAATTAATTGTATATAACATATCATATATTTGGTGTTGAGGGATTTGAATAATTTTTTTGCTTATGAGAAAAATGAGTTGTTACAGTGCCTTTCGTCTTTCCGTCCATGCGATTCATTTAAAAAATTTGACATTAAATCACTTATGAGATTAGCAAAATTATATGTGAGTGACTTTGTTGATGATGTGGAGTTTTCTTGCAACTTGAGAATTATATTAGAAGTATCAAAAGTGATGGTAGATTTTTTAACTTGAATAAGTTTTCGAATCAATTTATAAATAATAGAAACGAAGCAGGAGGCTTTGAACAGTATATCGTTTATGGACTTTCACATTTGGTGACAGATAGTCCATTCACTTTCAAAAATATGTTGGTAGTTTCTGGACTATCCAGTTTGGATATAGTTAGTCCACAAGATCATTTGCTTCATGTGAACCTGCCACCTGTCACCATAATCAGCAGAATTATGTATCACCACTAGATCTTTAACTTTAGGTCAAGACTAAATTATAGTCTACAACATTAAATGACTCAAGTACCCTTATAATATACTACTTAGCATATTAGTTATTGACTGTAATTATAAAGTTGGCTAATTTTATTCCATGTGGATTAAATATAATTGGTTTGTATATAATTTTTTAATTAAATAGAAATTAATCACAATTGTTCATGTGTTACATCAAATTAATGTTACACCTAACCAAATTTAGTCTGTGAAACCAAACCCTATAATTTCCTTCTTTATGAAACCAAACCCTAGATTCAATAGACCAATATAACCATAATCCTCGATTTCATTCCTTGATTTAAACCCATAGAAAGATTTTAGAAAAACAAAATTGTTTGAATCTGTTAGTTTTTTTAGACATGGTTTATAGGTTTGTTTGGATCCCCTGAAAAGTTAGAGAAGATAAACTCTCTTTATGTTTGGCTAAGGTGAAAGTAAAAAAGACAACTTGTAAGATGAGTTCTATATTATAAGGTAAAAATGGAGACTTAATATGCATCCAAAGAACTAAAAATCTCAAGTATATTTATATTTTTAGAAGAGTCTGGCACGTTCGTTTATTTATTAAAATGGATCAATACAATAAAAGGATGAAGTTTTTCCTACTTTAAAATTGGTATATAGTAAACTAGTTTTGCGGTAATCTCAAATCGATATATATTTATTAAAAATACATCACGATTGCTAATGACCAGAAATCATATACTAATCTTTTTGTTCTAGTTTTGTTACAAATTAACAAAAAAACTTTTGGTTTCCGAAAGAAGATGATGGGAAACCATATGAATATATATGTGTGTGTTTATTAAAGTTCAAGATTCCAATAATAACACAATCAGATTGAAGACGATAGATTCAATGGGGTGATGAATTTCTTGTTTTTGTTTCTTACAACAAAGAAAAGACATCAGTTTCTCTTCGTGCAAAGAAAACACATCATCGGAAACACAGTAAACCCTATTTCATCAATTTAAACTCGGTGAACCCAAATTCTCAACAACCTTTTGTTTACTCGTGGAACTACTCGACATTAATGGAAGATGAAGAGTTAGGTTTCTTTTATAGTGTTTCAAGAAAGAAACTGATAGATGAGAAATGAATTTTAAGAAAAGAAGAATTATGAGTTTATATTCGATCAGAGGATTTAATTAAGTAACACATTAAAAATTATTTAATTGGTGTCACATCAACTAAAATTCTCACATAAGCAGCCCTGATGCCAACAAGGATTTTAGTCAAAGGATAAAATTATGCCTGAAGTTAAATGGCCAACGGTGATACATAATTATGTTGATTATGGTGACAGGTTCACATGAAACATAGGATTTGGTGGACTATCTACCACCAAATATGATAGTCAAAATACGATACATTATTTAAAATTTGAAACAAAACACGACCTATAACTTTGTTGATAGCGTTTTAAAATAAACATTATCGCCATCGATGATAACCGTTATTTTATAAAGTGAAGTATATAAAATAAAAAAATTGAGAAACACTATATCTGATATGATGTTTGACTAAATTAGTAAGTAAAAATATAGAGTAAGGCTATATTGGGATCCTTTTTTTGCTATAATGAGACCTAAAATCAAACTTTTTTTTTAGTTTATGTGAAATGATCAATTGACATTTCTTATAAAACAAAATTTTGAACAAAAAAACTAACTTTTTTTTCTTCCTTTCCAACTAATTTTCTCTCTCTAACTAACCTAACAACCTAAAAACACCCAAATCCATGGATTTGAGCGACTTGAATGATGAATTTAGTTGCAATATTGATGATTTTGCGTCGGAGGAGGATCATTTGACGGACCATCTCGAAACCCAAGCTGAGATATATTACAAAAGAATTCTACTTTCAGTGCAATTTTCGAACTCATTACACTATAAAAGTGATGAACTGTGAACCCAGAATTCGCAAATTTGCATATTTTTAATGTCGAACTCACGAGGACGGGCCTCGTGAATTTGACAAGATCGCAAAGGCTCGTTCTTGTGATTCGGACAAAATCGCGTACAGTGACTTCATGATTTTGCCATAATCACGAATTCCTTTTTCGCGAGACATTTAATTGGTAGTTTGATAGAATTAAATATATTGAAATTAATTATATTTTGATATAATTATTACATATCTTATTTTTTTTAGGAACAGTACAGATGAGTGATAGAGGGAGGGGGATGTATCTAAAATTAAAAAAAAATCATTAAAAACTAATAGAATTGAATATATTTGTTGTTCTGATATTCTATTTATATTGCATATTTATTATGTAATATTTATTTTCTAAATTTTTTTATTCTAGTTTAAAATAGTCAAATAAATATATTGTATATTTATTATGTAATATATATTTTTTGAATTTTTTTATTCAGTTTAAAAAGTAAAAAAAAATTGTATATTTAATATGTAATTTTTATTTAATTTTTATTCTAATTTAAAATAGTTATATTTATAAACAATGTCTTGAATATATACTTCAATTTGTAGGAGTGAATCAAATAAAAAATAAAATATTTGTTTAGTATAGTAATTAATAGAATAGTACAAATCATATATAATTGGATAACTTATGAAATAATACATTTGTAACTACATATTCATATTTAATTTAAAAACAATTAGTGGTTGAATAAACTTAAATTCGGGTACACTAGATGTTCAATTTGGACTAAATCGTCCATAGTATATGTCCAATTTGGACTAAATCGTCCATAGTATATGTCCAATTTTGACGAAATCACGAACACGGGATTGTGATTTTGCCAATTATGGGCACCCAAAATTCGTGAGACACATAAATCTTACCCATTGAATCCAAATCCTTCTAAACTCAATGAAATTTACAAAAAAAACATACCAAAACCTAGAAAAACACTTAACTAAATATATACATATAACTATCTTACCAAACAACAACAAAAATGGTAGGAAAATTAAAGTTTTTTTGGCGGAAACTTAAATTCAAAATATCACTAAAAATATGGAACTAAATTATAAAATAATTACACCAACAAATAAATAAATTATGCACGTGTTTGCAACTTCGGATTTGAAAAATCTTACGTTTTTGGATCGACGAGTTTGAGAGGTTTTAGATTTAAGAAGAGAGAGTTGAATAAAAAAAGTATCTACATATCAAAAGTATTTCAGCAAAAAATCTAGTATCTCGTTATAACTAAAAGATGTATCGTGTTATCGAGATTTCGTTATAATAAAAACGGATCACAGTTATACTTGTCCAAAAATATATAATACATGTTAGACATCACTAAATAATTCCAAGTTAGGAGAAATGAAAACTTTAATTTTCCACTTCGCTTTTTTTATTTGTTAGGGTCCGATAATAAGGTCATTCGTGTCAACATCTAAAACTAATTTCTATACATGTTGATTTTAAGAAAAAGAAATCACAGTTCGCTTAGATTAGTTAAGATGTGAATTGTTTGTTTTACTTGTCTATCAAGCTGTTATTAGCTTTCACATGGGTTTAGTTTACTTTAATTAGTTCAGATGTGAATTTTATGCTCAAATTTGAGTGTCATAATTATTTGTTTTACTTGTTTAGGAGTTTTTACATGTCGATACTAATAAGATTTACTTTTTGTAGTTAATTTTTTGTTCATATTCCAAAGAGAAAAAGAGAAGGAAGATGCAGAATGAAAAGATTGGGACTAAAACTTTAAGTAATAGAAGCAACAGCGAGAACATAAGGCTCACTCTTACTACATAGGGCATACCAGAGTGTCTACTACCATGCACATAATTTGTTCGAAAGGAGGAAAGAATGGTCATGGTGCCCCGAAGTTTTAGAACATGTTAAACAGTGTGCGGAGAAACATGGATCAGATTGGAGAACATTAAAGGATGCATTCGGGAAATATTAGGTACACGTGAAAAACGCGAATAAAATTCAGGAACATGAAGAAAAGAAGAGAAAAGCAAACACGTAGTTGAGTTGTCGTTTTAAATGGTACAATCAGTTACAGTCCTTTACCGTAGCTGAGGGCATATGGGGTAATACGTGATTATCGCCTGCTTGATGCACTAATGAAGTTAGATGTTTGCTGCATTGAAGATATTGATTGGCAGGTCTGGAGATGTGTGACCAAATGGTTCCCCCACATAGATCAGCACACCAAGTCTTTTTCTGAGCAAGTACAAATTCTCTCCCAACGGTACTTGCCTGAACCCATTGAAGCCATTTGTTGTGACAAATTTTTGTTGTCACTAGACATGACTGAAAATCCAACAATAAAGACCCCCTATTACTTCCACACTTCATAATACATTCTCTACCGATAGCGAGCTGAGCGAAGAGATTACTATTGTCTATCAGCTAAAAGAGGTAACCAAAATATAGCTCATTGCCGAGGTCTTAGAATGGCTTTAACAATACACCACTCGGTCTATTCCGATTTCATACAACACTTGTTGGACATTAAGCTAAGCTAAGCTGATTTAATTATTCAGTAAGTAGAACTAATTAATATTTTAACCTAAAAATCAAATATAAAAAAGAATATTTCCATTGCCGGGAATCGAACCCGGGTCTCCTGGGTGAAAGCCAGATATCCTAACCGCTGGACGACAATGGAACTGTGATTGAGAGGAACGAATCATTATATATATTTGGTAGTCTCGCACCTAATAGGTTGGAACTTGGAATATTATTTTTAGTCTCCGATCAATTATTCAATTTCAGTGATAATTTGAAATATATTTAGATAAGGGTAGAATCAATCAAATTTTAAATCCTTTAATATCTTGCATTACATTAAATTTTAATTTGTTAACCAGTGAGATGACGTACATATTTGATAAATTTATAATGGTTTAAAATATATATGAAATATATGTAGTCTAATGTAATATTATTAAGCATTTTTAAGAAAACATTGACTTGCTCCTGTGATTAAAGATTTAGGTAGAAAAAATTTGATACAGTTTATGAAATTGTTTTGTAGTTTTATACATAAATAATATAAGTTTTCCTTTTTTAGAATGATAATCGAAAATTTTCAATTGATATTGATATTAAAATTCATTTGCCTTAGTTGTAAGTCTTTTATTCATAAAAGAGATAATTGGTTTATAAATCCAAACTTAATTGCATCGCAATATATTTGATTTCGGCATAGAAATTATAACCCACTAAATTGATTTCTATCAATTTAGTTTGTATATTTATCATTTCAGCATCGAGTTTAAATCCAATTTGGTTTATACACTTATACCTCTATTATAGGTATTCACGATTATATTAGTATAATTAATCAGATTACTTTTTAATTGGATTAATTTATGATAATGACCAAATATATCATTAGCATAGCTTGTGCAATCGTGTCACATCGTTTATTTTTAGGTTGAAGGACTTAGTTAGGTAACTAAATTAGATAAATAGGTTGGATAAATGGTACTCCTAGTATAAAAAAATGTGTCTTACGTGAACATTGACCTGACGAGGCCAATGATATTATTGGGGCAAGAGAGTTGAAGGACTAAACTTGCAACTACTTTGTTATTGTTTGGGGTAACTTACATGTGACGCTCTGAAATTGATAACACGCTTGTATTGGTATCTAATGATGTCTTTTAGCAGTTTGATAGTCCTTAACTAATTTAAAAAAATTCTAAAGATAAAAAATTTCAGATAAGTAATTTTGATTTGTGTAATCTCGATTGGATATTTATGATTATTCTTTAAGTAATTACAAACTATTTTTTGGATTCCAAGAGTTGATTTTTGGTACTTTTTCTTATATATAATTTCTTTTCGAGTTCTTAATTACACTATCTATCAATTTCTTCAATGATTTCAGTTACTTCTTTTTATAGAATTTAAAATGTCAATTTTTCTTTTTTTTTGTTATTTAATCAATTTTGAATCTTACGTAATTTGATCTCTTTTAAAATGTCAATTTCAAATCGAGCAAATCGAGCCAGTGCTTATGGTAAAACCCCTAATTAATGGAGATCCAATATGAAAAATCTATGATCAAGGAAACCATGATTTAAGGTTTCAAGAACACATAATTCTTTAAACTAAAGTTATGATTTTTCTTATTTCATAAAACAAATGTCAACATTAGGGTATGAGATAATTTATATACAAGACATCCATAAACTTTAATCAAATATTTTAAACATATAATAAAAATATAAGAAGAAATTTCAATCAAATCGGAATGCAATCAGATTTTATTTGCTAAATAAAATAAATCTTTAAAAGATTAAAATAAAATAAAATAGGTTTTTATTTGAGTTTATCAGCTACATCTTCATATCCTGGTTAGAAAGAATTCGTCCTTAAATTCGATCTCTTGCTCCAATGAACACGATTAGTTTTAATTCTTTGAGATGTTTGAAATGTGTCACCAGCTTCTTCAAATTAGCGCATACAGTAATTTCCAAATCCTCAAGGAAGAAAAATGGCAGTACACAAATGAATTACTCTTCATTTATATGAACTTTGTTCATAACCAAACTTCTATTGAAGAAGAAAGCATTAATATCGATTATGCAGTTGGATGTTTCTGAACGATAGATAGCCATTGATAATACTTGCAACTGGTAACAAATTATGGATTCAAATTTTGGAGAAAGCATGTGCTATCTTAGCTTGAGTGATGTATTTAGATATGGTTGTAACAAGTTGATGCATCCATGAAGAATAAAAGTTTATTTCTTGAAGTTAAATCCACCAATTGGTCTACCCCATGGATCGGAAAATGGTCCTTCGGATAAGCTAGGTTCAAATCCGTAAAATCAATGCACATTCTCCAAATCTCATTTTCTTTCTTCACAAAGACCGGGTTGATTTTGAATGATGTTAGTATAAGATTCCAAAGATGAAAAATTCCAAATAAGTGATTTTGATTCGTGGATATTTATGATTGTTCTTTAAGTAACTACAAACTATTTTTTTTATTCCAATAGTTGATTTTTGGTACTTTTTCTTATATATAATTTTTTTTCGAGTTCTTAATTACACTATCTATCAATTTTTTCAATGATTTCAGTTACTTCTTATTATAGAATTTAAAATGTAAATTTCATTTTGTTATTTAATCAATTGTGAATCATACGTAATTTGATCTCTTTTGAGACGATAGATTTATGCAAAAAAAATCCATATTTAAACAAAATTAGAAATTATACAGGGGAGATAGTTATTCTACAGATTCGAAATTCGGAGATGCTCGACCCGAGTCATTGTATTTGGCCCACTATCACTGACTAAGACAAAACCTTTGAGTATGAGTCAAAGATTCATCGATGCAAGTATTCCAAATCGAGCCACAAAACCTTTGAGTATGAGTCAAAGATTCATCGATGCAAGTATTCCAAATCGAGCCAGTGGTTATGGTAAAACCCCTCATTAATGGAGATCCAATATGAAAAATCAATGATAAAGGAAACCATGATCTAGGGTTTCAAGAACACATAATTATTTAAACTAAAGTTATGATTTTTCTTATTTCATAAAACAAATGTTCAACATTAGGGTATGATATAATTTATATAATAGACATCCATAAACTCTAATCAAATATTTTAAACATATAATAAAAATATAAGAAGAAATTTCAATCAAATCCGAATGCAATTAGATTTTATTTGCTAAATAAAATAAAAATTTCAAAGATTAAAATAAAATAAAATAAAATATGTTTTTATTTGAGCTTATCAGCTACATCTTCATATCTTGGTTAGAAATAATTTGCCCTCAAATTCGATCTCTTGCTCCAATGAACATGATTAGTTTTAATTCTTGGAGATGTTTGAAATGTGTCACCAGTTTCTTCAAATGAACTATTCTTCACTTATTTCAACTTTGTTCATAACCAAACTTCTATTGAAGAAGAAAGCATTAATATCGATTATGCAGTTGGATGTTTCTGAACGATAGATAGCCATTGATAATACATGCAACTAGTAACAAATTATGGATTCAAACTTTGGAGAAAGCATGTGCTATCTTAGCTTGAGTGATGTATTTAGATATGGTTGCAACTAGTCGACACATCCATGAAGAATAAAAGTTTATTTCTTGAATTTGAATCCACCAATTGGTCTACCCCTTGAATCGGAAAATGGTCCTTCGGATAAGCTAGGTTCAAATTCGTGAAATTAATGCACATTCTCAAAATCTCATTTTGTTTCTTCACTAAGACTGGGTTGACTATCCATGTGGCATATTAAGATTATTTTATATCGCATACACCTGACCGCATATCCACCTCAACAACTATGACCGTAGACTTTTCAATAGAGAATTTTTTTTGAGGTTCTAGTCTTGCGTTTGGGTAAACGAATAGTATATGGCACATAATATAAGTTGGAAACCCGATGACATATTTTGTAGGCCATGCAAATTTTTTTAAAATAAATAAATAAATAATTCCTCTCTTAAGATCATGATAACAAATTTATAATCCTCATACTCTTTCTTTTCTCGAAAAAATACGTCTCGATATCTTCTCCTAGAATAAAAACACAGAGAGCCTCGATAAAGGTCATTAACAGCTTCCCAATGTGGGGCCCCAAAAACTACTGTTATTTTTTTAATTTTTTCCTTCTTTAATTTTTTTCTTTGTTTCATTCTTCACTTTTTTCTTCTATTATTTATCTATTGTTAATGATGTTGCGTAGAAATATATATCCATTTTATAAAAACTTGAAACTACCCTAATTATATTTCAAGACATACTTAAGGAATTGATGGACAATCAAAGTGATAACGTATATTTGATCAAGCTTACCTCTGCCTAAAATTGTATTATAAGAGATTGGACGATTCACTACCATATAAAGTACTTGAACAAATTTCATAAACTTGGGTCTTTCCATTAGAACATATGCTTCAACTTATCTAGTGGCAATGTCACTAGCTCACGTGAAGCAAACCGTTTTTCTATCTGACTGCCAGATAATACGAGAACTCTTTATCTTGTCATAGGTCCATTACCAAGTATGTTAGTCGAAGTACCCATAGTAATCAAGAATCTACAAATCTCTTCACCCTCCACAAATGAATTTATTAAGGAAACATCCTCATGAGGGTCAGTCATACCTTGGAGCTCATCATCCTCTAACTGAGCTTTCATACTTCATGCATGTCTCTTCCTGGATGAATTAGTAATTTAAAAAGTGAAATCTCAAATTATCCCCTCGTGATATGAAACACACAACATGATAATTTGGATGTACTTTATGTTATTTACTCGATAAATCATACATTGCGACTTATTGGTATACAATGACCATATTGGCATTCACTTATTTAGAAACAGTCATATGGGTTCCCGATCCTCTAACTCCGGAGGAATAACCATTCATCATACGCCTTTTGAGCTTCATTATTGTTCTTTCTTACAAACTACAATAATTTCTCGTTATCAATCAAATTTTAAATTTTATTCTTCAAGTATATGCAAACCCTATTCCAATGAATGTATCATTGTGATACTTGCAAAATTTATTACTCTTATCCTCTTAAGGCTTTGTTATTGGGGGAGGTTTCCTATACTCAACATAGTTATTAGTTTTATAAACAATTATCGCTATGTTCTCAGTCAGCTCAGTATAGTTATCATGTCTTAGCCATTTATTTCTTTGGTCATGCCATCTCTCACAGTGGTCACGTTTTATACGGAAATATATGGAACTTGCCTTTGCTCATCCTAATTTTGAGCTTGAGGTTGTCAAGACCAAATTGGAGATGCTAGAGAAATGGGAAGATGATATATAATTTATTGTTGTTACGACTTGAACTACAGTGGTAGGTTCACAACCAAAGTGATTATTGGAAATGTATCAGACGGTTGGTAATTTTATTGAGGCTGATCATCCGTAATTAACCGAAACCATATGGTTTCCTTAATTCTGATATATGATTCTATATGTGTTAATAGATCTTCAAAATTCAAATCTTTTCTCTTTGTAACATTCTCAACCAATGTCTAAATGAGAATTCATTTCCTAATCAAAGCACGTGTCATATCTTCGCTACAATACGCGATGGTATTCTTTATTCGGACAAAATAACGAGTATAATACCTTAGACTTTCCTTATTTTTCTATTTTAAGTGTACGATATGATCGTCATGAATTTTTCCTTTGCTCATTTTGATTTTGAGCTTGAGGTTGTCAGGACTGAATCGGGATTGTTAGAGAAAGGAGAATATGATATCTAATTTATTTTTGTTACGACTTAAACTACGGTGGTAGGTGCACAAATGAAGTGATTATTGGAAATATATCAGATGGTTGGTAATTTTATCGAGGTTGATAATCCATAATTAACCGAAGAAGCATGGTTTCCTTACTTATGATATGTGATTCTATATGTGTTAATAGATCTTCAAAATTTAATTATTTTCTCATCGTAACATTCTCAACCAATTTCCCTGTGAGAATTTATTTCCTAAACAAAGCACATGTCATATATTTGCTACCAGTACGTCGTGATATTCTTTATTCGGACAAACCACCGAGTATAATCCCTCATACTTTCCTTATTCTTCTATTTGAAGTGTATGATATGATCATCATAAATCTTTGCCTTCTTGCTTCCAATAAATGGATATGTGAAAAGGGTTCATTAATTATCAAATTTGAAAGTCGATATTAAGGATATCTAACTAAACTATACCAAAACATTCACATTGTAAGTCATTGAGAAAGATCGACATAAAAGCAGATTATCATCTTTGAAGCATATTATAACATTTCTGAATTGCTTGATGTGGTGTCAGAATCACTATTGCTATAATATTTTTCTATTTTGAAGATGTTGAACATTCTCAAGAGCTCACAAGCCAAGATTTTATGGACAGAAGGGAAAACCTCATTAGGTAGCTCTAGCCCTATAAACGATTATTTATATCCCTTTACAGAGTTGAATATGGGTCCAGAAGATAGTCTATCTCTCCTTGATATATCAGTATTTAATATCCATAACCTATTTCATGTTCTGGAGCCATCTGTTGAAAATAATTAAGGTTATAACCTAGAGGCTGAAAATCAAATTGTAGACTAGAAACAGGGGGAATAATTTGTTTTTAAACGCCACATATAGAAACAACATGGGGAGTCGGTGCATGTTGTTGGCCTACATGTTTGGTTTCTACTCGTGTTGTGCCTGCAGCAGTAATTGACGCGTCACCCATTGTTCTTCCTTACTCGGTATCTCGTTATATGTGAGTCTTCCTCATAAAGTATATAGATATTCTAGACTATGAATGGCGTATGTACCTAGTATACTCATCATCTCTTTGGTGGTACATCTTCTCGAAAAAAAATTGATGTTCCTCATTATTTGAATGATGTTTATCATTCAAAGTATGTGATTGATATTGATGCCTAAACTATTACTCTCGCATAAAAATGTTGTAACTTCGATTTGGACCATAAGGAAACATCTTTGGTTTTTTAGTTCGTGTTTTGACCTTGATCTCGGATGATACATCAAAAGGCCTTATAGCTAACACGTCTTTCTCAGCTTGAATTGCTTCCACTTTGACCATCAACTCGTGTTTCTGCTATTCTAATTAAGATTTTGAAAGTGTAAATTCGAAAGGATTCCTAAATTTTTCCTGTATAATTTCACCCTTACGGTGATATATGTGTCAACTTCTCCTTGGGTATCCAAATTGTCATACTATACTACACAAACAACAAATAATAAGGGTTTACTTCAGGGGTTTGGTTTTGAAAGATGTTTCCGAGTATCAGTCAGGATATCACTCCTTTAGTGGTCACCACTAAAGAGTTCCAGTTTGGTTATCCAATCCGGCTTTACATAAAGAGAGAAAATAGTTAGTTATATAAAGAGAGAAAATAGTTAGTGAGAAAGAATATTAAATACTTGAGAATAGAATAATGATTGTTCACACACTCCATGTTGTATGACAGGTTATATTTATAGTGACCAAATGAAATTTTGAGCATTATTGACCCATTTATACAAAGATTCTCTTTTGGACTTATACTTCATAGTCAATTAATACAACTAAAACCGACTCAAAACCGAGCCTAAATCCCAACTAGATAATTCATTCATCAAAGTTTATGTCAACTGATTTCGTTGATGTTTTTTGGTATTCTCGAATATATGCACCCAAATATTATAAACAATTAATAATGTGATTAACTTTATAAGAATGAGTTACTAACTTCTAGCATTGATACACAATCTATGGTTTTGATGTAAATATTGGGTAAACAATTATTCATAAAATTTACCACTTTATCCAGTATCACTTCAAACCAGCTGTAAGTGTTGATTTTGTCAAATTATATGGTGTAATTTACCATTTTTATGACCATCGCGTCTCTTGAAATTTAGAATTTAAAGTTTAAATATGCATATAGTATAAAGAGAATATTTACATCACATAAAACTCCATCATTTTCTATTTTTGCGTCACCAATAACTGAATCTTAAATAAATATATAATGATTAAGTAAACTGATAAAGATTTACGTAATTACAAAAATTAAACATATAATTTTGCAACACATGTATATGAAACTTACCAAATTGATACATGTTCATAGTTATAAGACATAGTAATACATAACGTGATGTTACATTGTGTAATATTAGCTGGATTGACTTTAGCTTCTTGTTTATTTTTTTAAAAGCAGAGTTTGTTTCCAAATTTTCTTTACATCGTCTCTAGAAAGTATATCTTAATTAATCTTGAATTTTCTTATACGTTATCCATCATCCTGACCTCAAAAGGTTAATTGGTAAATGTCATTTATTATGTGCCTTTCATACCAAAAATGACATTGTTATCGCTACTTTTGAGTTTCACATATATATTTCTGAATTTAAGTGATGCTCACCAAACACCATATGCTTTAATAATATGGCATATTCTTATTATATTGTTTACAAAACAAAGTTGTTGTATGATTGGCAAAACATATCTATAATATTATTTATGCGACCAAGATGATGTATGATTTTCAAAACCAGGTTGTAGTATTATTTGAGAAACCAAACTTTTTATTATTTACAAAACTAAGTTGTTATATTTGTTGTGAAAACAAGTTGTTGTGTTATTTAAATTTGGAAAAAATCAATCTTTGTTAAATCCTTCTTAATATTAATTTTGAAAAAATAAAATTTTCAAAATACTAATCAACATCTAAGCAATTATGTTGCATAAATGAACTAACATGTGCAAAATCAAGCAACTTGCATGCATAACCGGCTACAAAGTTTATTTTTTATTTTTATAAATAAAATCAAGTTACAAATTAAAATTAGTAGACTATCATCTAAAAACTAGTGTTATATATATGCATGTTATCAAATATGTCAAACATGAACACAAAAAAACTAAATATTATTTAAAAAAATTAAGCTTGATTTCACAATATAAGATAATCTGATTTTACAAACAATATACAAGTGAGGTTTCATAAATTAGGTATATCGTGTCTCATAAATGTCAAGTAAAACCTTACTTGAAAGAATTATATACATAATGTTTCTCAATTGGTAAATAATTTGCAAATGTAATATGGTAAAATATGTTATAAATGCTCAATACAATACATTATGTAAAGCTATATTATTATAATAGGTTTTGAAAATGATGTATACAATTTGTTTTGTAAAGTTATCTGATCATAATCAGTTTCACAAATATTGTATATAATATGTTTCACAAAGTTATTTGGTTATAATAGATTTTGCAAATGCTGGACATAATATGTTTTACAAATTTATATGATTACAATAGGTTTTTACTTTGTAGTTGAAGAATATATATATATATATATATATATATATATATATATATATATTAATTAACCATTATGGTATCTGAAAATATTTCAATCGAACTAGTAAAAATTAAACAATAAAAAATGCTAGTGAAATCATAAACATTTACAACTTGAAAAATAAGAAATATATGTTAAACGTTGTACGTATGAAAATTATACTTCAACTAAAAATTGTATCATATACAACAACTTGAAAAAACGATTCATCTGCACACTGGACGACTAAAACATTTATCAAACGGTAAAGAGTAAGTGATCTTATTTTCAATGAGTTTGCGTACTCTATTATAAGTAAATCTCTAATTAAGTAGGCTCCTTAGGAATAGATATGTATGATTACATTCCATATTATTCTTATGTTATACAACATGTAGAGATTAAAGAAATAAACTTGTATATCATATTCAACTATGAAGTACGAGTTTGTAGTGTTGGTTATAATGGTAAATTAAGCTGAATGGTTGAGAAATATATTGCTAGAAGTACAACTACTTTAAAGAGAAACATGATAATTTAAATACATTGTGATAATAAAATAACATTTGACAAGTTCTACAATAGAACTACAAAGTAATCTACAATGGAGAATTTAAACATATACATTTAAACATTAGTACATTAGGTAATTGGCTCAAAGTGGAATCACATCGGTATGATACGTGCGTTCTAGTAAGAACCTAACATATTTGTTTACCAAACTTTTGGCTCGAGAGTAAATGAACCCGATATTTAGAAGGATGATACTAAAAACTTTAAATTTATATTTTTAAAATAATAACAATCCAGTTTGACTGTAAAAAACCTAGAATAATGTTTTTAAAGATAACAAAAATACTATAATAATTTTTTTATAAGAATATTGGACCGATGCCACATCGTATGAGAGAATCACTTTCTCTCAATTTATATTTTTTAAAACATATAGAATACACGAACAAAATATTTTTAAATGGCCTTATAGACAAATATATTGGTAAGATGATTGTGGTGTGAGATCACCGGTTAGACCACATTGGACATTTTTCAAATTCAGGACTCTCAAAATTTCTAGTTTAAAATGTCTTTACACTAAAGTAAAATCAAGTCGAAATATATTTTATTACATGTGTAAAAATTATCTCAATGAGAAAATAATAGATATTATATAATCGAATGAGGAATTATTGAAATATTTATTAAATAAAGTGATCACCATTGATACATATATATATTTATAGATCATCAAAGCAAACCTAAAATTAGGCGAGCGAACTAAAAAATCATAAAAATTAGTCATCTAATAAATTAGACAAAAAATACCAATCCACCATAATAATAAAAATATGACTTGTTATTATCGATGATGGTACAATTACTCAAAGGACAAATGAGGCAAACGAATGACTTCACCATTGCTTATATTTAATATGTATTTATTTATTCATTTACTTAAAATTAGTTTAGTTAATTGTTTAATTTTATGGTTTATGGACTTAAAATTAATTGGAGTTGGCTTGAATCATATTTGGATTTGGGCCTGAACCGTAATTCGGTCATTAGGCTCATCAAAGTTTATTTTACATATACATAACTTTTAAAGACATTAATAAAGAGAGGAAACTTATTTATACTGTGCGACTCTCTATCTTTCTCTTTGTTAAATTTGATTTAAAGCAACTCAATTATCTTTTTACCTTATACTCGAAACTTCATTACATGTCACCTTATACTTAAATACCACTAAAAAATAATCGACTGCATCAGATTGACGACCACAATGTGAGTTCTACGAAAGGTAGCAAAATCTGAAACCCTAGAGTGTTAAAATCATATTCGAAACATATCAAAGTATGGAATTTGCAGTGCATATATATCATACCCAAGAAAACTATGGAATCCGGATAAAAGAATACAGACAAACACAACATTTGATTAATGAAAAATAAGAGTGATTGCTCATGTAAGAGGAGTTTGACCAGTTCTGAAGGGAAATTGAGGCTTTAAGGTCTAAAAAATAAGTTGCAATAACCCCCACGTTCGAGTCCAGTTGGAGGTTCAAATATCCTAAAGACTCAAAGATGTTAATGAACAAACTATAAACCCAAATATTTAACACAATTTGAAAAAACATCCAAAAGTTCACTCACGAAAAACCCGTAATTCTTTGAAAAATATGTGTAAAACTAAGGACCATTTGAGTTCATCAGAGTCCAGAAAGGATTCAGTGTCTCATACTAAAGAGTCTTCTTCCTCTTCGAGTAGTGATCGTTATCATAAGAAGAGAACAAATCATCGTGGTAAATATCATCCAAAAATATATTATGATTGGTGTAATAAGTCGAGTAAAAGAAAACACCACGAAGAGTAAAGATAAGACATAATATGAAGAAAAAAAGAATCAAGACTCTATAACACATGCCACCAAGTTAGTGATCAGTTTGATATCTAATAAATCAAAGATGTTTTCCACCACCGATGAGGATCATCAGTTTAACCATAAACATAATTAAAAGTAGACCCATCTGTCTGCGGATGTATTTTATGGTCATCTGCCTTAACGATTCGACATTTTAAAAATTGAGAAGTTTGATGGGAGTAGGATTCATAAAATCACCTTGAACAGTTTAAAATTTTCATGATGAATTTTGATGACAACGACAAGTTGTGGTGTTGGGATATTTCTGAAACTTCCAAAGATAATGCTTTGTAATGGTATAATCAACTTCCTCAAGGGTTGATCATGAATTTTAATATGTTTAGGATTTATTTCTGAAGATAATCTCTGGGAAGTAAAGAAGTAAGAGGAAATGTGGACACAATAATTTAATACCGTCACTTGATTGAAAAAAGATTGAAAGAGTACACCATCCGATTTTTGGAAACCAAGAATGGTTTATAAGATTGCTTTGAACAAGTGGTTATATATTTTTTTAAACAAGGGTTTCTCCCCGAAAAGTTGGCTGATATTGTAACAAAAAATAAAGCAATGTCCTTCAAAATAATATTATCACAAGTTAAAAATGAAATTATAGTGGAAGAAATAAAGAGGCTATAGTTACCATATGAGCAAAGAGTAATACTTCAGGTTCACAACAACAACAAGCACAAATACATGCTACTTCTCGTCCGAATGATTACTTTTAGACCTAGAAGGAACCAAAATCCACAATGTCAGCAAAAAAAGTACGGATCCAAGAGGAATCAATGGGTCCGACCTGATTACTTTGCAGAATTAACAAAGGGTGTTGATGTTATTTTTTATAATACAGAAAACTATGTGATTTAGAAGGCCACCTCTCATTCAAACTCTAAGAGAAAATTGAAATACGCGATTATGTGAATACCATAACGATGTGGGCCATGATACGAAGGACTATATTTCTATAAAGTAATAAAATTCAGACTTTAATTGAGAATGGAAAATTAAACACGTTCCTCCAAGCGCAAGTGAGGAATAGATCACATGAACCAGTTGCTACTCAGACTACATTTCGAAGGGAAGCTATAAAGACGACCCTTAAACAAGAAAACATTATGGTTACTAATGGACCATATAAATAATTTGATGAAGATTCAAAGTATTTAGACACTGACCCCGACCGAGGTCGAATTATGATGATAAATGAGTTTGACAAAAAAAATGGTCAAAGTTTTGTGTCAATTTTTTTAGTCATTAACCATCTTTGAAAATATATAGTGTCTGTCCCCTCAGGTTATTCTCGGAAGAGACAAATAGTGAGTTTGACCAACCAATTAGAAAGTAAAATTTATATTCACTTGTACCAAAATCCAATGTCATTTATTACGTTCAATGACAATGATTTAAGAGACATTGTTGGACCACACAATGATGTTGTGGAAATTGAGGATGCAATTGAGGGAATGAAAATTTGAAGGATTTTGATTGACAGAGGCAACTAAACTAATAATTCTAATCTTATTCACCTATAAGAAAATGAACAACCCTTTAGTTATACTCCGACCAACATAATCGTAGTGGGATTTACAAGGTACACTACAAATATGGTAGGAGAGTTTGAAGGTAAAACCCTTTTTAGGAAAGATCCTTTTAAGAAAACGGTCAGAGTACTCTTCGTGGTGGTTGACGACCTAACTTCATATAATGCTATATTTGGTAAGTCCTGGTTATCAAGGATGCACTTTGTTTGTTTGATAGTGCATTAGTGTTTGAAATATGTTGTGGTTGGCCAAGTCAAAGTTGTTTGAAGTAGCCAAAAAACAATTATGTCACAGCTTTGGCCCTTAAAACATTACACAATGTGGAAACCAAGAAACCATAGAAATTACTAAAAACAATTAGAATCCGGCAAGGGAAATGATCCGATGGAGACTCGTAACTCAGTTATTCATGATGAACATGTTGAGTTGTACGCCTTTTTGGTTGAAAAATGTGTTAAAATGGAAGCCAAATTGCCACAAATAGTGAAGGAACGATTGTTATCCTTTTTATCAAAGAATTTGCATGTATTTTTTTGGTATATCGAGAATGTAACGGGTGTCCTTTGCAATATGACCCAACATATATCTAGTTATAAAAAAACAAACACGTTTTTATGGAAAATTGGAATCCATTGTTGAAGAAGTAGATCGGTTAACAAAAGTAGATTAAATTCAGGAATCTCAATACCCGGTGTAGACAACGAACCCGATACTTGTCAACAATAAGAATTTAAAGTGACGTATGTGTGTTGACTTTACAGACCTAAATAAAGCATGTTTGAAATATCCATTTCATGTCCCCTGAATTAATCAACTAATAGATTTTATTTATGGTAATAAGTTGTTATCGTTCATGGATGTATTTTTGGGGTATAATAAAATACAAATGGATCCAAAATACTATGATAGCACTACATTCATAGCAGACAGGAGCCTCTACTGGTACAAGGTTATGCCTTTCGGTTTGAAAAATACTAGAGCCACTTACCAACGTCTAGTGAATAAAGCCTTTGCTAGCCAAATTGGGAGAAATGTTGAGATCTATAGTGATGATATGTTGGTAAATAATGTTATGAATGAAAATCATTTATCCAATATCAAAGATTCTTTCTTCAATTTTAAAACATATTAACTTAAAGTTGAACCCATACACATGTATATTCGGAGTATGACCTCGAAAGTTCTCAGGGTATGTTATCAGCAAAAAAGGACATCTAAGCTGATCATGTACAATTAAGGGCCATGCTTGCTATGGACCCTCCTACATCTACCAAATAAGTTTAAAAACTAACCGGAAGATTGGCTGCTTAATATATCAACGTTTTTTTATAAGTGCACACCCTATTTTCAGGTTTTAAGAAATGCTAAGGAATTCGAATGAACCTCGGAGTGCGATAAGGCCTTTACTAAAATCAAAGAACATTTTTCCTCTTCGAAGACATTAACCAAACTAATTATATGTGAGAAGTTGTAAATTTACTTGGTATAATCTGATTAGCTAGTGAATGCGGTTTTGGTTCGGGACGTCGATGGTTACTCTCGTCCGGTTTATTATATGAGCAAAACCTGTTAGATGTAGAGAAAAAAGTACTTAAAGTTGGAAAAGTTAGCATTGTATCTAGTAGTAGCAGCCCAAAAGATGAGACCTATTTTAAAACCTATCCAATTATTGTTCGTACTTCTTTCCCACTCAAAAATATTTTTCAAAGAATGGACGTGTCAGGTCGAATGACTAAATGGTCAGTTGAATTATGAGATTATAATATTTAGGTTTCTCCTCGAACTGTGATTATGTCACAAGTTATGAGAGAATTTCTAGTTGAATTCCATTCGGAACAACCACATATTGAATCAAGTATTTGTAAGAGGTCTTATGGGCTTATTGTACTACTCAGCGAACTGTAATCCAGGAAACCTATTTTTATTTAGTATATGGGATAGATGCGGTAACATAGGTCGAATCTACTCTCCCATCGTTCCGAATTGAAAATTATTCTGAATAAAACAAAGCCAAGAGAGTTGGATTAGATTTGATTGAAGAAAAAATAATTATAGCTCATCTAAGGTCTATACATTATCAACCCCTAATAAGAAGAAAATATGGGTCTAAATTTTGAAGGAGAAATTTCGAAGCAAGGGATAAAGTTTTAAAAAATATCTTCTTACAGACCAAATGCAAAAGGTTATGAAAGTTGGCGCCTACTTGGGAAGGGCCATATTCGGTTTCTAAGACAATCAAGCCTTGAACCTATCGACTGGTGGATCAAAAAAGAAACCCTTTGCGAAACTCATGGAACATTTAACACTGGAGGATTTTTTTAATAACTGTAAAAAGAGCGTCCATTTTATACTTACCCATGTAAATACTCAGGGGCATACTCTTTTCTACCCTGGTGGTTTGGTGAGGTTTTAATGAGGTTCCCAAACCACTTGAAATTTATCACTTTTACCTTTTATAGTTCTTGTTATTCTATTTTTTTACTTCATATATATAAATATATAAATATATATTTGTATTCACATTTAAAAAGTTCCAACATTAGTTGATCACATTTAAAGGTTCCAACATTAGTTGGTCACATTTAAAGGTTCCAACATTAGTGGGTTATGTGTAAGGTTCCAACATTTGTTGGTCATGCATAAAGGTTTCAATATTAGTTGGTCACAGTTAAATATATTAAGGGATGGTAAACCGAGTATAAACACTTTGAATGCATTCGAATGAGTTGTTTAATTAATTTGAAGAGTAATTGAACTAAATAATTTATTTACCTTCGAATAAATAATTGAAAGAGTGGGTGAACTAAATATCATAACTAGGTTCTAAAGGAATAATTTTCGAAACAAAAGATTCATTAATACTTCATCGAATACAAAAGTGACATAAAAAACCTAAGGACTTATTAACAAATTGTCACAAAATGGTTTGCTTATGTCAAGTACTTACACACACAAACAACAAAGATACACCTTTTTCCCATCATCGCCATCTTCTCCAGAGCTCCCACCCTCATAGTCTATTCTATAACTTTCTTATCAGAATTATGAGTAGTTGAGTTCATAGATATGTCTAGTTGGTTAGCCAAAGACATATCATTAGGACACAATTCCTCTGAGACTAACTCCCACAAATATATGACGTTCATAGTCAGAAATGCCTTGTGAAAATCTAATAGCATGTTAGATTTTATCAAAGCATCCCATTTAGACAAGGATACTAAAATTGGGTTAGCATACTAATATACAATGACTTCCTTGTCTTCCACAACTTGAGCTTTAAATGTGTTTAACTTATAGCTGTCAATTTTGGACACGACCTGTAAACCCAACACGAACCCGACCCGAAATTTTAGGGTTAGAGACCTGATATTTCAGACCCGATGAAATTAAGACACGACACGAACCCAACTCGAAAAAAAACGGGTCGGGTTCGGGTTGGGTTCGTGTCACCCGAAACTGACCTGTAAAACCCGAAAAGACCTGTAAACCCGAAACTGACCTGTAAAATCCGAAACTAACCTGTAAACCCGAAACTGACCTGTAAACCCGAAACTGACCTGTAACCCGAAACTGACCTGTAAACCCGAAAAGACCTGTAAAACCCGAAAAAACATGTAAACCCGAAACAGACTTGTAAACCCAAAACACGTGTTAACATGTAAAATAAAATATGAAAACACTTAATAAAATTTTATAAATAAAATAATAATATTTTAAAAATTAGGCTTATAAATTAAAACACCAAAAATAGTTATAAAATTTTATTAATAAAATAATTTTATTTTCTAAAAATATAAAATAAATAATATATTTAAATAACTAAAATAATAAACTAACCCTAACCCTAAATCTATTCCCTCCCACTGACCCACTCAGGCACTCCCAGGCTCCCACTCTCCCAGCCACTTTTTCATCCACTTTTTCATCTAGGGTTCATCTTCTTCTTCGCCGTTTTTTTTTAAGAATTGTTCAAATTTTTATCTCCAGCAAGACTCAATCGTCCAGATCTGAAAGGTAGTCGATCCTTATTTGTACTTTTGTCATATTTATCTCATGAATTTTTAGTGGTTTTGTTCTTCTTTCTCTTCTTTGTATTTGGGTTGGGGATCCATGGTTGTTACCTGGTTCTGAATGTCTATGGTTCGAGCTTCGTCTGGCTGGGTATACTCGTTGTTTCTTCAACAGGCAACCTAGGCAGCATTTGTAGAAATTTTGGGGTAATGAAGGGATTCTTGAGTCTCCTTTGTACCATAAGGCAAACTCGTATACAAGTAACCAATGAACTCGTATCCACCGGAAAAGATAATTTCACGGCCCTTCAGATATTTTACAGTTTGGTCGAGTGTACACCCGATTTGTCTGCTTCGGAATGTAGTAGCTGTTTGGATCAAGCTATAAACTTAGTAAAGAGTTCGAAAGTCGGTGCTAGATTTGGAGCTCAAAGCTGTAATCTCCGATACAAATTTTACCCTTTTTACAATGAAACTTCAACCACGTCGGTGACCCCCTTGTCCGATCCGAGTCAAGGTAATTAGATCTTAATGGAGTATGGTACGAACTTTATTATCCTAACAATGACCGAAACAACATCTAAATTAAACATTTGTTTCACCTAGGGACAGAGTGTAGTTCAGTGGTTACGATTCCTTCGATTGTTGTTCCGGTTTATGTCGATGTAGTCCTCTTTGTTATCGGCTACTGCATACTCGCAAGAAGAGAAAAAGAGAACTACATTTGTGGAGAAGAAGAGGACAACGGTAAGTTATAACTTCTACTTGATTTTTTTTGTTTTGTCATGTACAATTTTCTCATTGATCTAATAAGATTGTATCTGGGTTGTGCTGTGTAGCCAATAATGACATTCATTCTACCGAATCATTACAATTTGGTTTAAGTACAATCCAACTTGCAACAGATAAATTTTCTGATCTGAACACACTAGGAGAAGGCGGGTTCGGTGTGGTTTATAAGGTAAAGTGACTCGGTTTATACTAGTACTACGCTTAAGAATTTTTGGTATTGGTTTTGTATGAATTTGGTCTATGAATTTCATCAGGGCCAACTACCAAATGGACAATTAATTGCGGTGAAAAGATTATCGAAACGGTCTGGACAGGGAGTTGGAGAATTTAAGAACAAGGTTGTGTTGGTCGCCAAGCTGCAGCACAGAAATTTAGTTAGGCTTCTTGGATTTTGTGTCGAAGGAGGCGAGAAGTTACTTGTATAAGATTTTGGGATTTTGCATATGGAATACTACTGTTGTTGCATATGGAATACCAGTTAGCTTGGCATATGGAATACTACTGTTGTTGCATATGGAATACGAGTTAGCTTGACGAATATTTTACCGTGGAATACTATTGTTGTTTACATGGGCGGAAACTCGAGCAGCCCTGACCCGAGTTTTATTATTAATAGAATGATTAGCTAATATATATTTTTTTACGAAAATTTAAATACAGACTTGATATTTTTTTAAGATTTATTTAATTTATCTCATGTATTTTTTATTTTCATGTTTAGATGAGATGGATTCATCTATGAATGAAAATATAAGTACGGACCACATAGATGACATAATTGAGGTCGAGGATTTGGGAACGAATCACGTCGGCAACAAAAAAGTGAGAAAATCTTGTACGAGTATGGAGAAAAACGAAAACCAAAAGGTTAGAAAATTAAAATCCGATGTTTGGTTATATTTTAATATGCTCCCCCTTTCCGAAGATATGCAAGAAAGATGTGTTTGCAAAAAATGTGGTGTTATTTTATTGTGTAAGAGTACTTATGGTACGGGTAATTTACGTCGTCATATACAAAAATGTGAAAATGTTAGTAGTCGTGATGTAGGACAGATGCTTATTTCACAATCAAGTGATTGCATGTCTCTTGCTAGTCGTCCTTATGATCCGGAAAAGTTTAGAGAGTTACTTGTCGCAGCAATTATTCTTCATGAGATGCCTTTTCAATTTGTTGAGTATGAAGGGTTTCGACAAGTATTTCGGTATTTAAGAAATGATGTTCAATTATTTGGTAGAAATACTTGCAAGAGTGATGTGATGAAGATTTATGATAGAGAAAAAACTAAAGTTAAAAAAATGTTAGAGTTAACTCCGGGCCGAATTAGTTTGACATCTGACCTATGGACCTCTATCACTACTGATGGTTATATTTGTCTCACCGCACATTTTATTGATAAAGAATGGGTTTTACAAAAATGTGTTCTAAATTTTAGTTATATGCCACATCCTCACAATGGTGTGTGTTTATATGAGAAACTGCATACTATGCTTGATGATTGGAACATTGAAGATAAGTTGTTTGCTCTTACGTTAGATAATGCAAGTTCTAACACCGTTTCAGTTGATAAGTTGATAACTCAACTGAATTTGAAAGATGCACTTGTTTGTTCTCGAGAATTCTTTCATGTTCGTTGTTGTGCACATGTATTGAATTTAGTAGTTCAAGATGGATTGAAACAAATCGATATAGCCGTTGATAAAGTTCGTGAATGTGTGAAGTATGTTAGGGGATCACAAGCAAGGAAGCATAAGTTTTTAGAATGTGTTAAACATATGTCTTTAGATTCTACTAAGGGTTTAAGGCAAGATGTACCTACAAGATGGAACTCAACTTTTCTTATGCTTGAGAGTGCTATGTTTTATCGTCGTGCATTTTCTCACCTAGAGTTGAGTGACTCAAATTTTACTTCTTGTCCAACCCGTGAGGAGTGGGATAGGATAGAGAAGATTGGCAAATTTTTGAAGGTGTTCTATAATATTACTTGTGCTTTTTCCGGAAACAAGTATCCTACATCGAATTTGTATTTTCCTTTGGTTGTCATGGCACATTTGACTTTGAAAGAAGAGTTAAGAAGTGAAGACGAGTACATAAGAAAGATGGCTCATCAAATGTGGGAAAAATTTAGGAAATATTGGTTTGATTTTAGTCTAATTATGGCTATTGCCATCATATTAGATCCTTGTTACAAACTTCAGTTTGTGGAGTTTTCTTACCGTAAAATATATGGTGATGATGGTTATGAACATGAGTTTAACAAGGTTAAAAACAAGTTATATTCTCTTTTTGATGAGTACGCTAGCAAGACTTCAATTGAAGAGGCTTCCTCTTCAGATAATATGGGAAGTACTCGATTACCATCGATGGGTGGACTAGCAGATGACTTCATGAAGGTATATTTTTAAACGTAATATCTTATTGTTATTGTAATTAAAATTTTTATATAATAACAACTATATTTGAAGAACAATAATCTATTATATAATATTAATTTCATTTGTTTAAACCTATATATGATTTTGTTTGTGCAGGAGTTTGATGATTTCAAAAGTGATGCATGTAGTGGTTTATCAAAAACTACACAACTCGAACTATATTTAGATGTAGCAAAGGTGAAGGGAGATAAATTTTTTGATATCTTAGCATATTGGAAAATAAACCAATATAAATATCTGGAACTCGCTACCATGGCTCGTGATGTGTTGTCCATTCCTATATCTACGGTTGCATCAGAGTCGACATTCAGTGTTGGGGGTCGAGTTCTTGAC
Source organism: Limnanthes douglasii subsp. nivea (assembly GCA_036936605.1). Classification (NCBI taxonomy): domain Eukaryota; kingdom Viridiplantae; phylum Streptophyta; class Magnoliopsida; order Brassicales; family Limnanthaceae; genus Limnanthes; species Limnanthes douglasii. The sequence continues at coordinate 129,824,969 of JAUPFV010000004.1, forward strand.
CAATTTCGTAGTTCGCTTAAACCGGATACGGCTGAGGCATTAATTTGTACGAGGGATTGGTTATTTGGAGAAAGGGATTGGTTATTTGGAGAAAAATGTAAGTTTTCTAAATTCTAAAATTTAAATATTTAATAGTTTATATATATTTTATATGATTCTAATATTTATTGTTTGATAATATCTTCTAGCTTTGCAAGAAGAGAAGATGAAAAAACTCACGGAGGATTGTTTGAGTTTGGATTTGGATCTTCACATTGAGGATGGTTCAATTAGTTGATTTCGTTTAAGGTAATTAATGATATAATTGTATAAATATGTTATCGATTATAATATATATTTGAGATCTAACTTTTATTTTACTTTATTTTTGTAGGATCTTCAAATTGGTGAAATCAAGAAAGTTCGTGTTTTTTTTATTTAAACATTTGTTGTTCAAGACAAAATTTGTGTAATGTAATATTTTTAATATTTTGTAAGATGTGGAGTTAATACTCTCTAGATTTTATGTTACAAATTATGTATTTATGTTTGTTTTTAGTTTTCATATTTTCGTGTCTAACAGGTCGTGTTTCGGGTTTGAACCAAAATTCGTGTCAAACAGGTCGGGTTCGGGTCCAACAGGTTTTTCGTGTCTAACAGGTCGGGTTCGGGTCCAACAGGTTTTTCGTGTCAAACAGGTCGGGTTCGGGTCTAACAGGTTTTTAACAGGTCGGGTTCGTGTCTTTGAACCTGACACGAATTTCGGGTTCGGGTCGGGTTCCTGTCACAGGTTCTAAAATTTCGGGTTGGTCAAACCCGACACGAACACGACCCGAAACCCGAAATTGACAGCCCTAGTTTAACTCCCCATCAATTTTTTTGGCGAGATAATCTTGTTCTTTTAATTCCTTAATTAAACACTCTATAACATCTTTGTCGCTAGCCTGCTGATCTTTGTATTTTTGAATTTCCCCGGATCTAGATGATTACAACTCCTCATGAGAAGTTTTTAGCTTCTTGAGTTCTTCACTGACAACCGTAGCCTTATTTGCAAACCCTCACTACAATATTTTTCCTCTTTTAAGGCTTTCATATAATGTTCACATTTTTATTTAAGTGAAACAACAGTCTCTTAGTGTTCCTTAACTTCCATTTCTAACTCAGTTACAGACCTCATAAAACCCAACATTATATACGTCAACATATATTGTTCCTTTATCAATTGAAACAGCACGTCTTCGAAGGGTTTAGTTATCTCGAAAAAGTATTTTTCAAAAGCCTCGAAGTCTATCCTGTCTATAGTTCTCATCGGATTATCTTTGTTATAAGCTTATTCATCTATAGCTGGAACCAAAGGAGCATTTGATTCGGTCACTAGAGGAAGAATGAGTTCAACCAAGACATGCACAATTTATAAAGTGGTACTCGTTTTGTTTTGTTTTTATTTTCCATTTTCTCGTTGTTATATTTTATTCTCTTGTGTGTCTTTTTCTTATTTAAGACACAAATATCAACAGGTGTGTCAGTCTCTTTGGCATTAACATCAAGATTCACTCATAAAGACTTATTGGGATGCTCCGCTGCCTCAGTACTAACAATGTTTTTCTTGGAACCTTGCTTGGTGACTTCATCCTTTTTTATCTGATGGTTGGGGGCTCTAGTCCTTATCGAAAGAAACACGTTGCCATTTACGGTTTAAATTTTGTTAAATATAGCTCCAAGACGATGAAAATTAATAAACTTCTCCCATGACAGACCCCGTTTGAATTTTGGTCCTCTAAAGATGACTCTGAACTAGGTTATTATGAGTAAAACAGATGTTGGACCAATTCTCACATGTGACCTTAGCATTCTCCAAATTATGCAGATGATACTTCAGTATTATTCCAAAGGAAAATTTGGATTAAGTAATAAATTTAGAAGATAACAAATAAATGAGCAATAAGATAAGTTTGAAAAATTATTTGTGTTCTTCCAAAACCCAGTGACTTAATCTTCTTTTTATTCTTCCACCAACCACTGGCGAAAATAAATTACATTTTCCACAATTTATCAGCTTCCAACAAGTCATTCACGAATTTGTACTCGTATCATATGTTGGAAAAATAAAAAATAATCCGAGTATTTATTGATAACCCAACTATAATAGTAAACTATTCTATTATCATTCGAATTTTTGATAACCTAGATGCCATTATACATGACATCATGGTAAACCAAGCATTCAGACTAGCCTAACTTGGGCTTAGTCCTACCAAATCAAAATAATTGACAATTTATGGGTCCATAGAAAACCAGAGACCCCAGTTCAGCACGTCCATATAAACAACAAATTCCATTGCCCCACATTTCAGAGGCGTCTCACCCTGCTTGGGTAGCTAGACTTTCACCTCATTCGGAAATCCTCATTTTTCGCGTAATGAATTTAGTTCATTATCCTGTAAGTAGTTGTAGGGGATTTTATCGAGGGCCATAAGATAGTTGCAGCTTACATTTTGAAAGTTGGGCCCTACACGCCCGACCAGCGACGGTGTAAGATCTTCTTCCTCCACTTCAATAGATTTAACCTTGCCACCTTTGTTATTTTTAAGTTTATAGGCTTTCCTTCTAGCTTCTTTTTAAGTATCAACATTCTCCCCAATTGAAGACATCTACAAAGGAGATTCCTTACCCATATATTCCTCTTCATCAACAAGAACCCTTGAATTAGATCCGGAAGGCTCTGTCCGATGGGAAACAATAATTTTTTCCTTATTTGGCTGCTTCGACTGAGAATCGAGGGAGGACTGAGAGTGTTTGGGAAACTCTTTATTTTTGGAAGGTTGGGTTGTGATAACTTTAGCACGTCTGGTTGTGTTTCTAGGCAAATTCTCTTCGGTATCACAACTTATAGCTTTAAATGTAGATGGGCACTTACGACTGGTTGCTCATTGGGATCATGTTGGTATTGAGGAACGACTTCTTAAAGTGAACGATTGGGCGATGAAAAAATAATCTGTTGTGATACCGTCTCTATTGTTTGAATATACACCCATGTACTCAATCATTTGACAAATAGTAACTTCCCCTTCAGATTCGAATAATCCTACATATAAGCTTACTTTTTAATTCTCATTGGTTTTATCCGATAAACACAACCAGTTAGTCAAAGCTGTTCTAGCAGTGAACGTGCAAACTGAAAGAAGATGTCACCGAAGAATAAATTTGGAGTGGTGATTATGGTGGACGGTGAAGAAAATTTTATTGCACCGGTAAAAAAGTTAAGACAAACTTCTCACTCTACAAATAAATTTTCTCTATCTATAATTTGTTATGGTAGATAAAATGAGGGGATTACTTTTATGAGGAACTCTAGAAGCCCACCAAGTATAATATAATGAAGTGGAAAAGTCACCAACGACTATAAATTCTAGGGAATAGAAATGTTTCCAACCGTTGTCATATCTCACATATTACTAAAAGAAATCATGGAACACATAAATTGGCGACACATGTCTAGGAATATCACCAATATATTTTAAGTGCTCAATTGGACAAATCAAAGTTATCTCTCTGATAAGCATAACGAAATTGAAGTAAAATTCGCGAGGATGGATCTGAAGGGGTACCTAGCCCATATACGAAAACCTTGCATGTTAGTCCTCCCCAAAAAAGATTTTGTCTGACAAACATAAAAAGTTTAAAGTAAAATACGCGAGGGTGGATCCGAAAGGGTATCCAGTATCTGATCCATAGGGATACCTGATCCAAACACGAAGAGCTTGGATGGTAGTTTTCTTTAAAAAATGCTTTTATAGGAACTAAAAACGTTATTTGATGATGACAGATTTATTCGAAAAACAAATCAGATAAAAGAATAACTTCTTATATTTAATATGTATTTACTTATTCATTTACTTACCATTAAAATTAGTTTAGTTAATTATTTTATATTTAAATTTATAGCTTAACTTGAACCACATTTTGGTCCATTTTACATTAAAGCCTATTTTACCTATAAATAAATTTTTAAGACATTAATGAAAGGAATAAAAGTGATTTCTATTTTCAGGCTCTATTTTTCTAAACCCGACTCAATTATCTCTTTAGCTTTTAAAAATTTAATTACATTTTATCCCTCAATTATCTCTTTCGCTTCTACAAACTCAATTACATTTTACACTTTTATTTAAAAGAGCCCAAATACATTTTTACCTTTTAGTCGAAACTTAATTACATTTTTACCTTATTACTTTTTTAAGCAAATAAAGGCTTTTATTACTTGATTGAAACAAAATTACAGACTTTTGGTTTTAATAGAGAGAAATTACAAATAAGAGGACTAAAGGAAATAATTCCAATAATAGGGCGCCAAACTTTCCCTCCGATATTCAAATTGAAATCTTCACAAGCCAAATACAGGAAGCAGCTTCAACGAAAACTCAACCAAACTTCAATCTTCCAAAATATCAAGAAATCTCTCAAATCGAATCAAGTTACAAAACCCAATTCAAGATTTCAAGAAGCACTAACGTTCTTAATTCATTCGGAGCATTAAAGTTGGAGAAATAGAGATTTTTCTTGCTGATAAGAACTCTATTAGCGATCCAATCAGAACATTGGTTTTGGATTTCTGCAGATGTCCATGGAAGACTCAAGGTACCAAGCTTCATTTCTATTGGCGATGAGGTTAACCAGAACTAAGCTGTCAGACTCAACGTCAACTTTAGTCCACTTTTTTTGCTTGCAAATAATCAAGCCTTCAAGAAGGGCATTGATTTCAGGCAAAAGAGGGTTCAGTTTTCCCAACAACGTTCTAGTACCAAGAACTATATCACCATCAGAGTTTCTAAACAGAACTCCTCCGTTGGCTTCTCCAAAAGAGTTACACGCACCATCTACGTTAAGCTTCATTCTTCCAGGATTTGGGGCCATCCACCTAAGGTATATATGATTTTTCTTTCGGGTTTCAATCGATTTGCAACCTAGGATAGAACCAGCATGATGGGCATTAGACCATAGCTTGTAAGATAACATATTTGATATGTCCATACTATTAATTAAGTAATGGTTCTATCAATAACACTCTTGACAGTTTTAAGAGAACCCTTAAACTTTGACAAGTTTCTATTTCTCCAAATAACCCAACAGATTATTTCGGGAATGATGTGAGTAATGTATCTTTTGTTATTAGTGAACAAGAACCAAGAGAGAATGACATGGGAAAGAACCATAAACCTTCCAACATTTATTTTGAAAATGCAGCTGAAATAGTTCCATATTTGCCAAGCGAAACAACAACTTACAAATAGATGGTTCTTCTCTTTGTAGCTGTTGCAGAATTGGAACTTTAAGTCCATTTTAATATGCATTTTCATAAGATTTCTATCAATGGGAATAAATCATTTTAAAAGTTTCCAGTAAAGAAAGGAAATTTTTTTAGGTATAGACGACTCTAAATCTTGTGAAAGAGACAAGATTTAGTATAGGTTATCATAGTACTTTCTCGTGTAGTATCAGTATTGAAATCCTGATTGTTAGAAAGTTTCCATATGATTTTGTCAGTTTTATCAGGATTAATACTATACTTTGATAGATGATTGATTCTATCACTAGTAAGGAAGTTTTGCAGAGAATTGAAATCCCAGTTATTGTTTTTCCAAAAAGTTTTGACAAACATTAAGGTACCAATGGTAAGAGTTAGGACCACTTATCAGTGGTGGAAGGTCATGCCATTCTTCCAACTAGAAGTCCATGCAACCTTGGCTAAGCTTCCACTTTATATTTTTCTCAGCTGTAGATTTAATAGATGCAAGCCTTTTCCAAACTGTTGAATCAATGTTTTTGCAACTGGCTTTAATATCATGAGTGTCTGAGCAATAGATGTTGTGCATAATAGAGGACCATAGGAAATTGTTTTTCCTAAAAATGAACCACAATTTTTTCGAAAAGGTTAGTTGAATATCATTCAAGTTTTTTATGTTCAAACTACCCTCAGCAAAGGGTTTGCAAAGGTGATTCCAAGAGGACCAATGGATAGCCTTATCATTAAAGTTAGACTAAGAATTTGTTAAAGCAGGATTCAATTTTCTTTATAATGGCATTAAGAATAAGGGTGTTATGCATCCAATAATAAGTGATAGGCATTAAGACGTAGTTTATTAGAGTCATTCTCCCCCCCAAAGGACAAATTATTAGTGTCCCACTCAGTAATTTTATCATGAATCTTATCATTGAGAGAAGATAAATTCTTCCCTTTATTGTTTCTTACAAGAATGATCCCGGGATAGTTGAAAGGTAAAGTGTCAGTGTTGAATCCAGTGTTGATCTTAATGTTTCTTATGTTTGAATGATTAACTTTATTGGAAATAATAAGCTTCGTTTTCTCTTTGTTGATAACTTGACCGGATATCAGTTAATACTTGTCTAGAAACTTGCTCAAAACAGCAATAGAATTTGGCTTGCAGTTAGTAAACACTAGGATGTCGTTAGCGAAAGCCAAACAAGGCACAAGGTAATCAGATCTTGAAGCATATTGAAGGCTTTGACCACGAAAAAGAACCTCCTCAGCAAGGATAAAAAGGCTAGGACACAAAGGGTCTTCTTGACTTAATCCTTTCTTCTAGTGGAAGTAACCTATGACAGAGCCATTTATTAGAATAGATATGTGGACATTTGAGATCATGTTCTTAATTAGAGAGACACATTTATCATAAAATCCAAAGCAAGAAAGAACTTTAAGAATAAAGACATGGGACATCCTATCTAACGCTTTAGACATGTCAAGTTGTATCATGACATTTCCTGTTTTAGGCTTTCTGTTTATGTCATGGATCAGTTCCTTCATGATTAAGATGTTCTCATGAATGAGTCTTCCTTTAACAAAGGCTCCCTGCATCTTAGAAACAATGTTAGGTAAAATGATAGATAATCTAGAGTTAATTAAGTTTGAGAAGATTCCATTAAACATAGAACAAAGACTGATCGGTCTGAAACTGTTCCAACTAGTGGGATTAGAACACTTAGGGATCAAGCAAATACCAGTGGCGAAAACACCATAAGGAATGTTTTTGCCATTAAGGTAGGATTTTAAAGCCTTGCAGAGATCATCATTGATAATAGTCCAACAAGTTTTAAAGAAAAAGATATTAAACCCGTCAAGACCAGCTGCACTATCATTGCTCATATTGGTGATGATTTTCCAAATTTCTTCTTTGTTGGTTTGCCTAAGAATGAAAGCATTGTCTTCATTAGAGACAAGACTGGAGATGTTATTAAAGATATCATCCTGCATTAAAAAATCTTCCTCATCTTTGTTAGTATAAGTATTAGAAGCTAAAGAACTTTTAAAGAAATTTTCAGCAGAGTGAGCAATATCATTAAGATTCTGGATCCAGACACCATCTTCTTTGATTCCCTTGATTGTATTACGACTTCTTTTCTTGGTAACAAAATCATAGTATAGCTTAGTGTTACCATCACCTTCTTTAAGCCAACTATTATAACACTTCTGCTGCTAGAAGCTCTCCTCATTTCTAAGGGCTTTAATATACATGCTATTAGCCTTCGAGAGATCATCCTTAGAAATGTTGCTGTTGTTATCAAGATTCCTGCTTTCCATTCTCTTGACCTCCTTAGCAGCCTCCTTAACTTTACTGAAAATGTTACCAAAAGAATTGATGTTCCAATTCTTAAGAAAGCATTTAAGCCTCCTTAAGTTGTACCAAAAAACTTGGCTAGGGTTCCCCTTGCAATTCATGCTCCAATTCTGGCTAACAGTGTTATGAAAGCTATCATCATTAGTCCATGCATTAATAAATTTAATTTTTTTTCTATTGATAGATATAGTATTATTAAAGTTTGAATGAATTAAGAGAGGGGCATGGTCAGAACAAGTTCTGACCATGTGAAACACTTGGATCTCGTTGAAGGTAGTTATCAACTTTTCATTTATCATAGTTCTGTCCAACCTTTTCCAGCGTGTATTCCTGTTCCAAGTGTATCTTGAACCCACGAAACCAGCGTTCTCAAGAATGCATTGTCTAATAGAATTATTGAAGTCACTGGTGCTAGCATAGTCATAAGAAGTACAACCCACTTGATCATCAGAGCAAGTAATAGCATTAAAATCACCGACAATAATCTAAGGAACGTCAGTAGAAGCTATATAGTTCATTTGAGCCCAGAGATCCCAACTAAGCAGATGCTGTCTCTTGGCATAAACAACTGGTAAAGTTAAAGTTGAAATCACATCCAAGATAATTAACCATCATATGCATTAACTTATCATGGTCCTTAACAATATTGATCTCCACATCCTCACACGAAAGAATCCACACTTTATTTGAGCAGTTTGCAGCAAAAAATTTGAAGCCAAGAACAACAGAAACACTCTCAATCTTATCATAATCAGCCATAGGTTCTTGAATAGATAAGATATTAATTTTTTTCTTCTAACCATAGATAGAAGCCTTCTCAAGGTAGGCTTATTGTTTACACCTTTAGCGTTCCAACTAGTTATCCTTATCATTGTCTGATAGGGATTTTTGTTTTGATCGTTCTCATTTTTTGATTAGAGAATTAACAGTAAACTTTTTTGATTTTCTTCTTTTCATTTCAGATTTCAATTTGCTGCTGAATATGGTGCCAAAATCAGGGAGAGGAGATGAGTTTCCTGGTGAAACATCATTACTGGCAATGTTTCATAATCAGGAGTAGTATTGTTTTCTTCAAACTGAAGATTACTTTGAGCAAAATCCTGATCCAGTTTGTGCAAGGCTTCTATAACTTCCATGTTATTTTTAGCAGACTCAGTACTAGTAATCATTTAGTCATTTTGATCTTGCTGAGTAATTTTTTTACAGTCTTTAACCTCCTGCTCTTGATCCTTTCTAGTGACAATAGATTTGAGCTTCCTTTTGTAGACTTTACTAAAGGTTTGAATGTTGCTTGAAACATTTTGCGACGTTCTTATCTCTTGATTGGTCTTTTATTTAACATTTTGATACGTTCTTATCTCTTGATTGGCATTATCTTTAACACTTTCAGCAGGTTCAACCACCTTTTCAACTTCTTTTTCTTGATGAACAACCTTTTTAGGTTTTTTATAGTCTTCACCCTTATAACCAATGTGATAACATACGTCACATTAAGAAGGAACATTCTTATAGCTTAAGTTTATCCAACATATGTCGTTAGATCCAAAGCCTATCCAAAGTCTGTATTTAAGTTTTCTGGAAATATCAAGTTCGATTTGAGCGAAGCACGCATTCATGGCAGCCTTGTTATTGTTAGGGACACTGATTTTATAAGGAATTCCGATGGATGATGCTAAGTCTTTTATAACTCAGGCATTGTACATGAACTCATGAACTCTTTCGAAGCGAACCCTCACCATTGTCTTTAGGTTTTCAAATCGTTTATTGAATTCTGGGCTCCATCTCAGAATTCTCATAGTCTTTCATTCCACATTCCAAACACTCTTGGACCAGATATTGCTAACGTCCTCTTTAAAGTGAAATTCCATAAAAACGTGTCTCGAATCATAGCTAATAAACGTGTATGCACCTTTGAATTTGAAAGACTGAATAAAGTTTTCCATAGTATATTTTTTCGGGATTCCTTCGCTGAACTTTCCAACCAGCGCAGTAGTAGATTTCTGGAGAAGAAACTCTTTCGTGTCTTTAGAGTATTGAATTGAACTATGAGTATTGTTTCTTTAAAGAATTCTGCCTTGATATCCAATATTTCTTCATTCGAACTTTGTCTAACAGCATCAACATAAGATTTGTTAAGACTGTAATGGATTTTATTTTGCTGAAGAGAGGGAAACTCTTCAATGTCTTTGGGAAGATCCATAGAAGAATTCATGGTAAGTAACCAAGAATTCAAAGAGAGAAGAAAAAGCAGGTCATTCTTGGTCTTGGAGCCCAAGAGTCCTCCGCCGTTTTTTACCTTATTACTTAAACACTTAAAAAGTAATTGATTCTAACTCCAAACTCATGTAGATCACAGTCCAACTTCTGTAATGGTAAACTCAGAGTCAAATTTCTGTAACGCCAAAACATGACGGATATATTTTTTAAAATTTGTCGAAATTTATCAATCAAAATTCTACATTTAAAATGCTAATTGAAAAATTTACCATATCTCAAAAAAATAAAAAAAGAATATAATAAAAGTGGGAACAATTATTTTCAAAAGACATACTATTTCCTCCCAAATTTCTTTTTTGACTACCTCGACGACGAGATTCCGAATGTACTATCTATATTTCTAATTTTAAGGGCGCATACGTTCGTATAACCGATAGCAAGATCGACTCAAATACAAAATCAAACCTCCAATCAACGAAGGACAGGAAACCACATTATCCTAATCTTCGCTTCTCTTCCCCGCTCTCACTTTCTTTCCTCAGACAAAACCTCATGCAAGCGCCAAAATGAGCTCTCAACAAATCCAAATCCTACCACACTCAATTCCACAATCTCTTCTACACCCAACTAACTTCATTATAACCACCCGTAAGCTACAATCACCGAGAAAAGTCACCAAAAAATCAAGCTTTGGTCTCAAATTATACAAGTACACTCACGATTATGCTAGTTTCGGTGTTCGCAGGAGCAAATTTAGCAACTCGTCGAAAGAAATCGAAGAAGAGAAGCAATTGGTGGTGAAGAGAGCATACCCTTTTCACGAAATCGAGCCAAAGTGGCAATTTTACTGGGAGCAAAACCGCACTTTTAGAACTCCTGAAGATGTTGATACTTCAAAACCTAAGTTCTATGTTCTTGACATGTTTCCTTATCCCAGGTCTCTTGTTTGTGTCGATTGCATTGGATTCTTGTGAATTCGGTTATTGTAAGAATGCTTGTGAGTTTAAATCGGATTATTGTGAGTTGAGTTGCTGTAATAACTAACAAATATTCCAATGTCGGTGTTTAAAGCCGGAAGAGTTTGTCTACCTATTCTTCTAGTAAATTGCTTTATTTTGGGTTTGTAGACTTCATTTTTGCATTTTAGTTCATTTATAATGTGTGTAAAAGTTGAGTCTGTAATGATTTATGAGTTTTGGTTAAAAAAGTTTTGATTTTTATCTGTTGTAGTGGAGCTGGATTACATGTGGGGCATCCTCTTGGGTACACAGCTACTGACATTCTTGCCAGGCTTAAGCGTATGCAGGGCTACAATGTTTTACATCCAATGGGATGGGATGCCTTTGGATTGCCTGCTGAGCAATATGCAATTGAGGTGCTTGGATTTATTTAGCCATCTTTCACTTTTCATTTGTAGTGTACCATAGCTTGTCCTTTCAAGCAACTGATTTGTTGTATTTGTTCTTCACAGACTGGAACTCATCCAAAGATCACTACCTTGCGAAACATTGACCGCTTTCGATCCCAGGTTTTGCACTTTTTATTATATATCGCATAGTGTGAAACTAGTTTTCTTTGTATGTGTTTTGACAACAAAAAAAGGACTGAAACTGTGACGGTGGCAATATTAGTTACTCAAACTTATAAGTATGATAGTTATGTATAATTCATTTTCTTTGTTCTTACAATGTCTTTTCGCAGCTAAAATCTTTGGGTTTCTCTTACGACTGGGATCGTGAAATTTCGACAACTGATCCTGACTATTTTAAGTGGACCCAATGGATCTTTCTTCAGCTCTTTAAGAGAGGTTTAGCGTATCAGGTGCAATATGATATATAGTCAATGAACATTAGTTTCCCTTGCATGTTCATTTAGCAACCGATTATATGGTGTTAATGTCGGTTCAGGCTGAAGTACCGGTCAACTGGTGCCCTGCACTTGGTACTGTATTGGCAAATGAGGAGGTAATAGATGGTGTCAGTGAGCGAGGGGGGCACCCAGTTATAAGAAAGGTACTTTATCATCAGTTTAGTGCTATTTCATTAAGGTTTGAAATATAGATTGCTTTAATGCTTGAGCTTTAACTCAGAAGCTTGAAAAGTGAGCAAAATTTACAGCTTAAAATCATTATTTGTCTTGCGACTATCGGATTCGAAAAATTAGTCCCTCGAATATCAAACGTATCACCACAGTTCTCGGGGACTTGCCATGTGTGATTTTAATAACTCGGGGACTAATTTCTGCTAAAAATTGCATGTGTGATTTATAATACTAATGTTATGTTTAATATATGGGAGGCTAATTTCTCGACTGCGTCATGGTGAACGGACTAACTAGCACTGAAGTCCAAAATTTGTTAAAAACTTGGCGAATTGGTATAAAATGATTGTACTTTTTGTATGGATGAAAATACATTTAAATGGGTGAAATATAGGCCGAAGAAACCAACACCAATCAGCTTTGGTGATTAAAAACAATCTAGAAACCGACTTTTATGGAGTTGCTTTTGTCCCAACAGGCTCATAATAACTAATCGAACTCTGCTTGTTCCTTTATTTTGACGAGTTAAATAACCTTGAGTCTCAGCCGAGCTCAAAAAGTCATATTTTATAGCACAAATTGTGGTTCAATTTTCTAATTTACAATAATTCTCCTTATATCTGCATTTTGAATTGTTTCATAACTTTTACAGTGTAATTGTTTATTACAAGCAGCCAATGCGGCAATGGATGCTCAAGATTACCGCTTATGCTGACCGACTTCTTGAAGATTTAGACGACCTTGACTGGCCTGAAAGTATAAAGGAAATGCAGAGAAACTGGATAGGGAGGTCCGAAGGCGCTGAGTTGGAGTTTTGTGTTCTTGATAATGAAGGACAAGAAACGGACTTAAGACTTACTGTTTATACTACTAGACCAGACACCATATTTGGAGCAACGTAATCATCTTATACTTTGCTCATATTGTGTACAATCAATAAACATCACCATGCTTAGTACTGTTTTGCATGGTAATCTCTTCTTATGAGCTGTTTTCCTTGCAGCTATTTAGTTGTTGCACCCGAACATTATTTGCTATCATCGTTTGTATCTGGCCCCCAAAGCGAATTCGTAAGTTCGTTTTGTTTTTTCGCTCACTTATGTATTTCATGGTATCTGCTGAATTAAATATGTATTCTATTCTCACAGGTGGAGGAATACAAGGATATTGCTTCAAGAAAAAGTGAGCTCGAGAGGACTGAGCTTCAAAAGGAAAAAACTGGAGTTTTCAGTGGTTGTTATGCGAGAAATCCAGCTACTGGGGAAGCAATTCCTGTTTGGGTTGCGGATTACGTCTTGGGAAGGTTCTTTTGACTTCATTTTCACTAAGGTTCTTAAATATATATATATATATTTTTTTTTTGTTTAAAAATATTGTCATGCATATAAAATTAGTCCTCAAAATTTATCTTTGTTATATAAAATCCTGTAGACATTTCATGACAGAAAATTCTATTTTTATATTGCGTTATAAAATATTTACATATAAATTCATTCTTGGAGACTTAATAATATTTGGAAATATTATGGCCGCAGTTATGGAACAGGAGCAATCATGGCAGTACCTGCACACGACACTCGTGACTACGAGTTTGCTACAAAATATAACATTCCGATTAAATGGGTGGTAAAGCCAGATGACGAAAGTTATGGTGGGCCTGGAAAGGCCTTTTCCGGTGAAGGGATTGTTATCAATTCGTCAAATTCAAAAACCGGACTTAAAATTGATGGCTTATCTTGCAAAGAAGGTGCTTCTGTCGTGATTAAATGGGCTGAGAGAACTAACAATGGGAAGAAAAAGGTGCCTTCTGAACTAACAATGCAGGTTTTGCCCATGCAGGGTTACTATTCTTGAAAATATCCACTGTACTCAGAATTTATGTGTTTTTTTTAGGTTAATTTTAAGTTGAGGGACTGGCTTTTTGCACGGCAGCGTTATTGGGGTGAGCCTATTCCGGTCATCTTCTTGGATGATACCGGTGAGACTGTTCCAGTTGCGGAATCCGAATTGCCCCTTACCTTACCTGAATTGGATGATTTTACTCCCACGGGAACAGGTGAACCGCCGTTAGCAAAAGCGGTTTCATGGGTATGTTTCTTATTTTCGAATTCCGGAACAATTCACACGTGATTTTCTATTTATTTGTGGTCATAGCACGTGAACAACAATATTCATAGATTAATGATGAGACCATTTAAGAGCTCATGTTTTTCTCTTTTTCTTCTTCTTTATATACGGTCCTTCTGTTGGTCATTATATGAGAATTTCAGGTAAACATCACGGATCCTTCATCAGGAGAATCTGCTAAACGAGAAACAAGCACAATGCCGCAATGGGCTGGTTCTTGCTGGTAATATTTTCATATTTAGCTCCTATTGCACTAAACATGTGTTTTTCCCTCAAGAATCAAAGGCTTTCTATTGGGGAAGCTATTTATTTTTTATTAGATACAGTGCTTCAAAAGCATCGTTAACTGAGGTCTCATGTTTTTCTTTTTAACGTCCAGGTATTATTTGCGATTTATGGACCCAAAAAATTCCCAGGCTTTAGTAGATAAGGCAAAAGAGAAGTAAGACCCTTGTTGTATATTAAATATATATATATATATATATATGTATATGTATAGTATTATCTTTTGGTCATAAGAAATTTTTATCGAGTTGGATATCACGATGTTATCCTCCACGCACTAGGTATTGGGGCCAAGTTGACGTGTACGTCGGTGGTGCAGAACACGCCGTCCTTCACTTGCTTTACTCCAGATTCTGGCACAAGGTAAATTATTGCGACCTATTCTCAAAATTATGTTGAGATATATCTAAGTAAGAATGGTGGATCTGTCTAATTTTGTAAACTCCAAATGAATTCTTTTGGACATTGATATCAGAAATACTGGAATGGAAATCACATACATCTTCCTGAAGATAAAAAACTTACAATCTGAATTAGTTCCAATTCAGAAATTGAAGATTTTGGTTATAATTCGAATTATGCTAAAACGCCCATAAAGCTTATATCTTTCTCTGATTCTATGTCCCAGGTTCTTTATGACATCGGAGTTGTGTCAACTAAAGAGCCCTTCAAGTGTGTTATAAACCAGGGAATTATTCTAGGGGAAGTAAGTATGTTTTTTTGCAACAATTCTAACTCAACTTCGATTGTATCTTCTTGTTCTTAAGGTTAGAATGACAGGTCCAATATATAGCTTACAAAGACCAAAATGGAAATTTCATATCCGCGGACTCTGCAGATATAGAGTGTCAACATGAAATAGTTCCCGAGGGAGAAGTATGGCCATTCAGCATTAATCAAGATGTTCCCTTTTTAATACTACTGCTGAGTGTGGTGATGGGTTCTATTTTCTTATGCAGGTCGTGAAATCGGGAGATGCTTTTGTATTGAAGAACAACCCAAGCGTTCGCCTAACAACCCGGTCATATAAAATGAGTAAGAGTAGAGGAAACGTTGTGAATCCTGATGATGTTGTTGCCGCATATGGTGCAGATTCTCTTAGGTTATATGAAATGTTCATGGGACCGTTCAGGTATTTCTCTTTTGATTGTTCTTTTGCATTTTTGTGTTTTGATGTTACCTTATTTTATTATTCTTTCTTTTAGGGATTCAAAAACTTGGAATACCAGCGGAATTGAGGGTGTGCATCGGTTTTTAGCAAGATCTTGGCGACTTGTTGTCGGTTCACCTTTACCGAATGGTACATTTAAAGAAGGAACTGTTGCTACTGATGGTGACCCAACTCCTGACCAGCTTCGTTCTCTCCATAAATGCATAGCGAAGGTTATCCTTACCTTTCGTTACACACGTTTTGGGTAAAAGTATGTATAAATCACCAGTTGGGCTTAATTTGACAGAAAAACCTTTAATTTGCAGGTGACGGAGGAAATAGAAGCAACACGATTCAACACTGGAATTTCAGCAATGATGGAGTTTGTTAATGCGGCATATAAGGTTTTATACAATAATACTTTTATTATACAACACTTTCCATTTCTCTTTCCCTTTTACTATTACATCAATTGAAAGGTGGCTTGTAAAGTATTTTCTGCTGAATCCATCCATTTTCTCTTGCTGAGCTTGTCTTTCATGTTTTCAGTGGGATGAACAGCCAATGGTAATTATTGAGCCATTTGTTTTGTTGCTTTCTCCGTATGCACCCCACATGGCCGAGGAGCTATGGTTACGCTTAGGGCACAACAATTCCTTAGCGTATGAGTCTTTTCCTAAGGTATAAACTACTCAGATTTATATGTTTTTGTTATATATTTTTGCAATACAATAAGCTATGTTTATAATGTCTCTGAGTATTGGTTAGGTAACGCTATCACAAATCATCATTTATGGGTTCAACAGACTTCCGAAAATGAAATAGTATTGTTTTTCTTTTTCTACAGGCAAACCCTGCTTACCTTAAAGACTCTACTATCATACTACCCGTACAAATAAACGGGAAGACTCGAGGTACCATTCAAGTCGAAGAAGAGTGTGCAGAGGAAAATGCTTTCGCATTAGCTTCGGATGATGAAAAGCTGTCCAAGTATTTGGATGGACAAATAGTCAAGAAAAGAATATATGTTCCAGGAAAGATCTTGAATATTATTTTAGACCTTAAAAATGTTAAGGTGGCTACTAAATAGTATTCGGTATTACTCAGATTTCTCGATATGAGCCAAATAATTATTCAACAGTACATGAAATAAGTGAAGTTTGTTATAAAAGTTATTGTATTTTTAGAATTCTTTGTAACAACATCGATTTATAATTGTAAAACAATTAATTATAAATATAATGTATTTAAAGGATCTTGACTTTTAGTACCTAATTTTCTCATTTCCATGTTCAAAGTTTTCAAAATGGACACTACTTCAGTAAAATGAGGATGTGAGTTATGATCCATAAAAAAGGGTGTAACTTCTTTAACCTCAGAGCTCTCATTTGAGTCAATGTCTCGCTCCCTTCATCCCACCTATCCATCGAAGCATAGAAATTTGCAAGCTGGGCATAACTTTGCGCACCAAGAGATTGCAAGTTCAGCACCTCCCTGCCGATTCGATCTCCAAGTTCTGTTTTATGGTTAAAGCGACAAGCATCTAGGTTTATCCCTAAAACATCAACCACAGGTTCTGAAATTTTTTCTTTTGTAAAAGTCCTATCCCTCCTCTATCTGTCCAGCTCGACATAAAAGATCAACAATGCAAGAACAGTGTTTGGCTTTCAGTTCAAGGCCAACATCATGCCCCATTGATCTGAACAAATTTAAGCCCTGACTTACTAGTCCATTATGGCTACAACATGAGAGAACAGAAAGGAATATTGCGTGGTTTGCTTCAGATCGGAGAAACTCTTTGAAGATGATCAAAGTGTCTAATGCAGCTTCTGATGGCAAACATGTGGATCAATTTCGCTTTATCGAGAAATTCAATAGATACACAGGCCTGGAGAAGACATACAACTAGTAAGCATTCAGGTCTATTCAGGTCTTTGTAGAGTGATAGTTCTCATTTGCTTAAATGTCTATACAACTAGTAAGCATTCAGGTCTTTGTAGAGTGATAGTTCTCATTTGCTTAAATTCCGTTGCCGGGACTTGAACCCGGGTCTCTCGGGTGAGAGCCGAGTATCCTAACCACCTAGACTACAACGGAGTGTTGTTACTATTCAATATCGTTTAGTAAAGATTCAGTTATAATTCTTTTAGCAAGTATAATTTGTATTTGAACTATAAACTCTTTAATTTGACTATTTCATTTTATATAATTAGTAAAAATATAGAAAATAATATATTAAACTAAACTTAGATTATGGGTAATAATATTAATTTTATATAACATAATTATTTAAATAAACAAATTATTAAATTATATATATCATTTGTAATTTAGTTTTTAAATTATACAAAATTAATAGATTATGATATAAAAAATGACAAGAATTAAATTTAAAACATCCAATTGAATTAATTTAATAAAGTATCAATTTTTTAATATATATATATATATATATATATATATATATATATATATATATATATTAAATTCATTGTGATGTGAAAACGTAAATCTAAAGTGGACCATGTTTCAAGTTTGTATGTGTTTTGTTTATTATTATTTTCACATCCTTTTAAAAATTCAAATATTATTGGATTGCAACCTACATTGGTTCTTGATATTTTGGATGGCTCTTATGTATGAAGTACAAAACTAATCCGTCTTGAAAAATATATCGTTTGGAAAAATACGAGGCAAATTGTCTAAGGTATCGTACCTTTAGAAATGTTGCAGTAAACTTTACTGAAACTGTTGAAATTTACTATGTAGCTAAATAAGATTATGTTCATATATGTATGATTAGGATAATTATGACTATTAAATATTATACGATCATATAAGATTTAGATACCAAATGATTCAATTAAATTTCATAAAATCAATTTTTTATTATTAATTTGACGGGATAACGTACCGATATTATTTTTTTTAACACTAATTTTAAAAATAATTACTAGACATTGGTCCATACAATCTCATTTTAATGATTATTCCAAATAATTATTTTATTTTATTTTATTTTATCACGTTAACATGTTTGTGATATTAAATACAATTCGGTTACCTAATTGAATTAAATACGATGCATGACCAAAACCTCTCAAAATGCATTGTTATTAGCATTATGTTATATTTTGTTTTTGTCAAAATTCAGTTATTTTGAGACATATTTTTTTATTGTAAAGTTTTTGTGACAGAAGAAAATAATCAAGTATGACCGCAACTAGGTTTTCATTTTGAATATCTTTAAAAATTAAAACCAATAAGTAAATAGGTATTTGAGTTGCATACAATTTCAGATATTTTGAATGTTAAGTAAAATTTAAAAATAGTGTTGTATTTGTCTTATAAATTTTGGGCATATACGAAAATATCATGGTTATGAATGACTTGAGACTTGACTATCTAAAAATCTATTCACATCTATGGTTTGTTCAGAGATAAATTTGATTTCAATTTCTAAAAACACATGATGAGTTGTTTTAGTAACAACCAATATTATTCGTGTTTCTTTTAAAGGTATAATAAATAATATAAAATATGTTATTGTAAAACAATTGTACAACGAAATGAAATTCAAGCGTAATTATATTTGTAATTTCACATGATACACCTCTACTCAAATATGAATCTTAGCACAAACAAAACACCATAAAAAATAAGTTACTTGTATATAAACAAAAGAAAAAGAAGATTAATCCTTGAATTACATACATGTATACGACTTAGGAATATGAACGTCCAATATTGATTGTATGAAATACAAATAGAAGCACAGATACCAAATACAATAAAAGGTTATACACGAGCCTTATTTAAAATCATAACAAGTGTACTGACAAGGCGAACGTACAAAATCAAACTAAACTATCTTCTAAAATTTCTCACATGACTGAGCAACCCACAATCATCGATTCATTATGTAACTTGTACATATGTTTGGTTGAGTTTGAACACTATATCTCACCATGGATAAATAACACATTATAAATAATAATATGTATCTATTTTAACATAAAAAATGTCATGCATATATCATTTACACACTTTACATTCAACATTTTTTAATATCAATAAAATACTCGATAATGTTATGTGTACAATAATTCATAAATAAAATCATACATGCTTTCTCCACACAAGACATCATCACATCTCATCCACACAAGATATTATCCTCACCCAATACATGCATGACCATATTTTATCTACACACATCATCATCCATACCTCTTCCACGTATAACCATACATCATTCGTACAAGACTACATATGATCCACACATGACATCATCCATGCAAAACATCATCCAAACATGACCATATATCTCCAAACATGATATCGTCTAAAATATCCCAGCACCCTCTTGCAATACTAAGACATTATTTGCTTGGGATAAATCATTTCCCCAAGGTTAATTCTGAAATCTCTCAGCACCCTCTTACAAATGCTACAACATATATTTTTTTCGGAGATAAATTATTTCCCCATAATTCAGGATAAGTATAAGATAAAATGATTGTCTACAGTATCAAATATGCTAAAACATGTGACAAATGTTACAATATTACTTGATGCATCATAAAAAAATATAAAACTGGACCAACATCACTGTCTTGCATCGCGAGTATTGGGGTAACAACGAGTCATAATGAAGTTATGAATTCTCTCCCCAATGATAAAATAAATCACGTTTTTATCTTATGTTAAAAAAAAGTTTACGTACTATAGAGATCACCCAATGAGAGAACCACATGTCTCCCAAAGGTTTCTTCCTTTGAAACTATCATTTTACTGGACCTACAGAGTCCCAACAAGAAATTAATACATACAACAACATTAAAATGGAGAAAGTTAAGCACTTATTGTATATTGATAAAAAAAAATAGCAAATAGAATAAAGGAGGCCAAAATCCGCATACATAAAAAATAGCAAAGAGTGTAAAGAGTTAAAAATCACATGTCCCAAATGTATACAAAATATTGCGAAACAGTCCCTCATGTTTATTTTTGTACTAAAATTATCTCATATGTTTTAAAAAATAGCATTTTAGTTCTCTATGTTTACCCAATATCACCAAATATTCCTCCATATATTTCTAAATGTCACCAAATAAGCCCTCATATTCCGATCAGATTGCATTTTTAATCCTGATTAACTACAATTGGGAGACTAAAATGCAATATTTTTGAGACATGGGGGACGCTGTTAATATAAAAGTGAACACGAAGGACTATTTTGCGATAGTTAGTATACATAGGGGACTTGTAGTGATTCTTAGCCAACATAAAAGAGGCCAACATCAGAAAAATAAAAAATAGCAAAAAACATATACGAGTCCAATATAAGCAAAAACAAAAAACATACCATAAATTACCCAAGATGATGACTTAGTTCAACAAGGTCAACATCTACAAAAATAAAAAAAACCAACAAACAAAATAAAACACAATGGAAATCATTTTCCTTCGACATCTGGTTTTTATCTTGTTTTTGCATGTGCCAAACCAAAATGAACAACAAAGAAAGCCGAACTAGGTTAGAATGGTGTAACCGAAGCATAATGACTAACTTAACCTATTTCACTATATTCTCTTCTTTGGATTTCATATTACTCTTCATACTGATAAGGAAATGGAACTTCGAGGACTGAAATGTAAGGAATATAAACTTCTTATGATAGATTATAAAGTTAGAAGAAGAAATTAGAACTTTGTTTTTAAGTCAAGGATTGACATATACTTATCCCTTTTATGTAACTGTTTCACTTAACAGCTAAGTCATTGTGCCTCTATATAAAGGCCAAAGCTGATCTAATAAATGGGTTGGCTTTTTGAGATAGATCATTTTAGCAACTTGATTTTCTCTCTCGAAAACCTATTTATCTCTCTATAATCTAGCGTCTCTCAATTTACTTAGGAAATTCAAGTAATCAAACCTATGGATGCTTTTGTAGGATATAATCAAATTTGGATGGATCCAAAAGATCAAGAATGTACCATTCGTCATCATAGACCGAGGCTTGCACTATTATAGAGTTATGCCTTCTGGGTTAAAAACTGTTGGGGCTGTATACCAGAGATTAATAAACAAGGCATTTGCTAGTCGGATTGGAAGGAACATGAAAGTATACATCGATGATATGGTGGTGAAAAGCTTAGTAGACGATGCACATTTTGAAGACTTAAATGAGACATTTATGAACTTAAGGGAAATAAAGTTGAAGTTGAATCACAAAAAATGTAATTTTAGAGTTCGATCAGGGAAATTTATTGGTTATGTTATCAGGGAAAAAATGATAGAAGGTGACCGAGAGCAGTTGAAATCTGTAGTATCCATGAAATCTTCTCGAACTATCAAATAAGTACAAATTTTGATAGGAAGGTTAGCAACACTTCACAAATATATTTCTAGATTTTCTGATAAATGTTTCCCTTTCTTTCAAGTGTTACGAAGACAAAAGGAGTTTGAGTGGATTTCAGATTATGAAGCAGTATTTTCAAGTATCAAGGATTTGTTATCATCACTAGAAATATTATCTAAACCTTGAAGTGGAGAACAACGTTTTTTGTACATTGCGATATCCGATTTTACAAGCGTAGTATTGATAAGTGAGGATTTAGGAATTCCGAAGCCGGTGGACCATGTCAACAAGATTTTGGTGGTAGTAAAAAAGAGGTATTTGAAGCTCGAGAAATTGGCATTGGCATTGGCATTGGTGGTGGCTGCTAGGAAAATGCGGCCTTATTTTCAAGCCCATACTGTTAAGGTTTGAACTTCATTTACATTAAATAACGTTTTACAACATCCTGATATTTCAGGAAGGATGACTAAGTGGTCAGTAGAATTGGGAGATTTTGACATCACTTTTTCTCCTGGAATGGAAATTAAAGCACAAGCTTTGGCAGGTTTCCTTGTTGAGTTTCACTCAAGAAGATCGGATGAAGAGGTTAGCAAAGATGTCTTGTCAGTCAATTAGATGTGGATTGTTCGAACCGATGGAGGTTCTAGCATTTTGGGATGCAACGCTTGAGTTCAACTGGTTGCCCCATCCGGAGAAACGATTATCCAGTCTATTAAATTTAGTTTTTATGCGTCGAATAATAAAGCTGAGTATGAAGCTGCATTAACGGGATTAAGGCTAGCAAAGATATGTGGTGCAACTTCAGTACGATTAAAAAACATATTCTCAGTTGGTAGCAAATCAAGTGTCTCGAGTTTCCAAAACAAAAAAAAAGATCATTTAATCTTGTATCTTCAAGAACTTTAAAATCTGATTCTTCTGTTTGATCATGTTTTTGTGGAACATATAAACCGAGGAAATAATATGGTTGATGATTCTTTAGCAACAGTTGCATACAAAGAAGAGTATCTTTGGATTTTATTACGAGAAAGTTTTTGTCACTTCATATACAGTCCGAGTAGATGGGAGAGCTGGCATTTTGAATTTTTTAATTAGAGAAGAGTTGCCTGAAGATGTGAAATTAGCAAAAAGATTGCGAGGCAAAGTATTTGACTATATAGTGTTAGATGAGATTTTGTATAAGAAAGCGTTGAGTAAGCCATTATTACGATGCTTGATCAGACAAGAATCATAAGAGGTTTTATCAGAATTGCATGATGAAGAAGGATCAACGCATTGTGGGTTCAAATAATTATCTAGTAGAGTTTTGTTAGCAGGGTTTTATTGGCCTTCAATTATGAACAATGCCAAGAATCTGGTTCGAAGTTTTGATACTTGTCAAAGGTTTAATAAATCTATTCATAAACCAGCAACCCCACTTTTGTCTATTACCAAATTAGTTCCTTTTGATAGATGGGGAATTGATTTGGTGACACCTTTGCCGAAGGCCTCTGGAGGACGACAAATGATAATTTTTGGAGTGGATTATTTTATGAAGTGGGCAGAAACAGAACTAAATAGATCTATTTTAAAAGGATTGAAGAAGAATTTTATAAGAGCAGCAGGAAAATGGCCTAATTATTTGTAAGAGGTACGTTGGGCTAATTGAACGACCCCTATGGAGGCTACTAAAGAGACTCATTTTGCTTTGGCATATGGAATGGATGCTGTTAGTCCTGTGGAATTTACCTTTCCTTCTTTTAGGATAATCCAATATTCTAATGAGTTGAATGATGAAGCTAACTGAGCAAGTTTGGATTTAATTGAAGAAAAAAAATGTTTGAGCTCATTTGAATGTAATTCATTATCAAACTCTTATGAGGACTAGATATAATTCGAGAGTGAAAAGGAGGGGTTTCAAGGTGGGTGATGAAGTATTGAGAAAAATATTTCTCCATACTAAGGAAAAGAGCCTCGATAAGATGCCCCAGAATTGGAATGGACTTATGTGGTTGTTAAAAGAATAAAGCCATATTCTTATCGCCTTTGTGATAATCAGGGGAGGATGCTTCAACATCTATGGAATATAAAACATCTACAATGTATTGAGAGTAACTGTATTGTATTTTAAAATTGTATCTTTTGATTGGTTAGCGCACTCTTTCCTACCCTATTGGCCCATGAAGGTTTTAACGAGGCGCTATGTACATATTCAAAGCTATCAATAAAATGAATTTTTTGGCCAATGGTTGTTTACAATTTCTTGTTTAAACTATTTTGGCAACTGATCAAAGACTAGTCATCTTTGAGGTTGACCAAGAGTAGAATATTGTGAAGTGTTGAATACACTTTACGAAGAAGCAACCTTATTTGAAGTGTTACACTCATTAAACACTCTATAATTTTCAAAGTGCTACGTTCATTGAACGCACTCTAATATCTGAAGTGCCACGTTCATTAAATGCACTATAATATTCGAAGTGCTACGTTCATTAAATACACTAATATTCGAACCGATATGTTCATTAAACGCACTACAATATTTGAAGTGTTACGAATAGTAATGATTATTTAAACTAGCATGTTATGTTTTCACTCCGAATAACTAATATAAATAACAATCAAATGAAAATATAACTTGAAGAAAATAAAGCATAACCAAATATCTTTGTCATTCAATTTAATTCGATAAGCACAATATAATTTCCTAGATACCAAGTGAAAGTGAATTTATTAAAACAAAATATTATATTGATGATATGACAAGTAAAAAAAAGAGATAGTAAAATTACTCACCCTTAGAGTTCTCTTCAGAATCCTCCTTTGAATCTTCCTCTTCAGAAGATGAGCTTGGAACAGGATCGAAAGCCTTGCTAATGATGTCGTTCAATAGGAATTTCACTTTAAAGTCTGGAAATATCGATTTTAGGATGAGTGTGATGATTTTTTGTTCTTTGCCGTTATTGATAACTGCCAACATGTCTTTTGCACACTCATCCTCAACAGCAGTGACATCAAGTTTCTTCTCCTTATCAAATTGGGATTTGAGGTGGTCATGTCATCTATCAATTTTTCCTATCTGCCTCACTATTGCCAAGAGAAACTTGAATATCATCGAGTTTTTTCTTCTCTGTAGCTAACTCTTCAAGATGTAGTCTTGAGTTGATCCATCTCATTTTGATGCAAATTGTTGAGATTTTCTTTTTATTTTCGATGCACTTCTCAGAGATACTTCTTGACATGAAGGAATCATATGAGGAATTCAGATCTCGTCATCTGAAATACATGAAACTGATCTCTTACGAGGTTTCCAAAGATATCCCTCATCGTTTTCCTCAGTTGCAACAACATTTTTATAGTGAATTTCTCTTTAGCCATGTGTTTTAATTGACTTCGAGAGGCTTCGATTTCTTGAGTCAGTTTTTGCGCTGCAGCGTCAAGATCGGTAAAAGGTTCAAGAGCGGATAAAACATCTTTGGATGGCTCTGCTGGAGGAAAGACCACTAGGCTAGGTTGAGGAATGAGAGCTAAAGAGGTTGTAGGAACAATAACCTCAGGAGATACGGCTTCAAAGGTAATAGGTGTAGATCTTCTACCAAGATAATACAAGTGATCTTGAATCTCCTGAACGATGAGATCCTTGTCTCCAACAAGCTCTTGTGATTTGTCAAAGTTAATAAAACTGTCAGGATCGAAGTGGTCATCGCCTCAGTTATCTTCTACAACCACAATTTTCCTTTGCTGATTGGTAGCGTCTTTAACACTTGGTTCATTTTGTTTTTATTGACTTTGCTGATTCTCAAAAACTATAATTTCGTCCTCATCGGATAATACCTCTTCGAAAATATCCACAACCTTCTTTTTCCCTTTCTTATGAGGAGTTGTTTTAGCAGTGCCTTTATTTTTTTACGGAGCAGTTGTTTTCTTATTTTTTAACGAAGGTTCACCTTTTATTCCCTCTTCAATGGTGGAGATATTTCTCTATTTTGTTTTCCTCTTTGAACCTCTTGGCTTTGGATCTACTGAAGGGCTAGAACCAGATGTGCTAGCTGCCTTTTTATTCTTTTTTTCCTTATTCTTTTGGGGGAGATGGCTATCCGATCTGTTGCGAATTGGTAATAATACTTTGCAGTTATGATTGACTAACCTTCTGACAGCCTGTCGAGGATTGGGTGGCTCCATCAAATTTTCAGGAGGGAAAACTCCAAAGGTGATCCCAAATAGGTGACTATTGAGGAAATTGATAGGTTCGAAAGCCGTGTGGAAAGCATTGTTCCATTATTTTTCAACCCACGCAGCAAACTTGATGAAAGTCTCTTTTTCTTTCTCTCGACAAATTGCATAGCGCCTCGAAATTTCTATTCAGAATATAAAAATTGATAAGAAATAAGGAGAGCATCAGTTGAAAATATAATTTAAAGAAATAAAATTAGAGGACTTACGATTAATCCTCTATACGAGGTTCAATCTAGAAGGGTTGGATTCAGATATTTCTTTTCCATTCTCCCAGGCCCCTAAGATGAAGACAAATTTTTGCTTCTAAAATTTGTCTTTCTCCAGTAGATCATCGATTATATTTAAGTCATCATCCAAGGTAAGTTAATAAAATAGAAGCATAGTTCCCTTGGACAATTTGGTTAGAGAAATGAATTCCTCGATACATATCAAAATTTTAGATAAGAGTGAACCATTGATTTGGTGTCACCTGGGTTGGACACAGATCCAAAAGTTTTAAGTAGTCAACTATCATGGGTTCCAGTGGAAATCGAAGACCGTAGTTGATGATCTCTGGGTAAACCACTAGTTCGTCTTTTTTATAATCTAAAGGTGTTTCCCTTTTTTTGAGAAGACGAAGCGTAATGTTGTCTCCCACTCCATATTGCTTCGTCGGATCAACTGCTTGGCTCTCCTTGTAATATGTATACGGAACGTTTTTCAGATCCTATGTGTAATGCATATCGAGAGGCATGAAGTTCTCGCCTATCAACGCACATATCTTGTCGGATATTGTGATATGCACTTTCTTTTTTCTCGGTCTACGAGCTTTTTCTTTTACATCATTTTATGATTCCTTCAAAGCTTCTTCTTTTGTTTCAGTTCTGTTATTTGATTGAGTAGCTCCAGAATCGATTTCTCCTTCAGATGCCTCGTCCATTAGTCGAGGATGATCGCTTGAGGGATTTTGCCGAGACGATGTCACTGTCTCACCAATCTCCCTCAGGGGAGGAGAAGTGGTGAATGGATTCGAGATGATGTCAACATCATCTCACATGGCCATGAAAGTATTTTTTTCTCGGAGTTAGAGGAGGATAGGTGTCTGGAAAATTGGTTGAGGAATGAGTCTCTTCATATTGCTTCGAGGAGGATTTGTTCACTTCACGACTAATTCGAGGTGATAATCCAGTTAGGGAGGGTGAGATTCAAAGTGTTTTTGGTGTTCGAGTTTTTGATGATCGGGTTTCTTTTGTAAGAGAAGATGGTGAAAAAACAGGAGTTTTGGAAGGATTGAAGTTACCGTAGTATATTTTCTTCGTAGACAAACCAATAGGAGTGTTGCTTATTAATACAGGTGCTCTGTATTCATTTTCCCTTTCACTAATACAGACGCAGTCGTAAGCTCCGAAGATGTTGTTATATGATTTTGAAGATTTGGGTTTTTAATTACGGATTTAGATTTTATGGGTTTTAGATGCTTTCTCATAAACTAGTTGAAGATTGAACGAAAAGTTTGAATTTTCCGGAAAAGGTAGCCAATATATTAAAGAAGCTGTTGAAGGTAGCAAATGAATTTTGAAATTTTGCATTTTGTTTCTCAAGAAATTTTCTGTGAAATAAATAATGGGTCGCAACGTTAGAAGTGTTGAGAAGTGGAAGAGGTAGATTGTGATTAGGCAGAATTCAAAGCGGTTACGTAGATAAGGATTTAACGCCTGTCACACTGTGAGTCTAATGACAGATCTACTGCCTAGGGTGTCATTATTTTCTAAGAGATAGACTTGGCATCTAGTGTGCCACTCTATACTTGGCTTTCGCTTCGAATCATGATATGAGGACAATATTTCTTGTTTAAAAAATTCGATGTATCTGACAAAAGTTAAGGTGTAATAGCATATTTGAAGCACTTTAAATTATGGACAAGGGGATTTTATTCACTTCTGAATATGTTCGAGGCTAGTTAGTTCTCATTCATTTACTTACATGAGAACTATTGGGGATACTGATAAGAAAATGGAACCTCGAGTACTGAAATGTAAAGAATAAAAATTCTTATGACAGATTGTAAAATTAAAGGAGGAAATTAGAACTTTGTATTTAAGTCAAAGACTCACATATAATTATCCCTTTTATGTAACTGTTTCAGTTAAGAGCTAAATCCTTAAGCCTTTATATAAAAGCCAATGCAGATCTAATAAAGGGGTTGACTTTTTGAGATAAATCATTTTAGTAATTTGATTTCTCTCTAAAACATATTTCTCTCTTTGTAATCTGATTTCTCTTAATTTATTTAGGCAATCCAAGTAATGAAACTCACCACATACCATGCTGAAGCATCCTTCCAATATTAGGCCTCTTTTATCTCTTTGGCCACAATATACCCCTTTCAATGATTTGGATATCGGAAAAATTTCTATAAATTGACGCCGCGCACACATGTGATAGGATTTTAGTACTTTCGAGATACAAGTCCAAATAGAATCCAATTTAATATTTGGATACCATTTGTGAAACTCTCATACAAGAGACATTTTGAAGTAAGGCATTTCATCCTGGTACTGAGCGAATATGAGGGCTTGGAACTTGGAAGAGATATCAATTCATTCGAACATTCTCAGGGTCTAACTTAGCATTCAAGCTGTTAATGATGACACTAATGCACTCTTTCAAAACTGTAATTTCAGCAGGAAAACCAACCAACTTAGTGTTAGACGTCAATTGATCTGTGGATCAACCAATACCCTATGTTGCTAGTGTTGATTTGGTGTCCTTAGATTTAACTTATACTTCTCTAGTTGAGCCTCTAGACCCTCGAAAATTTGGGATTGTCTAAAAAGATTCTTTTTCAACCAAGTATTGGCTGCTCACACCTCATTTAGTTATAGCTCCATCTATTTTTTGGAAGTTTCATTGGCTTATAATTCAGCTTTGTAGCTCTTTAAGCATTAACATTTTCATTAAACTTCATTTACAATTGTTCCATGAACCTTGTCTCCATCCATAATTTATCCGTCGGCAACACCCTCTCATTCATAGTAGTATTCTTTTCCATAAGAAATTTAATATATAGTACCAGAGAAAATGGTTCTACAAGGGGTTCGTTAATAAAAAAAAAGGTATTCATGATCAACTGTTCAAATCAAATTATTCCACAATAGTCAAAGATCCGTAAAAAATGATAACATGACACATATGATTACATAGATAGTAAAATATTTTACCTCAAGATAAGAAATCATCTGTTATTTTGCTACATCTAGCTCGAATAAGATACTAAAAATATACCTCCGAGTCGAAGCAACAATAAACTCATTAAAATAGTCATACACTAGATTGTATCCTCTTATGTACTTTCCACTGGCCTAAAATTGGCTGCTATATTTTTTATTACCTCATGCTCATGTCTTTTTCCTTTGCCATTTTTCAACATATAAGTGAAACATACAACTTCCTATTTTGAAACGTCGAACAACGTCTCACTTGTTTTAGGAAACCAAACCATTACATTGCGAGGAACATACCATTTTCTTAATATTTTATCCTGCTTCACATTCCGTGTATACTTGTACCTATGATCTCCAATGTTCTTGATTTGACTCTCGTCAAGTTTTCAATATAACTTCCAAGGTTTATCCTTGCCTAATGGTTTCTGCATGAATCAAGTATATTTATTCAAACAACAACGCTGCCTTCGGATTTGCAACCATATTTAAAGGAGAAGTATCCTCCATCGAGATCATTATTGTATTCCAATGATATCCATAAGAGTTTATTCGTCTAATTCATCACATTCATTATGATATGCAAAAAAGTCATAAATTGTAAACCGTATAAATAATGGCTTAAGTCTCCATTTGGAGATCATGCACTTAATATACAAAAATTATTATCATTGATTTTTTTTATTAACAATCATCATTTGAAATTATAGTTCTGAATAAAAATTCTCTTATCAAATTATACGCCGTCTGTGGGAAATTTCTATTTTCAAAGATTAGGTCTTCAAACAATATACCAATGATGATGACTAGATTAGGAATTGAAAGGAAAAAATTCAAGAATCTGTCTAATTCAAGCTACTCTAGTGACTATTTCGAGAATTATAACTAATTTTCTAGTTGGTGAAAGTAATCTGGAGCAGAATCAACATTCGAGCATGACAGCTGGTGCACGCATAACATTTAATCTAACGTAGATGACTCCGATACTTAACTTGACGAAGATTAATCACTCAAATGGAGCAGTAGCTTGCATGCCTGGTTATTTTACATCGGTTCAAGTAGAAAATATCCTCAGTTAAGGTTTGCTGACTACTATTTCTAGCACTCAAAATTTAAAGATGCAGATTGAAGAAATGATCGTGAAGTCAAAGGAAAAAATAGAAATGAACAAAAGAGCTACAGTTTTTATCGGAAAATATTTTGTCCAAAAGTAAGATAAAAAAGAAATAAAATATAAAGGTGAGTAAAGTAATCCATGTTGAAAATATAGAATCAACATAATTGAGGTTTGTGGGAGAGAATGAGGAATCTATTGTTCAGATAGAGGAAAGTAACAATGTGAAATTAGAAAGTGAAATAAGTCTAATTTGAAGCTCAATCAAGTAACTTGGTAGTTTAAAAGGTAAAATGGAAGAAAGAGATAGAATATAATGAATAAATACAAACAATGAAAGAGTACTTACTTCATGAATCTCCATTTATTAAAAATATTCTTGAAGGAAAAATCTCAAGGAAGTTTGATCAATATAAAATGGAAACTTATAATGGTTAAGAGATCCCGAGCATCATTTAGAATAATTTAGAAGTATGGTGATGAGATTAAATATTGATGATGTATTATTTTGCATATCTCTATGAATGACATTTAAAGGGAATGTTTCACATTGGTTTAAGTTTACTGAAAGGGTCGATTTAGGATTTTGAAAGATTATGTCTGAACATTTAGAAATTTATTTGTAGGTAGCAGAGCGCACACGAAGGAAGGTGATTCAATCATGAATATGTATCAGAAGAGGGAGAATTATTGAAAAGCTATGTTTAGTTTTTCGCTCACGAGATAAAACTTTTGTTAACTTATAAAGAAGTTGTTGCTGTAACAACTTTCAAACGAGGGTTAGATAAAAAAATACAATTCTATGAAGATCTTCTTAGGTTCCATATAAATGACATAAGGGATATTTTAGTAAGACCTATTCAATTCATCAGGCTTGCAGAGTCTAAGGGGAAAACTACTTATGGTTCAAAGTTTCAAGAATCCAAAATAGTAGTACCTGATTGGAGAAAAGTTAGAGAAGTCATGCGCGAGAAAGGGAAGAGATGACCAGTTAATACACTAAGACTTTCATACTATGATAATATAGCTCAAATATTTGTATTGTTAACCGCAAAAATTGTTGTTATATTTGATAAAACTAAGGTAAGATCGAAGTACCAAACTCCTCGATCGATGCTAGCTCTAGGAAATGATAGGTCTAGTAGATAATTTTGTGTCGATCATAATGATCATGGTCATGTTACCATTGATTGCTGGCAGTTACAAAGTGAAACACAAAGACTTATCAATAATCTTGACTGGGTCCAGTTTTTTAATGGAAATATAGGGGAAATAAATGAGGAAATAAGTAAATAAGAATTTAATTAGGAAGGAAGGAAAACAAATTAGAGAAAAGAGAGGAATACAACATTATTTGTTCAGTATTTCAGTGGAGACACAATTTTAGGAACCGATCCAGCTTCAAGAAAAAAGCATAAAGGAGATCTAGAAGTTTATATGGATAAAGAATTATGATATCATCATTATTGGAAGTCATTTTCTGATCTGTCTTTTAAATATGAAAATTTGAGAGGGGTTGTGACCGAACATGAAGATGCGTTGATTATAGACTTGGATATTTTTAGAATGATGATATCTTGGGCACCGATAGATAATAGGAGCTCGATTAATGTCATGATCAGATGCATGGTTTACCCTCATTTAAGCCGACCGACAGAAATCATGTCAGTTATAAAGGAAAGGCCTCGACATGCGTTGGTGAAATTGAGCTTTATGTGCTCATCGGTTACGAAAATACTGAAAAGACGGTGAGAACACTTTTTATGATTTTGATAAATCGAGTCTATACAATGTAATTATGGGAATACCATGGTTACATAAAATGGAAGCAAAATCTTGTAAATTTAAGAAATACCTAAAGTATCTGATAGGGAATTCGGTTGGCGTTGCCAGGGGAAGTCAAGATCTGCAAAGAAGTGTTATATAATTTCTCTGGACCCTCGTAAATCAATGCAATACAAAATTAAAGATAGTGGAAGAGGGTCATCAGCTAGATGGGAACGATGAATTTGAATAATAAGTTGAGAACCCCAAGGAAAAGATATAATTTGAAGATCTCTTATAATACTATTGAAGATATGTTAGGGGATGGACATGTAGGGAAGATCGAAAACTTGCTAAATCCATATTTTAAGATTAGTTTGATAGAATTGCAAAAAATAAATTATGATGTATTCGCCTCGACTTCCGGTGATGTATCAATGGTCAGCTAATCTGTTATTTTCCATGAATAATCAATTGATAAAAGATCGAGGCCAGTTCGACAAAAAATAAGGGCTTTTTAACCTGAAAAAATAGAGGCTATTGTCAAGGAGGTATAAAACTTTTAAAGTTGGGGCATATCAGGGAGTCAAAATATTCGACATGGGTCGGTAGCCCAGTGTTGGTTACAAAAATAAACAACTAGTGGAGGATGAGTGTTGACTTTACTGATCGCAGTAGAGCATGCCTCAATGATGTTTTTTCAGTGCATCATATTGACAGTTAGTGGAATGCTGCAACAGATCATGAATTTTGTCGTTTATGGATGCTTATTCGGGATATAACCAAATTTCAATGCACCCTAATGACAAAGAAAATACTACTTTTCAAGCTCAAAGAGGATTGTATTGCTATAAAGTTATGCCTTTTGGGTTGAAGAATGCAAGATCATCTCACCAAATTTTAGTTAATTGATTTTTGTAGAAACTACTAAAAAATAATATGGAAGCTTATATAAATGATATGATATGATAATAACAAGCAACGATGTAGATCAACATATTGATATTCTATCTCCAAAAATTTTCAAAGATAATTAAGCAAAACATTTTTTTATTAAAAAACATTAATTATAGAAGCTTTTATAAAAAAAAATTTTAAAAAAATTTAAAAAATAATTCTCAATATCACGAGTTAATAATAAAAATCAATTGTTTGTTTACAATTATTTTGTAATCATTAAAAATCAATACACAAGTCAAACAAAAAAAACAACAACTATTCAAGTTTGTACCGACACAATTAATTGCATTACTCTCTCCTCCTCCTAATACCTTCTCTTGTAAGGATAACAATTTTGGTGATGTCAGTTCGCACGACCCGTTTTCGGTTCGGTTGGGTTTTGTCCGGTCAGAACATAAAACAAACCGGATTCGGGTTAAAAAGTTGTAACCTGTAACCTGTAACCGGACCGGATTCGGGTTAACAAGTTGTAACCTGTAACCGGACCGGATTCGGGTTTGCAAATGTAAACCCGAAAACGGATGAGACCGGATTCAGATTCAAATACTCAACTGGACCGGCCCGAACCCGGTTCACAGATGAACCATTGCCATCGCTAAACTCTCGTTTAGTCCCCAATCGCGAATTTTTCGTTCAAGAAGTTTACGGTTAAATTAACTACATTAATAAAAATATTTACAACCCAAAATTATTATTATTATTATTATTATTCCAATTGTTATATTCATTAAATTTAAAATAATCATTTATTTGAACCTGTAATATATTTATAAAAAAATTGCAGGAAAACTAAAGAATCCATGAACATTAAATTAAATGAAGAATTTTAGAGTAAATCAAAATAGGAAAGCCTAGCTTCAACTCAGAAATTCCTAAATCTAAATCCTACTCAAATCGGGAGAACTTCTTCTCTTCTCTTCTCTTTTTATATATATATAATGCAAACAGTTATAGTTTCATCCCAAAACATGTCTAATTACGTGAGTTCTGTCCATGAATTGGTTCTTAAAATAGAAACTAGTTCACCTAAAACGACCGAAACGCCTGTTTTCGATCCATTCGCCCTTATTCCAGACCACCCCATGTTTGTTCCTCTTATTAAGAAACACATCACCAAATCAAACTTTAACTTTAGTTCCTCCATCTGTCGTCTTAGTTTTGAGTCTGTAGAGGAGAAGGACGGCAATTTGGATGGGCAATTATCAGAAGAAGTTAGGTTTTCAAATGAAATTTGGGATATTAAGACGCTTGGGTTGAGTGGCGTTGGTGATAGCAGTCCTTGTGCTCCTGTGAAGCCGAAGAGAAGATGTACAAATATTGATTGGGCTTTATGCACCAGCGAGGGATTGTGTACAAAGCTTCAGCTAGCTTAAAACGATATTTTTTTAGTCCTTTAAATTTGCTTGTATTGTTAATCTAGGTTAGATCCATGATGGTGTGCTTGTAATTTTGATTGCTGAATCTGTAATAAACCAACGAGTTTGATGATTTTGTTAATTCCAGTTGCTTCTGAGAAGGTATGGTTTGTATCGTTGTAGTCTTTATTAATAACATTTCAGATCTTAGTATTTTACTAATTGTTGTGGTCGAATATGGTAAATTTAACTAGTTTTATTTTGGTTGTTCTGAAGATTGGTTTGTTTATTCATACTTTGGATGAGACTCAACCCTCATCAACATGTTCGTCTAAAAAAATCACACTAAAAAACACACGGATGATAGGAAGATTTTGTCTGCCAGATTTGAGCAATTCATCCAAGTTTTGTAATAATTTAAAAATATGGTATTTAAGTGTTCTTTTTGTTGTAAAAATATCAATTAAATTCTGGATGACCTTTCATACTTTTATCAGTTAAGGTTTTATTGTTTTAATTATAAATAATCTTGTTTCGTTAACTTTTTTTTATCGATCATCAAAGTTTTTATATCCATATATATAATAAAAATGTTATTTTATATTATGTTTATTTTGTTTTATTATATGTGTTGTCCATTTCAAATAAAGTATTTAAGGTTAACCTAGGATAAAAATAAGTTTGTTAGCTAGTAGGAGTAAAAGGATCCAACAAATGAAATTCAAATTAGTTTTTAATTCAAGTTAAAATTAAATTAAAAATATTTTATATGAGGTGATTATCTATTATTTTATTATTTATGTTAAAAAAGTAACGAAAAATATTTCAAACATAGCTAAACGAAACAATTTTTTTACTAAAAAAATAGAGCTACATAATATTCTTTCGTTGCATTTACCGGGCTTGGCTAAACACCATTCTTTTTTGGTCATGACGATTAAAGATGTAATCGAGCCACAAACATCACCTAAGCCATCTTCAACAGATCTTGCCAACAATATGATCTCTAACTAAGTCCATCTTTATTCTGTTAAAAAAACAGAGACATGAACAATGATCATTTCATCTTGAATCAACAACAAACCAAACATAAATAATCCAATAGTACTTTACTAACTCACAAATAAATACATAAACTTTGTGGAGCAGATCTATTTAAAGCCTTAAAATACAATCCAATCTAAAACCATTCTTCACCAAAACAACTAAACTCACCGCCTCTACAAAACAATATAAATGTCAAATCATATGCGGACGCAACAAGAACAAGATAAAACAAAATTATCCATGCCAATGTTCATATTAATGACAATGGATACCACAATGCTATACAATTCTTTGATCAAGACAAGGAAAATCCCCTATCCATATATAAATTTACTCTTATTAGTTATTCTCTTTTGGCATACCTCAATTGAATATAATCCAGAAATATTTGGAAACTTATTGCTTTCTATGTGCTTTTAATCTATATATTTGGGATCCTACAGATGTCCTAATAGAGTTAGGATAACTCTTTAGGTTTGGATGAAGAAATACTAAAACCTTAGTCTTTCCTTTATATGTGTGACAACTTGAAACCCTAAGTTGTAAAACCCCATTAACTTTTACCGGTCTTGTGACCGGGAGTACTGATAAGATTATATCTTTTAGATTATATATTTTCCTTATAATGACGATGTACATTCATATCAAAGACTAATAAGAAGATAAGATGCCAGGTTACCAAGAATATTTAGACAAACAATGTATGTAATGGTTATATGAGGGTCATCAAAAAGAATTTTTAGGATGATCACTAAGAAATAGTTAGACGAGGGACATATAGAGGAATTTAGAAGTTAGTCACAAAGAAGCGGTTAGACAAGGTACATGCAAAAGTAATTAGATGGAGACAACTAAAATAATATAGACGAGGGCCACAAAGAAGCTTTTAAAAGTGGTTCGCAAGGAAGATGTAGACGAGGCAAGTAAGCGAGAATGGTTATTCAATCAGTTATAACTAGAAGACACATGTCGTTTATATCATAAGTCATCAAAATACTTTGTTAAGACTTTATAACACGTGTCAAATAATTATTGGAGAACGAGAAATTTTATAGAGTATAAATAAAGGCTTAAGTATTCATGTGGATATTACGCACTTAATACACAAAAACTATAATCATCGAATTACAATTATTTTATGATTAACAAGCAGCATACTGATATTATATTTGAGAGGAAAAATCCCTTCTTATGTTCCTTCTAATATCAAGTATCCTCTTAGCCTCTCCAATATCTTTTACCTCAAACTCTCATTTCAACTTAGTTTTCATCGTTGTATTAATCTTTTGATATCTTCCAACTATTAGAACATCATCCACATATAATAGCAATAAAACTTGTATCTCCATGTGTGTTTACCAATTCCAATAAACACAATTGTCATACTAGTTATGGACATATTTGATAGATCTCATTAAAGGAACAAATCTTATATTCTGTTTCCTTGATGATTGTATCAGCCCATATAGAGGTATTTTCAACAAACACACATCTTCTTTCTTTCATTGTCGAAACCATTTCTACTGACATACGCAAATATTTCTTCGAATTCACCATGCAACAAGACAGTAGTAACATTCATTTGATCTAAATCTATATCAGATCTAACAATAATTAACAACAAAAATCTTATCATAGTTTATTTCACAAACGGTGAAAATATCTTATTAAAATCAACACCCTTCATTTTCATAAAGCCCTTAGCCACTAGCCTAGACTTGTATATGGGTAACTTAACACCATGAATGTATGACTTCCTATTAAATATCTATTTACTCTAAAGAAACTTTTGACCTTTCGGATGCTTCACAAGGATCCAGGTGTCCATTTTCTTGAGAGATCTCAATTATTACCTCATTATAGTAAGCCATTTTTTTATCACTAATCTTGATAGCATCCTAATAGCTTTTGGGTTTAAGAACATCTCCCATAATTCCATTAGAAAAATCATAACGAATGACATCGACAAAACCATACTTTTACAGTTTTTTTCTTGGTATACTTACTATATTTCTTGCCAATTGATAACTATCAAGCTCATATTTTTCTAGTTTGATCATCCGAAGGCCCTATAACATTGGACTCTCCACCATCTTCAAACTCATGCCCCAATCAAAGATACCATTACTTAGTTAAATCCTTCTCCATACTAGATACATCCCCTGCCTCTATAGATCCTTAAAAAACTAACATATTATTAGTCCTATGTGATTTCTTAAAAACAAGAGAGCCTCACAAGACTCTAAGTTTGTCATCTTCAACCTTATAGGTAAACTCTTCCTCATCTAACATCACAATAGAAACAAAGTTACGTTTAACTGTGGGTACATACCTTACATTATTAATCACTATCTCAAGTCTTGTAGATAACTTACATCAAACAATCTTTAACCCTGTGACATTACATGATTCATCATTCCCGAGGATAACCCTTCCGCCTTCAAAATATCTTAGGTATTTAAACCCATGTTTATAGGAAGCCATGTGGAATGATGTGCCCAAATTCAACACCCATTTATTACCAGAAAGAATAATAATTTATTAACCCATTAGCGTAGTCATTGTCATAACCCACTATTGCAACATCTACGGTTTCAGTCTTTTGATAGTTATTGAAATTTTCTTTATTTAGGAAGTTCGTACTTATTTGCCATTTCTTCTTGCATACCCAACATAATACGTTTGAACCAGTCACATGCATGTTAGACTATACCCTCTTTTTTTCTTGATTTTTCTTTTCATACTCAGCTCTTTAAATTTAGTATGCGCCCTTCCGAGTCACTTTTAAAAAGAATAAAGATCTTTGGAGTTTAAGGTGATTTTCACTTTGATTATCATACAAGATTTGTTTCATAGAGCACGGTGTTCACAAAATGTTCATAAACCTTCAGCAGAGAGCTTAGAAGGATTAGTGCTTGGTTTTCTTCCTACATATTTACACACACTACATTCAAGTCAAATATGATTTTGTTATAATCATCAAAGTGCATTCAGATATCATGCTATTAAAGTTGTTTCCATCGAGCTCTGCGGATGTAATTGGGGAGTTTGAGTAAGATGTGTTGTTGGGAAAATGACCCTTTAAAAAGTTGGTGAGGGTGTTGCTTGTTGTAGTGGATTGCCCCACATGCTACAATGTGATCTTTGGGAGGTCCTGGCTCTTTAAAATGCATGCTGTGGCCTCGACAGTTCATCAGTGTTTGAAGTATGCAGTTCAATAGCAAGTACGTGTTGTCCGAAGTAGTCTGAAGATAAAAAGGTAGTGTTATGCAACTGCACTTGCTCCTAAAACTTTGGGAGCAGTTCAGATTAATGAAGATTAGCAGTTACTGGAGCCTTCTGAGGGAGAGGGTGAGATTGATGACCCTAGAGAGGCTCCCAATGTTTTAATACCAGTTGAACAGATTAAAACCCACTCCATTGCAGAGGGTAAAAGTATCAGTATTGGTTCCAAGATGGCGCCAAAATTGAAAAAGAAATTGTTGTCCTTTTTATTAAACAATCAGCATGTTTTTGCTTGGTGCAATAGTGATGTAACCGGAGTACCTGCAAGCATTATCTCACACAAGTTGTCAATCCGGAGTGATGTTGCACCTGTTGTACAGAAAAGAAGAGCTTTCTCTAAAGAGAAGGCTGATGTAATAGTTCAAGAAGTTGATCGACTTACCAAGATGGGACACATAATGGAATCCCAATATCCTTTATGGACTGATAATCCGTTGTTGGTCAAGAAAAAGAATGAGGAATGGCGTATGTGTATTGATTTTACTGACCTCAACAGAGCTTGCCCAAAAGATCTTTATCTAGTCCCCCAGATAGATCAGTTGGTGGACTCAATGTTTGGAAACAAGTTATTGTCCTTCATGGATGCTTTCTCTGGATACAACCAGATACAGGTGGATCCGAAGGACCATGTTAATACTACCTTTGTAACAGACAAGGGTCTCAATTGCTACAAGATGATGCCTTTTGGGTTGAAAATGCTGGGGCTACTTATCAGAGGTTGGTGAACACAATATTCGCTAGTCAGATTGGTAGGAACATTGGGGTGTACATAGATGGCATTATGGTTAAAATCTTAGAGGAGGATCTGCACATAATTGACCTTCAAGAAAATTTTGCCAATTTAACAAGGGTGAATCTGAAACTGAATCCAGAAAAATGTGTCTTTGGGGTTCGATCCGGAATTGTTTTGGGTTATGTGATAAGTGAGAAAGGGATACAACCCGATTCGGATCAGCTTAATACCCTGTTAGAAATGGATCCTCCTTAAAATATTAAAGAAGTCCAGAAGCTCACTGGAAGATTGGCTGCCTTGAATTGTTTTATTTCAAGTTCTTCGGACAAGTGTGCTCCATTTTTCCAAACCTTGAAGAATCCTAAAGATTTTAATTGGTCTCCACAATGCAGCCAAGCTTTTGATGAATTAAAGAAACATTTATCTTCACCGAAGACTCTTTTTAAACCCATTTAAGGAGACACATTTTATGTATACCTTGATGTGTCAAAATATGCTATAAGTGCAGTACTGGTAAGAGAGGTGGACAATTACCCTCGTCTAGTGTACTATATCAGCAAGAGTTTAATAGATGCTGAGAAAAGGTACATGAATCTTGAAAACTTGGCACTAGTCTTGGTAATTGCACCAAGAATGATGAGGCTGTATTTTCAGTCTCATTCCATCATTGTCTGGACATCTTTTCCATTAAAGAATGTTCTTCAGAAGGAAGACATATCAAGCAGGATGACCAAGTGGTCAGTAGAGTTGGGCGATTATGACATTGATTTTACCCCACAAACGGCTATCAAAGCTCAATCAGTTGCTGATTTCCTGGTAGAGTTCCATTCAGATAGGAGCTCCAAACAAATTTCAGAAGGAAAAACCAAGAAAGAGTGGGTAGTCCGAACTGATGGTGGTTCAAGCACAATGGGTTGTGGAGCTGGAGTTTTCCTAACCTCTACGTATGGTGATACAATGTGCCATGATATATGATTTGGATTCAAGTCCGAATATGAAGCGGTTATAGCTGGTCTTAAACTGGATTTCTTGTGTAGGGCTAAGAGAGTTTGATTGATGAGTGACTCTCAGCTTCTTATCCATCACGCTCAAGGTTACTCTGAAGCTAAAAAGGAGCAATTGATCAAGTACTTACTCATCCTGAAGGAGGTGGCAACGAACTTCAAAAGTGTTTGTTATGAACATATTCCTAGGTAAGAAAACACACTGGCGGATTCTTTAGCAACCATAGCATACTCTGAGTCTTACCTTTGGACTCACCTACAAAAATTCCCATCTTTACAACAAAGTCAAAACAAGGAAGAGGAGGAAAGCTTGAGCATACAGGTAATTCAACCTAAAGATTGGAGATTTTCCTTTCTTTAATATATTTCTGACGGGGTTTTGCCTCCTGATAAAGCTATGGCAAGAAAAATTAAACACAGGGCTCGTGTTTTTTTTATCACAAGGGAAGTTCTCTATAAAAAATATTTCAGTAGACCTCTCTTGTGTTGTTTGGGGGTTGAAGAAACTCAAGTCATTTTATCTAAACTACACGATGGAGAAGGATCAACACATTGTGGGTACATGGCTCTAACCCGGAGAGTGTTGTTGGCTGGGCTCTATTGGATATCCATAATGGCAGATGCTAAAGAAATGGTAAATAAGTGTGATCCATGTCAACGGTATGGTAATGAAATTCATGTGCCAGCAGTACCCATGAAGTCTATTTTTGAGCTAGTACGTTTTTCTCGTTGGGGATTGGATTTAGCTGGGCCTCTGCCTATGTCGTCCGGGGGGTGCAGAACTATTATAATTGCTATTGATTACTTCTCAAAATGGATAGAGGCAGCTCCGTTGGCAGGAACAACTTCGAAGGCTGTCATTAAATTTATCCTATCCAATATATGTTGCAGATTTGGGATTCTTCAAAAGATTACCACAAACAATGGGCCACAGTTTGATAACAAGGATATGGAGAGTTTTTATGCCTATAGGGGCATTCAACATTTTTTTTCTTCTCCTTTCCATCCACAAGAAAATGGCCAGGTTGAAGTTGCCAACAAGACTATTTTGTCCAGATTAGAAAGAATCTAGAAGGGGCTGTAGGGAAGTGGCCAAGCTATCTGCAAGAAGTGTTGTTGGCATACCGAACTACTCCTCGGGTTGCTGCACAAGAGTTTCATTTTGCTTTGGTGTATGGGATGGATGGAATTACCCCCATAGAAGCTATCCTACCATCATATAGAGTCTACAACTATTCCGAACAAGCTAATGAGGTAGCAATTAGGAATTAGTTGGACTTAATAGAACAAAGAAAGGTTAAAGCTCACTTAAGAACAGCTCACTACCAAGGCTTGATGAGGAGAAGATTTGATTCCAAGGTCAAGAGAAGAGATTTTCAACTGGGAAATAAAGTGCTAAGAAAAG
Organism: Limnanthes douglasii subsp. nivea; assembly: GCA_036936605.1. NCBI lineage: Eukaryota > Viridiplantae > Streptophyta > Magnoliopsida > Brassicales > Limnanthaceae > Limnanthes > Limnanthes douglasii. The sequence continues at coordinate 129,866,851 of JAUPFV010000004.1, forward strand.
TTTTTTTACACATCAAGGAGAAGCAGTTCGGTAAGCTGATTGCGAATTGGGAAGGCCCCTATGAGGTCTCTGAAAAACTTAAGCCTGGGACATATAGGCTTCAGGATAAAGAAGGAATAATTTTGAAGCACTCATGGAATATTGAACATCTCAGGTTATATTTAGAATAAAGTTTGTGTGTAAATATTTACTTGTTAGATATCAATGTAAATATTATGGGGCATACTCTTTCCTACCCTGGTGGCGCAGGGAGGTTTTAATGAGGTGTCCGGTTTTTTTATTCAATAGTATGAGATGCATTGTTGAAACATTCGGAGTGGTTTTATTGAAATTCAATATAAGTAAAAATTATTTGTTCAACACCGTGGATCTTTAGTAGATCTGATAAACCGTGTTAAGTGATGACTATTCAATACATGTCATAGAGATATTAAACACTCTCACTATAATACTTCTGAAATGCTAAGGGCTACTTAAACATTAGCTATGAAAAATTTAAAGGAAAGAAAGTATTGAATAAAAGAAGGATTGATAAATTAAACCTGTTCGGATTTAAACCGAACAGGAAAACAAAACATTTCTTGGCCATTCAAGGACTTTAGGTGGTTAAAAGAGCAATTCAGACTCTAACCAAATAACATTACAAAATATGGCTTGGCCATCCAAGGACTTTAATTTTTCAAAAAAGACAAAAAATATGATTAAACCTTAGGGCTTGTTCCCTTCGGATTTTCCTGCACTATCACCAATTTTCTTGGGACTTTTGATTTTGGCACTCGAACTCCCACCAGTTCCCTCTTCATCATCAGTAGTGGAATCTATTCCACTGTGATAGTTGTTCTTGTCACCATCGGCCATAGTGTGAAATGGGATGTCTTCATATTCCACATATTTCCATAAGGGACCAATGGTCCTCTTTGGAAAAGTCTCATGGAAGAGCATCACCATGTCAGACTTGACTTGGTCATCTCTTTTCTCTAAGGAGTCTATCACTTCAATGGTGTACTTGTCAATGCCCGCATGAATAGCTTGCTCCTGATGCTCCTTCAAATTCTCTTTATCTTTGGCCATCTCTGACACAGTACCCTCTAACTTAGTTTTATCATCGGATAGAGTTTGAATGACACCATCTTTGGTCTTCAGTTCCTCTTTTAATGTTGTGAGGTCATTTTCCAATCCATAATACTTAATCTGGAGCTCAATTCTGGCAGTTTCCAAGGTGGCCAACTTGGTTGATGAATCCTCCTTGTCCTTCTTTAATGCCTCTATCTCCTTCTTCAGTTCCTCTATACTCTGATTGGCATTAAGGAGGCTGGTTGATAGAGATTCCTTGTCAGAAGTGAGGGAATTGATAAGGGTAGTCTGAATTTTTTCACATGTCTTTCCAAGTCAAGTATTGGCTGGATGTGACCAAGAAGGGAATGGCTCTGAACATCTTGCTCTTCGGATACGGAGAAAGACTTACCATTGAAGGTCACCATATTGGCAGAGCTGGAGGGGCGGTAGGGACTTGCGAAATCATCCTTCTCAGAATCATTGAAGTATAAATCAATGTCTTGAAGGACACTAATGTCCACTTCTTCATTCCCTCGCCCAATAACCTCTCCGGACTGCAGATCTGTTGGAATTTTCTCTTGTAAGGTGGGATCAATAGGGGCTGGTGGAGGTTGAGTCTCCGAAGGACGAAGAATTATATCTTCTCCCAAGGTAACTTTCTTATTTTTAGTAGCCTTCTCGTCACTACTGGCCCTTCTTTTCCTGTCCTTCTTAGGAGGCTTTGGTGGGTTATGCGACTGTCCATCCTCCCTTACTGTTTCAGCCTCTACCACTTTGAGTAGGGCAGCATCAATTCCCCTATGGTTCCCCGAACCAGTCCCCTATGTGGCTCATTGAACCAACTCTGTTGCAGCTTTCTTCTTCTTGTTCTTCATCTTGGTGGGAGCCTTTGCTTTGGAAGGTAAGAACAATTTTCCATATTTGGCCTCTATCCATTTGAGAATTACACCAGGAGGAGGCAGTGTAGTTAGATCTTCCCATGTAAGGTCTCTCCGGCCTGTGGTGTTCCACATATGGGACCTCACAAGATTTCTCGAGGTAAAGTAGTTGTGGAAGACATTCCTCTAAATCGCCCATGTGTTAAGCTTGGCGCATGTTTTTTACCCCTCCTCTAGGTGTCCGGTGAACTCCTTCGGCAGCACTGAAAAATGAGTGACAAATTAATCAGAATGGAAACACTTGTAATTTTAAAAAGAAAAGCACGAGAAACAAAGATATGGATGAAACTCACCAGTACTTTTCCACATGCTAGTCAGCATACTAGGATTGGTGTTGGCCTTGATCTTCCTGCCGTTCTCTCATGTCCCACTGACAAACAGAAATTGAGTCATCCGGTTCTTTTCGGACTGCAGTAAGTCATCTAAAAATTTGAAGTTGTTCCCCATATTGTGATGGTAGAATGGAATCTGGTGATTCTTGCACAAGCTTGCCACAACAACAAACTGCTCCATCAGAATAGGTACTTTTGACAACCTTGATACCATGATGCAAGCAAGGAGAGAGTACCAGGAACTAGGGCTTAGCTGGCTAGGGCAGAATTTAACTAGGTGGAAGTACCTAACGATTTATGGGTCTAATGGGAACCGGAGTCCCTATTTCAGTACTTCGGTGAATATTACCACCTCGTTGAGCTTGCAGTCCATGGGAGTTTCTGGAGTAATGGGTATCCTTACCTTTACTGACTCTGGAATCCCCCATTTTGTCTGAATTCGGTCCAACTCAGCAGTGTGGGTGTAGATGTAGTTTATATTTTGTAGAGCCAACAGGTACTTGACACTAACATGTTTGAAGCATGGGCCTACCTTGCCCTCCAAGCACTCCGGAAGTGAGTCCGGATGAGTCGTGCAGACTTTCACCTTACTTTTTCCCTTCTTTTCAGAAGTGGCATCTCCTGTTTGACCTGAGGCCTCGGTCTCAAAGGGGGCATCTTCAATATTGTCCTTCATTACCTCTTCCATCACCGTGGAAGGTTTATCAGCTGCCTTGGAAGAAGAGGGGTCAGCTTCTTGCACATAAGGCTGTCCGGATGGTTGAGCGCTGGTTGTCTCCGAAGGCCTGGTGTCTGGTTGATGTTGGGATCCGGAGGGGTTGGCCTTTGGGGCTGCTTCAGACAAATTCATTACTGGCTTAGTGAATTTTTTAGCCCTACCAAATATATTTGGCAAGGCCTAAAAAAGGGGCTACTGATGAATTCAGAATCTTTAACACACAACCCACTGTGTAATCCGGACAGGGGTAATTCAGAATCATTTGTCGTAATTTTTATCAGGGTTGTGTTTCCTTCCATTTTGACAAGTAATCCACAACAACTAGTAAAAAAATATCCTCCAAATTTTTTGGTAGGAATTGTATAATATCCAAACCCCATCCATCAAATTAGGTTGCTTCTGATATTGTTTATGGTAATACTACCGAAATTTTTATAGAAATAGAGTATTGTTGGCATGTATCTCTCACATTTTTTTAATATCTTCTATTATTGTGGATCAATAATAGTCCTCAAAATAATTATTTGTTGTAGCGTAACCGTGGGAGCAAATCTTTCCCCATTCGAAAAATAACTCTTCAATGATAAAGACAGTCCATCATATCCTAAGCATCAAAATAATGACCCGGTCCTTTCTATAATATCCCCGGTAACACAAATCTGGTTATACTTTCATTTTAATTCTTTTTACTTCTCTTTTATGTATTTCTTAGTTCCAGTTTTTCGATTTTTTTTTTAATTCTCTTTTTATTACTATTCTTATTTCCTTTCACTATTACTACGATGATTACACTTAGGGCACAACAATCCCTCAGCGTACGAAGACTTTTCCTAAGGTAGAAATTACTCCTTGAGTTCATATGTTTTTGTTGTATATTATTGTTATGCAATAAGCTATGGGTACCCTGCTTACCTTAAAGACTCTACTATCATCCTGCCCGGTCAAATAAACGGGAAGACTATAGGTAATATTCAAGTCCAAATAATATTTGGTTTTTGAATATGACCCAAATATTTTATTCGATAGCACATAAATAAGTGAAATTTATTAAAAAATTATTGTATGTTTAGAATTCTTTGTAACAACGTCGGTTTATAAATGTAAGACATCCAATTGTAAATATAATGTATTCGAAGGATCTTGACGTTTGGTACCTAATTTTCTCATGTCTATGTTCAAAGTTTTCGAAATGGACACTACTTCGGTAAAATGAGGATGTGAGTTATGATCCATAAAGAAAGTTGTAATTGTTCCGTGTAGTTCAATGAAACTCCAACCGGGTAGCTTCTTTAACCTTAGAGCTCTCATTTGAGTTAATGTCTCGCTCACTTCATCCCACCTATCCATCGAAGCATAGCAATTTGCAAGCTGGACATAACATCCTGCATCAGGAGATTTCAAGTTCAGCACTTCCCTGCCGATTCGATCTCCAAGTTCTGTTTTATGGTTAAAACGACAAGCATCTAGGATTATCCCTAATACATCGACTACGGGTTCTGAAAAATTTTCTTTGTAAAAGTCATATGCCTCCTCTATCTGTCCAGCTCGACACAAAAGATCAACAACGCAAGCACAGTGTTCAGCTTTCGGTTCCAGGCCAAAATCGCGCACCATTGAACTGAACAAACTTAAGCCCTGACTTACTAGTCCATTATGGCTACAACATGACAGAATAGAAAGGAATATCACGTGGTTTGGTTTTAACCCAGACCGGAGAAACTCGTTGTAGATAATCAAAGCTATTTCTCCTTTTCCGTGGAAACCATATCCTCCAATTATGGTGGTCCAGGAGACGAGATCTTTATGCAAAATGGCGTCAAAACATTTTTGCGCGGTCTTTAAGTCACCGCATTTTGAGTACATGTCAACTAAAGCAGTGTCGACCATAATGCATGGTCTAATGCAGCTTCTGATGGCAAAAGTGTGGATCAATTTCGCTTTATCGAGAGATCCAATAGATACACAGGCCTGGAGAAGAGATACAACTGTTAACGAATCAGGTCTTTGTAGAGTTGTAGTTCTCATTTGGTTAAAGAGACACAAGGCTTCACACAAGTGTCCATTTTGAGCGTATCCAGAAATGATTGCATTCCAAGAAACCAAATCGTGTTCATTCATTCTCTCGAAAACTGAAAGACTTTGCTTTAAACTACCGCATTTTGCATAAGTCGTAACAAGAGAGTTCAAGGCAGGGATGTCTAGTGTTATTTCTTGCCTAGATATGTAACCGTGAATCGAGGCACCTAACTTAGAAGAACTCAATTGAGCACAAGCTGCAAGAGCACTAGCTATTGCTGCACTAGATGGAATAACATCTGCTTTTAACATTCGAGAGAATACAAACAAAGCCTCGTCTGAGTAATTATTCTGCACAAGCCCGGAAATCATAACTGTCCACGACACATCGTCTATACACGGAATGCTCTCGAAAACCCGAATTGCGCAATCTTTTTCACTACATTTCAAGTACATAGCTATAAGCGATGTTTTAACATGAGCATTTGAGTCGATTCCAGCGGTTATAATCCGCCCATGTACTGTTCTTCCCATTACCTGATCACCCTGCATTGCAATTGCAGAAACCAAAGACCCATATGTCTGATGATCAAGTTTTACAACTTCATTTCTCATTCTACACAAAAGATGTAAAATTTCTTTAAGATTTCCAATCTGGGCGTAGCCTGAAATTAAAGTATTCCACGAAACCAAATCCCTTTGCTCAATTTCTTCGAACAAATCCCTACCATCCTGTATACCACCATATTTACAGTATACATTCAGTAAAGAATTCGACAAAGCAACATCACTCACAAAACCATACAAAACAGAACAACCGTGCAAACACTGCAGCAACTTAACCTCAAACACCCCAGAAAGCATACCTAAAATCGTAACCGAACTGGGTCTAGTTCCTTGATGGCGCATCTTATTGAACATTGTAAACGCGGAATCAACATCACCAACCCGCGAATAACATCGAATAATCCCACTCCAGTGAACAACATCTCTCTCAGGCATTACATCGAACAGTTTACGGGAGATTTCCGTATATCCGAATGTAGAATAGAAATTGATGAGAGAAGAAGAAATGTAAGAATCAGACGAGAACCCATTGACGATGACGCGGTGGTGAATTGAGAAACCGAGAGAGAGGAGTTGAAGTGAAGTGCAGGCTTTGATAAGACTTGGGTACGTGTACGTATCAGTAGGAGTTGAAGTTTTGAGCATAGAAAAGTAGGTTTTGATTACTTCATTGTGAGCTCCTAGAGAAGAGAGGTTGTTAATGGTAGAATTGAATGTTCTTGTAGAATTTGAAAAGAAAAGGTTGTGTCTTTTCATAATTCAGTCTATGTTGGTTTGAATTGATAAACTTCTACTGACAAGAATAATTTTTGACATTTATAGGTAATTCAAGGATTCAAGGATTTATTTTCTAAAAGAAACCACCAAGACACTCATCCCCAACAGAGTAGGTATATGGGACTAGATAGCAAATTTGAAGATTATTCCCCAATTTTTTCTTTCCAACAGATAATCTATTAGGCTAGTTATATTTAATTGCGTAATTTTAGGTAGGTATATTTAGAGTGGAAGTTACCACTCTCTATAATTATTCTTTTTTTTCTCTTCCACCTGCTGAAATAAAAACTACCTTAATTATACAATAGCTGTTGGATTATATGATAATCTAAAATTTTACAGTATTAAAATTCTAGGTATATTTACCAAATTTTTAGAGTAGCTGTTGGGGATGCTCTAAACCCTTAGGCAGCTTTATTTGTAAATATTAAAAATATTTTAATTATTTTATAACCAAAATTATATCTTAAGTTATATTTAAAAAATATTTAGATATTGTATATGATTATAAAATTATTATTACATTGTAGTTGTTAGTATTAATTTGTTTTGGTTATTAATATTTTAAGTGTTGTAATTATTATATAATCCAAAATTTTAAATATTACTTATGTTATTATTACATTTTGAATATTATTATTATTATTATTATTATTATTATTATTATTATTATGTTTAGGATCCAATATTAATAGTGTTGATATTATGTTACAAACCAAAACTATATCTTATAATGTTAAAATATTATAAATTTTATGGTTATATTTTAATATTACATTTTGATTACTATTGTGATTTGGTTATAAATATTACAAATGTTTGTTATTATCTTTTAAACCAAAATCAGATCTTATCATGGTAAAAGATTACCAGTTATATTTGTTATAATTTTAATATTACATTTTGAATATTATTATTGTGATTTGGTTATAAATATTACAAGTGTTATTTATTATTTTTTAAACCAAAATCATATTTTATCACGGTAATAGATTACAAGTTATATTGTTATAATTTTAATATCACATTTTGAATATTATTATTGTAATTTTAATAATTATTATAAAATTATTATTATATTTTGGTTAGTATTAATTTGTTTTGGTTATTATTATTTTAAGTGTTGTAATTATTATATAAACCAAAATTTTAAATATTACTTATGTTATTATTACATTTTGAATATTGTTTATGTTATTACTATGTTTTGTGATCCAATATTAGTAGTGTTGATATTATGTTATAAACCAAAACTATATCTTATCATGTTAAAATATTACAAATTTTATGGTTATAATTTTAGAGAGATATAAAAAGGAGTATGCGAGTTTATGAGTTTGGAGTTGGGGTCTCCTCTATTTATTAATAATTTTTTTAACAACTACGTTACTTGTTTGGTTTTTATTATAAATGAATTGTTTGTTTTGCTTTTTTTTTCATTAAATGTTATTTAAATCTATTTCAATTTCAATTTTTATTTTGTTATGTATAAGTAATTTATGTTTATGCATATACTTATACAATTCTAAAAAAATTAAATTTAAACTTCAAATATTGAATAGTTCGAAAATATAATAAACTATTTAAATCATCTAAACATAAACACTTCAAGCTTGGAAGATCTAAAGAATCACCTAATAATTTAAAATCATAATACAATTATGGGTAAGTTCCTAAGGGGTACATCAAATATTTTAAAATTCTTATACATACATCAAATTTTAATAATTCCAATAGGTGTACAAGATTTTTTGATGTACAAAAATACCCCTCTAATTAAAAAAAGACATTTAATCATTTTATTATTAAAAAAAACAATCAAGTTTAACGGGCACCGTCACTGCTGCCGCCGCCGTCACCAGTGGTACCGCCGCCGTCACCAGTGGTACCACCGCCGCCGTCGGCACCACCACCGCCACTACCGGCACCACCGACACCGCTGCCGCAGCCACCACCACCGGCACCGACGCCGCCGGCGCCGCCGCCGCCACCACCACCATCGGAACCGCCGCTGCCACCGCCGCCACCACCACCGGCACCACCACCACTACCGCCACCACCGCCGCCGCCACCACCGCCAGCGCCACTGCCGCCACCACCACCACCGCCACCGCCACTGCCGCCACCACTACCACCGTCGGTACCGCCACCACCACCACCACCACCATTGGAACCGCCGCCGCCACTGCCGCCACTGCCGCCACTGCGACCACCACCACCGGCACCACCACCACTACCGCCACCACCGCCGCCGGCGCCACTACCACCGCCGGCACCACCACCACTACCGCCACCACCGCCGCCGCCACCATCGCCGCCGCCACTACCACCGCCACCGCCACCGCCGGCACCACCACCACTACCGCCACCACCGCCGCCGCCACCACCACTGCCACTGCCGCCACCACCACCACCGTCGGTACCGCCGCCGCCCCCACCACCACCCCCATCATCTGAACCGCCGCCGCCACTGCCGCCACTGCCGCCACTGCCACCACCACCACCGGCACCACCGCCGCCGCCACCACCGCCGCCGCCACCACCACCGCCGCCACCACCGCCGCCACCGCCGCCACCACCGCCGCCACCGCCGCCACCACCACCACCGCCACCGCCACTACCACCATCACCACCGCCACGACCACCGCCACCACCACCGTCGCCACCACCACCCCCACCGTCGCCACCACCACCACCGCCGCCATCGGCGCCGCCGCCACCACCGCCGCCGCCGCCACCGGCACCACCACCACCGCCACCGGCATCACCACCGCCACCACCGCCACCACCGGCACCGCCGCCACCGGCACCGCCACCACCGCCACCACCAGCACCACCACCGCCACAACCACCGTCGCCGTTGTCACCGCCACCACCACCACCACCGCCGGCACCACCACCGGCATCGGCGCCGCCACCGCCGCCACCACCATCACCACCACTGGCACCTCCGGGACCACCACCACCGCCGCCACCACCATCACCACCACTGGCACCTCCGGGACCACCACCACCGGCACTGCCGTCGCCACCACCGCCATCGGCGCCGCCGCCAACACCGCCATCGCCGCCGTCGCCACCGACACCACCACTACCACCGCCGCCACCGGCATCACCACCGCCACCACCGCCACCGCCACCACCGGCACCACCACCACCACCGGCACCACCACCACCACTGCCACCACCACCGTCGCCACCGTCGCCGCCACCACCACCGTCGCCATCGTCGCCGCCACCACCACCACCACCGCCGACACCACCACCGGCACCACCACCGCCATCGGCACCTCCGGGACCACCACCACCGCCGCCGCCACCACCGCCACCACCGCCGCCATCGGCGTCGCCACCACCGCCACCACCATCCCCACCACCACAACCGCCATCGGCGCCGCCACCGCCGCCACCACCACAACCACCATTATCACCACCACCACCACAACCACTATCATCACCAGCACAACCACCATTATCACCACCACCACCATCACTACCATCACAACCACCACCATGACCATCACCACCGCCGCTGGCACCACCACGACCACCACTACCACCATCACAACCACAAACTGCACCAACATTACCACAAACACCCGTACGACCCAGCCACCATCACCACAACCACGACCAATGCCACCACCACCACCATCACAACAACCACGACCAATGCCGACACCACCACCATCATGTTACTCTTATTAGGATTATTTGTAGTAAGACTGTTACTTTATTAGGAATAACAGTAATAAGACTATTACTCTGTTAGGAATAACAGTGATAAGACTGTTAGTCAAATAGGAATAACAGTAATAAGACTGTTGTTATGTTAGGAATAACAGTAATAAGACTGTTATTCAAATAGGAATGTTATTCTTATTTGAATACACATAATAGTAAAAACCTATTTTTTAATTTTGGATAATAAGGCCTTCTTAATCTAAATTTTAAAAGTTTTAATACACTTAATAGTAAAACCCTCTTTTTTCAATTTCAAGGGGAAAGATAAGACATTCATCAATGAGACTTAAACATAATCAAATTGTTTTACAAGTGAACAGATTAAAGAGAAATCACAACATAAATACATTGAATACTTCTCCCATTATTATTATTTTAGTTATCGAAAACAACAACCAAAACCAGCATCTACTTCATATTTTCCTCTTCCTCCTCATAGTCTCATCAGAAACCACCTTAAAATAAATCTAAATAACCACAAATGGCTTCAACCTGAATCAATTTATAATCACAGGTAATAACATCTTCTCACATATCTTCCTTTTCCAACTAACTAAACAGTTCGCATTTGTGAATATGTAAATATGTCCGATGTCGATTTCTATTGTTTCTTTGTCTCAAGTGCAGAGTATAATGCTAACCTGCATAGCTCGTTCCAAGCGACACAGTGATGACTCACCGAGTCAACAACCCGACGACATGGATGTAACTAAACAAAACACGCAACCCCAGTCCGTCAAATCTCTCACCTCTTATATAAATTCACATCAATGTAATGACAAACACAACCTTGTTTGTGATAGTTACTGGACAATGTTACAGGATATACTTATTCAGTTTTCCAGTTATAGAAACATCATCATCAGGGACAGTGCAAAAAGGTTAAAAACACAAATGAACAGGGATGTAAAGTTAAGTAAGTTTTTCTGTCAGTCAAATCAAACAGAGAACAGTTACAGTCTTACTAATTTTTAAAAAAATAAATAAAATGGTGAAGCAAATGATGAAATTGAAATGTAATCAACCGAAATAACTTACTAATTTTACTTAAAATCAAGTAAACTCTAGAAGGTACACAGTGGTGAATCAGAATTATGACAGGAATTATATCATCTAGACCATTTAATGTGTCTAACTTCTAACAAGTTTAGTTGGTACATATTTACAAACTCATCTCATCTCAATCTAGTGTAATAAATTCTTAATAAGTGATCAATCTATCTATTGTAGAGAAAGGAAGACATTAAAGCGATCGAGAAACGGAAACAAGAGAAAATGAAAATGAGAGAAATGAAGAGATCAAGACCTTGGTGTGACAGAGAAATAGTTCCGACGATGACGGTACGAGACATCGGAGGAATTACGGAATCGAATTCCATCGAAAAGAGTCCATACAGTTAAGAATGTCACCGAACTGTCACTCTAAAATTATCACCCGCCAAAAAAAACCATCCGCGGTTGAAGGACCACCGCAACGATCGGTTGAGAGAGCAGCGAGAGGGAGGAGAATTGAAGAGTTCTAGAGAGATAGAGGATATAAAGAGAGAAAGAGGGGAGAGGGTAATATAGAGAGAGAAAGTGAAGATATGGGAGCTGTGTTGAGTTTTGTAGGAAGTGAAGCGTTGTGTTATCCTCTCCACAGAAAAAAGGTAAAAGAGGAGAGAGAAAGAGAGAGGGCTCCTGAAAGTCATCTTTTTTTTTGCCTTTTTTCCGTTTCACACAAACAGCGGACGATTCTTTCTCTCTCCTCACTCGCTCCTTTCGGTGCGAAGATCAGTCCGAAGAGCGAGACGAAGAAGACGATACGAAGTATTTCCGTTTCCGTGAAGCTTTGTTAACGTAAATTAAGGGCAATTTTGTCAATAAAGAAAAAAAAACGATTCACATGGAATTATGTTATAATTAGATGCATGTTTTTAGAATTAGACAAAGTTAGATCCACTGGACCAGAATTTTTATTGTGCCGTTGTACCTTAAGGGAAATATCCCTACAATTATATGTCTACTAGGTATATATTATTTAATATGTACCTAAACTTAAAAAATATCTTAAATATCTAACATGTTCAAACAATATACAAATCATTTTACAATTATATTGTTTACGATATATTGTTTCAGACAATCAAATTATTAATTTTATAATCGTAAAAATATTTTCAATAATATTGAAATTTTGATTTAATCAAAATACAATTAGATATATACATTAAGTAAAATATCTTAAATATATAAATATAATCAAACATATCAAAATCATATTATAATTATTATTTTTAGAATGTAATTGCTTGATTAAAGAATTTCGATTAAAATGATATAGTATTTAAATTTAAATACATTAAATAGCATAATTAACTCATTATATTGTACATATCTCAATTATTGAAATTAGATTCAATTAACATTTGCAGATTAATTTTAAATAATATTATAAAATATTTTGATAAACGGTGTCTAAATAGTTTTTCTAGTGGTTAAACTTCTCGTTTAATTGCAAAACTGACCGATAGAATCGGAAATGCTCAAAAACTACAAACCGTTAAAACCGCCATAACCGCAAACCGTGATATGACGGATTTGAACCATTTGACACATCTACTAACCCACTACAACCGATTTCTCTTTACTTCTAAATCAATACTACATATGTTACACATTATTTATATATATAATGCACCAATCAACTGAATTTTAAGAGAGACCGAAATAAAAAATCAAAATGCCTTTGAAAACACAAATGTAGTGCATTGTCATAAAACTACAAAATTAATAACCAGATAATTAATGGGTTCGAGAATTTATTTTTAAAACTTGTAATAAAAGAATATACTAATATTATGATAAAAGTAAATAATATATATTTAGATTTTTTTTATTAAAACATAATAAATTCAAATAGAAAAGTATATGAATATATCATGAGATATTTTGGAATATCATACAAATTTTAGAAGCATTCCAACAAATAAGAGAAAGACGTTGACAACAACATAATATAGTTTGGATAACGAAAAAACAATTAAAAGTAACTATAATCATAAAAGTAATAATAGAAAACACAAATAATAGATAAAAAACATCCAAATTGTACACATAAACCAGTCTTTTCGCGTGCCAAAAAAACATCCAAAAACGATGATATATGTTTTACTGATCGAGGACCATATTGTCCTTGAAAGGTTCAGACACCAGGAACAAAAACTTGCATCCTAGCATGGATATGATCAGACTTGGATTTTGTGACGGTTTAGTCTATATTGGGTAACTCAGAGTAAACTTGAGCGAGCGTAGTTTTCTCACATTGGGGCCTTATAATCTTGATCTCCACGGAGGGGCGATCATCCTTGCTACCATGAAGGCCCATCAATAGGTCGTTGTAATCAGAAGATGACATTGTGTCCCTGTCACTTCAGGAGGCTGACTAAAATGAGTTTTTCTATCGAAAATATGTTTTTACATGACGATCGAGAGCCTTTTGCGAGCTATCAGAGAGTGGAGATGAGGGTAGGTGTATGACAGTTCGCGCCTGTGTGGCTAAAAAATTTACATTTATCGTAAAAAGGAGGCAAACTTTGATATTCAATACGTGGAGATCATAATTTTTGAAACATTTGGTTTCCAAACCCTCATGAAAATCATTAGTAGCGTTCTCCACGATACAATTTCTTGCAAAACTAAAACGAACCCTATTGGCAATATAAGTGTCAACATAGATAGAAGTCCTAATGAAGCTTCTAAGAAAACTAAACCTATATTCTAGACCAGAGCTCACGGAGAAGTCCATGAAACTTAACATAGAGAAAAATAGACTTCAAAGGATCCTTCATCGAGGAAGACATTGGTTCATATCTTTTGAGGAAAATGAGATGACTATTAAAAAACCAAGGTTTCTTCTCGAGCACTAAAATGACATTTTCAAAGGTAAAAAAAGAAAATAATTGACTATAGGGAGTTACCTTACATTGCAGCAACTTATGTATGCCATAAATCTTCACAAAAACGGACTAAACGTGGTATAAATCTGGTTTCTTTCAATAGAGTACCTAGAAAAACATTATACTCATTCATTCTTATCGCCATTAATGGCATTAGAGGGGATAAAAAGTAATCCACCTTCCGCATGTAGATACTATATTTTCTCAAAACCATTATGGTTGACCTGTTATCTTGAGGGACATCCACCACACTAGACCAACTTTAGAAGGTTTGAATATGGATGATTGTGTGGATGTTCTGATGGAGCGTATTAGTATACATGGTAATAGGAAGTGGTGCATGTAAACTTGCAAGAGGAGGGAGATGATAAAGAACATACTCGGTGTGACAACAGTGGAAAAAGGATTGGCAAAATCAGAAGCTCTGAAGTTTGTTAAACTAGGCCTCGTTGAGAAGGCATGAGTGATGGAGTAACCGCGATAACCGTGAGACCAATTGATGACTTTCCTATGACTATTACGACTAGAAAACAACTAGGGGAATGATGTGGTCAAAATACTTCTAACAGAAAATAGGGGTCCAAAAGAAGCGGCATCGAATGCATAGCAACGATCATGGATTCTTGGTGAAACAGATGGTACAATACGATGTTGAGAGGGGTGGAGAAGGTTAAGTATGACTTGTTTCTCCGTACTTTGGTCCATCTTGTGTTGGATATTGTTAGATATGGACCTTACCAAATTGGTATGGTTGAAGAATCTGTTAAAGCAATATTCAACCTAAGATGGGTTGGATAGTGGCCAACATACTTTTACCCCTTGCCCCAAAATAATGTAGTTTTATAAAGTTAATTGGAATACTAACTATTTTAAAAAATATTAAATTAAATACTTTAAATAATGACTATTTTTAAGGAAAATTTTAATTTAAAATTTTAGATAATAGCTAGTTTTAAGGAATATTTTAAGTTAAAAATCATGAATAGTTACTATTTTAAAAGAAAATTTTTAAGTTAAAAATCATGAATAACGACTATTTTAAGGAAAAGTTTAAGTTAAAATTTATGTAAATGGTAGGATATAGTTCCAATCTCCATAAAATTCACTTAGTTGATTTTGTAAGTCTTTTCAATTCTTTTTCAAAAATTTATTTTAATTTTATTTTAGTTTAATTTTTCTCCCATAATTCAAATTTTCTTTATTTGTCTCTTTGATTTAGAAGAAGATAATAAGTTGTTGACAAGAATAAGTTCAAAAAGACGGAAAAAAGAAAAATACAAACCGAATTTCAACTTAGCTTTTCTTTGTTTTATTTTGAGATTTTGTTTTTTCAGTTTTGAACTTAAAACATCTCAAACAAATATATAACATTGATAACTCAAATTCAGAGTTACATAAATAAAAGAATTAATATTTAAAGAAATAAAATAAGATTTGGTTTTCTTCTGATTAGTGGTCACTTAGGAAAGCGAAAATACATTTACTTATTTTTAGTTAGAAAGTCTGTATTTACTTCTATAATATATTTTCAAATAAGTTTTAAAATATATTTTAAATAACTATTATTATGTTTAATACAAATTTGATTTTATTTCTATATATTTTTTACATAAATATTTGGATTTCATTTGTATCTATTTTTCAAAAATATGTTTTATATATTTTATATTAATCTATCTATTAAAATATCTTAAGATTTTCGTCTTTGTTTTGAAAATATTTTTTTATATAACAAATTTACCTATTTTTAAAAATATATTTGATATAAGAAATTTGATTTTATTTTTATGTATCTTTTAAATATTTTTTAAATATTAAATTTAAGTTTGTTATATATATATATATATATTAAATAATAGATATACTAAGATTTATTGTTAAATATAGTGGAGCGTTATTTTGCTAAAAGCCAAAGAATAGTGTTGGTTCTTCAAATATCATGAGTAATAATATTATGATGTCAACTTATTGAAAAATTTGATATCAATGTTAGAGATAAATTCGACGAGAATTCTTCTCAAAAGGACCTTGCCAATAAAAAAATCATATTTTCCTCAAAACAAAATTTGCGAAAGATAACCATAACTTTCAAGTTACATGGTTTGAAAAATGGGATGAACTCACCGGTGTCCTGGTTTCACATTTCAAAATCTCATAGGTGTCTGGTTTAACTTACAAGGTGTGATATAATTTTAAATGTTTCATATTCCAAACACCTGATATGTGTCTCGTTTAACTTTAGATGCTATGGTAGATGGTCTTTCACTCTTTTGAAAAATATTCAATGATGCTGAAATTTCCTTCCTCCTAATGTTAGTGGGAATGATCCGAAAATGTTGATTTCCCACGGGTCAAACGGTATTGGTTTAGATATGGTATGTAAAAGAACCATAGAGAATTTAATGGAATTAGAATAACGCTGGAAGAAATCACAATGTTTCACGTTCTTTTTGGCATCCAATGCAATATAATTAGTTGGTGTAAAGCTTTATATATATAATTTTTTATAGTCTTCCATTAAAAGGACAGTGCTAATAATGTAATCGAGAACGACGATGTAGAAGTAGATGGAATCTCCCGACTACAGCTTGGTCATGATTTCTAGAGATGAAAAAAGTTTCATGATATTGTAAAAAGATTCTTTGGAAGCCGACGTCCACTGGAATTTTCCATGCTCCCCAAAATACGTGGAAGAGAGGCTGATATTTATTTGAACACCTTGTAATAAACCCGTTGAGGGCAGCCAATCGACTGGTGATGACTTGTACTTCTTTGGTAGTTCTTGAGGGAGGTATCATTACAAGGCTTTCTAGTTGGGTTAGATCGGTCTCAATTATCTTTTAAACACCATGTAACCCAGAAATTTTCCAGATCTGATGCCGAATGTGCACTTCTTGACATTCAGCTTGAGATTAACCATCTTGAGGTTATTGATAGATATTCTATGTACTCATTATCTCATTTACTTGTAAATATCATATTATCAATATAGGCCTATATGTTTCTACCCTCTTGATCTGCAAATATCTTATTCACCATACACTGCTAAATTGACCATTTATTTTTGAAGTCGAATGACATGAATTTTTATTGATGAAGTCCTATTTTCAGCTACAAAAATAGTGCATTCTTGGTCATTTTCGTGCGTCTGGATTTGGTTGTAGCATGAGTAGACATCCATGAATGATATTATTCGGTTGAAACATCTACCAACTAGTTAGTACGCGGGAAATGGAAATGATCCTTTGGGCAGGCTTTATTCAAGTAAAGGAAATCTACATATATTTCTAATTTCTATTTTATTTCTTAACCACTATTAGATTAACCATCCATAGAGGATAGCGAACCTCTATGGTGTGGCCTATGATGGTTTGTTAATCCACTTCTTTGATCGTTGCCTATGTTTTCTCAAGGTAATAGGAACTTGATCGATCAAAGGTTCAAATTAACGAAATACTTAAGACATTTTATATCAGTCGGGACACGCTTACATTTTGTTCATTCCAAGCAAAAAAATTCAGGTTAACTTTTAGTAGGTCAAGAGGTTTATACCTCAAATATGTTGGGTTATTTTTTCCGAGGCATAAAATTTTGTCATCCTTCATCCATATGTTCTGCCTCTTTTCCCAATGCTTGATAATATATACGACTTTTTTGGGATCATCAATGTCATATAGGACAATCGCCCCATATGATTGATATACTTTAGACAAGATTGATGAACAACAATAACAATATCTTGCAGTCTTTTGGTTCCCGCATATAATTCCAACATAACATTGATTTCAACTTCTAACACTAGTACACGATAGAGACAACTACATGCATTTGATCCGATCATGAATGTATCATGATCACGTGGTAAAATAGCTTTACTTCCATTATTATGATAATACAACACACTTGTTTATTTAACTCATATCTCCCCGAGACCACATCAATGGTCAGTTGTCCAACAAGCTCTGCATCTTCTCTTCTCTTCTCTTGTAACTTGTGAAAACTCTGAGGAAATGATCAACTATAGCATACCCCTAATTCGATCATACATGCTTTTATATAAGATATTTTGAGATCTTTGCGTCTATTATGAGACAAGCTACCTCAACACCGACCAACTCTATATTGGTTACCACATCTTTGTGAGGTATTGTTACCACTGAAAGATCATCATCTGAAAATTCGAGTATGGTGTATGATGGTCGATATATGATGTGAGATCTAACCGTAATGCTTTATCTTTAGGTCACCAATATATATTTTCTTTTAACGAATGAAAATTCATGATAAGGGATCTCCTCTAGTACTAACTCCGACCATTTATGTACCAAGACTGTAATATAGATTTTCTTTTTGCATGAGATAAAAGATAACATTATTGACAATGGCTTTTAATCTTTATACGTCTCTTTGCTCGCACATTCTTTTTTTCCCCAAAAATTGTAGAAATTTATCCTTATTTATCAACTGTTAGATTTCATCTTGCAATGCCCATTAATGTTTATACAATGGCCCACATCATTATGAATTTGTAATACTTAGATACATATCGATTCTCCTACAGGCTATTAAACTTCTAAGACGTTTGATAGTGGATCGTATTTCTATTTTTGAAGTATCTGGAAGTTAGATTGTCGTTTAGTTCGGCAAACAAACCCCATAAGAGATGTTTGGTTTTTCAACCACTATCATGACTATTGTACTTTTCATTGTTACTGCCTTGATATCCCCTACCATGATTGGAATACCTCTGTCTTGACGAAAATTCTACGTTTCTCTCTCTAGTAGATTTATGTTGTTGTTTAGTAGTGATTGGTTCTACAGATAAGTTGATATTGCACGTGTATTCACTGCTACTCTCGCCCATTTGATATCATCATACTTGATATAACACTCAACTTGAGCTAACAAATATCCAAAAATATGTATCTTTTTCATCGCAATTGATTTGGAAAAAGGCCATATTAAGATTTATTATCGATACGCAATGCATGCCAAATTATTTGGACGCTGTCGTAATTATTCTTTTGTCCCCATGAACTTCTTTGTGTACTATTACAAGATTTTATTGGGTCTTTGCTTACAACGAATGATTGAATCTGAATATCCCTGGATGAACTTAGATGTGATGTAGTGATTGTAAAAGGCTATCTGGAGCTGGTTGAAGGTTTGAATGCCGCATATGGACAAAATATTGAGAGTCAAAATGGAAGCCTTGCACCTGAAGTCAATCCTTTCCTGAATACCTTAGCATATCATTTATGTGTTTGCTACGTGATAATCAAAGTCACATTTTTTATGGATATCTCAATCTTATATCCGTTGAAATTTAGTGGTAACATTGTATGCTCTATTTCGGATGCAAATGGAGATTATTACATCGTAAACTCGTCATAAGCATCATAAAATATATTGGTTATATCCATGTTTACTTTGCCTTTGCCTATATTATGTGTACCAAATCTTGATTTTTTGTCTGCTGAAACCCGATTGCTATAATAATTGGTCACGTAATGGATAAAAGGGTAAAAGACATGCATCAAGGGAATGTTCGGATTCCACATTACTCAGCTTGTATACCAATATATCTTAATGGATTCTTATAAGGTTTGTTGGTATTTTCTCCGACCGAAACCAGTAGAAAACCTAATTGTATGTGTGGGTAGAAAGAAGCAGTGCCAGGGTGAGCAGTGGGAGTCAGAAGTGGCAATTTTCCAAGATTGGCTCATACTTGGCCCTCTGCGGCTTAATAATATTAATATCCCGTTGTATAAATAACATAGGAGAGTCAGGACAAAGGATGGTGAAACCTACTGGTCCCAATACCGGTTCGGATCGGTTGCAAAAGTTGGAATAGCCTAGGTTACTATAGTCGCCTGATCTCCTCTTCCACTCTAAGTGGCAGGCTATTCCACAGAAAGGTCTTCTTCACGTTGTTTTTCAATTTTCTGTTCGGATCTTAGTGTCCGATTCTTTCTCTACTTCTTGTTGCCTCAGTAGTTGTTTTTTTTAAGAAATCCCGATCTAATCCAATCATGTCTTATCTATGTTTGGTAGAAAGAATATTAAGTCTATTGGTGATATATTTATACATGTTTGATAAACTATCCATGTTGTCTATTTCTTCTTAATCCCTTTCCGCGAGTCTATGGATGTGGGAACTATCCTTGGCTTTGTGGATTTCAATTTTGATTCAAGGTAGTTCTTTATCATCTCTAAATTATTCACCCAGATTTATTTCACCAAAGTGTGGAACTGTATCTTCAGGTTAGCAGTGAAAATTCCGAGGTTATCGTGGCTGAGGTAGATCGCTTAACCAAGGTTGGACATATACATGAGACCAAGGTTGGTTCTTGGGAAAATTCCGAGGTTATCGTGGCTGAGGTAGATCGCTTAACCAAAGTTGGACATATACATGAGACCCAATATTACTTATCGATTGCTAATTCAGTTTTAGTGAAAATAAGAATGGTAAATGGCGAATTTGTGTGGATTTTACTGATTTAAATAAAGCTTGTCCAAACGATCATTTCCCAGATCTACGGATAGATCAACCGGTGGATTCTAGTTCGAGAAACCAACTACTCTCATTTATGGATGCTTATGTCGGCTACAATCAAATCCAAATGGATCCAAATGATCAAGAAAGCACCACATTCATCACAGGAAGAGGTTTACACTGTTATAAGGTTATGCCTTTTGGGTTGAAAATGTTGGGGAAACTTATCAAAACTTAGTAACATAGATTTTGAGACTCAGATCAGGAGAAATGTTGAAGTATATATCGATGACATGTTAGTGAAAAGTACGAGGGACGAGGACCACCTGGAATATTTATAAGAAACTTTCGTTAACTTGAGAAAGATAAATCTGAAACTGAATCCATAAAAATGTACATTCAGAGCACGGTCTAAGGTTTCTTGGGTACATAATCAGCGAGTAGAGGATAAAGACCGATCCTCTACAACTAAATATTTTGAGCACTATGGCACCACCTCATACTATTAAAGAAGTACAAACTTTGATAGGGATATTAACCGCCTTGAATAGATTCATATCTCCATCATCTAACAAGTGTGCTTCTTTTTTCCAAGTGTTGAGATAAGAAAATTGTTTAATTTGACCCAATAATGTTCTGAAGTGTTTCATCAAATTAAAGAATATCTTTCTTCGCCATAAATTCTAACAAAGCCAAATCTGGGGAAAATTGTATGTTTATGTAGTAGTGTCGGATTATGTCGTGAGTGCTATTATGATTGGAGACGAAAGTAATTGCCCAAGACCAGTGTATTACATAAGTAAAAGTATTTTGTATGTTAAGAAACGGTATTTAAAGTTAGAAAAGTTGGCCCTCGCATTATACCTGCAGCTCGGAAGCTGAGACCTTATTTTCAAAGCTCACTCTATCATCGTACGAACATATTTCCATTTGAAAATTATGTTAGGAATACCTGATATATAAAAAAGAATGACTAAGTGGTCGGTTGAGTTGGGGGATTTTGATATTGAATTTGAACCTAGGACTGCAACCAAAGCACAAGCCTAAGCAGACTTTCTAGTCGAATTTCATTCAGAGCGGTCAAATATGGAGGTTGATGAAGAAAATTCCAAGTCAGAGTGGACAGTCTGAACCGATGGGGGTTCAAGTGCATCAGGGTGCGGGGCAGAGTATTAAGCCGTTTTGGCAGGATTGAGACTTGCTCAAATACGTGGGGCTAAAAACGTTAAGATGCTAAGTGACTCGCAAATTCTCATAAATCATGCATCTAGACAATCCAAGGCAATAAAAGATCATTTAATGAAGTATTTGAGGACATTAAAATCTTTAACTTTAGAATTCAAAATACGAACATGTTCATAGGGCTAGAAATTATGTGGCTGATTCTTTGGCCATTGATTCATATTCCGAGGAGTACCTTTGGATTATCACACAAGAAAATCCTTCAATAACTAAGGGATCAAAGTTGGTAAAAGGGTCAGTCAAAGCCTTTCGAATTTCTAAAAGAAAAATAGAAGATTGGAGGAGTGAAATTATAGAATTCTTGATAAATGATGTTTTACTCGTTAATAATGTAACGACTAAAAGAATATGGTTTAAGGCATATGCCTATATGGTACTCAGAGCTATCATGTACAAAAAAATCTTTTACTTTAGTATTTTGGAGAAAATGAATCATAAATGATATTATCAAAACTACATGATAGGGAATGATCTGCACATTGTGGGGTATAAAATTTTGATACGAAGAGTTCTTTTGACATGATATTTACTAGCCTACAATTGCCTCGGATGCCAAATAGTTAGTTCAGAAATGTGACACTTTTCAAAGATTTGCTAACGCAATTCATGTACCAGGAGTGCCTCTTGAATCAATATCATAGTCATTACCATTCGATCAATGGGCATTGATCTGGTCGGACCGTTACCAATGGCATGATGAGGATGACATACAATAATGTTTGCAGTAGACTATTTTTCTAAATGGGTGGAAGCTGAACCATAAGCAGGAACAAAAGTTAAAGACGTGATCAGATTCATTGACTCTAATATTTGTTTTCGTTTTGGGGTTCCAAGGAAAATGACGATGGATAATGGGCCACAGTTTGACAACAAGGAGATACATGATCTTTGCTCTGCTAAAGGGATCCGATACCTTTCTATCCACTAGAAAATGGCCAAGTCAAAGTTACTAATCGACCAATTCTTGATGGGTTGAGAAAAAACTTTGAAAGAAAAGCTGGGAAATGGCCGGATTATTTACAAAACGTTTTATGGACATACAAAACTATACCTAAAAATGATTTTTTAAAGTTGAATTGTGAAGAAAAGATGAAAAATGTAGATTTGGTATTTTGTAATTTCTTTCCTTAATTTGTTCAGTGTACACAGCACAATATATAGAGATTCAGAGGGTGTAACAACCTTGGGAATATTCCCATGTGAGGTTGTTACATCTTGTTACAGACTGTTTGGCTACATACCAATTGTAATTCTTAAACATGCTTTAGTAAATAAAGTTGGGCTTCACTCCTTGGTAACAGACCCGTACTCACATAAGACCAAGGCCCATGTAGAGACCCAAGTCTGATCCATGACTAAACCCAGCCTTAAACACCAACTAGGGTTTAGCCAGCCTCAGACAAACACTTCGAACACTTCACTCTCTCTGCCTCTCTTCTTCTTCAACCTGCCTCCTTCTCTTCCCTTCTCTCTTATTCTCTTCTCCGGTGTGCATGGTGTTCTTGAGACCAGCACTACCTTTAACATCCCCCCTCAAACGCAGTGGCGATTCAGACAACCCGAGTTTGTCGCGAAGGTACAAGAACCGAGAAGAAGTTAGGGCTTTGGTTAGAAAATCTACGATTTGGTCCAATGAAGGTACGTATCTGATCTACACCGAGCCTTGTAGAACTTGGTCTCGTATAAAATGTACATCTAACTCTATGTGTTTTGTTCTTGCATGGAATACAGGGTTGGAGGCTAAGGAACTGGCCCCAAGGTTATCACACCACATCACTGAAGGTGGTATGAGTGGGATCTGCAATTCAGTGAGCAGAGACTTCAACCAGATGAGCTCAGCAGAGAGATTTGCCAAGGTGCGGTACTCCGATTCAGTGGAGGAACGGGCGACGACATTCTGTTTCTTGGATGACCAAGAAATAAGTGTTTCGCCCAGGAACACACAGTATGCCCCCACACTAGGACGGTCATCTGGGGAAGAAGCCCAACCGACATCCGAGTAGCCATGGAGCTGCAGTTGGTAGCATGGCTTTAAATGAATCCCCAGCCAGCGTGTGCCAGATAAGTACCTAACAACTCGCTTTCGACTTTGCCAGTGTCTAGAAGTAGGATTTTGTTGATGCTGACTTAGACTATTAACTGCAAAAGCAATATCTGGTCTAGTATGAGTCAGGTATTGCAACGCGCCTAACAAACTTCTATATTGTGTAGGACAGAACAATGGAGACCCATCAGAAGCAGAATGCTGAGTGCCAGCCACCATGGGAGATGGACATGGCTTGGACAGAGACATGCCTTGAGCACTAAGTAAGTCTTCGATATATTTGTGTTGTGTTAGGTAGAAACCACTGAGATCACGATGAACCTCTATTCCCAGGAATAGACTGAGTGGTCCCATGTCTTTGAGTACAAATATAGCATTGAGGTTGTGTATGAATTGAGTCAAGCATGTTGTGTCATTACCTGTTACAATAATGTCATCCACATACACAAGTATTAGGAGAATAGTTGTTTTAGAGACCAGATAGAACAAAGATGAGTCTGCCTTAGAATTACAAAACCCCCAACTGAGTAGAGTGTCCCTCAGTCTAGAGTACCAGGCTCGAGGGGCTTGTTTCAGACCATAAATAGCCTTATGTAGCTTGCAAACATGTGTAGGATAGGTAGAATCAATAAACCCCTGAGGCTGTGTCATATACACAGTCTCTTGTAGAACCCCATTGAGAAACGCGTTATTAATGTCCAGTTGCCTCACTAACCAGTTCTTAGAGGCAGCAATAGTTAGAATCAGCCTGACAGTAGATGCCTTGACCACTGGACTGAAAGTCTCATAGAAATTAATCCCTGGCTGTTGATGAAACCCCTTAGCCACCAGTCGAGCCTTATACCTTTGAATAGAGCCATCCAGACCATATTTGACTTTGTATATCCACTTACAGCCAATAACATTAGATGGAGTAGACTCAGGAACCAAAGACCAGGTCTTATTAGCCAGTAAAGCTTTATATTAAGTAGCCATAACAGTTTGCCACTCAGGATGCTCAATTGCCTTAGTAAAACAAGTAGGTTCAAACACATTGTTGTTAGCAGTAGTTAAAGACCCTACATATGGTAGTTTAGGCTTAGAAATTCCACTACGTAGTCTAGTTTGAATAACATGTGGATGGAGTGGTGGGTGGGTAACATAAAAGTGTTCAGGACTAGATATGGGCAGTTCTATAGTCAGGTTAGGAGTCTGAGAAGTGTTCTCATTAGTGTGAGTGGGAAGTTTAGAAACAGAAGATAAAGAGTCAGGAGAACTAGATGAGAGAGATACCTTAGAAGGGCCAGTAGGAGGCTGTTGAGTGTGGCTTTGTGGCTGCAAGGGAGCAGGGCACATAGGTGTGTTCTGTTCAGTTGGAGCTGCAGAGTTGGACTCAACAGATGATACCTTTTCATCCATCACAAGACCTGTAGAGAGAGTAGGTAATCAAAGATGAACTCACTCAGAAGACACACCCTCACTCTGATGAGTATTAAGAAAACCACTAGAGAAAGGAAACTCTTCCTCATTAAAAACCACAGTCCTAGATATATAGAGCCTCCCAGTAGAACTCAGACATTTATACCCCTTATGACTCTGACTATACCCCAGAAAAACACACTTGATTGAGTGAAACTGAAATTTATGATGTTGATAGGGTCTAAGACAGGGATAGCATGAGCAACCAAATGTTTTGAGTGTGAGATAATTAGGAATTTTGTGAAACAAAACTTCAAATGGTGATTTATGATGTAGGATTGATGTTGGTAGTCTGTTAATCAAGTAGACACTAGTCTCAAATGCCTCAACCCAATACTTATAGGGTAGATGTGACTGAGCTAATAGATTAAGTCCAGTTTCAACCACATGTCTATGTTTCCTTTCAGCACTACCATTTTGGGCTGAAGTATGGGGACATGATCTCCTCAAAATGAACCCACACTCTTGAGCTATAGGTACCAACATTCTGTACTCACCACCCCAGTCACTCTGAATAGCATTAATAGATCTTTCAAACTGTGTTTCTACCAAAGCTTTAAACATTTTTAACACCCCTAATACCTGACTTTTGTCCCTGATAGGATACAACCAGGTGTATCTAGAGAAATTATCTAGAAAAAAGGATATATTATTTAGACCCCCCAGTAGATTGAATAGGTGCTGGACCCCAAAAATATGTATGAATTAGATCTAGAACATGTGTAGAATGAGAGTTAGAAATAGAATAAGGAAGGCTGTGTGATTTGCCCAACTGGCAAGCCTCACAGAAACTATTGGCATTACTCAAAACAGAATGAAGGTTACAAGTCCTAAGAACTTTGTCTAGCACACTTGATGATGGATGGCCAAGTTTTTGATGCCATTCATCTTTGACAGACTTAGATACAACTATTGAAAAACACTCTAGATACACCTAGATTTAGATTGCCTTGTGACTTAGGAATAGTATCCATCTTGTAGAGCCCATCTTCACATCTCCCTCTGAGCAGAATAGTCCCTGTTGCCTTGTCCTTTACCAAACAGAAAAACTTGTGAAATTCAACAAAGACATTATTATGATTAGTTAGTTGAAAAACAGAGAGTAGATTCTTATTGATCCTAGGGACATGTAATATAGGTTTTAAGACAATAGGTTGTTTTGTGAAAGAATTTAGAGTGGACTGACCAACATGTGAGATAGGAAGTCTCTCACCACTGCCAACTAGAATGTGTTTTGTACCTGAATACTCAGATTTCTGAGTCAATTGGCTAGTGCTACCTGTGACATGGTGACTATCACCACTGTCTGCATACTAGACTCCTTCTCCTGATGTATCTTGAGAAGCCACCAAGGAATTTTGATCACCTTCAGACCTTGACTGTTCAGATGGAGAGGATCCCATGACTGAGGGATCCTCCCTATAGTAACATACAGCAGCAGAGTGACCAAACCTGTTACAGATCTGACATGTTGGTTTACTCTGTGAGTACCTTCCACCTCTGCCTGAGCCTCTATAGAAATTGCTTCTGCCTCTAGTGTTGTAGCCATTGTTGTTGTAGTTAGATCTACCTCTATATCCTCTGCCTGAGCCTCTGTTTTGGTTATAGTAACCCTTCTGACCATTGTTTGTAGACTGCTGCTTGACATCTCCTCTGTAAGCAACATTAGCACTAGAAATATTAACTGCATTCATAGCATTCTACAAACCTGTCAACTGCTCTAGTCTGCTCTCATAAGTGAGTAGACTAGTCTGTAGATCTAGCCACCCTAGACCTTCCTTGTCAGTTAAACTGACTATAATTGGTGTGTACTCAGCATCCAGGCCAGCAAGCACCTGGGTTAGTAGATCATCTATTGAGGTGAGACATCCTGCTAGGATTAGGTTATCATGAATAAGTTTCATTTTGTTGAGATATTCTGTTATAGATGTAGATCCTTTACGAGTTCTTTGAAACTCTGATTTATAATAAGTTATCCTTGCTCTAGTCTGTGAACCAGACAGTTTCCCAGCAGTATCCCAGAGACCTTTAGCAGACTCTTCCTCCATCAACTGAGCTGCAATTTCTGGGCTCATGGTGGAGTATAACCACCCAAGCAACAACTGGTCCTTGGCAACCCAGTCTTCATAATCTGGGTTGTCTGTGACATTACCTTCTGTGTCTGTGACAAATTTTGAAGGACACGCCTTCTCTCCATTGACAAAGCTCCATAGTTTGTTACCCTTAATCATAGGTATTACAACTGTCTTCCATAGTAAGTAATTTTGTCTGTCAAGTCGTATATGATTGACATTGCTGATTGACTGCAAATGCAGATTTTTGGCTGAGAAAGATGAATTGTTTGACAGTATGGATCCAACTGAGTCTGTGCTCAGTGAAGGAGACTCATTCAGATTTGCCATTGAAGGCTGGAGAGGCTCTGATACCAAGTTGAATTATGAAGAAAAGATGAAAAATGTAGATTTGGTATTTTGTAATTTCTTTCCTTAATTTGTTCAGTGTACACAGCACAATATATAGAGATTCAGAGGGTGTAACAACCTTGGGAATATTCCCATGTGAGGTTGTTACACCTTGTTACAGACTGTTTGGCTACAGACCAATTGTAATTCTTAAACAGGCTTTAGTAAATAAAGTTGGGCTTCACTCCTTAGTAACAGACCCGTACTGATATAAGACCAAGGCCCATGTAGAGACCCAAGTCTGATCCATGACTAAACCCAGCCTTAAACACCAACTAGGGTTTAGCCAGCCTCAGACAAACACTTCGAACACTTCACTCTCTCTGCCTCTCTTCTTCTTCAACCTGCCTCCTTCTCTTCCCTTCTCTCTTCTTCTCTTCTTCGGTGTGCATGGTGTCCTTGAGACCAGCACTACCTTCAACATTTTATATTATAAATCTAAAAATATATTAAAGGATCTTGTCCAAAAGAGTTTGAATATATATATATATATATATATATATATATATATATATATATATATTATCATTTATATGGACCGACGTCTTTCATATAACTATATCTTACTGGATATATGAACCCATGATATGTATGTAGTCATACGTGTACGACCAAAAGTAATAAAAAAGTATATTGAATTTGAAACTGATGTAAAGGCCAATTAGTCACGCAACAAGTATTCAAAACAAATAGTAGACGTGACACTCTTAAGCCGCAAAAAAATACTTCCCGGTGTACTCAGTGTTTTCTTAACAGATTGAAAAAGACCCAACATTACAACGGCTGCTGTAGTGTTATACCTACCTCCTGTCTTCTGCTCGTCAAATTGAAACATCTCTCGTTCTCATTTACTTCTTCATTCTCTTTCTTTAGCTGCACGTAACACAAAAGAGTTAGGGCATTTTCCATCATCCATGCAATAACCAAAAATATACATATGTTATAATTAACATGTGTTATATTTCGTGTCAAAGGTTTCAAACATTTTTCGTACATAGCTATAAGCCCATAAGGTTAGTAAAATTTCCCATAGGAGACGAGAATTTCGTATAACTTGTATTCTATGTATCGGTTTGATCAGCCTAACTTTCGTTTACTAATATTAGATAACATAGCCACGCAATATTGATAAAGACTTCCATTAATAACAATTACAATAAAAAAGTCGTACACATCTTCTCCTAATATTATATATAAATACCCTTCTCACATTTCTTTGTTCAACAACATCTACCATTACTCTCTCAATCATACGTATCCTAATCTTAAACCCTTTTCTGCTCATATAACATGAACTCACAAAAAATAATTCTCTTTTGCTTCCTAGGGCTCACCTCATTAGCCATTACACTT
This sequence comes from Limnanthes douglasii subsp. nivea, assembly GCA_036936605.1. Lineage (NCBI taxonomy): Eukaryota > Viridiplantae > Streptophyta > Magnoliopsida > Brassicales > Limnanthaceae > Limnanthes > Limnanthes douglasii. The sequence goes on from JAUPFV010000004.1 coordinate 129,895,992, forward strand.
TTGGCCTCGCCTACAAACGCTCAAAACCCAAACGATGAATCTCATGACGATCACCAAGGAGTGCTTATTACTCGATTTTTACGTAGTTATCGGTGCGACAAATACCCGACGGTGTGTGAGGGGAATGGGAGTCAAGGACCGCACTGCTGCTATAGAAAATGTGTTAATGTGATGAACGATAGGTTCAATTGTGGGAGGTGTGGCAAAAAATGCAAGTACTATGAAATGTGTTGCGGAGGAAAATGTGTTAACCCTAAAGTTGATGAGAAAAATTGTGGAAGCTGCAATAATATGTGCAAGAAAGGGGGTTCCTGCTCTTACGGACTTTGCAACTATGCTTAACTAATTTATTTATTATCTTGAAACTCTTTTGTATTGGTGGATTTATTTGCGTAATTTTTCAATAGTTACTATTATAGGAAAATAATAAACGAAAGGGTCATTGATGGATTTATTTGTGTAATTATTTAATAAGTTAGTATTATAGGAAAATAATAAAAGAAAAGGGTCATGTTTCGGTTGTGCATGTAAAGGGAGTATGTAACGTTCTCCTTGACATGGTCACTACTAATTCAATTTGTATCTCTCTTTTAAGTGGCATTGTAAGGTTTTGCTTTTCGAATGATAAAATAGGTATATAAATATGTATGGAAAACCTTTTGAAAGATACACTATAAAATGGGACTAAATGATACAACTCTCGTCCAGCGGTACAAACCAAACCTCGTAAACATTAGACAAATATATCAGACGGACCACACACAAACTATACTCATAATATCTTCGGTTACGGCTATAATTTTTTTTTCTTTAAAAAAACATTAAATATATGATAACAAGAGTTACGGTCTAATGGAGCATATCTCACTTCATCTAAATACAGTCCAAATACATTCACACATTTAAATACAACAAAAAACAGAAGATCCATGACGACCAGAATACATAGAAGACAGACTATGACAGATCTAAAACAAATGGTAAGAAGATCATACCCAATCTTACAGACAAACATAGAACACTGCATCCATTACCGAGTGAATCAACCCAGTTCCAACCAAGAGAGAAAATAGACGAATGGTCAAGTAATAACTGCACCAAATTGTCCGATAACACGCCAAACGCAGACCATCGTTCCAGGCTCCAGATCCAAGGGTACTGGACGCAACATCCACAACTCAGGAACCATCATGAAAAATGCGGACTCTAAAATACATCGATACCTACTCGGCACAAACCACTGTCCAGAATTTGAAGCCTAAATAGCGTTGGCCTTCAAAAAGAGAAGGTATCATGCATACTATGTTTAGGAAATTCCTGGTCTAGGTATTAAAAAAACGCGAACCAAAACTGATAGACTATATGAAAAAGAAAAAAGACGGATTAAAAAGAAAAAAATCCTAATAAATTTAGGATTTTTAGAAATAGGGGTAAAGTTCCTAAGATAAAACACAATATACAAATACAAATAACAAAAATATATATATTTAGGGGGAAAGAGTATGCCCCCTAATATAACCTCCGATGCTCTGTTGGGTTTATTAATCTAAACTTATTTATTCCGTTAGGGTTATTTATTTGATATTTGAAAATAGTTATTTGCTTTGATTTGGTCTTCCACGTAGTTAAGAGAATGCGGGAGTTATCAACATTAAGTGCTAAAGCGTTACGGGAGTTATCAACATTAAGTGCTAAAGCGTTACGGGAGTTATCAACATTAAGTGCTGAAGCGTTACGGGAGTTATCAACATTAAGTGCCAAAGCGTTACGGGAGTTACCAACATTAAGTGCTATTTTTTAGTAACTGCCTTGTATGTGTTTTACTATTTAATCTTGTACTGCATTCATCGATTTACACCAGAACGTTTTAAACTCTCTTGAGTGAAAGAAAAAATATTTTCTCTTCTAGTGTGAGTTGTGAGAGTGTTCTTGTAATATTTTTCTTTTTTCAATTTTATCAAAGTTGTTTGTTTGTTTTTAAAAGAGTGTTGTTTTATTATTTTTCCGCCAACAAAGTGGTATCAGAGCCACAAGCTCTTTCCGAAATTTTGTTTTTAAATATTCAACATTTTGAAAAATATGGCGAATGGTGTATCATCCTTCCAAGTTCCAACACTCAACAACAACAACTACGATAATTGGAATATCAAGATGAAAGCTCTACTTGGAGCACATGATGTGTGGGATGCCGTAGAAAAAGGGTTTGACGAACCCGAAGATGAAGCAAGCCTTACTCAAGAGGAGAAAACGACTTTCAAGGATTTAAGAAAGAGAGACAAAAAAGCTCTCTTCCTCATCTATCAAGCATTAGATGATGATGGCTTCGAAAAAATTTCAAGCGCATCTTCCGCCAAGCAAGCGTGGGAGAAATTACAAATCTCTTACAAAGGAGTCGAAAAGGTGAAAAAGGTACGTCTTCAAACATTAAGAGGTGAATTTGAATCCTTACATATGAAAGCGTCCGAATCTATTTCGGAATATTTTTCAAGAGTAGCAACCGTTTCTAATCAATTAAAAAGAAATGGTGAGAAGTTAGAAGATGTGAGAGTAATCGAAAAAATACTCCGCTCGTTGGATCCCAAATTTGAGCACATCGTCGTGACGATTGAGGAAACTAAAGACTTGGAGAAGATGATGATTGAAGAACTCCAAGGATCACTACAAGCCTACGAAGAAAAGCACAAGAAGAAGCAAGAGATCACCGAGCAACTCCTCAAAGTAGAACTCAAGGACTTGCATGCAAGTCAAGACGATGATAGAAACCAACGTGGCCGAGGAAGAGGTAGAGGCCGCGGACGAGGTGGTTATCATGGACGTGGACGTGGCTGGAATTACAACAACAATAATTCCAACTACAACTACGAGAAACGAGAAAGCTCAACACGAGGTCGTGGAAGACGAAATCCGAACTCGAGGTATGATAAATCTCAAATCCAATGTTATAAATGTCAAAGATTTGGACATTATGCTTCAGAATGTAGAGGCCCCAACAATAGAGTTGAGGAGAAGACCAACTATGTGGAAGAGAAGACGGAGGAGAAAGATATGTTACTACTAACATACAAAACCACTAATGAAGGCCAAGAAAACACTTGGTATCTTGACACCGGTGCAAGCAATCATATGTGTGGGAAAAGAAGCATGTTTGTAGAGATCAATGAAGCCGTGAGTGGAAATGTCTCTTTTGGAGATGATAGCAAAATATCGGTGAAAGGAAAAGGTAACATTCTTATTCGTGCAAAAGATGGTAGTCACCAAATGATCTCAAATGTTTATTACGTACCTAGCATGAAAAACAACATATTAAGCTTGGGACAACTTCTAGAAAAAGGCTATGATATTCATATGAAAAATTATAGTCTTTTTATGAGAGATGCAAAAGGAGATTTAATTGCTAAAGTTCAAATGTCAAAGAATAGAATGTTTCCTTTGAATATTCAAAATGATGTTGCAAAGTGTCTTAAGGCGTGTTACAAAGATTCATCATGGCTATGGCATGTTCGATTTGGGCATCTAAACTTTACAAGTTTAGAGTTATTGTCCAAGAAGGAAATGGTGAGAGGGTTACCGTGTATCAATCATCCTGACCAGTTATGCGAAGGATGTCTACTTGGAAAGCAATTCAGAAAAAGCTTTCCTAAGGAGTCAGAGTCAAGAGCCAATAAACCTCTCGAGCTTATTCATACCGATGTGTGTGGTCCAATCAAGCCGAGCTCTCTAGGTAAAAGTAACTACTTCCTTCTCTTCATTGATGATTTTTCAAGAAAAACGTGGGTATATTTCTTGAAACAGAAATCCGAAGTCTTTGAAGTATTTAAGAAGTTCAAAGCAGTTGTGGAAAAAGAGAGCGGAAATAAGATTAAAGCCATGAGATCTGACCGAGGAGGGGAGTTCACATCCAATGAATTCCTAGAGTTTTGTGAAGCACATGGAATTCGTCGCCGCTTGACAGTTCCTAGATCACCTCAACAAAACGGTGTGGCAGAAAGGAAGAACAGAACAATCCTTGATATGGCGCGAAGCATGCTCAAAAGCAAGAAATTGCCTAAGGATTTTTGGGCGGAAGCAGTGGCATGTGCGGTGTACTTGTCCAACCGATCTCCAACAAGAAGTGTTTGGGGGAAGACACCACAAGAAGCATGGAGTGGAAGAAAACCTGGAATTTCCCACTTGAGAGTATTTGGAAGCGTAGCTCATGTCCATGTACCAGATCAACAACGAACCAAACTCGATGATAAAAGCAAGAGTTTTATATTCATCGGTTACGACTCAAGTTCCAAAGGCTACAAGTTGTACAACCCAAACAATAAGAAGGTTGTGATAAGCCGAGACGTGATTGTTGATGAAGAAGGCGAATGGGATTTTGGATCTCATACAAATGAATTCACATTTTTCCCCCAAATTGAAGATGATGAGCAGACACCGAATGAGCAATCAGAAGAGGTTGCAACCCCACATGCTTCACCAACATCGACTACTCATGAAGACTCACCATCTTCATCATCGTCAAATGGTAGTCAAAATGAGAGAGCAGTGGAACGTACAAGAAGCCTTAGTGATCTTTATGAGGTAACCGAACCAATGGATAACATTACACTATTTTGTCTCTTTGCTGATTGTGAGCCAGTGACATTTCAAGAAGCTGCACAAGAGAAACAATGGAGAGACGCGATGGATGAAGAAATTAGAGCCATCGAGAAGAATGACACATGGGAACTCACCTCACTTCCCAAAGGGTGCAAGACAATAGGCGTCAGGTGGTTATACAAAACAAAGAGAAATGCTAAAGGGGAGACTGAAAAGCACAAAGCGAGGCTTGTTGCAAAAGGCTATTGTCAAAAGCCGGGAATTGACTATGATGAGGTATTCGCCCCTGTTGCCCGATTAGAAACTATTAGGCTAATAATCTCGTTGGCAGCTCAAAACAAGTGGAAGATACAACAAATGGATGTAAAGTCAGCATTTCTCAATAGTGTCCTTGAAGAAGAAGTTTACATTCAACAACCATTAGGCTATGAGATCAAAGGTCACGAAGATAAGGTGTTGAAGCTAAAGAAGGCTCTTTACGGGCTAAAGCAAGCACCAAGGGCATGGAACAGTAGAATCGACAAGTATTTCCAAGAGAACGGCTTCAACAAATGTCCGTACGAGCACGCTCTATACACCAAGATCAAAGATGGAGATATTTTGATCGTGTGTCTCTACGTGGACGATTTGATCTTCACCGGAAGCAGCCCAAGTATGTTTAATAAATTCAAGGAAGTAATGACGAAGGAATTCGAGATGACAGACTTGGGGCTCATGGCGTACTACCTTGGCATTGAAGTTAAGCAGCAAAAAGATGGAATTTTCATCTCACAAGAAAGCTATGCAAAAGATATCCTCAAGAAGTTTAAGATGGAGAATTGTAGCTCGATAAGCACACCTATGGAGTTTGGAGTCAAAATATCCAAGCATGAAGAAGGCGAAAGTGTAGATCCAACATCATTCAAAAGTTTGGTGGGTAGCCTACGCTATCTAACTTGTACGAGACCAGATATTCTTCATGCAGTTGGATTGGTTAGTCGCTATATGGAATCTCCAACAACAACTCATTTCAAGGCTGCAAAGAGAATCCTTCGTTATCTGAAAGGTACAATCGACTTTGGATTACTCTATTCCATTTCTAATGATTACAAACTTGTTGGGTATAGCGATAGTGATTGGGGTGGAGACATAGACAATCGAAGGAGTACTACTGGATTTGTATTCTTTATGGGAAATATTGCTTTCACGTGGATGTCAAAGAAACAACCGATTGTCACGTTGTCCACTTGTGAGGCTGAATATGTTGCTGCTACTACATGTGTTAGTCATGCGATTTGGCTTAGAAATCTATTGAAGGAGATAGACCTAACACAGCATGAGCCAACTAAGGTCTATGTCGATAATAAGTCAGCAATCGCCTTAGCCAAGAATCCAGTATTCCATGATCGAAGCAAGCATATAGATGTCCGCTACCACTACATAAGGGAGTGTATTTCAAGAAAGGATGTGCAAGTTGAACATGTGAAGACACAAGATCAAGCTGCTGATATTTTCACCAAGCCACTCAAAAGCGAAGACTTCAAACGATTAAGGAAACTACTAGGGGTCACGAGTTCTTCAGGCACGAGTTTAGATTAAAGGGGAGAATGTTGGGTTTATTAATCTAAACTTATTTATTCCGTTAGGGTTATTTATTTGATATTTGAAAATAGTTATTTGCTTTGATTTGGTCTTCCACGTAGTTAAGAGAATGCGGGAGTTATCAACATTAAGTGCTAAAGCGTTACGGGAGTTATCAACATTAAGTGCTAAAGCGTTACGGGAGTTATCAACATTAAGTGCTGAAGCGTTACGGGAGTTATCAACATTAAGTGCCAAAGCGTTACGGGAGTTACCAACATTAAGTGCTATTTTTTAGTAACTGCCTTGTATGTGTTTTACTATTTAATCTTGTACTGCATTCATCGATTTACACCAGAACGTTTTAAACTCTCTTGAGTGAAAGAAAAAATATTTTCTCTTCTAGTGTGAGTTGTGAGAGTGTTCTTGTAATATTTTTCTTTTTTCAATTTTATCAAAGTTGTTTGTTTGTTTTTAAAAGAGTGTTGTTTTATTATTTTTCCGCCAACATGCTCAACATTCCATGAGTGTTTTAAAGCTCTTCTTTCTTTATCTTGAAGCCTATATGTCCCGGGTTTGACCTTTTCAGAGACCTCATAAGGGCCTACCCAGTTCGGAGCCAATTTACCGAACTGCCTTTCTTTGGTGTGTAAGAAGACTTTTCTTAATACTTTATCCCCTGTTTGAAAATCTCTTCTTTTGAATTTGGAAGCAAATATGCTCCTCATCAAGCCTTGGTAGTGCGTTGTTCTCAAGTGTGCTTTAACCCTTCTTTCCTCTATTAAGTCCAACTGATTCCTAACTGTTGTCTTATTAGCCTGTTCGGAATAGTTATGGACCCTGTATGATGGTAAAGTAGCCTCTATGGGGGTAATTGCATCCATCCCATACACCCAGAAAAAAAGAGATTCTTGTTAGCAGCTCGATGAGTAGTTCGGTAGGCCCACAATACTTATTGTAAATAGCTTGGCCATTTCCCCGCAGCCCCCTCCAAATTCTTCTTCAATCAAGACAAAATGGTTCTGTTTGCAACGTCAACTTGGCCATTTTCTTGGGGATGGAAATGAGAGGAAAAAAAATGTTGAATGCCTCTAGAGGCACAAAAATCCTCCATGTCTTTTTCATCAAATTGTGGCCCATTGTCTGTAATATCTTTTGGAGGACTCCAAATCTACAACATATATTGGATAAGATAAACTTGATAACACCCTTCGACGTTGTCCGAGTCAAAGGAGCTGTCTCTATCCACTTAGAGAAATAGTCAATGATGACTATAATAGTTCTGCACCCCCCGGATGCCATGAGTAGATGTCCAACATAATCCATCCCCTAGACATAGACTCCATGGGAACTGCTGGCACATGAATTTCATTCCCACACCGAATTAAATTTAGAAAATAGACCGTCATAAATTTAGGATTTTTAGAAATAGGGGTAAAGTTCTTAAGATACCAAATACAAATACAAATACAAATAATATATATATATATATATATATATATAAATAATGAGATAAACAACCAGTGTTTCATCTTCGAACATCAATACACGGTCTCTGACATAATAGAAAATAACGGGTTGATCTTATCTTACTAACTACTTTAATAACTGATATATTAATACGTGTCCAAGTTCAATGTTTATCTAATATTCTCCCCTTTAACATGTTAGAAACAGTGTTTGAAGATTTTCGGATAATTCTCTGAAGTCTTGTAAATCAATTTCTAATTGAAATATTTTTTGGGTTCTCCAAAAATTCTCAACTGGATAAAATCAGAGATATTTTGTTTAAGAGAGAATGATAATATTGATCTGTTTTGTTTTTCAACAAAACCCATACATTAAGCAATTCAACCAACAAGATAGGTTTGACGTTTAGGGTGCTTAGGGGTAGATAAGATCAACGAGATTTTAATTAAAAACAACTCAAATTTGAAATTTGAATAAAACATTCAAATTTCGAATTTTAAAATTTTGTTGACTTGCAACAATAGCCGATCTGTCCATTGGACCACGCCAGAGGCTCCGCCCCTTAGACCCTGTTAGTGATATAATCTAACAAGCGTGCACTCTGCACTCTACGACTTTTTTGATAATATATCATGATTAAATTGGTCGACTAGTCGATCCAATTACACTAAAATATCTGACAATCTTCCCCCATTTTAGTGTAATTCATGATCAACTAAACACAATCACAACAATTAACAAATTTATGCTTAAATGAAATATCGTAACGGTTGAATTTCACATTAGTATACTACACATTACAAATATCCGAATATCAAGGTATCACTAAGGATTGCACCTTTACTATTCATAATGAATACACGAAGATAATATACACATAAATTTACATTCTCACTTGTTCTTACTTGACACTATCTTTTACTAGCCATGTGCCCTTATCCTTCTTAAGAATATCAAAACCAAGTCCTAGCTTCTTGAAGCGGCTAAACTTCATGCTCAAATATGTAGTTTTTTCCTCTTGCACCTGCATATACAATTTTTCAAAGAACACTTAAGAACATAATCTTCAACCTTCACAACTTGCAGGTCTGAACACATATCTTGGGATGATATACAAATGGGTTCCAATCTCTAGATGTTAAGATTTCCGCATTAAATTCAACACCTAATGTTATATTAGATGGGAATTGGGTATCTCAACACGAGAGATTCCAAATAGACTTTAATCCCATCCCAATAGCCGATTTGTGCACAAGAACTCTACTTCACCCTTTGGTTAAATGATCGGCTAAGTTACAATAAATTCTCACAAAATAACATCATGCGTGATATGCTCACGAATCATACTTGTCTAACACCTAAGTGTCTAGACCTGTCTTTTTAAACTTGTCTATAGACATTGGCCAAGGCAGCTTCACTATCACATCTGATAGATATATGTGATATCGATTTGGGCCACAATAAAATATCGTACATTAAATTTCTTAGCCACTCAGCTTCTTCACTCGCTACTGGTAATGCCATAAGCTGACCCGTCACCTTGACCCCAGCCTGGGGCTCTTCCCTTTGGACCTCGCCAGGGATCCGCACCCTGGACCCCGCAAGGGGCTATGCCCTTTGAACACTGTTAATCATGATATAATCTAACAAGCATGTACTTCGCACTCTACGAATTGTTCGATAATATATCATGATTAAATTGGTCGACTAGTCGATCCAATTACACTAAAATATCTAACATAACATTGAACTATCTTATCTTCGTGCAATAACACTTGCTCGTTCTGTATTGCGTGGCTGAGAACACAAGTTTCAACCATTAACAATATTGGTTCATCTTCGATTTGCGTTGTCACAAGGTTGGCTCTTTCCCTTCGATTTGGTTCGGGGCACTCTTTTACAAAGTGACCATATTCATTGCATGTGTAACACTTAAACCTGGATTTATCGAAGTTATGTGGCTTTTGGTCTTCATTACAACATCCTTTCCCGTGACGTCCTCTTGTACTATTGTGGCTGAAACTCTTACTTCCGACTCGGCCTGTGTAAAGAATAACTATTCTGCACTGTCCTCTGAGTGAAATCTCTCTTTAAGCCCTTCTTCAAAGGTTTTGTAGGGGCCGATTGCTTCTGAGACTAACATGTTCTCACTATCACCAAACTACTCAATCATTCCGATAATTTGGAAAAATTTATTCAGAACAGCACTGAACAGTTTTTAAACAACTTCGCTATCGTTGAGTTTCGTGTTGAGTGAGCGGATCTCGCCTACCAGCGTTGTAAGCTTAATTGAAAATCAGTGTATTTTCTATGATTCCTCCATACGTAACTTATTCAGTTTCCATTTCAGCACCTATACGCGTGCCTTCTTGACGCAATCTTCACAACACCGCATCCCTTTGAGTGCGTCCTAAACCTCCTTTGCCGTCTGCTTACCGGGTCGGGTCAAGAAACTGGGTCGAATTCAATGACCCATTAGTCTTAAGATAATTAGCAAATAGTTTAGTCAAAAGTTAATACATTTTTCCTGTTCGGATTTTTAGTGGCGTGATATGGTCCGAATTACCCATGTTCAGATTAATGGATTTGCTACGACTGTAAGATCCAAACTCATCAAGCTAATCTGTTATTTTCCATGAATAAGTAATTGACAAAAGATTGAGGCCAGTTCGACAGAAAATAAGGGACTTCTGTCCTGAAAGAATAGAGGTTATTGTTAAGAAAGTGGAAAACTTTTAAAGTTATGGCATATGAGGGAGTCAAAATATCCGACATAGGTCGGTAACCTAGTGTTGGTTATAAAAAAACTAGTGAGTGGAGGATGAGTGTTGACTTTACTGATCGCAGTAGAGCATGTCTGAATGATGTTTTTTCATTGTCTCGTATTGACGAGTTAGTGGAATGCTGCATCGGATCGTGAATTTTGTCATTTATGGATGCATATTCGGGATATAACCATCATAATGATAAAAACGATACTACTTTTCAAGCTGAAAGATGATTGTATTGCTATAAAGTTATGCCTTTTGGGTTGAATAATGCAAGATCATCTCACCAAATTTTAGTTAATTGATTTTTTAGAAACTACTAAAAAATAATATGGAAGCTTATATAAATGATATGATATGATAATAAAAAGCAATGATGTAGATCAACATATTGATTATCTATCTCCGAAAAATTTCAAACATAATTAAGCAAAATAATTTTTATTAAAAAACATTAATTATAGAAGCTTTCATAAAAATCAATTTAAAAAAATAATTCTCAATAGCACGAGTTAACAATAAAATCAAATAAAAGTCTTAATTTTAATTGTTTGTTTAAAATTATTTTGTAATCATTAAAAATCAAAATACAACTCAAACAAAAAAAACAACTATTCAAATTTGTACAAACACAATTAATTGCATTACTCTCTCTCCTCCTCCTAATACCTTCTCTTGTAGAATAATAATTTTGGCGATGTCAGTTCACACGACCCGTTTTCGGTTCGGTTGGATTTTGTCCGGTCAAAACATAAAACAAACCGGATTTGGATTAAAAAATTGTAACCTGTAACCGGACCGGGTTTGGGTTTGCATATGTAAACCCGAAAACGGATGAGACCAGATTCAGACTCAAATGTCTAAAAATAGCATTCGACTGGAGCGGTCCGAACCCGATCCGCAGATAAACTATTGCCATCCTTAAACTCTCGTTTAGTCCCCAATCACGAATTTGTCCAAGAAGTTCACCGTTAAATTAACCACACTAATAAAAATATTTACAACCAAACAATATTATTATTATTATTCAAATTGTTATATTCATTAAATTTAAATTAATCATTTATTTGGACCTGTAATAATTTATAAACTAATTGCAGGAAAAAGAAAGAGTTTATGAGCATTAAATTAAAAGAAGAATTTTGGAGTAAATCAAAATATGAAAGCGTAGCTTCGAATCAGGATTTCCTAAATCTCAATCCTATTCAAATCGGGATAACCTCTTCTCTTTTTTTCTAATATATATATGTATGTAATGCAACCAGTTATAGTTTAATCCCAGAACATGTCTAATTACGTGAGTTCTGTCCATGTCTAAAACGAAACCCCTGTTTTCGATCCGTTCGCCCCTGCTCCAGACCACACCGTGTTTGTTCCTATTATTAAGAAACACAACACCAAATCAAATTTTAACTTTAGTTCCATCATTTGTCGTCTTAGTTTTGATTATGCAGAGGAGAAGGACGGCAATTTGGATGGACAATTATGAGAAAAAGTTAGGGTTTTCAAATAAAATTTGGGATATTAAGACGCCTGGGCTGAGTGGCGTTGGTGATAGCAGTCCTTGTGCTCCTGTGAAGCCGAAGAGAGGATGTAGAAATATTGATTAGGCATTATGCACCAGGAGGTATTGTGTACAAAGCTTCAGCTAGCTTAAAAGGATGTTTTTAGTCCTTTGAATTTGCTTGTATTGTTACTAGTTAGTGGACTGAAAGATATACTGTAATCTAGGTTAGATTCATGAGCGTGTGTTTGTAATTTTGACTGCTGAATTTGTAATGAACCAATGACTTTAATGATTTTATATTAATTGCAGTTGCTACTGAGAAGAAGGTATGGTTTGTATTGTTGTAGTCTTTATTAATAACATTTTAGATCTTAGTATTTTACTAATTGTTGCGGTCGAATCTCATAAATTTAACTAGTTTTGTTTTGGTTGTTCTGAAGATTGGTTTGTTTATTATACGTGGGACTCAACCCTCATTAAACCCTCATTAATCATATTCTCAAATAGATCTCTCTATAATGTCAAGAAAATCTGTGAGTTTCTTGAATATATCAAAATGTTTCTGGTCAACAAGTTAACAAAAACAAAACAACTTTCATTTCTCCTACTTATATAAGTAGAAACACAATCACTTCTCTGGAGAAAACTTTAGGATTCAAACATAGTTATATTCCTTTCAAATATCTTGGCATACCAATTCACTCAAACAACAATTCTTGTTATTTTGATGATCTTATTGATGATAAAAGAAGTAAAATAGCAGACCGAGACTGTCCTTTAGTGGGAGACTCATTCTTATCAAATCACTTCTCCTAGTTATTCCAACTTACTATATGCAAAATACTCAATTACCAAAAAATGTTATATCAATAATTAACAAATTACTAAATAAACTTATTTAAGGATACAAGGAAAATTCTAAAACCATAATATGGTGAGAATGCTCAAAGTTATGTAAACCATTTAATAAAAATGGTTTAAATATGAGAAAGTTAAAAGACATTTAAATATCACTCACCTGCAAACTGTGGTTAATATTTAGGGAAAATAAAACTCTTTGGGCCAAACTTATGCACTTAATATATTGTCCCAAATGTTCACCCTTAAACAAACAAACATAGAAGAGAAAGATTCAAAAGTTTAGAAAAGGATAAACAAAACAAAATACTAACTGAGAAATATATATTTTGGCATCCTCGAAATGAGAACATAAATTTCTCGTTTTACAAAATGAAACTATACTCATCTTTTTATTACTCACCTTTTAAATCATAAAAATTATTAGAATAAAAAAACAAAAATAATTCTCGAGAAACTCCATTGAAAAAAAGAAGACAACCAAAGGCCTTAACACCAAAAAAAATTCTTTCAACAAAGCCAAATCTAAAAGATCCTTCCTGGTTCATCGAGGACAGAGTCATAACTTATTCAGCAACATTTTAATTAATCTTTTAGATCAATTTTTGATCATATAATGGTACAAGATACTCATGGCATTCTAGTTATAACAAGAAAAATGACCAGTGCGTTGCTGCAGGATTATATGAAATCGTATTGAAAATAGTGATTTTTATTGTTGCTCTAACTTCAATAAATCCTTCCATCTCATAAACCTATTATTACAAATTCTAAGGATACAAAGACCTTATATAGCCAATATCTTGGTTGGCGACTTGAACTTGGTTGTGTTTGCTTCTTCTACATCTTGGTTGACGACTTGGTCTTGCGTTTGCTTCGTCTACATTCCGGTTTTTTCAACTTTGTTATGGCACATTCATTGTTAAATAGAATCTGCACAACTTTTTAAACATTCACTCGTATGAGATTGACAATGAGACACTAGCATATAGAATATGCAATCTTATTCAATCTCTATAGACGTATTCTTATTTTTTTAAAGTAGAAAATGCAGTCGTATCCAATCTCTATAACCATATTTTTATTTCTTTGTACATTAACGGAACACTTTATACTAAGAAAAAATTAATTAAGGCCTACACATATACAACTTATCTCAATCATCTAGCATCACCAGAAAAATATAATAGAGTAGGCTGGCTAAGTCTAAACTCTAAACTCTAACAATTATTTGAAAATAGCTCACTTCATTGATTCATAATCGAAAAACAAACCAACCAATGAACTAAGAGGATAAAAATTAAACAAATCTGTATAGAATTTCAAACTAACCAATGTTGTTAGTGGAAAAAAGTCAAATTGATCTGTGAAGGTCTTCAAAACTTTAGCATTGTCATGCCTGCAAATAATTAGGGATAGTTTCTGTCATTAGAACTTAAAAGATATGGAAGATAAATTTTATGGACTAAGAAAATAAAACAGTGAATTCGAGTAAGCTTTTGAACACAGTTGACAGCCAAAATATATGCATAGCGTGATAATTATTCAAGAAAGAAAATAAAAGCTACTCCACTTCAAGCATCAAGTTAGTTAATAAAATAAAAAAACTATCTTAAATAGCAAATCTTGTTATAATAGGAGAGATTAGCTAAAATAAACTGGACAGAATGAGAGGTACCTGCTACTGTTGACAGAGATGGTACCTACTGCTTCTGACAGAATTTATGCATCTATTTCAAGACTATAGCTTCAGTATATTTGCTATGAAATTCACAAATTTTATGCATGTGGTGATAATCCTTTGCACTCAAAAGGTCCTCTTTATCGACACATTGGATAGTTTACAACTTTATTCCTTGGAAGTTGGAGTATTCTTTGTCTGATTAGCCTTAATTATTTGTTTAATCTCCTCTACTAGCCTGCTGAATTTCAGTTTACACGCCTTAAACAATTATCAAAATCATAGCTTCGCATCTATACCAGGTAAAGTCGACACATACATAATAATTATGATTATATTAATATGGGTTATAAAGTAACATATTTAGAGGAAACTTCCCTACAAACATCTCACCTAATACATTACTTGAACATAACCCTAACCCTAATATTATCTGTGAAACATACTTAGATTTTGATACATAACTAATATAACTGTAATTGTTTTCAATATTCAAAACTCTCATTCTTGAATTAGATTTAACCACCAAAGCCATGAACAATTAAAAATCTTATAACCAAATATAAACAAAGAAATTCCAAAAAATAGTATTTGAAGGACTTATGTTTCTTAGTTGTTGGACTTGACCACTTATACCGACATCTCATCGTCTAGCTTTGAATGCTTAAGATCAATCCCAAGTTGAAGTTCATAAGATGTAACCACCGATTTTTTGCTTTGACCATCTCTACAAAGTATACACAATTCAATTTTCTAACTGGTTCTTTGATTGTTGATTTAAATTTCTAATTTTAATAATTAAATATTAAATATTGTTAAAGGTAAATATGTAAAAGAGGCATAAGCACAGTAAACCCCTCTTTTAATTTAGTATAGATATAATCTTGTAACAAATATTTTTATAAATATTTTTTTTAATTCTTGTTAAAAGAAATTAAAAAATATTCATATGGATTAAGAAGAACATACGGGTTGGTCTTGACCAAGTTGGTCTTCTGGCCTAGGAAAGATGCATGGGAAAAACTAATGAGTACTCTAGAGAGCAAACCTTGGATTTCACAAAAAAAGATGATTATACTTCTTAATCAGGGTACTGATATCATCGATCTCTGGAAGCAAAGTGATGGGAATCTAAATTCAAAATCCATTCAAAATCTTATTCAATCTCTATAGACGTATTCTTATTTTCTTTGTGGTAATTTTTAGTGTTTACTTCAAGAATTTTCCGATTTGGGGTTCTGCTTGTGTCCATTGGTTTGCTAATAAAACTAATTTGAATTGAAACTAAAGTTCAATAGCCACTTCTAAGTTCTAACACAGTATAACTCAGCTTTTTGTTGAGGGTGGTTCTGGAAAAAAGAGGCAGAGAGTTTGATCTACAAAGTTTATATAATGTGAAAGTTGATACATTTTGCATAAGAACAGAAAGCTTCTCGTTCCGCTATTTTACATAGTTATGAACAAATTTACACGTTTTTTTATCTTTTTTGGAATCCAAAAGGAGCAGATACGAGAATAGGCCAACCAGTGGAACGAATCTGAGATAGTTTACAAACTTCACATTGTCTGCCTGAACATTTAAGGTTATCGCCGATCGACCATGTCTGGAAGATAGTGTAAAGACATATATCCCAGATGAAGGCATAAGCCAGCCTCTCTGATCCCAGATAATAAATTAAGTATTGCGATGTATCTGAAATGCTCCCGAAATCACCATCCATTCGGAAAAATAGAGCCCACAATGAAGATACCACACAAACTGCACGACCAATCAGCCCGACTACTGGTGCATTATTTGACATTAGGACGCCTAGTTGAGTGCGTTGGCTCCAAGTCTTGTCTGAATCAGCTTTATTCAGTTGGATAGCTATATAAGGTATTAGAAATGCTGCAATCACAACAAGGTAACGCATTTTGTTAACAAACAAGTGAATTTCGCGAAAGCTCGTTAGTCCAAATTACAAACAAATTCTGTTATACTCATAGATGGTAACAGACAACTATATTTGTTAATCATGGAACAACTAAATCATCGATGGCTTACTTGGATTTTAAGTTATAACTAGTTGGTCGCTTAATACATCCTGTAGTGTAGCCATGAAACATCAACTCTAATTTGTACTGAGCTAAAACTAGCACAAACACAAAGAAACAAGAACTACAAACACAATCAATGCCAGTTCTCTCTCTCCTCCTCCTAATACCTTCTCTCGTTCCTCGTCTCATGTCCCAAATTGCAAAAACATGTCTAATTACGTGATTTCTCTCAATGAATTGGTTCTTAAAATAGAAACCAATTCACCTAAAACGCCCGAAACCCCTGTTTTCGATCCATTCGCCCCCATTCTAGACCACCTCGTGTTTGTTCCGCTTATTAAGAAACACAGCACCAAATCAAACTTTAACTTTAGTTCCGTCATCTGTTGTCTTAGTTTTGATTCTGTAGAGGAGAAGGACGACAATTTGGATAGAAAATTATCAGAAGAAGTTAGGTTTTCAAATGAAATTTGGGATATTAAGACGCCTGGGCTGAGTGGCGTTGATGATAGCAGTCCTTGTGCTCCTGTGAAGCCGAAGAGAAGATGTAAAAATATTGATTGGGCATTGTGCACCAGCGAGGGACTGTGTACAAAGCTTCAGCTATCTTAAAAGGATGTTTTCATAGTTCTTTGAATTTTCTTGTATTGTTAATTGTTAGTGGACTGAAAGATATACTTGTAATTTTGATTGCTGAATCTGTAATGAACCAAATCTCTTCGAATCAAGATCTATTTTTCTTTTCGGTTTTTATATTTTTTTATTCCTTATCTAAAAACTCCGTTATTCTTTTCTTCTTCCCTCCCATCACCATTTTAATTTCTGTACAATCAACTAGAACACATAACGGATGCCGTACACGATGACTCAGTACACTCGACGAATTTAAGTCTCCACCATCGATATTACAAAAACAAGACCCAAATCCGCATCTCTCACATCATCGAGAGACTCTTCAAACACCTGATTCGCTCCGGCATGCCAGATCTTTTGTTCTGAATTCTTCTTGTAGAGTTTTGCAGTTGTGATAAGCTGAATAATAAATTAGGGTTTACAAAAAAGATAAGAGTGATTTCTATTTTGGGTACTTCTGTGAATTTCTTCTTTATTTTTCCTCTCACACGAATTCAAGTAAGAATCTTCGTTCTTCATCTAGTAAGAATAATAAAAAGAAATGGATTTTGTTCAAGACTCACTTACGTTCTATTATATGTTTTTCAGTTTTTGTTGTAGTTGACTGTAAAAAAATTGGAAACGTGAGGTTAGAGAAGGAGTAAAAAAATGAAGATTGGAGCACAATAGAGTTTTTGGGTACATAATGGACAATGAAGAAAAAGACTCGAATTAGACTTTAATTATAAAAGATTCTCATTAAGTGTAATTATTAATGATATTAGTATAAAATAAAATAAATAAAACCGTTACTCACATTATTTTATTATTAGTTAAAATGGGTGGGTTTTCCATCAAATATTTAAACGGATCGGGTAACGTTGGTTTATAATTAAATTAAAACCTCCGACTCATTTAATTAGAAAGTAATTTTCAAGCTTACAAGGGGCAGCCGAGTTGGTTGAGTAATGCATTTTCGTTCCAATCCCTCTATATACGTTGCAGTGGCGGATCCAGGAATAAAATTTAAGGTATGCCTAAAGATGTTATGGAAAATTTCATTAACATATAAATATTCGAGTATTGCATAATAAAAATATGTAAATTTTCTAGTTACAATTCAAAATGAAAATATATTCTAGTCCAAAAGTAAATGCATTCTTCTCTTACTGTGAAAGTGTTGGATAATATCTAGATCATCAACCGTAGAAAACACTTCTTTCTCCACAAATGTCACTGAACAATCATTAAGCCGTGAATTGACCATTCTATTTCTCAACTCATTCTTCACCAATTTCATACGAGAAAATACTCGCTCGAAACTTGCGGGTAAGGACAAAAATCACTTCGAAAGTTTGTACACAAATCCAAATATCTAGTATTTTTTGTATAAATAAAAGTCTTACATAGATCATAGATAATTTTCTTATAGAAAGGAAAACTAGGGTTTGAAAATTCCCAATTTTTTTGGTGATTGTTGAATCAAAATTGAAAAAACCAAATAGAATATTTTATTTCTTTGTTGAATGAAAATCGAAGTAAACTTCAACTAAGGAAAAATCTTACAATTTAGCAGGTGGACAAGATATTACATCAAGCATCTGCAAATCTTCGTGTTCATTAATCATTACCTGCAATGAAATATGCAATCAATTTGGAATGAATGATTAACAACCATACATATCATATAATTTTATTATAAAAAGGAAAACTAGGGTTTGAAAATCCCCAATTTTTTCAATGACTTGTTGAATCAAAGTTAAAGAAAAATAGAGTAAAAGAATTATAGAAGAAGTGAAATAAAAAAGAATTTAAAGAAAAATAGAGTAAAAGAATTATAGAAGAAGTGAAATAAAAAAGTGGGTATCCAATAGGTATTGAACCCAAGACCTTAAGTCATATTACTTGAGAACTTAACCACTATACTAAATTTATTTTTCTGAGTTAGGGTTGTCCCGGGCATACCTATCTCCCCCCTAAATCCGCCCCTGATACGTTGTCTCGGCTGAGTCTGTCATCTTATGTGGTTTACCTTCTAGCGTTGGTTTACAGGCTATTGCCTCAGACTGAGGGTTTACCCTGTGCGCACTCATTGTACCCAAAATAGCGGCTGCGAATTTTCTCCAAAAAAAGAAAAAAGAAGAAGTAAATTTCAATAATAAAAGATAAATGATTAAATTTTTTAGTAAACCAAATTGCATAGATGACAAAATGACGTAGGATTTGAAAAGGATTTTGTTAGAAAGTTATATGGGTGAAATCTATTGATTCAATTACAGCGTGTCCAATCCTAAGTGAGAATGGATTAAGCATGCAAAATTTAAATCACGGAGGATTAGGAGGCAAAAGTAAATATAAAAAGCTACAAATATTAAATATATAAAACTAGTTCTCAGAAATAAATAAATATATATTATTTTGTTTAAAATTCAATAATCATATAAGATGTAGGTTAATGACTTCAAAATAAGAAACGTACATTTAAATCAGGATTTCCTAAAAGTTTTGGTTAAATTAGGGCCTTTTTGGATAAGCAACTCCAATTTTAATATACCCGCACATATTTTAAGTAGCCTCATGTTTATATCCATAACGCCATTTCATTTTTACTAACTCCTAACCCTAAACACTAACAATCTCCAAAACAAAAACAAATCTAAACTAGCTTCAAGTTTCCCTCTCCTTTATCTCCTTCTACAAACCTTCAAAATCAGCCCCAAAATCGAACTTCAATACCTCCAGTAGATAGATACTCACTCAAGAACAAGAATGGGAAAAGGAAAAGAGTAAGTTTGTACTTTTCAATCTTGTTTTTTATTATATTTAGTTTTCCTTTATTTTTCAAGATTTTAAATTACATTGGTTGTTAGAATAGGCACAGCATGTGTATTTAGGTGTTTGTAGTTGTATATTTATGATAGGAGTGTTCAGTTGTGACTGATTGGGTGTTTTAGGGGTAGATTTTAAGTTTCGTTACGAGGTCCTTCAATGATTGTTTGGTTTGTTCATGTTCCCCCCGCCGGGTGAGAACTAGTAATACCGGCGGGGTTTGTTCGGTGAGTGGTACCTTAGCAAACAATTGGGGGTAAGAGCTTTGTTGGAAGAGACATCATTCTGGCCACTGATGCGCCATCTACCAAAGTTCAACAACCATATACAGTTGGCCGAGCTGTTCATTGAGAGGTGGCACCAAGAGACGAACACTTTCCAGTTTTCGTTTAGGGAGATGACAGGTCGCTAGATGATGTGTACGCGATTACTGGCCTCCCGGTCGAGGGGAGAATTATCAACGTCTTTAGGCCAGATTCGATAGATCGACATATGCACGTTATGTAGACTTGTTGGGAGTTTCGGCGGATGTTGTGCAGGAGGATATGGAGGGGCATGACGAGAGTGGATTCGTCCTCTGATGGCTAAGGACGACGTTTTCCACAAAGGAGTATTTGGATTCCAATGCCGCCCTCACTACAGATATGAAGAAAGCAGCTGCTAGGGAATACATCATGTTCTTCCTGGGGTGTACCATCTTCACTAACACGAGCCAGAAGAACATATTTTCTCCATCACCTTGAGGATTTGACGAGGCTTGGTGAGTACGCATGGGGTACTTGTGCACTCGTTTGGTTGTACAAGAGCTAGGGAGGCATTTCAAAGCACTCCTTGAAGAACTTGGTTGGGTTCTCGGCCTTGTTGGAGTGTTGGGTCTATGACCACTTTCCTATCTTCCGGACGGCGGTGAATAGCGGTTATAGCCCGACCGATGCGAAAGTGCTGACATGGTTGCCCAAAAGGGTCCCGGTATCACTAGCTCGCAGGAAGACGTACTACCGTGATATCCTCGCGGCGCTAGGAGAGACGGATGTAAGTTAGCTTGTTTACGTTTATTAATATTTTTATATTATATACAAAATGGAGTATGAGTAATTTCTTGTTTGTAGGCAATTTTCCGACCTTACGAGGAAGTCCGTGAAGTGTGGGCGGAGCATGCAATAGGGTTGTATCGAAACCTTATTCGCCTTATGCTGGTTAGCGAGGCATATCACCCGGACCGAGTGATGCGCCAGTTTGGTTGGATCCAAGAGATGCCGATGGACCCCCCTGTGGCTAGAACCGGTCTCTCAAGAGGAGACCATCTTCGTTATTCGCTGCATGGTAGACATTGGACGACTTGGAGAGAGCACTTGTGCGTGATTGATAGGTACTCGAGGCCCTTGGAAGGGAGTAGTCACACATTATTCCCCTAGTACAAGGAATACGTGAAGAGGTACAGTTGGTTTAACATCACGCCTCAGATTCTTACCGAGAGCTCCGCGGTTGATGTGGTGAACACCATTAATCGTGTTCGGCCGTTAGACGATTCTACTGACGAGCTCGTGTCATTTTCAAGGAAGGTGCTTAAAATCACTAGTCCTTGGCTTTTGATTATGTTACTCGCCTTCTTCATATGTATGTTGTTTTCAGATGGTGATACTTTATATTTTGGATTATGTTTTGTTTTTTATTACGGATTGAACACTAAATTGTTTAATATATGTGTGTTTTATTTCGCTCACTTTGTTGTTTGTTCTACCGTATATGTTAGTATAATTATTATTTCCATCATTCAATCCGATATCATGGAGTACGCATAATCTAAACAAGTCACCAACACGTGCTTCAACATTCTAAAGGTAAACCACTACCCCGGTGGTTGATGATTTTTTAACCACCGGTTGACAACTTCCCCGGCGGGTCACAATTATCACCCTGGCGGTTGACAATTGTTGACCCGCGGGGTGAAGGCAAGTTAATTTGTATGAAAAATTAATACTCACCCGACATTTGAAAATTATCCACCCGTTGGGGAACTTGTCAACCGCCGGGTGAAAATAGATCACCCGGCGGGAACCTAGAATCAAATTCAATATAAAGAAGGTGGGAAATATTTGGTGTTCCCTCGACGGTATCAAAATTCAGTACCGCCGACCCCGACGGTTGGTTGACCTCATATGTAACTTCCCACACTATTGGAATGGGGAACTTACTACGGTTGTATGATAATTTAGAACCACCAGGGTTATTTTACCCTCATCGGGGTAGTATTTCAACCGGCTGGTTCGTTGACCTCATATGTAAGTTAGATAATACCCGCACAGGTTTGTTTTTGGTCCACTTCCAAAAGGTCTCATACTAGTTGAGATATGTCTTTACTTATATACCAATGATCCTTCCCATGTTTAACCGACATGGGATGTGGGACTTTGGTCGCCACCCTAAAAAATCCTCCTTTTGAACAAAGTACCGCTTTAGCCTTCTCTCAATTGACTTCCATCCACTCACTCTAATTAGGTTGGAGCTACCTGATCTCTATAGTTTTACAACGAATCTATCTTTTCACCTCCTATTAGACCACCACTATCTTGTTCCTTAGCGCCACTCTAATCAAGTACCATCGTTTTGATACACTCCAATCAAGCCACACTGCCTGATGAGCCACGGGCACTCCGAACTTGGATCTATAGAGCAGATAATTCTCCTTGATTATAACCACTGATTCATTATGTTTGACTTCCAAGAATTTCACCACCATCATGTTTTGTCTAGGTTTGGCTCTGATACCATTTTTTGGGAATATGGGTACCGTATTTTCCGTCTCCGAATATAAGTAAGAACAACCCGATCTCTATGCTAGTATGATATTTATCTTTTTGGGTCCGAAGACCCGCACAAGTTTGCTTTTGGTCCACTTCCAAAAGGCCTCATACTAGTTGAGATATGTTCATACTTATATACTACTCATCCTTCCCATGTTTAACCGACGTGGGATGTGGGACTTTGGTCGCCACCTTAAAAAATCCTCCTCTCGAACAAAGTACCACCCTAGCCTCCGCTCAATTGACTTCCATCCGCTCGCTCTAATCAGGTTGAGGCTACCTAACATCTAGAGCTTTTACAACAGATATATCTACTCACTCGACCACCCTGTCTATTCCTTAGCTAGAATCAGAAGTAGGTCTTATCATTGATCACACCGTCTGTTCCTTGCCGCCAATCCATTCAAGTCCACCTCGTCTTGATCCAAAGAGTCACAGGCTCTCCGAACTAGGATCTCTAGAGTAGATGATTCACCTTGAGCACGACTGTTGATTCATCATGTTCGTCATCCTTCGAGCATTTCACCACCATCGCGCCGTGTCTGGGCCTGGAGCTCTGATACCATTTTTTTAGAATATGGGTACCACATATTACATCTCTGTATATAAGTAAGAACAACCAATCTCCACACTAGTATGATATTGTCCGCTTTGGGTCTGAAGACCCGCACGGTTTTGGTTTCGGTCCACTTCCAAAAGGCCTCATACTAGTTGAGAAATGTCCTTACTTATATACCACTGATCCTTCCCGTGTTTAACCGATGTGGGATGTGAGACTTTGGTCGCCACCCTAATAGTGCTAGTAGACTCATTGTCACTACTAAATTTGTTCACGATCCTTCCCATGTACCTTTAATAGGCATAGGTAGTTCTTCATTAATTCTTTCACCTTGAATGGGCTACTCATAGAGGTAGATTTCATGCGACTCAGCCAAATCACCTGACCGAAGCCTTATATTGGCCAAAGACTCATATTAGCTGAAGACCACATTTGGCGAAAGACTTACATGGCTGAAGTTCATTCGGTCGATCACCTTTTGGTAAAAGCAGTTGTATAAATATAATAAATCAGCTACAAGACATTGACACTTCATGAGTTACACTTTGACAAAGATTTTCATTCATGTGTTATAATTCACTTGACTGTTTGAGTCTAACAAATTTATCAATTAATCAATATGTGTACAATAAATGTAAATGTGTTACACTCTCCTCTATATAAAGGAAACAAGCTTAGTAAGAAAACTATATTCATTCTTACCTACATCTTTTCATATCAAATGTGTTTTTAGTCTTCAAAATGAATCACGTACTTTGAACAAATAATTATGGATATTGTTTCGATATATTATTTTTGTTCCTTAAGTCATATAATACATTTTATGATTACACTACAAAATCTTCACCATATGAATCTTTTAATTCCTAAGATGTCTTACTTGACTATCTAAAATCTGAATTAGTTTTATTTCTAGAAGATAATTTCTCATCTAATTTAATTGATAGTATTTTTAGCACTTATGGTGGGTTTAAAAATACTTAAGTAATGTATATATGTGAAATATATTGTGTACTCTCAACAACTTAATACGTACGTGTAGGCGATACAATATTATACCAACACGTTCAACTATCTTGTATGACCTAATATAAATCGTGATTGATTATTTTCTCTTACAAAATCTTAGAACTCCTTTACATTAGGTCTCATACATCAAATTCCAATGGACATCATTGAATATAATAATTTATTTTTTGACAACATTAAACTATTTCATTCTCTCGCGTATAATATCCACATTCATAAAGTTTTTTATATCAAATTAAAGCCATACACATGATTTTCAATCTTGATGTAAAATATAGATCTCTATATAACACCATCAAAGTTAAAGGATCATAAAGCCTGGCAATATCTCAAACTTATAAACGAGTATACAGAAAGCTTTAATAGTTAAAGAATAAGACGTTGATAATTTATCCACAATAATCACAATCAAATCATGCCCAATTTAAAATAGTTCAAGAATAAGACGTTAATATATAAACAATAATCATAATCAAATCATGATATTTTTAAAATAAAATATATCATTAGATTCTCTCATTTTCACTTAAGAATATGTAATCTACCATGCTTTTAATGTTAAAATTTGAAGTGTTGATATATAAAACACACTCAACAATCTATCTTCCTATTCATGACCATTAATAATGTTCTGAAGAGTATTATACATATTCACACCCCTATGATGTATACTATATTATGAACTATGAAATTCATATGATATCCAATATCATAGTGTGCCATAATTCCGAACAACATATTTATTGCTTGTACATCTTCACGTTATTATATCATTTTTGGGTTACTGTTTGAGATTCAAGAATAATTTCCATAAAAAGAACATACATATAATTTTTCCAATATAACTCCATGATCAATCAAATATAATCTCATATGAACATACTTAATGTCTTTAATAAAATGAAATAATATACACTTCAAAAATGAAAGTTTTCCTAATATTTTTTACTCAAATCATGTGCCACAACGGCCTTTCCGAGATGGTAGTAACTACTAGAATTATAATATATAATTAGTTTTATCTAATATTGTTGTCTCAAAGTTAACCATTTGTATGTGAATACATAGTTCAAGATTTGGTAATTTGTATATGTTACACAAGTCATACCATATAAGTAATGATATTTAACTTCCAAAGTAAACATAATATTTGTTAACTTAAGATCATAAAATGGGTGATTTTGTTAACTTAAGATCATGAAATGGATGATTTAAATCACGACACTTTAATTATTTAAGAGAATATGCTAATAATTTATAACTCTACATAAGAACACATATTTTTTTATTGATGCAATGCATTCATACATATCTTGAAATTCTTTATAGTAATTGGAATTACTGACTCAAGTGCTATTGTCCATTTTCAGTTTAGTTCTTCAAAAGTTAAGCTCATATTCTTCATTTCAGTAAAACAATAATGGTCTTTCGAGTCAATCTTTTCATATGAAGTGTTATTGTTAAGAATTTCTGAATAAAATTTTAATAATAACCTGTAAATATAAGAAAAATACATATATTTGCTACACTAACAAAATCTGGCCTAAAATTTATTTAGATCTATTTTAATTTCATCATCTTTAACTATGTGACCTAAAAAAACTACCTTGTGTAACCTTAGCTCATAGTTACTAAAATTTGTATATAAATATTGATCATTTAGCTTATGAAATACTAATCTAAGATGGATTTTTTAACTTCAAATAAATTCTTAAATTATATAAAAATATTATCGATTAACACGATAACAAATAAATAAAAAAAACTGAACAATATATGAATAAAGAAATAGGTTCAGAATACTAACATAAACAAATTTATATTTCGTTACAAACATATATAGTTCAAACATAGGCTAAATACCATGTTTGGTCACCGATGTTTGACACCTATTGCATTCGTGCTACTAAGGTTCATTCGTCCTCAAAATTGGTCACTCTTCTTTGAAAATGTTGTATTTAGGATCACTGATGTGTACAAATTAACGTTTGAATGACACATGTCACCCAAAGATACTACTTCACGTTACACATATGGTCACTCATTAATAACCTAAAATACCTAGGGTTTGGTTAAATTAGAACCCTCAATGATAACCAGCCCCAAAATTTCAGCGCCGTTTTTTACCCCGCCGGTTGAGACCCTCTCAACCGGCGGGGAAGCTTACCCCGGCGGGTGAAACAGCTTTTCCGCCGGGTGAGAGGGTCTCAACCGGCGGTTGAGATGGATTCAACCGACGGGGTAAGGGTAAAATTGTAAAATTTCAAAAACACTTCTTTTTTGGGGCTGGTTAACATATTTTGGGCTCCAATTTAACCGGACCCAAATACCTATACTTTTATTCTTTTTAATTTTTTCCTTTTATTTTTTACTTTTACTTATTTACCTCTAAGTTTTTACCTTTAATATTTAATTTTTATTCTTACTTTTAATTTTTAATTTTTAATTTTGCTTTTGATTTACTTCTAATTTTAATTGTATTGTTGATCAAAGTCCACATACACTCTCAACATTATATCAACCATATCGTTTTTATCGTAACACAACGCTACAATATATGAAACCTTCAAATATCTTATGAGCCAGTTGAGTGCATGCCAATACGGCTTTCCTAGATTTGACATAAATCTGCTTAAAATACTTACGGTGTAGGCAATATTAGGTCTCATGCAGATCATAACATACATAATACTACCAAAAATATTGCCATAAGGTATCTCTAAAATATACTTCTAATATAAAACTTTGGTTGATGTTTGAGATGCAGTAAGTTTGAATTGAGAAACAATGGGAGTTCTAATAGCTTTGGCTACAAACATTGAAAATTTCTTTAGGATTTTCTGTATATATATTCTTTTTTAAATTCTTATTTAAATAAGTATAAATACTCCTCCGTCTTGTTCTGATAATGTTATATCCTTTATATAGTATATATTCCTTATAACGTCAATGTACATTCATATCAGAGACTAATAAGAAGATAAGATGCAGCATCACCAAGAACATTTAAACAAAGGATGTATGGAAATAGTTAGATGATGGTCATCAAGAATATTATAGACAAAGACATATAAAAGTGGATAGACGAAAGGCATAATAAAGTGGTTAAACGAGGGTCATCAAGATGAGAATCATCAAGAGAAAATTAGACGAGGGTCATTAAAAACACGGTTAGAAAAGAGTCATACATAAATAATTGGACAAGATTCATCTAAAAGACTTTGTACAAGAGCCATAAAAATGTTTTTAGACGAGGGCTGCAAGGAATATGTAAGACGAGGCAAGTAACCGAGAAAGTTTGTTCCAGTAGTTACAACTAGAAGACATGTGTTTCCATTTTATAAGTCATCAAGATAGTTTGTTTAGCCATTATACTACGTGTTAAAAAATTAATGGAGAAAAGGAAATTGTAAACAATATAAATAAATGCTTAAGTCTCTATTTGGAGACTATGCACTTAATATACAAAAACTATTATCATTGATTTTTTTTTTTCTGATTAACAATCATCACTTGATATTATAGTTGAGAGAAAAAAAATTCTCTTCTTAAATTTGGCGCCATCTGTGGGAAATTTCTATTTTCAAAGCTTAGGTCTTTAAACAATATACCAATAATGATGACTAGATTAGGAATCAAAAGGAAAAAAATATAAGAATATATCTAATTCGAGCTACTTCAATGACTATTTCGAGAATTATATTCAATTCTTTAGTTGGTGAAAGTAATCTGCAGCAGAATCAACATTCGAGCATGACAGCTGGTGCATACATAACATTTAATTCAACACAGATGACTCTGATACTTAACTTGATGAAGATTAATCACTCAACTAGAGCAGTAGCTTGTGTGCCTGGTTATTTTACATTGATTCAAGTAGATAATATCCTCAATTAAGGTTTGCAGACTACTATTTCTAGCACTCAAAATTTAGAGTTGCAGATTGAAGAAATGATCGTGAAGCCAAAGGAAAAAATAGAAAATTTAACAGAAGTGCTACAATTTTTATCGGCAAATATTTGTCCAAAAGTAAGATAAAAAAGAAATAAAATATAAAGGATAATAAAGTAAGCCATGTTAAAAAGATAAAATAAACATAATTGACATTTGTGGGAGAGAATGTGGAATATATTGTTCAGATAGAGGAAAGTAACAATGTAAAATTAGAAAGTGGAATAAGTCTAATTTGAAGCTGAAACAAGTAACTTGGTAGTGAAAAAGGTAAAATGGAAGAAATAGATGGAATATAATGAATAAATACAAACAATAACATAGTTACTTACTTCAGGAATCTCCATCTATTAAAAAGATTCTTGAAGGAAAAATTTCAAGGAAGTTTGATCCATATAAAATGGAAACTTATGATGGTTAAGAGAACCCGAGCATTATTTAGAATAATTTAAAAGTATGATGATGAGATTTAATCTTGATGATGTATTACTGTGTATATCTCTGTGAATGATATTCAAAGGGTATGTCTCACACTGGTTTAATAGTCTACAAAAAGGGTCGATTCAGGATTTTGAAGGATTATGTCAGAATGTTTAGAAATCGAGTTGTAGGTAACATAACGCACAAGAAGGAAGGTGATTCAATCATGAATATGTATCAGAAGAGGGATAATTATTGAAAAGCTATATTTAGAGTTTCGTTCACGAGATAAATTTTTTGTTAACTTATAAAGAAGTTGTTGTTGTAACAACTTTTAAAAGAGGGTTAGATACAAAAAAAAAACAATTCCATTAGGCTTGAAGAGTCTAAGGGGAAAACTTTTTATAGTTTAAAGTTTCAAGAATCCAAAATAGTAGTACCTGATTGGAGAAAAGTTAGAGAAGTCATGCGCGAGAAAGGGAAGAGATGACAAGTTAATACACTAAGACTTTCATACTATGATAATCCAGCTCAAAGATTTGTATTGTTAACCATGAACATTGTTGGTATATTTGATAAAATGAAGGTACGATCGAAGTACCAAACTCCTCGATCGATGCTAGCTCTATGAAATGATAGGTCTTGTAGATATTTTGTGTCTATCATAATGATCATGGTCATTCTACCATTGTTTGGTGGCAGTTACAAAACGAAACGCAAAGACTTATCAATAATCTTGATTGGGTCCAGTTTTTCAATGGAAATGAAAGGTAAATAAATGAGGAAATAAGTAAATAAGAATTTAAGTAGGAAGAAGGGAAAAAAAGTAGAGAAGAGAGAGTAATACAACATTATTTGTTCAGTATTTCAGGTGGAGACACAATTTTAGGAGCCGATCGAGCTTTAAGAAAAAAAAACATAAAGGAGAACTAGAAGTTTATATGGATAAAGAATCATGATATCATCATTATTGGAAGTCATTTTCTGATCTGTCGTTTAAATATGAAAATTTGAGAGGGGTTGTGACCGCATATGAAGATGCGTTGATTATAGACTTTGATATTTTTAGAATGATGATAACTTGGGTACCGATAGATAATGGGAGCTCGCTAATGTCATGATCAGATGCATCGTTTACCCTCATTTAAGTCGACCGACGAAAACCATGTTAGTTATAAAGGGAAGGTATCGACATGCGTTGGTGAAATTTAACATTATGTGTTCATCGGTTACGATAATACTGAAAAAGACGGTGAGAACACTTTTTATGATTTCTGATAAATCGAGTCTATACAATGTAATTATGAGAAGACCATGGTTACATAAAATGAAAGAAACATCTTGTAAATTTTAAAAATACCTAAAGTATCCGATAGGGATCGGTTGGCGTTGCCTGGGGAAGTCAAGATCTGCAAAGAAGTGTTATACAATTTCTCTGGACCCTCGTAAATCAATGCAATACAAAATTAAAGATAATGGAAAAGCTTCATCAGCTAGATGGGAACGATGAATTTGAATAGTAAGTTGACGACCCCAAGGAAGAGATATAATTTGAAGATCTCTTATATACTACTATTGAAGAGATGTTAGGGGATGAACATGTGTACGAAAGATTGAAAACTTGCTAAATCCATATTTCAAGATTAGATTGATAGAATTGCTAAAAATAAATTATGATGTCTTCGCCACGACTTCCGGTGATGTATCAAGGGTCATCTAATCTGTTATTTTCCATGAATAATCAATTGACAAAAGATTAAGGCCAGTTCGACAAAAAATAAGGGCTTTCTGTCTTGAAAAAATAAAGGCTATTGTCAAGGAGGTAGAAAACTTTTAAAGTTAGGGCATATCAGGGAGTCAAAATTATTCGACATGGGTCGGTAACCCAGTGTTGGTTATAAAAATAAACAGCCAGTGGAGGATGAGTGTTGACTTTACTAATCGCAGTAGAGCATGCCTGAATGATGTTTTCTCAGTGCATCGTATTGACCAGTTAGTGGTGATGAGTCCGAATTCGAAGAGCTCCCCGGAAGGGTAGTCCAAAGTAAATCACCCCGTAAATTCGGACAGACTCCATGACTTCAATTCGAACAACACTGATTGAACCGGACAGATGATCTTGAACACTGCAAACATAAGGCAGTTCGAACTATGACTAAAGTACTAAAAAACTTAATCACTATCTGACTGAGCTACCTGTACATCTGCTTAAAACTCATGGGTCTTTAAACATGACCCGGGTCCATTAAACTTGACCCGAAAGCCCATAAGGGCCCAAATTTCACACTATAAATGCCCAACCACCAGCATTAACTATGGGTAAGAAAAATTAACTGCTGCCACGCTGCTTAATTCTCTCTCCACCCTTGAAACACTTTAAAACACCCTTAAACACCACCACACCACCGTGAAACAACCTTACACCGCCCTAAAACTCCACTTGAAATTACCAGCCTACCCTCAGGCTACTTTTATCCACACCAAGTGGAATGCTGCATCAGATCCTGAATTTTGTCATTTATGGATGCATATTCGGGATATAACCAAATTTCAATGCATCCTAATGACAAAGCATATACTACTTTTCAAGCTGAAAGAGGATTGGATTGCTATAAAGTTATGCCTTTTGGGTTGAAGAATGCAAAATCAACTCACCAAATATTAGTTAATTAATTTTTTTTTAAATACTAAACAATAATATGGAAGCTTATATAAATCATATGATATGATAATAAAAAGCAACGATGAAGATCAGCAGATTGATGTTCTATTCGAAAAATTTCAAACATAATTAAACAAAACAATTTTTATTAAAAAACATTAATTATAGAAGCTTTGATAAAAATCAATTTTATTAAATTTTAAAAGATAATTCTCAATAGTACGAGTTAACAATAAAATCAAATAACGCCCCAAGGGGGTAGCCAATTGGTTGAGTAAGATATTGTTGTGACCAAATGTCATGAGTTTGAGTCCCTCTACATACGCTTCACGACTGAGCCTGTCACCTTGTGTGGTTTACCTTCTGACTTTGGTTTGCAGGCTTTTGCGTCAGACTGAGGGTTTACCCTGTGCGCACTCATTGCACTCTGAGTAGCGGCCGCGGATTCCCTCAAAAAAAAAATTAAATAAAATTTTAATTTTAGTGGTTTATTTAAAATTATTTTGTAATATTCAAAAATCAAAACACATTCATACCATTTCTCTCTCTCCTCCTCCTAATACCTTCTCTAGTTTCCTCTTCTCATGTCCCGGATCGCGAACTTATCGTTCGAGAAGTTCACAGGTAAACTAACTACACTAATAAATCTATTTATAACTAAAAAGTATTAATTATTATTATTATTATTTCAATTGTTATATTCATTAAATTTAAATTAATCATTTATTTGGACCCTTGATATATTAATAAAAAAATTGCAAGAAAACTAAAGAATCCATGAACATTAAATTAAAAGAAGAATTTTAGATTAAATCAAAATAGGAAAGCGCTTCAACTTAGAAATTTATAAATCTAAATCCTACTCAAATCATGATAACCTCTTCTCTTCTCTTCTCTCCTCTCTCTCTATATATATATATAATACAACCAGTTATAGTTTCATCCCAAAACATGTCTAATTAGTGAGTTCTGTCCATGAATTGGTTTTTAAAATAGAAACTAGTCCACCTAAAACGCCCAAAACTCCTGTTTTCGATCCATTCGCCCCTGATCCAGACCATCATGTGTTTGTTCCTCTTATTAAGAAACACAACACCAAATCAAACTTTAAATTTAGTTCTGCCATCTGTCGTCTTAGTTTTGATTCTGCAGAGGAGAAGGACGACAATTTGGATGGGCAATTATCAGAAGAAGTTAGGTTTTCAAATGAAATTTGGGATATTAAGACGCTTGGGTTGAGTGACATTGGTGATAGCAGTCCTTGTGCTCTTGTGAAGCCGAAGAGAAGATGTAGAAATACTGATTGGCCATTATGCACGAGTTAGGGATTGTGTATAAAGCTTTAGCTAGCTTAAAAGGATGTTTTTAGTCCTTTAAATTTGCTTTTATTGTTACTTGTTAGTGGACTGAAGATATACTATAATCTCGTATAGATTTATTGCTGAATCTGTAATGAACCAATGAGTTTGATGATTTTATTTTACTAATTATTGGGGTCGAATCTGGTAAATTTAACTAGTTTTGTTTTGGTTGTTCTGAAGATTGGTTTGTTTATTCATACCTGAGACTCAACCCTTATTAACATGTTTGTCTAAAAAAATCACACTAAAAAACACACGGATGATAGGAAGATTTTGTCTGCCAGATTTGATCAATTCACCCTAGTTTTGTAATAATGTAAAAAGATGGTATTTAAGTGTTCTTTTTGTTGTAAAAATATCAATTAAATTCTGTATGACCTTTCATACTTTTATCAAATAAGTTTTACTGTTTTAATTATAAATAATCTTGTTTCGTTAATTTTTTATTGATCAATCATCAAAGTTTTTATATCCAAAAAAAATATATACAATAAAAAGTTATATTATGTTATTTTATTTTGTTTTATTATATGTGTTGTTCATTTAATTTCAAACTATTTAAGGTTAAGATCAGGATAAGTTTGTTAGCTAATAGTAGTAAAAAAAACGAACAAATAAAATTCAAATTAGTTTTTAAATCAAGTTATAATTAATTTAAAGAATATTTTATACGAGGTGAATATATTTATTTTATTATTTTATGTTGAAGAATTAGCGAGAAATATTTCAAACATAGCTAAACAAAACATTTTTTTACCAAGAAATAGAAATCTATAATCTTCTTTTGTGGTATTTGGGTCTGGCTCAACACCATTTTTTCGGTCATAACGATTGGAGATATAATCAAGCACAAACATCACCTGAGCCATCTTCAACAGATCTTGCCAACAATCTGATCTCTGACTAAGTCTATTTTTCTTCTATTCCAAAAAACAGAGACATGAACAATGGTCATTTGATCTTGAATCAACAACAAACCAAGCATCAAGAAACCAATCATATTTTACCAACTCACAAAGAAATACATAAACTTTATATCAATTTCAAGCCTTAAGATACAATCCAATCTACAACCAGTCTTCACCAAAACAACTAAACTCACAACCTCTACAAAACAACTGAAATTTCAAATCATATGTAGATGTCACAAGGATGAGATCAAAGAAAATTATTCATACCAATGTTCAGATTAATGACAATGGATACCATAATGCTATACAATTCTTTGATCAAGATAAGGAAAATCTCATATCCATATATAAATTTACTCTTATTAGTAAACTCTCTTTTTGCAGACCTCAATTGAATATAATCCAGAAATATTTAGAAACTTTTCGCTTTCTATGTGCTTTTAATAGAGTTAAACACAACTAGAATACCTTAGGGAACTATGAAAACATAATTTTTGGACCATAGGGAAACATTCATTGAAACCGGTAAAATGGAATCCCACGTTCAATCTGAGAATTGAATCTCCCATAACTCATGTTTGGATAACTTTTCTAAACTTACCAGAGTACATGTACAATCAATAAATTATACATAATATATCCAAGTTATTAGGAAAAAGTCTATCTACCTAGGTCCCTATTAAGAATAGAGCCAAGTTTAATACCTGCAAAATATGTATAGATTTAGATGTTTCTAAAACTATTATTTATATGGCTTGGATTGGATTTGAAGACAATTAAGGTTTCTCGCAATAAATAATCTCTATAGAGACATGCCCTCATATTTTCTAGATGGTCAACTTCTTGGCCATAAGTTATTAGATTGTAAGTAATTATTGTCAACCAAAGATGGACAATCTTTAAATAATGATAAGTTAGATCGTCATCCTATCACCAACATAGCTAGAACCAATCTACTCAAAATGTAACATAGGTACCTAAAGTCAAATCCATAATTATAAATGTTTAAAAAAAATATTAGCTACCTCTCATCCTGATTTAATTCCTACAAGAAATGATGAACGTCACAAGACCTAGAAGTCTCAAAGAAGAACTTCAACATAGAAAGGCTTATCCTCAAAAAACCTTTTTCTCTCTCCTCACTTACCAGAACATAGAAAAAAAAGAACCCAAAAGTGTCCACCAACAAAGAAGATAAATCTACTTATGAAAGTATTATCAACAACAGACAGTCTTAAAGTATGAAACACTCACTTTAGAGGAAAGAAGCAAATAAATTATTGAATCCCTACAAGCTATAGAATTTAAAAATATCTTCCCCTCAAACAATGGCTATAAAAACCTGGATATGGAATTTGAATCACCTAAACAAACAACTATTAGAAGTCTACCTATATCTCCAGCCATTGGTAAAATACTTATAGGGAAAGAAAGATATAAAGTACTTAGTAAAAAGACTAAGACGACTAAAATTAAACCGATTAAAGAATTTTTCACAACCAAAGCATTACACATTAAAGGGCCAGATAGACCCTACAATGCAACCCGTAAATGAAAATCACAGTTCTAAACTGGAAATTTAGGGGTGTGGGCAACAAAGGAAAAATAAAAAAATCAAATCAATTACCAAGGTATATAATATGGACTTCATTCATCTTCAGGAGCCTATGATATCGGTGGACAATTTAAATAAGATTATAAGGCTGCTAGGTTTCCAATTTGGCTCTGCCAATACAAGTAACAAAAATTAGATGATATGGAAAGATGATGTACTTGTGGATATTATAGGTAATCATGACCAGTTCATGCATTTTAAATTAAGATATTATGCCCTCAACATGGAGTTCATGGTTATTATTATTTATGCTAAATACATTAGAGATCAAAACATTATCCTATAGGATAATTTAAAAGAATTAAATGCCACCACTATCTCTAAATAGTCGATAGTCATGGATGACTTTAATGCCACCACTAACTCTAAAGAACACCATCATATTCTACCATATGCCTTAGAAGTTTAGATGACTTTACGAACACTATATTAGACTGCAAATTAGAAGATGCTGGTTATACTGGATCTACATTCACCTGGACTAACAATAAAAAATGGAATAGATTGGATATGTATCTATAAAATGTAGCATGAATGGAATACTTTGAAAACAAAAACGTTAAGCACCTTGCCAAACTGGTTCAGATTATTTTATATTGTGTATATCTCTTTCAGCTAATCATAGTAAACCAAAATAGTTTTTATGTTCTTAAATGTGTAGACAATGCACCTTGAATTCTAAAAGATGATGGATAAAAATTGGAAAGATAATTTGTTTGGTCTTCCGATTCAAGTTTCTAGAAAAACCTAAAAGATTAAAACATAAATTAAAAAATGGAGTTTGGAGGTATTTGGAAATGTATTTAATACGATTGCATAATCTGAAGAGGAAGTCAAGCACTTATAAACTAGATTTTGAAAATTCAAGAGTCTTGAAGATAAAATCAACCTTTCTAAAGCTCAAGAAACTAATCCCCACATCTTGGCAAGGGAAGAATCATATTGGGAGCAGAAAAGTTGTATCAATTAGTTCAAGAATGGAGACATAACTCATCAAGTTTCCATAATTACGTAAAGAAAAGAATAAAATAGAATAGAATACATGGTATTTGGAATGAATACTATTTGATTTAAGATAAAACTACCTTAGGTAAATCCTGTAAAATTTTGGTTTTCAAGGTCAGTAACAAGTTTATAAATTATGTTTTAGAGATCCTCATATTCCTTAATGGTAGGCTTTAATGATAATAGGGTCAAAATCTTATGGTTCTTCCCACTGAAAATGAAATCTTCAACTAAGTCAAAACATTAAACCCTAATAGTGTTGCTGGTGTCGATGGATTTGATAGCAAACTTTTATCAATCTTGTTGGTCTATTCTATCTAACGACTTATGTGTAGTTATAATTAATTACTTCAATAAGGCTTATATGCAACTACTATATGCCTTATTCATAAAGTAGTTCCTCCTAAAACTTAGAATGATTTTTAACCTATCAGTCTTTGCATTGTGTTCAAAATAATATTTTCTAAGATTCCAAATGAAAGATATCATATCAGAGGAACAAGGTGGCTTTTTCAAAGGCAGGAATATTCATGAAAACATCTTTTTAGCTCAAGAATTAACACATGATATAAAGAAAATAAGAGAAGGTAATGTATTGTTCAAAATTGACACGACCAAAGCTTTTGATAGACCTTTCAGCTTTATACTTCATATAATGGAAGCTTTGGGTTTTAATAAAAGTTTCTTAGACATGATAAAGAATGGTATTAACTCTGT
Source organism: Limnanthes douglasii subsp. nivea (assembly GCA_036936605.1). NCBI lineage: Eukaryota > Viridiplantae > Streptophyta > Magnoliopsida > Brassicales > Limnanthaceae > Limnanthes > Limnanthes douglasii. The sequence goes on from JAUPFV010000004.1 coordinate 129,932,935, forward strand.
ATATATCTCAATTCTTATAAATGGTAAACTTCAAGGTTATTTCAAATCTATTAAAGATATTAGGTAAGGGGATCCTATCTCTCCTAGCCTATTTATTATAGCAGAATAATACCTTATTAGAGGTATTAAAAATATATTTTATGACAATCGAGACATGAGATATATGATAAAACATCATCCTATTTATGCAACATTAGTAATATATTTTAGGCTAAGTAATTAACAAGGACAAAAATTCTTTTATCACACCCTCAAGAATGGCTCAGAATGGAACCAAATCAATATAATCTCAAATAGGTTTCAAGCATAGTAATCTGCCTCTCAAATATCTTGGAATTACTTTCCACACAAGTAACAAGACTTGTTACTTTGAGGAGTTGATAAATAAAATCAAGAACAAAATCCAAGAACGAGACAATAAAATTATGTATATTGGTGGAAGATTAATCTTAATTCAATCAAAATTGATGGTTATTCTATCTTATCATGTTGAAAAATCCGACCCCAACAGGGAACTACTACGAACAAACTAAATTTATACTCCCGCCAAATTCCAACTCCCGCCAAATGAGACTCCCGCCTCAAAATGTTTTACGTGGGAATAAAAACACCCCTTCCCACTAATTATTTTAGAATTGAACCACCGACTTCGAGTCTATAAATACTAGAATATGACTATGAAACTAAACATTTAAGTTATAACAATGGTTTATTCAGGCTGGAACGTGCACGAAGATGCAAACCTCCTAAGCGCATTTGACTTTGTCAGAGGTACGATGCAAGAGGAGATTTTTCTGGTTTCGTCGATGCGATTTTGTGCAGAATGTTCTTCAACCACGGTAGGTAGGCATCGTGTCCAGGATGTTTAATTCCCCGACCATGCGGACGCGAAGAAGTGGCCGATAGGTTAGCTTATCTTAAAATAGTGACTATACAGATTGAGTCCCTTTCTTACGAAGTCCGAAGCAAAGTCCGAAATGTATTCAACACGGGATTCCAAAGTACAACAACGCACGAGATGATGTCACATGCGATGTAGCAAATGGAGCAAGAAATAGCCTACGCAATAGCCAGCATCGTTGATACTAACACAACTCCCGAAGGAAGTAGTGAGGAAGAGGAATATCCATTCGAGAAACGCTATGAGCATGGATGGAACTATCCGTCTCCATGAAACTGAGTGTGCTATGCTAACTCAGGGTTAGTTTATCTATCATTTGTTTTAAGTTATTTGCTTATGTATTTCTAATTATGCAATGCTTTTAATTAAAGTGTAATGTTTTAATGCAATCGATATATTAAGAAGTTTAAGTGTTATTGTTTTTAAGATAAACATCCAAACAAAAAGCATCCAAAGTTTACATTCATTACAACCGTCTAGTCATCAAACAAAAGCGGATAAATCGCTTACTTCAGGGTAACTATTTTTAAGCTCTTCGTATTTCTTGCAACGAGATGTAATTGGTAATGCCCAACCTTTTGCTTCTGGTGAACGCAACTTTAAGCAACAAGGATGTATCCTCGCACGTGGGGCCTCTGCCCTAATCCCAAGCTACAAAACGAAAACACGATAAAATAAACTTCTTGATATTTAAATTAACACACCCCTTATATTAATACTTACGTTCATGAAATGGTTGGAGTTGACCCAACCCAATCCGATTTCCAACTGGTTTGGCATCTGAGAAGGTGCACCTCTTAGCGGAAGAAAAGTGAAGCCAACATCCATATTTCGGTATAGCCCAACAAAATGGAGTATGCAGTTAAATGCAGGTGCAATTGCCAATCCCATCTCGGGCATGAACATCCAATGGCTTTTAGTACCCACATCACTAGAACATTTCACATGTTCCGCAACATCAATAAAATCCTCCATGCTAGTAAATATCTTAACGTAGACAGATGCATAATCCATCAGCTCGTTGTAAAGGGCATCCTTTATCAACCTCCACCCATCTTGTTGCCCGTTCAAGGCGTACGCTATCGAGCGGTACCCGCAATGGCCATCAGATTTAACATCGCTAATGGACTCTACAAAAGGTCTAATATATTTGGGGAATTGGTTCAAGTATCCTTTGGGATCTACAAAACTTGCTTTCGCCGGCATCATAGAGCTTGACCTACAACCCACCGTTCCACTACAAAGAATTATCCCACTTGCTTGCGTTGGAATAGCATTACCTTTTGTACGAGTGGGGGCGCTTTCCGAACCACGTTTAGGCCCCAACATTTTTTTCCCTTTACTTGAGGTTGCGGTCGAAAGTTTGAAGTCTCCAAGTAAGGATGGCGTACTAGCATTTTCTGATTCAAGCACATACTCGTGTCTGTTTTTGTCACGTTTGGTGGATGTATCATCAGCGGAAATAGATAACTTACATTTGTTAGGTGGACGACCGCGCGCTTTTTGTTTAACCAATGGCTCCAAAATGTTAGTTTTTTCGGGATGAACGACGACGAACCATTTTTTATAAACGTGTTCTATGCGTGCTTCATCATTGGACGCCATGATATCGCATACTACTTTGTCAAGTTTGGCTTTAAGGTGCTCGATCATCGAGAGGTTGGTACGAACTATGATGTCTAACCTCTTCTAATGTTCATAAAATAACTCTAGCGGCACCTCTATGCCTTTCGCAACAAACTGATAGATTTCGTGCGCGCAAGGCATACCGTGCGTAGTTCGTATGGCACAACCGCAAGGCATGTCCGGCGCGATTGTCATGTTGCGGGCACATTCTACTTTGTCGGAAAAAAGTTCCATAGCATAGTGGGAGATGTTGCTTTTTATTTTACCATACACAATGTTTGTGAATTTATGTAGGGCCAACAACCGACTCTTTTCAAAAGAACCCTTGATGTCCCTGTGTTGCAATTCGATCAAAGTATGCAACTTCAACAAAAAAGATTCAAAGTTACCTTTGCTCGTACCGATGAAACGCTTGAGGCTCGAATGAGCGCTCTCCATGCGGTTTGTGGTTTGGTTACAAAAATGCATCCACATGTTAGTCCTCCACGTGACAAACTTGTCACCGTATGGCCCTAACCAACTTTCGATATACTCAATTGCTTGCGGATACTCTTTGAAGTCGCGGTTCAATTCCGACCGATAGTTCTCTAACGCTAATTCAGTTTCCGCCAACATCATTCGATTCCACACTTTCAAGAAGGCGTTGGACACTTTCTTCTCCTTTATGATCTTTTTTGTTTTTCCTACGACGTTCATGTTGATGTACCATCGACACAACATATGCGTTGCATTGGGGAACACTTCCTCCATCGCCTTCACAAGCGCCAAGTCTCTATCCGTAAAAAAAATTGATGGTAATTCGATGGAGTAAGTTACCATCAACGAATATAAGCACCCATTTGTAGCTCTCGAATTTTTCTCCCGACATAAACGCAAATCCAATGGAGAATGTTTTCCCGGTACAAGTCGCACCGACGACCTTGTACAACGACATCCCGTATTTGATCACCTTGTACGTGTTATCCATTTCAATAACGTTCAGAAATGTCCGTAACAAATCCAAACTAACCGGGTACGCAAAAAAATATCGCCTATGACATCGCTTCCGTCTTCGGACATTATATGGAATTTGTAGTAGTTTAGTCGCTTTAGTTCACCCAACAAGTATTGAAATTGTGACCGTCCGCCTTTCTCGAGCTTGTGGTGTTTTAGTTGAGTGTTGTACACGGTGCGCATTGAAGAAGAATTCTTAGGGTTCAATTTCTTCATTCCACCAAGAATATCACGAGGACGGGATCTTATTTTCGTAGAAGTAACCACGAATTCCATCTCTATTTTGTTAAAGCGTCCCACGTAGGAATGACCTTTTTTGTAGGATGTAGTATCGTGATTGTGAAGGCCGCATTCAATCTTTTTTCCCCAGAAATCATCACCCATCTTCTTTCCTTTAAGGGAGAAAAGGCATCCGCATTTTTTCGTTCCGATAGACTTCCTCTTTAGATCCTTGGGATCTACCAATTTTGTGTAAACTCCAGATCTTTCCACACAAACTCTATTCTCGGATTTTCACGATCATGTCTATCGCATCGAGTAAAATAATCACAAACCCGTTATCTATTGCGGTTTGCTTAACCCATTCAATCAACTCTGCCTGAGAGTAGTAATGAGATTTTGTGCTGAACAACTCGCTATAATCGACAGAGCAAGGCACCGGTATTTCCTCCTCCTCCTTCACCATGCACGAACTATACAAATCATCATTTGACTCATCATCCTTTAATTCTTCATCTTTTAAGTCATCCTTTAACTCTTAATCCTTTAACTCTCCATCTCCAGCCTTTAACTCTTCATCCTATATAAAAAAACCCGTAAATTATGAGCATAGACACAATGCTCCAATCGCCGGGGAAGATCTAAACCGCCGGTTGAAAATCCACATACCGGCGGGGATATTTTCAACCGGCGGTCGAAAATACGCCAGCCGACGGGGGTCAAACACAACAACAATCTCCATATGTGGTTAAAACAAAGGGGTATCAACCGGCGGGTATATATATCCAACCCCGCTGGTCAGAGTAGCCTCCAATCGGCGGGTGAGATTTGATTGCACCGCCGGTAGGACATGGACTCTCCCGGCGGGGAACCTTCATACATAAATTATGAAGGTTCCTCGTCCCCGCCGGTTGAGAAGGATCCCACAGACGGGGTAGTTCGGGTCCATCTTTCTAAATCTGGAAGATCTACCAAAATGGAAACTTTTTTAAAAAGATTGGTTAGAACAACTACCATATTTGAAGTTTCATGCTCCTCAGCAAGCTTCTCACATTCCGAGTCCATTCTTCAATTATTTCGATGTTAAAAAAAAATCTTGATTTTTGGAGGTTTGAGAGTTTACTTGTGAGTTTTGGAGTTTTTGAATTTTTTTGAGTTTTTGAATTTTTTAGGGGTTTTGAAGTTTTTGTTAAGTATTGAGTATAAGAGGGTTGTTTGGAGGATTAATTTTGTGTTCTTCTATATTTGGTTAATCATACCCACATTCCACTACAAGACAGTAGTAAAGATTCTTGGTCAAAGGGTAAGAACGTCTTTGACTATTGAATTAATAAGATTATTTATATTTTGGGAATGGTTAGCAAAAATTGGGCCCTAATTTAGCCAAAACCTTTGTAATAATGTAAAAAGATGGTATTTAAGTGTTCTTTTTGTTATAAAATATCAATTAAATTCTGTATGACCTTTCATACTTTTATCGGTTAACGTTTTACTATTTTAATTATAAATAATCTTGTTTCGTTAATTTTTTATTAATCAATCATCAAAGTTTTTATATCCAAAAAATATATACAGTAAAAAGTTATATTATGTTATTTTATTTTGTTTTATTATATGTGTTTTCCATTTAAAATAAAGTATTTAAGGTTAAGACTAGGATAAGAATAAGTTTTTTATTTAATAGGAGTAAAATGATCCAACAAATGAAATTCAAATTAGTTTTTAATTCAAGTTAAAATTAAATTTAAAATATTTTATATGAGGGGATTATCTATTATTTTATTATTTATGTTAAAAAAATTAACGAAAAATATTTCAAACATAGCTAAACAAATCAATTTTTTTTATTAAACAAATAGAGCTCCATAATATTCTTTCGTAGCATGTACCGAGCTTGGCTAAACACCATTCTTTTCCGGTCATGACGATTAAAGATGTAATCGAGCCACAAACATCACCTAAGCCATCTTCAACAGATCTTGCCAACAATATTATTTCTAACTAATTCCATCTTTATTCAGCTACAAAAAAACAGAGGCATGAACAATGGTCATTTGATCTTGAATCAACAACAAACCAAGCATCAACAATTCAATCGTACTTTACTAACTCACAAAGAAATACATAAACTTTGTGGAACAGATCTATTTAAAGCCTTAAAATACAATCCAATCTACAACCATTCTTCACCAAAACAACTAAACTCACAACCTCTACAAAATAATATAAATGTCAAATCATATGCGGATGCAACAAGGACAAGATAAAACAAAATTATCCAGGCCACTGTTCAGATAAATGACAACGGAGACCACAATGCTATACAATTCTTTGATCAAGATAAGGAAAATCCCCTATCGATATATAAATTTACTCTTATTAGTTATTCTCTTTTGGCATACCTCAGTTGAATATAATCCAGAAATATTTGAAAACTTTTTGCTTTCTATATGCTTTTAATCTATTTATTGGGGACCATACAGATGTCTTAATAGAGTTAGGATAACTCTTTAGGTTTGGATGAAGAAATACTGAAACCCTAGTCTTTCCTTTATATGTGCGACAACTTGAAACCCTAAGTTGTAAAAGCCCATTAACTTTTACCCGTCTTGTGACCGGGAGTACTGATAAGATTATATATTTTAGATAGTATATTTTCCTTATAATGACGATGTACATTCATATCAAAGACTAATAAGAAGATAAGGTGCTAGGTTATCAAGAAGATTTAGATAAACAATGTATGGAATGGTTAGACGAGGGTCATCAAGAAGAAATTTTAGGATGATCACTAAGAAATAGTTAGACGAGGGACATATAGAGGAATTTAGAAGTTAGTCACAAAAAAGCGGTTAGACAAGGTACATGCAAAAGAAATTAGATGGAGACATCTAAAATAATGTAGACGAGGGCCACAAAGAATCTTTTAGAAGTGGTTCGCAAGGAAGATGTAGACGAGGCAAGTAAGCGAGAAAGGTTATTCAATCAGTTATAACTAGAAGACACATATCGTTTATATCATAAGGCATCAATATACTTTGTTAAGACTTTATAACATGTGTCAAATAATTATTGGAGAAAGAGAAATTGTATAGAATATAAATATAGGCTTAAGTATTCATGTGGATATTACACACTTAATACACAAAAAAAACTATAATCATTGAATTACAATTATTTTATGATTAACAAGCATCATACTGATATTATATTTGAGAGGAAAATTCCCTTCTTATGTTCCTTATAATATCAACACCAATTATCCTCTTAGCCTCTCCAATATCTTTTATCTAGAACTCTCATTTCAACTTAGTTTTCATCATTGTATTAATCTTTTGATATCTTCCAACTATTAGAACATCATCCACATATAATAGCAATAAGACTTGTATCTCCATGTGTGTTTACCAATTCAAATAAACATAATTGTCATAGTAGTTATGAACATATTTGATAGATCTCATAAAAGGAACAAATCTTATATTCTGCTTCCTTGATGATTGTATCAGCCTATATAGAGGTCTTTTCAACAAATACACATCTTATTTTTTTTATTGTCGAAACCATTTCAACTGGCGTACACAAATATTTCTTTGAATTCACCATGCAACAAGACAGTAGTAACATTCATTTGATCTAAATCTTCTGACCCTTCGGATGTTTCACAAGAATCCAGGTGTTCATTTTCTTAAGAGATCTCAATTATTACCTCATGATAGTAAGCCATTTTTTTATCACTGATCTTGATAGCATCCTAATAGCTTTTGGGTATAAGAACATCTCACATAATTTCATTAGAAAAATCATAACGAATGACATTGACAAAACCATATTTTTGGAGTTTTTTTCTTGGTATACTTACTATATTTCTTGCCAATTGATAACTATCAAGCTTATATTGTTCTAGTTTGATCATCCGAAAGCCCTATAACATTGGACCCTCCACCATCTTCAAACTCATGGCCCAATCAAAGATACCATTACTTAGTTAAATCCTTATCCATACTAGATACATCCCCTACCTCTATAGATCCTTAAAAAACTAACATATTATTAGTCCTATGTGATTTCTTAAAAACAAGGGAGCCTCACAAAACTCTAAGTTTGTCATCTTCACCCTTATAAGTAAACCCTTCCTTATCTAACATCCCAATAGAAACAAAGTTACGTTTAATTGTGGGTAAATACCTTATATTGTTAATCACTCTCTCAAGTCTTGTAGATAACTTACATCAAACAATCCTTAACGCCGTGACATCACATGATTTATCATTCCCGAGTATAACTCTTCCGCCTTCAAAATATCTTAGGTATTCAAACCCATGTTTATTGGAAGCCATGTGGAATGATGTGACCAAATTAAACACCCATTTATTACCAGAAAGAATAAGAATTTATTAACCCATTAGCGTAGTCACTATCATCACCCACTATTGCAACATCTACAGTTTCAGTCTTTTGATAGTTATTGACATTTTCTTTATCTATGAAGTTCATACTTATTTGCCCTTTCTTATTTCATACCCAACATAATACGTTTGAACCAGTCATATGCCTGTTAGACTATGCCCTCCTTTTTTCTTGATTTTTCTTTTCATACTCAGCTCTTTAAATTTAGTCTGCGCCCTTCCGAGTCACTTTTTAAAAATTATTCTCTTAACAATCTTTGGAGTTTAAGGTGATTTTCACTTTGATTATCGTACAAGATTTTTTTTCATAAAGCATGGTGTTCACAAAATGTTCATAAACCTTCAGCAGAGAGCTTAGAAGGATTAGTGCTTGGTTTTCTTCCTACATATTACACATACTACATTCAAGCCAAATATGATTCCGTTATAATCCTCAAAGTGCATTCAGATATCCTTGCTATTATCTATATACAACGTGTATAACTATTTCTTGAGATACAATATGTTTGCTATTTATTTCTTCTTTTAAATCGTCTCCAACTGATTTTGTATCCCTAGTGTTGTAGGAAATTTAGATGCCTCACGCATCGCTTCATCTCCCAAGCTCAGTATGAGGGTGTTATTAGTTTAAAAAGGTACCATAACTTTAACCTGTTTAAATTTCTCGCAGCGGAAAACATCATCCAATCCCTTCTATACTAGGTAATCTTTAACCCTAATTCTCAAGAGATTAAAGTTATTCAAATCATTATATGTTTAGAGGCTTAGCTTCATGGATATAATCTTTCGCAACTGCTCGATTTCCATATGATAGCTTTCTCTCCAACATCAGATTGTTGATCAATCTACTTATCTTGTATGTTGATCCACACTCATCACATCACTTATTAGGAAATTGTTCATCCTAAGACATAACTTTCAACATGCTCGATGGAAATAACGAATAAAATAAAAACATAAAGAAAAACCAAACACGTAAGCTATTATTTAACGTGGTTTGGATTGTGGATATAATCTTATGTCCACGGGAATATACTCTATTTTTATTATGAGAAAGATTACATAAAGACTCTTCAAACATAAAACACTCAATCACTCCATATTACAAAACTCTCGCACTTTACAAAGGTACCGTGATTCAAATCATTCTATCTTTACTATTTATGTCCCACTTCACTTCCCTCTCTAAAAGACCAACTTTTTCTCTTTGTAGTTAGAGAATAAATAGGATACACTCATTTTGCTTTGTGTTGCTTCTTCTATTTATAGCCTTCTCAAGAAAAACCACAGCTTCACTTCAGATCGTACTGATCAAATAAAACCATAATATCTCAGACGCTCAATATTAAAATACTTTAATCAACAACTATAATTAAGCCTTAATATAACAAATGTTTCATATTAAAATTCAACGATTATAATAAAGCCATAATATAATAAAACTTCAGATTAAATATCTTAATAAATGGTTGAGATTATAATTATACTTAAAATTCGTATGAAGAAGCCCAACTCCAAACATGAACAAAAAATGCAGTAGTATTGAAGCTTCGACGAATTGCTTTGGCCCAACTCTAAGACCACATGCTTCATCCCAGGTATATAAAAACATGCTTGAGGCCACTTTACTACAAATCCTTTGGCCCATTCTCTGTGAGAATATTCTTTAGTAAAATTCAAACTTTCAGCCTAGTCATAACAGACTATAGTTTTGGATCAGTCTTTTCTCCTTTGACTCAGTCTTGATGAATTGATTGAGGATATCTCAGCTTAATGATATGAGTTGTACTCCTAATTCTGAGATTTTATCATTGCTTCCTCCTTTAGTTATGACTCTCCAATATCTTCAGACTCATATTTTGGATTAATTGGTCTCTTGGACTACAACTCCATTAAATAATATACGAAAACCTGAGCTTTGATTGATGTTCTTGACTCAATATGGATATCATAATCTAATAAGATATCTTATGTGCCTTCCACCACCCGCACCATCCAAGGTCCTTCATTAGGGTAATCCATCCCTTCCTAGACGACCCATTCATCTTATGGATGCTATAGTTTAAGTTTATAGGATGTTTCATATAATTTCGTAGATGTATTTTGATTTCCTCTAATCACGACGGCTTTGTTGTTTACTAGGTATCTTAGGAACCCATGAATCATAGTTACTACGACACATGCTCGATCGAGCCAATAACATCTTAATATGATATTGTAGGATGATGTGCATCAACCACCATGAATAGTAATTGTATCTTTTTTAGAGACCTTTCTTTCCAAAAGTAACATCCAAAGTAAGCTCCTCTACTCTATACATGATATTCCCGAGTTGCTAGTATCAATCATGACCCTTATGATCTATACTCCATCTAACTTTACTTTTATTAAAACTGCATAACTGTGTGGGGATGCCACTCCTTTTGGATCATAATTTGAGAATGCTAACATCATATATGGTATTCAATACAAATATGTGGACGTTTTCCCTTGGCACACCATTTCTATTTATTATGCATACCCTCTTTCTTGATTTAAAAACTCGAAACTATGGATCTCCTCCAGCATTCACACCAATAATTTGTCTCTTTGGATATGGGTCTATGTCTTCTTCCTATGTTTCAGACATTATGATAGTATTTGTATATAATTCCCTTTGTTCATCGGATGGGGCCGTAGCTTATTTCACAATTTCTAAAAGCCTTGCCTCGGTTCCTTTTTTATCTTCTTAGAAAATTCACGAGTTTTCCTTTATCAAATAAACTTTAGAATTGATCATAAAAGTCTCAACAGTCTCTAATAAAATGACAAATAATTCCATGAACCTTAGATTATTTATTTTTATCTCGTTTCTCCATTGGTTAATGTAACTTTAGAACTCACTTGTACTTGATGGTATTCTTTATCTATTATTACATAACAACCAAATTTTATGTCAACTTCATGAAAGTTCCTATGAGGGGGTATTCAGTTTTTTTGATATCGTTGGAGTCGTAACCACTTTTAGATCTCCTCTTATACCCTTGAGCCTGGTTGGTTTTTGGCCTGACCAAAGTTGAAGCATCATTGTTCCTTGACATGTTATTCTTTATGTTGATCTAAGATACCGTGTCTGTCTTGGTGGCCAGATATCATGTCATCGGACTTTCGTGTATTCCTTACTTTATTTTCCTTAGCAACTTCATATACTTTGATTTATATATATCTCTCTTTATATCATTTGAACCTATAAAATGGTTCATGGATACAATTTTTTATGCTATGACATGACGCTTCCTCAGAGTATAATTATGAATGCTCAATATTTTTTCCTATTATCAGTTCCATATTGTAATATCTCATTGTTGAACTACTGGATTTGATTATCTAGATCTTCTTTCATATAGTAGTTATCCATCTTGTGGTTATCAAATATTGGTGAGATAATGATACATATGATTTCTGGAGATATTGGGGACTCATCATCGCGCCATGAGTCCTCATCTCAATAGAAAATTTTAAGTTATTCATGAATGGGTATTCCTTCTAGAAGTCGAGCCCTTTTCATTTTTCTCCATAATGAAATGATGTCCTATAAAGTGTTGGTTTTCTTGCACCTAGTTTTGCCATTATAAGTTTGGCTGGATGTAACCTGGTGGGTATTGTGAATGATCCTAAGTCCAATTGTGGCAACGAGGCAAAGGTTTTGATAACTGTTGTTTCCCATGTACGAGGTTTTATTGATAATTTGTATGCGTTCCAAAAGTATTCCACGGAATCCATGGTCAAGAGGCTATAACTTGATGTTGGTTAAAGGGAACCCTCAGTGGAATAGCCCGAGTCTGTTGGAATCTTGACTGAATTCAGGGAACTTTCGTTACGGCGACTAAGATAATTGTTATCGCGATGGTATTGCAGTCAATAGTGATGCTCTAATTTTCATAGATGGGGAATTGATGGTTACTTCTTCTTCTTTCAAAATGTTATCGTTGCTTCATGTTTCAGTCTAAAGACCCATTAGTATGAGCTTTCTCTGTCTCTTTTGTGAGACGTTTTGAAGGGAAGATTTCTATTATGGTTTTTTATATAAAATGTATCCTTTATTATTCCATGAATGACATTATATTTTGCATCTCTATCCATGGTCTACACAACATATTCACTATGGTGGTTTGAGAGATCAACTATTCCTACAACAAAAAAACCATTGGCTTGTTCCTCCCTTAACTACTAAGATAGTCGCTCAAGTTTGGTAAAAAGTACTACATGCGTTTTCGAGGCCAGGGGCTGTATCTTCCTCTTCTCTCCCATATGTGGATCATATCTCTTTATAATTCAACATCATCTAGTTTAAGCTTTTTTTTGCTTTTCTTGCTTGGGATGAAAACTTAGACTACCACAGACGACACTAATTGATTTGGAAAATTTGGAGTGGTTTTAATGAATCCAAAGGCGTAGATGATCTGCAATAAGTTTTGAGAATAAAAAACATGGACATGAAATAATAATGCTTAAATATATATATAAATGAACAAAAGTTTTATTGATGGTTGTTAGATCTCTATTTTGTAGAGTTTGTGGTTACATAAGATATCTTACATATATTTGGAAGATCTGATACTATCATAGTATAACTTTTTAGATACTATATCTTAGCATATCTTAGAGTGAATATCTGAGACTTTATGTGCTTGAATTATCGATGAACCAATGTAAACATGTTAGACTATTTACACCTTATAAATATTTTTTGGTTTTTTTTAAATTTATGTATGATTTATTTGTGAGATAGAAGTTTTCCTAAATTTATTTATGAAAAGCTCATGCTTATAGCCAATTCTTGGAGAAGATGGAGGAAGATAACATATAATTTAAACATAGGTTCACTACTGCTGTGATTACTTTTAGCCTATATAAATGTTAGTTGTAAAAACAAAGTTAAAACAAAAGAAAAAAAATCCTCAAATTAATAAATTTAAATACCTTCAACTTTCTAAATAAAATTTTCAAAATTACTTTACTTGTTGGTAAGTGAGTGTAAATTGTTTATGAATGAATTGATCTGCGTTTTGGAATGATTATAAAGAATAAAATAATAAGTAAATGTTAAAAAATAAGAATGAATGAATATTTTTTAATCGATGATTGTTTGATTTCCATTTATAGAGTTTACACGAAGATAATAATATGTCTTCAAGGGGTAGCCGAGTTGGTTGAGCATGGCATTCTTATAACCAAAAGGTCATGAGTTCGAGTCCCTCTGCATACGCTTTCTCGGCTGAGCCTGTCACCTTGTGTGGTTTACCTTCTGGCGTTGGTTTGCAGGCTATCGCGTCAGACTGAGGGTTTACCCTGTGCGCACTCATTGCACTCTGAGTAGCGGCTGCGGGTTCCCTCCGAAAAAAAAACGAAGATAATAATATTTTCAAGATATAAGATAAATATCTTACTTGATATTATCGTGAACCAACAAAACTTACATGAATTAGACATCTTAGATCTTGATATTTTTCACTAAGTTTATGCATAATTATTCCATATATGGCTAATGGATTATAGATTTATTAGCGAGACTATTTACACCATCATCAATAGTCTCACAGTCTTTGCGAGAGTATAAGGAAAGACTAACATTTGACTATCCGGATCATTAATTGACTTTTCCGCTGCTTGTAAGTTTTGGTTTATTAACTACCAAAGCTAAGACGCCACCGATTTTGTCACTGCTAAAGCTATTATCCTTTACTTGTCAAAATAGGTATATCAACCATTTTCCAATAGACTCTTAAAATTCTAAAGACTTGTTTATTTTCTTTTTATCTTACTCTAACCGAATTGTTATTAAAGACGTTTCTAATTTTATTTTTTCTTGATTTATTTTTGTCTAATTAAAAACCTTCACTCATAGAAACCTCCATTGAGGAAAGAAAAATTCTATTTTTATGTGAGAAAAAAGTACAACTTGTATTTAGTTAGTAGGCTCCTAAGTTTTATCCAATATTTTACTTACTTAATTACTTCTTTTTGTTTACTTTGGAATTCTCCGATCCTTACTCAAAATATTTGAGTAATTCCCCTCGGTTCCTCGTGAATAATAAAAGGAGTGGAAAAAAGAACCAAAACTTTAATATTAGTTAAAGAAGTTCGTGAAACCAAAGTCGCTGACCCATGCTTTGAGATGATCTTTTGTTGAATGTAGTCAAGTATACCCTAACTCTTTGAAAAGAGTAAAAGAAGGACTTGTGAACTAAATATTTTTTTAATAATACTTTGGTAATTTGAGACGAGCAAAACTACTATCTCTTCTTCTTAATCTCCGTCGAATTTATATGAATGCAAGTGAAGGTAATAATATATGCTCTTGTTTGGAGGAGATGTATTTATTTTATATATTTTATTAAATAAATCTTGAAGTTGGAAAATTATATTAATTAAGCTAACATGTGGGTGAGACTAAAAAGTACTGCCACATGAGTGAAAGTTTTTTTTTAAGCTCACTCGTGTATCATCTTCACCCCCTTCATCTTATTTCATCTTAACTTTTTACAATCGTTCAATCATTTGTACTGCAAATAAAGTCAACCTACATAGTTTTTAAAGAATGAAAGTTTGAGATTTTTTTTACCTATGAGTATATATACTCTTTTATGTTCTTCAGTTCAGTTTTCTTTCTTTCGCTATTTTGGAACCTTTTTTTATTTGTTATTTTACCATTTTATTTTTCCTTCTTGGTTCGCTTTTAGAAACAAAATTACCCTGTCTTTATTATTTTATATAAATGGATTAAAAATAATCAAAAAAGCAATTTCTCATATAGTCAGAACAAAAATGATATTGCTTAACTTGAAACATCTCCCAGTAATTATGGAGACGTTTTTCATACATTAAAAGATGAAGTTGTGTTTTTACTTACATTCTTGGCACATGTATTTTATTTCCCTTTAGTTCGGACTTTTTAAAGTTCTTTGAGGTGATTAGTTTCGAGTCAACTTGTATCCAAATCCTATGGGGTTATTCTTTCGAATATTATTTTATCATAGAGGGTATATCAATGTTTAATTGTGACTAAGTTTCTTACCAATAATAATTTTTTAAGTTGAAAGAGACACCATTTATTTTACTTTTTAAAGGATAATGATGCGATTTGTATGGACTTCTATATTTTAACAAGGTACGTAAGGATAAATTCGTATATGCCTTTGGTACTTGCGTGTCTTGTAGAGAAGAAGCAAGGCATCATTTGACTCAAACCTAGGTTTCCAATGTAATTTGTTATCTATTCCTTTTTTTAGTTTTTGAATTTTTACTGATTTTGTCTGGTTGTATATATATGTATGATTATAACTTGGATCATCTTTGTGAGCTTTCCACTTGTATAGCATATTTCATAATGGTGTGTTCATCCCTTTTCTCATGCCTATATGGAGTTTTAGCTTGTTATTTTAAAATGGATGAACACGCCCGTATGAAATATGCTGGACAAGTAGAAAATGCTTCCTTATTTTTGTATTATATTTATTCTATTATGGTGATCAAGAAAATTATTCGTAATGGGTTTTTGTTAAGCATCGATGTTTGTGTTAATGATTTTGTGTGTGAATCCATAACAAAGAAGAATATGTGTGTGAATCCATAACAAAGAAGAATATGGAAAAACACCATCTAGAGATGAAGTTAAATACTTGATCCAAAGACACAATTGTTAAGAGATTCCTCAATGTATTTATTGAGACAAAGATGTTGAAGCTGAGATTTATGTTATTTGTAAATCTATTGTTATGGATGTTTTTGGTTTGGGTAAAAATAAAAAACATTTTCCAAGTATTATAGAGTATGTAGCAAAATATGAAAAATAGTACATACCTTTATTAAAGCTTCTAAGAAGTTCATCAACCATAGTTGGTGGTTCCCATAGTGTAAATATTCCTGACATAATGAATTATACTTATGAGAGTACATGTATGGCTCCTCCATCTGATGTAGTTGTGCATGGTAGTCCTACAATTGGATATTCTCTAGATTTTTAGCCTCCGTATACTTTAAAAACTATTTTTGTTGCTGAACCAACTATTTTTGAGTCTTCAACTCATGTAGCTACAACTACT
The DNA here is from genome assembly GCA_036936605.1 of Limnanthes douglasii subsp. nivea. Taxonomy (NCBI): domain Eukaryota; kingdom Viridiplantae; phylum Streptophyta; class Magnoliopsida; order Brassicales; family Limnanthaceae; genus Limnanthes; species Limnanthes douglasii. The sequence continues at coordinate 129,949,167 of JAUPFV010000004.1, forward strand.
GGACATTCTGCATCCAGATTGGCTCCTTTGTTTGAACAAATTAATAAGGAAGAATTCTACACTATGCAAACTCTTACTCATTGTCCCTCCAAATGAATTTTCATACCCGAGAGAGTTTTTTAGTATCCGAAAGAAGTATTTAATTATGGTGGGAGATGCAAAAACATTTTTCTTGATGTTAGCCCAAAGTCTTATATTTTTTGCTATAAAAGATAGAGCTATCTATAAGGATAACATGATTGTTGATCAACAATATGAGGAATTATTACATCGTAATAGCTAAATAAATGAGTCTGAAAGTACTTCTTAGTCACAAATGCCTTCACTTGTAAAGGTTGCGGATCCTGTTTTTGATGAATCTCTTATTGGCGCTTCTATAACTACTAATATTTTAGCAGGTGAATATTTAAACTTTCTAATTGATTTTATTTAAAATAAATGAAGATATCATGACTGAAGATGATGAAATTCCTATTGCTGAAGTTAATGTTGACCCTTTATTGGTTTATAAGCTTCTTTAAAATGTTGATACTGATACTAATGATTTGGATCCTCGAGCCATCGAAGATGTTGTCACGATATATGATTTTCCAAATGAATGAAATTAATAAAGCTACTCTTTCTAGACCCTTGTGCCAGCTTATTTGATATGGATGCTCCTCGCACTGAAACTCCTTTTGTGTCAAGATCACCTATTTTTGTTTTAAATCAGATTTGTGACATAGTAAATAAGTTTACTACTTTATCTAGTTGAATGAAACTTCTAACTCATCTTTTTTCATTTAAAATGGTTAAAAGATACTTAAATTTAAAACTTGAGGTAAATTCTGAAAACTTGAAATTAACTTTGCCTTTTGGATTAAATTTAATTAACCTTTTTATATTTTTTTAGATGTTTAGACTATCCTTAGTGGTCTGACCATGTTACATAAATCTTGTTCTCCACCTAACAATTATATTTCTAATCTTTGAGCAGTTTTTGAAGGTGCTACCAAACATTTTGAAGAAGGCACACAATTGAAAAATGGTTTTTAATGATGAACTAATGAAAAAGTCTTTCACTTTATCTAAATTAGGTATCACACTAATTTATGTGCATAAGACAATATCTAGTAGTTATAGATTTGGTCATTTTATAAGAAATATTATCTCTACTCAAGAAATTATGATTTCTGCATAAAATGACAAATTGGATATATCTAAAACCTAGTTAGGTTTTGTTGAAAATATTTGGTGTTTTATGGGTAAATATCTTATTGATGTTAGGTCTGAGGCTAAAGTTGAGAAGTCAGAGTTTTAGAAGTAGTTGGATGCATCAATGGTCAAACGATAATGTTGTCTTTCCACAAAAAAATGATCGATGTTGGTTTTTTATTTTCATGAAGCATAACTTGAAGTGATCTTGAACCATTTTTGGTAGTATATTTGTGAAACAAACTAGCGTAAAGACATGAAATCGAATGATTTTTCTCATGACTCTCGTCCTTTATCAAGTTTGAGTAAAGAAGGTGTTGTTATTTGTGACTTGATTGATGAATAATATAACAAGAAATTTAAAACGTTTGTAGAAGCAATGAATTTAGATGTCCCCGAAAGTAAGGATATATAAACTGAGAATGTTGGAACATGTCATTTAAATGAAGCTCGTATGATACAATCGAAGGTTCCTATTGTTGAAAATTTTCGACTCTAGAATTCTTTTTGTTGACTTCCTTTTATTTTTGTATTACGTTGAATGCATTTTTAAACCGAGAATCTTATATTTTAGAGCATGCTTATAACTTTGTTTGATGAGTCTTTTTTTATTTCTGTTTAAACATTTTATTATTACGTAATATACTTTTCCTTTTGAAGTGATCAAATCGAATAGGTCAAGACTTTGTTAGGAACAATTATATTTTTCTCTTTGGATATTTTATAGAAATGTCCAAGCTTTGCAAAGTGTATGACTCTCCTTAGATTTTTTTTTGAAGAATTCGAAGTTTTCTTATTGTATGAGGACTGCTTTTTAATCGTCTCAGACTTATGTTTATTTTGAGAATGTTCATATTGGAATAATATTTTTTTTGAAATGTTAGCCTTTTGACACTTATTGTTATGGAAAAATTTAAACACTAATATACCAAGATAGTAATATTATTGATTCGAGAAGATTTTTGAAAGGATTATGTTCAAATAAAAGGATTATGTTCCTTTCTTATTTATTACAAGTAATCGATGAATATTCAACCTCCATGTCACTTCCTGATGATCGATGAATATCCTCTCTATTTATACTACTTTCAGCAGTTACTTTCTTATTTATTACAAGTAATCAATACACATAGACTCGAATTATAATGATCGATGAATATCTTCCTCGATAATGGTCTTTAATGCTTATGATTGTTGACTATTATCCTTGATCAGCGGTCTTTATTGTAGTCCTCAATGTTGATCTCCATAAACGCTAGCATGTTGTAACAATTGTTCGTTTTAAGGATTTCCGAACAGAACAGCTTTCATCAGTTCGCTCGATCGGTTTTTATGCACACACATTATTTGATCGAGCCAAGCTCGACCTTGTATATTTTGTCCTTAGAATTTCTGACAGCGTTGATTACATTTCATATTCGTTTGATGTTGCGCGCACTAGAACTCAGACCTACCAGCTCAGATTAAACGCTGTCTGCGCTCGGTTTCTCATCTGCTCTACTTGGTTTAAACGTTTATCTGTTCTTCCTTATTATTCTGAGTGTGCCTGCTCTGTTTATGCCTCGGTTCTTCCTTGATTTCCCTTTTGTTCTACTATATTTTGATGCTTATCCTTAATATTGTTTGTGGGTATCCACTACCTTATCAGGGTTCCCCCTAGTCCATGTCACTTCCTGATGTGATAGTGCATGTTGTGTTTCGTTTGATTTTCTGACAGATTAATGTGGGTGACATGTCACCATAACTCGCAATGGTAGAGGTGGAGATGTTCGAGCTAGAGACCATATGGGTACCCGAATAAAAATTAGTCATTGTACGAGGGCCGTTTATGGGGACATGTGAGGGATGTCGTCTGATGGTACCACAATCATGTGGTCCAAGATAAATACAATTGGACTAAGGAATATAATGGTCACCTGAAAAAATGGTAATAAGACGCTTCTTATTGTGTTGGAGGTGCCACAATCGTCCTTAGAAGGATCATCCTCGTCATCGACTTGCATCTAAGCATGAGAGGAGTGAAAATGTAAACAACTTGGTTGATTATCCATCAAGTTGCGCGCCTCAACTAGTGAAATCCTACAAGCTTGATCATGAGCATGAAATTCCCCGATTTGAGCTTGAGGAGGGAGGGAAGTTTACATGCACAATGAGAGGGAGGTCATGCATCTTTACATAGTAGCTAGTGTTGACTGATTTCGAGTGACTAGAATAAAAATGTGATGAACTGACCGATGTCCCGGTTTCACATTTCAAAATCTGATAGGTGTCTGGTTTAACTTACAAGGTGTGATATAATTTTAAATGTTTCTTATTCCAAACACCAGATATGTGTCTTTTTTAACTTTAGATGCTATGGTAGATGGTGTTTCACTCTTTTGAAAAATATTCAATGATGCTGAAATTTCCTTCCTCCTAATGTTAGAGGGCATGATCCGAAAATGTTGATTTCCAACGGGTCAAACGGTATCGGTTTAGATATGATATGTAAAAGAACCATAGAGAATTTAATGGAATTAGAATAACGCTGGAAGAAATCACAATGTTTCACGTTCTTTTTGGAATCTACTAAAATTGTTGGCCAATAGTAGCAATGCAATATAATTAGATGGTGTAAAGCTTTATATCTAAAATTTTATATAGTCTTCCATTAAAAGGGCAGTGCTAATAATGTAATCGAGAACGATGATGTAGATGTAGATGAAATCTCCCGGCTACAGCTTGGCCATGATTTTAGAGATGAAAAGAGTTTCATGATATAGTAAAAAGATTTTTGGAAGCTGGTGTCCACTGGAATTTTCCATGCTCCCCAAAATACATGGAAGAGAGGCTGATATTTATCTAAACACCTTGTTATAAACTTGTTGATGGTAGCCAATCGACTGGTGATGACTTGTACTTCTTTGGTAGTTCTTGAGGGAGGTATCATTATAAGGATTTCTATTTGGGTTAGATCGGTCTTAATTTATCATTTAAACACTATGTAACCCATAAATTTTCCAGATCTGATGCCGGATGTGCACTTTTCGACATTCAGCTTGTAATTAACGATCTTGAGGTTATTGATAGATATTCTATGTACTCATTATCTCATTTACTTGTAAATATCATATTATCAATATATGCCTACATGTTTCTACCCTCTTGATCTGCAAATATCTTGTTCACCATACGCTGCTAAATTGACCATTTATTTTTCAAGTCGAATGACATGAATTTGTATTGATGAAGTCATATTTGAGCTACAAAAATAGTGCATTTTTTGTCATTTTCGTGCGCTGGGATCTGGTTGTAGCATGAGTAGACATCCATGAATGATATTATTCGGTTGAAACATCTACCAACTAGTTAGTACGCGGGAAATGGGAATGATTCTTTGGGCATGCTTTATTCAAGTAAGTGAAATCGACACATATTTCTAATTTCTATTGTATCTCTTAACCACTATTGGATTAGCCATCCATAGAGGATATCGAACCTCTATGGTGTGGCCTATGGTGGTTAGTTAATCCACTTCTTTGACCATTGTCTATGTTTTCTCAAGATAATAGGAACTTGATCGTTCAAAGGTTCATATTAACAAAATATTTAAGACATTTTATATCGGTTGGGACATCTCTTACATGTTGGTCATTCCAATAAAAAACATTCAGGTTAACTTTTAGTAGGTCAAGAGGTTTATACGTGAGATATGTTGGGTTATTTTTTCCGAGGCATAAAATTTTGTCATCCTTCATCCATATATTCTGCATCTTTTCCCAATCCTTGATAAAACCTTTTGGGGATTATCAATGTCATCTAGGACAATCGCTCCCCTATGATTGATATACTTTAGACAAGATTGATGAACAACAATAACAATATCTTGCAGTCTTTTGGTTCCCGCAGATAATTCCAACATAACATTGATTTCAACTTCTAACACTAGTACACGATGGAGACAACTACATGCATTTGATCCGATTATGAATGTATCACGATCACGTGGTAAAATAGCTTTACTTCCATTATTATGATAATACAACACACTTTTTTATTTAACTCATATCTCCCCAAGACCACATCAATGGTCACTTCTCCAACAAGCTCTGCACCTTCTCTTGTAACTTGTGAAAACTCTGAAGAAACGATCAACTATGGCATGCCCCTAATTCGATCATACATTCTTCTATATAAGATATTTTTTGAGCTCTTTGCGTCTATTATGAGACAAGCTACCTCGACATCGACAAACTCTATATTGGTTACCACATCTTTGTGAGGTATTGTTACCACTGAAAGATCATCATCTGAAAATTCGAGTATTGTGTATGATGGTCGATATATATGATGTGAGATCTAACCGTAGTGCTTTATTTTTTAGGTCACCAATATATTTTTTCTTTTAACGAATGAAAATTCGTGATAAGGGATATCCTCTAGTACTAACTGTAATATAGATTTTCTTTTTGCATGAGATAAAAGATAACATTATTGACAATGGCTTTTGGTTCTTTGGCCCTTCGACTCGCTATTTGGCATACTTCAATTGTCTTCTCTCCCACCTATCTGAGATTTTTTTAATCTTTATACGTCTCTTTGCTCGCACATTCTTTTTTTCCCGAAAATTGTAAGAATTTATCCTTATCAATCAACTGTTAGATTTCATCTTGCAATGCCCATAAATATTTATGGAGTGGCCCACATCATTATGAATTTGCAATACTTAGATACATATCGATTCTCTTGGAGGCTATTATACTTCTAAGACCTTTGATAGTGGATCGTATTTCTATTTTTTAAGTAGCTGGAAGTTAGATTTTCGTTTAGTTCGGCAAACAAACCCCATACGAGGTGTTTGGTTCTTCAACCGCTATCATGACTATTGGACTTTTTGTTGTTACTGCCTCGATATCCCCTACCTTGATTAGTGAAGAATAAACTTTATCCCATAGAGGACCCCCAATCCCACATTACTAACAAGGAACATAAAAGAGTGTATATAAGTGTAAGCCCACCTCAACTAGCAAGAGGCCTTTTGGGAGTACACCTAAGAGCAAACCCGTACGCGCCTCCGAGCGCAAAGCGGACAATATCTTGCTAGTCCGTGAGGTCCGTCACACACTCACACACATAATTCAAACATGGTATCAGAGCCATATAAGGCCATGGTCAGAGCCATATAAGGCTTAACCGCCGAATTTCCAGCAAATTACTGGGATAAAGTTTAAGGGGAAAGTGAAGAATAAACTTCATCCCATAGAGGACCCCCAATCCCACATTGCTAACAAGGAACATAAAAGAGTGTATATAAGTGTAATCCCACCTCAACTAGCAAGAGGTCTTTTGGGAGTACACCTAAGTGCAAACCCGTGCGCGTCTCCGAGCGCAAAGCGGACAATATCTTGCTAGTCCGCGAGGTCCGTCACACACTCACACACACAATTCTAACAGATTGGAATACGTCCGTCACACACTCACACACACAATTCTAACAGATTGGAATACCTCGGTCTTAACGAATCTTCTATGTTTCTCTCTCTAGTAGATTCATTATGTTTCTCTCTCTAGTAGATTCATGTTGTTGTTTAGTAATGACTCGTTCTACAGATAAGCTGATATTGTATTCACTGCTACTCTCGCTTATTTGATATCATCATACTTGATATAACACTCAACTTGAGCTAACAAATCTTCAAAAATATGTATATTTTTCATCGTAATTGATTTGGACAAAGACTATATTAAGATTTATTATCGATACGCAATGCATGCCACATTATTTGGACACTGTAGTAATTATTCTTTTGTCCCCATGAACTTCTTTGTGTACTATTATAAGATTTTATTGGGTCTTTGCTTACAACGAATGATGGAATCTGAATATCCCTGGATGAACTTAGACCTGATGTAGTAATTGCAAAAGGCTATGTTAGAGCCGGTTCCTTTAGCGTCAAAATTAAAGCCTTACACCTAGAGTCGATCAGTTCCTGAATACCTTAGCATCTCATTTATGTGTTTGCTACGTGATAATTAACGTCATATTTTTTTATGGATATGTCAATCTTATATCTGTTGAAATTTAGTTGTAACATTGCATGCTATATTTCGGATGCAAATGAAGATTATTACATCGTAAACTCGTCATAAGCATCATAAAATATATTGGTTATATCCATGTTTACCTTGCTTTGCCTATATTCTGTGTACCAAATCTTGATTTTTTTTGTCTACCGAAACCCGATTGCTATAATAATTGGTCATGTAATGGATAAAAGGGTAAAAAACAGGCATCAAGGGAATGTTCGGATTCAACATTAATCAGCTTGTATGCCAATATAGCTTAATGGATGCTATAATAATTTTAATATCATGTTGTATAAATAACATAGGGGAGTCAGGACAAACGGTGGTGAAACCTACTGGTCCCAATACCGGTTCAGATCAGTTGGAATAGTCTAGGTTACTATATTCGTCTGATCTCCTCTCCCACTCTAAGTGGCAGGTTATTCCACAGAAAGGTCTTATTTACGTTGTTTTTTGATTTTCTGTTGGGATCCTAGTGTCCGATTCCTCCTCTACTTCTTGCTGGCTCAGTAGTTGTTGTTTTTTTTAAGAAATCCCGACCTAATCCAATCGCGACTTATCTCTGTTTGGTAGAAATAATATTAAGTCTATTGGTGATATATTTATACATGTTTGATAAACTATCCATGTTATCTATTTCTTTTTAATCCCTTTCCGCGAGTCTATGGATGTGGGATCTATCCTTGGTTATGTGGATTTTAATTTTGATTCAAGGTATGTCTTCATCATCTCTAAATTATTCATCCATATTTATTTCACCAAAGTGTGGAATTGTATCTTCAGGAATTCTCTCGCTTCGACCGATGAATAAAGTTCTTCACTCTACTGGTTAGTTCTAACTATTTATTTGGATTACGTTTTATCATGATCTAATTCACCATTGTTCAACTTTTTCCTGTAAAACCGATTACTTTGTGTATTTGGTTTTTAAACCTATTACAAAAAGTCTTGGGAACCATTCGTTACCAGCTGAGTTGCCAAAAAAAACTCTAATAAGTTATTTTTTTTGTTTTTTAAATGTTTCAACACTAATTTTCTCATAGAGTTTTGTGGGATGAGATTAACTCTTGGGTTAACCGCTTTAATAATCCATTTCTTATATCTCAATACTTTGACAAAATTAAGAATAAGGGTACTACCAATTTTTTTTTTATAATCTCATCCCTATACTGAACCTTATTGAAACTAATAAAGGTGAGAAATATTGGAAAGAATAAGCAACACTAAATAAATATAGAAGTTAATTTAATGTAATAAATTATTTGGTATAAATCCAACAAAAACATGATGTTAAGGGTGTTTGGTGTAATAACTAACATTTATGTTTATGATTAGTAAAGTGGTGGGGTGTATAGTATAATCTAACGGAGGATAATTATGTAATAGGAAGTATATAGTTCTCTTAATATACAGGACCACCAATTTTCGGAAAAAATTGTCAATCATTACTCAATTATTCCTTATGTCTATTTCTCTCTCTAATCATTTCGTTTTTCTCTCTAAAATACTCACATACAAACATTGTTGCGTCAGATATACCCGTAAAAAAATTGTCGTGACAAATAAATTCAATAAGAAATCTTTAGAACTATCATTGGCGTCGTATATGTGAACAATGATTGGTACCCGGAATCGTTCTTTCCAAAACCATAGTATTATTCTAGAACATAGTAAGAGTAATGGATATAAAGATGCAAGTAAAGTTATAGTCAGGTATGCAAAACCGTGTGATCGGAGACTCATCTGGAAATCTATTGGTTGAGGAGAAATATTTAATGAAGGAGACGAAAATGACCGACATGCTGAGGAACTGCTAGAAGAATCTGTCTTAGTAGCTTGTCGAAAAGAACTTTTGGAAAACTTTGAAAGATTAAATGCATAAAAAAAGCGATAATGAATTCACAGAGCCTTAAATTCAAGGTCCGCAGAGAACTGATAATTAAAAAAAACATATGGAAGATGTTCATCAGACCAAAGAGAGGCATCAAAGAAAAAACATTATTGTTTAGAAAGAAGCGTGAAATCTAGACATCATTATGAGTCAACAAAGTCTAGTGAATATTCTTCAAACCATTCGGATGAATCTTTTTCTTTGGAAATGGATAATCGACCTCTAAAACGTTACAAGAGAAAAGATTTGAAGGGAAGAAATAATGGTCCTCACACATTTCATAGAGTTAAAGGTTCCAAAAGGGACAAAGTTGAACAAGGGAAGAGATTATTTGGCTCCGAGGAGTAAGATAGGGTTGTAAATATAGCTAAACGGGGACAAGAAACTTCATATATACAGATTACTTTAGGAATTCGAAATTTTAATTATCGAGTGAGAAATCGATTCGCATATCCATCCGAAGAAGATTACAAACTACATTAAATGAGGGCCCTTGGGGTAGTGAATATAAATTAGGTCATAATTGGAGGTCATCTCCCCTCTTCCCGGAAATCCTTCTAGGGCATCTACCGAAGTGGTTTGATATTTCTAAGCTGGAAGAGTTTGTGGAACGCAAGATCCAGATAACCAGATAGAACAATTCAAGAATTTGATGATCAATTATGATGACGATGATAAATTTTTATACAGAGTATTTTCCCAAACATTTAAGTACGCAACTTCGAAGTGGTACAATCATTTGCCGGAGGGTTGCATTAAATATTTTGATATATTTTGTAATATGTTTCGTCAGTATTTCATGGGTAGTAAAAATTCTGTGCAAATGGTGATACGATTATTTACTGCACGAAAAAAGTAAGGGAGAGTTTTAAGGATTATTCAAATCTTTTTATCGAGGCTAAGACTAACATAGAAAGTTGTGAAGATAAAGTGGTATTAGCTGCTTTTCCAATGGGTCTCCCCAATAATGAAGGATAACGTTGTAGAAAGGCAACCAATAACATTTAGGGCTTTGTTGGATCAGGTAGAACAAAGTATTTTGGTGGAAGAAATACAACTCAAATACGTCCAAATCCAAAGGTGAATACAGAGGTTGTGAACACACAACAACATACCCGTCTGATATCCAACAAATGACCGACCAACACATTTCGCCGAGCCAACTGAGTGTGTAGCAATATTTTTTTAAATGACACGTTCACACTTATAATTCCGTAAACCATTTCCAATACAGCCTCTAAGGGAGAATAAAAGCAACGCGTACTGTAAATATCATGAGGACATTGGGCATAATATAAAGGATTGTGTCGAGTTGAAAAAGAGATACATGTTTTGATTGAAAATAGAAAGCTAACAACATTTCTGAAGAACAATTAACAACATTTGTGAAGAAGAATTCTCTAAAATGGAAAGTTAACAACATTGGGCAGGATACAAAAGATTGTGTGGCGCTGAAAAAGACATACATGTTTTGATAAAAAATTGAAGGCTAACAACATTTACAAAGAAGAATTCCCCTGGGTTTATGATCCCAGACGAAAGTTTTGAGGATCATGTGCGTGAAAAAGTTTCAAAGTTGGCATAAAGTTATATCCAGAGGTGAGGGAGAAGTTAATTCAGTTCTAATCAACAAAATTATATTTGTTTGCATGGTGTACGGAAGATGTGATAAGGGGTTCCCACGTATATTATTTGTCATAAGTTAGCATTTTGAAGTAACGTGCGTCCAATTATCCAGAAGAGGATATATTTTTTCCCAAGAAAATTCTGAGGCTATCGTGGCTGAGATAGATCGCTTAACAAAGGTTGTACATATACATTAGACCTAATATTACTTATGGATTGCTAATTCGGTTTTAGTGAAAATAAGAATGGTACATGGATAATTTGTGTGGATTTCACTGATTTAAATAAAGCTTGTCCAAACGATCATTCCCCAGTTCTATGGATAGATCAACTGGTGGATTCTAGTTCGAAAAACCAACTACTCTCATTTATGGATGCTTATGTCGGCTACAATCAAATCCAAATGGATCCAAAAGATCAAGAAAACACCACATTCATCACAGGAAGAGGTTTACACTGCTATAAGGTTATGTCTTTTGGGTTAAAAAATGTTAGGGAAACTTATCAAAACTTAGTAACATAGATTTTGAGACTGAGATCGGGAAAAATGTTGAAGTTTATATCGATGACATGTTAGTGAAAAGTACGAGGGACAGGGACCACCTGGCAGATTTATAAGAAACTTTCGTTAACTTGAGAAAGATAAATTTGAAACTGAATCCATAAAAATGTACATTCAGAGCACGGTCTGGAAGGTTTTGTGGGTACATAATCAGTGAGTAGAGGATAATGACCTATCCTCTACAACTAAATAATTTGAGCACTATGGCACCACCTCAAACGATTAAAGAAGTACAAATTTTGATAGGGAGATTGACAACCTTGAATAGATTCATATCTCCATCATCTGACAAGTGTGCTTCTTTTTTCCAAGTGTTGAGATAAGAAAATTGTTTAATTTTACCCAATAGTGTTCTGAAGTGTTTCATCGAATTAAAGAATATCTTTCTTCGCCATAAATTCTAACATAGCCAAATCCGGGGAAAAATTGTATGTTTATGTAGCAATGTTGGATTATGTCGTGAGTGCTATTATGATTGGAGACGAAAGTAACTGCCCAAGACCAGTGTATTACATAAGTAAAAGTATTTTTTATGTTAAGAAACGGTATTTAAAGTTAGAAAAGTTGGACCTCGCATTAATGCCTGCAGCTCGGAAGCTGAGACCTTATTTTCAAAGCTCACTCTATCATCGTACGAACATATTTCCATTTGAAAATTATGTTAGGAATACCTGATATATAAGAAAGAATGACTAAGTGGTCAGTTAAGTTGGGGGATTTTGATATTGAATTTGGACCTAGGACTACAACCAAAGTAAGAGCCTTAGCAGACTTTCTAATCGAATTTCATTCTGAGCGGTCAAATATGGAGGTTGATGAAGAAAATTCCGAGTCAGAGTGGACAATCTGAACCGATGTGGGTTCAAGTGCATCAGGGTGCGGGGCAGAGTATTAAGCCGTTTTGGGAGGATTGAGACTTTCTCAAATACGTGGGGCTAAAAACGTTAGGATGATAAGTGACTCGCAAATTCTCATAAATTATGCATCTCGACAATCCGAGGCAATAAAAGATCATTTAATGAAGTATTTGAGGACATCAAAATCTTTAACTTTAGAACTCAAAATACGAACATGTTCATATGGCTAGAAATTATGTGGCGGATTCTTTAGCTATTGATTCATATTCTGAGGAGTACCTTTGGATTATCACACAAGAAAATCCTTCAATAACTAAGGGATCAAAGCTGATAAAAGGGTTAGTCAAAGCCTTTCGAATTTCTAAAAGCAAAATAGAAGATTGGAGGAGTGAAATTAAAGAATGCTTGATAAATGATGTATTACTCGTTAATAATGTAATGACTAAAATAATATGGTTTAAGGCTTATGCCTATATGGTACTCAGAGCTATCATATACAGAAAAATCTTTTAGCACGCTTTTACTTCAGTGTCTTGGAGAAAATGAATCACAAATGATATTATCAAAATTTCATGATAGGGAATGATCTGCACATTATGGTGTATAAAATTTTGATACAAAGAGTTCTTTTGACATGATATTTACTAGCCTACAATTTCCTCGGATGCCAAATAGTTAGTTCAGAAATGTGACACTTTTCAAAGATTTGCTAACGCAATTCATGTACCAGGAGTGCCTCTTGAATCAATATCATAGTCATTACCATTCGATCAATGGGCATTGATTTGGTCGGACCGTTACCAATGGCATGATGAGGATGACATACAATAATGTTTGCGGTAGACAATTTTTCTAAATGGATGGAAGCTGAATTATAAGCAGGAACAAAAGTTAAAGACGTGATCAGATTCATTGACTCTAATATTTGTTTTCGTTTTGGGTTTCCAAGGAAAATAACGATGGATAATGGGCCACAATTTGACAACAAGGAGATACATGATCTTTCCTCTGCTAAAGGGATCCGATAATGTTTCTCGGCACCTTTCTATCCACTATAAAATGGCCAAATCAAGATTACTAATCGAACAATTCTTGAAGGGTTGAGAAAAAACTTTGAAACAAAAGCTGGGAAATGGCCAGATTATTTACAAAACGTTTTATGGGCATACAAAACTATATCTAAAAATGATTTTTTTTATATTATAAATCTAAAATATATATTAAAGGATCTTGTCAAAGGGTTTGAATTCATATATATTATCATTTATATGGACCGACGTCTTTCATATAACTATATCTTACTGTAGATATGAACCCATGATATGTATCTAGTCATACGTGTACGACCAAAAGTAATAAAAAAGTTATATTGAATATGAAACTGATGTAAAGGCCAATTAGTCACGCAACAAGTATTCAAAACAAATAGTAGACGTGACACTCTTAAGCCGCAAGAAAATACTTCCCGGTGTAAGTGTTTTTTTAACAGATTGAAAAAGACCCAACATTACAACGGCTGCTGTAGTGTTATACCTACCTTCTATCTTCTGCTCGTCAAATTGAAACATCTCTCGTTCTCATTTACTTCTTCATTCTCTTTCTTTAGCTGCACGTAACACAAAAGAGTTAGGGCATTTTCCATCATCCATGCAATAACCAAAAATATACATATGTTATAATTAACATGTGTTCTATTTCGTGTCAAATGTTTCAAACATTTTTCGTACATAGCTATAAGCCCATAAGGTTAGTAAAATTTTCCGTAGGAGACGAAAGTTTCGTATAACTTGTATTCTATGTATCGGTTTGATCAGCCTAACTTTCGTTTACTAATATTACATAACATAGCCACGCAATATTGATAAAGACTTCCATTAATAACAATTACAATAAAAAGTCGTACACATCTTCTCCTAATATTATATATAAATACCCTTCTCACATTTCTTTGTTCAACAACATCTACCATTACTCTCTCAATCATACGTATCCTAATCTTAAACCCTTTCTGCTCATATAACATGAACTCACAAAAAATAATTCTCTTTTGCTTCCTAGGGCTCACCTCATTAGCCATTACACTTTTGGCCCCGCCTACAAACGCTCAAAACCCAAACGAAGAATCTCATGACGATCACCAAGGAGTGCTTATTACTCGATTTTTACGTAGTTATCGGTGCGACAAATACCCGACGGTGTGTGAGGGGAATGGGAGTCAAGGACCGCACTGCTGCTATAGAAAATGTGTTAATGTGATGAACGATAGGTTCAATTGTGGGAGGTGTGGCAAAAAATGCAAGTACTATGAAATGTGTTGCGGAGGAAAATGTGTTAACCCTAAAGTTGATGAGAAAAATTGTGGAAGCTGCAATAATATGTGCAAGAAAGGGGGTTCTTGCTCTTACGGACTTTGCAACTATGCTTAACTAATTTATTTATTATCTTGAAACTCTTTTGTATTGCTGGATTTATTTGCGTAATTTTTCAATAGTTACTATTATAGGAAAATAATAAACGAAAAGGGTCATTGATGGATTTATTTGTGTAATTATTTAATAAGTTAGTATTATAGGAAAATAATAAAAGAAAAGGGTCATGTTTGGGTTGTGCATGTAAAGGGAGTATGTAACGTTCTCCTAGACATGGTCACTACTAATTCAATATGTATCTCTCTTTTAAGTGCATTGTAAGGTTTTGCTTTTCGAATGATAATATAGGTATATAAATATGTATGGAAAACCTTTTGAAAGATACACTATAAAATGGGACTAAATGATACAACTCTCGTCCAGCGGTATAAACCAACCCTCATAAACATTACACAAATATATCAGACGGACGACACACAAACTATACTCATAATATCTTCAGTTACCGCTATAATTTTGTTTGTTCTTTAAAAACATTAAATATATCATAACAAGAGTTACGGTCCATTTTGTTACGGTCTAATGGAGCTTATCTCACCTCATCTAAATACAGTCCAAATAAATTCACACATTTAAATACAAATGTGTGAAACAGGACATCCATGACAACCAAAATACATAGAAGACAGGACATCCATGACAACCAAAATATAGAAGACAGACTACGACAGATTTAAAACAAATGGTAAAAAGATCATACCCAATCTTACATACAAACATAGAACACAGCATCGAGTGAATCAACCCAGTTCCAACCAAGAGAGAAAAGAGATGGTCAAGTAATAACTGTACCAAACTGCCCGATAACACGCCAAACGCAGACCATCGTCTCAGGCTCCAGACCCAAGGGTACTGAACGCAACATCCACAACTCACGAACCACCATAAAAAATACGGACTCCAAAATATCTCGATACCTACACAGCACAATCCACCGTCCAGAATTTGAAGCCGTCATAAATTTAGAAAATAGACCGTTATAAATTTAGGATTTTTAGAAATAGGGGTAAAATTCCTAAGATACCAAATACAAATACAAATAATATATATATAATGAGATAAACAACCCGTGTTTCATCTTCGAACATCAATACACGGTCTCTTACATAGTAGAAAATAACGGTTTGATCTTTTCTTACTAACTACTTTAATGACTGATATATTAATACGTGTCCAAGTTCAATGTTTATCTAATATTCTCCCCTTTAACATGTTAGAAACAGTGTTTGAAGATTTCCGGATAATTCACTGAAGTCTTGTAAAACAATTTCTAATTGAAATATATTTTGGGTTCTCCAAAAATTCTCAACAGGATAAAATCAGAGATATTTTGTTTAACAGAGAATAATAATATTGATATGTTTTGTTTTTCAACAAAACCCATACATTAAGCAATTCAACCAATAAGATAGGTTTGATGTTTAGGTTGCTTAGGGGTAGATGAGATCAACGAGATTTTAATTAAAAACAGCTCAAATTTGAAATTTGAATAAAACATTCAAATTTCGAATTTTAAAATTTTGTTGACTTGCAACAATAGTCGATCTGCCCATTGGACCACGCCAGAGGCTCCGCCCCTTAGACCCTTTTAGTGATATAATCTAACAAGCGTGCACTCTGCACTCTACGACTTTTTTGATAATATATCATGATTAAATTGGTCGACTAGTCGATCTAATTACACTAAAATATCTGACAATCTTCCCTCATTTTAGTGTAATTCATGATCAACTTAACACAATCACAACAATCAACAAATTTATGCATACTTGAAATATCCAAATATCAAGGTATCACTAAGGATTGAACCATTACTATTCATAATGAATACACAAAGATAACGTACACATAAATTTACATTCTCACTTGTTCTTACTTGACACTATCTTTTACTAGCCATGTGCCCTTATCCTTCTTAAAAATATCAAAACCAATTCCTAGCTTCTTGAAGCGGCTAAACTTCATGCTCAAATATGTAGTTTTTTCCTTTTGCACCTGGATATACAATTTTTCAAAGAACTATTAATAACATAATCTTCAACCTTCACAACTTGCAGGTCTAAACACATATCTTGGGATGATATACAAATGTGTTCCAATCTCTAGATATTAAGATTTCCGCATTAAATTTAACACCTAATGTTATATTATATGGGAATCGGGTATCTCAACACGAGAGATTCCATATGGACTTTAATCCCATCCCAATAGCCGATTTGTGCACAAGATCTCTACTTAACCCTTTGGTTAAATGATCGGATAAGTTACATTGAGTTCTCACAAAATAACATCATGCGTGATATGCTCACGAATCATACTTGTCTAACACCTAAGTGTCTAGACCTGCCTTTGTAAACTTTTCTATAGACATTGGCCAAGGCAACTTCACTATCACATCTGATAGATATAGGTGATATCGATTTGGGCCACAACGAAATTTCGTACATTAAATTTCTTAGCCACTTAGCTTCTTCACTCGCTGCTGGTAATGCCACAAGCTGACCTGACAGCTCGACCCCAGCCAGGGGCTCTGCCCCTTGGACCTCGCCAGGGCTCCGCCCCCTGGACCCCGCAAGGGGCTACGCCCTTTGAACCCAGTTAATCATGATATAATCTAATAAGCGTGCACTTCGCACTTTACGAATTGTTCGATAATATATCATAATTAAATTGGTCGACTAGTCGATCCAATTACACTAAAATATCTAACATAACATTGAACTATCTTATCTTCCTTTAATAACACTTGTTCATTCTGTATTGTGTGGCTAAGAACACAAGTTTCAACCATTAACAGTGTCGGTTCATCTTCGATTTGTGTTGTCACAAGGTTGGCTATTTTGATTCGATTTGGTTCGGGGCACTCTTTAGTAAAGTGACCATATTCATTACATTTGTAACACTTAAACCTGGATTTATCGAAGTTATGTGGCTTTTGGTCTTTATTACTACGTCATTTCACGTGACGTCATCCTGTACTATTATGGCTGGAACTCTTGCTTCCGACTCGGCCTGCGTAAAGAATAACTATTCTGCACTGCCCTGTAAGTGAAATCTCTCTTTAAGCCCTTCTTCAAAGGTTTTGTGGGGGGGGGGGGGGGGGCGATTGCTTCTGAGACTGACATGTTCTCACTATCACCAAACTACTCAATCATTCCAATTATTTGGAAAAATTTATCCTGAACAGCACTGAACAGTTTTTCAACAAATTCGCTATCGTGGAGTTTCGTGTTGAGTGAGCGGATCTCACCTACCAGCGTGGTAAGCTTAATTGAAAATAAGTGTATTGTCTATGAATCCTCCATATGTAACTTATTTAGTTAACATTTTAGCACCTATACGCGTGCCTTCTTTACGCGATCTTCACAACCCCGCATCTCTTTGAGTGTGTCCTAAGCCTCCTTTGTCGTCCGCTTACCGGGTCGGGACAAGAAACCGGGTCGAATTCAATGACCCATTAGTCTTAAGTTAATTAACAAATATCTTACTCAAAACTTAATACATTTGTCCTGTTTGGATTTTTAGTGGCGTGATATGGTATGAATTACCCCTGTTCAGATTAATGGATTTGCTGTGACTGTAAGATCCGAACTCATCAAGCTAATCTTATATTTTCCATGAATAATTAATTGACAAAAGATTGAGGCCAGTTCGACAAAAAATAAGGGCCTTCTGTCCTGAAAGAATAGAGGTTATTGTCAAGGAGGTAGAAAACGTTTAAAGTTAGGGCATATCAGGGAGTCCAAATATCCGACATGGGTCGGTAACCCAGTGTTGGTTATAAAAAAAACAGCTAGTGGAGGATGAATGTTGACTTTACTGATCGCAGTAGAGCATGTCTGAACGATATTTTTTCATTGTCTCGTATTGACGAGTTAGTGGAATGATGCATCAGATCGTGAATTTTGTCATTTATGGATGCATATTCGGGATATAACCAAATTTTAATGCATCATAATAACAAAAAAGATAATACTCTTCAAGCTGAAACAGGATTGTATTGCTATAAATTTATGCCTTTTTGGGTTGAAGAATGCAAAATCAACTCACAAAAGATTAGTTAATTGATTTTTTTTAAAACTAGTGAAAAATAATATGGAAGTAAGACAATACACGTATCCAAAGTAGAAGTTATTGCATCTGTGGTAGACGTGGGAATGTTATTAGTAGGATAGTAGTTACTTTGAGATAATCTGATGCTTGATTCACGTAGAAGTGATCGATCAAATTCTGAAGTTGTGTTTACAATGGCCAAAGACATATACGAGTTTTAATTTCCGGGGATAATTACATATAATAGTATAATAATTTCAGATTTTTATAATAATTAGACATTATTATATTAAGTCTACGGTAATAATATACAATCACATTCCGTCTCTTAATATATTGTATTCGTTCTCCTATAATAAATAAATATTATTCTATTAAATTATGATTAATTTCACCCTATTAATTTGGTTAATAGTTAGTCAATCGTACTAATTTTTTTTTATAAAAAAGAAAATCATCAATCTATTTTGTTAATTTTATAAAATAATATTTAAAATTGGATTGATAGTGGAAAAATGAAAAATGAAATTTTACCAATTTTGTAAGATGACTATTAAAAAAGAACGATAAATAGCATTATCAAATCTTCGATTCGACTGATATCTATTTGTTATTTTTTAATCCTAACTTTATTATATACAAAAAAGAGCATGTTCCTGCCATAAATAACCAACTTATCATTTATACAGAGCGACGTCTGTCTAAAAGTATACTCCCTCTGTTCCAAAATACATGTCGTTTTAAGGTTATGCACAGATTTTAAGGAAGGTCATATTTACACCTCTTTTTCATAAAAAGTAGAAAAAAGAAAGAGTCTAATTGGTAGATGATTGTAAATAATATTAAAATTTGCATTGGTAAATGAGAACGATATGTATTGTGGGACAAAAAATATTTCCTAGAACGACATGTATTTTGGGACGGAACCGACGTCTTTCATATACCACTTTGACAAGAAATAGAAGCACAAACGAAATCTTCCTTCTTGTATCAAGTATGATAGAGATAACGATCCCAAAAAATATCAAGTCTGAATAAAATAAACGCAAACAACACAGAACACGTTTTTTACGTGGAAAACCTTCCGAGTGTAGGAAGTAAAAACCACGGGACTGATTTCGGAGTCCAACCAAATATTCACTATCAGAAGATGGGTTACAAAACTATTCTCTAGATAAAACTAGAGCATACGCCACAAGAAGTATGACAACTTCATACACAACCCCAATACACAAGATAATGAACCAAAATCAGAAAACTCACTGAAATATCCCCAAAACGCAGTTAGACGAAGATGATCGAAAACCACACTTAGATGACTCCAAATAAAAAACCCTATGGACAGATTGTAGAGGACAAGTAGATGAGCCTTCTCACCAAAATTGAAGCTGATCGGACAACCGGAGACAGTCCGATTGAAAGCACAAAGTTTCACCTCGAATCACATTTTTCTCTCAACAACTGCACTATAGAATATGATGCTAATTTACGAAAGACACTGTATAAATATATATTTATACATAAACCAAAATCCTATGTGTTATCCAAATTGGGCTTAGCCCATATGATAATTGGACTCCCACATAGGAAAAGCCTAACAAATCTCCCCCTCACGACTATGTGGGAGGATTCGCCATCCCGACGATCAATCTACAATGTTCAAGCTTTCCCCTAGGCAAAGCCTTTGTCATTATGTCAGACTCATTATCATCTGTATGAAGTTTATCAACCTCCATTAGTTTAGCATTAAGAATATCTCGAATCCAATGATATCTCACATCAATATGTTTCGACTTTGAGTGAAATGACGAATTCTTCACGAGATGAATAGCACTCTGATTATCACATAACAGTACATACCTGTGTTGCTCAAATCCAAGTTCTTTCAAGAACTTCTTCATCCATAGTAGCTCTTTACTCGCTTCTGTCACTGCAATGAATTCAGCTTCTGTCGTTGAAAGGGCAACACACTTTTGTAGTCTTGATTTCCATGAAACAGCGCCACCACAAAAGTTAATCAAATATCCAGAAGTAGACTTGCGTGTATCGACATCTCCAGCCAAGTCTGAATCAGAATAAGCCAACAACTCAAGTTTATTCATCCCAAAACTGAGCTACAAATTAGAGGTTCCTCGTAGATACCTCATAATCCATTTCACGACTTCCCAATGCTCTCTACCTGGGTTTGACAAAAATATGCTCACAACACAAACATTATGAGCTAAGTCAGGACGAGTACATACCATGGCATACATGAGACTTCCAACTGCAGATGCATATGGAATATTAGCCATGTCTCTCTTTTCTTCATTAGTTGAAGGACATTGTTTCTTGCTTAACTTGAAGTGACCGGAAAGTGGTGAGCTAACCACTTTAGCTTTGTCTATATTAAACTTCTGAAGAATTTTCTCAATGTATTTTTCTTGTGATAAGAACAACTTCTTCAAGTCTCTATCTCTAGTAATTCGAATGCCGAGAATCTGCGTTGCTGGACCTAAATCTTTTATTGCGAAAGACTTGCTTAACTGTTTCTTCAAAGAATCAATCCGCGAAGTATTCTTCCCAACAATAAGCATATCATCCACGTAAAGTAAAAGAACGATAAAATCGGCATCAGAAAATTTCTTCACAAATACACAATTATTAGAAGAAGTCTTCTTATAATCCTGCTCCCCCATAACTGACATGAACTTCTTATACCACTGTCTCAGAGCTTGCTTCAAACCATATAGACTCTTTTTCAGTCTGCATAATAATCTTCTTTTCCTTCAACCACAAAACCTTCAGGTTGTTTCATAAAAATCTCTTCTTCCAAGTAACCATGCAAGAATGCTGTTTTTACATCCATTTGCTCAATTTCCAAGTCTAGACTCGCTGCAATGCCTAGAACCACAGGAATAGAAGATATTTTTACAACTGGAGAAAATATTTCATCAAAATCAATACCTTTTTTCTGCCAAAGCCTTTGACTACCAATCTTGCTTTGTACCGAGGTTGCAGAGAACTATCATCTTGCTTCAACCTATACACCCACTTGTTACTCAAGGCTTTTCTCCCTTCAGGTATCTTCACTAACTCAAATGTATGATTCTCATGAAGTGATTGCATATCTTCATTCATCGCTTCAATCCATTGATTTTTACATACATCACTAATAGCCTCATCATAACACTCAGGCTCACATGTATCGGTTAACAAAATATATTGATCAGAAGGATATCTAGTAGAGGGTTGTCTATCTCTAGTAGATCTCCGCGTTGGAACTTCAAATTGTTCAACATCTTCTTCATTCACTTGTTCATCCACGAAATCATTATCATGATCACCAGTATAAAAAATATGTGAACCTCTGGAAGCAGGTGAGTCATCATCCGAATTTTCTTCAACTTCTGTAGAAGTATATGCAAGCAGAATATGCCCCAAATCTACCAAGTCATTCTGAGACATAGGCACTGAATTTTGACTCTTATCAATATCATAAACTATATGATCTTCCATAAATACGGCATCTTTGCTCCTAATAAGCTTCTTATTAATTGGATCATGAAATCTATAGCCAAACTCATCAAGACCATAACCAATCAATACACACTGTCTTGTCTTTGAATTGAGTTTAGATCTTTCATCTTTAGGAATATGTACATAAGCTTTGCACCCAAAGACACGCAAATGATCATAAGAAACATCTTTACATGTCCAAACTCTATTTGGGATATCTCCATCTAAAGGTACAGAAGGACTAAGATTCAAGACATGTACCACTGTATTCAAAGCTTCGCCCCAAAAGTATTTAGGGAGTTGTGATTGTGAAAGAAGACATCTTACCCTTTCAATTAATGTTCGGTTTAGTCTCTCCGCTACGCCATTCAACTGAGGGGTCTTGGGAGGTGTGTTTTGATGCCGAATACCTTGCTGTCTACAATAATCATCAAAAAGACCAATGTATTCTCCCCCATTATCAATTCTAACACACTTCAATTGTTCCCACTTTGTCTCTCAACTGAAGCTTGAAACTGCTTAAAGACATCTAACACTTGATCTTTTGTTTTCAAAGTGTAAGCCCAAACTTTCCTGGAATGATCATCAACAAAAGTAACAAAGTACAAACAACCACTAAGTGTTCTCGTTTTGAAAGGACCACAAACATCAGTATGTACCAAGTCAAGCAAACTTGGTTTTCTTGAAGGAGCCGAGCTCTTGAAAGATACTCTATTCTGCTTTTCAGCCAAACAATGTACGCATTTCTTTAAATGAGCTTTGTGTATCCCACGAATGTATTGTTTCTTCCTCGGAATATCTAATCCTTTTTCACTAATGTGACTGAGTCTTTTATGCCACAAATCAACCATTGATTCATCATTAACAGCATTGATTTTCTCAGCAAACACACTTGCAATCATGATGTAGAGGGCTGAATATTTTTGTCCTCTTGCCACAACCAACGAGCCCTTAGTAAGTTTCCACTGCCCATTCGCAAAAATACTGCAATAACCTTCATCATCTAGCTTCCCTGTAGAGATCAAATTCAATTGAAGATCGGGTACATGTTTAACACCCTTCAAAATAAATCTTGCACACATGCTTGTTTCTAGATGAACATCACCAATACCAACCACTTTAGACAAATCATTATTTCCCATCTTTGCAGAACCAAAGTCACCAGAGGTGTAAGATGAGAAAAATTCTCTACGGGAAGTGGCATGAATTGTAGCACCACTATCAACTACCCAACCATTTTCATCAGACACAGAATTCACAACAGCATCATCAATAACAACGAAGTAGCTCTCTGAAACTGCAGCAACATGTTTCTCGTCACCACTTTCATCATAATTTTTCTCCTTGTTATTTTCTTCTTTACCATTGTTAGATTTCCCAAAATTATTCTTCTTTCTCAACTTAGGACAAAATTTCTTAGTGTGCCCGATCTCATGACAGTAGTAGCACTCCCAATCTGCAAATTTATTAGACTTGTTCCGACTCTTGCTTCTACTTTTACCTCTAGTTTTCCAACCGCGATTTTCATTTCTACCACGTTTCTCAACGACTAGAGTTTCTGAATGTGAAGAGAAGCCAACTGTTTTTCTTCTCATATCTTCATTCAACATACTACTTTTAGCTAATGCCATTTAGATATTGCCTTCAGGAGCTGAATTAGAAAGAGACATTCTGAAAGTATCCCATGAGTCTGGTAGCGAACCAAGCAACCATAACGCCAAAACCTCGTCATCAAATTTGATACCCATAGCAGCCAACTGATTAATCAATCCTTGAAAGGTATTCAAGTGATCTGTAAGAGGTGATCCATCTTGATACCTCAAATACATCAACTGTTTGAATAAAAGTAACTTACTATTTCATGTCTTCCGAGCATATAACTCCTCAAGTTTACTCCACAATTTACTTGCATCTGTTTCGTCTACAACATGATTCAACACATTATCATCAACCCATTGCCGAATAAAGCCACAAACCTGTCGATGAATAATTATCCATTCTGCATCAGACTTATCTTTAGGTTTTTCATCACCGAACACTGGTAAATGAAAACTTTTAACATAAAGAAGATCTTCCATCTTCGATTTCCATATATGATAATTCAAACCATTCATCGTCACCATTCTGCTTGTATTCACCTCCATATTTGATACAAGACAAGTACACAACCTCTCGCTCTGATACCACTTCGACAAGAAATAGAAGCACAAACGAAATCTTCTTTCTTGTATCAAGTATGATAGAGATAACGATCCCAAAAATATCAAGTCTGAATAAAATAAACGCAAACAACACAGATAAAACTATCAGAAGTAAAAACCACGGGACTGATTTCGGAGTCCAACCAAATATTCACTATCAGAAGATGGGTTACAAAACTATTCTCTAGATAAAACTAGAGCATACGCCACAAGAAGTATGAAAACTTCATACACAACCCCAATACACAAGATAATGAACCAAAATCAGAAAACTCACTGAAATATCCCCAAAACGCAGTTAGAAGAAGATGATCGAAAACCACACTTAGATGACTCCAAATCAAAAACCCTTTGGACAGATTGTAGAGGACAAGTAGACGAGCCTTCTCACCAAAATTGACGCTGATCGGACAACCGGAGACAGTCTGATTGAAAGCACAAAGTTTCGCCTCGAATCACCTTTTTCTCTCAACAACGGCACTATAGAATATGATGCTAATTTACGAAAGACACTGTATAATTATATATTTATACATAAACCAAAATCCTATGTGTTATCCAAATTGGGCTTAGCCCATATGATAATTGGACTCCCACATAGGAAGAGCCCAACATATGTAAGTGTAGATATGAACCCATATGTATCTAGTCATACGTGTATATATACGGCCAAAAGTAATAAATAGTTATATTGAATCTGAAACTGATGTAAAAGCCAATTAGTCACGTCACGCAACACGTATTCAAAACAAATAGTAGACGTGATACTCTTAAGCCGCAAGAAAATACTTCCCGGTGTACTCAGTGTTTTTTTAACAGATTGAAAAAGACCCAACATTACAACGGCTGCTGTAGTGTTATACCTACCACCTGTCTTCTGCTCGTCAAATTGAAACATCTCTCGTTCTCATTTACTTCTTCATTCTCTTTCTTTAGCTGCACGTAACACAAAAGAGTTAGGGCATTTTCCATCATCCATGCAATAACCAAAAATATACATATGTTATAATGAACATGTATTATATTTCGTGTCAAAGGTTTCAAACATTTTTCGTACATAGCTATAACCCCATAAGGTTAGTAAAATTTTCCGTAGGAGAAGAAAATTTCGTATAACTTGTATTCTATGTATCGGTTTGATCAGCCTAACTTCCGTTTACTAATATTAGATAACATAGCCACGAATATTGATAAAGACTTCCATTAATAACAATTAAAATAAAAAAGTCGTACACATCTTCTCCTAATATTATATATAAATACCCTTCTCACATTTATTTATTCAACAACATCTCCCATCTCTCTCTCAAACCCTTTTCTGTTCATAACATGAACTCACAAAAAATACTTCTCTTTTGCTTCCTAGGGCTCATCCCATTAGCCATTACACTTTTGGTATCGCCAACAAACGCTCAAAACCTGAACGAAGAATCTTACGACGATCACAAAGGAGTACTTATTACTCGATCTTTACGTAGTTATGGGTGCGACAAATACCCCACGGTGTGTGAGGGGAACGGGAGTCAAGGACCGCACTGCTGCTATAGAAAATGTGTTAATGTGATGAATGATAGGTTCAATTGTGGGAGATGTGGCAAAAAATGCAAGTACTATGAAATGTGTTGCGGAGGAAAATGTGTTAATCCTAAAGTTGATGAGAAAAATTGTGGAAACTGCAATAATATGTGCAAGAAAGGGAGTTCTTGCACTTACGGACTTTGCAACTATGCTTAACTAATTTATTTATTATCTTGAAACCCTTTTGTGTTGATGGATTTATTTGTGTAATTATTTAATAGTTACTATTATAGGAATACAATAAAAGAAAAGGGTCATTGGTGGGTTGCGCATGCAAAAGGAGTATGTATTGTTCTCCTTGTATCATTGTAACTGCTAATTTGAATTTGTGTCTCTTCAGCAGCATTGTAAGGTTTTGCTTTTCGAATGATAGAACGAGTATATAAATAAGTATGCAAAACCTTGTGAAAGATACACTATAAAATGGGACTAAATGATATAACTCTCGTGGAGCGGTACAAACCAAACAAATAAATACATCAGAAGGACCACATAATATCTGCAACCCTAGAGCACTACTTCAGTTACCGCTATAGTTCCTTTAACTTCGATACACAACCAATACACGTCATCCGACAACCTGCATCACCTTCTAGTTTTTGGCACTTATATGGAAATAATAATCCATTATCGACTAGTCACGCAATAAATAAAATGTAAGATATGTCAGGCAGAAAAAATATAAAACTGGAAATAAGACAGAATAGTATATGAACGGATATTATTTCATTTTCCTTCTTTTTTTTCATAATTTTTACGAATCTAACTTAAACTAAATATAGTGTAGTGAGTCTAATTAGTAATGGTATCTTTTGAATATATCATAATACTTTTTCAGACGTACATATTTACGGGAATAACAGAATAAAGACCAAAGAAAAACAACAACTTAGCGTATACTAATACCATAAATAACATTAATAAATTTATTCTTTTAACTAATAATATATATTATTCAAATTTATAATTTAATTAATTTAAATAAAATATTCACTTTATACGAATAATTAAATATGCAATAAGAACTAAGAAGATCTACTCATAGTTATTTTTACGATGTCGATAAACGCTAGTAGAATAAGAATCTCAACCTAGAAAATATAATCTGCCCAAGAGAGCAACCGGAGTAATCCTGATTACATTCACTACGTATCACTTTTCTATATGTCCTATTATATTAAATTGAGATCACAAATGTGTACAAAATATACCATATACAAAATAGAAAATAAAGTATTATTTTTTGTCTTCACTTATACGAACTGAAAGTAAATCTAATATAGTATAGATTTAAAGTAAATATTGAATTACAAACAAATTTTCATCGAATTAAAATGTTCGTTGGATGAAGAGGGTTCAAATGAATATTGTGTTGTAAAACGATTATGAATGTTAAAACCTTAGTGAGAAGGAGATAGGAAGAATAAATATGAGTATAAATGTAATTTTTCATAAAATGTTATTAATTGTGCTATAAATTTTATTTTTTTATATATAAGTATAAATTATTGAATTTGTTCTAACACTCATTTAATTTATATAGTCACGACGCTTAAATGATCTTCTCAATCATATGACTTTTGTTTTATTAACATGTGATGTTTTTTTACTGAATACCAGATGACCCATATCCTACCGTACAATGGTTCATCTTCGCAGCAAACGGAGCATACATAAAAAATACAAAGTGCTAAAACATATGAAACCTTTAATGTCATATAAATTTCCAAATTAATTTTGAGAAGTTGACTGAGAAAATTTATCTCACTTTACCTCAAATAAATCAAAGGCTTCTTGTTTCTACACCATGATATTTTAGCATGCATCAATGTATATATGTTGTAATAAACCCAAAACCATCAAGAGTAATCGTGATGTATATTGGTTACTAACACATAATTTACTCATTAGGAATTTATTGGGGGCATACAACAATTCATTATACTTTGTAGTAACGAATATGCTAACAACAAGTAACTTTAGAGTTTAATCTGTTCATATTGAACTTGTAAAGTTCATAATACTCACTAAAATTAGTCTAGAAACCAAAAGATATTAAAATTTTGATAGGTTATCTTATTATTAATAAGACACTTAAAATAAAATAAATAAATAAATAAATAATTGCTAAAGACTGTTGACTCTATAAAATCTGTATATGACTCTATAAAATCTGTATATTATAGTTACAAGCATGTTACTCTTCTTTTGGACCGAATAAGTTCTGCTACCTATCATATTGAATTAATAAAGTAAATGACTTGTAATATCTATCAAGTTTTCTTAATATTACTATTAAAAATTATATGATCTTAATATTCATATAATAAAACTTATTGATGAAGTGTGCTACATATATTGTGATTTTTTTAAAAGAATCCTTCGTTTGATTAAAATAAAATATTTTCTAAATATTTTGTAACGTCTTCGGTATATCATATCATATTATATTTGATGTTGGTATGGTTCAAATATAATGCAAACAACCAATTCATTTTCTTTATATGGGAATCGAGACAGTAGTAGTAGGAACCACCCTTTTGGGAAACAATATAGTCGACCCTAGCGCTGGGCCTTCTATCTAGAGATCTCAAGATGCAGAGCACGCTAATGTGATTCAAACACATTAACTAGATCGAACAGGATCAAAGAATCGTGAAATTGCTATCTTAACCCACTTATGTAATGATTTTCTAATTGATATTCTGTATCGAAAAGGTCAACACAATTTTAAAACTTATAAAATTCAGCAGTATAATCATAAACGAATTTTGATTCTTGTTTATTATTTTAGAACTGTTGACACATGATCCTTGTATAATTAAAGTGTAAACATGCAGCCCTCATATGCTTTACAAATTTAACACAAGTTTCAGTTTTAGATTTACCTTATCGCAGATGAGTCTGTTTTATTTGTTGTCACCATGATGCAACCCGATCATGAATTTTTTTTGCCACCAATTTAAATCTATTATCATCTGAGATATCTTTGAAGTCTAAAACTTATTATACTTATGCAATCCAATCTAGGAATTATTCTGGTTAAACACCCTCATGGAATTCTGGAATATGAAGTCGAAACCCATATTCCTCCAAGATGTTTATGTTGTGATTGTAATCACGATATGAAAGTTGATCGAGACTGGTTCTCCAAAATTTTGTGGAGGCACACTTTCCCTTCTTTTATCCCATATCTGAACGAACAGATTTTCATCATGATAGTATTCTCTTCCGCAACCTTCCGGTTGATTGTTAAGGATTGGACATCGGATCATGAATTGCCTCATATGATTTATAAATTGGACAATCAACTCCCACATATCCTCTCTCAACATCTTGTGGTTTACTCAAGCCTATTAGGGTTCCTAGGAGGCATGATTATTGTCTCAACGTAGCAGGAAATCAAGCTTTGATACCAACGGATACAAGAGCAATAGAAAAAGAAGTAAATAAAGATAATATCCAAAAGTAAAGAGATAAGTGAAACCCTTTTCCAAAGGGTACAAACTGGAAATTCAATAAAAAAATGTATTTCAGTAAAATATATAGGAATTACCCAAAATCTTAATCCAAAATATAGAAATAATATAAACTTATTAAAATAAAATCCTATCATATCTGAATGCAATCATATTTTATTACATAATTAAAAAAAATCTTAGACTATTTAAAAAAGACAAGAAAATATAATAAAATAGATATTTGGGTCCCTAAAATCTGGAATTTGTGGCCCAAAGTTTATCGCGTCCATGAGAATTACTGGGCTCTTCAAGACGTTTGATTTGAGTAAAAAATTTATCCAATTATGATACTCGAATGGAAAATATGTTTCGTTTGTGTTTCTCCATTAATGTCATATAACTATGGGCATTTGTTGTTATATCGCATAAGATATAAAACTTACGGTTTTGTATGAAATACATTGTTAATGCTTGGTTTCTCCTTTAAGATATTTTAGATGCACACTGTTTGTGAATCTTCCAATACAACAAATACATGAGTAACCTGGTACGTTTAGATTAAAGGAATATTTTAACCTTAGTTTTCTTTATATAGGAAATACAATTAGTATCCCTAATTATATTAAACTCATATACTTTAGCCACTTTGTGATAGATGACCACAACCACTAAATTGATTTGTCAATATATCCTCTAAATTATTAGTTCAAGCTTAAGTAATTAGATTTAGTCTAATATTTCATCCTGTCCAAATTTAACCCGATTACCATACTTATACGTCTATAACGCTTTTGTAACTATATGTCCAAGTCTTATTTAATTATATATAATATAGTTGATTTGATTACTTATTAATTTACTATCTTATGACAATATATATATATATATATATATATATATATATATATATATATATATATATATATAGCATACCAATCCATAATTATTTGAACAATATCTTACTTGGATCGTCATATGCTACTCAAAAGTATATTATTAACTTTAATCAGACCCTTGAATAAATTTTCACTAAGTGAACGGTACAACCCCATATATAATAATGAACGATAAATGACTAAAGACCTTTTTCTCATAATGTGAAGAATATTATGCAACAATGATCATATTATCGCTATCAATCAATTACTTGAGCCAATTATTGTGTGTAGTTTAAGAGTAATATGAATTATAATTGTATATATCTACTCCTAAATGGTACAACATTTGAAGATCTAATAAAGTAACATATGTAAATTAAAATAATCAAGCATACATATACATAATGAAATATACCTTTATATATAACGTATTGCAAATATTAATCATATGATATTATGAAAACTCCCACTGAAACTCTCAATGCTCCTAATAAACTACACATATATTGATGGTGTGTTATTGGAAAACCGTAAGTAATAACGTATTTGTAAGAAGATCTTGCATAATGGAGCTTGTACAAGTGTGCTCTCTATTCATCCGAACCCTCTGAACTTTCACTTTAATAGATAAGAACTTTATATCTATGTGTTTAGACTTAACCGAGCTCCTATTACTATTAGAGTGTTTTAATGTGGAATTGTTATCCCAGTAAAACTTCATGAGACCTTTTATCACTTGTATAACACGTAAACTAGTGAAAACATTGTGTAGCCCGAAAGACAGAATCCATTGTTGGCTTTACACTTTCCAGGATATTGCACCCTCAACTATAAGAATATTTTTCCCAAATTTCTTTTCAGTGTGTCCATGCATCCACCAAAATTTGAGTCGGAATACTTAATGCTCTGCAACCTTTCCGAATTTTTATATGTCAATATGGGTCATATCGTTACTTGGAGTTATCGTTATACTCTTTTCACTACCTTCCAATGGTCTATGTCTGGTTTACTTACATATCTTCTTAATATATTCACAACAAAGGAATTGTCTGGCTTAGTAAAAACTTGAAGATATATAAAATTCCCAACTTCCGAAGCATAAGGAATTATTTAGATTTCCTCAATATCAAGTATTTTTCTTTGGACATTGAACCAGACTTAGTCTGTCACCTTGTACTGTATGAGTACTCATATATCTGAAGTTAGCCAATTTGTAAAGTTGTAATATACTTTCTATATATATCTTTTGTGATAATCCAATAATACTACAAGAGAGATCCTCATGTATTTGGATTTCTAACCAAAAACTGCATCACCAAGATCTTTCATATCAAAATTGCTTGATAGAAATTTATTTCTAGTGTGTAATAATTACTTATTGTTTGAGGCAAAAAGTATGTCATCAACATATAATACCAGAATTATAAAATTACTCTGACTGAAATTTTGATACACATAATACTCAACTGAGTTGAAATACCTCAAATAATTTGTGGTATAATTGATGAGAAACATGTTTAAGCCCATAAATAGATTTCTTAAACCTACATACCATATTCTTTGAGTAAACTATTTCAAAGTATTTTGGTTTCACCATATAGACCGTTTACTCAATATCACCATTGAAAAAATCGATTTTTATTTCAATTTAATCAAACTCAAGATCAAGTTTCTTTAAAATTAATATCTTCATTTTATGTATAATATTTCGTTGCAATGCATGCTTTATGTCTTTCCACATTATCCATGGAATTTTGTTTGGTTTTGTAAACCCACTTACACCCAATTTTATTTTTCCATTCAAGTAATGTGATAAGTTGCCATACAAGATTGTCTTGCACCAATTTATACTATTCCTTCATAGTGTCAATCCACATCTAAAAGTTAGATCTTTTGAAGGCTTGTTTGTAGGATAAAGCCTTGTTTGTGGTGTCATTACTTATTGTTGCACTTCTTGAGAAAGTAGGGTTTGATCCTCGTAAACAATTTCATTTTGATATACTTGTAGAATAAATAACTTGAGTGTCCTCTTGTTCTAACTAGACCACATCATTGTCCTGTTTAAAACACACAAGTGGAACATCGATATTATTTAGAGTATAACCTTATTCTAACGGGGACGAAATAATACATATTAAAGTCATAATTCTGAAACATGAGTATATTAGTTAAACGCTTCATGAATAGTTATATATTATTCTGAAACATGAGTATATTGGTTAAACGGCCATAGTTGGATCGCTTGGAATCCAAGCATTTTTAACATTATCCCTATCCATTACTCTCCCCAGCTTATTCATTGCAATATTACCTGGACCTCCGCGAATGCTAGCTTTTTTGCAACCATTATCTATGGATTCAATGATCCATCCGAGCGATCCCCGCTTTGGAAGGATTTATCCTCCATATCCGAAACCCTCTCTTCCTCTCCTTGGATTGTCATCGGGGATTTCAATGCGATCTGTAACCCTCATGAGAGAACCAATAATGATACCCGTTGGAACAACTCTATAACTGATTTTAACGACTGCTGCCGTGTCTGTAATTTGGATGACCTTCACACCTCGGGTTTTCAATTTTTGTGGTTCAACCACCAAATTGATAACCCTATCTCCTCCCTCATTGACAGGGCCCTCGTCAATGACCATTGGGACAACGTCTTCCCAAACGCTTTTGCCCACCTTGACCCTCCTCGCACTTCTGACCACACTCCGATCATCCTATATCTCACCTCTCCCCGCATCCCTAAGCCCAAGCCTTTCAAGTACTTTAACATGTGGAAGCTCCATCTGAGCTTTATAGATATTGTCACATTCAGTTGGTCTTCTCCTGGCCATAAAAATCCGTTTAAATCTATTGTTATCAAACTCGCGCGCTTTGCCCCCACCCTTGACAACCTTAACAAGAGAGAGTTCAGTGAGATCAGCTTGAGAGTGGAGAAAGCCCAATCCACTCTCGCCCAGGCCCAACTTTCCTTAGCGAATAACCCGACGGATCCCTCGCTTTTACGGTTTGAGAGAGATGCTGCAAATAATTATATCTTCTTCAGCCGTGCTGAAGAATCTTTCCTCAAGCAAAAATCGAGAGAGACCTGGCTTAAACTTGGTGACAAAAACATCAAGTTCTTCCATAACAGCATAAAATCCCAAATAGCCCGTAACAAAATTCTCTCTGTCACTAGTAGTGATGGTCAGACCACCTCGAACCTCAAAATTATATCGACTACCTATCTCTCCCACTTTATGAGCCACTTAGGCTCTCCTAGCCCTGATGGCTACCCGGGGCTCTATAGGGTCAGATCCTTTATTAATAAAATCGTCTCCCCCCTGAAAAGATCTCCATGGTTAAACCCATCATGGATGACGAGATCAAAGCTGCCCTCTTTGACATCGACAGTGAAAATGCCCCTGGGCCGGATGGTTTTAGTGCAGGGTTCTTCAAAACCTGCTGGACTATCGTTGGCCCTGATATCTGCATGGCCGTTAAGCACTTCTTTCATCAGGGCCTATTGGAACCAGATTGGAACAAACCCCTCATTCCCCTTATCCCAAAAGTCGATAACCCTTCTTCGCCCTCGGATTACAGACCCATCTCTTGCTGCAATGTCATCTATAAGATTATCTCGAAGATCCTTGCGAACATAATCAAACCCTCCCTTACATACCTCATTGACCCATCCCAATCGGCTTTTGTCCCAGGCCACTCTATTGCGGATAACATCCTCCTTACCCAAGAGCTCATGCACGGATACCAGACTAACAGGAAAGGCCCTAGATGTGCCCTTAAGATAGAACTTATGAAAGCCTTTGATAACGTCCGTTCGAAGGTCGTTCTTGATGCTCTCCTTGCGATGGATTTTCCCATTCAGATGATTGGGTGGATCATTCACTGTATAACCACCCATCGTTTGTCGTTTGTATTAACGGAAGCCCTACTAGCTTCTTCTAGGGGAAGAGAGGACTCCGAAAAGGAGACCCCATCTCCCCTTATATTTTGTCATTATCATGCAGGTTCTCTCCCGCATCCTCCAGGAAAAAAGCTTAGACCCCCGCTTCGGGTTCTATTGGAAATGTCACTCGCTCAAGATCATCAACCTTTGCTTTGCCGATGACCTTCTGATTTTTTGTCGTGCTAACACCAGCTCGGTCAATCTCATCCATGAGGGCTTATTGGAGTTTTCCTCTCTTTCCGGTCTCCGCCTCAATCCTGCTAAAAGCCAGATTTTCCTTTCGGGAACCTCTCCGGATATGAAGCACGACATCTTCAACATCCTTGGCTTCCGCGAGGGGACCCTCCTGTTCGCTACTTGGGGGGTCCCTCTCATTTCTTCAAGACTCACGTACAACGACTGTCGCCCCCTCTTCTCTAGGATTACTAAACGCATCAACTCTTGGACTTCTAAGCATCTCTCGTACGCTAAACGCCTTCAACTGATCAAGTCTGTCCTCTTTGCTTGCCAATTCTATTGGTCCTCCATTTTCATTCTCCTGGTCCGTGTTCTTAAGGAACTTTCCCAGCTCCTCCGTAGATTCCTCTGGTCGGGCTCTGAAATGAAGATCTCGGGTGCCAAAGTAGCTTGGGACAGGCTCACCTTGCCCAAAGAGGAGGGCGGCCTTGGGATCCCAAACCTAAAAATTTGGAATCAGGCAGCCACCCTAAAGTTTTTTTGGTCCATATTAACTAGGAACCACAGTTCTATATGGACCCGGTGGACTATTGATGAGAAGATTAAAAACAAAAACTTTTGGACTATCCCCATCCCTTCCTCCGCCAGCTGGGGTTGGCGCAAAATCCCTAAGCTCAGATCCCGCGCTTCGGATCTTTATAAGGTCAGGATGGGCAACGGCGCTAATACCTCCATCTGGCATGACCCCTGGTTATTCTCATCATCCCTCATCTGATGCATCGGCAATGGCATTGCCTCTCTCACCCGCCTGCGTAATATCACCCTTGTCTCTAACCTCATCCGCGACGGCTCCTGGTGCTGGCCTCACCATGCCATGGCCCAGAACCGCCACATGCGCTCTCATCTCTCGGAAATCACAAACACCATGTCCAATTTCCCTCCCCCGAACAGCTCGGAGGACGTCTTCTTATGAATTCCCAACAATTCCAAGCCCCATTTCACCATCAGTAGCACTTACTCCGCTATTCGCCCATCAAGTACCAAGGTCCATTGGGCCTCGCTTATCTGGAACAAGTACTCCATCCCAAGGCACTCTTTTATCTCTTGGTTGGCCATCCAAAATAAACTCACTACGCGTGACAAGCTCATCAGCTGGGGCCTGGACACCCCTCCTGACCGTGTCCTTTGCTCCTCGGACCCGGAAACCCTTGAGCACATTATCATCCTTTGCTCTTTTTCCACCACCATTTGGGACAACATTTGTAGGCGGATTCTTATCCCTTCAACCCTCGTGGACTAGACTTCTTGGATTGAGGAAGCCTGCGGCTGGTCGAACTCCTCTAGCAACTGCTCCTATATTTGGCTCGTCGCTTTCAGCGCCATCATCTATCATATCTGGCAGGAGAGGAATGCCTGGAATTTCAATAATATTTTCACTCTTAGCTCGAGTATCGACCATCGTATCCTCTCAGACCTCCAATACCGTTTTCATGGAACTAAGATTACTTTCCCGCTGTAATATTTCTTATTGCCATTTGGCCTTATTGTACTTCGACTAATTCTTTGTATGTTGGCAAAGTTCCGCTTAAATGTATTGTAAATTTTTTCATTTAATGCAATTTACAGCTTTTTATACCAAAAAAATTAGAATCTCACCATCTCGAATAGGATTGAACGATTTAAATAATAGAAAAAATTTGATTCGGGTTAACGGAAAAAAATGATTTGAAATCCAAAATACTAAACACCCGCTATTATTATAAATATATTTTTTAAGTACGACAATAAATAGATATGGTAAAAAAACAAAAAAAATCCAACAAAAAACTAGTTTTTATTTATTTATGGTGTGGATAAAAGTAGCCTGAGGGTAGGCTGGTAATTTTAAGTGGAGTTTTAAGGCGGCGTAAGGGTGTTTCACGGTGGTGTTTAAGGGTGTTTTGATATATTTCAAGGTGTTTCAAAGTGTTTCAAGGGTGGAGAGAGAATTAAGCAGCCTGGCAGCAGTTAATTTTTCTTACCCATAGTTAATGCTGGTGGTTGGGTATTTATAGTGTGTAATTTGGGCCCTTATGGGCTTTCGGGTCAAGTTTCATGGACCCGGGTCATGTTTAAAGACCCATGAAGTTTAAGCAAATGCACAGGTAGCTTAGTCAGATAGTGATTAGGTTTTTTAGTACTTTAGTCATAGTTCGAATTGTCTTATGTTTGCTGTGTTCGAAGTCATCTGTCCGGTTCAAACAGGACTGTTCGAATTGAAATCTTGGCGTCTGTCCGGTTTCCGGGGAGTTTTACTTTGGACTACCCTTTTATGGAGTTCTTCGAATCCGGACTCATCAGGAGCCCCTTTTTTAGGTATTTGGACAAGTGTCCTTGTTTAAAGAACTGAAAAACAGTCCGATTGAAGAAGTGGTTTTCCAATTCGAAGAGTTGAGACAGGCCCGGACAGCCCAACCGTTACGAATTCCAAACGGTTCTTTGTCAGGAGTAGTGGGACACGTGTCACCCTCTGGTTGGCCACTCCAGCCGTTTTTCGACCTCGAAAATTACACCACTTTATTGAATAGGTAACTTCTTTAAATGGTTTTGATGACGTCAGCGCCGTCTTTTAATCATTGCCTAACTTTTCGGATTCTCCTAAGAATCAAACCCCCTTTTTTCACTTTTACTATAAATACTATTTATCTTTCACAGTCTCATTTTCACTTTGCCATTTTACTCAAAACTTCATCTCTCTAAAATCTTAAAATTTCCTTAATCGTTTTATGTTCACAGCAAGAACAGCTTTAATCAAGGGTGGCTGGCTCAATCTTTCAGAACTAGAGAAAGCTCAAAGGGTCGAAAAAGAGAAAAGGATTGCAGCAGGGCTTCCAGCATCGCCTGTCGAGAAACCAGCCCCTTCGATTGAGGAATCTGATAGAGGTTCGTCTTCCTCAAAGGGTAGAAAACCTAGAAAGCTCTTTCGAACAACACTCTCTCCCATCGTTTCAGACTCTTCAGTTCAAGAGTCTATCCCCGTTGTTGAACCGGGGGTTACTGCTACAAGTGTCAGAAAAAAGTCTACTTTTATTGCCATGGGGTCCGACTCCGATCATTCCCCAGATAAACTGATCATGAAAAGACCAAGCAGGTTGGTCAAAGGACTCTCCTCAAAGAATACTAGTGAGTCAGGGCCCGGGACAACTGTTAGGACCCTTCGGGAGAGGCCGGTCGGTCCGGAGGCTAGTAGTCCACTGCCTCCAAAGGAAACCTCGACCTCAGAGACTCAAGCTGAGGTGAAAACCCAAAAACATTCAACGAGCCGTCAGTCCGGAGGATCAGCTGTACCAAGCTTTATCCCTCCCCGGGCTGTTTCTGCAGAAGCTCCCCCAACAGTAATGGAGGAGAGAATGGAAGACTCCATAGAAGAGGCTAGGTTTGAGTCCGAGTCTTCCGGACAAGCTGACACTGCCATAGTTGTTGCCAAGAAAGGCAAAGAGGACTTATACCTGAGCCGTCCGGATCTGCCGGAGAGCCTTGAAGGGAAAGTTGGTCCCTGCTTTCACAAGGTAGAATTTAAGTACCTTTTGTCTTTGTTAAAAACCAAGTACATGTTTATTCACACTAGGGATTTGGGACGGCTTCGCACTAAGTGGGGGATCCCTGAAAATGTAAAGATTCGAATTCCCATCGACCCGGAGACCCCGATGGATTGCAAGAGAAACGAGATTGTCTTTTTTACAGAGCTGTTTAATTGGGGACTTAGGTTCCCATTGGATCCGGAGATAGTGCGCTATTTCCATTTGGTCAAGCTATGTCCATCGCAGCTGAGTCCCAACGGATGGTACACCTTGATGTCATGCATAATGGCGTCCAGGCTGTCCGGAATCCCTCTTCCCATGGAAGAGTTTGCTGCTGTGGCAAGTCTATGCAAACATCACTAGTTCCCCTTTTATCACTTTAATATGGGGAACAATCTGAAAGCCGTTGACGATCTCCTGGAATCGGAGAATAAATGGAGGAGCCAGTTCTTGTTTATAAGTGGCTCATGGGAGAATGGGAAGAAGATTAAGATTGGGGAGAATCCTAGCCTTCTTCGAAGTAGATGGAGAAGTGATCGTAAGTTCTTTCTTTAAGTTTCTATTCGAATCTTCCCTTCTTTAAGCTTTCACTAACTTAATTATTTTTTTGTTTTGCTAGAACTGCCAAAAGAGTTCGGAGACTATGCGAAAGCCGGACAAGTTACCTGTGGCAAAATAAACACATGGGCCGCAGAGAACTGGGAGAATCGGTTTCACAAGGCTTTTACTCCGGGAAACTTAGCCAGATCTCACCTGTGGAACACCACAGGTAGAAGGGATTTAACCTGGGAGGAGTTTTCCACCCCTCCTGATGATGACGTTGTGCTGAGAAGGTCTCATGAGCTAGATGGGACCCTTTTCCTCCCTCTCCGGGCCAAAGCCCCAAGTAAGATGAAGGGCCAGAAGAAGAAAGGGAGGAAAACAGCAGGAGATTCAGAGAAAAAGGCCCTAACTGACACAGAGGTGCCAATTCCAGTTCAAGTCGATGCAAGCCTTCTACAGGTGGTAGAAGTGGAAAGTAAGAAACACGGAGAGACTCCCTCAAAACCTACGAGGGTCTCCAAACGAACCCGTAAGCAAGTAAGCGAGGGTGCTGAGAGAGAAGTAAAAAAGAAGAAAACTTCTCAAGAAGAAGAATTCGCTCTCCGGGACCCGGAGCCCACTTTTCCAGTTGATCCTACATTAGCCGAAGAGATCCCAGAAAACCTTAACGAAGGGATTCCAGGGGAGCTTCACACTGATGATATTGAACAGGGAGAGATCAACATGGATGAAGTGGATGTCACCGGCCTGGGTCCTCTAGGTGACTACTTCCTTGGTTTGTCTAGGGATGAGTTTGCAGGGCCATACTTTCCTCCAAGTAGTTCCAACACAGTGAACTTTAATGGCAAGCCTTTCTTGGTTTCCAGCGAAAGGGACATTATAGCTCACTCCCTCCTTAGCAACGTGCAACCTGTGCTCACCTTGGAAAGGCAAGTCCGGAGTCAGGCAGAAACCATTAAGGAGCTTAAGTCTGAGAAGGAGAAACTGTCCGATAACCTCCGGGGTGCCACTACCCAGGTTGACTTGCTTAAGGAGTCAAACGAACAGCTGAAGAGGAGTAAAGATGAAAGCAACACAAAAGTTGCTTCTTTGGAGAAAACCCTAGAAGACCTCCAGGCTAAGCTGTCCGAGTTGGAGAAAGACTTGAAAACCTCAAAAGATGAGACTGCAGCAAAAGAAAAGATTGTTACCAATCTGACTACTGACAAACTTACTTTGGAGAATGCAGTGACTCAGGCTGTTGGTGAGAAAGCTGCCCTGGTGAAGGATCAAGAGGCCATGATCAAGGCCAAAATCAATGCTTATGCCAAGGAGATGCTACGGAGTGAGGAATTATTGATTGAGAAGGTAAAATCTGACATGGTCCTCCTTTTTCACGAGAAGTTCCCGAAGAGGAGACTTGGGAACTTATGGCGTTATGTGGATGATGATGATCTCCCATACTGGACCATGGCTGATGACGAGGGGTACTCTGATGAGCCTTCATCTGGTGATGAAGAGGAAACTGGAGAGAGCCCTGGGGAGGAAGAGATTGACCCTAAAGGCAAGAAAAAAGTCGAAGAGAAGAGTGATATTAAAGACAAGAACACACATGTGGGTGAGCCGTCTTCGAAGGCTCTTCCTTAGTTTATAACTTGTTTTGTTTAATTTTTGTTTGAACCAAAGTCCTTGGAAGGACAAGGCACCTTTTTTGTGATGCTGTCCGTTTTATCCGGACATAGTTTTGTATTATGTTTAAACTTGTTCAAAAAGTCCTTGGAAGGCCAAGGCAACTTTAAGTTTATTGAATGAATGTTTTATTTTGCACAACCTTTCTCTTATTCCATAGTTTGTTTAAGTATTTCGTATTGTGAGAGTGTTTAATTTCTCTGGCTAGAATTTAAATAGCCCTTAGAACTTTCAGTCCGGGTAGCATGGTAATCAACAGAATTTTGCAAAAACTTAGAAAATTTATTCAAAAAAGCTCCAAGTTTCATTTAAAGCTCTCCGCGGCGCCAGAGAGGGGTAGTGGTATGCCCCCAAATATTTACATGGATGTTTAAACAAGTAAATATTTACATAAGTTTCATTCCAAATACATTCGAAGGTGTTCAATGTTCCAAGGGTGAGTTAAAACCCTGCCATCTTTGTCTTCCAGCCAGTATGTGCCAGGCTTGATTCTTTCAACCACAGTATACGGACCCTCCCAGGTTGGGGCCAGCTTTCCGAAGAGCTTTTCCTTGGTGTGCAAGAAAACTTTCCTCAATACTTTATCTCCTGGTTGAAAGTCCCTTCTTTTAACCTTGGAAGCAAACTTGCTTCTCATCAAGCCCTGATAGTGTGCCATTCTAAGATGAGCTTTTATTCGCCTTTCTTCAATCAAATCAAGCTGATTTCTGATTGCTATTTCATTAGCCTGTCCGGAGAAGTTATGAACACGAAAAGAGGGGAGTGTCTTCTCTATGGGAGCTACTGCATCCATCCCATAGACCAAGGCGAAAGGTGATTCTTGTGTGGCAGCCCCAGGCGTTGTCCGGTATGCCCACAAGACTTCTTGTAAATAACTAGGCCACTTCCCAGCAGCCCCTTCCAGATTTTTCTTTAAGCCGGACAGTATCGTTCTATTAGCCACCTCAACTTGCCCATTGGCTTGTGGGTGGAATGGTGAAGAAAAGCAGTGCTGAATACCCCTTGAGGCACAAAAGCTCTCCATTTCTCGGTTGTCAAACTGTGGCCCATTATCTATTGTTATTTTCTGAGGGACACCAAATCTGCAACATATGTTGGATAGAATGAATTTTATAACAGCCTTTGATGTTGTTCCTGCTAAGGGGGCTGCTTCTATCCACTTCGAAAAGTAGTCGATGGCTACAATTATGGTTTTACGTCCTCCGGACGCCATAGGGAGAGGCCCAACTAAGTCCAATCCCCATCGAGAAAAAGGGATAGGCTCAGAAATTGATTCCAAAGGGATGGCTGGTACATGAATTTCATTGCTGTACCTTTGGCATGGGTCACACCTTCTTACCAGTTCCTTGGCATCTTTCATTATTGAAGGCCAATAATATCCGGAGAGAAGCACTCTTCTTGTTAACGCTCTAAATCCACAATGAGCTGATCCCTCACCATCATGTAATTCGGAGAGAACCATTTGTGACTCATGATCTCCTAAACAGCGTAGGAGAGGTTTGCTGTAGGATTTCTTGTACAAGACCTCTCTAATCATGATGAAACCATGAGCCTTGTGTTTTAACGTTCTGGCTTGCGATTTAACCAAGGGTACGACGCCATCGGACAGATATTGTATAAGTGGAGACCTCCAATCTTGAGGTTTATTTACTTGTATTTCAAAAACTTCCTCTTTCTTCCCTTCATCAAGTTGAAGAGAAGGACTTTCAAGCACATGGATCCATGGATAGGACTCCGTATATGCTATTGTTGCCAATGAGTCTGCCAGTTCATTCTCTGCTCGGGGAATGTGCTCATAGACAACAGCTTTAAACTTCATTGCCTCATTTTTCAAGAGAAGTAAATACTTGATTAACTGTTCTTTTCTAGCTTCTGATAGGCCCAAGGCATGGTGAACAAGCAATTGGGAGTCGCTTAACAGCTTGACCCTTTTTGCTCCACAAATGTAAGCCAATTTTAATCCAGCTATAGCTGCTTCGTATTCGGACTCGTTATTGGATGCCCTAAAAGCAAAACAAATAGCTTGAAACATGTTGTCCCCATAAGGAGAAGTAAGACATATTCCTGCTCCAGATCCTATGGCACTGGATCCTCCATCTGTTCGGACAATCCACACTTTTTTGTCTTTTGACTCAGCAGGTTGCTCTGAGTCCCTATCAGAATGGAATTCGACCAGAAAATCAGCCACAGCTTGAGCTTTTACTGCTGTTCGAGGAGCAAAATCTATGTCGAAGTCTCCCAACTCTACTGACCACTTTGTCATTCTGCTCGAAATATCCGCTTTTTGAAGCACATTCTTTAAAGGGAAGGATGTCCGGACAACAATAGGGTGAGCCTGAAAATAAGGCCTCATCTTTCTTGCAGCTATCACCAAGGCCAATGCTAGTTTCTCGAGTTTCAAGTAACGGCGTTCAGCATCAATCAGGCTTTTGCTGATGTAGTATACTGGGTGAGGATACCCATCAACCTCTCTAACTAACACAGCACTGATGACACAACTTGAAACAGCCAGATACACAAATAGAGTCTCCCCATCGATTGGTTTGAATAAAGTCTTTGGAGAGGACAGATGCTTCTTAATTTCATCGAACGCCTCATCACACTGTGGTGTCCACTCAAACCCCTTTGCACCTTCCAAAGTTTGAAAGAAAGGAGCACACCTGTCCGAAGACCTAGAGATAAACCTGTTCAAAGCTGCTAACCTCCCCGTTAACCGCTGCACTTCTTTAACATTTCGAGGAGGCTCCATTTGAAACAAAGCATTGAGCTGGTCCGGGTCGGGCTGGATTCCATGCTCACTTATAATGTACCCTAAGAACTTCCCGGACTGCACTCCGAACACACATTTTTCAGGATTTAGCTTTAAATTCACCTTGGCCAGGTTGGCAAAAGTCTCCTGGAGGTCGGACAAGTGTAGCTGCTCATCCACACTTTTCACCATCATATCGTCAATGTAAACCTCCATATTTCTTCCAATTTGATCAGCAAAAGTTTTATTGACTAACCTTTGATAAGTAGCCCCAGCATTCTTCAAACCAAAAGGCATCACCTTGTAGCAGTGTAATCCTCTATCAGTAACAAAAGTGGTATGCTCTTGATCTCTTGGATCTACCTGGATCTGATTATATCCGGAGAAAGCATCCATGAAGGAGAGTAGCTTGTTCCCAGAAGTAGAATCTACCAGCTGATCTATCCGGGGAACCGGATACAAGTCTTTTGGGCAAGCTCGATTGAGATCCGTGAAGTCTATGCACATCCGCCATTTACCGTTTTTCTTTTTTACCAAGACTGGATTGGCAGTCCACAAAGGATACTGAGCTTCTTTAATGTGCCCCATCTTTGTGAGTCTGTCAACCTCTTGTACAATGACATCAGCCTTTTCTTTTGAGAAAGCTCTCCTTTTTTGCACCACTGGTGCTACGTCTCTCCGGACAGATAAGTGATGGGAAATCACTTCTGACGGCACTCCAGTTACATCAGCATTGCACCAAGCAAAAACGTGCTGATGGTCTTTTAAGAATTTCAACATTTCTTCTTTTAATACTTGTGGCATTTTGGACCCTATCTTGACAGATTTCCCTTCTTCTAAGCAGTGTGTCTCAACCTCCTCAACCGGGATCAACACTCCGGGGGTCTCCCTGGGGTCATCAATTTCACCCTCATCCCCAGAAAGGCCCTCAAACTGCTATTGGTCACTCATACGGACTGCCCCCAGCGTTCGTGGAGCCAAGGCAGTGGCATAGCATTCTCTTGCAACTTTTTGACTGCTCCGGACAACCCCAACCTGCCCCTGAACAGCATATTTTAGACACTGATGAACTGTTGAGGCCACTGCATGCATCCTAGAAAGCCAAGATCTCCCTAGAATAGCATTGTAACAAGTGGGACAGTCCACCACAATGAAAAGTATTCTGACCGTTTTCTTGAAAGGGCCTCTGCCCAACAATACTTCTTCTTCGAACTCACCAATTACATCAGCTGAACTGCCCGTGAAGCCTACAATCGATCGGTCTGACTTCTGAATCACAGCTGGATTTTTCATTTTCTTGTAAGTATCTAGGAAAAGGATATTGGCAGAGCTCCCAGTATCTACCAGGATTCGCCTTATCTCATTGCCCCCTATCGATTCTCCTATGACAACAGCATCTTCATGAGGGCCAGCAATGTCTCTCAAATCATCCCCATCAAAGACAATGAATGGAAATAGATTTGACGATTGATAAGAGGTCATGCCCCCTTCTAGTTGGGTTGCCAAATTATGGACATGCCTTTTTCTTGATGAAGTGGTAGGAGCCGTTACGGTGTCCCCTCCGAAAATTGTCAAGGACTCAAAGAATTTAATGAGCCCGGAGACCGACCTGGAACGTTCCTCTATTGCACCCACTCTGTTCCTTGTTGGATCAGGATCCAAGTATTCTGACTCCACATCAAACCTTTCAACAATTACCATAGCCCCTTCTGGGGCAGCATTAACCGGACCAGCCCGGTGAGTGTTATCAGGCCTGTTGCCTCCTCTTCTTTTGACATACGCACCCAATTTCCCTCTTTCAATCAGGTTCTGAACCTCTTGC
The DNA here is from genome assembly GCA_036936605.1 of Limnanthes douglasii subsp. nivea. Classification (NCBI taxonomy): domain Eukaryota; kingdom Viridiplantae; phylum Streptophyta; class Magnoliopsida; order Brassicales; family Limnanthaceae; genus Limnanthes; species Limnanthes douglasii. Next base: position 129,993,929 of record JAUPFV010000004.1, read on the forward strand.
TTCAAGGCTATACAATCATCAGTAGTATGGCCAATATCATTATGATATTGACAAAAAGAACTGTTTCGATGTTCTCTGGGAGACTGCAAGGTTGCCGGTCTCCGGTAGTGTACTTCATCTTTAGTTTTCTCGAAAATGGTTGCCACACTCTCTTTGAGCTCTGCAAACCACTCCGGTTGGACCCACGGCCCCCTTTTGTTTCTAGACTGTTGACTTTGTGCAGGAGCAGCTGGTTGAGACTGAGCTTTTCCTCTTCCATGCCCCTGTCCGGTTTCTCTAGCTTTGTTGCCGGACTGGTTTGGATTGGGAGTTGGTGTTACCGGGGTGGATCTCACCTGCCTGTGCACCCTGGTCTTTTTTGTTTCATCAACATTTATTTGCTTGCCGACTTGATTTAGCAATCCACCCCAGGTCATGGCTTTCTTCCTTGTCACTGAATCGGCCAGGTTGCCCGGGTTCAAACCCTGTCTCAGGGATGCTATTGCCACTTGTTCAAAACAATCAGCCAGCCCGTTCTTTGTATTCACAAAACGACTTATGTATTCTTTCAATGATTCATTTGGCTCTTGGGCACAATGGATTATGGTATCCCCATTGCCCTTGAGCTCCTTACTTCCCACAAATTGCCTTGGAAAGGCCACCCAAAAGGTATCAAAGTCTCTGATACAACCCTGAGGAAGGCTGTTGTACCACTTCAGAGCACTCCCCGTAAAGGATTGGGAGAATGCCCTGCAGAGTAGTTTATCATCATCATCAAAGTTCATCATGAAGTTCTTGAATTGCTCCAGATGATTGTCCGGATCAGTACTGCCGTCGTACTTCTCCATCTTTGTACTGTCAAACCTCTTGGGGAGGTTTCCGGATAGGATTTTAGAAGACAGTGGAGACTGCCTCCAATTCCTTCCACGACTGAACACGGTATCCTCATTAGGTGTTGCAAAGATACCTGGCTCATCATGGAAGGCAAAGGGATCCACCAGCATCCGGTCTATATGTCTCCGGCTGTGAGATGATCCTTTCCCAATGTGTCTTTTCATTCTTCCATGGTGGTCTCTTTTTCTGGAATACTTTTTAACTTGCTTTTGTTTTTTCCTGGTTCGCCCTTCGTCACTGCTGGAGGACAAGGACTTTTCATTCCCCTCACTGTCCGAAGAGCTGTCCGAAGATTCTGAACTTGAGTCAGAACTCTCCACAGGCTTGGACCGGTGAGACTTTTTAGAACTGGCATGTGTCTTTTTAGTGCTCACATGAGTCTTCGAAGCCTCATGCTCTCGAGGGTTATCAGAGCGATGAGCAACTGATGCTTTGGACTTTTCCTTCATGCCCATCTTGGCCTTCTCAGCCCTCAGAGCTTCTATTTCAACCCTCAACCTGTCACGCTCTTGGACAGTATATTCATCGTTCTCTTCCACCACTTCGAGCAAAGCTGGTGGAAGCTCTGGATTATCCGGATTCATTCGGACAGAATTCTTTCACTTGGTTTTGAATGTTTGATTCAGGCACCTTCGTGCTCCCACTGTGGTCGCCAATTTGGTGTGGATAAAAGTAGCCTGAGGGTAGGCTGGTAATTTTAAGTGGAGTTTTAAGGCGGCGTAAGGGTGTTTCACGGTGGTGTTTAAGGGTGTTTTGATATATTTCAAGGTGTTTCAAAGTGTTTCAAGGGTGGAGAGAGAATTAAGCAGCCTGGCAGCAGTTAATTTTTCTTACCCATAGTTAATGCTGGTGGTTGGGTATTTATAGTGTGTAATTTGGGCCCTTATGGGCTTTCGGGTCAAGTTTCATGGACCCGGGTCATGTTTAAAGACCCATGAAGTTTAAGCAAATGCACAGGTAGCTTAGTCAGATAGTGATTAGGTTTTTTAGTACTTTAGTCATAGTTCGAATTGTCTTATGTTTGCTGTGTTCGAAGTCATCTGTCCGGTTCAAACAGGACTGTTCGAATTGAAATCTTGGCGTCTGTCCGGTTTCCGGGGAGTTTTACTTTGGACTACCCTTTTATGGAGTTCTTCGAATCCGGACTCATCAATTTATAACTAACTCTAATTATTTATTGTGAAATAAATTTATGATGTAAATAAATATTTTGCAACAAAATATCAATGGAACTAACAATAAAATAGATTTGTGGTAAAAAATAATAAAAATAGCGACACATGAAATTGGTGAAATTTAAAATTATACGACATACAAATTTATTTGAAAACCAATTTTAATTTTAATTTTGCTTAGTATTAAGCTGTTACTTATGAAAAACTTCCAAGAAATCATATCCTCTTTATCAAAATTAATCTTGAAGTTACTAATCTGATTGACCTTTTCGCAGGGAAGAAAGGAGTTCAAGCAATCATAATCCCAAGAGTTGTCTTTCCAAAAAGACCTCGCTGGAGCCCCAATGTACCAGCTACTATTCATGGCCAGAGGAGGGCCATTATGCCAATCTTCGGTCCAGAAGTCAATATTGTCCTTTCCCAGGATCCAACTGATGTTACATTCAACAAGATCCTTCACTTCAGTAAGTCTCTTCCAAACTAACGAATCTGCACTTTTACATTTAGCTTTAAGAGGGTGATTATTAGAAAAATATATATTGTGAAGCATATTAGACCAGAGACAAGTGTTTTGTCTCAAAAGGCTTACAAAAATAACATCATTTAGACCAGTGGATGGTCTTGTCATTAAAACTGGATCTCTATATGAGCTTGTTCAAAATAGTCTCCAAGCTGTTGATAATAGAGTTAGGAAGCTTACTATTCTGCATCCAAAAATAGGTTATAGGAAGTAAAACATAAGATATTAAAGCGAGTCTCCCACCAAAGGAGAGATGCTTGGAATCCCAAACATTGATTTTATCCTTGATTTTATCAATCAAAGGACTAAACTTTTCTTTAATTATTATTGTTACAGTGCGTGATCCCCAAATAGCTAGAGGAGAGAGTATCAACGTAAAAGCCACTTTTGAGCTTTAAGATATTAACTCTAGCAGAACTTGGGAAAGCATTAGAGTGAAACATAACAAGTCAAGTCTTTTTCAGAAAATCTGGAACAACAAAATCCCCAGGAAGTTTTCTTTCTTCTGCTGGAAGCTTATTTCTAATTTTATCTCTACTGACGATGTCTTAAGAAGCAGACACTTAGTCATTGTTTCTAAGTGCCAAATTTGCAACGGTAACAAAGAGAAAAAAAATCTATTTGTTAGTTGTTGCTTTGCTTGGAAAATATGGAAATATTTTAGTTCCTTATTTAACATCAGAATCGACAGATATATGCCAATTACTCATATTATTAGAATATGATTTTGGAACTCTAATAAAAAATTCTATATTACGCATATGGCTTCCCACATTATTTATTGGTTCATTTGGAAGAATAGAAATTCTTCTAAATTTAAAGGCTCTCATGACTCGGTCAGTTCTACTATTGAGAAAATTATTAGAGTAATCAGAGGTATTGATTTTTCTAACTGTCTAACCAGTAAACACTGGTCAAATTCTTTCAATGCATGAACTAATCTAGGGTGTCAATCTGTTGAGCATAAAAACAGAAGAACTGTTTACTTCAAATGGAGGCCTCTTGAGAAATACCGGCTCAAATTTGATGTTGACGGGGCTTGTTCTCATACTGTGGAAGCTAGTGGAGGTATCATCGTCAGGAATTTGGAAAGCGACGTTGTCGCTGGATCTGACTTTAGGTTTGGCAAGCTGAATCCATTGCTCGCTGAAGCAAGGGCTCTTATTGAAGGTCTTCTGCTCTGTAGGCGAAATGGTTGGGTGAATGTGGCTGTAGAGACAGACAGCTTCCTCCTTGTCAACATGATAGCGAAAGGAGCTGACCAATGGTTCACTGAATCGCTTATAGCTATCTGCAGGAAGCTTCCTCACTCGAGTATGCCTATTACACATATACCTCGTGTCCAGAACCAAGCTTGTGACTGGATCGCTAAATGGTTGTTTTCCTGTTCTGTCAATCAGGAATTCACCCATTTTTCTGCCCCAGTTGAGTTGCTATCTGTTGTTTTGCTCGAAATCCTTGTTTATGGTATATTTCTATGCACTAAATGGTAAAGGTTGGATTTGTTGTTGCTTTGATCTGAGCTTGTGAGGAATTATGGTTCTGCGAATTGGGAATTTTTTATTTTGAGGGTGGCTGTGTGCTTTTCTCTCTAAGATGGGTTGATAGTGGCTGATGATTGGCGATCAGATCGGCGATTGGAAGGTTTCAGGGCGGAGACTTGGCTACTGTCACTTGAAAATCTTGGATAGCTTCTATGACGTGGGTTTCCTAAAGCCTTGTTTTCTTTTGGTATTTTTCTGTTAAGGCCTTGTAATTGTTGTTTCATTATATTTAGCTCCCTGAGCTTTGTATTCTTTTCTTCAATAATTATAAACATTATTTGCGGATATTTTTTTAAAAAATTTAATTAAAATTTATCCAACTGAATCTAAAATTAAGTAGAGCTAGCTTTAAGAAACGTTTTATATCAAATTTTATAGAAATAAAAATCCTTGGCCCAATTTTGTTCTTTTTGTTTTAATTTTTTTGTTTTGATTTCTTTCATTTTGATTTCTTTCATCGTTGTTTTAATATTGTTTTACATACCTAAATTATCTAATAATTCTCTACCATAATGGAGGATGAATCCAAGAAAAAAGAAAAACTAAATTCTTATTTTTACGGTATTTTTAGTGTCATCTTCCTCAATAATTTTACCTAGATTTTGATTTCTATGGTTCGGGTTCTTAATCTGGGTTTCGAAATTTACAATTGGATTTATTTGTACCGTAAAATATTTTAAGCAAAATATCCTCTGATCGGATTAGTGAAAAACAAATAATAACAGTATGTTGCTACGAAACACAATAAACTAGTAGTAAGATAAAACACTGTGACTGTGTCTCACGCAAAAAAAACTAATAGTAATATCAAACAAAATATAAAGTAGAAGTAAGATCAAACACACAAATTGTTAACGGAGTTCACCAAACTGTTCCTACGTGTCCAGACTTGTTATAGATCGATTTTATTAGAAAATACATTATGACTCTCTTTTTAAATACATTTACAAACCTAGTTATTTTCTTTATATAGAGTTTAATACAAAGGAAAAGATGAAACGATTACGGTAATTAAATTTCCTTAATAATTCCTTTATGACTCATTAAATCACTTCAATTGTCCTTTCAAATTCAAAACGTCTTCAACTCTCCTTAATGAAATTAAATATCTATAATGAGTCATTTTTTACTCACTAAGTTTGTTCACTAGTCTTCTCGAATTAAAGGTTTCGTCAACTCTCTTTTACTGAGTCTATGCAGCAGATATTTATGGTGTTGTTAATATGCACTGGATTCTTGGTTCCTTGGATCTTTTCCATTATCAACACCCTATCTTCCAATAAAGATCTGATGAAATGATAACAAAGACTGATATGTTTTGTTCTCGAATGAAATGTTGAATTCTTCGCCAACTGAATTGCACTATGACTATCACTATGTAGAACGTTATTATTATGTTCGGTTAACAAACCTTGAAACCATATCATGGCTTCAGTAACTGTTACATAGTCAAGCTCTGAATTTTGATAGAGTGACAAGTTTCTATAACTTTAACATCCAACTAACAATTGTAGTTCCAACAATAAATATAAAATTGGTGGTGATTTTCCGATGATCGACTTCACCTCCAAAATATGCATCTAGGCCCCGTACCATTAACTCACCCTTACCAAAATATAAACACTTTTCTGTAGTTCCTAATAGGTACCTCAGAATTCATTTGACAGCTTCCCAATGAAGTTTTCCTAGGTTTGACATAAACCTACTCACAACTCCCGCTGCATGACTAATGTATGATCTCGGACATATCATTGTATACATCAAACTGCCAATAGTTAAGGTGTAACGAACCTTGGACATTAAGTATTTTTCTTCCCCCGTCTGAGGGGATTGATCATTGGATAAACGAAAGTGACCTGCCAATGGTGTACTAGCTAGTTTGGCATCACCCATGTTAAATCTTTTCAAAACGCGCTTGATATACTCTGACTGAGATAACTATAAAACGTTTCTCTGGTTATCTCTTATGATATACATTCGAAGAATCTTCTTCGCCACACCCAAGTCCTTCATGTCAAATTATTTTCACAACTGTTGATTTAAGCTTCTAATATCAGTCATATCTAAACCTGCTACTACCATATCATCAACATAGACTAGCAAAATGATATAACTGGAAGATTATTTCTAATTTTGTCTCTACTGACGATATCTTATGACAATTTTGCAACAGTAATGAAGAGAAAAAATATCTCTTTGTTAGCTGTTGCTTTGCTTGGAAAATATGGAACTACTTTAGTTCTTTATTTAACATCAGAATCGGCAAATATATGCTAATTACTCATATTATTAGAATGTGGTTTTGACACTCTAATAAAAAATTCTATATTACGCATATGGTTTCTCAAATTATTTATTGGTTCATTTAGAAGAATATAAATTATTCCAAATTTAAAGTCTCCCATGACTCGGTCAGTTCTACTATTGAGAAAATTATTAGAGTAATCAGAGGTATTGATTTTTCTAACTGTCTGACCAGTAAACACTGGTCAAATTCTTTCAATGCATGAACTAATCTAGGGTGTCAATCTGTTGAGCATAAAAATAGAAGAAATGCTTACTTCAAATGGAGGCCGCTTGAGAAAGACCGGCTCAAATTGAATGTTGACGGTGCTTGTTCTCATACTGGGAAGCTACTTGAGGTATCATCGTTAGGAATTTGGAAAGTGATGTTGTCGCTGGATCTGGCTTTAGGTTTGGCAAGCGGAATCCATTGCTCGCTGAAGCAAGGGCTCTTATTAAAGGTCTTTTGATCTGTAGGAAAAATGGTTGGGTGAATGTTGACGTAGAGACAGACAGCTTCCTCCTTGTCAACATGATCGAGAAATGAGCTGACCAATGGTTTACTGAATCTCTTATAGCTATCTGCAGGAAGTTTCTTTACTCGCGTATGTCTATTACACATATGCCTCGTGTCCGGAACCAAGCTTCTGACTGGATCGCTAAATGGATGTTTTCCTGTTCCGTCAATCAGGAATTCACCCATTTTTCTGCCCCAACTGAGTTGTTATCTATTGTTTTGCTCGAAAGCCTTGGTTTAGGGTATATTTCTATGACCTTAATGGTAAATGTTGGATTTGTTGCTTCTTTGATCTGACCTTGTGAGGAATTATGGTTCTCCGAATTAGGGCTTTTTTAATTTGAGGGTGGCTGTGTGCTTTTCTCTCTAAGATGGGTTGATAGTGGCTGATGATTGGCGATCAGATTGGCGATTGGAAGGTTTCAGGGTGGAGGCTTGGCTACTGTCAATTGAAAAGCTTGGATAGCTTCTATGTCTAAGATGTGGGTTTCTTGAAGCCTTGTTTTCTTTTGGTATTTTTCGGTCCTTGTAATTGTTGTTTCATTATATCTAGCTCCCTGAGCTTTGTATTCTTTTCTTCAATAATAAAAGAAATTATTTGCGGATTTTTTTTAAAATTTTTGACTAAACTTAATCCAGCTGAATCTAAAATTAAGTAGAACTAGCTTTAAGAAACTTTTTATATCAAATTTTATAGAAATAAAAATCCTTAGCCCAATTTTGTTCTTTTTGTTTTAAATTTTTTGTTTTAATTTCTTTCATTTTGATTTCATTCATTTTGATTTCTTTCATCGTTGTTTCAATATTGTTTTACATACCTAAATTATCTAATAATTCTTTACCATAATGGATGATGAATCCAAAAAAAAGGAAAAACTAAATTCTTATTTTTACGGTATTTTTAATGTCATCTTCCTCAATAAATTTACCTAGATTTTGATTTCTATGGTTCGGGTTCTTAATCTTATTTTCGAAATTTACAGTTGGATTTATTTGTACCGTAAAAGATTTTACGCAAAATATCCTCTGATCGAATTAGTGAAAAACAAATAATAAGAGTATGTTGTTACGAAACACAATAAACTAGTAGTAAGATAAAACATTGTGGCTATGTCTGAGGCACAAAAAACTAATAGTAAGATCAAACACAATATAAAGTAGAAGTAAGATCAAACACACAAATTTTTAACGGAGTTCACCAATTTGTGCCTACGTGTCCGGACCTGTTATAGATCGATTTTATTAGAAATGACTTTATGACTGTCTTTTTCAATACATTCACAACCTTAGTTATTTTCTTTATATAGAGTTTAATACAAAGGAAAAGATGAAACGATTACGGTAATTAAATTTCCTTAATAAGTCTTTTATGACTCATTAAATCACTTCAATTGTCCTTTCAAATTCAAAACGTCTTCAACTCTCCTTAATGAAATTAAATCTCTATAATAAGTCATTTGTGACTCACTAAATTTGTTCATTGGTCTTCTCGAATTAAAAGTTTCGTCAACTCTCTTTTACTGAGTCTATGCAACAGATCTTTATAGTTTTTTTAATATGCGATGGATTCTTGGTTCCTTGGATCTTTTCCATTATCAACACCCCATCTTCCAATAAAGATCTGATGAAATGATAACAAAGACTGATATGTTTGGTTCTCGAATGGAATGTTGAATTATTCGCCAACTGAATTGCACTATGACTATCACTATGTAGAACGTTATTCTTCTGTTCGGTTAACAAACCTTGAAACCATATCATGGCTTCAGTAACTGTTACATAGTCAAGCTTTGAATTTTGATATAGTGACAATTTTCTATAACTTTGACATCCAACTAACAATTGAAGTTCCAATAATAAATATAAAATTGGTGGTTATTTTCTGATTATCTACTTCACCTCCAAAATATGCATCTAGGTAGCCCTGTACTATTAACTCACCCTTACCAAAATATAAACATTTTTTTGTGGTGCCTAATAGGTACCTCAGAATTCATTTGACAGCTTCCCAATGAATATTTCCTAGGTTTGACATAAACCTACTCACAACTCCCGCTGCATGACTAATGTCTTATCTCGTACAGATCATTGTATACATCAAACTTCCAATAATGAAGGTGTAACGAACCTTGGCCATGAAGTATTTTTCTTCCCCCCGTCTGAGGGGATTGATCATTGGATAAATGAAACTGACCTGCCAATGGTGTACTAGCTAGCTTGGCATCACCCATGTTAGATATTTTCAAAACGCGATTGATATACTCTGACTGAGATAACTATAAAACGTTTCTCTTCTTATCTCTTATAATATACATTCCAAGAATCTTCTTCGCCACACCCAAGTCCTTCATATCTAATTCTTTTCACAAGTGTTGCTTTAATCTTCTAATATCACGCATATCTAAACCTGATACTACCATATCATAAACACAGACTAGCAAAATGATATAACTGGACGCTTATTTCTAATTTTATCCCTACTGACGATGTCTTAAGAAGCAGACACTTAGTCATTGTTTCTAAGTGCCAATTTGGTAACAGTAATGAAGAGAAAAAACATCTCTTTGTTAGTCGTTGCTTTGCTTGGCAAATATGGAACTACTTTAGTTCCTTATTTAATATCAGAATCGGTAGATATATACCAATTACTCTTATTATTAGATGTGGTTTTGGCACTCTAATAAAAAATTCTACATTACGCATATGCTTTCCCAAATTATTTATTGGTTCATTTGGAAGAATATAAATTCTTCCAAATTTAAAGGCTCCCATGACTCGGTTAGTTCTACTATTGAGAAAATTATTAGAGTAATCAGAAGTATTGATTTTTCTAATTGTCTGACCAGTAAACACTGGTTAAATTCTTTCAATGCATGAACTAATCTAGGGTGTCAATCTATTGAGCATAAAAAGAGAAGAACTAATTACTTCAAATGGAGGCCTCTTAAGAAAGACCGGCTCAAATTGAATGTTGACGGGGCTTGTTCTCATACTGGGGAAGCTACTAGAGGTATCATCGTTAGGAATTTCTAAAGCGACGTTGTTGCTGGATCTGGCTTTAGGTTTGGCAAGCGGCGGAGGCTTTTCTATTGTCTATTGAAAAGCTTGGATAGATTCTATGTCGAAGACGTGGGTTTCTTGAAGCCTTGTTTTCTTTTGGCCGTTTTGTGTTAAGGCCTTGTAATTGTTGTTTCATTATATCTAGCTCCCTGAGCTTTGTATTATTTTCTTCAATAATAAAAGAAATTATTTGCGGATTTTTTTTAAAATTTTAATTAAAATTTATCCAGCTGAATCTAAAATTAAGTAGAACTAGCTTTAAGAAACTTTTTGTATCAAATTTTATAGAAATAAAAATCCTTGGCCCAATTTTGTTCTTTTTGTTTTAATTTCTTTCATTTTGATTTCTTTCATCATTGTTTTAATATTTTTTTACATACCTAAATTATCTAATAATTCTCTACCATAATGGATGATGAATCCAAAAAAAGGAAAAACTAAATTCTTATTTTTACGGTATTTTTAATGTCATTTTCCTCAATAATTTTACCTAGATTTTGATTTCTACGGTTCGGGTTTTTAATCTTGGTTTCGAAATTTAAAATTAGATTTATTTGTACCAGTAAAAGATTTTACGCAAAATATCCTCTGATTGGATTAGTGAAAAACAAATAATAACAGTATGTTGTTACGAAACACAATAAACTAGTAGTAAGATAAAACATTGTGGCTATGTCTCAAGCACAAAAAACTAATAGTAAGATCAAACACAATATAAAATAGAAGTAAGATCAAACACACAAATGGTTAACGGAGTTCACCAAACGGTGCCTACGTGTCCAGACCTGTTATAGATCGATTTTATTAGAAAAGACTTTATGACTCTCTTTTTCAATACATTCACAAACCTAGTTATTTTTTTTATATAGAGTTTAATACAAAGGAAAAGATGAAACGATTACGGTAATTATATTTCCTTAATAAGTCCTTTATGACTCATTTAATCACTTCAATTGTCCTTTCAAATTCAAAACGTCTTCAACTCTCCTTGATGAAATAAAATCTCTATAATGAGTCATTTGTGACTCACTAAATTTGTTCACTGGTCTTCTCGAATTAAAAGTTTCGTCAACTCTCTTTTACTGAGTCTATGGAGCAGATCTTTATGGTCTTGTTAATATGCGCTGGATTCTTGGTTCCTTTGATCTTTTCCATTATCAACACCCCATCTTCCAAATAAAAATCTGATGAAATGATAACAAAGACTGATATGTTTGGTTCTGGAATGAAATGTTGAATTCTTTGCCAACTGAATTGCACTATGACTATCACTTTGTTGAACGTTATTCTTCTTTTCGGTTAACAAACCTTGAGACCATATCATGCCTTCAGTAACTGTTACATAGTCAAGCTCTGAATTTTGATAGAGTGCCAATTTTCTATAACTTTTAGATCCAACTAACAATTGTAGTTCCAACAATAAATATATAATTCGTGGTGATTTTCCGATGATTGACTTCACCTCCAAAATATGCATCTAGGTAGCCATGTACCATTAACTTACCCTTACCAAAATATAAACACTTTTCTGTGGTGCCTAATAGGTACCTCAGAATTCATTTGACAGCTTCCCAATGAAGTTTTCCTAGGTTTGACATAAACCTACTCACAACTCCTGCTGCATGACTAATGTATGATCTCGGACAGATCATTGTATACATCAAACTCCCAATAATTAAGGTGTAACGAACCTTGGCCATGAAGTATTTTTCTTCCCCCGTCTGAGGGGATTGATCATTGGATAAACGAAAGTGACCTGCCAATGGTGTACTAGCTAGCTTGGCATCACCCATGTTAAATCTTTTCAAAACGCGATTGATATACTCTGACTGAGATAACTATAAAACGTTTATCTGCTTATCTCTTATGATATACATTCCAAGAATCTTCTTCGCCACACCCAAGTCCTTCATGTCAAATTCTTTTCACAACTATTTCTTTAATCTTCTAATATCACCAATATCTAAACCTGTTACTACCATATCATCAACATAGACTAGCAAAATCATATAACTGGACTTACATATTTTAAAATAGCAACAGTGGTCCACATTACACTTCTGAAAGCTCGCTTTATGCATAAAACCATCAAATATCTTGTACCACTGTCTTGGGGCTTGTTTTACACCGTACAAACGTTTTTGAGTCGATATACCATGTTTTCTTTCCCTTCTTCTAGGAAACCTTCTGGTTGATACATGTATATTTCCTCTGCCAAGTTTCCATGAAGAAATGCAGTCTTCACGTCTAACTGTTGAAGATAAAGGTCTTCAATAGAACCAATACTCAACACTGATCTAATCGTATCGAGCTTCAACCCTGGAGCAAAAATAACGGTGTAATCAATTCCTTCATTTTGTTGGAATCCTTTGACAACTAGTCAAGCTTTGTATCTCTTAGAGGCGTCATACTCATCTTTCACCTTGTACACCTTCTTACCCATGAGTAAATCAACTAGTTCCCATTCCTCATTTGATATTAAAGACTCCATATCATTTTTCATGGCAAGATCCCACTTGCTAGCATCATTGGTATTGGTGTGGATTATTTCTGGTGGAGGGAAATTTAGTAAAGTGTTTTGGGAATTTAATGTTTAAGGTGGCATGTAGTGAGATAATTAGGGTGTGTGCTTGTATTAATTTCTGATCCCCTCATTAATGAAAGTAGTTGGGGCATTTATACTTAATTAATGACCTATGGGCCTTTTGGATCAGATTGTGGAGTTGGGTCGAGTTCAAGAACGCATTGGCCCAAGATGTGAAATGACCAACACCTAGCTTAGTCATTTTCCACTACATTTGTCCTGTTCGGTTTCTCATGGTAATGGTGTGGTCTGAATTTGCCTTCGGATAAAAGCAAAGTGCAGTGTCCAAAATATCCGACCTTATAAGGTATGACAAGCTTCATCATAGCATTCATACTTCCCTCCACAATGCGTTTGGAAGATATTCTCAAAACAGGAACTGCCTCGGTCGGTTCTAGGGTATCGGATTGCTACCGATCGATATGTCCAACCTACTCTCTTTTCTGAGGGTATAATCCAACCAGCTCTATTTTTTTTATTATCTTGGACCCACTCAACATCTACAAATACTGACTCGTACAACTTTGAGTCACTTGCTCTGGTTTTATGCATGTCCTTGTACATAACTATTTCATTGAACATTACGTCTCTACTGCGGATCATCTTCCTGTTTACCTCATCCTAAACACAATAACCAAACTCATCTTTATCATAGTTAATTAAGAAACACTTCTTCGATTTGGGATCAAGTTTGTTCATGGCTTGATCACTAATATGAACATATGTCATACAACTAAAAACTCTTAAATGTGATAACTTTATCGCCTTACCACTCCACACTTCCTCGAGTATTCTATGCTCTAAGATAACCGATGGGCTTCGGTTAACCAGGTAGGCCGATGTGTTGACTATTTCTGCCCATAACTTCTTTGGTAGACTGGACTCTATACGAATGCTTCTGGCTCTTTCTGTTAACATTTTGTTCATACGTTCGACAATACCATTGTGTTGAGGTATACCCGACATGGTTCACTCCATTCTGATACCGTGGTCATACCAAAATTTCTTGAATATGGTGTCCTCATATTCACCGTCATTATCGATTCCTAGATTTTTAATCATCTGACATGTCTCATTCTCAACCATAGATTACCATCTCCTAAAAACATCATATACTTCAGATTTATGCTTTAGAAAATAAAACAATTCCTTTCGAGAATGATCATCGATAAAAGTCACGAAGTAGTGTATCCATTCTATAGATGAAACAGTTGTTGGCCCCAAACGTCAGAGTGAACAAGCTCCAGTTTTTCATTATTTGGGGTTCTTCCACTTGTTTGAAAACTGACCATTTTCTGTTTTCCAAATATGAAATATTCGCACTCGTCTATATTGATTGAAGAATTGGTAGCTTTCCCTCCGAGTATATAATTTTCATACAATTCTCACTCATGTGGCCAATCATCTCGTTCCACACATTTGGATTTATATTTTCTGCTGATATTGCAATTGGACAGCTCATCTCTGTTTTCTTGTAAAAAGTACCGCTCTTCTTTCCATGAGAAACCGTCATTGCTCATTTTGAAATCTTCTAATTGTCACCATGGAAGATCATATTGTAGCCTTCACTAGTCAACTGCTCTATTGAGATTAAGTTCTTTCTTGGATCGGGGATAAACCTGACATCTTTCAGTTCCTAGACAGACTCATTCAACTTAATCTTCACAATACCTTTACAAATAATATCACCAGGTTGATCATCACCAAGGTATACATTTCCAAGGTTACTAGGAACATACATCTCGACTAATTCTTTCTTCTTAATAGCGTGGAACGATGCTCCAGAATCCAATACCCAAGACTCTTCCGTGCTTTCTAAGGAACATATTAACACATCGTCTTCTTCTGAAATGATAGTTTCCTATGTCTTCTTCTCCTGGTCTTTTCGTTCTCTCATGCAGTGACTTTTATAATGCCCGGTCTTTCCACGGTTCCAATACTAGATATTTATTGACTATTGTAAATTTTTAAGATTCCTGGACTTAGACCTCCCGTCTCTTATATACCTCGGTAGTTCAATTTACCACGTCGATACCCTATGGTTGAATTTCTTCCTCTTGACTTTGTATTTAAGACTGAGGAAATTGATGACTCACTTGATTATCTTCTTCGAATCTCTTCACTGAGAACTAGGTCATACACATCATCAAATTTCAACTTATTGCTTCCTGACGAGCTACTCACAGTTGTGACAGTAACATTCCAACTATACGGTAGAGAATGCAATATTATAAGTGCTCGTATTTCTTTATCAAAATCAATTTCAACCGAACCTAAATGGTTGTAATTGTATTGAGTTCATTGAGGTGTTGAGCTACAGATACGCCTTTCGTAATTCGTAAATTGAATAAACACCTCATCAAGTGAACATGTTTGGAAGGCAATAATTCTCAAACACACTGGAGATAGCCTTTATAAGACATGTCGTGCTTGTTTCCTTTACAATGTTGAAAGAAACAATACAGGATAATGTCAATCGGATGACTCGAAGGGCTTTTTTGTTAAGAAGGGTCCATTCTCCATCTTTCATACTCTCTGGCTTCCAAAGTCTACACCATCGGACTTTTCGAGTCTCACTTTTCTTTCATCTGCAGTCATTGCTCCCACTAAAATCTGGCCTCCTTTGGATCTCTACCAATCCTGATGCTCTGATACCAGGTGTAAGGATTCTTACGCAAAAGATCCTCTGATCAAATTAGTGAAAACAAATAATAATAGAAACACAATAAACTAGAAGTAAGATCAAACACTGTTCATATGTGTCCGACACAATAAACCAAAAGTAAGATAAAACATAATATAAACTAAAAGTGAAATCAAACACACAAATCGTTTAAGGAATTCAGCAAACCGTGCCTACATCTACGGACCTGCTGCATATCGATTTTATTATAAAGGATTCTGTGACTCTCTTTTTTCTGATACATTCACAAACCTAGCTATTTGCTTTATATAAAGTTTAATACAAATGAGAAGAAGAAACAAGTATGGTAATTAACTTTCCTTAATGAGTCATTTATGACTCATTAAATTACTTCAATGGTCTTTTCAAATTCAAAACATCTTAAACTCTCCATAATGAAATTAACTCTCTTTAATGAATTATTTGTGACTCACTAAAAAGTTTCGTCAACTCTCTTTTAACAAGTCTAACATAAGAATTTGATTTGTTCAATTAATTTAGAATGCGATAAACTAAGATTTTATAACTCAATTGCTTTTAGCGATTATAATTTGGTTTGGTTTCCACCTAAATTTCAGTTTCCTAGAATTTTAGATTTTTGAAAATTTTGTTGTTCTTGAGTTTTTCAGTAGGCAAGACGTCTTAGAATATAGTATTTACTTAGTAAATTACGAACATTAATAATTCCTAGTGTTAATTGAATCCATATGTAGAATTAGGACTTGAAAACCAAAGGAAGGTGAAATTACACAGAATTGTTGGTTGAAACAACCTCAAGTTAGAAAAGAAGTTTAGCTTGTGTTACATAAAAAAGAAAAAAAATATTTTTCTGAACGATAAATGTAGGCAAACGAGAGCTTCTACTAAGGTGTAATTCGTTACTCTCTCGTTTGAGAGTCGTTTTCGTCAATTTTTTTTCCAAATTACCTGTTAGTAATTGTTTGACTTGTTATCACTGTAATTTGTTAACGATATGATTTTAAATAAGCTGAGAAAACTTGTAGATATAGTTTTTTAAAATGTAACTCTTCAGATTATTGCTGAGATAACAAATAATAATGAATTTACAACTCTCTTTTTTGTTTGTTATATATAGGCTTACAGTTTAATACTAAATGCATTTCCTCCCTTATCTATGCTGTCATTTAATGTGTTAGGTAAACATGACAACAAAAAATTAATATTAATATTTTAAATTTTCTTTATCATTTACAGTCAAGCTCTTTATTATCTTTCTAACACTGCTATCTACGCAAACAAAATATATGACATATAGTTTATGGATATTATAATACGTATAGTTTAGAAATCCTTCCTTCCTTGTGTACATTGCCAAAAACAAATATGTGAAAACTTATAATTTTCTTGTGCATAAATGTTGGTAACTGAAAGGACTATAATCAGATAATTTTCGGTGAACGTGAAATACATAACTTCCCCTTATACCTATATGACTAGCTGTATTTGTATATATATATAGCAAATTTAGTTTTTTTTGTATAGTCAATATGATTAATTTACTTAATTGAAGATTAAATAGCTCTAGTGGTTTAGTCTCATCCCACCTTTGCGGGTGACAGTGTTCACGAATTCATACAGTAGACTGCAATGAAGACTTTTAAATATCTTACGGAAGTCTTCTCATTTCCCTGAATAATATTATAAATAGCGATCCTTTGTATATCCTCTAGTGACAATTATTTAATACTCTAATGAAACCGAGCTTCCTAAACAGAAACACAACTTCACAAACACAAAGTTTTCAACTATAAATATATTTTCTCTCCTCTAGAACACATCAAATTCCTCAAAAGATGGAGTCAATTTTCATTTTCTTTATGTTATTAATAATTTTGTCGATGTCAATACTCACTAGCTATATTGGCCGGGTTGTGTTGCCAAATTCCAAGATCAAAGACCAGGTTTATATGCATTTAGTATGAGTTTATTCCAAAATTCTCTCACGAAATAGAAGCACAAACGAAATCTTCCTTCTTGTATCAAATATGATTAGAGATAATGATCTCAAACAAAATACCAAGTCTGAATAAAATAAACGCAAATAATACAGAACACTTTTTACCTGGAAAACCTTTCCAGTGTAGGAAGTAAAAACCACGGGACTAATTTCGGAGTCCAACCAAATATTCACTATCAGAAGATGAGTTACAAAACTATTCCTTAGATAAAACTAGAGCATACACCATACAAAGTATGACAACTTCATACACAACCCCAATATACAAGATAGTGAACCGAAATCAGAAAACTCACTGAAATATCCCAAAAATGCAGTTAGAAGAAGCTGATCGAAAAACACACTTAGAAGACTCCAAATCAAAAACCCTCTGGTCAGATTGTAGAGGACATATAGAAGAGCCTTCTCACCAAAATTGAAGCCAATCGGACAGCGGGAGACAACCCGATTGAACTATCTGAAGTTTCTTCAACTTCTATAGGAGTCACCATCTGAATTTTCTTCAACTTCTCTAGGAGTATGTGCACGCTGAATATGCCCCAAATCTACCAAGTCATTCTCAGACGTAGGCAGTGAATTTTGACTCTTATCAATATCATGAACTATCTGATCTTCCATAAATACAGTATCTCTACTCCTAATAAGCTTTTTATTAATTGGATCATGAAATTTATAGCCGAACTCATCAAGACTATAACCAATGAATACACATTGTCTTGTCTTTAAATTTAGTTTAGATCTCTCATCTTTAGAAATATTCATATAAGCTTTGCACCCAAAGACATGCAAATGATCATAAGAAATATCTTTACCTGTCCAAACTCTATTTGGGATATCTCCATCTAAAGGTACAGAAGGACTAAGATTCAAGACATGCACCACTGTATTCAAAACTTCACCCCAAAAGTATTTAGAGAGTTGTGATTGTGAAAGAAGACATATAACCCTTTCAATTAATGTTCGGTTTAGTCTCTCCGCTACGCCATTCAACTGAGGGTTCTTGGGAGGTGTCTTTTGATGCTGAATACCTTGGTGCCTACAATAATAATCAAAAGGACCAATGCATTCTCCCCCATTATCACTTCTAACACACTTCAATTGTTTCCCAGTCTGTCTCTCAACTGAAGTTTGAAACTACTCAAAGACATCTAACACTTGATCTTTTGCTTTCAAAGTGTAAGCCCAAACTTTCCTGCAATGATCATCAACAAAAGTAACAAAGTAAAGACAAGCACTAAGTGTTCTAGTTTTGAAAGGACCACAAGCATCGGTATGTACCAAGTCAAGTAAACTTGGTTTTCTTGAAGGAGCCAAGCTCTTGAAAGAAAATCTATTCTGCTTTCTAGCCAAACAATGTACGTATTTCTTTAAATGAGCTTTATGTATCCCACAAATGTATTGTTTCTTCCTCGGAATATCTAATCCTTTTCGCTAATTTGATTGAGTCCTTTATGCCACAAATCAACCATTGCTTCATCATTAACAACATTGATTTTCTCAACAGGAACCCTTGCAGACATGATGTAGAGGGCTTAATATTTATGTCATCTTACCACAACCAACAAGCCCTTAGTAAGTTTTCACTACCCATTCACAAAAATACTACAATAGCCTTCATCATCTAGCTTCCCTATAGAGATCAAATTCAATCGAAGATCGGGTATATGTTTAACACCCTTCAAAATCAATTTTGCACCCATGCTTTTTCTAGATAAACATCACCAATACCAACCACTTTAGACAAATCATTATTTCCCATCTTTGTAGAACCAAAGTCACCAGAGGTATAAGATGAGAAAAAATCTCTACGAGAAGTGGCATCAATTGTAGCACCTTTCAACTACCCAACCATTTTCATCAGACACAGAATTCACAACAGCATCATCAGTAACAACGAAGTAGCTCTCTGAGACTGCAGCAACATGTTTCTCGTTACCACTTTCATCATAAATTTTCTCGTTTTTGTTTTCTTATTTACTATTGTTGGATTTCTCAAAATTATTCTTCTTTCTCAACTTAGGACAAAATTTCTTAGTGTGCCAGATCTCATGACAGTAGTAGCACTCCCAATCTGAAAATTTATTAGACTTGTTCCGACTCTTGCTTCTTCTTTTACCTCTAGTTTTCCAACCACCATTTTCATTTCTACAACGTTTCTCAACGACTAGAGTTTCTGAATGTGAATCGAAGCCTATTGTTTTTCTTCTCATATCTTCATTCAGCACACTACTTTTAGCCAATGTCATTGAAATATTACCTTCAGGAGCTGAATTAGAAAGAGACATTTTGAAAGTATCCCATGAGTCTGGCAGCGAACCAAACAACCATAGCACCAAAACCTCGTCATCAAATTTCATACCCATAGCAGCTAACTGATTAATCAAGCCTTGAAAGGTATTCAAGTGATCTGTAAGAGGTTATACATTATGATACCTCAAATACATTAACTGTTTGAACAAAAGTAACTTAATGTTTCCTCTCTTTCGAGCATATTATTCTCAAGTTTACTCCAAAAATTCCTTACATCTGTTTCGTCTACAACATGATTCAACACATTATCATCAACTCATTGCCGAATATAGCCACAAACCTGTCGATGAATAATTATCCATTTTGCATCAAACTTATCTTTAGGTTTTTTATCACCGAACACTGGTAAATGAAAACCTTTAACATAAAGAAGATCTTCCATCTTCGATTTCCATATATGATAATTCGAACCATTTATCATCACCATTCTTCTTTTATTCACCTCCATATTTGATATAAGACAAGTACACAACAACTCTCTTTGATACCACTTTCCCAGGAAATAGAAGCACAAACGAAATTTGCCTTCTTATATCAAATATGATTAGAGACAATGGTCTCAAACAAAATACCAAGTCTGAATAAAAGAAACACAAATAATATAGAACACGTTTTACGTGGAAAACCTTCCCAGTGTAGGAAGTAAAAACCACGGGACTGATTTCAGAGTCCAACCAAATATTTAATATCAGAAGACGGGTTACAAAACTATTCTCTAAACAACACTAGAGCATACACCACACAAAGTATGACAACTTCATACACAACCCCAATACACAAGAAAATGAACCGAAATTAGAAAACTCACTGAAATATCCCAAAAATGAAGTTAGAAGAAGCTGATAGAAAAATACACTTAGAAGACTCCAAATCAAAAATCTGTTAGTCAGATTGTAGAGGACAAATAGACGAGCCTTCTCACCTAAATTGAAGCCGATTGGACAGCGGGAGACATCTTGTATCTCATTTTCTCTCTCAAAATTGCACTGTAAAATATGATGCTTATCTCAAAAGACATTGTATAAATATATATATCTATACATAAACCAAAATCCAATGTGTTATCCAAATTGGGCTTAACCCATATGATAATTGGACTCCCACATAGGAAGAGCCTAAGATCAAAGACCAGGTTCATATACATGTAGTATTAGCCTATTCCAAAATTCCACGATCGCCTGTTGTGGGAAAAAAGCATTTTCATTCGCCTTATGATTACTATAGGTCTAAAACGACGTGCACCAGTCACATGCTTTTTCGTGGGAAAGGCAGTCCAAGACATAGTTATTGTAACAAAAAATGTGTCAACCAAAAAACAGACAGGCATTATTACAGAAAATATAGCATCAAGTGTCGTTTTTATCAGATTTGTTGTAAAGGCAAGTGTGTCACACACATATTTAATAAGAAACACCACGTGGGATGTAATGTTAGGTGATATGGACGTGATTCCTGTCGTTATGGGATGTGTAATTATGCTTAAATTTACATTTTATCCATATGTTAAATTTGGAATTTGATATTTTTATTGTTGATGTGTGTTGTGTTGGGCATTTTTCGAGTCTGATAGCGTACCGGTTATAACATGTTTAAGTTATAACAACATATTTGACTTGTTCTCTCGTGGATATTTTGTTAATTCAGACATTCCAATATTGTTGGTGTTATTAAATCATTATGCAATTATCACAAAATGGCTTAAGCAGAGACCATATGCCAAAGACAGACTGAAATGAACACATGATTTAACGTGGTTCGACAATTGTCTACGTCCACGGACTCCGCCAGAGAAAAGAGTTTGACTATGATAGAAAAGGTTACGGATTTCATATTGTGATTTGTGTAGTCCTAGTAGTCTATTTATAGGGAATAAATAGACTTACTAGACAGTCCGCCTAGTTGGCTCATATACACTAATAAGAAAACCATCCATTGTATTTCAGCTTATTATCAATGACACAAAACTGTACCGCCGAACAGTGTACATTGTCAAGATACTATTTGACTCATTCACAATAAATCTTCCCCTTGAGGAGAATATCCTTTCTTAACTATCAACAAAGAAACTTCTCTTCTTTTGACTCACTAAATGCCCCTAAGTCATTCACTCTATACTACGAACACCAATCTAGTTTCGGCACTCCATAAACTTTTGAGCTGATAATGCCTTGGTCATTATATCTCCTGAATTATTGTGTGTCAATTTCTTCACGTTAAAAATTCCCCTTGATATTATATCACAAATAAAATAATACCTGACATCTATGTGCTTTGTACGCTCATGGTACATCTGGTTTTATATAAGGTGTATGTCACTTTGACTGTCACAAAACACTTTTGTAGTAGTCCTATCCAAACCCAAATCTGCTACCAAACCTTGCAACCATATTGCCTCTTTAACTGCTACTGTTACCGCCATGTACTCTACCTCTGTTGTAGACAAAGCTATAGTAGCTTTCAACTGTGCTTTCCAACTGATTGCACTCCCAGCTAGAGTAAATACATATCCTGTCAGATATCTTCTTTCATCCATATCACCTCCAAAATCAGAATCAACAAAACCAACCAATGATCCTGCAACATCATTCAATGATTCACCAATATCGGTCTTGTTAAAAGTTAAGCCAACATTCACAATATTCTTAAGATACCGAAGTATCCATTTCACTTCCTGTCAATGTTCTTTCCCATGCCATCCCGTGTAACTGCTAACTACACTAACCGCATGTGAAATATCAAGACGTGTGCATATCATAGCATACATGATACTACCAACTGCACTTGCATATGGAACCTTCAACATTTGTTCCAACTCAACATTGTCATTGACCGCTCCTATTGCAGACAGCATGAAATGAGTAGCAAACAGAATGCTAACTACTTTAGCGTCAAATATGTTGAATCGTTATAACCCTTTTCTCAATATAGCTTCGTTGAGACAAATGTAATGATCCTATAGTTCTGTTCCTGATAATCTTCATACCAAGAATTTTATTTATTTTACTAAGATCCTTCATCTCAAACTCGGCACTAAGCTACTTCTTTATCTGTACAATATGCGACATACTACAAGCAACAATAAGCATATCATCCACATACAACAACAAGTAAACATAAGAATCATCTGAAATCTTTTGACGATACATACAACTATCATATGGACTCCTCGTGAACCCTTTTGACACCATGAATGTATCAAAATGTTTGTACCATTACCTAGGTGACTGTTTTAAACCATAGAGTGACATTTTCAGCAAACAAATCTTTTCCTCCATATTAGGTTCGATAGATCCCTCTGGTTGTCTCATGTAGATTTGCTCCTCCAATTCACCATGTGGAAACACAGTCTTAATGCCCAAGGGGGTAGCCGAGTTGGTTGAGTAAGGCATGCTTGTGACCAAAAGTCATGAGTTCGAGTCCCTCTACATACTTTGTAATGGCTGATCATGTCACCTTGTGTGGTTTACCTTCTGTCATTGGTTTGCAGGCTATTGCGTCAGATTGAGGGTTTACCCTATGCGCACTCGTCGAGTAACGGCTGCGGGTTCCCTCCGAAAAAAAAAACGCAATCTTCACATCCAACTGCTCAAGCTCTAAATCTTGCAAAAATTATATGGCTAACAAAAATCGAATCAAACTATGCTTGACCACTGGAGAAAACACTTCATTAAAGTCGATTCCTTCCCTTTGAGTAAAACCCTTAGCGACTAGTCTTTCCTTGAATCGACATGTCTCAACCCCTGGATTACCTTCTTTTTTCTTGAACAACCATTTATTGCCTACTATCTTCTGTCCTTTAGGCAAGTCAACAAGCTTCCATGTTTGATACTTATGAAGATATTTTATCTCTTTCCCCATAGCACCAATCCATCGATTTGCCTTTGAACTTGCTAAAGGTTCTCCGTAGCTACTAGGATCCTGTATCTCAACTTCTTCTGCAACTGCCAGAGCATATGCAACTAGATTCGCATACTTTTTTGGAAGTCTAATATATCTTCTTTCTCTGCCCAATGCTATGCTATAAGGTTGTTGTTCTGGTTCGGGCGCATCATCGTCACTATCATTCAATGCTGACGCTTCACATCTTGATTCTGTATCCACCTTAGAACCACTTGAATTATTGGACCTGCTAGGAATTGATTCTACTTCAAGTTCCACCTGTTTACTCACAACCGATCCTGATTCAACCATTTCTCCTACTTCCTTCTGACTATCTATCTAAACAAACTCATTAAAAGTAATGTCCCTACTGATAAAAAAACCTAGAGACTTTAGAGAGGTACACCTTAACCTATATCCCTTCACTCTAGTAGAATATCCTAGAAATATGCACCTCTGTACCCTCGACTCAAGCTTACCATCTCTCACATAAGCATACGCAGGACAACCGAACACCTCAAATGTTCATAATCAACCGGCAATCTAGACCAAATCTCAAAAGAAGTTTTACAATCAATAGCCGTTGATGGAGACCGATTCACCATATAACATACTATATTAATAGCTTCAGCCCAAAAATCCTTTCCCACACCAAAATGCGAAAGAATACTTCGTGCCTTGTCGCAAACCGTTCTGTTCATTCTTTTTCCGACTCCATTCTGTTGTGGTGTTCTAGAATAAGTGTGATAACGCACTATTACTTCAGCTTCGCAGAACTCGTTGAACTCACGATTGCAATATTGTAACCCTTTATGTGTCCTAAGACGTTTGATTTTTCTTCGTGTTTGCTTCTGAATCATTGTTTTCCATTTGACAAAGTTTGAATATGTCTCATCTTTCTTTTTCAGAAACTAAACCCACGCCTTCTTTGAATAATCATCAATCAAACTCATGTAGTATCTAGCTCCTCTCTTGATGGAATTTTGTTTGGACCCCAAAGATCTGAGTGAATTAGTCCACTGTCCTTTCGGTCTTTCTTAGAGCCGATTTGCTAAATTTGACTATAGTTTGTTTACCAAACACAGAATGCTCACAAAATCCCAATGATTCTGCTTTATACCCTTTCAACAAATCTCTATTTCCCAAAACAACTAATCCTTTATCACTGATGTGACCAAGACGTCAATACCACAACTTATTTTGATCCTGCCTACTTTGGCTATTACTCCCTGATGATTTTACTGCAATATCACCCATAAAAACACTCCCCTGGAGAATGTAAAGACCTTTCTGCAAACTTCCCTTCATGCATACCATTGAGCCTTTTGTCACTTTGATTACACCGTCTTCTGCACGGTACTTGTAACCCCGAGAGTCTAGATTCCCAAGAGATATAAGGTTTCTCTTTAACTTAGGAACATGCCAGCACGTCAAGATTCTAACAACCACGTCAAACATCATAATTCTGACGTTACTGATACCACCAACAGTCAACGAATGATTGTTCCTTAAATAGACAGTTCCATGCATTGGCTTGTAAGTATCGAACCACTGCTTGAACTAACACATGTGATATGTAGCACCAGTATCGAGTACCCAAGATTTTTACCCAAAGTCTAAACTCACAGACAATACATCTCCTCT
Organism: Limnanthes douglasii subsp. nivea; assembly: GCA_036936605.1. Lineage (NCBI taxonomy): Eukaryota > Viridiplantae > Streptophyta > Magnoliopsida > Brassicales > Limnanthaceae > Limnanthes > Limnanthes douglasii. Next base: position 130,018,979 of record JAUPFV010000004.1, read on the forward strand.
GCCACTGTTTTCACTATCGTCGGCGTCGTTCACACCTTCAACAATGTTTGCTGCATTTTCTTTTTGATTTCCCTTCTTACGATTCAGTTTCGGATAATCTCTCCTATAATAACCCTGCTCACCGCATTCATAAAAGTTTGAGTGCTTTACCTTTGACTTGGACCTCCAGTTATTCCTTCTTAAAGAGCTCGCTTTGCTTCTAGATCTTCCCCTAGTCATACGAAATTTCCCTTCAGCCTGATTGTCTGGCTACAACGTTCTCATTTCCTTTGAATTCAGTGCGTTTTTGACATCTGCTAGCGATAACTTATCCTTACCATACATAATGGTATCTACAAAGTTTCATAGGAAGCTGGTAACGATATTAATACAAACAAAGCTTGAACCTCATCCTCAGTATTGATATCTATGTTCTCCAAGTCCATTATAATTGATTTCAAATTATCTAAGTGATCAGTTATGAACATACCTTCTTTCAATCTGAAATCATACAAACGCTTCTTCAAGTATAATCGGTTTACTACTGATTTCTCTGAGTAAAGATCTCCTAGCTTCTTCCATGCGCAGGCATCAGTCTTCTTATCAATAATCTCGTGAGGCACATTGTCTTTCACACTCATTAAATCCAGCACAAAACCCTTTCTGGAAGATCTTGCTTCTCCTCTTCTTTTATCCCTTCTGGTAACTTATTCTCCATAGTCTTCCACAGCCCTTGTAGTACCAATGAAGATTTCAGTTTAATCTTCCACAACGCAAAGCTGGATCCCCCATCAAATTTTTCAATCAAGTATTTTGTTGCTGTAGACGCCATTGTGAAACCCTAATTGCAAAAGCTCTAATTTCACAACGTGACTCTGATACCGATTTTGTTATTAAATCATTATGCAATTATCACAAAATGGCTCAAACACAGAACATATGCGAAGGACAGACATAAGTGAACACAAAATTTAATGTGGTTCGATAATTTTCTACGTCCACGGGTGCCGCCAGAGAAAAGAGTTTCACTATTATTGAAAAGGTTACAAATTTCAGATTGTGTTTTGTTTAGTCCTAGTAGTCTATGGGATTACTAGAAAGTGGGCCTAATGGCTTATATACACTAGTAAGAAAACCATCCATTTTATTACAGCTTACTGTCAATTACACAAAACAGTATCGCTGAACACAGTACATTATCAAGGCAATATTTGACTCATTTACAATAGTTGGTTTGTAATGATAATTTACTTTCTATACTTCTCAAACATTCTATCTGATAATACCATTTTTCATGAAAAATATTGGTTGATCTCTGATACCAATCATTATTTGTAAGGTAAAAATCACATGAACTAAATGTTACTCAAATAACTTGAATAAAAAATATATCAACGGTAAATTGGATGAACTTAAGAGATTGTGTGAAAAACACTTATATGATATAGGTTACAAAATAATATCTTTTGCAATTGCTACTTTTCTCTTTAGCTTTCACCTATTTCATAAATATATTAACTTCTAATATAGTGCCCTCGATTTGGAGGAGTTTAGGTTGTCACCTCCTCATTTGTGAAACTTTTTCAGACCTTTCAGACGCTTTTGTAGACAAATATACGTTCTTGGTGGCTATTTTATTGTATAATGTCAGTCTAGTACGGTTTCCAAACACTTCGGTGACACTTGGAAGATGAGGGAAGACGAAGGCTAAATGTCCGTTGACTAATGATCGTGAGGTGCCAAGTGTATGTTCGTTGCGAGCTTATTGTGTGGATTTGTGAGTCACTCCTTTTGGATCGTGAGGTGTCAAGCGCATGATCGTTAGGCTTTGGAAGAATGATTTTTTTTTTAAATTGGCCAAATTGGCCAGGTTTTCCTTAAGCTACTAACTAGTTGTTTAAGGTCATCTGGCCAAGTTGGCCAGTCTTGGCCTTCAACGACCAAAAAACCCTTAAGGCCAAGTTGGCCAGGTTGGAAAATGTTGGTCAGCTGCTCGTTTAAACCCAAAATACCATTTTAACCAGGTGGTCGCTTAAGGCTGTGTGGCCGGAATGTCCACTCGCTTCTTAGGACGAGGCCTAATTTTTTGGATTTAGGTTTGGTCAGTTTATCTCGGACTTATTTGTGTCGTATCCGCAACTCTTTCACTTTATTGATTGATGTCGAACTAATGTAATGTTCGCAACTATGTTTTATATTTTCTTTGCAGTAATATTGCATTATGGATTCTTGGTTTTCTAATTTAATTTTCTCATATTATTTATTATTATTTTATTATTTTATATCTCGTCGACACATGTAGCTCTCTTTATTCTTTAAATATTTTGTAGCTTCATTGTTTAAATTATTATTTTGATCTAGAGTGTGACTCTCTAAATTATCACTTTCTCTTAATAGAAATTATACGGAAGAAGACTATGCAAAAAGATTTGATTTCCCTCCGGTAGATGATACTTATAGTTTTAATTTTCTCAAGGGTCCCTCCGAAGAGGAACCGAATATTCTCTATGATGACTACAACTATGTCTCTAAAACTCCGCGTGATGTTAATCCCCACGACATCGTCTTTTTTAACTCGACCTTTTGCTATGGCTTTCGACTTCCGTTGTACCCGTTAACATCGGAGTACTTATCCTGGGCTAACCTTTCTTTGACCCAACTTAACCGAAATGAATAACGTATTTTGATTACTTTTCGGAAGTTATACGGTACTTAAAATATTAAAAAATATTGTCTTCAATGTATAATTTTAACAACAAATACAACATTACCTTTTTCTCTCTTGTTAAATTATAAATAAAATTATAACGATTAATGAGAACAATATTAAAAAGAGAAAATAATAATATTTATTTTCTTAAGATTACAAAATCAACATTTATTTTGGGATAAATTTTATCGTCCAGAACAAAATCTATTTTGAGACGGTTCCTCATTTTGTTTTTCAAACCTAATTTTTCATCATTATTAATAATATTCTTAAATTCCTTTCTGTTTTAATTTTTGATACATTCAATCATGTGTTTAGGCAGGACCGGCTATGTATTACTTATTATGATTTTTGTATAATTAGTGTTAATATATTATCTCTTACAAAAAAATGATAAAATATTTTAGATAAAATTAATTCTAAACAAATATATAAATTATGTGTCGAGTTAGATTTCTCATTTTTTATTTTTTAGTTGTTTTAATACGAATACATTTATATTTTAGATAAAATATTTTAAGTTAGATATATAAATGAAACAAATAAAATTCTAAAGGTCGTAAGATACCATTGAAATTTCATACTATGTTTGAGAAATTTGAGCAATGAGTAGTTATATATATTGTATGTTCTTTGTAATTTCTTGTAATTTTTTTATCTATAAAATAAGACATGTTTTCTCATAATCGTAAGATTTCTCTATAATCTGAACCACATAATTCTTATGTTGATTCATTTATAGAAGTTCCATAACATAATTGCACGAACTTTTGTACCAAGGCACAAGTGTTGAAGTTGAATCAAAACTAGTAGTTGAAAGTTTAGTTTCCATTGATCTTCATACTATGTATAGGTTAAATCATGTTACATGCAGTGTATTCAATAGACTGTGCAGTGAGAGTGAAGATTTGAATTTTTATTTGGAAATCAAGTGATTGCTAGTGATCCTTAGTGAAGTGTATAAGTATTTTGTTGGATATTTTTGTTGACAATAATGATATATGTTGAACAATATTTTATCATGTCCAAAGTGAAAAGTGTCCTACTTTCAAAATATTTTCAAAATATCATAGCTTGAGATGTATTGAGTATGAGAGGAAGACCTAGAAAGAAAAATTCAAGGAGAGAGAAAAATCTATATCCACATCTAAAAGACGAACTACTAGTCTAGTGTGAAATTTTTGTGCTCAAGAATGAAGGTCACATCAAAAGAACTTGTCCTACATAAATAATAAAGATAATCATCATAAGTTTTAAACTACATATGCCTAAATGGTTTTGGATGATTATGAATATATTGATGTACCAATTTCTTCTAATTGTAGGCACGGTAACAAGTTAATTCTTGACGCATGAGCTTCATTCTAGATGACTTCTGATAAACATTGTCTTAAAGACCTAAAGGATTTTGATGGTGACAACATCATACTAGAGAATAATGAACCACGTGCTCTAATATATTGGAAGTGTTTGGATAAATATTTTCTACATGAGTTGAGACAAATATGTTTTTAATGTTAGGTTTAATATTTCGTTTATTGTAATGTTAGATAATGAAAAGTATAACTATATGGATGAAGATGATAAACTTAGAATTCTGATAGGTTCACTAGTTATTATGATAGCCAATACAATTAATGATGTTTTAATTCTTGAATAATCTATAGGGGTCAGATGTGTGTCTAGTATTGCGAGTAATACTATTAAGTTGTGACATATGAGGTTAGGACACTTGAGCGAACAAATCCTAAATGAATTATGTAAATAAAATTGGTTGGATGGTGATAAAGTTTGGAAGCGAAGCTTTAATGAGAACTGTGTGTTGGAGAATAGTAAGGAAGTTAAGTTTTTTACCAACAACCATACAACTCATTGTATGATTCGTTATGTTCATTCCCTTTATTTAAGGACTTTTCATATATCATACAAAAGGAGCTATCATGTACTTTATGTCTATAATTGATGACTATAGCAAATTATGGGTAATACTTTTATAGACCCACTATGAAGTAGTTAATGCTTGTAAGGACTTGAATAAACTAATGGATAATCAATATGGGAAGCTGTTGAAGAAGTTAAAGACTAACGATGGCTTGGAAGGGTTCAAAAACCCTTTTAGGTCCTATATAACTATTGATGCAACACATGTATAGGTTAATCCTTAAAAGTTGATGTTAGGTGTAGGCTAGATGTAACTCCTCAACATAGGTATTATCGAAAGACTACATGGGTGTTGGATCCATCATAACATGTATATGACGAAACTCTAGAAACTCTATGGTGCTTGAGTCGTGACTTAGTTGTAGAGATTTCTACTAATCATAAAGGGTGATACAAGTTGTAAGAGAATGATGACCATTGAGTCCAAAGAAATATGTGTTGAGTCGAAGTTAGACTGGTTGAAGTAGGTTGGTCGAAACAAACTACCTGAAGTTGGGTAGTCAAAGAAAACTGATCAGAAGCACTATTATTATCTAAAGCACTGGATTATAGCACCACAATGCCAAAGCATAATATTATATTACTAGGTCTCCTATGTTAATTCGGTCTTCCCATTTTAATCGAGTAAGAATTATTTCAATAGTTGATTAATAGGCTTTAATTTAGAAGAATTAGGGGTTATCACTAAAATTATAAATTAAAGAAGATATTTGAATGCAATGCCTAGTGTGATTGTGATGTGATACAACTATGATTATAGAGAGATAATTACGTGAGAGGTTATTTCCCGAGAGAGTGCAATAACTCTAATACTTTTGAAAGATAAGTGAGGTGAGAGATCAATACTGAAGAGAGGGTTCTGTGAATCACGTTATTTTTTGTTATAAAGACTGATTGAGTCATTTGTGTTTGAAGAGTCTTTCTTTTTCCTACTTATATAAAAGTAGTGCTTGTTTCCTGTGGATATAAGATTTCTTCACAAATTTAAACCGCGTTAAATATTGTCTTGGGTTCAAGGTTTTATTATAATTTTATAAATTGTTCTTTCATAGGTTTGTTTAATCATATATCAATTCTTCCTATGACCGATCAGTGTACTCGTGTAACCCCCTAATATTCAAGAGATTTTTTTTGCTGAAGACAAAGTTTCAAGAAAGAGAGTTATTTTCTTGTGAAAGGAAACACTTAATTATTCAAATAATCTTAGAAACCAATAGAGTTCGTGAAGATAGTCACTTGAAAGATACTAAAAATATACTAAATGTTGTGAGATACCACTAAAACTTGATACTGTATTTTGAGAAGTCTGAACATTGCGTATTTGCTTGTATTTTTTGTTTATTGTGATTATTTTTATTATTTTTATTTTTTTCATTTATAAAATCATATATATTTTCTCATGGATGTAGTATTAGTATATAATTCAAACCCCATAATTCTTGTATTGTTGTATTTTGTTGTTTTTGTTTAATTTTCCGAAGTTGCATAACATAGCTGCATTATCTGCTAAACAAAAGTAATAAAACCGAAACAAAACAAATAAATTTGATTTTTAGTCAATTAATCTTCCTACTCATAATAAGTTGAAGCATAGATAACAAAATGTCTTGTTTCCCGATATTTTAATAACAAAATTTATAAATGTAAAAATAAAACTATCACCATTACTATAGTTTATATAATAGTAACTTTAATTAGCGTTGCTTATTTTTACACATCTAAAAACCATTGAAAACATATGATCAAATTGAAAATTCTAGATATAGACTCGTGTCATTCTAAAAGATCACCTAATATGGGATGATACGTCGAACATTGCTTGTTGCTGATTATTATTATTATTAATGTTGTTGAAGACCGTAGGTGATTGGAGGTGACTGAACAAAATTAGATTGAGCTCAAAAAATATAAATTAATTAATTAAGTGAAATAGTTAATTAATTGATTGGTCAAAGATTTGAATAATATATCTTCATGTAAGAATATTGTAAGAATATTATAAGAGTGGATGCACGAGTGATTGGTTGCACGAGTAAGCTAAGTAATTCGTGATTGGTTGCACGTAACCAGCAGCAACGAGTAACAACAAACAATCATCAAACAAAAACAAGACGAATCTTTAATTAATATGAGTAAGTTGATATTAGAAATCCGAATATCCAACTTGAAAAAACGTTGGCGATTATTATTATTATTATTATTAATGTTGTTAATCAATAGGACTCAAACAAAATTAAATTAAATTGGAAATATATTAAATAATTAATTTTATTAAGTGAATTAATTAATTAATTTATATAATATATTCTCGATATAAATATTGCAATTTTGTTATTATTAGAAAATATTATTGCGCCATTAAAACCGAATAATATATTAATATAAATATATGAGATATGATAATAGAAAATCAGTATTATTTTTTTTTTTTTTTTTTATCCTTTTTAATCGAGTTTAGTTTCTATCTTTCTAACACGGCTATCTACGCAAACAAAATTTATCACATATAGTTTATAGATATTAGAATCCATATAGTTTAGAAATCGTTCCTCCTTGTCTACATTGCCAAAAACAAATATGTTAAAACTTATAATTTTCTTGTGCATAAATGTTGGTAACTGAAAGGACTATAATCAGATAATTTTCAGTGAACGTGAAATACATAACTTCCCCTTATACCTATATGACTAGCTGTATTTGTATATATATATAGCAAATTGAGTTCTTTTTTTTGCATAGTCAATATGATTAATTTACTTACTTGAAGATTAAATAGCTCTAGTGGTTTAGTCTCATCCCACCTTTGCGGGTGACAGTGTTCACGAATTCATACAGTAGACTGTAACGAAGACTTTTAAATATCTTACGGAAGTCTTCTCATTTCCCTGAATAATATTATAAATAGCGATCCTTTGTATATCCTCTAGTTACAATTATTTATTACTCTAATAAAACTGAGCTTCCTACACAAAAACACAACTTCACAAACACATAGTTTTCAACTATAAATATATACATTCTCTTTTGTCTTTAGAACAAATCAAATTCCCCAGAAGATGGAGTCATTTTTCATTTTCTTTATGTTATTAATAATTTTGTCCATGTCAATGCTCACTAACTCTATTGCCCGGGTTGTGTTACAAAATCCCGAGATCAACGACCAGGTTCATATAAATGTAGTATCAGCTTATTCCAAAATTCCACCAGCGCCTGTTGTAGGAAAGAAGCAATTTCAGTCGCCTTATGATTACTATAGGTCTAAAATGACGTGCGCCAAGAATCGCAGGATTTGTCGTGCAAAAGGCAGTCCAGGACATAGTTGTTGTAACAAAAAATGTGTCAACCTACAAACAGACAGGCATTATTGCGGAAAATGCAGCATCAAGTGTCGTTTTAATCAGATTTGTTGTAAAGGCAAGTGTGTCACACACATGTTTAATAAGAAACATTGCGGGGGATGTAATGTTAGGTGCCATGGACGCGATTCTTGTCGTTATGGGATGTGTAGTTATGCTTAAACTTACATTTTATCCAGATTTTAAATTTTGAATTTGATTTTTTTTATTGTTGATATGTGTTGTGTTGGGCATTTTCCAAGTGTAGTTATAACGTATTTCAGTTATAACAACATGTTTGACTTGTTAATTCATGGATATTTTGTTAATGCAGACATACCAATATTGTTGGTTTGCCATGATAATTTACTTTTTATACTTCTCAAACATTCTATCTGATAATACCATTTTTCATGAAAAATATTGGTTGATATCCGATACCGATCATTATTCGTAAGGTAAAAATCGCCTGAATTAAATGTTACTCAAATAACTTGAATAAAAAATATATCAATGGTAAATTAGATGAACTTAAGAGATCGTGTGAAAAAACACTTATATGATATAAGTTACTATTGAATTGGTAATCAGAGGATTTTATTATATTATTTATGTATTGAATTATTTTATAATGCAAACCCAAGTAAGGTTCTCAATATATAGAGAACTTAGAGGTCTATACAAGGAAACTTAATACACTGATTTATATGGAGAAGATTAAGGACAGTATGTGAAATCCCAAGTTATAGTGGGCAATAGCTGACCACAACTATTACTCCATGAATCCAGCTTTCCAAATTTAGTCGAATATTCTAACAGTCCCCCTCAAGTTATGTAGTGGGATCACCAATACCCAACTTGGATAAAACTGATTCGAATGTTCTTGCAAAAACTGCTTTTGTCAGGATGTCTGCCAGTTGGTCTTCAGATCTAACAAACGGAAGTTCGACTGTCCCACCTTCCATATTTTCTTTTATGAAGTGCCTATCTATTTCAACGTGCTTTGTTCTATCGTGTTGTACCAGGTTCTCTGAAATTTTAATCGCAACTTTATTATCGCACATTAACTGAGTTGGACACTTCAGAGGGGATCTTTTTTCTTTCATTATCTTCTTTAACCAAAGTATCTCGGTAATCCCCTTAACGATTCCTTTAAATTCTGATTCAGCACTTGACAGTGATACTACTTTCAGTTTCTTACTTCTCCAACTCACCAAGTTACCTCCAAGAAGAGTAAAGTAGCCAGCAGTTGATCGCTTGTCGTTAAGATTCCCTCCCCAATCAACATCTGTGAATACTTCAACATCAAGGTGTCCATTTTTCTTAAAAATTATGCCTCTTCCTGGTGTGCCTTTGAGATATCGAATAATCCTCATTACTGCCTCCATATGGTGTTTCTGGTGTGCCTAGCTAACTACTCCCACCGCTTATGCAATGTCGGGTCGAGTGTGAGCCAAGTAAATCAATTTTCCCACCAACTTTTGGTACCTTTCTTTACTCGATCGTCTGACCCCTTAAATTATCTTTAGTTTGTGATTCACAACCATAGGAGTGTCATTTGGTTTGCAATCCACCATGCCAACTTCAGCTAATAAATCCAATATATATTTCTTTTGGGAGATATAAATCCCTCCTCTTGACCTAAGAACCTCGATTCCTAGGAAATACTTCAATCCCCCAAAGTCTTTCATTTCGAACTCCTTGAAGAGGTTTTTGCTAAGAGACCTAATTTCTTCTTCGTCATTCCCCATTATAATCATATCGTCGACATATATTATAAGACAAGTGACTGATTCTCCTCTCTTTTTGTAAAACAAGGTATGATCCCCATTACTTTGTTTGTAGCTATACTGCTGCATTGCCATTGTAAATCTCCCAAACTAAGCACGAGGAGACTGTTTGAGCCCATATAATTCCTTTTTCAGTTTACATACCTCATTTTCTTGAAAAACATTAGAGAACCCTGGTGGGGGTTCCATATATACCTATTCTTCCAAGTCTCCAAGTAAGAAAGAATTCTTTACATCAAATTGATGAAGAGGCCAATCTTTATTTGCGGTTATTGAAAGTAAAACTCTGATAGTGTCAATCTTTGCAACCGGAGAGAACGTTTCAGAGTAGTCTATACCATATGTTTGTGTATATCCTTTGGCAACCAATCTTGCCTTGTGTCGCTCAATGGTGCCATCGAATTTATATTTTATATTAAACACCCATCTACACCCGACTACTTTCTTCCCTTATGGTAACACAAACTTCTCCCATGTACCATTCCTTTTTAGATCTTCCATTTTGGTATTCATTGCCTCATGCCATTCAGTCATCTTCTTAGCTTTTTAAGCTGTTTTATGGATTTGTTGAGAAAGAATAGTAGTTGAAAACGCCTTTGCAATCTTCGTCATTCCTTTTGTGTCCGTTTTACCGGATATGTAGAAGCACGAGGAACGTGTTCTGGTGAATACCGGTTAGGAGGAACCCCTCTATTTTTTCTTGGGGGAAGAACCAGATTTTGAGTTGCAACGAATAAACTTCCTGAAATGTCATGGTCAGTAGCATTTTGTGAATTATGACATTGTAAATTGTTTACCTCTTGATGGACATTTTCTTCGGCTGATTCGCTGGTAGTATCCATGGCATTTATTTCTTGTTGGACATTGTCTTCGGGAGAATCACTGGTGGTAAGAACTACCTCGTCAGTCTCTTTTATGTTGGAAGAGGCGTGTTCGGTGGCGCCATCTACCAACTCTGTCGGCACATCCTCAAAGTAACTTTCATATAGCAACCAGTAAAATAATCGGATTCTAAGAAGTCACAATCCATGGTGACATGGATTCGACGAGAACCGGATTGTAACACCGATAGCCCATTTGATGGACACCATACCCAACGAATACACACTTTTCAGCACACGGATTAAGTATGTTTCGACTAGTTTTAGGGATATGAACAAACACCGAACAACCAAAGACGCGAGGTGGTAAGGTCATAACAGATGGAATTGTAACTTGGGTGGCAAGCTGATGTAGCCCAGAAAGTCCAAACAAAAGCCTTGTTTATTTTATTTTATTTTATTCAAATATCTTATGTATTTAAATCAAATCTAATTATATTAAGATTTGATTTTATTTTATTTCATTTTAGAATATTTATTTTATTTCCTTATATTCTAATTTAGGGTTTTGAGAAGCTATTATATAAAGCCTCTTATGCCTTAAGTTATTTTGAAGTTTTTGGAATAATAGATTTTTTATCTCTGAAAACTTCACTCTTTGTTACCCTTAGATTAGGGTTTCATTATGTTAACCTTAGATTAGGGTTACATCTATCGTTGATTCTTCTTCTATTTCCGCCGCGTCATCAGTTTGGTATCAGAGCCTCAGTTCCTGCTACGGGTCAAGCATGTTTCTGAATCCTGGTTTCATCTGATTCAAGGTTTAAAGAAGAGAACAACACACGTGGTCATGAAGATCGGGAAGATCGTTTGAGTATGAGGGGGCATACCAACCGTTTCAATGACGATCGTATTGACCGGTTACTGAAGGAGTTTAAATTGGCTACCAATCATCGAATCAAGGTAAATATTGCTTATCGAGATGTTGTCTCAGGCTATGAAGAGGTTTTCAAAACCATTTTTTTCATCAACTAGACATGGGGATGTTGTCTTCAGGCTATGAAAAGGTTTTCGAAACTATTTTTTCCTTCAACTGGATGGCTTCAATGTGACTTCGAATAAGGAGCACTCGAGAATAATTATCTTATTCCGATAAGGTCAACAATTATAATTCCCAATGTAACGATTGAATAAAATAAAATATGTAATTTAGGTTCTTGATGGTGATGGTGCTGTGAATTCGAGGACGAATTCTTGTCAACCATGAGAGGATGATGTAGCCCAGAAAGTCCAAACAAAAGCCTTGTTTATTTTATTTTATTTTATTCAAATATCTTATGTATTTAAATCAAATCTAATTATATTAAGATTTGATTTGATTTTATTTCATTTTAGAATATTTATTTTATTTCCTTATATTCTAATTTAGGGTTTTGAGAAGCTATTATATAAAGCCTCTTATGCCTTAAGTTATTTTGAAGTTTTTGGAATAATAGATTTTTTATCTCTGAAAACTTCACTCTTTGTTACCCTTAGATTAGGGTTTCATTATGTTAACCTTAGATTAGGGTTATATCTATCGTTGATTCTTCTTCTATTTCCGCCGCGTCATCACAAGCACTTGTAATGGAGTTTTATTTCCTAGACTTTAGGTTGGTAAACGATTTGCAAGATACGTGGTTGTAGCAAGAGATTCTAGCCAAAGAGAATGAGGAACTTTAGATTCAATCATAATAGCACGAGTTTTTTCAAGTAAAGTAATATTTTTTCGTTCTGAAGTACTGTTTTGTTGAGGTGTGTTTGGACAAGTGGTTTGATGGATAAGACCATTTGTTTTAAAAATATATGCATTGTTTGGTTGAAAAACTCTGTTCCATTGTCAGAACGGAGAATCTGTATTTGTTTTTCAAATTAAGTCAAAATCATTTGGTAAAAACAAACAAATATTTCTGGCACTTCCGATTTATGTTTCATGAAGTATATCCAAGTCATTCTTGAGAAATCATCCACAAATAAAACAAAGTATCTGATTTGATTGTTAGTGGAATTTGGCGTTCGACCCCAAACATCAGAATGGATTAGCGAAAAAGCATAATCAACTCTAGTATTTGATTAAATGAGACCCTACGAGTTTTTGCAAGAATGCAGGTTTCACATTTCTTATGAGTGAAATTATTCAAAAAAGACTAGGAAACAAACTTTTAAGATAGCTAAAATAAGGATGACCAAGTTTCCGGTGCCATAACCAAAGTTTCCTTTCGGTTGTTCCGTGAGCAAGCATGGCATGTCCCTTATGAACTACCTCATCAACATAATAGAGACCTCCTTGTTCAGTACCACGCCCAATGATCTCCTTCGTACGAATGTCTTGTAAAATGCAAAAAAATAGATACATAAGAACCACACAGTTGAGTTGTTTTGTCACTTGACTAACAAATAATAACTTTAAGGATTGTGAAGGAATGTAGAGGCAGTTTTTAATATCCTATTTTTCCGAAAAAAGAATTGACCCTCCCCCTTTGACTTCACAAATTTCTCCACTGGCAGTCTAAATATGGGACTTCTTTGGAGATGACATGTCACCAAAGTCTTTAGGATCATAAAACATGGTGTCCGTATCCCCGCAATCAAAGATCCAATTCATTGATTTCCTAGATTGGGGGTGAACATGGCAGGCTTTGGGCTTTTCATACGTTTCATTTACACACCTTTGGTCAAGCCTGTCAAAGAAAGACGCGTCTGATGGAAAATATTTGAAATTAATAAGAGAGGGGTTTGAGATGTAACTCTCAAACCCTTTACCTCCAAGTTTTTCATAGGAGTTCTCCGCCATTCCTCCAAAACCAGTGCCACTTCCTTGCTCACTTTTAGTCGGATCTTCACCGCCACTTGTAGACGAAGCCCGTTTGACATTAGATTTGAAATGCTGGTTATTTTTCTCCTTATGACCGTCCTCCCACCATTCTGGATAGCCAACCAGCTGGAAACATGTCTCTTTAGTGTGTTTCTTCATCCCACAATGAGTGTAATACAACTTGGATTTATCTTCTTTCTCTTTGGATCAGAATTTAAACCTCTGTGCAGAATCTTTAGCAACCAAACCCATTCCAATTTCAATCGAGTCACTAGCAGAAGAACTTGATTTTAGTATATTAAGCCTGGCCACTTCCCTTCGTATTCTAGCATATGCTGTTTCCACATAAGGAAAATGATCCTTTTTCAAGATATCTCTCTTGACTGGTTCCAGCTTGTCACCATTAGCAATTGATAGAGTCTTTGTTCTTGAGTCTTTTTATTGTAGATCTGAATGTCTTCTGAGTCTTTCATAGGGTTTGGATCTCGCCTCTCTATAGACATCCAAATGTTCTGCAGTTTGTTCCACAAGTCTCCTCGTGTATCGGACCTTTGCCTTAATGAATTTGCCTTCTTATGAAGGTCAAACACCTGTAACGAATCTGTACCAGAACCGTATGTGGTGGCTAACCCATCCAGAGGGCTTTTTCAGTAGGATATTGCGAGAAATTATTCACCAAGCTAGATTCAAGATTCTGGATAATCCATATGAAAACACATTGATCATCTGGTTCCCGCCTTGTATATGTTTTGTCAGTTTTGGTTAAAGGTGTCGGCTCCCCTGTAATGTGAGAACCTCTCCCCCTTCCCCCAATTTCTTTCTTCATCAGGTTTGCCCTTAGGGCATAGTTGTCACCACCGATTTTAATCCCTAGGGATAAATTCTCGGGGTTAGTTGTTTGTTGTTGTGTTCCGAGACCATTTCTCATAATGGCAGCAATCTGCATTGTTAATTCATCAGGGATTTTACTGAGAACAACTTCATTGCAAGCCATCTTTGTTGAGGATGTTCAGAATTCCCAAAATCACACGTGCTCTGATACCGAGTTGAATTGGTAATCAGAGGATTTTATTATGTTCTTTTTGTATTGAACTGTTTTATAATGCAAACCCAAGTAGGGCTTTCAATATATAGAGAACTTAGAGGCCTATACAAGGAAACTTAATACACTGATTTATAGGGAGAAGATTAAGGACACTATGTGAAATCCCAAATTATAGTGGTCAATAGTTGAATATTCTAACAGTTACAAAATAATATCTTTTTCAATTGCTACTATTCTCTTTAGCTTTCACCTATTTCACAAATATGACATTAACTTCTATATCTTATATAGTGATCTCGATTTGGAGAGGTTAGGTTGTCACCTCCTTATTGGTGCAGCTTTTTCAGACCTTTCAGACGCTTTTGCAGAGAGAGGTACGTCCTTGGTGGCTGTTTTATTATATAATGTCAGGCTAATACCGTTTCCAAACACTTCGGTGACACTTGAAAGGGGGGACGATGGAGGTAAATTGTTCGTTGACTAATGATCGTGAGGCGTCAAGCGCATTGCGAGTTTATTGTGTGGATTTGCGAGTCATTCTTTTTTACTGATGGACCAAATGATGTTTGGCTAAGTTAGTTAGGCTTTGAGAGAATGATTCTTTCAAATTGGCCAGGTTGGCCTTAAGCTACTAACTAGTTGCTTAAGGTCATCTGGTCAAGTTGGCTAGTCTTGTCCTTCACTGACCCAAAAACTCCTTATGTCCAAGTTGGCCAAGTTGGACAATGTTGGCCAGCTGGTCGCTTAAAGTCAAGAGGCTGTTTTCACCAGGTGGTCGCTTAAGGCTGTGTGGCCGGAATGTCCAGTCGCTTCTTAGAATGAGGCCAAATTTTTTGGATTTAGGTTTGGTGAGTTTATGTCGGACTTATTTGTGCACTATCCGCAACTCCCGCACTTTATTGATTGATCTCGAACTAAAGAAGGTTCGAAACTATGTTTTATCTTTTCTTTGAAGTAATATTGCAGTATGGCTTCTTGTTTTTCTAATTTATTTTTCTCATATTATTTATTATTGTTTTTTTACTTTATTTCTCGTCGACGCATGTAGCTCTTTTTATTCCTTAAATACTTTGTAGCTTCATTGTTTAAATTCTTATTTTGATTTAAAGCGTGGCTCTCTAAATAATCGCTTTCTCTTAATAGAAATTATGCGGAAGAAGATGATGCAAAAAAGACTTGATTTACTTCCGATATGTGATATTATAGTTTTGATTTTCTCAAGGATCCCTCCGAAGAGGAACGAGATATTCTCTATGATTACTACAACTATGTCTCTATTAATGAGGTCCATAGTTGTTCCAATAAAACTCTGCTTGATGTTAATCCCCACGAAACCATTTTTTTAATTTGATTTTTTGTTATGGCCTTCGATTTCCGTTGGACTTGTTAGCATCAAGAGTATTTATCTTCGCTTAACCATTCTTTGATCCATCTTAACCAAAATGAATAACGTATTTTGATTGCTTTTCGAAAGTTATACGGTATTTAGAATATTAAAAAATATAATTTTCAATATATAATTATTACAACAAATACTATATTATTTTAAATTATAAATAAAACTATAACGATTAACGAGAACAAATTAAAAAATGAAAAATAATAATATTTATTTTATTAAGATTACAAAATCACATTTACTTTGGATAAATTTTATCGTCTATTAACGAAATCTATTTTGGTACTCTATTTTCCATTTTGTTTTTCAAACCTACTATTTCTATCATTATTTCAATGTTCTTAAATTTATTTCCGTTTTAATCTTTGATACATTCAATCATGCGTCTAGGCAGGACCGGCTATTTATTACTTATTATGATATAATTAGTGTCAATATATTATCTCTTACAGAAAAAAATAAATTAAATGATAAATTTTAGATAAGATTAATTCTAAACAAATATATAAATGGTGTCTCGAGTTAGATTTCTCATTTTTAATTTTTTAGTTGTTTTAATACGAACACATTTATATTTTAAACCAAAGTGTATCTAAAACATAATATCAAAAGAAAAAAAATCGAAAAAACTTGAAAAAGCTATAAATTAGGATTGGAAGTAAGATCTTAAGAAATATATTTAAAATTTATGGAAGGAGAATATAATTAATAAATATATTATTAATTTTAAAAATAAAATAATAATTACTTAAATACCATATATTATTGGAAAATATATAAATGTTAGTCTTTTAGTAATTAGTAAATATATTTTTGAGTTATATTTTTATAAATTTAAAATGATTTTTATTATATTTTTTATTGTTTATATAGTTTATATTTGCGGGCTTATTCGGGTTGGACAAATCAAAAATCCATACCTGACCCGACCCGTTTACGGGTTATAATTCATAATTGCTTACCCGAACCGTCAAATGTTTGGGCGGAACAAAGCCCGTCCGGATTAAGTCGGTATGGCTCGGCTGAGACCAACATTGTCACCCTATTGAATGATATATATTTTAGATAAAATTAATTCTAAAAAAATATATAAATGATGTGTCAAGTTAGATTTCTCATTTATAATTTTTTAGTTGTTATAATACGAAAATATTTATATTTTAAAATAAATATAAGGGGAGATGGAAAATATTACCAAACAAGCCCGCCGTACTCAAATGGTCTTGATTGTGATCATATTTAGTGTTATTAAATTATTATGCAAATATCACAAAATGGCTCAAGCACAGAACATATGCGAAGGAAAGACTTAAATGAACACAAGATTTAACGTGGTTTGACAATTGTCTACGTCCACGAGCACCACCAAAGAAAAGAGTTTCACTATGATAGAAAAGGTTACAGATTTCAGATTGTGTTTTGTGTAGCCCTAGAAATCTATTTATATGGAATAAATAGACTTACGAGATAATGGTCCTAATGGGCTCCTCTACACCAGACCAAAGATGATATTACCCATTTTAACTTCACTGTCAATGACATAAAACTGTACCGCCGAACACGGTACACAGTCAAGGCACAACGGCACTATGAGAGACACAAAACTGTACCGCCGAACACGGTACACTATCAAGGCACTATTCGACTCATTCACAACAAATCTTCCTCTTGAAGTGAATATCCTTTCTTCACTATCAACAAATAAACTTCTCTTATTCTGACTCACCAAATGGGCCTAAGGCATTCACTCTATACTGCGAACAATGATCCAGTTTAGGCACTGCCTAAGCGTTCGAACTGATATTTGCTGGATTATCGAGTGTTGACACTTTCTTCACATCAACAATTTCATTTGATATTATATCACGAATAAAATGATACATGACATCTATGTGCTTTGTGCGCTCATGGTATATATGGTTCCCTGTAAGGTGTATGACGCTTTGGCTATCACAAAACACTTTTGTAGTAGTCCTATCCAAGCCCAAATCTGGTACGAAACCTTGCAACCATATTGCCTCCTTAATTGTTTCTGTTACCGCCATGTAATCTGCCTATGTTGTGGATAAAGCTACATTAGCTTGCAACTGTGCTTTCCAACCGATCGCACTCCCAGCTAGAGTAAATACATATCCTATCAGAGATCTTCTTTTATCCATATCACCTGCAAAATCAGAATCAACAAAACCAACCAATGATCCTGCAACATCATTCAGTGATTCACTAATATTGGTTTTGTTAAAAGTTAATCCAATGTTCATAGTATTCTTAAGATACCGAAGTATCCATTTCATTGCCTAGCAATGTTCTTTCCCAGGACATCCTATGTACCTGCTAACTACACTAACTGCGTGTGAAATATCAGGACGTGTGCATATCATAGCATACATGATACTACCAACTGCACTTGCATATGGAACCTTCGACATATGTTCCAACTCAACATCATCATTGGCCGCTCATATTGCAGACAACTTGAAATGAGTAACAAACAGAATACTAACTACTTTAGCATCAAACATGTTGAATCGTTGTAACATTTTCTCAATGTAGCTTTGTTGAGACAAGTGTAATGATCCTACACTTTTGTTCCTGATAATCTAATACCAAGAAGTTTCTTTGCTCTACCCAGATCCTTCATTTCAAATTCGGCACTAAACTGCTTCTTTATCTGCACAATGTCTGACATACTACAACCAGCAATAAGCATATCATCCACATACGAAAACAAGTAAACATAAGAATCATCTAACATCTTTTGATGATACACATAACTATCATATGGACTACTCTTAAACATAAGATTCAATCTCTTCCGTCGTAGCACCAATTCATCGATCTGCCTATGAACTCGCTATTGCTTCTCTGTAGCTACTAGGTTCCTGTATCTCAACGTCTTCTGCAACTGACAGAGCATATGCAACTAGATTTGTATACCTTTTTGGGAGTCTAATATCTCTTCATTCTCTGCCCAATGTTATGCTATAAAGTTGTTATTCTGGTCGGGTGCATCATCATCACTATCATTTGATACTGACGTTTCACCTCCTGATTCTAGATCCTCCTCAGATCCACCTGAATTATTCGACCTGCTAGGAACTGATTCTACTTTAAGCTCCACCTGTTTACTCATAATCGATCCTGATTCGACCATTTCTCCTACTTCCTTTTAACTGTCTATCGAAGTAAACTCATTAAAAGTAACGTCTCTACTGATGAGAAAATCTAGATACTTTGGAGAGGTACACCATAACCTATAACCCATCACTCCAATAACATATCCTAGAAATATGCACCTCTTTACCCTCGGCTCAAGCTTACCATCTCTCACATGAGCATACACAGGACAACCGAACACCCTAAAATGTTCATAATCAGCCAACGATCCAGACCAAATCTTAAAAGGAGTTTTACAATGAATAGCCATTGATGGAGACCGATTCACCAAGTGACACGTTGTATTGATTGCTTCAGCCTAAAAATTATTTCCCACACTAGAATGCGAGAGCATACTTCGTGCCTTGTCACAAAGTGTTATGTTCATTCTTTCTCTGACTGCATCCATGTTGTTGGGTTTCAAGAACAAGTGGGATGGCGCACTATTCCCTCAGCTACGCAGAACTCGTTGAACTCATGATTGCAATATTTTAACCCATTATATGTCCTAAGACGTTTGATTTTTCTTCATGTTTGCTTCTCAATCGTCGTATTCCATTTTACAAAGGTTGAATATGCCTCACCTTTTGTTTTTAGAAAGTAAACCCACACCATCCTTGAATAATGATCAATCAAACTCATGTAGTATCTGGCTCCGCTCTTCGATGAAATTATGTTTGGACCCTAAAGATCTGAGTGAATGTAGTCCACTATCTCTTTAGTCATTCTTACAGCTAATTTTCTGAATTTGACTCTAGTTAGTTTACCAAACACACAGTGCTCACAAAATCCCAAGGATTCTACTTTTTATCCTTTCAACAAATCTCTCTTTTCCAAAATATCTGATCCTTTGTCACTCATGTGACCAAGATGCCAATGTGACAACATATTTTGATCCTGCCTACTTTGGCTATTACTCCCTGATGATGCTACTGTAACATCGCCCATAACAACACTCCCCTAGAGAATGTAAAGACCCTTCTGCAAACTGCCTTTCATGCATACTATTGAGCCTTTTGTCACTTTGATTACACCGTCTTTTGCACGGTACTTGTAACCTCGAGAGTCTAGAGTCCCAAGAGAAATCAGGTTTCTCTTTAACCGAAGAATATTCCAACACGTCAACATTCTAACAACCCCGTTAAACATTCTGATTTTGACGTTACCAATACCACCAACAGTCAACGAATGATTGTTCCCTAAATAGACAGTTCCCTGCATTTGCTTGTAAGTATCGAACCACTGCTTGAACTAGACATGTGATATGTAGTGCTAGTATCGAGTACCCAAGAGTTTTTCCCAAAGTCTAAACTCACGGACAATACATCTCATCTACCACTGTTTTCATTTTCGTCGTAATCGTCCACACCTTTAACAATTTTTGCTACATTTCCATTTTTGATTTCCCTTCTTACCATTCAGTTTCGGACAATCTCTCCTATATTGATACTACTCACCGCATTCATAACAGTTTGAGTGCTTTACCTTTGACTTGGACTTCCAGGTTTTCCTTCTTAAATAACTCGCTTTGCTTTTAGATCTTCCCCTAGTCATAACACCTTCCCCTTCAGCTTGATTGTCTGGCTGCAACTGTCTCATCTCCTTTGATTCCAGTGCACCTTTGACATCTGCTAGCGATAACTTGTCCTTACCATACATAATGGTATCTACGAAGTTTTTAGAGGGAGTTGGTAACAATCTCAATACAAACAAAGCTTGATCCTCATCCTCAATGTTGATATATATATATATATATGTTCTCCAAGTCCATTATAATTGATTTAAAATTATCTAAGTGCTCTGTTATTGACATAGCTTATTTCAATCTAAAATTATACAAACGCTTCTTCAAGTATAATCAGGTTTTCCAACTGATTTCCCTAACTAAAGATCTTTTAGCTTCTTTCATGCGCAGGCAACAGTCTTCACCACTAATCTCGCAAAGCACATTGCCTTTCACACTCATTAAAATCCAGCACAAAGCCCTTTCTTGAAGATCTTGTTTCCCCTCTTCTTTCATCTCTTCTGGTAACTTATTCTCCACAGCCTTCCACAACCCTTGCAGTAACAATAAAGATTTCAGTTTAATCTTCCGCAACGCAAGGTTGGATCCCCTATCAAAAAATTTCAATCATGTATTTTGTCGTTGTAGACGCTATTGTGAAACCCTAATTGCAAAATCCCTAATTTCACCACGTGGCTCTGATACTAATTTTGTTATTAAATCACTATGCAATTATCACAAAATCGCTCAAGCACAGAACATATGTGAAAGAAAGAATTAAATGAACACAAGATTTAATGTGGTTTGACAATTGTTTACATCCACTGGCGCCACGAGAGAAAAGAGTTTCAATATGTAAGAAAATGTTACAGATTTCACATTGTGTTTTGTGTAGCCCTAGTAATCTATTTATATGGAATAAATATACTTACTAGATAATGGTCCTAATGGGCTTGTATACACCAAACCAAAGATGAAATTACCCATTTTAACTTCACGGTCAATGACATAAAACTGTACCGCTGAACACGGTCATAGTCAAGGCACAATGACACTATGAGAGACACAAAATTATACCGCCGAAGACTGTACACTTTCAAGGCACTATTCGACGCATTCACAATATTTAGTATATGTTTATAATTAACCACTTTATCCTCTATTTTTGTTAAGTTGTAGCATAAGTGATCAAACTATATAATTTGGTTTAGCATGAAGGTTTGGTTTTGATTCAACAGGTTTTATCTGCTACTATGTTTTAGGATTTATGAAAGAATTTAAGGACCGTAGAATTTCAAATTAAAAGCAGCAAATATTTGCACTGTGGGGTTGCGGTCTTAACATAGATTTTAGTTTTGGTACAAGATTTGTGATGGTATAAGAAGCTAAGTCTGGACCATAGAAGAAGGGATTTTATACTTTATGAATGAGAAGACTATAAATTTTGGATGTTATCTCAAAATCAATCTACAACTACTTTAATATATTTTATTTATTTTAAATGAAGATTATTAATGTGTTAAGGTTATACAAGTTTTTTTATACTAATTAGATGCATTATTTAATCAAACTGTTGATTTGTAATACGGTATAGGTTGTTATACAACTTGTTGTATAATTTTATATGGATCATGTTGTAACAACGTTGGTTTACTATGTAACCTTTGTGTTTGTTTTCCATAACCTGCACTTTTTATATCATATATGTAATTTTGATTAAATATTTATATATGTTAATCATAGTAAGATCAAATTAATCCTAGTAAGATCATGAGAAGTGTTCTTGTTGAATACAAATGTTTCAGGGAGAACCTTTTGTTTGCGAGAGAAACTCTTAAGGAATTAAGTGATTTTGGAAACCACAAGTGTCTTTAAAGATAGTCACTTGAAAAAAATAAAATTTTAAAGGTTGTAAGATACTATTGAAATTTCATACTATGTTTGAGAAATTTGAACAATAAGTAGTTACACATATTTTATGTTCTTTGTAATTTCTTGTTATTGTTTTATATATAAACTAAGACATGCTTTCTCATAATTATCGAATTTCTTTATAGTCTGAACCACATAATTCTTATGTTGATTTATTTATGAAAGTTTCATAACATAATTGCACGAACTGTTGTGACAAAGCACGAGTGTTGAAGTTAAATCAAAACCAATAGTTGAAAGTTTAGTTTCCATTGATCTTCCTACTCTGTATAGGTTAAATCATGTTACATGCAGTGTCTTTAACAAACTCTGTAGTGAGAGTGAAGATTTGAATTTTTATTTGGAAGTCAAATGATTGTAGTGATCATTAGTGAAGTGTATAAATATTTTGTTGGATATTTTTGTAACAATAATGATATATGTTAAACAATATTTTATCATGTCCAACGTGAAGAGTGTCCTACTTTCAAAATATCTTGGAAAGAATTCTGTTTTCAAGGATGTCATGGCTTGAGATGTATTGAGTATGAGAGGAAGACCTAGAAAGAAAAATTCAAGGAGAGAGACAAATCTAGATCCAAATCTAAAAGACCAACTATTGGTCTAGTGTGAAATTTTGGTGCTCAATAAGGAAGGTCATATCAAAAGAAACTGTCATAAATAAACAATGAAGATAATTATCATAAGTTTTAAACTACATATGCCTCAATAGTTTTGGATGATTATGAAAATATTGATGTAACATTGACTTCTAATTGTAGGCACGATAATAAGTCAATTCGTGACGAACGAGCTTCATTCTAAATGACTTTTGATAAACATTGTCTTAAAGACCTAAAGGATTTTGATGGTGGCAACGTCATACTAGAGAATAATGAACAATGTTCTCTAATATAGTGGAAGTGTTTGGATAAATATTTCTACATGAGTTGAGAGAAGTATGTTTTTAATGTTAGGTTTAATATTTCGTTAATTGTAATGTTAGATAATGAAAAGTATAACTATAGGGCTGAAGATGATAAACTTAGAATTATGATAGGTTCACTAGTTATTATGATAGCCTATGCAATTAATGATGTTTTAATTCTTGAATACTATTAAGCCATGACATATGAGGTTAGGACACGTGAGCGAACAAATCATAAATGCAATTAAGTAAATAAGAGTGGTTGGATGGTGATAAGGTTTGGAAGCGAAGCTTTAATGAGAACTGTGTGTTGGAGAATAGTAAGGACGTTACGTTTTTTACCAACAACCATACAACTCATTGTATGATTTGTTATGTCCATTCCCTTTATTTAAGGACTTTTAATATATCATACAAAAGGAGATATCGTGTACTTTATGTCTATAATTGATGACTATATGAAATTATGGGTAATACTTTTACAGACCAACTATGAAGTATTAAATACTTATAAGGAGTTGAATAAACTAATGGAGAATCAATATGGGAAGCTATTGAAGATGTTAAAGACTAACAATGGCTTGGAAGGGTTAAAAAAATCTTTTAAATCGTTCTTTCGTAGGTTCGTTTAATCATATATTGATTCTTCCTATGATCGATCAGTGTACTGGTTTAACCCTCTAATATTCAAGAGATTGTTTTTTCATGAATACAAAGTTTCAAGAGAGAGTTATTTTCTTGTGAAAGGAAACACTTAGTTATTTAAATAATCTTAGAAACCAATAGATTTCTTGAAGATAGT
Organism: Limnanthes douglasii subsp. nivea; assembly: GCA_036936605.1. Taxonomy (NCBI): domain Eukaryota; kingdom Viridiplantae; phylum Streptophyta; class Magnoliopsida; order Brassicales; family Limnanthaceae; genus Limnanthes; species Limnanthes douglasii. Next base: position 130,043,154 of record JAUPFV010000004.1, read on the forward strand.
CACTTGAAAGACACTAAAAATATACTAAATGTTGTGAGATATCATTAAAACTTGATACTGTTTTTTGAGAAGTCTGAACATTGCGTATTTGCTTGTATTTTTTGTTTATTGTAATTCTTTGTAATTTTTTCATTTATAAAATCATGTATGTTTTTTCATGGATGTAGTATTACTATATAATTCAAACCACATAATTCTTGTATAATTGTATTTTGTTATTTTTGTTTAACTTTCCGGAGTTGCATAACATAACTGCATTAACCGATATGATTGGAGGTGATTGGAACAAAATTAGATTAAGCTCAAAAGATATAAATTAATTAATTAAGTGAAATAATTAATTAATTGATTGGTCAAAGATTTGAATAATTTATTTTCATATAAGAATATTATATGAGTCGGTTAGTAATGTGTGATTCGATGCAGGAAACATCAACAAGCAACCAAAAACAATAATAAACAATCATCCAACAAAAACAAGATGAATATTTAATTAATATTTTGAATAAACATCAACAAGCAACCAAAAACAATAATAAACAATCATCCAACAAAAACAAGATGAATATTTAATTAATATTTTGAATAAGTTGATATTAGAAATCTGAATATTCAACTTAAAGATGATAGTTGAAAACTATTATTATTAATGTTGTAAAAGACTATAGATGATTGAATGTGCGAAATAAAAAATTATTTAATTTGAAAGGGGTTAATTAATTAATTACGTAAATTAATTAATTGATTTATATAATATATTATTGGCATTAGAATATTATTCCCTTACTGAGAATACTGTATATCAGGGAGTTTATAGATCTTAGAATAGTATAGTTAAGAAATCCTTCCTTCCTTGTGTACATTGCCAAAAACAAATATGTGAAAACTTATAATTCCCCAGAAAATGGAGTCATTTTTCATTTTCTTTATGTTATTAATAATTTTGTCCATGTCAATGCTCACTAACTTTATTGCCCGGGTTGTGTTACAAAATCCCGAGATCAACGACCAGGTTCATATAAATGTAGTATCAGCTTATTCCAAAATTCCACCAGCGCCTGTTGTAGGAAAGAAGCGATTTCAGTCGCCTTATGATTACTATAGGTCTAAAATGACGTGCGCCAAGAATCGCAGGATTTGTCGTGCAAAAGGCAGTCCAGGACATAGTTGTTGTAACAAAAAATGTGTCAACCAACAAACAGACAGGCATTATTGCGGAAAATGCAGCATCAAGTGTCGTTTTAATCAGATTTGTTGTAAAGGCAAGTGTGTCACACACATGTTTAATAAGAAACATTGCGGGGGATGTAATGTTAGGTGCCATGGACGCGATACTTGTCGTTATGGGATGTGTAGTTATGCTTAAACTTACATTTTATCCAGATGTTGAATTTTGAATTTGATATTTTTTATTGCTGATGTATGATTGTGTGGGCATTTTCTGAGTTTGATAGCATACCAGTTATGACAATATGTTTGACTGCCCATGTATATTTTGCTAATTCAAACATTCCAATAATGTTGTTTTGTTTGTAATTGATGATCTACTTTCTATACTTCTCGGTTCTTGCATATAGAAGTTTTTACAAACAAACCCCAACTCCCACTTTCTCTTTTGACTCGACTCTATTTAAAGCCTCTTTAAATCCTCAACTTTATTTTTATTTTTTTAATTTTATCGAGTGTTCAATATTTTTTACTGAGCTGTTGGCACATTTTAACTCGTAACGTATTCCATTACTTTTATACGATAATGTTCTTGGTATCTAATTACATAGAATAACTTATTCAACCAATATCGTTTTCACAATTGCATTATAAAAATTTGGAGCATCAATAATCATGAACAAAATAATTAACATTTTTATATTCTATACTTTCAAGATGATATAATCAAATCGAAATCTCTTTACAATTAATTGATCGTTCAATATAGCTCATGAAGTATTTATTAGTCTTTTTGGATGGCATACCAATTATATGATCATATCGTTTTCTTATAAAAAAATTGGTTGATCTTTGTTATTGATCATGATTGGTAAGACAAAAATCAACTGAAGTAATTATATTTGTATAACTTGAACAAATAAATATCAATGAGACGATTGTGTGAATAACACTTGTATAATACTTCTGATATGGATTACAAAATAATCTCTCTTTATCTTGCTAATATTCTCTCTAACTTTCACGTACCTAACAAATACAACACTAACTTCTATATAGTGACATCGATTTTGAAGGATCTTAGTTTGTCGCCTCCTCATTGGTGCAGACTTTTCTAGTCTTTGAGACACTTTTCGAGACGAAAGTACGTCCTTGCAGGTTCCTCTATTGTACAATGCCAAGTTAGGCTTCCGTAAGTTTTTCAGAGACTGTTTCCGTACACTTCGGTGGAATTTGGGAGAGGATGAACGATGTCGGCTATGTGTTTGTTGACTAATGATCGAGGGGCGCCAAGCGCATGCTGATTACAAGCTTATTGCGTGAATTCACAAGCCACTCCTTTCGGATCGAACCGAGGGGCCAGATGAGGCTTGGCTAAGTCAGTTAGACTTTAGGAGGATGATTCTTCTAAATTGGCCAACTTGGCCAACTTGGCCTTACGTGACCACTTGGTTTCTTAAGGCCATGTGGCCAAGTTATCATGTATTGGCCTTAAACAACTAAATAGTCCCTAAAGGCCATGTTGCCAAGTTGGTATGTATTGGCCTTAAGTGACCAGCTCGTCGCTTAAGGCCAAGAGGCCACCTTCACCATGTGGTCGCAGAAGGCTGTGTGATTGGTGTGCTCGATCGCTTCTCACGCCCAAGTCGAGTTTATTGGGTTTAAGTTTATTTATTTTACATGAGACTTATTTGTGTCGTATTAGTAACTTTTTCTACTTCGTTAATTGGTGTCAAACGAATGAAGTGTTCCTAGTTTCGTTTTATATTTTCTCGGAGGTTATAAAATATTCAAGATATTATTCCTATAATCTTGTTGTTTGTCTCTTTTTGGTCTCTTAAACAAACGAATAACACTCATTTCTATCACTTGGAGAAATACCCCATTGTGGTAAGGGGTTTGGCTCAGACCAATTCAATATGGAAGCCTGTTTTGCCATGCATGGTATGTGTCGAAACATGATTTCTTGTTCTTAGCTTACTTCTCCCTTACTCATTTACTAATTTCATATCCTTACCATTCTCAGCTAAACGTGCCAAAGTTCTCTACGAGAGAGACTTCCATGCAAGAATCTTTTTCTATATCCTTACTTTTTCCAACAATTATGATTTGATAACGCGTTTCATCGAAGTTACCTTATAAAAAAAATTCAGCTTATAGACGTCATTGATTCTTGCATTTGGATTTTCCCACCTCCCAACTCGGGTCCTCAATCCCAACTCAGACGGAGGGACCTAGCCTTATCCTGAAGTATCATCACCGACCAAGTGATCATTGTTGTCAATCCTACTTTTATGGTATCTTCATCTTCCAAATCTGATGAGTCTAAACATACTCTTTATCAAGATAGCCCAAGGCATCCGAGCATTATCATAGTGTCGGTGGGTCTTATTCATTGCCTCCTCAAGTCATCTTTGTTGGTCATCTCCTTGATGATCCTAAATGATTGAGGGAGAGAGGAAAATTATACCAAGACAAGGGCGTTGAGAGGGTGAGTGATATGATGGAAAATCAAAGCGCCACAAATAATTTTAGGTGGGTCAACAAGGGATTTTTCTTGGTTTTGCTTATTATGGAGGAGTACTTCATCGCTCGCAAGGATGTTGTTCGAGTGAGGGAAGGATCAGTTTTTGATGATGTAACTTGCTTTGTTAGTCTTGAACTTGCACGACGTAAAAGAAAAATGGTTGCCTTGAAGAAGTCCAGAAAATCTTATCGAGCGAGGGTCAAAAAGCTTTTGGATGAGCTAGTCAATGAGAAGGTTAATGAGGGAGCACTCTGTGAGAAACAACTCGATATGTTACTGAGGGGTCCTACACATTACCGAGGGCTCTCATGCATTATCGAGGCCAATATATTACCAAGAGGTTCCTCACGTGTTACCGAAAGGTCCCACGCGTTACTGAAGACAATCACAACAAGTGATACACACGTATCATTATCGTTACCACTCTTCTACGTAACCGACCATGAAGAGGATTAATAGACATTAAAAGTGATTCACATTCAACGAGAGTGGACCACGACTAGATAGTTCCGTTAGCTAAGATAAATTACGCCTTTCATTCGCTAATTGTGAGGGTGCGAGGTGCTAGCCATGGAAATCAGCGGTTAGGTGTAGAGGCTAGTGAAAAACCGAGAAGGCAAATCCTCAAAATGGACATAGCCCAGCGAACGATAAAAGAAGTGCAGTGGGAAAAATGATCTGATAATCAGGGACTAACCCATGAAGCAAGCCACGCACCGCCCAAGCAAGCTGAAGAAGAGAACACTTCTCAATACGATCAGTTCACCCCAAGATGGCTGCAGACATCCTCGAAAAACTCTTTCGTTTAACAAAATAATTAGAAACCAAGCTCCAGCAAATTGGATATATTTCAGAGATGCTCTACATAGCCCTGTCCATGACTTTTAAAGGTAATTCTATGGACTAGTTGAGTGGTTTACCGAAGGGGTATATACATGATTTTTCATGACTTTAGAGGGTGTTCAAAGACCACTTCGTAAGAAAACAAGGAATCCAAGCGAGATAATTACTCGATTATGGATTCTTATCAAACAAGGGAGAGTCATTGAATATTTATATTAGGAGCTTTGTCCATGCCATGAACGCATTTCCAGAATTTGAAGAACTGGTAGTTGTAGCATCCTTAAATCCGGGCTTGGATCGTAAGGCTGACCTATACACCAATTTGAGCTGATTTATTGTAAACAATATGAGAGATCTTTTGGCATGAATGGATCAATTTATCCATGTGGACGATACCCTGCGAGGTGAGACTCGCTGGATGGATCACGACAGGACACCAAGAGAGTGTCGTCAGGAAGGTAGATGATAGAGTGTGACGGGATATTCTAAAGGGTTTTGGAATCCACATGATGGCCTATTACGATAATCGTGCATGCCTTTTTACATTGTTGACAAAGATGATCTCGGTACTTTACGACATGATTAAACGATGCTCACGATAACAACATCCGTGTAACATGAGTGCTCTTGGTTACAAACATTCAAATCGATATTTTTGCTCATATTACAATGACTATATTCACCCGACCGATGAATGTTGGCAACTTAAAGAGAAGATCGAGAGGCTCATCAATAATGGGTAGCTTGTGTAATTTATCAAGAAACTCGGAAAACAACCGTCAAGAGGAAAAGAATGACGACAATCAACCAGAAAACAATAACATTCAAGGGTAGGATAAAAGGGTAGATAAAAGAAAACAATAGTGATTATTCACGATCTCCGGTGGAGGAACCTTAACCAGCACCGACCTGATATCCTATAAAGATCGTAAGGTAGACCATAAGGTACATGCTGTGGTGGGGTTTCCTTACCATAATTACAAACATCCGGTGGGCGACCTTACTTTCAATGATAATGAGTTCTGAGGGATCTTGACATCCCACGAGCATGCATTAATGATTACTTTGATATTGAGGGGTGATGGTAACCCGAGTGTTGGTTGATGGAGGAAGCTCCGCAAATATAATATTCAAGCCAAGTTACGATAAAATGTTGGAGGTCCCCCCATATTGATCCACACATCATCTTTGGTAGGGTATCAGGGTATATTATCGAAATGCGTATGAAAAGTAGAACTCATAATAAACTTAAGACTTTCTTCATGATCTTCGACGCCCCGAGCTTTTATCAACCCATAACTGGAAGACCATGGCTACAAATAATGGAGGCTACCCGTGCACTTTTTGGCAATGCGTCAATATCTCGGCGGCAACGCGGTGGGGATCATTAATAGGTTCTAGCGAACGACTACAACTTTCTATTTCAGTAACTGTCAAACCCTCCAAACCGTTATGATAGAAATTATCCAGAGATGGGGTAAGGGTGGACCAAGACTAGACAGTTCCATTAGCTAAGATAAATTACGCCTTTCATTCGCTAATTGTGAGGGTGCGAGGTGCTAGCCATGGAAATCAGCGGTTAGGTGTAGAGGTTAGTAAAAAACCGAGGAGGCAAGTCCTCAAAATCGACACAGCCCAGCGAACTATAAAAGAAGTGCAGTGGGAAAAATGATCTGATAATCGGGGACTAACCCATGAAGCAAGCCACACACCGCCCAAGCAAGCTGAAGAAGACAATGCTTCTCAATACGACCAGTTCACCCCAAGATGGATGTAGACATCCTCGAAAAACTCTTTCGTTTAACAAAAAAATTAGAAACCAAGCTCCAACAAATTGGATATATTTCAGAGATGCTCTACATAGCCCTGTCCATGACTCTTAAAGGTAACTCTATGGACTAGTTGAGTGGTTTGCCAAAGGGTTATATACATGATTTTTCATGACTTTAGAGGGTGTTCAAAGACCACTTCGTAAGAAAACAAGGAATCCAAGAGAGATAATTACTCGATTATGGATTCTTATCAAACAAGGGAGAGTCATTGAATATTTATATTAGGAGCTTTATCCATACCATGAACGCATTTCCAGAATTTGAAGAACTGGTAGCTGTAGCATCCTTAAATCCGGCCTTGGATCGTAAGGGTGACCTATAAACCAATTTGAGATGATTTATTGTAAACAATATGAGAGATCTTTTGGCATGAATGGGTCAATTTATCCAGGTGGACGATACCCAGCGAGGTGGGACTCGCTGGATGGATCACGACAGGACACCAAGAGAGTGTCGTCAGGAAGGTAGATGATGGAGCGTGACGGGATATTCTGAAGGGTTTTGGAATCCACATGATGGCCTATTACGATAATCGTGCATGCCTTTTTACATTGTTGACAGAGATGATCTCGGTACTTTACGACGTGATTAAACGATGCTCACGATAACAGCATCCGTGTAACATGAGTGCTCTTGGTTACAAACATTCAAATCGATATTTTTGCTCATATTACAATGATTATATTCACCCGACCGATGAATGTTGGTAACTTAAAGAGAAGATTGAGAGGTTCATCAATAATAGGTAGCTTGTGTAATTTATCAAGAAACTAGGAAAAAAACCGTCAAGAGGAAAAGAATGACGACAATCAACCAGAAAACAATAACATTCAAGGGTAGGATAAAAGGGTAGATAAAGGAAAACAATAATGATTATTCACGATCTCTTTTGGAGGAACCTTAACCAGAAAACTAACACTTACTTTTTTATTTGTTTAAGGGGTTCAAGGACTCTTTAAAGTATCTTGGATTACATTAAAAATCATCCAATAGTTAGTTTGTTGTTTAGGGGTTTCAAAACTCCTCAAAATAAAATTGACTACGTTTAGAATCATCAATGATTTAGTATTTTTTATTACATAAGTACAAGGAATATCTGGAGTGCCTACGACTATGTCTAAAATTAGCCAAGACTTGGATAAAAATTTAAAAATATTTTATTAATAAGAGTTACCTCATTAAAACATTCTCACGCCACTGATGTATGAAAAAATGTACTTCAAAATGAAAAAGATTGTAAAATTCTCGTGAACTATGTTATGCTCGTGAACTATAAAGTTTAAAATTCTCAATGTTCCAAAAATACTGAATAAGTTTTTCTTCTTCATCCAGCAGCCTGTGTGTGGCAAGCTTGATCTCAACTTCTATTGTATATGTCCTTCCGGGTTCGGACCAAGGTTTTCAAGAGATCTTTCTTTGGTGTGGAACACTTTCCTAAGAACTGATAAGGGGATAATCACCAACTAGTGGAATAAATAATGTACGAACAAATGGAGATGGGTGAGGTATGGTAAAATGCCAAACCGAGCTAATTATCGCAAACTATAGAGCATGTTGAAGCTATGAGCAAGGACGACATCAATAGGTAGTAGTGTCGATGCGTAACCGAAGGATTTAGGCATAAAGGAACGACAAAAGAAGAATAACCAAATAAGTGGGAGCAAACGTGACACTTTGTTGAGCAGAGCGGATGGACAAAATCAGATTGAGCGGACAAAAAGAATTGACAAGGCATTCACCAAGAAAAGATAGAGCTTAGTGAAGATTGTAACCGAGTAGAGGAATAGGAAACGGAGCACCACTCGACTTATAGCACGAATGAAACCGACCGAGACCCACTTTCAAAATGACAGATAAGGAAACGGTTTAGTAACGTTGATTACTCAGTCAACCCACTAAAGTAGGTTTCACGTCATAAATGTAAATCTACATGTATTGTTAGTGGAGTTATGTATCTATTAACTTCTTGTAAACTGCTAATGAAGGTATAAATAGACAGATGAACCTAAACATAGTTTAACTTCTCTTCTCGGATTAATTAATTGACTACTTCGCATTATCTTTGTTATAATTTCCCATAATAATATCATTATCCCCAAAGTTTCAGAAACGAGATTTTGAGTTGTATATGCTACTCATGAAGGTTTGGTAGGGAATATCTTTTAATTGAGCCTTCATCCTCTTCTCTTAAATTATATCCAACTCAACTTTTCTAGATTTGGAATTTATTCCTTCATGATATGTTGTTATTTCTGAATAAGGCATATATGTTTATGTTGGTAATACTGCTTTAATTACATATACCAAGGTTATTGGTTTTTTTGCAACTCTAGTTCTTAAAGTAGTTCTGTATGATCATAGGAATTTCTGTAAGAAGTTAGACAACTTCCCTCATGTTTCTTCCACCATTCTTCTAATACCATCCACTATTGTTCTATTTGTGAATTCTACCTACTTATGTTTCTATCTATGGAAGGTAAATCATAAGTTTGTGTTATATATCTTGTTGGACATAACAATAACATGGGATCATAGTGGAATTATAAACTATTGTTTGTTGTGATGACTTTACTTATCATATATCTTTAAAATATTTTAATCTTCATGAAGTTGATATTTTCTTTTATCATGATCCTCATTTGAGATTCATTGGACGGACTAGGACTCGCTTATGTTTGTGTGGCTATGCGGTTTTGGTTGATAAGTGACTTGCATATGTTAGTTAATCATGCTAGAGGCCAATCTGAGGCTAGGAAAAACCACTTGGTAAAATATTTAACAACGTTGAAAGCTTTGGCAGCAACATTTGAGAGTGTCAAGTACAAACATATCCACATGGATGAAAACGTACTAGCAGACTCCTTACCAACGACGACTTATTATGGTAGTTACCCCTGGATACTTACGCAAGAGAGCCCGTCGAAAATAAAATATTCGGAGCACTTCTTTAATTCGAATGTGACCTACCATATATCAACAAATATCAACAAATATTAACACAGATTGGATGCATAATATTAGTTAATTCTTGGTTAATAATATTTTACCAGTTGACATGAGAATGGCTAAGCTGGTGCAGTTCAAATCTCATGGCTTCATGGTCCTTAGTGGAATAATTTACAACAAATCTCTAAGCAGACCTACGTTGCCTCGGGGACAATGAGTCACAAATGGTGTCATCTGAATTTGAAGATGGGGAAGGGTCAACGCATTGTAGTTTCAAAGCTTTGACCATAAGAGATTTGCTGGCAGGATTTCATTGGCCCACGATTATAACCGACAAAAGAGAATTGGTAAAACTATGTGACACTTATCACCGATTTGGCAATTCGATTCACACACATGTGGTGCAGCTAGATTGCATTACTAAATCATTGTTTTTTTACCGATAAAGAATCGATTTAGTGGGTTATTTTTTGATGGTCTTAGGTGGAAGACAAATGATAGTATTCACAGTCGATTATTTCTCTAAATGGATCAAAACAGACCTGTTATCCAGGATGAGGGAGAAAGATATGATCAAATGCATCTTATGAAATATTTGTAGTTTCTTTAGCATTCTAAAGAGATTTACCATGGACAATAGCCTGCAATTCGATAACAAAGAAATGATATTTTTATGCTTCCCCGAGGGATTCAACAAGGTTTCTCTGCACCATTTCACCCACATGCTAACTGTCTGGTCAAAGTGACAAATAGAATAATACCTTGATGATCTCAAGAAAAAATTGGAAGGAAAATATGGGAGTTAGGTGAGTTATTTGCAAGAGGAGTTATAGGCGTCTCGAACCACTCCTCACACCGCGACCTGAGAATCACCTTACCCACTGGTCTATGGGATGGATGTTGTATCCATGTTGGAGACTATGCTCCCCTCATATTGTGTCAAACATTATTCCAAGGAGGAAAATTAGGGGGGAAGGCAATCCAAACTCTATTTGATTGAGGAAAAGAGAAGGTGGGTGCAGATAAATTCATTATACTATAAATACCTGATGCGAAACAGGTATGCGTCAAAGGTTAGACCGTGAGGATTTAGCATTGGTGATAATATTCTGAGGAATTTTTTTCTACACATCAAAGAAAAAAGGCTTGGGAAATTTCCACTGAACTAGGAAGGTCTGTACGTCGTTATGGAGAGGGTGAAACTGGGGAAGTATCGATTAAAAGACAAAGAAAATAGATTTCTATGGCACATTTATAACATCGAACATCTTAAATTTCAGCTACGATAAATTGTTAATAAGATGTACATCATTTCTGATATGTTGTATGTACCGATTGGTATCACACTCTCTCCTACCCTGATGGCACATGAAGGTTTTAATGAGGTGCTTATTTAGTTGATTAATCAATACTGATATTTACCTTTATTATGCGTCTTGCAGTATTCGAGGTTAACATTTAAACTTTCTAAGTTTGGACCTATGAGGTCTTCTAACTTCAGTTGGTCAACACTGAATTCTTTATAAATTTTGGACATGTGAGGTTTTCTAACTTTGGTTGGTCAACACTAATTTTTTTTATAAAATTTAGACATTTGGAGTCTTCCAAATTCAAATAGTCAACACTTAATTTCTATAAATTTGGACATGTAGGGTCTCCTAACTTCGTTTGGTCAACATCTATGTTTTAGTAATGTCGACTCGAGTGGTCAGTCACATCGATTAACAAACCAAGCTTACTTTTACTTTTCGAAACTGATCACTTTCAATTAAAGTTAAAATTGGGATTTTAATAAAAGAAAGAACCAAGGTATCGAGATAAGATAATAACCGTAGTGTTTAAGATCAAAAGGGAACAACCACAAATACTATATAGCCTGGATGGCCAACAATTCCTTTCAACAAAAACAAAAACAACAGAATAATTACTCTGATGAACCAAAATTATCGTTGGAAGCGCTCTCTGAACCCTCTAGGAGCCACTCTTATAAGTTTCTTCAGTCAACCCCATAGCTAACGATTCTCCTTTGGTACTGGCTTCACAAACAACCCTTGTAAAACGATCTATATCAGGAACCAATAGCCAGTGAGACCCAAGTTTCAAGTCCGAGAACCTGTCATGAATATCTAAAATCAATGCTTCTTTGGTTCCGACTTCCTAAGTTTTCATAGTGTCAATGCAATCAGAGGGAAAATCATTTTGAGATGCTTTGTTCGTTTTCCCCAGTTCAACTCATAGAGTTTCCAGAGCCTTGACTTCGTCCTCTTTAGCTTGGATTTTAAAAGAGGCTAGTTCTTAGATAGCCTTGTCTATTTTATCCTCGTCTACCTTCATGATGAACCACAAAACGCTCAAATGTTTCTCTTGCTTCACCGATGCCTTTTACAAGGCTTTATCATTTTCTTTGACTACAGCAGAAACAGACTACACCCATGTAGTAGCATGGTCGACCCACTTCTTTAAGTAGTATTTTTACTTAAGTTGTTCATCCAGTTGAGATATATGGTCATTCAAAAAGGCTTGATCGCTTCTGTTGCCACCTTGGGAGATGGAAAGCATGGTAGTTGATTTTTTGGTCCTGAGATAGGTATTGAGGGTGGAACCCCAGTTGTGCACTCTAGTTGATTAACGAGCTACTAACCAAACGGATTTTGAACCACAACACTAGTATCGTTCACCTGTAAATTCCCTTAAGCTTGTTTCTCTTCTTTATTATTGAAAATTTGGTCACATCCTTCTTTTGCACGGTCTTTACCCTCTACTGAGCATGCGTCTGACAATATCGTTGTTGTTTCAAGAGGAGTCGAGCCTGCTTGGTCGTGGGGATATCGTTTAGAGGATTGACATCCAGCTTAATTTTTTTCTTCTTAGTTACCCGTGTCTTTGCTGCTGCTCATTGGCCTGCCACAATTTTCTTCCCCTTCTTCCTTCAAACTTTGTTTTTCTTGTTATCCTCCTCTTCCTTGGAGCCCTCAGTTTTAACAGCATCGGCATTCATAGCTATTATTTCAAGATCAACACCTTTGACTATGGCTCTGTTTGGTAGGAGAACATCTGCAGAATTTTTATTCGGCGGCCGATGATTGGGCGCTCTTTTCCGCTTGGAAAGTACAACTCTTGCATCATGAGCGTTTAATTTTTTGCCAAAGCTGTTTCCTCCATGATAATTTTTATTTCCTCCATAATTTGAAATTTCTGAAACATTTGAAACATAATATTACTACTTTACCCTTATTTTGTTTTCAAATTTAATATTACATGACATTATTGAAATAGATTGCTCTACTTTGAAAAAACATATCATTAACCCATGTTTAATCCTACATATCTGATTTTTACAACTAAAATTAACCCTAAACCCAAAAAACATCAGTTTTATTGAAAATTGATTGAAGATTGACCATGGAAAATCAAGAAACTCATACCAATCACGAGAACAACACTGAAGCAACGAATAAGGTAATTTAATCTCGTTTTTTCGTTTTACAATACAGTAATTTAAGATTATCACTTCGAAAATCTTGGTTTTGATACTGCATTCCTGAATTTTGCATTTCTGGGAAAAATACAACTGATTCCAAGAGAATGTCTCCGAATCAGTTGTCTTACACAAACAGTTGATTCCAAGATAATCAACTGCGTTTGCTAAGAACAACTGATTCCGAGACATTCTCTCGGAATCAGTTGTTATGTTTCAGTAGATTAGTGCAAAATCATTAACACATTACTTTTTAATCATGTAGGAATTTCAAATATCTTCGAAACCTGAAATTGCATCCGCTTATCATACTGTCGATGATGTTATATATCTGGATCTCACCGACGCATTGACTACGCAAGCGTACAACACTAAATCTGAACTTACGGAATGGGTATTAACAAAGGGTCGAGAGTTGAAATATTCTATGATGGTAAGTAGGTACGAATATGGAAATTATGGGAATACTCCTCGATTGTTTTATTCTTGTGAAAAATATGGGAAACCAAGGTTAAAACAAAAGGCACCTAAGTACGAAAAAAACAGATTGTCCGTTTCTACTAAAAGCTCATCATTTTGAAAATTATCTATGGTATTTGGTAGTTTCATGTGGTAGGCATAACCACCCTTCATCCGAATATTTAGAAGGTTGTCCTCAAGCAAGGAAACTAACTTCGGCCGAAGAATATTTGGAGAAGAAATTATCTATATGTGGTGCCACTCCTCGTAACATTTTACCCGCCTTAAAGGATATTAATCCTCATAACGTGTCTAAGATGCGTAACATTTACAATGCTACACAAAAACATCGTACATCGGAAAAGTGCGGTCAATCACAACTTCAATATTTGTTGGGTAAGATGAAGTGTAAAAATTACATTGAATGGCATAGAACGGGAAGTGAAGGGTCTCAAATAATCACTGAATTATTATTTGCACACCCCACGTCTATCGATTGTCTTAGGACATTTCCGGAGGTCCTTATTATGGATAGTACGTATAAGAAGACGAGATACAAGATGCCATTGTTTGAAATAGTTGGAGTTACGTCAACCAACATCACATTTGCGATCGCTTTTGTTTTTTTGAGTCACGAAAAGGTCGAAAATTACATGTGGGCGTTGGAACGTTTGCGGTTGCTCATGTCGGAAAACCATTGTTCTTTACCTAATATTATGGTGACGGATAGGGAATTGGCATTAATGAAAGAAATTGACATTATATTTCCAAAAGTGACACACATGCTATGTAGATGGCACATTGAAAAAAACATCGCAATGAAGACTAAAAAATATTTTACCGACGAAAATGTGTTCAACGGATTTCAAGCATCTTGGAATACAATTGTTTATTCGGACACCGTAAGAAAGTTGAACTCAAACATCGAGTGTATGAAAGAAGAGTACAAGGCATACCCATGAGCCCTCGATTACACTCAAACATGGCTCAAACCTCCTTACGGTGAAAAGTTTCTCTATGCATACACTAACAAGTTGAAGCATTTCGGCAACAACACAACGAATCAGTAAGCTAAAATACTTTTAATGTATTGCAATTATTATAATATTTACTCATTTTAAATAAACATATTTTGTCATAAATAATAGGGCGCAGAGTTCACATTCGACCTTAAAACGGTACCTCGGGACGGGTTTGCTAACATTTGATGCATTTGGGGGTAGAGTCGATTCCTTACTAGAGATGCAACACACGAACATAAAAGTATCGCTTGAAAAATGTACGTTTTTCTCCCAATTTGAGTATGATGCTTGGATATTCGAGTTTATTAGACGCTCCGCGTCGGAATTTGCTCTTAAAATTATGAAAGGTCAATACAAGAAGGTGAAACAAATAGGGAATAATAAAGCAGAATGCAGTTGTGTTATTAGAAGCACTTATGGTTTGCTATGCGCATGCGAGGTCGGTTTATTAATAATGTAACACCGTGTGTTTGATCTAAGTATGGTCGACAAGAGGTGGACAACGTTAAGGATTATGAAGAACAATGCATATAAAGAAGATGATTTTGTCGAGGAAGAAATAACAACTATTGGTTCTCTAATCCGTGGGTACGATCGCGATCGTTGACTACATATCATAAGGAACATCCGAGAAGTTATAGAACATAGAAGATTCGACGTCACTCCACCCGTTGAGAAGGCTAAGACTAAAGGTAGAGATAGTAAACGTGCTAAAGACAATTCAACGAAGAGGGAATTATCGGGATTCGAACATGCGAAGCTAGGCAACAGTTCGAACACAACGTCGTATGTAAGTGATATTTCCCCGTCTTCAATCTAAAACAACGTTAGATCATTACTGAGTCAAACAAAAAGTAAACCAATAACATCATGTATCAGCTTCGCACGTTCTTCTACACTGTTACTTCTACGCATATCGGTAACCCGGTAATGATGGCCACATCGTCTAAAGTTACGATCATCTCACCGAAAGAAAAGTGAAATGATGTCGTCTCATGATGCCACAGTTCTACGAAAGCGGCTACCAAAGGTACCTCGGTACTCCAACGATGGAGGGCAACCAACAATGGTCCAAAAGGGGTGGACTCGGCAACCTCACGCACACTGGTTTGGTTGTTCAGCTTCTAACGATTAACGACATTTCCCGCGGCAAAAAACCGCAAAGGACGTCCCCCTCTTTCCTAATAAATTAAAGTGAAATGTTATTATAGAAAAATAAAATTAATCCTTATATTCAAAATAACTTACTCGTCCATGGTAAACATGGTACGCCGTATGGTTTGTAAAACCTTTGTAGAAGAGTATGTGCGGAAAGCGTGCTAAAAATGACTCTTTCTCGTCCGCTAACATAGTTTCGTCATTACGTTGCCCAGTTTCATCATCTTCCGATTCTGATTGAGGTATTACAACCGGAGATGGTTCTCTCCTTGCATCGCGCCAATTATGTCTCACCGAACGGACGTAGGATCAGGGGCAACAATTTGAGGAGGTTGCGGCGTCTCAAAAATATCTGAATCGTTTACGGCATTTGGAGCGGATGATGAAGAGCCACGCAAAATTCTCTTGAGTAGCTTTCTTGGTCCCATACTACAAACATAAAACAATATCTATAATGTAAAACATTTCAAACCACAATAGGGTACCACCAATCTTAAAGCAATTAATAACACTATAGTATATGAATAACAACACCATCCAGTAGAAATGCATTATTAAATCATACTCAAATAGTCATAAGGAACAAAGCTAGAAAGAGCAGAGGAGTTCTCTGTTTTTTTTAACAGAGAGCATGTGATTCCGAGTGGCCATCTCAGAATCACATGTTTTTTTAAATTGAAAAACAGGTGATTCCGAGATGGCCACTCGGAATCACTTGTTATCTAACAGCACTGTTCTGCTTTTTTTTAACAAAGAGCATGTAATTCCGAGATGGCCACTCGGAATCACATGCTCTCTGTTAAAAAAACAGCAGAACAACCAAGTCGAAACCAAGTCAAAACAGCAGAACACAAATCACCCTAATCGAAACATAATAGAACAGCAGAACAACAAAATCACCCTAATCGAAACATCATGGAACCCAAATCGAAACATAAGAACCCTAATCTAACCCTAATTTTCTACCAATCAAGAACCCTAATCTAATCTAACAGCAAAATCAAACTTACCTCAGTCCACGAACCTAACCTAACAAGAACAGCCATAGCCAAAAGACAGTACCGAAAAATGAAAAAAAAAACAAAAACTGAAGAACCATAATCGAACAACACCCTAGCTGAAAACTGAAAACACAAAAAACTGAAGAAATCTTACATTGGGGAAGGGTTGCTATCTCTCTCTCTCTCTCTCTCTCTCTCTCTCTCTCTCTCTCTCTCTCTCTCTCTCTCTCTCTCTCTCTCTCTCTCTCTCTCTCTCTCTCTTCGTTTGGGTTTTGAAAGAAACTAGAAAACAAAAGGTAGAAAACTGAAGAAATAGATAAGTATTGTTTTTTTTCTTTGAATTTGATAATGGGTAGGATAGTAGAATAAATGGATAGAACAATGGCATTCTTGAAAATGAAAGAGGTAGAATAAATGGGTAGAAGGACAAATGTGTAATTTTCTTTATGGAGGAAATAACAACATGAGGGTTTTTTCAAAGGGCGATGTTATATCTAGACCCATTTGGCTATAATGAGATCTTAAATCAAACTTTTTATTTTACTTTATGTAAAATGGCCATTTTACTCATCATATAAAACCAAGTTGTCGACCAAAAATCTTAACAATTTTCTTCCTCTTCTCCAACCAAACTTCTCTCTAAAACTAATCTAATACCCAAAAAATGAATTACATTAAAATCTAATTATTTTCTTCCTCGTCTTTAACAAAACTTCTCTTTACTTTTTAATTATATTTTAATATCGCCTTGTGGAACTTTAAGAAATAATTTTTTTTACAGAATTATATTACAATGAAGTAATTTGTATAATTTTCTATTAAGAAATAAACTAGTAACTGTGAAATATTTCCCAGCCTGATGGTAATGACAATCTTGTTCGAAACCCGATCTGGCAGATAAAACACGAGGTGCAATTTTAAAAAAAAAATCAAAGAAATCAATATTTAGAAACAAGATATTTGATTAATAGCGAAATCAAAAACATCAATCAGATAACAAAACCACAAGAAAGAAAACAACACATCGATCTCTAAGTTTGAATTAAATTTACAACCAGAAACCCTAAATCCCCAAATTCCATAACCTAAGAACTTGTAAACTTTGTAACAGCCTTCGTTCCTTCAGATACAGCATGTTTAGCCAATTTACCAGACAACACCAACCTCACCGCAGTCTGGATTTTCCTTGAAGTTATAGTCGGTTTCTTGTTGTACCTAGCAAGCTTCGCAGACTCACCAGCCAATTTCTAGATGATATCGTTGATGAAACTGTTCATGATTCCCATAGCTTTGCTGGAAATAACGATATCAGGATGAACCTGCTTCAAGATCTTGAAGATGTAGATCTTGTAGGTCTCGACGCTTTTCTTGGATCGTTTCTTCTTTTTATCAGCTCCGACGCCAGCTTCTTTTGGTAAGTTTTTATGGGCATTTGGTTTCTTCGCAGCTGCTACGACGGCCAAGGGATATTTCTCGGGGACCTTCTTCTCAGTCGGCTTCTTTTCTGCTTGGGGTGCTATTGTTGATTTGATTAGGAAATCAGTTCTCTAGAGAGAGAGAGATTAATTGGAGAAGGGAAATAATTTTCTGATTTTGATTGGTGAGATGCGAGCAGCAACTTGAATTTGATAAAAAAGAAAAAAGAAAAGAAAAGAGAAAAGAGAGAAGAGCTCGACTGAAAAAGATTTATATATTAAGGATATTTTAGTAAAATGTGGGGTGCCATTATAACTGAAGAAGGTCTCATTATAGCGGGGTCTCACTATAACCAAAACGGGTATCGATTTAGCGTTTCCTTTTTTCAAATTACAGAAGAAATAAAAATTCTCATGAAAGAAATAGTTTTTGTCTTAATTTTTTAAATAGGGATTGGTTCGGGATGGTTCATCATTTGTTCTGCAACTAATATTGGGTTGTTCTGGCCATTTATTTTTATATTTTATGAAGTCTGATTGAAATAAAATTGTATGGTTATATTTAAAATCTCTTGCACGTGGGTTTATTAAAAATATAAAATATCGTGGGCGATTTCGTTTTGGATTCTTTCCGGGGTTTTAAATATAATCCATAATTTTTAGTTCTTATTAATATAATTATATTAGCATTGATAAATATTATTAGAAAAGTAATATAAGAATTGCTAGTACATAGTGCAAACTGTAACAACTTCCAATATAAATGTAGGTAACATGTAACAAAACACGTAAATTGATGTACGATAATGTTAAAACCAGGTCGAGAAAATTAGAAACCTATAACTGGCCAAGTTCTTACATCGTAAATATAAAAACTCCAAAAAATACTGTTTTATTGGCAACATATTAAGATATATATAAATATTAAAATTAACCGATTTGTATTTTTTAATATACTCCAAATTAAGTTATATAGAATATTACATGATTACTCTTAGAATTGCCGCTATTAAATCTTACACCTCTAATTCAATCAAATAAACTTTATAATAGTTTAATTATTTACCTTAACTTCTTTTTGCAAACTAATTATCTTAAAGTTATTAATTCACTTATGTTTAAATTTTAATAATGTTTAATGTTGTCAATGTAAATTAATTTTTAATTATTTATTGACTAATTATATATTAAAATTAATTAATTTAATGATCAATTGCATAGTTCTTGAAACGGAATCTTACAAAAGCAATTCTATGTCTATCAATATTAGAACTTTTTTTTGGGTGAAAGATGCTGGAACTTAATAATAATCCAGTACGTTCTTCTAATTTTATATACTGATATATAATAATAGAAAATTATTAAATTTATAGTAATTTAAGTTTAATCGGTCCATCATTTGAAACAATATGTTGTATACTTGATATGTTAATATTCTAACTCGATAGAATTAGATGACCAATAAAATGATTAAGAATTAGCATAAGGATGTTAAAATAAAGTTGAAAAGTCGAGAATCGCAATTGGTTAAGTTTTTAGCGTGTCATTTACCATTAAGTAAACGACTTTAGCTCAATTTTATTTGTTATCAAATTAGGATCCTTAAATTTTATTTATTAATGACATTTCATAATCGAAAAGGACGAACGAAACTCATTCAGTCCAGTTTCTCCGAATCTATTTGTTTAAAGGAGCAAAGGTTTTCTCATGCCGGTTTATCCATCCTCGAAGATTGCAATTTTGATTTGGAAACTGTTACTAATAAAAAAAAACATGGTTAACCTTTGAAGTTTACAATATAAATTATAATATAAATTATAATAAGATAAATACCATGACATGTCCAAACTAATGAGAGTTACCTCGGGTTGTTGTTTGTCTTTGTATGAGATCAACCATTCTCCCAAGCTCCACTAATAAAAAGAAAGAGGTTCTTCCAAAATTTATCTGCTTCCAGCAGATCATCCATAACTTAGGTAGTTATTCCATAGGGTGACATAAAAGAAGGGTTATTTTGGCACTTTGGATATGGTGGTGAATGCCACAAAATCCTCCATTGGCATCTGTATTTGAGACAGTTGTGATGCCATGACGCAAGACATTAATGTGAACTAAGAATTTGGTTTGGCTTGGCTGAGACACAGTTCCACTAGCTCAAAATATCTCACAATCGTGAGATCTAGCGGCAACAAAACTCCCTAGTTGAGCACATTGGAGAATAGTACCAGCTCTTTTTCTCCTACCAGTAGTAACGTATCTCATTGGATCGGTATTTATATATTGACAGATGATCGAATTCTCCAACTCGTCTTTAAGTTTGAAGCCTCACCAGGGTTATAATATGAGCATTTTCCAGTATACAAACCGACCAGGTGTTGTCTCTCCAACCCACTCTGATAAATTTCTAAGACCTATGATATTTCTGTGGGCAAGGCTTCTTCATAATCGGATACCTTCTCTACTTCTATGGCTTTGGTAGTTGGTCCCTTACCCTCTCTGTAACCTCTAGCGTTTTGTATATATGAGTCGACATTGGTATCACTAGAAGCGTTGAGGGTTGTTTTCTAGTCTTTGTTGCAACCTTGGAGACGACCAATCCCTTGAGGATGGGGAAAGCAACGCGGTTGGTACCCGCTTCAGTTCGTTGATCTGCATAGATTTCTTGATCTCCAGTTTGAGAAACACTAGCAACGGTAGCAGTATTGGTACTCACTTTGGTCAATATGTTAGATGGGATGGTCTTATCTCCAGTTTGAGAAGTCTTGCATTACGTCACCCCCTAGTAGTGGAAGCACTATTAACACGAGTTATAATCCCAGTAATGATCGGGCTTATCCGCACATATTGGAAGTCATTCTGATGCAATGATTCAAAGCTAGAATCCTTTTTGGCTATGAATCACGATTTAGGGAAAAATCTTGGAGACTTGGTTTATTTGGGCTAATGATCTTGTTCAAACTTTGAAGTATTCGCAACGCTTAAGGACTTAGGTTTCTTGGGCTGAATCAACCGCTCGGGCTGATTTGTGACTAAAAGAGTAGACAGGGTCGGGTTAAAGACACGAAGGGTACTCGCTTCAAATAAAAGCGGTTTGTGTGGATCGAAATCCCGTATGAAAAGGTATCGATAAACTCTTTTGAATAAATATAGATTATGCATGCTGCTCGGTATTCGTCCGCTCTCTCAATGATGGAAAACCAGTCACTGACGTCAAACTTTTTTCTCATAAACCGAGGTGCGTATCTCTTTAGATAGCCCGAGCACCAGAACTATTTCTCTATCTCTCTAGAATCTTTCTAAAAATGAGTTATGAGATAATGAAGGATATTTATAAGGGAATATCTCCCTCTAACGACTATGTGTGTAGAGAAGTTGAAATGTTTGTGTTTTGGGAAGGTCAAGAGTCGTTTTCCCGAACGTTTAAGTGACATATCGTGAATAGCCATTCGACACGTGTAAAGGTGAATGATAGCTAGTACATATCTATTGGGTCTAGTTTAATCAGCACCGTTGTAAGGCCCAAGAGCTGACTATCCAAAGTATTCAATCCAGTACCTCAAACTTGTTATATATTATCCGAAATCGCATCAAATAATATATAACAAATCGCGGAAAAAATAATAAAACTCTTTTGCTAGATTCATCTATAGAAGAAACAGAAAATCAAGAATACTTACGGGTTTGCATGCTGCTATCCATCTAGTATTCTCTAGCGTTCTTTTGCGTTCTTTAGCGATTCCAAGTTCTCCGGCGATTCCGTTTATGAAACTAAGAGACCTGCAGAATCAGATTAGAGAAGAAGGAAAAGTTTCCAGACACTAAGGAAGCGGCCGTATTTCTAATCAGGGTTTAGAGTGATGAAATACCTAAACCTAGCCCCTTATTTATAGATTTTACAATGTGAAGCCCAACATTGTAAAGCCCATCCTTTGTTACTTCCTTGTGTCCGGGACCATAACCCAATAAATTGATAATTCAATTTATATCCCTGATTTATTAATTCAGGCTTAAGTGTTGAGATTTGGGCCCTCTTCATCACAGTGCCCAAATTCAACCCGGTTACCACACTTGAGCCCATAACGCCTTTTTATCCATAGGTCCAATTTAGTTAATTAAATAATTAACTCGACTACTTTTAATTTGGACTTCCTTAAGACAATAATCGAATATGTTTATTTAGCATGTCGGTCCAAATTATTGTTAGTCTATAAATATATTAAATAAATATATTCCAACAATCTCCCACTTGGACCGTCATATGCTACTCAAGAATACGTATTCAACTTTAATGGGATCCCTATATTCATTGTCAATGGACAAACAGTACAACCCCGTACATGACTGATAACAATAAAGGACTAAAGACCTCTTTCTCGTAATGTGAACAATAGGATGCAACAGTAATCACATTACCATTATCAATCAATTACTTGGGCCAATTATGGAGCATGGCATAAGAGTAATATGGCTTGTAATCGTACATATCTACTCTTAAATGGTTCCTACTTTTGGAGATCCAATATAGTACAAATATCAATAAATATTTCCTAGCATATATATATTGCAATAAACTTTAATGTGCACAATACTGCAAAATATAATATCAGATCCTATTACAAACTCTCCCACTGAAACTAACAATCCTCTAAATCAACTACACCCATATTGATGGTGTGTCCCTGGAAAACCTTAGGCAAAACCGCATTTTTTAGGGGATCTGTTATCATGGAGTTTGTACCGATGTGCTCTATACTTATCTGACCCATCTGTACTCTTTCTTTAACAGACAGAAACTTTATGTCTATATGTTTGGATTTAGACGCGCTCCTGTTGATGTTAGAGTACTGCACTGCGGAATTGTTATCGCAATATAACCTCATAGGGATTTCTATCCCTTGTACAATGCGTAATCCAGTAACAAAATTCCGCAGCCATAGTGCCTGGTTTGATGCCTCAAAGCATGCAACAAATTCTGCTGCCATGGTGGACGATGCAATAAGTGTTTGCTTTACACTTTTCCAGGATATTTCACCTCCAACCAATAAGAATATGTTGCCTGACATGCTTTTTAATGTGTCTGCGCATCCACCAAAATCCGAGTCGGAATACCCGATGATCTCCAGTTTATCCGACTTCCTATATGTCAACATGTGCCCCTTTGTTCCTTGCAGATATCGGAGTACTCTTTTAACTGCTTTCCAGTAATCCATTCCTGGGTTACTAACATATCTCCCCAACATGTTTATAGCAAATTCAATGTCCGGCCTAGTACAAACTTGAGCATACATTAAACTCCCAACTGCAGAAGCATAAGGGACCGTTTTCATTTCCTCAATCTCAAGTTTTGTCTTAGGACATTAACTCGGACTAAGTCTGTCACCCTTTGCTATAGGGGTACTTAGGGGTTTGTAATCTGCCATTCCGTAACGTTGTAACACACTTTTAATGTATGTTTTTTGTGATAATCCAAGAATACCACGAGAACGATCTCGATGTATCTGGATTCCTAACACAAAACTGGCATCACCAAGATCCTTCATATCAAACTTGTCTGATAGAAATCTTTTTGTAGTGTGTAACAATTCCTTATTGTTCGAGGCAAGCAATATGTCATCCACATATAATATAAGAAATATGACATTACTCCCACTGAACTTGTGATAAACACAATCCTCAACCGAGTTGATCTCAAAGTCATAAGCGACTATCACCTCAAGGAATTTGTGATACCATTGACGAGAAGCTTGTTTAAGCCCATAAATGGATTTCTTAAGTCTGCAACCCAGATCTTTTGAGTTACTTTCTACAAAGTGTTCCGGTTGCATCATGTAGATCGTTTCCTCAATATTACCATTGAGAAAAGTGCTCTTAACATCCATCTAATGAAGCTCAAGGTCAAAATGTGCAACTAATGCCATGATTGTTCTAAAGGAATCCTTCGTCGATACTGGAGCGAAAGTTTCTTTAAAATCAATCCCTTCACGCTGAGTATAACCTTTTGCTACAAGATGTGCTTTATGTCTTTCCACATTACCCAGGGAATCGCGTTTGGTTTTGTAAACCCATTTACAACCAATTGCCTTTTCCCTTCAGGTAATGTGACAAGATCCCATACCGCACTATCCTGCATTGATTTATACTCTTCTTTCATAGCGTCAATCCACTTTTGAGATTCAGAGCTTGCCATGGCCTGTTTGTAGGATGAGGGATCATCTACAGTTCCAGCACATAACTCATTATGCTCCTGAAGATATACTATAAATTCTGGACCTATAGTACTTTTCCTTTCTCTAGTGGACCTTCTTAATGGCACTATTTCCTCCTGTTGCACTTCTTGAGGAGGTAGAGTTTGATCATTATGAACGATGTCATTTTGATTCCCTTGTGGAAGATTATCTTGAGGTTCCTCTTGTTCTACCTGAATCTCTGTATCCTGGTTAGAACCCTCAAGTGAAGCATCAGTGTTAATCTGAGGATTACCTTGTTCTAATGGGATCGAAATGAGTGGCATTACCGCCCAATCTTCAGATATCTCAGTATCCCTATTAAAACCTTCATGAATCTTTATGGATTCTTCCTCAAAATCAACATATGTTCCCTTATTCTTCCCCCCAAACTCAACATCCTCTAGAAACTTGGCCGTTCCTGTCTCAAATATTGTACCAGTGAGAGAATCATAAAACTTAAACCCTCTAGAATGTTCGGAATAACCTATGAAGAAACAACTAACTGTTTTTGGGTCCAGTTTCTTTTCTTGAGGTTTGTAAGGCCTCGCCTCAGCTGGACAACCCCACACATGCAGATGCTTTAAATTAGGTTTACGCCCATTCCAAAGCTCATATGGAGTCCTAACAGTAGCCTTTGTGGGAACTCGATTGAGTATATAAGCGGCACATTTGATGGCTTCCCCCCAGAGAGATAATGGTAGAGATGAGTGACTTATCATGCTTCTAACCATATCTTTTAGTGTTCGGTTCCGTCTCTCAGATACACCGTTCACTCGAGGTGAACCAGGCATAGTGTATTGAGGGACTATTCCACACTTCTCTAGGTACTGTGCAAAGGAACCTGGACGTTGTTCACCCGATCCGTCATATCTACCATAGTATTCACCACCACGGTCAGATCTAACGGTCTTAATGCTTTTACCAATTTGTTTCTCAACCTCGGTCTTAAAAGTTATGAACTTGTCCAGGGCCTTATACCTTTCTTGTTGACCGAACCTTGACCCGTTCCTTTGCCATATGCCTTCCGCTTAGGTCCTGCCTTATTTGGTGATGTAATCACATTAGCCTCAAGCGCTGTGCCTTTAAGTCTTTCCTCCTCCTGTGCAGCATGGGAAATCAATTCATTGATATTCCACTTTTCTCGCATGCAGTTATAGGTGGACTGGAAATACTTAAACCGGTCTGGCAGCGAATGAAATGTGAATCCCACTATGCTTTCCTCAGGTAAGTCTAAACTGATTTCCTTTAACTTTTGGCCAATCTTCAACATTCCCAGAATGTGCTCCCGGATTTTACCTTTGCCATTATACTTTTTGGTAGCTAGCTCGATGAGCAAACGTTGCATCTCTACCTTTTCATTTTTGGCAAAGGCTTTCTCAATCTCAGTGAGAAAGACCGAGGCAGTGGTAACACCTTTAGGGACAGCCCCACGCAATGCTACTGTTATTCCCTGTAACAAGAGCACCATGCATAACTTATTTGACCTTTCCCACTTTTCATCAGCCTTAGTTTCATCCGGTGTACTTTCCGGACAAAGGGGAGATGGTTTGGGAGTTAACAATGCATAGTCGTAATCACGTACAGATAAAAACAGCAACATTTCTTCCTTCCACAATTGGAAGTCCGAACAATCCAACGCTGGTGGACGATTCCCCAACAAATTGTAACCCATGGATACTATAATAAGAACAAACAACACAAAGCACATCTAGCATCTTGACATATAACTGAAAACATATGCATGAATATGACAAATACATGTAAAACATAAAATTCATTGATAATAGATACCGGAGGGTAAATCATATTAACATGAAATTTTATGAGTTTGAGAAAAATACTATGATCATTATTTTAATTTTCTAATTGCCAATGAGACCTTCCGGAGGGCCGA
Source organism: Limnanthes douglasii subsp. nivea (assembly GCA_036936605.1). Taxonomy (NCBI): domain Eukaryota; kingdom Viridiplantae; phylum Streptophyta; class Magnoliopsida; order Brassicales; family Limnanthaceae; genus Limnanthes; species Limnanthes douglasii. Next base: position 130,069,123 of record JAUPFV010000004.1, read on the forward strand.
TGTCATTTACATATATTAAAATAACCATAATTTGATTTTCTTAAGTACCGGTGAAACCTTCCGGAGGGCCGATTTCACCTACTTAAAATCAAAAAATCGTAAGGCTGAATTTAATTTATCCTTAAATACCGATGAAACCTTCCGGAGGGCTGATTTCATCTAATTAAAATTAAAATCAGCACAATGACCATTTTCAATAATTTTCTCCCGTTCATGATTAATTTAAACCCAAACGTGAACCTTCCGGAGGGCCGATTAAATTAATTTCTTAATTTCACCTACCGGTCTACGAAACCTTAGTCATGCATCGTCATTTAATCATTCACACACATACAATTTAATTCACAAATAAACAAACAAAAAAATATCAAAGTATTATTTTTGTGAAATATATTGTTCAAATATTTTCAAATTAATAACTTTTTTTTTAAAAAAAAAAATTTATTATTTAACTTAATATTTGCAGCAGCCTGCACGTGCAGCAGGCTGCTGCAAATATTAAGCCCTGCTGCAATTTGCAGCAGGCTATCGCAGCAGTCTACCGCTGCTGCAAATTGCAGCAGCTTACCTGCCTGCTGCAATTTGCAGTAGGCTGCAGGTCCTAAACGGGCCCACCAATTGTTTTGGGTGGGTCCAGCCTGTATTCATCATGCTGTTATTATCGTTTGGGTATTTTTTTGTTGTCCCTATTCTTTGGGCGGTTACTGTGTTTATCGCCGGACAGCCTTCGGTCAGCGTTAACATCAGGGGTTAAGCTGTCGATGAGCCACTGTCCCAATAATTTTGATTTTATTCGTTATTTTAGGGTTGATTTGATGCTAATTTTGGGAGAAAAATTCCAGACATCAATAAACCCTAATTTTACCCGAAATAAAAAAAAATCCCCAAACTATAAAAATTGCAATTTCAATAAATCACATAACATGATTTTCATACAATCCCTAAATCCATGCACTACCAATTCAATTAACACATAATCCCAATGACATGGATTTTTTACGATTAAGAAAAATATGCATCTTTGTCTATCAATACTCAATTTGATTATTCTACTGAATCCAAAAAGGGTTTATTTGGCTCTGATACCAATTGTTATATATTATCCGAAATCGCATCAAATAATATATAACAAATCGCGGAAAAAATAATAAAACCCTTTTGCTAGATTCATCTATAGAAGAAACAGAAAATCAAGAATACTTACGGGTTTGCCTGCTGCTATCCATCTAGTATTCTCTAGCGTTCTTTTGCGTTCTTTAGCGATTCCAAGTTCTCCGGCGATTCCGTTTATGAAACTAAGAGACCTGCAGAATCAGATTAGAGAAGAAGGAAAAGTTTCCAGACACTAAGGAAGCGGCCGTATTTCTAATCAGGGTTTAGAGTGATTAAATACCTAAACCTAGCCCCTTATTTATAGATTTTACAATGTGAAGCCCAACATTGTAAAGCCCATCCTTTGTTACTTCCTTGTGTCCGGGACCATAACCCAATAAATTGATAATTCAATTTATATCCCTGATTTATTAATTCAGGCTTAAATGTTGAGATTTGGGCCCTCTTCATCACCGTGCCCAAATTCAACACGGTTACCACACTTGAGCCCATAACACATTTTTATCCATAGGTCCAATTTAGTTAATTAAATAATTAACTCGACTACTTTTAATTTGGACTTCCTTAAGACAATAATCGAATATGTTTATTTAGCATGTCGGTCCAAATTATTGTTAGTCTATAAATATATTAAATAAATATATTCCAACAAAACTATCCGCAAGTCCTTATACTCTAATACTCTATAACTATTAATTATTTAACTCTTCAACGTACAACTTCTCCAAAGCTAAATTGAATTTAAGATAGATATATAAAATTTTATCAACTTGCATCACTTTTTTCTATAATAATATATAACTATTAACTATTTTACATAATTTTCTCGACGACTTAAACATTTTGAATGATCAAGTGATATCACATCTTCAGTTTAAAGAATGAACACCAAAACTTCAACAAAAGATAATGTCTCGAGACAATATTTTAGATCAATGAAAACTTAAATAAAAATTGAATGTTCAAAATACAAAAAAGACAATTCAAACAAAATTTGTTAACAAGAAATAAAAAAAACAGCCAACTTGAAATTATCACCAAACAATTGGAAGAGGAAAATAAAAAACTCAAAAGAAAAATGAAAAGTGTTATAAATAATCATGGTGTCATCGCTAAAAAGATAAAGGAGAAGCTAATTAAAAGAAGTATGGACTATGTTAATAAACTTATAAGAAAATAAAAGATATCAATCTTAACAAATTTCTTGCTCACAATAAGCCAAAGTTGACATTTATAGTTACTTATTAGAATCACCTATTTGTCAAATATTACTCTTGAATTATATTTCCATACTAACACTATTATCTTTGAAGATACTACACTTATTCAAGATAACGCAAATACCAAAAACGACAATAGCCCATCAATTACTGATGATTATACCACCAAGAAATTATATGAATCCAACAACACTAGCCTTCCACCGAGAAAAATTCTTAAAACTTTCCAATTTTTTTGTTTATTGTCTTAATTATTTAAATATTTTAGTAGCTCCCTTTTATTTATTATTATTGTTTGATCTTTATCGATCATTTTTAAGTTTTGTACTTACTCTATAAGTATTCGTCTATTAAGTCTTATGTATATTTTACCTTATTTTTTAATTTTCCGGTGTTAAAATCAACATCTTTATTGAATATATTTATATTTTTTTATAACTTATCTTTTACTATTAACTTTCACAGTACAATTATTTATTTGTTAATACACTTATATGTTCCATACATTGCATATTTTTTAACATTGTCTAAAAAAATATAAGTACTTGTTCTCTTGCGATTATTAGTTTCATTATTGTATATTCCGATCATACTCTGTTCTAAAATAATATTTTTCTATTCTTTGTTTAACTAACGGTTTTTTCGTGATTTGTAAAAATAATACTAATTATTTTTAATTTAATCCATTTTTATTATTTTCGAATGATAATCATAATTCTTTGTTGACCTTTTTTAAAAAATAACTTTATTTACCAATCGTAGTTTTAAAAAATTATCATGGAATATCATGACCTCTTAGTCTTTTCAGATGGATTTGGCTAGTAGCCATATACGTTTTGATTAGCGTGTGTGGTCATTTTTTCTTTTAAAAGTTAGACTTGGTTTATAACCATGATCGTAAGGTATTTATTTAATGTGGTCTCTTACACTTTTTAGTTGAGCTTGACTTATACATATATTCATATTGATTGATTGCGTAACTTTTTAACCTTTTTAGATTGTTTTTCCTTAATGGCATACTCACTCTCTTCCTTTGATTATATTATTACTTAACATCTCTTAATTTATCAATTATTATCCTAAATAATAAATGATCATTTGTTAACAAATCCTTTGTAAATCTAGTTTTTTAAGACATTTAACAACTATAAAACGAATATTTAGTAATCAATACTTATTAAATATATTCCTAACAAATGATTTTTCACCACAATTTATATACCAACAATTACTACTTCTTATTATTAAATTACTCACAATACATCATAAAATTAAAACTTTAATACTAAAAAAATATAGTAAAAACAACCGAAATTACTGGTTGAAGTCACATGTTTGCAATTTTCAATATTTACAATATTGACGGTCAGCAAAAAAACCCAAAAAATCCTTGAATTTCTATTAGTTTACGTTTCATTCCATTATTTACTCAATAAAGTTAGCAAAATAAAAGATCTAGTAAAAACTAGCATTTCACTTCCAATAACTTACAAAAACCTTAAAATATCAAAACTTAAAACTTACCAAGTAATCTATTTTCTTCAAACTTTAAAAATCTCAAACCAATGACCGAAATGGAGTTAGAGCTAGTTCCTCTATAGACCAGCATGTATACCAAATAGGTATCTAACTTCGTACCTTTCTGTTTTTTTTAAATGTTAAGTTTTGTAAAACCCATATTTTACACTCTTTCGTCATGGGATGGAATCCAAGAAGTGCTTCTCATCATTACAATGGCATAATTGATGCATCTTGTTAGAATTGGTGTGCGAGTGTGTGAACCGACCTCACGGACTAGCGAGATATTGTCCGCTTTGCGCTCGTAGGCGCGCACAGATTTGCTTTTGGGTGTACTCCCAAAAGGCCTCTTGCTAGTTGAGGTGAGCTCACACTTATATACACTCTTTTATGGTCCTTGTTAGCAATGTGGGATTGGGGGTCCTCTATGGGATGAAGTTTATTCTTCACATTCCCCCTTAAACTTTATCCCAGGCGCGCAAGGATTTGCTTTCGGGTGTACTCCCAAAAGGCCTCTTGCTAGTTGAGGTGAGCTCACACTTATATACACTCTTTTATGGTCCTTGTTAGCAATGTGGGATTGGGGATCCTCTATGGGATGAAGTTTATTCTTCACACATCTGACGTCATGGTGATGGTGTACTGGTTCACCATTCCGCCATGTGTTTGGCGGAAATCCGATGTTCTTCACTAATCACTGGCGAAGATCACCATTACACCAGATAACATATTAAATCAATACACATTTGAAACCTTTGAATAAACACCACAACTACTCTAAAATTCACAGAATAAAGCTAGTTAAAACCCTTCAATAAACACCTAAACCCTAAAATCGTAACCTAAAATTAAAAATATTTTTTGTCTTTTTTTATTGCAGGCAGTCTCGAGTTTGGTAGTTGACTGTTACAGTCAATTGGGGGGCTCATATGGTGGCTAGACGCTTAGGTAATTCGATGTTTGTGGGTGGTTTTGGGTTGGTGCTGGTCGAATTGTTTTTTTTTTTGCATGCTCGAGTATGGTAGCGGAGGTGGGGCTCAGGTGGTGGTTGAACGCTATAGTGGCAGTGGTGATTCAATGTGGGTGGGTGGCTGGAGGTGATACTGGCCAACGCTATGGTGGGTGGTAGGATTTTGATTTGTGAGTGGCTAGATTATCCCAGGACCGGTTGTATCTTTTTTATGTGTCCGTTATATATGTTTTTGCATTTTTTCTTTACACATTTTTCCAAATATCATTGGTTTTTTCAAGTAGTCATTCACACTTTTATGTTTCTATTTTCAGGTTATGAAGGAAATTGAGGTTTTAGAGATCAGTAATGGCTCACAGACGAAGAATTTTACGAATCATACAAAACAAAGGACCGCTAGCGAACGCAAAGAAGTAGCAGATTCAATGGTTCTAATGGAGACGATACCTCTTATTTCAGCACCCCTTCCATCTAGATCCACATTCGGTTCCGCTGCGCCTACACGACGCACACCCTCCCAGATAGAGGGGCAACATAGAGCTCTGCCCCCCGCTAAACTACCTTCATTTTTCGAGGAGACGTTCACATCCCACATATAGAGAACTTAGATGCATATACAAGGAAACTTAATAGACTGAATATTCTAACACTCCGCCCCCCCCCCCCCCCCCCCCCAAGTTGTGTAGTCGGATCACCAATACCCAACTTGGATGAAACTGATTCGACTGTTCTTGCAGCAACCGCTTTTGTCAGGATGTCTGCCAGTTGGTGTTCAGATCTAACAAACAGAAGTTCGACTGTCCCATCTCCAATCTTTTCTTTTATGAAGTGTCTATCTATTTCAACGTGCTTTGTTCTATCATGCTGTACCGGGTTCTCTGAAATCTTAATCGCAACTTTATTATCGCATATTAACTGAGTTGGACACTTCAGAGGGGATCCGATTTCTTTCATTATCTTCTTTAACCAAAGTATCTCGGTAATCCCCTTAACGATTCCTCTAAATTCTGATTCAGCACTTGACAGTGATACTACTTTCTGTTTCTTACTCCTCCAAGTCACCAAGTTACCTCCAAGAAGAGTAAAGTAGCCAGCAGTTGATCGTTTGTCTTTAGGATTCCCTCCCCAATCAGCATCTGTGAATACTTCAACATCAAGGTGTCCATTTTTCTTAAAAAATATGCCTCTTCCTGGTGTGCCTTTGAGATATCGAATAATCCTTATTATTGCCTCCATATGGTGTTCCTGAGGATGATGCATGAACTGGCTAACTACTCCCACCGCGTATGCAATGTCGGGTCGAGTGTGAGCCAGGTAAATCAATTTTCCCACCAACCTTTGGTACCTTTCTTTATTCGCTGGTCTGGCCCCTTCAATTATCTTTAATTTTTGATTCACAACCATATGAGTGTCATTTGGTTTGCAATCCAACATGCCAACTTCAGCTAATAAATCCAATATATATTGGAAAAGTTGGCTTTACCTCTAGTAGTAGCGGCCTGAAAGATGAGACCTTATTTTCAATCTTATTCAATTATTGTTCGAACTGTATTCTCACTCAAAAGTATTTTTTAAAGATCGAATTTATCGGGTTGATGAAAAAATGGTCAATTGAATTAGGAGATTTTGATATTGAATTTTCTCCTCGAACTAAGATTGAAGCACAAGCCGTAGCAGACTTTATGGTAGAATTCCATCCGAAACGACCACATATTGAATCAGTTATTTAAAAATCTACGAAGGAAATATAATTCAAACATATGGGGGATCAAGCGTGTCATGCTGTGGGGTATGAATTTGCTTATTATTTTCCTTCAGAGATTCAATATACCAAGCAATGCACTTTAATTTTAAGGTATCAAACAATGAATTAGAATATGAGGCATCACTAGCAGGATTAAGGCTTGTTTAAATTTGTGGTGCCAAGAGAATTATGATACTTTATAATTTTAGACTAATAAGTATTACCATAAAGTAGTGATAATTAAGTTAGTTTTTTATTTTTGTAAGTTGTGAGAAAAATAAGGAGGAATTATACCGATTGTGTAACCGCCTACGTAAAAATAGATTATTTATATAAAATTTGTAAATATAGACCATTTTTTATATTAACTGTTGGAAAGAATTTTGTTTTTAAAATAATAGGTATTTATGCTATCTAGTGTGAAATAGCGTATCTTTTGGGGATAATCTAAGTAGTATTTTACTGTGATGCCTTAGGAATAATGAATCGCATGCGATATTATCTAATTACATGATGGGGAGGGTTCTGACCATTATATTTATATAACTCTAACTAGAATAGTTTTATTGGTATATTATTATTAGTCTTCCATAATTGCAGATGCCAAAGAGCTACTTCGACGGTGTGACTCTTGCCAATGATCTGCAAACACGATACATATGCCAGCAGTGTCACTAGAATCAATATTTAAATTGTTAACCTTTGAAAGATAGAGGCTCAACTTAGTAGGATGATAATAGTTTGACATCCAAGGGGTTGCCAAACTATTATCATAGCAGTTGACTATTTTTTAACTGGGTGGAAGCAGAGCCCATCTCTAGTACTACATTTAAAATGGTTATAAGATTTATTATCTGTAACATATGTTGTAGGTTTGGGGTCCCAAGAAGTATAATAACCGATAATGGACCTCAATTTGAGAATAGATATATGATAACTTTTTGTACATCCTCAAGAATTCGAAATTACTTCTCTTAGCCTTTCCACTCTCAAGTTAATAGTAAAGTCGAGGTTGTCAACAGCACTATCCTGATGGGTTTAAAGAAAAATTAGAAGGGGCAACAGGAAAGTGGATAAATTATATGCAAGAATTATTATAGGTGTATCGTACTACCCCCGAACTGCAACCCAAGAATCTTATTTTGCTTTGGTATACGAGATGAATGCAGTAACAACAGTCATAGCCAAAAGAGTTGAATTAGAATTGATTGAGGAAAAATACAAAATATAACATATTTCCATTATCAAAATATAATGACATAGCCAAAAGAGTTGAATTAGAATTGATTGGGAAAAAAGAATTACCACTCATCTAAGATATGTCCATTATCAAAATATAATGAGAAGCGGGTATGCATCTAAAGTTTGAAGGAGATAATTGGAAGTAGGGGATATATTTATAAATAATGTTTTCCTACACACCTAAGGTAAAAGGTTAGGAAATTTGGCACCTACTTTGGAAAGATGATATTCGGTTATTGAGAGAATCAGGCGTGGAACCTATCGGTTGGTGGAGCAAGAGGGAAACCCTTTATGACACCCATGCAACATTGAACACTTAAGACTATACCTTGAATAGTTGTAAAAAATGTTCATTTTCTTGTTACGTATGGAAATAGTATGAGACATGCTCTTTCTTATCCTGGTGGCGCGTGGAGATTTTAATTAAGGTACCTAAACCACTTGAAATTTATCCCATTTTCCCTTTTATCATTCTTATTAATTTTTATTTTTGCTTCGTATAATTTTGTAGTCACATTTAAAAGGTTGCAACATTAGTTGATCACATTTAAAAGATTCCAACATTAGTTGGCCGTATTTAACAGGTTCCTACATTAATTGATCATATTTAAAAAGTTCCAACAATAGTTTGTCACATTAAAAAGGTTCCAACGCTAGTTAGTCATATTTAAAAGGTTCCAAGAGTAGTTGGTCATGTGTAAAGGTTCCAACAGTAGTTTGTCATTGTTAAAAATAATAAGGGATGATAATCTGAATATAAACATTTCGAAATATTTCTAATGGAATACCTTCAAATGAGTTGTGTAATTAATTTGAAGAATAGTTGAATTAAGTAACTTGTTTACTTTCAAATAGATAAAATTAAAATGGATTAATATTGGAGGAGTTGGTGCATCAAGTATAATAATTACGTTCGGAAAGAATAAATTTGAAAGGACTAAAACAGAGGCAATCCATTTATACTGCACCAAATACAAAAATGTCTTGGATAAAGTAAAGACTTATCAAAATCCGAATAAAGTACTACAAAACACCTTGCTTATGCCAATAATTTACACACAACAATAACGAAGATACAAATTCATTTGCCTTCGGGGTCTTTTCCATCAGCGTCATCTTCTTCTTAACACCCATCCTTGTAGTCTCTTACATCGCTTTCTTCGGATTTATCAGTAGCTGAGTTTATAAATATGCCTAGCTGGTGAGCAAAAGGCATATCATTAGGCCATAATTCTCTGGGATTAACTCCTACAAAGATCTGAGGTTCATAGTGCGGAATGCCTTGTAAAAATCTAGTACGATATTAGATTTGGTCGAAGCATCCCATTAGATAAGGATTGTAAGATTCATTTATCATACTCATCCACGGCGACTTTCTTATTTTCGAAGGCTTGAGCTTTAAGTGAATCCCCCCCCCCTTGAATTTATCGACAAGTGCATTTTGTTCTTTTCATTTTTTCGACGAATTTTTCTTTCAAATATTTGTCGCTAGCCTGTTAATCTTTGTACTTTTGAATTTCCCTAGATCTAGATGAATATAACTTCTTATGAGCAATTTTAAGCTTCCAGAGTTCCCCACTAACCATTGGAACCTTGTTTGCTAAACTATTATCACATCCATTTTCCTCTTCTAATGTCTTATGTCATTTGAATTTTCTTTAAGCAATTCTATGGTCATTTTGTGAGTTTGAATTATTTTTCTAACTCAGTTATGGGCCTCAGAAAGACCAACATTGAATACGTCAGCGTATCTTGCTCTTTTATCATTTGAAAGGGCACGTCTTCGAAGGGTTCAGTTGTCTCATGATAATTCTTTTTTGAAAGCCTCGAAGTACATCCCATCTATAGGTCCCAACGAATTATTTTTGTTATAAGCTTGTTCACCAGTCTCTAGAAACAAGGGAGAAGTTGGTTCAGTTACTAGAGGAAGAATGGGTGGAACTGAGGCAAAGACAATTTCCAAACTAGTACTCGTTTTCTTCTTTTTCCTTTCCTTTTTCTCGTTGTTATGTTTGCTTCTCTTGTGTGTATATTTCTTCGTTGAGACCGGAAGATCGACGGGTGTGTCACCCTCTTCGACATTATCATCAAAATTTATTAGTAAAAGGCTCATTGATCTGCTCAACTGCCTCAATACTAATATTTTTTTATTAGAACCTTGATTGGTGGCCTCACCCTTTGTTACCCGACGGCTGAGGGATCTAGTCCTTGTTAGAAGAAACAAATTTCCATCTGTAACTTTAATCCTATTAAGGATAGTTGCAGGACGAGGAGGAGTATTAAATTGTTCCCAAGACAGATCCCGTTATGGAATTGGTCGTACAAAAAATGACTCTGAACAAGGTTATTGAGAGTAATTCATTTGTGGAAGACATTTGACCAATTCTCATCAGTTCATTGGTGTTGTTTCTTAAACATAACCTTAGAAACTTCCAAATTCTGCAAATGAGACTTTAGTATTGTTGCGAAGGGAAATTCAGAGTAAGTTACCAATATAGAATATAACAAATAAAGAAGAAATAAGATGAGTTCAAACAACTATATGTGTTTTTCCAATATCAAGTGACCCAGCTTGGGTTATTCTTTGAAGTTATCTTTTTTTATTAACCACTGATGAAAATAAACTGCATTTTTTACAGGTGTCAGCTTCCAACAAGTCTGGTATGTCTTTGTACTCGTTGCCCTTGTTGAAAAAATAAAAACGAAATCTAGGAATTTCTTGATAACCCAGCTATAGAAGCGAATTGTTTCATCGATATTCAACGTTTTAATAACCATATGCCATGATATATCACTTCAGGTTACACCAGGCATTCAGACTATATTGGCTTGGGAATAGTCCCACCAAATCAAAACAATTTGATAGCTTTAACCTTGCCACCTTTGTTGCTTTTAGCTTTCTGAGTTTTCCTTCTAACTTTTTTTGAAGTCTCAACATGCTCCCTCGATTGACCAGATATGCTCTTCGGTATCATAACTCATAGCTTTGAATGTAGATGAACATATACGACTAGTTGCTCATTAAAACTGTGCTGGTGTTGAGGAAAAACTTCTTGAAGCAAACGACTAGGTGATGGAAGAAGGTTCTGCTGCAATATTATGTCTATTATATGGTTAGACACTCCCGTAGGCAATCATTTGATAAATAGTAACTTTGTCTTCAGATGGGTAATCCTACAACTTACATTGCATTTGTCTCCTCAACTTTATCTAATAAGCACAACCAATCAGTCAAAGTTGTTCAGGAAGTCAGCATGCAAACTTCTCTCTTTACAAGTTAATTCTCTCTTTTTAGAATTGGGTATAGTGGAAATGAGGGGGAGATTTTATAAGGAACTGTAAAAGCCCACCAAGTATGATTTTCAAAATAGGGAAAAGTCATCAATGGTTATAATTCCTTAGGGAGTGGAACGGTTTCCAACCATTGTCATACCTCACCTATTAGTGAATAAATTGTGGGTCAAATAGATGAGCGACATGTGCTCATGGATACGATCGATTAATATATATATATATATATATGAATCCCTTTATCGAACAATTCAATATTACTTTTTTATTAGGTATAAAGAGTTTGAAGTAAAATTCAAGAGAGTAGATCGGAAGACAGAATTGTTCAAGGGATGAATCACACAAAAATTATCTCACCATTGTTTATGATTAATATGTATCTATTTATACATGTACTTAAAATTAATTTAGCAAATTTATTTAATTTTGTTTATCTTTTTATATTTTTTTTTGGACCAAGGACTAATGAGATTTGGGCTTGAATCACGTTCGGATTTCGCTTTGAATTACATTTGAGTCCATTAGGTTCATTAAAGCTTATATTACCTATCAATAGTTTTTTAAAGGTATTAATAAAGGATGGATTTTTTTTTTATATTGTTAGACTCTCTGTAAACATTTATGTAAGCAGCTCAATTATCTCTTTGTTTTCTATTCAAAACTTAATTGCATTTCACTTTATTACTTAAACAACCCTTAAAAATATTTACCGCATCAAAAATTGAAATCTACAATTCTTTAAAACTAGTAATTGATTCCGCTAAAAGATTGTTAAACCATTCTAGAGTCATTATTTGAATGTCATTAGAAAATCCCAACATAGCAAGATATAATCTGCATTAATACCTAACATAATATTTCAAAATTGTTTGCGGTGATGCACTCAATCTGTCGCGTTAATGAAAATTCAACTAAAGTGTACAATGTTTCTAGTCTTATATCCTTTTTCAAGTTTTCTTTTCTTTCTTTATCCTTGTAATGTTTTGATGACACTCGATTACATTTTTTCCTCCTTAAAATAAATTAATTTTTTTACGAACAAAATCATCGTTATCTAATATATCAACTAAATCATCTTAGTAAAGAGTTGCAAAGTTTTAACCATCAATCCGAATCGATCTTAATTTTTTTCATTTCGCGATTTTGCTATAGACTCGATTTGCATTGTTATATTTTTAACTCACTTGATTCCAACTCTAAACATGATATAAATAATTTGGCCTATTATTTTCAATTATTGTATGTAAATGCAGAATGGTTGTGTATAAGTGACTGTGTTAGATTTTTCGTTCCAAATACAATTTCACTGGTACATATATGAAAGTCTTCCATAGCACACACAATAACTTTGGAAAATTTGCTCTAATTTGAGTTAATGGACGAAAACTGAACTACAAATACTTATATGAGATGGCTGCAAAAGGGTTGTGTACAAAAACAAATACGCTCAGCCCAACATGACTTGGCCCGTAGAATTAAAGACAAAACTATAATACAGATAAAGTATTAGACCCTGCAACTCGTACTGGATGGACCAAACCATTTCCATTATAGGAGATACACAAAAAGACACAAAAGATAATAACCGACACCACCGCCAGTACGTGTTACTTAAGGCTGTGCAGACAAAACATAGAAGAGGCATATACTTGTAACTGAACTTCTGCTTTTTAGATTCTTTGATTGTGTATGAAGTTTTGAGAAGGCCAAAAGTTATTGAGAAACCATGAAAGTTAGAAAAAAAAAGAGACAGGGAAGCTCAGGTACGCAAGATTTCATCGACGGATGGAAAGCAATAGACCTCTATTGCCAATGCGCAATATCATCATAGCCACATTGCACCAGCCGGGAATCGAACCCGGGTCTGTACCGTGGCAGGGTACTATTCTACCACTAGACCACTGGTGCTTCGTGGCAAGTATGTGATGCTTTTGGTTACTTCATGATATCTGTATGTATAATTGAATTTTTTTTATTTTTAATGCGATGCGCTTTAATAATTTTACTAATATTGTCAGTCGGGATATTTTAAATTTAAAAAACCAAAAAAATCAACAATACTTTGAACCCGATATTTATAATTAAGTCAATGGTCATTGGTACTAATAACAGATTGTTATGCGGATTCGAATCAGATATTGAACCGACATTTAATTATAAACAAGTAGTATATATATATATATATTAAGAGAGTATTAAATTGATAATTCTCCACGTTGAAAATAATGGTCACTAAATATTATATTTTTTATAGTGACTTTTATCTCTTTAATTTTTTTTTAATCTTTCTTGTATATGTTTATTTGACTTATCTGGAACAGGCTAAGTTTGCTAACCAAGTCGAGCATTAATATTGGCGTCATCTTTAAGAAAAGACTAGTATCATGATACCATATTTCCAAAACATATAGTAAAATCTAAGGTGAAATAAAGTCGACTGCAGGACACCATCATCTTCAACCCCAAAAGAGCCACGTGAGGTTTGACCTCTATGTACGACTCAAAAACAGCATATCAAACATCATCCTCAACTGATGCAACTACTAATGTAGTTTAAAAAATATCGTATGCATCCCCATCTTCGGCCAGCTTAACTAATATCTTAACAACCTTCTCAGATTCTTGTTGTAGGGTAGGGTTTGGGTTTATGATAATATTCTCTGAATCATTATGGTTAGCATATCTATCATCATAATCCTCACTACCCAATCTTGACCAGCCTTACTCAAATATGTATTAAGGGTCGACTTAACATCCAAGGTAGAATGATGTCATCGTATGATGGTCTTACCAACAGAGTTCTAGCATCGCTATGTCCTATTTGGCTCTTAAAAATATTAGTTGGTGAGCTACCCTAGACTTCGATCAATACTAGATGGATAAGTGGGACGAATCCGAAGATCCTGACCATCATATTGAATAATTCAGGAATGTGATATTGAGATTCGGAGGTGAAGACCATTGATTTCGCATGGATTTTTCTATGACTCTCAAGATAAGTTCTCTCACATAATTCAACCGACTAATTTTCGGTTTGATATGAAGCTTTGAGGCATTTTTATCTGTGTTTGGAAACTAATTTATAAAGACAAAGATCATTATGGTGTTAAAGACTGCATAATATATTTCAAGCAAGATTAGAATGAAAGCCTTAGAAATTATGCATGCATTAGGTGGAAATAAATGATATTTTTTATGATTGTCATGAGGTTGTGGCATATGTTTTTTAAAGACAAAGTGATACCAGTGTTAATAAAACGTGATAAAAATAAGATTCTATTGTTTTAACCTCTACTAGCCTAAGTTGAGTATTAAATCACGGTATAGAAAAATATGCGTTTAGGGGCTAGGCCCAACCGCCAAATCTGGCCCAACCGCCAAATCTGGCCCATTTAAATCTTGTTGTATCGTTCATAATGATAGCTTAAGATTATGAGGACATCTAGTGACCAAAAACCATTTTGTCATAAACCAATTACCTAAGTAAATTTGGAAAATTCTCCACCTACTAGGTCGAGGCCTACAGGTTGCAAAGAGGGAAAAATCTTCGGGATAAATTTATGGAGAAATTTAAGAAGGGTTGCAAGTCAGACAATTGAATGCCTCGAAAGAAGAGACTTCAATGTCATCACCCACCACATAGGGCACCTTTCCTCCACATCATTGTGCCTTATAATGAAAGAGACTAAACAGGGTTTTGTACAACACAACATGGATCAACTACTTTGAAAACATATGAGTTCAGCGTATAGCAAAGACTGGCTCTGACCATAGTCTTATTTGCATAACCATATCACACAATTCAAAGATCTCAAGGTCTATATTTCAATTCTGGCTGTCACATTCAAAATTCAAAACCATGTTATAATCTAGTTAGAAAAAACATATGGATGAAAATCCTATGCAAGTCAATGATAAAATCTAAAAAAGGCTAGAAGCTAAGTTAAAAAATTGGAACAAGGAGACATTTGGAAACATTTTCACTGCAATCAAACAAGCAGAAGAAGAGGTACAATTGTATGAAAAATTCTATGAAGATCCAAACACAACACAAGACCAAATCGACTTGTCTAAATCCAAAGCTACTCACCTACAACTCTTGGCCAGAGAAGAGATGTTATGGGAACAAAGTGTGGTATCAACTGGACAAGAAATGGAGACAAAAACACAGCAGCATTTCCAAATTACGTTAAAAAAAGAATAAAGGAAAACAAGATAATAAGAATTCTCGATAGAACTACATGGATTGATCAACAAGAGAACTTGGAAAAATAAGTTGTTAAATACTTCTCAAACCTTCTATCAGAACATCCAACCAACATAGACCTTCTTAATCTCACATAAATCATCCCAAATCTTATTACAAATAAAGACAATACAACACTAATACATATACCCTTTGATGATGAAATACATAAATCTGTAAATGCTCTAAATATATCAATGTATCAGGAATGGATGGTTTTAATTCTACCTTGTTTTAAAACTTTTAATTCTACATTCGATCATAATAAAATGTGGAACGACTTCAGACTTATAATCTTATGCTCTGTATTTAATAAAATATTATCAAGAGTCTTAGATGACAGGTTATTTCTTTTTCTTCCCAAACTAATCTCCCAATAACAATGTGGATTTGTTCAAGGCGAAGTATATAGGATAATATTCTCTTAAATCATGAGTAAGTTAATGAGATAAACTAACGATCATTATGATGCAACTTAATCTTTAAACTTGAAATGACTAAACCATTCAACAAGTTATCCTTTACATTTATCATGAAGCTATTAAAGGTTTTGGCTTCTCTCAAAGTTTTATAAGTCTTATCATGAGTATGATTTCAGTAGTTTGGTATTCAGTGATCATAAACGAAGAATTACAAGGCTACTCAAATCTAATAGATGGGTTAGGCAGGGAGACCATCTATCCTCTAGCCTCTTTATACTTTCTGAACGACTCCTAATAAGAAGCCTAAAAGAGATATACAATAAACATCCAAGTACAAGATTTGTATGAGCATGTTTAGTTCAAGTACCTTGCCTTGCATATCGGATGGCATAGTAATATTTCTAAATGAAATATCCACAAGTATCTCTAAGATCCTCAATGCACTGCAAGTTTATCATAACTACTCTGGTCAAGTAATCAATAAGAAGAAAACAATCTTTATCCCTTCAAAAAACATCTCAACAACCAGGTTTTCACTAATAGAATAAAAGACCAGATTTAAAGTTGGCAAACTTCCAATGAACTATTTAGGTATTTTCATTCACCCCATAAACAAAATGATACGCTTTGAAGATCTGGTTTACTTCTCTCTTATGGTGGTAGACTAACCTTGATTCAGTCTGTACTTTTAGTTATACCTATTTAAAATCTACAATGCTTCAAAATTCCAAAGTTAGTCATTCAAAGAATAGAAAAAATCTTTTAAAAAAAATTGTATGAGGCTTTAAAGATGATCAACAAAAAAATACATTGGACAAGCTGGAAATCAGTATGTAAACCATACGTACAAGGAGGCTTAAATCTTAGAATTCTTAAGGACTTCCAGCTAACCTATTTATAGATATATGGTTTAAAATATAGAGAAAAAATCTCTATAAGCTCCATATATGCACTCACCTTATTGCATAAATGAACACCCTGTTCAAGTACAAGCAACTAAGAAGAGATAAAAAACCTGGAGAAGACTAATGGGGATAAAATCTACAGTAGAAGACAATGTCTGTTGGAGGCTGTCAATGTAGATGTGGAGTTTTGGTTGGATAGACGGTGTCACCATCTAACTCTTATTTCTTTAGACACATACACATCCAACTCATGGTATCATCAAGATAAAATCAAGGATTTCTTGACAAATACAACATGGAACTAGGATAAACTTAAAAAAATGTTTTGTCATCAGACTTAGCTCGAATCAAGAGATTGGCCATTAAAAAAAAACCAAGTTCTCTCAGGGCATTTCTTCTTCTGGATAACATTCTTGTAGGTATAATTAAAGAGTTAAACTAACATCCTAAACTACAAATATCATTTTATTTTTATTCTCTATCAATATTCAATAATATAAATGCTACTCACTATATTTTTAGCATGTAGGAATACTTGACAAAACATATTACGCAAAGAAAGCATCCAAATGAAAATCAAAGAACATTGAGGACACTTTAATGAAATTAAAATGATGCTTTAACAAACAAATCACAAAATTAGAAAAAATGAAATTAAAACACAAGAAGATGAAAAGAAGAAGAGCTCCATAACAAGATAAAGAAAGACTCCTACATTGAAAGCAAGCAAAGAACACTAACCTAAAAATACAGAGTCAAGGAAGAAAGCTCGATTATGATATTTAATAAAATTCTTTTATTAAAAAGAGTAAATATTAAAAAAACTTATTATTCTACCACTAAATAATTTTACACTAGTGATAATGGTAGTGTAACTTTTTATATTATAGAAGGTTTAATACGCAAAGTTAGATAGTGCAAAATTTGATAAGTAATACTTCAGTAGTCTTTATGAGCTTGTCTTCTGTTATCCCTCTGAATGTACTAAGGAAATAGGTCCGTTATCTTACGACATCGGAGTAAAAAAGATTAATTATACACTGCATATCTTGCTGGATTTCCAAAAGGAGTGCTCTGTAATGCTTTCTCTTCTGCTGTTGTCTGCTAATATTTTTTAGATTTCTGCTTGTATAGAGAACTGTTCCCTGATCCGTGTTTATGATCAGAAATACTGTCTTGATCTCCAAGAAATTATTATTTTGTTTCATTCTAAGAGAATTCCAAACGAATTAATTTTTAAACTAAACAACGAAAAAATTACAGAATCATAATACAGAGTACATGGCCCAGAAACTGACTTATAAGAAAGTTCTGAAAAAGGAATTCAAGATGATGAACATCGAGATTTTGTTATTGAAAGTGTCACAGAGAAACAAAATCACATTTCAATGCAATTTGACAGTGAAGTTCAAGAACGCTTGAAGAAGAACTTAAAATTTACTCTTGTAAGGAAGTTTGCACAGGGTATACCGAAAAGAAATGTAGCAAAAATATGTATGGACTATTGGTTCCTCAATTATGAGGCTACTGAAATGGACAAGTGAATTCAACGCAAAATACGAAAATCTTGTGACGCCTGTTTGGATTAAGATCGAGAGCTTCCTGAACATCTTTTTAATAAAACATTTATTAAGACTATCGCAGTAGCGATTGGGGAACCTCTTATCGTGAATGTCCGAGATCAAAACAGAGTCTTTTATTCTTCTTGCTCTGCTTGGGTCGATATTGATGTTACTAAGAATTTAGAGCAAGATGTTTGGATCAGTTGTGGGTCCAATCATGGACATTGGGTGAATATCAGTTACTTGAATATGCCTATTTACTACAAGCTCTACAATCATTTGGGTCATAGCATTCAAGAATGTAAAAAGAAGAAAAATATGAATAATCGTGAGAAGGTGAAAATAGAACACTTTAATGAGGTAGAAGACCATACTAAGGAAGAATCAATTGTTTTCAAGGATTTAAATGTCAACAAACTCAAAATCAGTCATTACAAAGCAAACTGTCATTACAACACAGATTGTTGATGACAGTGCTTAACCTATTCTTAATGACAAATACAAGAATACAAAGGAAGGTGACTATTGTTTATGCAGCCAATATGCAGCCAATATAAACTTTTTGGGAATAGAATGCTCATAATGTTCTTAATAATTTATAATTTTGTATGTTTTATTTCCCTTTAACATTCTTATGGCTATATTGACTATTGTTTATGTTCGTAACCTTCATTTTATTTCAGTGTAAAGGCATGCATATAAGTGACAGTAGTCCTGAGAGATTTCAATAAGAACTGCTTATTATTTAGATTACGATCCAATGATTTTAATATTTCATTTTATTTGGCATCGCAGGAAAATGTTGGTTCCATTACCTGCACCACTAGGCCTTCTGTTCCAAAGAAAATTTGTAGTAAAGGGCTGGAGTTGTGCCGCAGGTAATTTGAGATAATATTAATAAATTTGGGGTTGAAATCGAAGAAATTAGAAAATTAATGTACTTGAGGGAAATTTTGGAACAAGTTATGGGTCTGATGGGCTTCATTGGGCTCATGAATCGGAAGAAATAAAAAAGTCCAGCAAGAAGAAAAAACTAAATTTGCTTCTTTTAGGGTTTTGGGCAAAATATATAAATAAACGGTAAAGGAGAGAAGAAAGGTGTGTGTGCCGTTTTGGGTTTTGTTTCGTCAGAAAAAAAAAGAAGAAAAAAAGAATATAAAAGCAGAATAAACGAAAGAAGAATCAAAAACACATTTTACTATTGCCTTGGTTTACGGAAAAATACAAAACAGATGGAAGAAAAAACAGATTTGGCTACCTTTTTTGTTTTTTAACCTGCAGATTAAAGCGAGAGAAAGGGAGAAATCAAGTGACGCTGCTTTTGATTTCGATCGGCAGCGGCAACATACAAACAAACGGCAGGAGGTAGGCGATAGCTGCAGTGGTTTCCGATCGGCAGTGGAGGTATTACTCTTGACAGGCGATACTGGAAAACGCAGTTAACGGCTATGGTGTTTTCGATCGATAGTTTACGGATGGTTTCTGTCAGGCGATACTCAGTGGTTACTTTTTGGTTTGACATTCTCTAAACGCTTATTCATCTATTTACATTCGTCTTAGAGCTATGTTAACTTTTGAACCCATGATGATGATTCGTTCAATTATGAATTAATCGTTGTCATGGAACTCTAACAGATTTGTTTGAATAATACTTATGGTTTGATTGCTTGATTGATTTGTGAGATACGTTTATCGGTTACCTAGTATGGTTGTGCTTAGAGTTAGATGCGTCGCGAACATCTAGTTTGTTAATCTTTAAGAAATGCGAAAGTGGATTTAAGGGTTTAGAACTTGCCATGCTAGCATAGGTTCTTGAATTATTCATATTGTGATTGTTCATGATTCGTAATATGTCACTACTGCTATCTCTTTTGTGGTTGTTTAAGTGGTTTGGTTTACGTGTACTGAAATATAGCGTATACTGATTTTGTGTTATCTGATTAGTAATCGTTGTTATCATACATATTCATTAAGTATATTAATACTCTGAGTAAAATAAACAATGAAGTTAGAGTTCCATCTTTTCTCTCGTATAAGTAAACTCGTTAGTTAATCTCGTTAGTTAATTTGCTTAGTCATATTCATTCACTCATACTTTATACTTGTTCAAGCATTAGTCTAATAATCATATGTTGTTGTATAAGTAAATTCTTGTCATATACACCTGGTATTCGTGGGAACGATCTTACTTACTTATTACTTGCTACTATTTGACCGCGTACACTTGCGTGAGAAAATGACTAACAAGTTTTTGGCGTCGTTGCCGGGGACTCGGTGTTATTTGACAGTTTTATTGCTTATCATCAGGGGTCGTTATAAAACTACTGACTTGATTTGGTTACTAGCTTTTCGTGTGTTTTCTTGTGCTTCATGTACTTGAGCGTGTATGCAAACACGGTCTCAAACTAGAGCACTAGTACAAAAGGAGCTTTAAACAAAACACGGTCTCAGATTATGATACTAATTATACTATGGACGATCCAGCTCCAAAAGCACTCATGGAGTACTCTCAACCAAAGATCATGGATATTCAGTCTAGCATTTTCAGACCCAATATTGCTGCGAATAGTTATGACATTAAACCCGACACTATTCAGATGATGCATAATTCTTGTCAGTTTGGGGGAGCTTCATCTGAGGATCCTAATATGCACATTATGACCTTCCTTGAAATCTGTGATACTTTCAAGTTCAACGGTGTTTCAGATGATACCATAAGACTGAGACTCTTCCCATTTTCTCTGAGGGACAAAGCTAAGAGCTGGTTACACTCTTTACCAGCAGGCTCTATCACTACTTGGGATATACTTGCGCAGAAATTTCTCTCAAAAAATTTTCCCATGGCAAGAATAGCCGCCATGAGGAATGCTATTACTCAGTTTTATCAGTCACATGGTGAATCTTTAAGTGAAGCTTGGGAGCGTTACAAGGAGATGCTCAAGAAATGTCTTCATCATGGGATGCTTGATTCGTTAGTAATAAATTATTTCTATAATTGTTTGGGTGCGCAAACAAGGCCCATGGTCGATGCTACATCTGGGGGAGCCTTATTAACGAAAAGCTATGAGGAGGCTCACGAGCTCCTTGAGATGATGGCTGCTAATGAATTCCAGAACCCTTCTCAAAGACGGTCACAATATAAAGTAGCTGGTATTCTTAACGTAGACACTGCCACTGCTTTAGCAGCTCAGCTTGAAGCTCTAAACATGAAGGTAGATTCTTTGACTAAACTAGGGGTACATCAAGTAGCTAGTGTGTGCGAGATTTGTGCTGGAGGACATGACACTCAACAATTCCCAATCTCTACTAAGTCATTGCAATTTGTGAGTAACGTTCAAAAGCATAACCAACAACCAATCTCAAACACATATCAACCAAGCAACAAAAATCATCCGAACTTTAGTTGGAGCAATAATCAACAAGGTAATCAGCATTATGGTGCTAAGCCATACACTCCTCCTGGATTTCACCAACAAGGTCAGCAAAATCAATCTCAACACTATGCCCCAAGACAACCTCAGAATCAACATCATTGCCCTTCTCAACATTCTGTGAGAGACTCTGAATTCGAAGAGATGAAGTTAATGATTAAAAGTCTGATGGTATCTCACAAGACCTTAGAAAATCAGATTGGGAAGATGGCCAGTAACATGATCGTTAAACCTCAGGGAGTTCTTCCTAGCGACATGGAACATAATCCAGGTAAACGGGATGGCAAGGAGCAATGCCAACTATCATATTGAGATCAGGAAAGGTTGCCGAGAACCCCACAGTTGAACAAGAGGCTGAATCTTCTCAAAATCATCCCTCATCTGAGATTAACTCCGATCAAGATCAGCCACCTAAAAAGCCATCTTAGTCAGTTATTGAGCCTACGATCTACCCTCCTCCACATTTTACGCAAAGGTTGCAGAAACAGAATCTAGATACTTAGTTTGGGAGATTTTTGGAGGTATTCAAGAAGCTACACATCAACATACCCTTTGCTGAAGCATTAGAGCAAATTCCTAGTTATGCTAAGTTCATGAAGGGAATTATTTCGAAAAAATCTAAAGCTTGATGATTATGAGACATTGTCACTCACTGAGGAATGTAATGCGATCTTACAATAAAAATTTCCTCCGAAGCTTAAAGATCTAGGAAGCTTCACCATTCCTTGTTCAATCGGTAATTTAACTTTGAGCAAATGTTTATGTGACTTGGGAGTGAGCATCAATCTGATGCCCCTATCTGTGTTTGAGAAACTTGGGCTACCTGAGCCAAAAACGACTAACATCTCTTTGCAACTGGCTGATCGCTCTATCACATATCCTCGTGGTATCATAGAAGATGTCTTAGTAAAGGTAGATAAGTTCATCTTTCCGGATGACTTCATTATCTTGGATTTCGAAGAGGACAAAAAGATCCCCATAATCATGGGAAGGCCATTCTTGGCTACGGGAAAAACTTTGATTGATGTCCAGAAAGGGGAGCTCACTATGAGAGTGCAAGATCAGAAAGTCACTTTCAACGTTTTCAAGGCCATGCAATCTCCAACAGAGGATGAGGAATGTTTCAGGTTGGATATGGTTGATTCTCTTCATAGTAATGAGTTGGATCAGTTTGCGAGTTCAGATGTTCTAGGCAGAGTTCTATATGGTGAATCTGACTTCGAAGACGAAGAAATATCCGAATGTGTTCAACTACTACAGGCAGCCCCGTATCAAAAGAGGCTCAATTTTCCACATGAGTTGCTTGGATTGGGTGATCTTAAGGATTCTCAGGAAAGGCTTAAACCTTCTCTAGAAGAAGCTCCTAAACTTGAACTCAAACCACTACCAGATCATCTCAGGTATGCTTTCTTAGGAGAGTCATCTACATTACCTGTTATTATTGCATCTAACCTTTCAGGTAGTGAGGAAGAAAAGCTATTGAGAGTTCTGAGGAAGTTCAAATCAGCCATTGGTTGGACCATAACAGATATCAGAAGATATATAAGAAAAAAAGTCAAGAAATGACATGATAGGAAGCTTTTACATAATGCTTTTGAGCCGGGTCAAATTGTTCTTCTTTTCAACTCTCGTCTAAAGCTTTTCCCTGGGAAGCTCAAGTCAAGATGTTATGGACCTTTTCCATTTAGACAGTATACCCACATGGAGCAGTTGAAATCTATGAGGAATCGCCAGACAAAGCATTCAAAGTCAATGGTCAACGACTCAAGCATTACTATGGAGATATGGTGAACCGTGAGGCATTCATCATCAGCCTCGAAACTACATGACTCCGAGTGGTATCGTCGAGCTATCGACGTTAAACAAGCGCTTCATGGGAGGCAACCCACTGGGAAACAACGATCAACACTACTGAACGAATAGGGGAGTGCTTCTTGTGTATTTTAATTTCTTTTAGTTGCATTCATCATAGTAGTTATTCATGATAGACAGTGCATCTTCATGTTAGTAATGCTTATTTGCATATTCATGCCATGATCATATAGACTGTGTTTAGGGTCGAGTTAGTCTATTAGCATAACATTTTGTTCATGCATTTTGCATCTTTGATCCCTTGAGTTGCAGTTTCTACTTAAGTAGCCAATGATGAAAATTGTTTGGAATGACAGTAGGAGTAAAATCTAATTAGGTTGCTTGTAAGTTAGCTTGCTTGATGAAAAAGCACAATTAATACACGTAGACGCATCGATTGTTTTTATGCTGGTTACGGACACACTTGAGTATTGTTATACATAATCCTTGCTTAGGTTCAGAATCATACCTTAATCCTTTATTAGCTCATGGATTGCAAAAAGATAAGTTTGGGGGAGTTAAAAGATAAATATGCGTAGTATTCAGTTAGGCGTCAAAGGCTAGTAGCCGCTCGTTGACGTACGTCCTCTCGTTGGGGGCTGCGTATTACGAGTAGTCTAGGGGTGGAATGAGATGGAGCAAAACGCACTCATTCCTAATCTGATTGCTTAAAAAGGCAAAATTGGCTAGGATAAGCTCTTTGGTACTCGAGTTAGTAAGTTCTAGGGGACTTTGTGCCTATTGACCTAAGACTTTTCCGGTCTGGGATCCGCTAACCTAAAGCTTGCTACATGGGCACCATTGTATAAGTCTTTTGGGGACCTCCTCCATTGCACGATCAAATAAGCCTTTGTGTGTCTGTATATAGAATAAAGCATAATAAATTTTTGACAACCCCGGGGAAATATGGATGTGCAACTTGACTATGAAGAATCTAGGTTGTATTTCGTTTATAAACTTGTGATCATTATGATGAGAACAAGTAAGGTCCATTAATTTGTACTAAAAACCTATCGATTGGGTTTAGCACACACGTACGCTTCTACGCTTGTATTGCTAGCATTTGAGTACCTGGTTATTTCGCATTCTGAGGTCATTACATTCGTTGAGGCATTTATGCTGAATTAGTTTCGGTTACTCGTTCGGGATCATTGCGTTCTTGCATTCATTTAAATTCAGTTGCATTCATGCATCAATTGTTAAACCTGTTTTGCATTGCTTAAGGACAAGCAACGGTTTAAATTTGGGGATTTGATAAGTACATTTCATGACACTTCTAACGCTTCTGTTATTCTTAAAATCGTCGTCGGAACAAGTTTTCATTGTGTTTCAACATGTTTTTCATTCATTCTCGTAGGTATAACAATATGCAGACAATATAAACTTTTTGGGAATAGAATGTTCATAATGTTCTTAATAATTTATAATTTTGTATATTTTATTTCCCTTTAACATTCTTATGGATATATTGACTATTGTTTATGTTCGTAACCTTCATTTTATTTCAGTGTAAAGGCATGCATATAAGTGACAGTACTCCTGAGATATTTCGATAAGAACTGCTCATTATTTAGATTACGATCCAATGATTTTAATATTTCATTTTATTTGGCATCGCATGAAAATTTTAGTTCCTTTACATGGACCACTAAGCCTTCTGTTCCAAAGAAAATTCGTAGTAAAGGGCTAGAGTTGTGCCGCGGGTAAATTGTGATAATATTAATAAATTTGAGATTGAAATTGAAGAAACTAGAAAATTAATGTACATGAGGGAAATTTTGGAACAAATTATGGGTCTGATGGGCTTTATTAGGCTCATGAATCGGAAGAAATAAAAAAGCCTAGCAGGAAGAAAAAACTAAATTTTCTTCTTTTAGGGTTTTGGGCAGAATATATAAATAGACGGTAAAGGAGAGAAGAAAGGTGTGTTTTCCGTTTTGGGCTTTCTTTCGTCAGAACAAAACAAAGAAGAAAAAAATAATATAAAAGCATAATAGACGAAATAAGAAGTAAAAACACAATTTACTACTGCCTTGGTTTACAGCAGAATACAAAATAGAAGGAAGAAAAAACGGATTTGGCTACCTTTTTGTTTTTTAACCTGCAGATTAAAGCGAGAGAAAAGGAGAAAGAAGGTGACGCTGCTTTTGATTTTGATCGGCAACAGCAACATACAAATAGACGGCAGGAGGTAGGCGATAACTGCGGTGGTTTCCGATCGGCAGTGGAGGTATTACTCTCTACAGGCAATACGGGAAAACGGAGTTGACGGTTACAGTGTTTTTGATCGATAGTTTACGGATTGTTTCTTTCAGGCGATACTCAGTGGTTACTATTCGGTTTGACATTCTCTAAACGTTTATTCATCTATTTACATTCGTCTTAAAGTTATGTTAACTTTTGAACCCATGATGATGATTCGTTCGAATATGAACTAATCTTTGTTATGGAACTCTAACGGATTTGTTTGAATAATACTTATGGTTTGATTGCTTGATTGATTTGTGAGATACGTTTATCGGTTACCTAGTATGGTTGTGCTTATCGTTAGATGCGTCGTGAACATCTAGTTTGTTAATTTTTAATGAATGCGAAAGTGGATTTAAAGGGTTAGAACTTGCCATGCTAGCATAGGTTCTTGAATGATTCGTATTGTGATTGTTCATGATTCGTAATATGTCACTAACCATATCATATTACCCTATGTAATCGAAATAGATAACTTGCGCTTAAAACCAATTGTACCTCAATTCGTATAGACATATAGGATTGTCATGCAAGCGGTGTTTGCTTAACTGCTATCTCTTTTGTGGTTGTTTAAGTGGTTTGGTTTACGTGTACTGAAAGGTAGCGTATACTGATTTTATGTTATCTGATTAGTAATCGTTGTTATCATACATATTGATTAAGTATATTAATACTCTGAGTAAAATAAACAATGAAGTAAGAGTTCCATGTTTTCTCTCGCATAAGTAAACTCGTTAGTTAATCTCGTTAGTTAATTTGATTAGTTATATTCATTCACCCATACTTTATACTTGTTCAAGCATTAGTCTAATAATCATACGTTGTTGCATAAGTAAATTCTTGTCATATACACCTGGTCTTTGTGGGAACGATCTTACTTACTTATTACTTGCTACTTTTTGACCGCGTATACTTGCGTGAGAAAAGGACTAACAAGTTTTGTCAAAGTGTCCATCATCTTTATTTATAAAGTTTCCTATATTTATAAATATAGGTGGTTAGAATTAACACATTCGGTTACAAGTCAGAATATTTCATCCCACCTTCATACTTAGTATAAATATATTTATAGTATATTACACTTGTATTCCCTAATATTAACATTGTGTATAAAATCTATCTTATAACTATAAAATACTCAATTTATAATACTTTTAATAATTGTCTTTACTCCTCAGTTATTTATATCCTTATTAATAGCTATTTAGAATGTGGATGATCTTAACTATCCGATTCGTCAAAAGAACTTTATTGAATTTGTTTTTCTAATCATATAACACTAATTTTCCTAATAAAAACCAAAGTTCGTGAAAAAATGAAACTATAACGCGCTTGATGTTGACCTATTCTCACTTTAAAACAAACCATACAGCTCACCCACTAGAAAGAATTGACTCGTTTGGAACCCGAGTTTATTGAGAATTAATAAAACTTCCTCATCTTATTCATAGATTTTTTCTACTCTTTACATTGCTTCCAAAATTAGATTCTCGTTTTCGATCATTTATTACTTCAATGAAGTCGTTGATTATTCCTTCTTTTAGAATGATTACTCTTTCATATCTTTGTGTCACTCAAAATCCACTAGGTTAGTCTTAGAAATTTAATGACATTCATAATCCAAAAGATCAAATGGGTAGCTCGAATGTCTAGACATCATCTATCAACGATTTCAATAATTAGTTTTATTCCTTAATGAGAGCTTCTGGATTTCGATTCTCTGGATCGAATAAGAAGTTCAAGAACCCTATTTTTCTAAATATTGATAGCTTCTTTGTTAATTACCACTATAAGGATTTTTGCTATTGATAGGGAATTCAAAACCATAGAAAAATGGAAATAAATTTTAGGGGTCTACTCGCTCATGTGGATGATTAAATCAAAGTAGGTGAAATTATGAGTGAAATAATAACATAAGTACAAAATGCGTAACCTTCCTATAATCCT
The DNA here is from genome assembly GCA_036936605.1 of Limnanthes douglasii subsp. nivea. Lineage (NCBI taxonomy): Eukaryota > Viridiplantae > Streptophyta > Magnoliopsida > Brassicales > Limnanthaceae > Limnanthes > Limnanthes douglasii. The sequence continues at coordinate 130,096,832 of JAUPFV010000004.1, forward strand.
TTGGAGATTTCCAATGAATCACTCATGGTGACACAAGTTCAAACAAAAAGTTTATTATATTGAATAACAACTTCCAGACCTAACATAACCTAAATCTCTACAAGACCTCGAAATTATAATAAAAATTCAATGTTCAAAGATAGAACACTTTATCCAAGGATTTTTTGTATAGATTAATAAAAATTTAGGGGTCATCTAGGAAAGTGCTAATGATGTGGCCACATTTTGGCATCCGGATAAGAAGTGAACTTCAACAAAGACGATGAATATGAACAAAATTTTCAAGTTTTACAATAATGTGGGACATTATACCCGAGCCCGGAATGAATTAATGGATGAAGTTCAAAACATGATTGCTAAAGACAAGCTTCTGGAATTTGAAAGGAAAAAACATAAAATTGATCCGAGATATATTGCGGTTGAACCTCGACCTCCAACAAAACATTAACAAAAGGTTATAGAAGTTTTTGAACGGTCGAGAGGCTTAGAAAACAATTCCATCATGGAAAAATAATATACATACCTAAATCCAAACCCAAACATCTAGCTCATTCGTACAATCACATGAGAAGAATCACTCTCGACTATTATTTAAAGTTCTAGAAATATACATATATATGATTTAGAAGTCTAATGTTAATTACAAACATTAGTCCATTAATATAGAAATATTTACCCAATACTTAGCTTTACTGATGATGATCTAAGATGAGTTGCGATTTTGCACCAAGATATAATGATAATTACAGTGAAGAAAATAAAAGTAAAGGTTAAAAGAGTTATGATATAAACCAGAGGTTAGATAAATATTTTATTTAATATTACTCATGACAAGATAAAAAAAGTGCCTTAGTCTGAATACCATCCCATATGATTTTGACTAGGTTACTCGAACAGATACACAAGATGTGGGATAATTAAATTTGGATGTGGGATAATTAAATTTGGATGTCGCTTTAGGGAAACAAAAACCGTGATTTTGGGAAGACTTTAGTTGGATCAGATGCATGCTTTAGTATGTGATATATTAGTCGAAACTAGTAGCTCTACTAATGTGTTATTTCTATTAGTATGTGATAGAATAAATAACGTACTCCTACTATATAAAATAAGTCGCACGCTAACCGGTTTTACAAATGATGGGACCAATTTGGTCCGAGAGTTTCATCTTGAGATGGCCCTCAAAGGTTATGACGAGAGATGAAACAGAAGATGTTATATTATTGTTGTTAATTTACCTTATTATATTATGCATTTTTTAGCAGGCCCTGGTTGATCGTGATGCATGTAGTGGTTTCTACCATCTAAAAATACATATCATACTATATGAAATGCATGTTTAGTATGCTATAAAGAAATTGTATAACCAAATTATAATGATATATGTTATACATATCTAATAAAACATCACAGTATTTCAAGCGACCCAACCCCATTCAAAGAGCAGAAATACAAGCACCAAGGCTACATGATAGTATAGAGTTGTATTTTAGCCTAACTTTAGGATTCGATTTGGTCTGTTAGGTATTATCTGCGCAACTATTTTAGAATTTCTAACTTTAAAAAAAATAAAAGAGGTAACAGGAGTACCATAATGAAATATTTTCTATCGACTTGTTATTGACCCTCGATTCTACCTGATCATGCAAAAGATAGAAATGGTAGCATAAATAGATAGGTTGAATAAGATCAGACATATTCGCGAGAAACTTTACATCGTATGGACAACTAACTCATTTCAAGTGCAAAAAGTGTCAGACTAATTGTTATAATGTGTGGACTTCATATATTTAATCAACACTTGACTAATTTTTTTGTTCTTTTTCTACGATAGATCTGCGTGTGGATGTTACCTCGGGAAATCGCGTCTGGTCATTAATGTATGCTTACTTGAATTACAACCAAATTAAGATTCATAAGGATGACCAGTGAAGAATACCATTTATAATAAACGATGGTTTGTACCTCTATAACGTGATATCACTTTGGCTAAAAAACACCGAGGTTATTTATTAATGGTTCGTGAATAAGATATTTGCACATCAGTTGGGGAGAAACGTGGAAGCTTACATATATGACAGATTAGTCAATGGTTGGGACATGAATCATCTGACCGATATAACTAGATATTTACAAACCTATGGTCTATTAATTTTAAACTCAACTCGGAGAAGTGCACATTTGGGGTACGGTCTGTTAAATTTATGGGGTTGATGTTAATCGAATGGGTGATAGAAGCCGACCCTAATCTTTTTTAACACTAGTTTCCATGGGGTCACCTAGATTCATTAAGGACATCTAAAATTTAGTTGATCGATTGAAAACCCTAGACTCCACATACATTTTATGTAATAACAACCTTTTGTAAAAAAACCCTAGATTCATAAAAAAAATTATGGCGTTTAGACTCCACATAAATTTTTATAAAATAGAAAACATCTAGAATCACAAGGGACTCTATTGAAACCAATGCATAAATAGATAAATCAATTTAGTAGGTTATGGTCCCTAATCATAAAGTGGTATAAATTACGGGTTTTATACAAAGAAGGTTTTAATGTATTTGACTAGAAAAAAGAATGACTATGATCTGAACATTCCTTTAACCTAAATCTAAAAATATCAGCCGTCGCTTTTAATGAGAGGAAGATTAACAATCTTTTTGATGGAGCAAAGTCTTGAAGAACTCTAAAACAAGATTCAAGAGAAGTAGAAACTGAAGAATACTAAACAATAAGTATTTTTAGTTTAATATTTGTTTCCATCGTGACTCATTAGCAATTGAAAGCTATATAAACTAATATCTAGTTTGCTATAGTTACAATATCTTCATAGTAGTTTATACTTTCATCAACTTTAAATACTCATCTTTACCATTAAATATCTGAATATAAACTTCAGATTTATAAATAACCTCATTATAAAGTGCATAGTTAATAACTTGTCATCCATCTTGTTGGTCCTACAAGCCATATAAAACTGATCGATACCCACAATGTCCATCGGGTCATAATTGTTTTTTCACATCTAGTTGAGCCAACCTTATATTATTGCATCTAATAGAGTAAGAGGTTTTTAGTGAAGCACATTGAAGGTTGATCTCATATATAAATACTTTTGTAAAAAATCCTACTACCATATTTTATTTCACATAAGTTTATTTACGCCTATTTATTAATTTTTTTACAAAAGGTTGTTATTACCCACCAAAACGCCAATACATTTATGAATTAACAATTTACACCATCCACGATTATATATTTCACCTTATTTAAAACTTAAGAAACATAATACGATTACAACCAAAATGGATCCACGACAAGGAGACCCTTCGTAAAAGAAAACATGATAATAAAAATCATAACCATCTCATCAACACCATACAATCTAGGGGTCCAACAATATATGAAGCAAATAGGGGTCGTGTACACGGATAAAATATAAAATATGATTAACAAACCACACATAAAATTGACAAACCGACAGGTTATGAAAATGACCATATTGAGCCATAACTTAGGCTTCGAAACCAATAAGATGGTCCGCAAACTAAGTCTCAGGTGAAAACACAATTAGGGTAAGCAAGTGGTCATACTAAACCCTGAACTACGAGCTAAACCGTAACATTTCTTACTCAAAACAAACCTGAAGTGCAAACATCATGAAGATATACAATATATTCAATAGTAAGCCCTAATATACTAGTCAAATCGTGAATTTATTATACTAACTAAGCGGGTAGGACTACACAATTGGATATATTAAACCCTGAACTAATCAAAAATGCACCCGACCTCTACAATCAACACATAATTCCACCACCTTTCCTCCATATTTCTTTAAAAAAAGCAAAATGATTACCGAGCGATTAAATCTTCCCATCCCGATCCAAAAAAATATAACAATATAACATACTACATGTCATAACGCCTACGATTTCATTTAACAATCAACAAAAATAATACATTATAAGCATCTATAAAAACAGTCAACAAAGGTTCAATTCGATAACAATAATTATTCTGACTAATAAAAGATTAAAAAGAATATTTAAATTTATTGTTAATAAAAATATTAAAATTCAAAAAATATAAACCATTAAATTTGGATGAAATCTTTGAATATGTAAATCATTGTACAAAATCGATAAAAGTCTAACGTTCAAACTAATTAAACTAATGGGTTTCAGCTTTTATAAAATAATGTCCATCCAAATAATTGATGGAGAATTTTAGTTTTGAGGTGATGTTATTTTTAGCCGAATATGTTCGGCCAATAGAGGTGGTAAAGGAGATGTAGCATCTTAATTATTTTGAGATCGGACCAGAATTTATACGGAATCAAACAAAACATACTAACGTCGCGTAGATTTTTGTCGAGCTAAAATTGATGTAAGGTATCAATTTTGTATTATATGAAACAGTAAATAATATTATTTTATAAACTAATTATTGTATAAATTATATATTATAATTTTAAAAGAGTATAAGATTATTATAATTTTATTATTGGATTTTGATAATCGGGACAATGAGTTTCTTAATCTCAAAAAAAACTTCAAAAATCGATATGATTTTATGATCTGTGATATTTTTTTTCTCGTTGAATCTTTTCTCTCTTCTCGTTTTGCGTCAATATTTTTACTTTTGTGCTAATTGTATCGAACTCCTCGATTCACTTCTGTTAGTTCTTCGTGGTTGTAACCTGGCTGAATCAAAAACTCCAGCATCAATGGTTTCTCGACATAAGATTTCTCAGATTTTTCCTTTACTGATACTCACCTGCATATAAGAAACGAGAACATCAATTCTCCATCAACTCTCAAGGCAGTCGCATCTTACTCTAGAATGCTAAAGAAAATAGAAAATCCAAGATATTTTCAAGCGAATCAACATAATCGAGACAGCAGACCATATATCGATTCAATATGATTAAAAGATTATTAAACAACTAACTAGTAACTCTAAACAAACTTTGATAGGTAAATTTTCTAAAGGTCTTCCTAAAAGGAAACTCCTCATTGGTTTATTGAATACCTTTAAATTTAAAGAAGAGTACAACATCTCAATAGGGATTTTATGCATATCCTTACTGAATTTGACGATATAGAGGACATCTGCAAACTCTGGGCTAGAACAGTCTCAACTATAGGTGATTCATCTATGAGACTTTTAAAATGGAAGGAATATTTTAATACAAGATATGAATGCCTTCAACACCTGTCAGGATTAAAATTGAACAAGTTCCAGAATACCTCTACGACAAAATCATAATGCAAGATATAGTAGCATCCATTGGTAATCCTTTAAATATTATCATCATGGAGCAAAACATAGCTTATTTAAATGCATGTTATGCATAGATAGAAATAAATATCTCAAAGAAGATTCAACACCACGTTTAGGTTGGTTTTGGAGACAATCAGGACTGCTGGTTATCCATCACTTACAAAAATCTACGAAAATACTACATGAGATATTACCACTTGGGTGATGACAAGAAAATGTGCAAGAAAAAAATTGTAAACACTTTGTACAAAGAAGTCATTCCTATAGTTGAGCCTAAATTTAACAAAGAATACAAATAAAACAACATTACTGCCAAAGACAAATCAACAATCCAACCAAAAGTGGATCAGTAAAGAATCAAATTTGTTGTCATCGTTATTGATTAAAGAAGGGATGAGAATGTGCCAAATAATAATCTCAAAGATAATTTGTCCAGTTATACACATCAAGAAACCAGTATTGCCAAATATAACACTATCAGTCATCAATTTAATCAGCACCAAGATTCTAAATCTCCGGAAGTTGCGGAGATTATTGAAGCGATTCAAACATTAGAGTATGGTTACAATTTATCTACTTCACAAGACTATGAAAATCTGATTTCTGGTAATGTTACTCTCAATCAGAGTAACATTGGTAGCATTCCCATATCTCCTACCCTTAGCCATAAAGAAACTGATAAAAGATTCCATGAAGTCCTTAACAAAAAGTTAAAACAAGCTAGCAGGAAAAATAATCCTAATAATTTGGTCATCAAATCCCTGAAGTTTCGAGGGAACAACAAACCTTCAACTTGTCTTCCTAAAGATGATAAAGTTGCTTAACTGGAACATAAGAGGTATAAAAGACAAGCCTTCTCTTAGAAGGCTCAAGTCCATCATAATCAAAGATAAGATCAACCTCATTGCAATTAAGGAACCTTTAGTCAGCTCTGATAATTTAGCTTTTATTGTTTTCAAGATTGATTTCAATAACTTTATAGTATATACTTCTAACAAAATCTGGTTTTTGTGGAATGAGGATTTCTCAATCAACCTTATTACAGGAGGCTTAAATGCGATTTCTTCAGTAGATGTGCAAGTTGGATGTTCAATATTTTGTCTTAACAGTCCTGATGACTTCAATCAATGTATTCGTGATTGTCATCTGGACGATGCAAGCTACCAATGATCTAAATTCACCTAGTCCTTCTGTGGTTTATTTTTGCCTGGATATTTTGTGATGTTTAATGTTTAGTGTGGTGAGTAGAGAGATAATTAAGCTATCTACTAGCTATACATTCTGATTACCCTCATTAATGAAAGTGGTTGGGGTATTTATACTTAATTGTTGGCCTATGGGCTTATTGGGTCGAGTCATGAAGCTGAATCAAGTTTAAGGACCCATTAGTAATCTGGTTTAAAGTGATTAACAGCTAGCTTAGTCAATACTTAATACATTTGTCCTGTTCGGAATTTCATTATAGTGGTTTGGTCCGAATTGCCCTTCGGATTTAGTCAAGGCACAGTAGCTTAAATATCCGAACTCATCAAGTTTAACAAGTCTAAATGGATTCGTTTGGACAGATCTCTTTATAATCCAGCATGGTCTAATTTCTTTAATGAAATCAAGGTTTTTCACATGGCTATGACTGTCAAAAAAATCCGATATCCGATCGAAATATTCGATATCGAGTCCGAATAAAATGGATAATATCCGTATTCGAAAGAAAACGGATAATATTCGTATCCGAATTCGTATTCGAAAATAGCGGATATGGATATAGTCATATCCGTATTCGAAATATCCGATATCCGAATTTTATAAATAAATATATATAATTTTTTTTATATTTAAGCATATTTTTAGCTATCCCACATTGTAAAAAGCAAAACAAATTATTAACAAAGTTGGCTATAAATATATAGGGTTGCTTTTTTGAAAAATGTATCTTATCCCACATCTAAAGTTGGAAATAAAAGTTGCTACCAAGCTGTTTATAAAACACATGGTTGCTTTTTATAACAAGTATATCCCACATTTAAAATGTGGAAAAGCAATGCTACCAAATTTTCTATAAAAGACATGGTAGCTTTTCAAAATAAGTATATTTTTCTTAGTCTTATCCCACATCTAAAATGAGAGTATGAATTTCTACTAAGGTGCTTCTAAAAGTAGCCCATACAATAGTGCAATTAGTTAAAAAAATTAGTGGAAATTCGGATTCGGATATTATCCGTATCCGGATAATATTCGTCGGATACAGATTCGGATGTTGTTTTTTTTATAAAACTTCGGATTCGAATTCGGATTCGGATAGTGATTTCGGATTTCAGATTCAGATATATGCAGATTCGTATCCGAAATATCCGTTTTACAGCCCTAGCCTAGGACTTGTTCTGACCATGCTCATCTTTGTGTCTCTATTTCTAAAGATAGCTTAAAAAGTAAGAAAAACTTCAAATTTCTAAATATATGGACAATGAATACTGAATTTATTTCTTTTGTTGAAAACTACTAGAACCAACTAAGTAATAGTTCTCCTCTCTATATCTTCTGGCATAAGCTTAGAAGACTTAATGAAGGGCTCAAAGTTTGGAGCAGTAATTACTTTGGTAATGTCTTTGACAAAGTTTAGGTCTCTGAAGATGTTGTCAACAAGTTGGAGATTAAAATAACTACTTCTAACAATGATGCTACTAAGTTTGAGCTTGCCAAAACAAATTATCTTTACCTTCAAGCTCCCAGAATGTACGATGTTTTCTAGAAATAGAAATGTTACTGCAATTGGCTCAAAGACAGTGACAAAAATACTAAAGTCTTTTATGCCTATGTTTCTAAAAGGAGAAGAAGGAACAACATTAAAAGCGTAAAATTTGTTGAGGAATGACTGCTTGACTCTAACTCTATTGGATCATCTATTGAAGCATATTTTAAAAATATCCTCACAAGTCAGCGTTTCACTAATTCTGTTGAGGAAACTAATAAAATGCATGACAATATTTTCAACAATATTCCTAAGTTGATTACTAACGAGGATAATACCTTAATTCTTATGCACCCATCTGAAATGGAAATCTTGGAGATCATCAACAAATGAATCCTTCCAGTATTTTTGAAGTAGATGGCTTCAACGTTTGGAACATCATTAAAAAATCTCAAATATCGGTATAACTCTACTGAATCTAGTGACTACTATGCCTACGATTCAGAAGAATCCTCCTCCTCGAAGAGGGATGGCCGACACAAGAGGAAAAATAAGAAAAAATGTTCTAATAGACACATAGATAGTTGTCGAATATCTCACTGAGCCAAGGATTCAAGGAGGGAAATGAGTAATGAAAATAAAAGGGCACCTGAGTCCGAAGAATGAGATAGAGCAGTTTCTGTCGATAGAGGGGAGCATATCACAACTCACTTCCACTTCCCGACGAGGAGTTAAAGCTTTGAATACCGTGTAAGAAATTAATTTGTGAACCTTTCCGAGGAGGGTTTTTACACGATTGAGAATGAAGGCACCGAGGGAAGTATGTACAAATCCATGCATAACTAAAGATCATCTCTTTAATCCGCATCGATTCTGTTTGGGCATATGCCAAAATAGTTCGACATCTCGAGATTGTAAAGGTTTGATGGGACCCAGGTTCTAAACATCCATATAGAGTAGTTCAAGAACTTCATGATCAACTTCAATGACGATGATAAAATATTGTGTTGGGTGTTGCCAAACGTTTAAGAGTGGAACCTCGAAGTGGTACAACCGTTTTTCGCAAGGCTCTATCAAGAACTTTAATATGTTTTAGAACATTTTCTGATAATATTTCGTGGGAAGCAAGAAGTTTCGTGTGAACGGGGCCACGATTATTTACTACTGATGGATACCGGGGAGAGCCTCAGGGAGTACACCAGGAGGTTTGTCAAGGCTAAAGCCGAGTTAGAAGGGTTTGAATAAATTTTGTGCTAACAGCGTTCAAAATGGGACTTCTACCCAGTATTTTGAAAGATAATGTTGCTAAAAAACAAACCACGACATTTGGGACATTGTTGATTCAGGTTGAGAAGCGGATTTTGGTGGAAGAGACACAAACATCAGAACTATTCAGGTTAAGAAACGAATTCTGAATGATTAATCATAATGTTTACCATATCATTTAATATGAGGTTTTTGTCTCTCAGTAATACCATTCGTGCTAGGCAAACCTGGTATCATATACCTAAGAACTATTCCACATTCTTCTAAGAATTTCACAAATGGTTTATGATGTATTCACACGTACACTCATATACCCCGTAATATTTACCACCAAAGTCAGATGTAACGTAGTTAATGTTTTTACCAAAAAAAATTCAACCTCACACTTAAATAATTTGAACTTGACTTTTTGTGAATAATATATAAATAACCGTGATGCACAAAAAATCATAAAACACTACAACACATTGTTGGTCGTTCTTTGATGTTGTAATGAATCGTCTACAAATGTGTGTATATATATATATGAAATCCAAAACCTTTTTTCCTTCGTATACCTTTTATATTTTTACTTTGATATACCTTTTATTGATACATTCAACGAAAATATCGAATTCTAAAAAAATTAAAAATAAATAAATAAATCGTACATAACAATAATTTCACTTATGTTGCTAGAAATATGACTTAATCTCTTATGAAACAAGGTTTTTAATTATATTACAATTTTGTTTTGTAATTAAATTTAAGTTTATTATTATTTTTAACGTTTATAGTATTTAATAAATATAAATTATCATTCGTCGTTAGTTTTCCAGGGCGAACATTTTAAAAAAAAATTAAGATATAAACCACCATTTTGAAATAGTTAAGAATAACCAAATTGGTCCAACAATGGAATATAAGTTAAATTCACAAGAGATAGTAATAAATAAACATCAGAAATAACACAAAACTAAACACGAACTACCTTTTGTATATAAATAGATAAATATTTCACAAATACTCATCCTTTGGTTTCTTGTTATACTCTACACAACATACAAACATGAGTGATTGCATTTTTATCAACTAACCAGGTATGTTTTGGCACCAAAACTAAATTGATCTCTGAATATGTCATATAAGTGAGATTACCTTTAACTTTCTTAAAAGCTTTGTATTGTTCACATTCTTTTTTATAGTTCTCCAACTTTTTATAATGGAAACATCCTTTTAAACCAGGTTTATCCTTATCCTTCTCTATTAAACAATCGAATGCATGTGCAGTTAAACTTTCGTTTTTTTTCTCTTTTTGGTCTTTTCTGGTTGAGCATCCACCATTTACAATTGTAGACATCCTTATTTTAGGAATTCCTTCTTATATTGAGGAGGGAAATAATTAAAAATTCTTATATTGAGGAATGAAATAGTTAAACATTAACTAACAACTACATCTGAAAATAGAAGTGTGTGACGAGAAATTATCCGTACATCTGAAACACCAGACATCCTTATTTTAGACATCCTTATTTTTTGTTTATGGGTTTTTACTTCGATTTTCGTTTGAAACAGTTTTGAGAATCTGGTGGTTTTATACTTTCGCTTTTGACTTATAATAAGTGTGTGACGAGAAATTATTGATGCAAAAATAAAAATGACAAAGACTAGTTTTTTTTAGAATAATAAGGAGACCAAACATTTTTAGAAATGTATTGGCTATAAAAAAGAGCAAGAAACAATTACACAGGTAATGTATGATTGCACGAGAGAAAAAATTGGGATTACCTCAAGATCTTTATGGTGCATGCCATAATAAATGAAAAAAGAGGTTGATGACCTAACTTGCAACCGTAAGTTACCAAAATATTTGGTGAGAGAAGATGGATAATCATCCTTATACACAGAAGGATATCTTGAGCCCGGTGAAAAAATGGAAAAGACGTTGATGAGAACCATTTTTCGATAGCCATCATAATTCTAAAATTTTAAAACATTTTTTAAAATAATAATTTATTCTTCATAGAGTCTGAAAATCTACAGTACGTGCATTTTTTATAAATTAATTTCCTAGACCCACATTTCTATCGGTCACAAAATAAGTTTATATTCACCATATTATATGAATGAGTGAAGCTATTTCCTCCATCAAAATTTTTATTTCCCCCATAAATAAAAAGAAACTCCACTTTTTTATTTCCTCCAAAAAGGAAATAACACATTTACCATGTTCTTTATTTTTATTCCAAACTCATTCATTCTCCAGCAACTCCATCGATTTCTACCACCATCACAACTATCTCAATCATATTAACTTATGCACACCCAACCAACCATATTAGCTTCTCACATCAATCCCTCATAAACCCTAACCCTAGCCTAGCGACTATAAATATGGTCTTCTCACTAAGATTTCTCTTCTAATCTTGAAAACAACAAACCGTAGCCAACTACTCGATTTCTCTTTTAATCTTGAAAAAAAAATGGCAGTCTCTCTCGAATTCGTCTTAGGTAGAAATCATTCGTTATTTTAAAAATAAACAACACTTAAAAATGCACCATTGTTTATTAAAACAGATGAAATGCACATAATTTCGAGACGGCATCTCGAAATTAGGTGTGTTTTTTTTATATATTAAACACCTGATTTCGAGGTGTTGTCTCGGAATCAGGTGTTCTTTTATGGAAACAAACGCACCTAATTTCGAGATGCCGTCTCAGAATCAAGTGTTTTTTCTTGAAAAAAAACACCCTATTCCTAGTTGGTGACTCAAAATTAGTTGTTTTCCGCTAAAATCTGCACAAATCGGGATTTTCGAAAATATATTTTTTTTAACAAGGATTCTCAAGTTATATGAATGTAAAACTAAAAAACAAGATTAAACTATCTTGTTGGTTGATTTGGTGATGTTCTCTGGTTTAGTTTGGGTGTCTTCCTCTTCCATGAGTAATCTTTAAGAAATTTGAAGTTTTTTGTTTTTGTTTTAAGAGTTTAATTTTAGAAGCTGAATCATATATGTTGGATTTAATTTGGCTAAATCATGTGTTTGTTGATATAAGGGTTTCATAATGGTTAATGACATCAAATTATAAATTAAAAGGTAAAAATGTAGACAAAATAGTAAAAACAAGTGATAAGTTTTTTTTTCATTTTGAAATATGAAAAAAATAAAAAAATGTGATGGAGGAAATAGCTTCCCTATATGAATTAGTTTATATTTGTTAAGAAATAACAGATAGATTGTAGTTTTTTATTAATTCAATTTTAAGACGTCAATTTCTCATAAATATTATATATTTGATTTTAAATTATATAAATTCGAATACTTTTAAAATAATTATTATTTAATGCGTTTGTATTTAATCAATAATTACACTAATTATATGTCGTTAACGTAAAGACAATACTGCTAAACACGATACATGGTCTATCCAATTGTAAACCAATTGCTAAACTAGAAAAAATAATTACAACATATTTTTCACGTTAAATTCGTTTTGAAAAAAAAAAACCAATAACAGTATTAGATTTCTTTTTAAATTATGCTAAAAAAATATGTTTTTTATAAATAACAATAATAACAATTAAAAGAAATTAATTATGTATTTATATTATTATTTAATACCCAACAATTATCACAATATATTTTAACATCAAATAAAATAGACGAATTTATTTTATATATTTTGAAAAATTACCCTAAACTTTAATACTTTTTATATACGTACAATATATAATATTTGTTACTACATTTTTTATTATTATGAATCATTGTATTTATGTGTGACAATTTTTTTTAAAATTCTCCTTATCGTAATCTTATTTTATGTTTTAGTTTTAATTTAGATTGAAATATATTTTTTAAATAAATAATATAGCGGAGAAAAAAAGGTGTGAAAAAACCCGTAGTTTCAAAAAGAATTTTTTTTTAAAAAAAAGAAATCAAAAATGTTCAAACTTAATAAATGATCATTGATTCTCAAAATTTTCTAACTATCAAATATATTAGGTTTTTAATCTTCCATCTTCAAGCTTTTGGTTTGAAGAGGAAGAAATCTCTTCAGTGTCTTTACGATTAAAAAATGTTTTTTCTAGAATTTATCTTTTTTATTCTACCAACGACCCGGCTCAATAATGGGGTTCTAATACAAGATTTTACTCATAGGCAAAATCTCACTAAGGTGAGATGATTGTTGGAAGAGCTCTCTCACTCTTCTCCCACCCTTGTGATGCATGATGTTTTGTTACTATCGCTACGTAAAAAGTCCCATCGCACCCTTCCCGTATACATATCCGAACCGTACTATCATGGTTGGATAATTTTCACACATTTTTGTGATAACACTACTTTTATTTTGGAGAATGCACCGTGGTCTTCAATAGACACCCTATCTTCTTGAAAGAAGGTGTGGGAACCCATGGTATCAACTTTCAAAAAGCCCATAAAATTGATTTTTCCATAGGCTAACCTCTATGGTATTCCTTGCGAGTTACTAACCTTCAAAATGCATAAGATACATTTTCAGTGTCATTGGCACTATCATTTACGTCAACAGACAAACACATCTACAGCTTTGATCGGGTTTGTATTATAATTAGTGCGGCGAATAACATCCTGAAGGTTTTTAGGATCAAGTATTTGGGTAAACCTAACCTTCTCTGAATGGAGTACCATGGTTTCCCATCATTTATAATAAATGTGACACTTTTGACCACATTCCATGGAGTTGTACACTTTACCCACTTCTCGTTAGTCTGACTCTATCCCTCCCTTTCCCTACCGCCATCGAAAAGAGCCGATCGATGAGAATATTGCTCTTCCAGTCCCTGTTTTCTCTATGGAGAGCGACTCTATTTCCATTAAGTCGACCATGATAAGGATAATTTTGGTTAGGAGGTATTTGTGTAATATAATGGAGGTCTAATAAATTTGAGGTCTAATAAATTTGAGATGAGAAGTAGAGATAATAGAGATTTTATTTTTAATGTTTTGAGAGAGAGAGTTCAACTCCCTTAGATATTATCCTTCTAAAACTTTATAGGATGGCTTTTACTTAATAAGTTAAATGGACTGTGTTATGTTTTTTAGCAAAGCCTAAAAACCGAAAAATCTCATTCGTCATTATCCATCAATATATTCTACACAAATTAAATAAGAAAGTATTAAATAAATACAGTTGTGCAGAAAAAACTAAGCTAGAAAATAGAAGTTCATTATTTACCAATAAGTCAGGATTGACCCGCAAAGAAATCCAATCATCTCAAAACAAACAATCTCAAATAAATTCGACCATATCCACTAGCTTCCTTAACACTCTCAAAGGAATTTTGGGATGGTTAATTGGCATATATCCGAATCACACTTGTTTGTTTTTCCAATTGAATTTTTCAGTACTCTTTAACTCTGGTGGTGAATATATCTGATGGTGCAATTCGAAGGTTGTTATTGCTCAAAAGTTGTAATTTTTATCTAGTGGTACCTCATGATACGTGTCATTAATTGATTGGAGCCACAAATTGTTTTACCCCATATGAGGTCAGCCAATCAAGTTAAACTTTTCCACTTATCTAGGGGTTATTGATGTTAGTAGCGCTTCCGATTCTTAGTAGGGAACTCAAGCGTCCTTTTCAATTTCTTTATAACTTATTCTCTTATTTTCCCACTTTATAAATTTTTAAAGAGATAAAATTTACATCCTACAGATAAAAACTGTTCTTTGTTATTGATATTGAATTATCCAACGGTGATATTTTCTTCCCCTCAACCAATTTCAACCACCACGAATCTTGTTTCTGACAACATCCTAGCACTTGTATGTCCCCCGTAAATAAACGCATTAACCGAAGGCAGTTGGTTAAATTTATCCAAGTTAGAGAGAAGAAAAAAGTTAAGGTTACTGCTAGGTTACTTACCTCCATAGGCACAGTTATAGTAACTCAATCTACGGATTATGGAGGCGTTTATTCCTACAACAGACATAATATTCCTTTCAAACCCTCTTCAACTACTGAGTCGTTCACTTCGAACAATGCTTTACCAAAACCATCTCGATCACAAGGTGCCACCAGTTGTCAGATTCCTTCAACGTTCAGATCCATGGGTTCCGATTCTGAAGAAAACACTCCTTAAAAAGTGACTAGACAATCTAAAGGAAAAACTAATCCTACCAAAGAGATAAGGTCAGCATAGTAGAATGAACGTTCCAACAATCCTTCCCCATAAAATCCGAACAGAGAAGAGCATTGTGCGTCTCAACCGGTTGAGCCCTTTCAATCTAAAAAAGTTCATCCTCAACAACCAAATAAAGAGTAGAACGTTAGCACTCATCTTATTGAACCTTTTGGATCTATTCTGAAGGTCATAGAAGAGAGCACGAAAGATATCAATGAGGATTCCCCTGTTAAGACATCTGGCCAAACTAGGGAGACTTCAACGCCAGTGAAAAGAGGGTAAAGATGACAAAGGAAAATGTAAGGCCCTTCAAACATAGTCTGAAGGCTTCATTTATCTTTGGTCAGATTCGTTGGGCCCAACTTTTCAAAGTTCAAGGTCACATACCTTTTGGCTCTAAACAAAATTCCCTATATTTATTTTCAGGAAAAATAATTAGAGGCTATTCGTGATAAGTGAGGGTTTTTTGAAGTAGTTAAGGTTAGATTACCCAAACCAGAGAGACTTTGATGAGCTACGATCCTAATGAGCTAGTCATTTATACGGATGTGCTCAATTGGGGCCTTTGATTCCCCTTGGACCCTGAAATAGTAAGTTTTTTTAGTGTTGTATGGTTTTGCGCGAGTCAGGCTAGTCTAAATTTATTCATATTAATGGCATGCATCATAGCATTTAGGCTATCCGAAATCCCGATGCTAATGGAACAACTAACTGCTATTGCGGGGCTGACCCGCAATGCTAAAATTCTATTTTACTACTTCAACACGGGGAATAACTACAAGGTGGGGAATGATTTGCCGGAGGTACATAAATTATAGAAGATGAAATTTCTCTTCATCAGTGGCTGGTGGGATAATGGTAGGAAAATTAACTTTAAGGGTAACCGACTCAAATACTAGATTCTGGAAAAATACAGGTAAACCTCTTCGAACTTCTTTGGACTCAAATTCTTTCCTTTAAATATTCCATTTTGAATCCTTATATGCACCACCTGAACAATATAAAGGTCACTTCTAAGAAGCTAAATCAGTTGGCGGAAGTGAAGTGGTCTATTGGCTTCCAACAATGCTTCACTTGTGCTGACTTTGTTCGAAGTCACCTTTCAAGGACTAACCCCGAGCGCGAGTTGACATGGGATAATTTTCCCAGTCTTCCCTGACCCTCTATCATTCTAAAGAGAATTGAATATGCTGATGGCAAGCTATATCTTCCAACCAGGAACAAACATTAAAGAGTGTTGTTGAAGTTTGAACTGAAGAGCAACCAAATGAAATTAATGAATCCTTGTTAGTGATTGTTGTTTCCACTCTTGAAGAAGGCGATGTGCCTACGAATCATCGTGTGTCTAAAAAGAAAAACACACAGAAGAGAAGCAAGCGCATTAATGAAAAAAAAAATAAGAAGAGAAAGAAAACCTCAACCCGTTCGGAGATTATACTACGTTCGAATATCATTTCTCCTACAATTTTCACTGTCGATCCTCCCTCAATTAATGTATCCAACCCTCGCTCTTCATTTCTTCCTATATTTGAGAGGCATGCTATTGAAAATGACAACCCGATAGGGGAAATTGGAGGGTTTCACTTTGAGGTGTTAAGAAAAGACTTCCTTAAATCTACAAGCAATGCTACCAATATGGTATTTGATGGTGAGCCTTTTGAATTATCAAATGAGGATGACCTATTGAGGTATTCGATATTGAGTTATGTGAAGCCTATCATCGAGCTGGAAATAGAAGTAAGGTCCCATAGAGAAACCATTGCTTCTCTTCAATAGGAGAACAAAAAAAAATTAAAAACCTCCATTGAAAAGGAAAAAAGCTAAGGTTAACCGTGTATCCGAAGAGGTCAAATCAATCAAGGAATAACTGGCTAAGACAAAGAATGATTATGAAAACTACATTCATCTACAGGGAAATCAATTCACTGAAGAATCAACAAAATGTTGACAAGGGAACCATCGAACGCTTGTTTGCTGAGAAAAGTGGTCAAGAGGCTCTTGTCAAAAAGTACGAAGATGAATTAGCTTATCTCAATAAGACATCAAAACAAGAAGTGTATGTTGTTATAGATGCATATGCCTGGTGAGGTTAATTTATGTCTGAGGGTAATTGGGTAATTTGTTTAGAGTTTTGTGGAAGTTTATGGGTATTTAATATTTTGAGTAGAGAGTAGAGGGAGAATTAAGTTGCCTGGTTGCAGTTAATTTTCATTACCCATATTTAATGCAGGTGGTTGGGTAATTATACCCTTACATCTGGGCTTTATGGGTTTCCGGGTCATGTTTAATGGATCCGGGTCATGTTCAAAGACCCATGAGCTCTTAGTAGGAGAGCAAGCAGCTTAGTCAAGAAGTGTTTAGGTTTTTTAGTACTTTTGTCATAGTTCGAACAGTCCAATGGGCTAATTGTTCGAAGTGGTCTTTCCGGTCCGATGGCCTTAGTCCGATCTGTCCCTGTCCGGAGAGGAAGCAGTTTTCGGACTCATCAGGAGCCCCTTTTTTAGGTGTTTGTTCAAATGCCTTTGCCAAAAACCTGAAAAACAGTCCGATGTTCAGGGGCACTTTTAACCCGGACAGGTCTGTTCGTGTTGTGGTTTTATCCGGACTGATAAAGCTTCGTGAATCCAAATGGTTTTTTGCCAGAGTCTGTGGGACACATGTCACTTTTTTGTTGGTTTATTCAGCCGTTTTTTCAGCTTGAATCTCGCACCCACCTTCTTCGAAAAGTAACCTCTTCATTGAAGAGGGTGACATCATCGCCGTCTTTTAATCATTACCTATCTTTTCGAATTCTCCTAGGAATCAAACCCTTTTTTCAGATTTACTATAAATTGAAACATTTTCTACTGTTTCACCATCACTCTCATTTTTACTCTGAAAATCCTTAAAGTTTCCTCTCTCAAAATCAAACTCTTGCTCAGGTCGTTTATGTTCACAGCGAGGAACGCTTTGGTCAAAGACGGGTGGCTCAACCTCTCTGAACTAGAAAAAGCGCAAAAGGTCGAAAGAGAAAGGCGCATTGCGGCAGGTTTACCCACCTCTCCTATTGACAAACCAGTGACTGCTGCCACAGAATCAGACCAGGGCTCTTCTTCTTCAAAAGGTGTAAAACCGAAAAGGTTATTTCAGGCCAATCTCTCACCCATTATTTCCGGTTCTTCGGTTCAAGAATCAGAACCTGTTGTTGAGCCAGGTGTTACTGTTACCAGCTTCAAGAAACCCTCCCCCTTCATAGCTATGGGGTCAGACACCGAAAATTCCCCTAAAAAATTAGTTGACCGGAGAAAAGGTCGGTTGGTCAAGGGCCAAGCTTCCAAGGGCACCCCTTCAAAATCGGGTGCCAAAGACAGTAATGCAGGGTCAGAAGTGCCCATTAGAGCTCCCAAGGACAGGCTGTCCGGTCCAGAGGGCACTAGCTCAAGTCTCCGAAAGGAAACATCTGCATCAGAGCCCCAACCGGAGGCTAGGAACCAAGAAAATACTGGAACTGAGCAGTCCGGAAGCCAGGCTGAGCCAACTCTGAACCTTCCCCTTACCACAGCTGCTGAAAACCCTTCATCGATCATGGAGGAAGTAATGGAGGACTCTATCGAAGAGGCTCCATTTGAATCTGAGCCCTCCGGACAGACTAGCAGCGTTGTTGCTGCCCAAAAAGACAAAGGCAAGGAAAAGTTGTGCTTGAGGCATCCGGATCTGCCGGAGAGCCTTGAAGGAAGGGTGTGGCCTTGTTTTCACAAGGTCAATGTCAAGTACCTCATCGCTCTGCAAAAAATCAATTACGCATTCATCCACACAACTGAACTGGGCCGGATGCGTACGAAGTGGGGAATTCCGGAGAATGTGAAGATAAGGATCCCTATAAACCCAGAAACCCCCATGGATTACAAATTGAGCGAAATAGTCATCTTCACAGAGCTGTTTAATTGGGGGCTCAGATTCCCCTTAGACCCAGAAATCGTCAGATACTTTCATCTGATAAAGCTCTGCCCAAGCCAGCTGAGTCCCAATGCCTGGTACACCCTTATGGCCTGCATTATGGCCTCTAGGCTCTCCGGGATCCCTCTGCCAATGGAGGAATTTGCTGCTGTGGCCAGCCTCTGTAAAAACCACAACATCCCCTTTTACCACTTCAACATGGGGGATGACTTCAAGGCAGTGGATGACTTGCTGGAGTCGGAGAGGAATTGGAGGACTCAATTCCTCTTCATAAGTGGCGCTTGGGAGAACGGGAAGAAAATCAAGGCCGGAGTCAACCCCAGTCTCCTCACCAGCAGATGGAGGAGTGATGGTAATGCTCCTACCTTATATTTTTATCTCTTCTTTTATCAAATTCGTTTAAACTAATTAACTTTGTCTTCTTCTTATCAGTACTGCCCAAGGACTTCAATGACTATGTAAAGTCCGGGCAAGCCACTTGCTCCAAGATCAATGCTTGGGCTGTTGAAAGGTGGGGAAATCGGTTCCATGATGCCTTCACGGCGGGCAACTTAGCAAGATCTCATCTTTGGAACACCACAGGTCGGAGAGACTTGACTTGGGAAGAGCTCACCACCCAGCCTCCTCCGGATGTAGTGCTTAAAATGACGTATGAACCAGACGGGACACTTTACCAAATCCGGATGGGTCAGTCCCAAGCCGGATTGATGGGGCACCTTCGTGCTCCCACTTTGGTCACCAATTTGGTGAGGTTAATTTATGTATGAGGGCAATTAGGTAATTTGTTCAGAGTTTTGTGGAAGTTTATGGGTATTTGATATTTTGAGTAGAGAGTAGAGGGAGAATTAAGCTGCCTGATTGGAGTTAATTTTCATTAGCCATATTTAATACAGGTGGTTGGGTATTTATACCCTTACATCTGGGCTTTATGGGTTTCCGGGTCATGTTTAAAGACCCATGAGCTCTTAGTAGGAGAGCAAGCAGCTTAGTCAAGAAGTGTTTAGGTTTTTTAGTACTTTTGTCATACTTCAAACAGTCCAATGGGCTAGTTGTTCGAAGTGGTCTGTCCGGTCCGATGGCCTTAGTCCGATCTGTCCCTGTCCGGAGAGGAAGCAGTTTTTGGACTCATCAATGCCAATATGGTTATAGATTTCCTAAAAAAACAGGATGCCCGAATCGAATCAAACATAATGTTGGAATTCCATAAGAGATTCCATACATTAGTCCTCGTGTCTTTATATGGGCTGGTTCCAGAGAACTTGTTGCCCCTTGATATGCCCATAGATCATCAGTTGGGTATTTATGAGGACTCTTTTAGTGATGGTTTTGATGGTTCTGATGATAGTGATGAAAGGGACTCCGAAAATAGTATTTCGAAAGAAGAAGACGAAGAAGCCCAAAGTCAAATACATTTATATATTGTTGAACCATGCAAGTCCTTGTTGAATACAAGGCATTTTACCATTTTGTTGTAATGTTTTAGTGTAAGTCCTTGGTAATGACATGGTGTTTTTTGTAATAGTGGTCCGATTTTCATTTCATATTTCATGTTATTTCCTTACAGCTTTTTATTTCCATTATTTGATCCAGTTTATTAAAAAATAATCCACTTAACCATTCGAAGGTACATAAATTCAACATATAAGTCATTCGAAGGTAATCCATTCGAAGGAAATAAGATTAACACAAGATCCATTCAAAGGTAATCCATTCGAAGGAAAACAAAATTAACACATAAGCCATTCAAAGGTAATCCATTCGAAGGCAAAAAACATTAATATACAAGCCATTCAAAGGTAATTCATTCGAAGGAAAATTAAATTAACACGCATGACATTCAAAGGTAATTCATTCGAAGGCAAACAAAATTAACACACAAGTTATTCGAAGGCAAAAAAAGATTAACACCCAAGCCATTCGAAGGTAATCCATTTGAAAGAAATCAAAATTAACACACAATCCATTCGATAGTAATCCATTCGAAGGAAAACAAATTTAAAACACAAGTATAACTATAAACAAAATTTTAATGCAAAAATGATAGATTGATAATGATTCGAACACCTTGTTAAAACATCCCCGAGCCACCAGGGTAGGAAATAGTATGCCCCAAATATTTATATAAAAAATAAATGAAGTAAATATTTACATACTTTACTCAAAATAAATTCTCAAGTATTCAACGTTCTAAGGATGCCTAAGTGGATTGCCCTCCTGATAAACCAATTGATATGTTCCCCGTTTGATTGTTTTATTGACAATATAGGGGCCTTCTCAATTTGGTGCCAGCTTTTTGAATTTCCTTTCTTTGGTGTATAAAAATACTTTTCTCAAAACTTTGTCCCTTACTTCAAATTCTCTTCTTTGAATCTTAAGTGCCTATCGAATTTCCTCGCTTAACCCTTAATAATACATCGTACGTAAATGAGCTTTGTTTCTCTTTTCTTCAACAAAGTCTAGTTGATCTCTTACCGCGGTCTCATTATTCGCTTTAGGCCAATTTGAACTCTAAAAGAAGGAAAAGTAGACTCTATCAGTGTTATTGCATTCATACAATAGAACAAGGTAAAATGAGATTCTTGTATGGAGTATGTGGAGTATTTTGAGAGGCCCATTATATTTCATGTAAGTAATCTGACCATTTTCTTTCCATCATTTCTAAATTCTTTTTGACACCTATCAAAATAGTTCAGTTTATAACCTCTATCTGTCTGTTAGCTTGGGGATGAAAAGGTGAAGAGAAACAATGGAGAGTTTCTCTTGATGTACAAAATATTTCTTTGTCTCTCTTGTCAAATTGAGGACCATTATATGTTGTAATACAACTAGGAATTCCAAATCTACAACATATATTAGAAACGATAAACTTGATTACTACTTTGGAAGTATTTCTAAAGAGAGGTGCGGCTTCTACCCACTTCGGGAAATAATCCACCAGAGTCTGGATGGGTAGTGGCCTTCATAATTGCATAAAATTCTTCGACATGTCATAACTCAAAATTTTAAATCAATTTTAAAAAATAACTAGGCTAAACTCATTGATTTTCTCTTGGTCTAAATTCTTGCCCCTGAAAGAGCTGGTTCGATCTAGGTTGATGAGAACCCTGTCTAGAATCCCTTAGACTATTGCTAATCGTAGCTTGTGATTGGTTATTATCTTAAAGCAGAGCGTTTGAAGGGGTGATTTTATATTTATGGAGCTTTCTTAACCTTTTAGTTTCCTCTATTATGATTTTCTTTACAAATTGGTTTAACAAACCACCCCAAGTCATTGATTTTTTGCAGGTAACTGCATCAGCCAATTCTCCCCTAATAGCCCTTGTCTAAGCACAAATATAGCTACGTGTTTGAAGTAGTCTGTCAATCCATCTTTGGTGTTCACAAAATCTTGGATATAATTCTTAAATGATTCATTACATGCTGTCAATAAAGGACTATTATATCCATATTTCATATTTCATCTAAGATTTTTTACTTCCCACAAATTTTATTTGGAAAACCATCTAGAACATGTCAAAGTTCTTGGTCGACCCATGCGGTAATCTGTTATACCATTTCAGGGCATTATCCTTGAAGGTTTGAGAAAATTTAGTACACATTAACTTGCCATCATCATCAAAACTCATCATGAAGTTTTTGAACTGTTTTAGATGGTTAATATGATCTTGGCTCCCATCATATTTCTCCATTTTAAGATATCAAAGAGCCTAGGTAGATGTCTAGAGATGATTTTTGAAGATAAAGGTGATTGCCTCCAATTATGTCCTTGACTGTACATGTGATCCTCATTAGAAGTAGAAAACATCTCAGGCTCATATTGAACAACGAATTGATCATTCAACAAACGATTTATGCTATGGTCAGCGAACCACTTCATCTTTCTCTAATATTCTTTATTTTTTCCCTTACTTTTTTGGATTCTTTTCTTTCCCGAAGAATCATTCTTACTTATCTTATGTTCTTTATTCGAATGTTTCTTAAATGATTTATTTTCTTTATTTTTCTTACGACAATGGTCACTACTTGAAGAGGATGATGATATTTTTATTATGTTGTACAACCCTCAGTAGACTCTCAATTTTTGGAATAATGTTTAGCTCAATGCTATTTTTTAGATTCTTTGTGGGTTTTAAGGGACTAATCACCTTGGCGCCACTTCGAATTATGTTGAGGATTATTATATGGTTCATCATATTTTGGATACTCCGATGGAATTTTCCCCACCAGATCCTTCTTAGCCTCTCTCAACGCTCTCAATGCTTTTATTTCTCCTCGTAATTGATCTCGCTCATCTTGCATGATAAGCCTTTCTTCAGTCTCGTTATTCACGTAAGAAGTGCGTACATGCTCATTTTCAACTTTAATATCGTTATTCTCAAGAGGATGGGAGGGTCTGTCCGTATATCATAATCCATGTTCCAAAGAACTTCAAAGGTAAATTTTGTACGATAGGTTTTGGATTTTGCTATCCGGGTACTTTACTTTATGCTCATGTTATGGTCGCCAATCTAATAAGGATAATTTTAGTTTGAAGGGTATTTATGTAATATAGTGGAGGTATAATAAATGTGAGGTAAGGAGTATAAAGATAATAAAGCTTTTATATTTAATGTTTTGATAGATAAATTTCAACCTCCTTAAATATTATTTTTCTAAGCCTTTATAGGTTGAATTTTGGTTGATGGGCTAAATTGGTCGAGTTATTTTATGGGCCAAGCCTGAATATTTAAAATCCCATTAGTCATTATCCATCAATATATTCCACATATATTAAATAAAAAAGTATTAAATGCAGTTCCGCATGGATAACTAAGTCAAAAAGTAAAAGTGTAGTATTTTCCTTAGGTCAGGATTGACCCTCGAAAAAATCAGATCCTCTCAAAGAAAACAAACTTAAATACTTCTTACCCAATCTGACCCCATGTACAACACTTTTCTTATGGTTCTTGATGATAATAGGGTTTACCATCCTCCCATGGACAACTCAACTATCAATCATGAAATCAAAAAATCTTGCAACTCTGACCTACAAGTACACAATTACCCATATTAATGCTGGAGGTTAGTCTGTATCATAAGGATAATATGATTATCGACCAGTAACTACAAGTAAGTTCTATCACATCCTCTTTTGTCATGAATATAGTTGTTTATAATGTGTGTGGTCTTAATGATCCTATTTGTCAAAAGAATGTAATATAAATTTTTTTTTCTAATCACATAACACTAATTTTCACAATGAAAACTAATGTTTATGATATATATATTATGCTCTATGTTAACATACTGGAACTTTAAAACAAACCATACAAGTCACCCACTATGAAAGAATTGGCTCGTTTGGAACCCAAGTGTATTTAGAGTTGATATCGAAATTTACTACCTTCAATTCATAGATTCTTCTATTCTTTACATTGCTTCCAACATTGAATTCTTCTTTTCATCCATTGATGGATTTAGTGATGTTGTTGATCGCTCATTACTTTAGAATGATCACTCCTCTATATATTTGTGTTATTAAAATACCCACTTGGTATTTTTAGCGACTTTAATGACATTCGTAAGGCAAATGCCTGAATGAGGAGCTTAGATCTCTGGACTTTATCTATCAACGATTTCAATAATTGTTGTTATTCTATTGAGCTTAATGACCTTAGAGCCTTAAGAGTTCAATTCTTCGGGTTGAATAAGTAGTATGACAACCTGATCTATTCTAAGATTTATAGATTTCTTGTCAACGACCACTATGACGACCTATGTTATTGATATGGCATAAAACATTATGAAAAAATAGGAAAATAAAAAGCGAGCTCTACTCGCTTAGGTGGTGGCTTAAATAAAAAAGATGAGATTATACAAGAAAGAATAACATAAGTACCAAACGTGTACCCTTCCTATAATGCTTTGGATGTTTTCAATAAGCCACTCCAGGTGACACAAGTTCAAACAATAAATCACTATATGAACATCTGCCAGACCCAACATAACTTAAATCTCTAAAAATAGTTGTACACATGTTTGTACATTAAACTACATATACTAAAAACTCTATTATAAACGTCATTCATCTAGATTTTCTTCTCATTCCAGATCTTCATAATCAGTTTCGAAAGCTTCATCTTCAGCTTTATCCATAGTTTCTTGTTCAGGTGCACCTTTGATATTATCAATAAATTTATCAAATATGTCGTCTATATTTATTTATTCTTCATAATATTTTTTTGCATCCTTTGATCCATCACAGTCCAGTCCTTGATTGCAACAAGCACCCCAAATGCTTTACCCATCAATCTTATTCGTTTAGTCGTGTATTGCAACCTAGCTTGACTAAAAGCATACTCACTTTCAACTGTAGAAATGGGTATTGCAAAAAATTATTTCGTTATCCTACAAATAATTGGAAACGTCGTCTTGTTAGATTTCCACTATTTCGCTGCAAAAGATTGATGATATCAGTAGCTTGATTAAGAAGTATAATCATCTTCTTCTATGACATCCAAGGTTTTCTCTCTAGAGTAGTCTCTAGTTATTCTCATGCATCTTTCTTAGGTTGGAAGAAATAAGGGCTTAAAGGGATAGTACCATGGTAAGGTATCACTAGTTAAGACCAACCCTTATGTTCTTCTTCATGCATATGAATTTAAGTAATAGTCTTTGCTTTTTCAACTCATTCACCACAACCTTAGCTTCCTACAAAACTAATAAAATACTACTTTCAAACCTCTTTAAATAAAATTTGAAGAGAAAGAGAATAATATATCATGCATGATGTAATTTAGGGTAGTAATATCGTGCACACATTAATATTTTTACACTTAGCATATGATTATATGTTGTATGAATCTGGACAACCACCATTTATAATGGTTTATTATACACATATTTTTACAACTGATAAGTATTTTACTAAACCGAAATTGGATGCATAAGTTTATTCCAAAAGGAAAAGGAAATGATTCATTATTATTATTATTTAAATATATTACATTTCTCGACGTAATGAACTTGTTGTGAAAGCTTTAATAAAAAAAACTATCCATCAGAAATAGTTTCATATGTGGTTAAAAAGGCTGACATCAATACCATATTATTAATAGAGTTATGCAGATTCTGAAACCCAAAAATAGTCACGACGTACAACCTAAAAAACATGCTATTACTAAAGGTAGAAAAAACGTATGTCCAGACCGATCAACCCAACGAGACGGTAACTATTAGAAATATCTCATTGATCAAACCACAAGTGTTAGGACGCCCATGAATATGTTAGGTAGCACAACTGCCTCAGAATTACCTTTATTTATAGTATATAAACCTCTCATCACCAAAAGAAAAATAGGCCAGCCAAAAAAATTACGAACAAAAAAACTTTATATATGTACCCAAAGTGCATTTGTAAATTTATACATCCTTATATTACTAGTTTAGTAGACGTAATTAAAAATATAAAATGGGCTTATCGGATCGTCTCGATAGTGATATATGGTAAAGAGGACAATTAGGAATTAGATTTGATTTGGTCTCAGAATTAAATGACAACCATAATTTATGTTTGGAAGTTTATGGTTCAGTCGATGTTTTGAAATGATATAGTACATATGTTAAATTGGTTCAAAATTCATTCCAAAAGTCACTATTCGATGACATTTCTCGACATCAGATTAGTACTAACCACTCGATATCAATGTTTTGTATACCATATCCCTACAAGTTTTTTTAACGTGTCTATAATTAAGTGGTTGTCCATATATTTCTTTTACATATATCATTAGTTTGTATTTTTTTCCTCTAACAAAATTTAATTTTATATTTTACTACTCCTTTGGATGGACCGTTGTTATAATTATACTCTTGATGGAGTTCATACCATACTAATGAACTAACTTTTGGTTGATTCTGTAGTACGGTAATTGAAAAAATTTACCAAAATTGTCTCGACCAAAATCCTGAGGTGTAACAAAGAGCCATCAATTACCGATATAACAAGAAATGACATTTGATTATGTTACTTTGCATTATAATTTTTTTTACAACGTTATATTATGTAAGTATACTCTCAAATTTTATTATGTAGTATTATGTTAACTTGGAATTTAATTACTCATTATGCTTGTATTAAATTGACATTAATTACCCATCAATGGTTATATTCCCCCTAAATATGATTTCCTGCTTAGCAAGATTTCCGGCCAAATAAGGTTTCCCGCCTCCCACTCTTATTTTACTTTTATATATATAGTTGTTGAAACATGGTATATTTATTCATCTACTAAAAATCTGTTATGGAAAATCCTCACAAAATTATGCCAAGTTTGTCGATCATCCATTCACCTCGCTCTTAATTATATAACTAATTATTTAACTTGTCTTGGTGTCATTTAATACACGATCCACTATTAGAGTCGTTACTACACGCGTTCATTAGTGGAGATATGATTACGTAACTGCTTTATTGTCGATGACTAGCCTCTAGATATTATCTTTATCGGCTAGAAAACTTCTCGTCCTATATTGCTTACCGCCATATTTGTTTTGGTTTTGTCTTACGCCAACAAACTAGTTTGTCAAGGGACATGGTTTTGTCTTCCGATATGTAACCTCGTATAGTAAAATCGGTTTACCGAGGGCCTAGCTTTGTCATCCAATCGGTAAACTTACTAACCTTTCAGTAATCATCCTTTGGGACGGCCTTGATTTATGTTTTAGGGAATTTGTCTTTTCTTAAGGGGTACGGCCTTATCAGGCCTCGTCCCATAGTTTTTTGAATAATATATATTTAAAAAAGTATTAATTGAAAGCCATAAAATAGTAAAAGGCAAAGTAAATGATCGAATCGCTAAACAGAAAACCATATGCCTTGGGTTGTTGTTGGGTGTCCATGTAGTACAAATGTACAATCATGGTCGCTCAAATAGTCCGCGTTTGATAATGACCAACACGTGTAAGAAGAGTGACATCTGTCAAATCACAATTCTGACACTGGAAACCCATCTCCCCACATGGGAAATGAAAATGGAGCTTCTTCACCTATTGAGAGGTATAGTACCGTTACTGAATATAATAATAATAAAGTAATCTTTGTTCATCTTCAAGTTGATCACCTGCACCAGATTGATAACCATAGAAAGTATAAAATTCATAAATTCAGGATTGTCGCATTTAACTTAACAATTTCTACTTGAAATCACCGGATAACTTTGGCACCGTCGTCATTTTTCTAGAATACGCGTTTAACTATTGATGCTCTGGTCATGCCATCTCTCTACGCAAGGTAATCCCTTCATTCAAACTACTCTGTTTACTCTTGTTTTTTCGGAAAATTGAGGATTTATAGGGTAGGTAGTCATATTCGATTGTTAGAAATTGCAGATGCGGCACATGTGCCTTCCTGCCAGTAGTACTTTCTTTATGAGTTCCTCCCGGCGTATTAATTTATGTCTAGTGATTTTTATTTTTTTTTACCTTTCAGCTTATTCAAGACAAGACTAGTCACTAAAGTTTTTAGTTCAGGGGAATAAATCGAATTCAATAAAGTGTTTTCTCCATTGATGAAACATAGTTCGATTCGAGTTTCTTTGGCCATGGTAGTTTTGTAAGGTTTAGAACTTGAAAAGTTGGATGTGAAGACTGCATTTTTACATGGTGAATTGGAGGATCGAATCTACATGAGACACATATAGGGATTTATCGAACCTAATTGGAGGAGCTCAAAACTGCTTTGTATTGTTTGAAAAAATCACCTAGGAATTGATACAATAATTTTGATACATTCATGGTATCAAAAAGATTCGCAAAGAGTCCACATGAGAGTTGTGTGTATCATCAAAATTATATTATATGATTCTTATTTTTATTTGTTGTTTTGTATGGATGATATGGTTATTGGTGCTTGTATTATATCACACATTGTGTTAAGACGCTTTATCTTTCTTCATGTCTACTTCTCAATCATCTTCCATTTGAAACAGGTTGAACATGCCCCATCTTTCACTTTCATTAAGATATGAGATTGAAAGTAGAAAAATAAATTTTATTAAATTAAGTTGTTCAATGTTTATACTCTTGCGAGCCACGAGTTGTACATATGTTCGTAAATTGAACTACATATTTTATTAAATTAAGTTGTTCAGTGTTTATACTTTTTCGGGCCAGGAGTTGTTCATAAATTGAAGTTTATTTTATTAAATTAAGTTGTTTAGTGTTTATACTCTTGCGGGCGAGGAGTTGTAGTAAATTGAACTACATATACTAAAAACTCTATTATAAATGTCATTCATCTAGATTTTCTTCTCATTCAAGATCTTTATAATCCATTTCCAAAGCTTCATCTTCAGCTTCCTCCATAATATCTTGTTCAGGTGCACCTTCAATATTATCTATAAATTTATCAAAGATGCCGTTTCCATTCACTTCTTCTTCATACTCTTTTTTGTATCATTTGATCCATTAAAGTCCATTCGTTGATTGCAACAAGCACTCCAAGTGCTTTGCCCATAAATCTTATTCGTATAGTCGTGTATTGCAACCTAGCTTAGCTAAAAGCATACTCACTTTCAACTGTAGACATGAGTATTGCAAAAATCTCTTTCGCTATCCTGCAAATAATAATAAAACTCGTATTGTTTGGTACTCTACCATCTTAAGATATCAAGAGGGTTTTTAGAGTAATAATTAGTTAACTCAAAACTAGTTCAAATATCTACCCATTTCATTATCAGTTTTAGGGGTTTCTCTTATATCCCATCTATTTAATATTGTCCATTCTACATAGCTAGGAAGATTTTTACCTCTACCCTTATGGTTATTACCCTTTACATTTCTAGTTCTAACATTTGTATTTGGCCCGTATCTTTCAACATACCTAGTATACATTATATAAATATAATCGCCAACTTCTCGAATATAGGCTCTAGGGTTAATGGTTCCATTTTTAGGAAATTATAAGAAAAAAATAACTAAAAAATATATATATAAGCATAAAACAGTTTTAAAGTTATCTTAGTCAGAGTACATCGATCGTGTTTTGGAGAGGTTTAGCATGGGTGATGCCAATGAACTTAATACACCATTTACAGGTTACTTTCATTTATCCAAGGATCAATCCTCTCAGACGGAGGAAGATAAAAACTTCATGGCTACGGTTTCTTACGCCTCGGCTATTCGGAGTTTGATGTATACAATGCTCTATACAAGACCAAACATTAGTCATGCAGTGGTAGTTGCGAGCAGGTTTATGTCAAACCCAGAGAAAATTCATTGAGAAGCTGTAAATTGGATTTTGAGGTACCTACTATGCACCACATGATTTTTTTTTTTACTTTGGTAAGGGTGAGTTAATGGTACAAGGCTACATAGATGCAGATTTTTGAGGTGAAGTTGATTACCGGGAAAGCACCACCGATTATATATTTACTGTTGGAACTATAACTTTTAGTTGGATGTCAAAGTTACAGAAAATTGCCACTATATCGACTATAGAGGCTGAGTATGTAACAGTGGCCGAAGCTTGGAAAGAAATTATATGGCTTTGAGGTTCGTTAACCAAGTTGTGATTCAAACAAAAGAGTAATGTTCTTCATAGTGATAGTGTGAGTGCAATTTAGTTGGCGAAGAATTCAACATTATATTTGAGAACCAAGCATACCAGTCTTCGTTATCATTTCATCATATTTTCATTGGAAGATGAGGTGTTAATACTGGAAATGATCCAACGAAGCAAGAATCCAGTTGATATGTTAACAAAGATAGTAACCTTTGAAAAAACTAAAGTTGTGTTGAGATTGAGTTGGTCTGCAATAGTAACAAGACACGAAAGATCTGCTGCATAGATCAAGGTGTGAATAGAGGTTAAAACCAGTCTTCAAGTGGGAGATTGTTGGACTCGTTAAAGAGAGTTGAAGAAGTTTTGAATTTGAAAAGACACTGAAGTAACTTAGTGAGTCAAAAAATTACTCATTAAGGACTGTAACCACTTTTTTCTTATTTTTTATGTTAAACTCTCTACAAAACCAATAACTAGGTTGTGTGAATGTATCGAAAAAGTCTGAGTCACTGAGTCCTTTCTAATAAAATCGATATGCAGCAGGGTCGGAGACGTAAACGTAGTTTGCAGATTTATTTATTTTATTTCACTATTATTTTTGTGTATTTTTATGTGATTGCGGGAAAATGTGTATTTTTTAAAATCTTTTTCACTACAAACGAGTTTAGAAGGCACTTGCCTGGTTTGTAAGGCACTTGCCAAGAAAATTGTATATTTTTCCTAACGCCAAATTATCGTCACATCTCTTCATCTTCCTTGTAGAATCGATACTAAGACTTAAAGTTTGATTTATTGGGGTATTTCTTAATTGGAGAAACAAAAAAGGATGTCTTAAACACCATGAGCGAATTGGATAAAAAGAGAAGTTTCAGGTAAAGTGGTTACTATTTAAAAGACCCATTTATTTAATGGATCGACTTAATTAGACATCTTTATGTTTTGAAATTTACAAAAAGTTTTGGGATCGAACTATAAGTGGATAATACTAATGTTGTATTATATATAAAAGATGTTGTCTTTATGTTTTGAAATTTACATAGAGTTTTGGAATCAAACTATAAGTGGGTAATACTAATGTTGTATTATATATTAAAGAGGTTATGTTTTGAAATTGGGTGGAGCTATTTCCTCCATAAGATCTATTATTTCCTCTATTTTAAATTTTTAATAAAACATTGAACACTTGTTTTTACCTTCTTGCCCTTTATTTACTTTCTAATTTATAATTTGATGCCACTATCCACTATCAAAACCTTATTATAACAAACACATCATTAAGATAAATTAAGCCAACATTTATGATTTAACTTCTAAAATTAAACCCTAAAACATAAAAACTCAATTATTTTTAAGATTAATCACAAAATTACATGTTTTTTAAAAGAAAACATGTAGTTCTAAGACAACCACTCTGAATAACTGCTTTTTTAAAAACATATAATATTTATAAAAAAACCCAATCAACAGACACTAATCAAACCAAAAAAAATCTATATTTTGAACTCAATATACATGAAAGAACAATTAAACCAGAAAGCGATATTAAAAAACGATTAAACTAGTAACTCGACATGCAGGAAGTCGATTAAACGATGAACAATTTTTTTTCCAGCATATAGAGTTCCTATAAGTCATTATGCAAAAAAATTTATAGATTTAAAAAAAGATTTTATTCGATATGTCAACATATATATTTAAAATAAAAATAAGATTAACGATAGATTTTTATTTTTGGAACTGCAGAAACTACTTCAAAATTGTTTGGTGACTAGGGATTTTTAGGGTTAGAAGAGAAGAGGCGAAGGTGGATAGTTACTGGAGAAATTTGGGGTTCTAGTGTAAAATTAAAACAAGAATAGATTATGATTTTCCTTTATGAAGGAAATTACAAGATGGAGTTTTTTAGAAATGATGGAGGAAATAATAAATTTTATGGGGAAAATAGCTCACCCTTTGAAATTTAGAGAATTTTAGGATCAAATTATGTTGTATTATATATTGAAAAGGTCGGACTAAAAATCACCACTAGTTTCATATGTTTAGGGTTTGGAGTTTCTTATATTTATTTTTTCCTCCTACTACTCTTCCATGTTTTAAAATTTTGCCTATTTAATCCATTTACATTTTCGATGCTTTAGAATTTGACACGTGTTAACCATTTAATTAACCTTCTAATTAAATGAGTCGGAGCGATCGGATTTTAATTTAATTATAAACTAGCATATTTAATTATAAACTAACATTCAATTTACGTATAAAACCTGACCCAATCTGTTTAAAAATTAGATGGAAAACCCATCCATTTTAACTAAAAAAATAATGTCAGTAACGGTTTTATTTATTTTATTTTATACTAATCTCATTAATAATTACACTTAATTAAAATCTATTATAATTGAAATCTAATTCGATTTTTTTTCATCATTGTCCACTCTTTACCCAAAAATTCTATTTCTCCAATCCACATTCTTTTCTTCTCATCCTCTAACCTCACCCTTCTCCTTCTCTACCCTCGCCCTTCCAATTTCTGCCCAATCAACTACAACTAAAACAGAAAAGCATATAATAGAACGTAAGTGAGTCTTGAACGAAATCCATTTATTTTTATCATTTTAACTAGATGAAGAACGAAGATTCTTACTTGAATTCGTGAGAGGCAAAATGAAAAAGAAATTCAGAGAAGTACCCAAAATAAAAATCACCCTATCTTTTTTATAAACCCTAATTTGTTGTTGAGCTAATCACAACTCTACAAGAAGAATTCAGAACAAAGGATTTGGAAAAAAGTGAGGAATGCATGCCAGAGCGAATCAGGTGTTTGAAGAGTCTCTCGATGATGTGAGAGATACAGATTTGGGTCTTGTTTTGTAATATCGATGGTTGAGACTTAAGTTCGTCGAGTGTACTGAGCCGTCGTGTGTTCTAGTTGATTGTGCAGAAATTAAAATGGTGATGCGAGGGAAGAAGAAAAGAATAACGGAGTTTTTAGATAAAGAATAAAAAAATACAAAAACAAAAAAAAACAATAGATCTTAATTCGAAGAGATTTGGTTCATTACAGATTCAACAATCAAAATTACAAGATTACATTATATCTTTCGGTCCACTAACAAGTAACAGTTCAAGCAAATTCAAAGGATTATGAAAACATCCTTTTAAGGTAGCTGAAGCTTTGTACACAATCCCTCGCTGGTACATAATGCCCAATCAATATTTGTACATCTTCTCTTCGGCTTCACAGGAGCACAAGGACTGCTATCACAAACGCCACTCAGTCCAGGCGTCTTAATATCTCATATTTCATTTGAAAACCTAACTTCTTCTGATAATTGTCCATCCAAATTGCCGTCCTTCTCCTCCGCGGAATCAAAACTAAAACGACAGATGGCGGAACTAAAGTTAAATTTTGATTTGGTGCTGTGTTTCTTAATAAGAGGAACAAACACGGGTGCTCTGAAACGTGGGTGAATGGATCGAAAACAGAGGTTTCGGGCGTTTTAGGTGAACTGGTCTTTTTTTAAGAACCAATTCATTGACAGAACTCACGTAATTAGACATGTTTTGGGATGAAACTATAACTGGTTTTATTTTATATATATATATATATAGAAGAGAAGAGATTGTCCTGATTCGAGTAGGATTTAGATTTAGGAAATCCTGATTCGAAGCTACGCTTTCCTAGTTTGATTTACTCCAAAATTCTTCTTTTAATTTAATGTTCATAAACTCTTTATTTTTCCTGCAATTATTTTATAAATTATTACAGGTCCAAATAAATGATTAATTTAGTTAGTTAATATAACCATTGCAATAATAATAATAATAATACCTTAAATGGATGGTGATTTCGGGAGCATTTCAGATAGATGGGAATACTTAATTTATTATCTGGGATCAGAGAGGCTAGCTTATGCCTTCATCTGGGATATATGTCTTTACACTATCTTCCAGACATGGTCGATCCGCGATAACCTTCAAAATGTTCAGGCACACAAGGTGAAGTTTGTAAACTATCTCAGATTCGTTCCACTGGTTGGCCTATTCTCGTATCTGCTCCTTTTGGATTCCAACAAAGATAAAAAAAACGTGTAAATTTGCTCATAAATATGTAAAATAGCGCAACGAGAAGCTTTATGTTGTTGTGCAAAATGCATAAACTTTCACATTATATAAAATTTGTAGATCAAACTCTCTGCCTCTTTCTTCCAGAACCACCCTCAACAAACGGCTGAGCTATACTGTGTTAGAACTTAGAAGTGGCTATTGAACTTTACTTTCGATTCAAATTAGTTTCATTAGCAAACCAATGGACACAAGCAAAACCTCAATCCGGAAAATTCTTGAAGTAAACACTAAAAATTACCACAAAGAAAGTAAGAACAAATTGTATATAACAAGTAGTTGTTATAAAATTGTTGGAGTTGGTAAGAGTAAGGTTTTCCGTGTTAAGATCAGACAACAAAAGTAGCTTTATAAAGAGAAAATGGTTTGTTTAGTTTTGGAGAAACAGTCGGTAGTTCAAGAGTAAAAATGTCCATCCTTTTAATTCATATCCCTCTTCTATTTATAGTACAAAAGGATAAATAACTGAATTAATTACACCTATACTTCACTTTGGCATTTCACATTTGTAGTTAATATTATATTTATCATCTCAATTTTACAAAACTTTATTGATAATCTTTTTTTTAATGGTATTTCTTTTGATAATTTATATTTTTATCAGGAGTCCTCTAATTTTTATGAAAATTGTTGAATAAGGACTAAAATTATTTTGGATTCTTCGAATAAAATTGTTAATCTTTCTTGAACATTTATTTGTGGTTTTCATGTCCTCTTCGAAGACATTTTGACAATTGCTTTGAGTGTTCATCACGTTCTTTACAAGAACTCACCTCGAAACTTTACTTGACCTTTTTATACTTACTTTGAATATGCATGTAGCGTTTTTAATCATTCATATAGGCAAGGCTAGAAACTCATGAAACATCCCTAATACGCGTGCAATGTGTTATTTAACTGGCGGTTTAAATGTGTCAGCCTATTTTAGAGTCAGCAACCGTTTGCCGATTCATATTATCAACGTATAACATCTGCCAACTTTAACCTCATTTTCTCAATTCCTTCTCCACTAGTTCTTCTATATATATTCTCTCAACACCCATTTTTCCATCACACATAAATTCTAGAGATAGAATGAGAATCTTCTCAAAACATATTCTTCCAGCGCCACCTTCATATGAAACTATCAATTTCTCTGGTTCTTCTTCATCTTGTTCTTGCTTGATTTGAAGATCTTCTTTTACTTTAGTTTATGAAAAAAAACGGAACCCAGTAAAACCCCCATTTTTGGCATTTACGACTACTTCAATATTACTGAGAGAGCTGTTGAATATCGAGTAGTTGGCGTCATTGATAACTCTCCACAACTTTCTACTCGTACCACCGTTTACATGGCCTTTAAGCATGGTCAAAATTATTATGAGAACCACTATCATTCTGACCTAAACCTTAAAATATGCTCACAACAATCCCCTCAACAAACACAAGAGAAACCATATATAATCCTTACTCAGGAAAACTCTGTTAATGCTTCAACTCTTCTTCGAATCAACCGCAAACAAGCATAAGAGAAATATCCTCAAACATCAACAGATAAATCTCATGCTAATACTTTGACCCCTCCTCGAATCAACCGCAAATAGACACCTCAAATTCATCCAGAAGCTAATTCTCAGAAGAACCAACTTTCTCAAAAAAGCACATTCGTAGCTTATTTTTATTTATTGTATTATATGTAAATAACCAGGGTTCCAAACCTTGTTTTTGAGTGTTTTTTAGAACTTAATACTAATAGAAGCCCCCCTTTATAAAAAAAGAAGGGAAAGCTTCATAGCTCCAACCTATACAAGGGGCAAGCCAAAACCAGCTGAAGGAAGGGCTTTAGAATAGCCTTCTTATTTGATTTGAGAAAGGGGAAATTTTGAAGCTTGTTGCTCGCTTTCTCGCTTCCGAGAGGCGAGCCTTACTTACGGTTTCCAAGCCTGGCGCGAAGCGAAGGGATTGGATTTTACCTATGATTATGATCAAAGAGAGATTCTGAGGAAATCAAAACTTCACAAAAACATGAATCTTTTCCTCACTCGAAGGAGATGGTTGCGACCAACAAGGAGTCACAAGAAACCACTAACAACTACCCCTCCTCAACTTTGAGATTAAGCCTCTAAAGAAACTACTGAGTCAAACTCAAGGACAAATACTGACTCTAATATTGATAATACAGAGTCTAAGGAGAATTTATCCAAGGAAAATGCTTCAAACATAGAGGATAAGAAGATCAAACAACCAGTTATTTTGCCCGAGGACATCGTTGCAAACTTAAGCATAAACCTGAAGGGTGTTCTCTCCGAGTACCTCATTGCACTTAAAAACGTGTCATATGAATACTATAACCAATATGAAGTGGAGATTCTTAAAAAGTAATGGGGCTTTCTAGGAAACTTCATTCTTCATCTGCCAATTTTAGGAGAAAGTCCACTCTCTTGTGGAGAAAATAAACTTGTGGTCTATTTTGAGATCATAAATTGGGGTCATCAGATTCCGTTTTACCAATTTATAGTAGATTATTATTGACTTGTGTCTGATGCAAGTCGGTCCAAACCTATGGTTCACGTTACTATCCAACATAATGGCTTCGAGACTTAGCCAGATACCCATTTCAATCAAACACTTTATCGTACTGATTGTCCTTTGCAAAACTTCGGTGCTACCTTTCTATTATCTCACACTTGGAGACTCTTTAAAACTAATTGATGATCTCCTCGAAGCTTACAAATTCTAGAAATATATAGTTTTATTTATCTCTGGAGCTTCAGAAAATGGGAAAGAAATCTCTGAAGAGAATCCTTTGAGGCTAAAACTCAAATGGAAAAGTATTAGTACGTGTCTATGAGATAAAATAAAGGCAAGAAGTTTTTGAAATAAAAAACCAAAGGATAAATAATATGAATGATGAAGAAGTTATTAGTGATGATGAAATCCAAGATATTTGCAGGGACATTAATCCTCAAGTTCAAGAAATCCAACATTTGCTATATGATAATTATCCTCATCATCTTATCAAGGAACCTTCCGAAGAAGTATTTAACGTATTGTGACCTTTCGATGGCCTCAAAGATACAGCCAAACAACTATACAAAGAGATCCAATCGGCGTAAAGTAAATTGGAGATTCTTGAATATGACGTTATATGGTGGAAAAAAGAAAGTTATTTATCGTAAGAGGTTGAAAGATATTTGCGCTCAACATATCCTCGAACAATTCCAAGCCTTCCAAGTTGACATATCAGAATTTCTCCAAAGAGTCATCCAAATGAGACATCGTTTGAATACAATTGATGATCAAGAAAAATAATAATTGAAGTATATGCATCAAACTTAATAGGATGTGCTCAAGGAAAAACATGAGGTTGAGATAACCGAGTAACTTACGAAGTACTCATCTCTGAATGAGTTGTTTGATAAAAGTGAGGAAGAAATGAAGAAATCAACAGAAGATTCGGAATCATTCAAGACAAAGTCCGAGGAAGAAAAATAGATTTTTGTCAAAACCATTGAAAAAGAGACAAAAATCTATTTGATTCGTGAATTTCATAGAGCGTTTCTGAGGGAAAATTTATTACATTTCTGGAAATTAATTCAGTATAATGGCGCCCTAAAGAGGCTTTTGAAACCGCCCCAAGTGAATCATCCAAAGAAACCGAATATGACGATGATGAAGATTCTTCGGGACAAGAAGAAGGCAGCTCCTTAGAATGAAGCTCAGACGATTCTCTTAACGATAATGAGGAGAATTAAGAAGTGGTACTGTTTTGGAATGTTTTTTTGTTAAAGCACCGATATTTTTGGTGACCGTTATTTATTTTTGTTTGTTGTTAGTTAAATTGTTGGCATTCTAGAGTGCTTAAACATTTAGCACCTGTATTATCTTTTGGTTTGGCTGAAAATGCCTAAGTATCAACGAATTATTTTGCTTGCCATATCTTTTATCTCCTACACAACTTGGTACTTCAAACCATGCTTTGAATGGATATTATAACTTCGAATAATATCAGCACTTAAATTAATACTTCAAACAATGCTTTTAATGGACGTTAGCACTTTGAATATTACCATTACTTAAACTAATACTTCGAATAATGATTTTAATGGACGTTAACACGTCCAATATTATCATCACTCATATTAATACTTTGAGCAATGTTTTTATGAACGTTAGCACTTCGAATATTATTACTACTTAAATTAATACTTCGAACAAGGCTTTAAATGTGGGTTAGCATTTCAAATATCATTACTTAAGTTAATATTTAAAATAATTCTTTTAATGGACATTAGCACTTCGAATATTATCATCACTTAAGTTAATACTTCAAATAGTGCTTTTAATGGATGTTAGCAATTCAAATAATATCGTCACTCATATTGGCACTTCGAGCTGTGCTTTAAATGAATGTTAACACTTTAAAAAATATCACCATAAATTACCCCAAATATGATCAGTCTCTGTGTAATTTAGGAAATGAACATTGGCTAAAAAATAGGATTTCATTCAAAATTGCAAATGTAGGTGTGGCACCTTGTTAAGACATTCTCGCTCAACTGCGAGAGGAAAAATTATGCCACTTATATAAATAAAAAGACTATAAAATCATACATTCATGGCTTAATTCGTTATATCACTGAATAAGGACCTTCCTAGTTCAGAGCCATTTTCTCTAGCCTCTTATCCTTTTTGTGCAATAATACCTTCCTCAACTCTTCGTATGACCCTCGAATTATAACGAGTCATCATCAAATTTTGATAGTGAGTCGAATTCAGATGCACTCTGGCCTTCTTTTCTTCAATTAAATCGAGGTTTGTCCTTTTTTCTTCTGCATTTGAATCCGCGGAATAATAAAGTATTCTATAAGATGATAATGTTGATTCTGAAGGGCTCACAACATCCATTCGATATACTAAGGCAAAATAAGTTTCCTTAGTAACTTTTCTACGTGTTGTCTAATACGCCCATAAACATCTTGTAAATAACTAGGCCATTTCCCAACAACACTTGTCAATTTTTTATTTAGCCTTTCTAAAATAGACTTGTTGGTCACTTCTACATGTCCATTTGCTTGAGGATGAAAAAGGTGTTGAAAAATATTGTATAATTCCCCTCAAATTGTAAAATGAAGTCACTTATCTATTGTTGAACTAACGACCATTATCTGTAGTAATATTTCGAGGAAATTCAAAACAACATAAAATATTATTAACAATAAACTTTATAATATTTTTAGCCTTTTGTACATAACAATGGCTCAACTTCATCCCACTTTAAAAAATAGTATACAGCTATAATAATTGTTTGTCGTTTCCCCAAGGCCATAAGTACTGGACCTACTATATTTATTCCTCATCTGTCCAAGAGAACCGCTTCAGAAATAGTCTCAGGATATTTTTAGCATCACTCATGATTGAAGACCGATAATAGCTTGCCAACAAAACCCTCATCGTCAAATACTTATATCCACAATGAGCATAACCTTCTCCATCATGTAGTTCAGATAAAATTTCTTGAGACTCATTCTTACCTAAACATGGTAATTGGTGTGGTTTATTTTCGTCTGAGGGTAAGTTTGTAATTTTTGTTTAGAGTTATGTGGAAGTTTGTGAGTATTTAATATTTGGGTAGAGAGTAGAGGGAGAATTAAGCAGCCTGGTTGTATTTAATTTTCATTACCCTCATTTAATGTTGGTGGTTGGGTATTTATACCCTTATATTTGGGCCTTATGGGCTTTTGGGTCATGTTTAATGGACCCGGATCAAGTTCAAGGACCCATGAGCTCTTAGTAGGAGTGCAGGCAGCTTAGTCAAGGAGTGATTAGGTTTTAAGTACTTTAGTTCTGTTCGGAAAGTCCAATGGATGATGGTGTCCGAATTGTCACCGTCCGGTTAGGTAGACATTGTCCGAACTGACCCTGTCCGAAGTGGTAACGGAATCCGGACTCATCAGTAATAATGGTTTACTTAAAGACTTCTTACACAAAACTCTATATAATACTATATAACCATGACCTTTGTACCTCAATTGTTGAGCTAACTTGACATTTTTAGGCAATGTTCCTCTAAGCGAAAACTCTATTATTTCAAATCGCAAGTCACCTTGAACATTTTCTATAGTGACAAACACATCCTCAGAATACTGACACTGATTTGTGTTTGACAAAATAAAAGGACTTTCTTGCAATATTATCCAAGTATACTTCTCTGTATACGCAATAGTGGCTAAAGAATCTGAATTTTTTTATCCCCTCGACTAATGTGTTCAAAAACCACTTCATAAAACAGAATAGTTAACCCTCGAAGCTCACAAATATACAAAACTAATTGTTTCTTCTTAGACTCAGATATCCTTGTTATATGATTCGCTACCAAGTGCGAATATGTCTTCAAACGAAGTGTTCTCGCCCCAAAAATACTTGTAAGCCTTAAACCAGCTAAAGCAGCCTTATACTCAGCATAGTTATTGGATGCGTGAAATCCAAATTGAATAGCCCGATACATGGCTTCTCCAGTAGGAGCAATCAATTTTACCCTTGCACTTGATCCCAATATGCCAGAACCACCATATATTCAAACCACCAACATTGAATCCACTGTCACTAATTCTTTAACAGTCTCCTCATCAGACCGAATTGAATGAAATTCAACCAAAAATTTGCTAGATCATGAGCCTTAATAGTCGTTCGAGGAGAAAAATTGATATCGAAATCCCCCAGCTCAACCAACCAGTTAGTCATTCTACCAGATATATCTGGTCGCTGCAATACATTCTTCAACGGGAAAGAAGTTCAAACCATAATCTTATGAGCTTGAAAATAAGGACGTATTTTTCTAGTAGCCACCACCAAGACCAAAGCCAACTTGTCAAGCCTTAAGTATCTTTTTTCTGATGCCAATAAACTTTTGCTCACATACTAACAGGAAAATCTGACACCGCTACATACAAGAATAGTTGTTCTCCTATTCGAGGCTTAGATAAATGTTCAGGTGATAAAAAATTCTATTTAATCTTCAAAAATTCCTCGCCGCATTCTGGTGTCCACATAAATTCCTTTGGTCAACGCAAAACATGGAAAAAAGGGCACATTTGTCAGTAGATCGAGAAATAAATTTATTTAGAGCACTCAACCTTCTTGTCCAAATCTGCACTTCTTTGATTGTCCGAGGTGAAGTCATTTATACCAAAGCTTTCAACTAATCAAGATCAGTTTCTATTCCTTTCTCACTTATGATATACCGTAAAACTTTCATTGATCTAACTCTGGAGATACATTTTTCCTTGTTCAACTACAAACGAATAACTCTAAGATTAAAGTTTCCTTCAAATCTTGTAAGTGTTCATCATCCAAAGTGATTTTGACCAACATATCATCGATATACACTTTCATATTTATCCCAATTTGAGAAGAAAA
Organism: Limnanthes douglasii subsp. nivea; assembly: GCA_036936605.1. NCBI lineage: Eukaryota > Viridiplantae > Streptophyta > Magnoliopsida > Brassicales > Limnanthaceae > Limnanthes > Limnanthes douglasii. The sequence goes on from JAUPFV010000004.1 coordinate 130,139,222, forward strand.
TGACTTGTTGACCAACCTTTTGATATGTCGCCCTAGCATTCTTGAGACCAAAAAGCATAACAAAATAACAATGCAATCCTCGATCAGTATTAAATGTAGTAATTTCTTGATCTCTCAGATTCATTTGGGTCTGATTATAACTAGTGAATACATCAATAAAAGAGATAATTTTATACCTCGATGTTGAATCACAAGCCGATCAATTCGAGAGAGAAGAATAATACATTCGTTGAACTTCCAGTATCAATCAAAATATGCCTGATTTCAGTCTCTGCAATTTCTGCCCCTATCACTACTACATCCTCATGAGGCCCAATTATACCCTTTAGATCATCTTCATCGAACATGGTAAAATTTGTTTCCTTATTCTTATACAAATGGGTAGACATTTTTCCATCTAACTAAGTTGCTAAAGTCACCGCATGCCTCTTCTAAAACTGTTTGTATTACCAGTTATCGTATCGCCTCCAAAAATTGCTAAAAATTCAAAATACTCACATAAACTTCGAATGCTTCCCTGAATTAATTGCTCGTCCACTACCATCAAATTAGACGATTTGGGTCTGAATCCATATACCCTGATGCCGTATCAAACTTTTTTAATTCAAAATCCATGATTATCAATATAATATCCTACTTCGAGTTCGTGGTAACATCATGTTATGCTGCTCTGCTTCAAGTGGTAGAAAATGAGAGCACCAAAGAGGCAGTTGGACCTTCAAAAACCACAAAGGATCCTAAGAAAGACAGAAAATGGGGAGCATAAGGTGGAGATAGGGAGGCCAAGAAGAAGAAAACCTCAAAGGGAGATGAAGTTGCTCTCCGTCCTCCGGAGTCTCTTCCCCCGGTCGACCCAACAGACCCAACTCATGCAGAGGAAATCCGAAGTGACTTTCACACTGGAGAGGGCACCGGAGGGGACATCAACATTGATGGGGTAGACATCAGTGGCCTTCAAAGGATTGGCCCTTTATTTTAAAGACCTTGAGAAGGAAGAATTCGTTGGTCCTTACCTCCCCCAAGCTCTTCAAACATTGTCACTTTCAACGGTAAATCTTTTATTGTTTCAGGAGAGAAGGACATGGTGACCCATTCCTTGTTGAGAAATATTCAACCGGTGCTCAACTTGGAGAAACAGGTGCGAAGTCAATCAGCCATCATCAACACACTCACTTCTGATAAAGAGAGTTTGTCTAACAACCTCCTTACTGCCAACCAGATTATTGAGGCATTAAAGAGCGAGAATGAGGAGTTGAAGAGAGGGAAGGAGGATTTGGCCACCAAGCTGGCCAAGGCATTTTTGTAATCGTATCTGGCCCTTGTCCGGATAAACCTTTTCTTTTAAAACTTCAGATTCCTTGGATGGCAAAGGCATTTTACAAATTTAATATCATTCTCCGGTATCTATCGGGCAGTTTCACCTTACACAACTCTTACATTATTTTATAGTTCTCCAATTTTGATGGCTCGTATTTAAATGGCCTTTAGTTATTTTACAAGTATTTTAAAGTGAGAGCGTTTAAATTCTCCGATGACAAATGTTTAAATGGTCATCACTCCACCGAATTAATTCGATCTATTAGTCAAACCACTTCAAATGTTTAAAGAAGGCATCGAATTTTATTAACAAATTCAAACACCTCATTAAAACCTTCCCACGCCACCAAGGTAGGAAAGATTATGCCCCCAAATATTTACATAGTTTTTATTCTAAATACAACCGGAGGTGTTCAATGTTACAGGGGTGATTCAAAATCCTTCCATCTTTATCTTGGAGCCTGTATGACCCAGGCTTAAGCTTTTCACTGACCACATAGGGTCCTTCCCAAGTTGGAACTAGCTTGCCGAACTGCTTCTCCTTGGTATTCAGGAAGACTTTTCTCAGCACCTTATAGTGTGTGGAAAATATGCTTCTCATCAAATATGGAAGCAAATATGCTTCTCATCAAATCCTGATAGTGTGTGGCTCTAAGGTGAGCCTTGACTCTTCTTTCTTCCATCAAGTTAAGGTGGCTTCCGATTGCCTCTTCGTTAGCTTGTTCGGAAAAATGGTGGACTCGAAATGAAGGGATAGTGGCCTCTATGGGAGCTATTCCATCCATACCATACACCAAGAAAAATGGGGATTCTTGTGTTACAGCCCCGGGAGTGGTCCGCTAAGCCCGTAGTACTTCTTGTAGATAACTTGGCCACTTTCCAGCAGCCCCTTCTAGATTATTTTTAAGACCGGACATGATGGTTCTGTTATCTATTTCAACTTGACGATTTTCCTGTGGTGGAAAGGAGAAGAGAAACAATGTTGAATTACTCTAGAGGCACATAAATTCTCCACATCCTTGTTATCAAACTGTGGCCCGTTGTCTGTGGTTATCCTTTGCGGAACCCCAAATCTGCAGCAAATATTAGACAAGATGAATTTTATAACAGCTTTCAAACTAGTTCCTGCCAATGGGGCTGCTTCGATCCACTTTGAGAAGTAATCAATAGTAACTATTATAGTTCTGCATCCTTCGGATGCCATGGGTAGAGGTCCCACCAAATCCAGCCCCCAACGAGCAAAAGGTATTGGCTCAGAAATTGACTCTAAAGGAACAGCTGGGATATGAATTTCATTACTGTATCTTTGGCATGGATCACACTTTTTCACTAATTCCTTGGCATCTTGCATTATGGAGGGCCAATAGTACCCAGCTAGCAAGACCCTTTTGGTTAGAGCCCTGAATCCTCAGTGTGCTGATCCCTCGCCATCGTGCAATTCAGAGAGCACCATTTGGGACTCTTCGATCCCCAAACATCTTAAGAGAGGCCTACTAAAGGATTTTTTTTGTATAAAACATCTCTTAGGATAACAAAGCCACGAGCCTTATACTTTACTTTTCTTGCCACTGCTTTTTCCGGAGGCAAGATGCCATATGAGAGGTACTAGAAAAGAGGAAATCTCCAATCTTGAGGTTGATTTACTTGTATATTTAAACTTTCTTCTTCCTTGTTCTGACTGAGTTGAATGGATGGACACTCTTGCACATGAATCCATGGGTAGGACTCAGAATAGGCTATGGTTGCCAAGGAATCTACTAATGTATTTTCTGTTCGGGGTATGTGCTCATAGGTGATGTTGTTGAAATTAAGCGCCACTTCTTTGAGGACAAATAAATATTTAACCAATTGCTCCTTTTTTCCTCGGATTGACCTTGTGCATAATGGATTAGAAGCTGGGAATCGCTCATTAACCTGACCCTTTTGGCTCCACAAATTAGAGCTAATTTCAAGCCAGCTATAGCAGCCTCATATTCGGAGTCATTGTTGGAAGCCCTGAAAGAAAAACATATAGCTTGGTGCATTTTGTCACCGTACGGAGAGGTTAAACATATTCCAGCACCCAACCCATGGTACTCGATCCTCCATCAGTCCGAACAACCCATACTTTCTTAGTTTTTTCAACTGTTGCTTGTTTAGTGTCTCTGTCTGAGTGAAATTCAACTAGGAAATCAGCAACAGTCTGAGCCTTGACTGCTATACGAGGGGAAAAATCAATATCATAGTCTCCCAGCTCTACCGACCACTTGGTCATTCTGCTTGAAACTTCTGCCTTTTGAAGAACGTTTTTCAAGGGAAAAGATGTCCGGACAATGATCGAATGAGACTGAAAGTAGGGCCTCATTTTCCTAGCAGCAATTACTAAGGCCAGTGCTAGTTTTTCAAGTTTCAAATATCTTTTTTCTGCATCAATCAAGATTTTGCTGATATAAGTACACCGGACGAGGATAATTATCCACCTCTTTTACTAGCACTGCACTTAGGGCGCAATCAGAAACTGCCAAGTATATGTAGAGTGTCTCTCCATCAATAGGTTTAAACAAAGTTTTGGGGAGGATAAGTGCTTCTTAATTTCATCGAAAGCCTGGTCACACTGTGGAGACCAATTAAACTCTTTTGCACCTTTCAAAGTTTGAAAAAACGGGGCACACCTATCCGAAGACCTTGAAATAAAACGGTTTAAAGCAACTAACGTCCCTGTCAATTTTTGTACTTCTTCAATATTCTGAGGAGGCTCCATTTGCAATAAAGCACTAAGCTGGTCTGGATCAGGTTGTATCCCCTTCTCACTTATCACATACCCTAAGAATTTTCCGGACTGAACCCCGAAAACACACTTTTCCGGATTTAATTTTAAATTTACATTCACCAAGTTGGCAAAGGTTTCTTGGAGATGTGCTAAGTGTAGCTCTTCGTTCACACTTTTCACCATCATATCATCGATATAGACTTTCATGTTTCTTCCGATCTGATTAGCAAAAGCCTTGCTTACTAATCTTTGATAAGTAGCCCCAGCATTCTTTAACCCAAATGGCATCACCTTGTAACAATGGAGGCCCATATCAGTAACAAATGTAGTATGTTCTTAATCCTTCGGGTCTACTTGAATCTGATTATACCAGGAGAAGGCATCCATAAAGGAAAATAGCTTGTTCTCAGATGTGGATTCCACCAACTGATCAATTCCAGGGACCGGATATAGGTCTTTTGGGAAAGCTCTATTGAGATATGTAAAATCAATGCACATACGCCACTTTCCATTTTTCTTCTTTACTAGCATAGGATTGGCTGTCCATAAAGGGTACTGATATTCCTTTATGTGCCCCATTTTAGTAAGTCGGTCAACCTCTTAGAAAAAGCTCTCCTCTTTTGTACAACAGGTGCTATATCCCTCCGGATAGATAATTGGTGTGATATAATGTCTATTGGCATTCTGGTTACATCAGCATTGCACCAGGAGAAAACATGCTGATGGTTTTTAAAAACGGCTAACACTTTACTCTTTAATTCCGATGTCATCTTGGACCCGATCTTGACACTTCTTCCTTCAGCCAGAGAGTGAGTTTTAACTTGTTCAATTGGTATCAAAACACTAGGGGTCTCTCTGGGGTCATCAATTTCACCCTCTCCCCCAGAGGGCCCCTCAAATTGTTAATCCTCACTGATCCGAACTGCCCCCAAAGTTCGAGGGGCCAGTGTTGTTGTATAACACTCCCTTTCTACCTTCTGACTGCTTCGGACAACTCCCACTTGTCCTTGCACAGCGTATTTTAAACATTGGTGGACTGTTGAAGCCACAGCATGCATCCTAGAGAGCCAAGACCTCCCCAAAATGGCATTGTAATACGTAGGACAATCCACCACAATAAAAAGTATTCTGACCATCTTCTTAAAATGACCCTTGCCCAGCAAAACCTCTTCTTCAAATTCCCCGATTACGTGAGCTGAACTTCCAGTGAAACCCATATTACATGTTCGAACGCTGAATCACTGCTGGATTCTTCATCTGTTTATAAGAAGTTAAAAAGAGGATATTGGTTGAAATGTCGGTGTCCACCAAAATTCGTCTTATGTCATTGCCCCCAATGGATGCTCCTATTATGACAGCATCTTCATGGGGACCAGCTATGTCCCTCAAGTCATCTTTATCGAAAACAATGAAGGGAAATGGAATTTGCGATTGATAGAAAGTCATGCCTCCTTCCAGTTGGGTAGCTAAAGTATGAACATGCCTCTTTCTCGAAGAAGCAGTTGGTGCAGTCATGGTGTCTCCCCCAAATATTGTTAGTAACTCAAAAAAGTTGATGAGTCTGGACACCGTCTTACAGTGCTCTGTGATAACGCCCACCTTGTTTTGGGTTGGATAATGGTTCCAAATACTCTGACTCTACATCAAACCTTTCAATTATCACCATAGCCCCATCCGGAGTCGATGTCCCTGCATTGTTCGGGCCAGTCCGATGAGCATTATCAGGCATATTTCCACTTCTTCTTTTAACATAAGCCCCCAACTTCCCTCTCTCAATCAAATTCTGCACTTCTTGTTTCAAAGCGATACAATATTCAGTGGTATGGCCAGTATCATGATGATACTGACAGAAACTATTATTTCGACTTTCCCTAGGAGATTGTAATGCAGCCAGCTTTCTAATATGTACTTCGTCTTTCGTTTTATCATAAATGATGGCTACATTTTCTTTTAATTCAGCAAACCACTCCGGTTGAACCCAGGGTCCTCACTTATTTCTAGATTGCTGGCTTTGAGCTGGTACAGCTGAATGGGATTGAGCCTTGGCCCTATTTTGACCCTGTCCGCTTCATTGGCCTTGTACCCGGACTGATTCTGGTTTTGATTTGGTGCAGCTGGGGCAGATTTCACTTTCCGGTGCATCTTGGTTATTTTCGTTTCATCCACATTAATCTGTTTGCCGACCTGATTCAGTAAACTTCCCCTTGTCATGGCATTTTTCCTGGTTACTGAATCAGCCAAATTACCAGGGTTCAAACCCTGCCTCAGAGAAGCTATTGCTACTTGTTCAAAGCAATCAGCTAATCCATTTTTGGTGTTCACAAAGCGAATTATTTATTCTTTCAAAGACTCATTTGGTTCTTGGGCACAATGGATAATAGTGTCTCCATTTCCCTTCACTTCTTTACTTCCAACGAACTGCCTCCGGAAGGCCACCTAAAAAGTATCAAAATTTCTGATGCAACCCTGTGACAGACTATTGTACCACTTTAGAGCATTCCCCGTTAAAGACTGGGAGAACGCTCGACAAAGTAACTTATCATCATCGTCCAAATTCATCACAAAATTTTTGAATTGCTCCAGATGGTTATCTGGATCTTTACTGCCATCATATTTTTCCATCTTTGTGCTGTCAAACCTCTTAGGAAGGTTTCCGGACAGTATCTTGGAGGACAATGGAGATTGTCTCCAATTTCGGCCACGACTAAATACGGTATCTTCGTTGGGAGTTGCAAAGATACATGGCTCATCATGAAAGGCAAAAGGATCCATTAACAATGGTTCTACATGCCTACGTCTATGGCTGTGACTATGAGACGACCTTTTACCCAGATGCCTCTTCAACCTTCCATGCCTGTCCCTTTTTCTTGAATATTTTTTGACCAACTTCTGTTTCTTCTTCGAACGACCTTCATCACTGCTGAATGATAGAGATTCTTCGACTTCGTCTTCATTTGAGGAGCTGCTAGAAGATTCTGAGTCTGAATCTGAGCTCTCCACCAGTTTGGATCGGTGAGACTTCTTTGAACTAGCATGAGTCTTTTTAATGCTCACATGGGTTTTGATGGCTCACGCTCTCTTGGATTGTCAGTATGGTGAAATAGTGACACTTTTGACTTTTCTTTCACACCCATCTCCGCCTTTTTAGCAGCCCTCAAGGCTTCTATCTCAACTTTTAGTCTATCTCGCTCATCGATCGTATATTCATCGTTTTCTCCCACCACTTCTGCCAAAGCTGGTAGCACTTCCTGCTCGTCCGGATTCATCCAAACAGGTTTTCTTGATGGTTTCGAATGCTAGATTCAGGCACCTTATTCTCCAACAAATTTGGTGTGGATTATTTTCCACTAAGGGTAATTTTGTCAAGTATTTTGTGGTGTTTTAAAGGTATTTAATGCTTAAATGGTTTGTAGTGAGAGATTTGAGATGCCTGGTTGTATTAAATGTTCATTACCCTCATTAATGAAAGTGGTTGGGTATTTATACCCTTAATGGGCCTCATGGGTTTTCGGGTCAAACTCATGAAACCGGGTCAAGATAAAAAAAAAACCCATTAGTTTATTAAGCAGGTTACCAATTAGTTTAGTCAACAGGTGATTAGCTTTTAATACTTTTGTCCAGTTCGGATGGTTCAGTGGGTGGTTTTTGTCCGAATTGCCCCTGTCCAGTTTCTACAGTGAGTGGTGAATAAATCCGGACTCATTAATATCCTTATCAGTGGTAACTTCAACATCATTTATATTTACCGTTGATCATATGTTTATGGGTTTGGAGAAGGAAGTCAACTACACGTGGGCTTTAAGGGCTTAACGAGGTGTGATGATGGATAATATGTGTGCGTTTCCTAGCGTAATTTTCACGGATCGAGATTTAGCGTTGACTTTTTCCATTGAAGACATATTTCTCGATGCAATAAACTTGTTGTGCAAGTTTCATATAAATAAAAAGGTTCCTAACACGATTAGAAACTTGATGCTAGACATGGCTTCAAAAAAATTTATGAAGTTTTATAATTTTGTTGTTAAAGAAAAAACGGTAGAACCTTATGAAATTAACAATTAACATTATTGTGTGAATCGTTCGTCGGTTACCCAAAATGTATAAAATATTTTATATCATGGATAACAAAATACAACGAGAAACAATAAGACCTTATTATGAGTGTTATGATACGAGATCAATTATTATGATAATAGAAAAACCAAACGGTAAACGCTCATTATCAATGTTAATTTTTTATTACAAAAATTCGTTATCATAAAAAAAAGTTTATCGGCGTGAGAGTACGCATGCGACCCTAAAATGTTACCTCGCTATTAACCAATGCAACTTTGAACTTTTATAGGACAAAGTTTACAAGATCTTACATAAGTAAAATTCCACGATTCTTAAACTTGATGATAAGGATAAAATCCTTAAGTGAATACGTAAGGAATTTAGAGAAAAAAAAAAGAAAAGAAAAGAAGGAAAGACGTGTAATAATATTATTGTGTATATAATCTGAGTCATTTACATCTCGAACTCAACTTCTATTTATAGGTGTTATACAAAACGCTTCTCCTCTCCTTCTTTATTTATATTTGTTACACAATATAAATAATAAATGTAACGTTTAATTAGATTACAAATATATAGTATTTTTATCCGAGTATTATATACAGAATATTTCCTTATCAAGAGTCCTCCTTAGTCCTTGAGTTGGAGTGTAGTGAAACATAAGGACTATATAATGGTCACATATAATATCCAAATAGTGTAATCTTCTTACTCTTCTTCGTATTTGAGAGATATTGTTTTTTATTTTTATATGGTCAATTTTTGTAGCTGATCATGCCAAAGAAACTATGTCAGCCATGTCGGCTAGACTTCAAAAAATTGTAGGGCTTCGTTATATTGATTTTCCTAGTCGAACTTTTATTGCATACATTTTTTTAACTTGGTTCATACTTAATTTTTCCCACCTCGTTAAAAACCTTTACCGGCAAAAACCTCAATTGAGGATAATATGCTCTGTTTGTCCAAAATAAAAAAGTACAACTAACAATTAGTAACCTACTAGGATGTTACTTGCTTCTTGGGGCATGCTTTGATTTTTTGTTGAATATGGATGAGTAGCCCTAGTCTTTGCTGAATGATGAAATGAAGACTATATATATATATAATTTCTTTATGTAATTATGTTATGTTGTAGATGTTGTGGACCTTATGTTAGAAAATTTACCAAATGTCGTAAGTGACATTGTGTGATGGTAAGCATTAGGCAAAATAGTGGTGTTTATATTAGAATGTCCTTGGTAATGATCGACGTAATTGATGAGTTTTGAGAATGTCCGGGGGTGATTTTGTGATACGAGTTTATCTTAGTGCCAATGTTATATGAACCACTTTGTTTTGGAGCCTTTTAGAGAGAGAAAGTGAGAGCCTAGCTTAAGTAGAGAGAGAAAGTAATATTCTATTTTCTTGGGATCTGTGAAGCGTGTGTGGTTCTTTTATAGTACAATTGCGGGTCCCATACGCTTTAATTCCCGATTATTACCCTTTTGGTCCCTATATCTTTTTTTCTTCTTATTTTAACTATTTCTTAAATAGTCTATACATTTTTCCCCTAACATAATTTCCTCTTTACATTTTTCTCCTACCATACTTTTTCTTTACAATTTAATCCTGTCAGACTTCTTCTTTACAATTTAATTCTGTGAGACTTCTTCTTTACAATTTAATCCATGTCTTTTATTCTTCCTTATCAGTAATAAATGGTTATAAGTTATATGAGTGGAGATGTATGTATTTGTTAAACACTTGGTGATTTAGCGTGTCCTTACCAAATCGGGCACAATATGGCCCATTGCGCAGCCTTAAAAGGGCATACACCTCATCTTGTTCGTTAGAGAAACTGATTCGACTTTTTACGGGGGCCTTATAGGCTTGGTGTATTTCACATATTAATACATGTACAAGGTATTGGGCACAATGCGGCCTCTTATGTAGCCTTAGTGGGCGTGACCAATTAACTCGTTCGTATTATAGGACTCTATTGGTCCGAACACAGTATGGCCTCTTGCGTAGCCCGTAGGTGTGGTCAGTGACCCGTTCACACTTTTGTAAGGAATGAGAGAGGTATGCAACATACACATAAGAAGATGAAAACAATAGATGGAGATGAAGATCAATTGGTGTATAACATGGAGATAGCTTGGCTTAAATCTTTTGTGCCGTGGAGATGGAGATCATTTGGCTTATACCCTTTTCCTAGTATGAATATGGATATTACTTGGCTGGTAGCTCTTTCTATCGTGGAGATGAAGATCATTTGACTTATAACCTTATTAATCAGGGACACGGAGATTGCTGGACTTATTGCCTTGTCGATAGGGAGATAGAGATTATTTGGCTCATAACTATTTATATCGTAGAGATAAAGGTTCTTTGGCTTACAAACTTTTTATATCATGAACATCATGATTATTTGGTCTATAACTTTTTCGAACATAAAAATTATGATAATTTGATTTATAGTATTTTCAAATATAGAAATAAAAATTATTTGGTGTATAGCATTAGGGTCAAGCTATATATACCCAAATGTGGTTTAAGTATACCCAATTTTGAGTTTACCCAAAAGTGGTATAAGTATACCCAATTTTTGACAAAAATACCCTTTTGGAGGTATATAAGCTCTTTTCTTTTTTACTAAATCCTTCCACTTCATTTTTTCTCTAACATTCCATATTCACTCTTACTTCTCTCTAAGATATATCTTATTTCTCTCTAATTTTTCTGGCGAAGTAAGTATTTTTTAGATTTGATTTTTTGTTTGATTAAGAATTTTTTTTTATTGTTTAGACTTAATTGCTATGATTTTGTTAAGTTTTTTTAGTCAAAATCATAAATTAAAATTATGTTTAATTTCAAAATTAGATTTAAAATTAAATTAGAAAAAAAAAACTTTTCTTTTTATGTTTTTGGCCATTTTCCAGCCCGAAAAATGACGGGCACCGGCGTAAGCCCAGTACCGAGCGTACTGGGCTTACGTACGGATCTGGCACCTGGCGCAGCCCACCGGTGCGTTGGGCCTGCACCATCGGTGCAGGTCCTGTGTGTACCGATGGTGTAAGCCCAACACACCATCAAGACCTCCACGATGGTGCAGGCCAATTTTTTTTTAATTCTTAATTTTTTTTTAAACTAATGTCCTTAAATTTATTAATTTTTTTTTTGGGTACTTAATCAAAGAGTCTACTCCGCATTCCAAGACCTTTTTAAGTTTTTTTCTAAATATTTTTTATGTATATAATTTATAATTTTAATTCAATTATTTATTATATTTAAAAATTAATTAATGTGATATTTTTTTTAATTTAATTTTAACTTAATTATTTGTGTATACTCGTACATTTTTTTAAATTGAATTTTAACTTAATTATTTGTATATCCTCATACATTAAAATAAATACACTCAATAATAATCAGATAAGTTTAAAAAACATTAAACACTAATGAATAAAATCTCATAACTTTTTTAATAAATATATATAGTAACGTACCAAGTTATATATATATATATATATTAAAAGTATCTAAAATATAATTGAGAAAAGTACCAGTAAATACCTTCTCAACTATGTAATTACCCAGTGGTACCCGTTTTTTCGATAGTGTCACTTGGTATCTCGAATTGAAATTTGGACAAAAATACCCCCGACCAAATATACGCGCGCTGGTAAAAAAAAACCTGGTACAATTCTTAGGATGCGAATTGCTTGCAAACTCTCAGATTTCTGAACGATTCTCATGATAAGATGCGAATTGTTTGCAATTTCTGAACGATTCTCATGATAAGATGCGAATTGCTTGCAATTTCTGAACGATTCTCATGATAAGATGCGAATTGCTTGCAACTCTCAGGATTTCTGAACGATTCTCATGATATGATGCGAAATGCTTGCAATTTCTGAACGATTCTCATGATAAGATGCGAATTGCTTGCAATTTCTGAACGATTCTCATGATAAGATGCGAATTGCTTGCAATTTCTGAACGATTCTCATGATAAGATGCGAATTGTTTGCAACTCTGGGTTTCTTGAATAATTCTCATGATATGATGCGAATTGTTACTGGTGAAATTTTATTTTAAAAAAAAAATAAAAAAAATCATAAATGGATCTAGTTTTGTTCATTTTTAAAAAACAAAAGTGATGGTACTTTCATTTATTTTTTTCGAGCTCCGGTTCGAAAGATATGGATTTTTTAAAAATAAAATAAAAAGAAAAAGTATGAAAGAGAAGGAAAGAGAAATTTTGGTTACGTGGTTGTTCATGAATGGTGAAGGTAGTTAGGGTATTAAAATAAAGTTAGGTACTATGTGATAATTAGGTAGTTGACTTGGGTATTAAAGTTGAGTTGGGTATTAAGTGACAATTGATCAAACCTTGGGTACTAGATGACAATAAAATAGTTGAGTGGATACCTTAGGTGCAATTTCCCAATATAATTATATTTAAACTTTAATAAATAAAATCTCATATAAATTTAATAAAAATATATAGTAAGATACAAAATTTTGTATATATAATATATCTAAAATATAATTATATTTAAACTTTAATTAATAAAATCTCATATAAATCAATAAATAAATAGTAACTTGTGTATATATAATATTAAAATATAATGATATTTAAATTTTAATTAATAAAATTTGATTAAAATTCAATAAATATATATAGTAACGTTACAAATATTGTATATATAAACAATATTTAAAATATAATTATATTTAAACTTTATATATTAGTATATATATCACTATTTAATTAATAAAAACAATGAGTATATTTTTCTAAAAAATTTAGTTTTAATTTTTTAGAATGAAAAATCGAATACAAATAATAAATATTAAGATCAATTAATAAACTATATTTCCATTTTCGAGTGTGAAATCTTCAGCATATCCATCGGTATCATTCGGACAATACCAATTTCTTTTTAAAAAATCAAACTAAATAAAATGATTTTTTTACTTTTTAAAAAATCAAACTAAATGAAAAGATTTTTTTTACTTAAACACGTTAAAATAGAGTTTAGAGGAAAAAAAAGAAAAACAAATTATAGCTAGAACCACCGGTTCAGGGGCTCTGAACCGGTGGTACATGACCACCAGTACCACCGGTGCACAGGCCCAGAACCGGTGGTGATGGACCTTAGTACCGATGGTAATGAGGTCCAACACCATCGGTTCTGGGCTTGTGAATCGATGGTACAACGCCTTTGCACCAGAACGAAAAAAAATTTTAAAAAAACATTTTTTACCTTAGTTCGGGTTGATTCATGTTTGATTTCGTGTTTTATTAGAAAAAATTTAAATTTTTTTGAAGTGAGTTTGAATGTTCTTGAGGAAACTTTGAATGTTCAAGAACACTTTGAAGAACTTCACTAAATTGTAGTAACACGGGTTTGATCTACTAAATTAAAGTGTTTTTTTGGTAAAGTAGTAAAATATGTTATTTTGTGATTTGGGTATATTTAGGATATACTTAGTGTTTTTTTTACTTAATATCAATTCTGTAATTAAATGAATGTTCGAGGGTATTTTTATCATAAAAAAGTCAAACTAAAGTCAACTGCATTTTTGGGGTAAACTTAAACCAGTTTTGGGTATATATAGTCATACCCATAGCATTATATCATAGAGATGGGTTGATATGTTGACAACTCTATTGGAGGTCGTAAAAAAACATCCGAGTGTATTGAGAACTTTTAATGTTTTTTTTTAATATTTTTGTAAACCGACTCGGTATCTAAAACTCTTGTTTATTATAAGTTGGGAAAGGCTATATTGGGACCCCATTTGGCTATAATGAGACCCCAAAATCATATTTTTTTTCTTCAATGTGAAATGTCCATTTTGCCCTTCATTTATAAGACCAACTTTGTAAGAAAAAAACAATTTTTCCCACTTCTCCCTTAAGCTTTCTCTCTATAAAATAACTAAAAACTCTAAAAAAACCATGGATTTGAGTGATTAAAGTGAAGGTTTCAGCTGCAATATCGATGATTTTGCATCGAAGGAGGAAGAGTCGTTGATGGACCATTTGCAAACCCAAGATGAGGTGATTTTCGGTTTTTTAAGTTTCTGTGCGAATATAGCGCTGTTAGCGCTACATACTGGATGAACTGCGAACCCATGGTTCGCAGTTTGACATCAATCTTTTTGTAAAATCGCGAACAGGTTGTTCGCGAATCCGCCAAATAGACGAACATCTTGTTCGCAATTTTGCCAACATAGCGAGCACCCCGTTCGCAAATATACCAAATGGACGAACAACAAACACACGATTTTGCAAACTACACGCGTACGGTGCTTGCAATTTGTCCAAATCTTCGTATTGGCTATTTTCGATTTTGCTGAAAAATTGAACTCCATGTTCGCGTATATGACCTATTTTGAAAATTTAATAATCGGTTACAATTAAGTATGTTTTCATATAATTGCATCAATAACATATGCAGGGACCGGATCAACCGCCATGCTCGATGACCGATTACACGAAAGTGTTTAGTACGAACACCTTTTACACCAAAGCCGATTTGATTGATTGGACCAAGTCCGAAAGCATAAAACTAGGATTCGAAATTTTGTAATTTTGTAATTTTGTAATTTTACTATTTTGTAAATTTCCCGAGTCCAAAACTCATTTTTGTTTTTACCAACATTATACATTAGTCATTTGGCTCGAATGATTCGAAATTTCTGGGGAAAAAACTCAAAAAAGGTTGAAAAACTACTTCAAAGTAGCCTAAAATGGTCACAATTTTGACATTTTCACGTTTATTTACTTCTTGAGTCCGAATTTTTTTTAACCATCATTATACGTTAGTCATTTTCACTCGAATGATTCGAAATTTGTGGCAAAAAAAAGAAAGATAAAAAACTAAAAAAAGGTTGAAAAAACTACTTCAAAGTAGCCTAAAATGGTCACAATTTTGACATTTTCATGTTTATTTACTTCTTGAGTGCGAAACTTTTTATTTTTTTAACCATCATTATACGTTAGTCATTTTCACTCGAATGATTCGAAATTTGTGGGATAAAAAAACAAAAGAAAAACTCAAAAAATGTTGAAAAAACTACTTCAACGTAGCCTAAAATGGTCACAATTTTGACATTTTCACGTTTATTTACTTCTTGGGTCCGAAACTATTTATTTTTTAACCATCATTATACGTTAGCCATTTTCACTCGAATGATTCGAAATATGTGGGAAAAAAATAAAAACTCAAAAAATGTTGAAAAAACTACTTCAAAGTAGCCTAAAATGGTCACAATTACATTTTCACGTTTATTTACTTCTTGTGTCCGAAACTTTTTTTTAACCATCATTATACGTTAGTCATTTTCACTCGAATGATTCAAAATTTGTGGAAAAGAATAATAATTTAAAAACACCCTAAAAACTACTCAAAAGTAGCTTAAAGTTGTCAGACATGTAAGGATAACGTAATCTGAATAGGAGACTAATGTTGTGACATATAATATATACAAAAATACACACATATCGAAGAACATTATTACAACCCACGTGGTTTAAAGCATGGTCTCATTATAGCTAAGGACAATAGTGCATTCGAAAGGGTATGGATATCGCTATAATGAGACCCTATCCAAATATTAAACGCCCACCAAAATTGACTCGCCTACTATAAAATAGGACATAAAATCTAGAAAAATACGACACTTGGCCAACATATATCATTCAAAAAAATATAAAATTTGTTAACGTTTACATATGGAGTTTACGGCGGACGAATACTACCACATGCTACAAGTTGTGAAGATTGCCCGCCAGATACTGGAGGAAGATACGAGCGATCAGTTTTTCGAGCGTGTCCTATGTACGATGTATATAAACTACGGTCGTTTAGGTAAAAGAGGTATCGTTGTGCGTACTCGTGATCAGATTAAACGCAGATATAATTTTTGCAAGCCAATACAGCATTTGTGTTTCTTGTCACTGTTAATTAAGCAAGAAGCAGCTTTCGTCTGGATCCTAGTGTGGTCGGAACTGGCTGTTCGCGATCAGTGCAAAATCGCGTGCTAGTTGCTCGCGATTTCGCACAACCAGCAACCCTAACCCTAGATTTAGAATCCTACCCAAAACCCACAAAAACAAACCAAATTCAACAAAAATAGTACCAAAACGTTCCTAAAGCCTCGACTAACACATATCCACAACTATTTTTTCAAAAAAACAACAACATATACATGAAAATCGGACTTTTGAGGCAGAACATAAAACTCTAAATATCACTAAAAATACTAAAGTAAATTGCCTAAAAATACATGAATAGGTAAAGGATTCGTATCTTAACGTGTTTGTAATGTTAGATTTGAGAAATCTTGACTTTTTTTTTCGCTGGATTTTGAAAGCTTTTGGTGGAAAAAAAAAAAGAGAAAAAAGAAGATTTGTGGCTGAAAATACAGCTTTTATATCAATAATAAATGGATCTTTTTGGTTGAAATCTTATTAAAGAATGATATTATTATAGTCAAAATGAGATCTCAATTTAGCATTGAACTTATTTAGGTGTAGTAGCGTTACTCCTCCTACTGGTGACACCCAAGCTTGAATTCGGAAAAATAACGAATGGGACGGTTTCGAAGCGGCAATGGAAAATCTTGAAACCATGTTTGAATAGGAACCGGAGAGACAACGTGTTGTAATGGTGGCGTCGAAACTCGAATTGGGTTGACGGCTGAAATTACAGAGTTAAAAAATACGAGTCGCTCGGGAACTAAACTCTGTGGAGGTTGATTTGTCGCCGGAGGAGGAGGAATAACAGGCTTAGTTATCGGAACAAAACCAGAAACTGAAACAACGTCGTTTATGTTTCTTTTTAACAAGTTGGTTACCCGGGCCGGGGCGGGAGATTGTTGTAGTTGGGATTTTGAGTAGTCACAGCCAACTGCTACATACTGCCTTGTCTAGAAAATAGCTATCGAACATCACATTGAGGGTCAATAACGAGCCACTAGCCAAGTACAGATTCAGGTGGCTACTATGGGAGCTAAACAACTTCCACCCCAATGAGAAAAACTCTAATACTTCCACTTTTGCTGCAAACGATTACATGGAATGCTTATGTGCAGTTGGCGTCTAATTGATGAAAATAGTGTCCCCAACCATCATCCTGCACCGTTCAATCGAACGTATAGTTTCAGCCATCGTCCTCGTTAGTGGATTCCGACTAATTCTTCGGCTGTGGCTTTGGTGTGGTGTGTCGATGGACGGTAAAAACACAATGTGTTCTATGAAACAGAAAGGTTACAGAAGATGTACGGGGAAATGCACAGAGGATGTTCGTTGAAATGCGCAGAAGACTCTGGGTAATTTCGTCCAGTTTTTCGTCTGTGGTAAGTCGTTGCCTCTATTCCGGTGTCAAGTTATTTCCTTTTCTCCAGTGAGCTCACTAAGCTTTCTATTTTATGTGCGTTTTTCCAATGCCCCTCCATGTACTGTACACGTACTTTATCTACCTGCCGTATATGTTTCAATTGTTCTTGCTCCAAGTATGATGTACTTGATCAATATTATTTGCTGACGGTTCTGTTGATATAATTATACTGCATCCATGTAGCTATTTGTTGTATAACTGCACTCTCGATTGCGTGCCAGTTTGTTGTCTTGCACAGTCTGTGGCAATTCTGCTGCAGGACAACACGGCTAATTGGGAGAGGCTGAGGCAGATGAATAGAGTTGATGCAGCGTTGTAGGCAGTGGCTAAAACAAAGGATCCCAGCTTCCTCTTACCCGTGAGTATAGAACCCATTGCCATCTTCCTCTATGTAGGCCAACGTATATACTTGTACCATGTAGATAAAGGTATTCGTTCTATCATTGTGTAACAGACCTGTTACATGTATATACCTTTGTGTGTCTTGTATCGGCGCCATGTATGTAGTTGTATGTTGTTGTTACATTAGCACGAAAGAGTGTTCGATCTTGACATGTATGTAAGGTTCAATCTGTTAATTCTACATAGTAGAGAGTAACTGTATGAGGGCATATAGTTCATAGTATCCGTGCTCAATAGTGTCACTGCTAGTACGTGTAGTGTATTCATGCATGACTTCATAGTATCCGTTTTGTTGTACATGTGTAGCTATGTGTAACCTCCATGTATGTGTAATATCATGCTAATTGTACTTTAAAGATGGCATATGGTACACACACTGCATGACTGAGAAAGGAAATACGAAGTATATGTGTTGCTTTAGGGTATGGGAGTTTAAAAAACTGGACAGACAAGGCAGGGACGTTTAGGTAAACAGGCAAGTACACAACAATGGTGCCCTCACGCAGGATGGAACTACGGACCTCCAGTTTACAACAATACATCTTATAAAACTAGTGTAATTTGAGCGTAAATGACAAGAAGGTAATGCAAAATTGGGTTGTAATACATACTGTGTTCATGTAACATTTATTGAATTTGACGTGTGTGTGTACGTACCTTGTTGCTATACGTGCATGAACATTCAATATAACAGCATGATACAAAAAACCATTAAATGCATCGCAATGTATACTAAATTTAGAAAGGTATGACGGACGGTGTAAAGTGATTAACATTATTATGATAGAAAGAGGTGTTGAACAGATGTGCATTGAATTGTGGATTGCATGCTCTATATACAAAAATGTGTAGCGGAACACGTGATGTAGGTTAAGACGTGTACACGTGTGAGTGGTACAAATATATGAACAATATATAGGATATGGAAGCCAATGAACAATGTAAGACACTGTGTTACTTATGTGATGATGCATTTTAGGATCGCAAACTTCGTAAAATAAAAGATAATTGATTATAAAACTTAGTTTTGCGGAGGGGAGGCCGAACCCTGGTGGAGGCAGTGGAAAAGTAGTGCAGGATTGGTAAAATATTGATGACCTGTAGGCTAAACCGTTCGGACGACTATGGTAGCGCCGCTCGGGTTGCCGAAGGTGAAGTTGTATTGGAGTGCAAGACCGTAGTCGGAATCAAAATTGTATCTGCAATGGTTGGCGAATACTTTCTTCTTCCCAACAGCTATGGTACTTGTCTCTTCCATGAGTTGATACTACATCATTGGCATCTACGGCGCCATAACAGGAGCAGTCCTACGGAGTAGCCCCCGGTTTGAAGTACAGAATCGGATGGAACTGCGGAGGACCGGGAAGCAACGTCGTCGCGCGGACAATGTCTATAAGCCGGCTTTTAAATGTGCAGAATTTTTGCTCCAGTGAGTGACGAAAGGCTGGGCTTCTCGTAATTCACCGCAGTTGAAATTGTTCTCAAGATGGCATTTCGGAAATTTTGTTCATATAAAGGAATATTTCCAGTTTCTCAAAGATTAACGAAGCTGAAAACTGTCTATAGCTAAAGGTCCTAGCACTTAAAGGGTATGATACTTTGGGAGCTATAGAAGCAAAGCACCTTCATCTTATACAGGCTTCGTGCAACAACCATGGTATTCAAGGGACCTTTTTCTGGACTCTCCTACAGTCTTTATGTGCACTGGCAAGTGGAGTCTTTACTTACCTGAAACCTTTGATTCTGAAACTCTAAAAGCTGAAGATGGACATTTAGCGCTCTTGATTAAATCCTTGATAAGAGAAGGGACAAGTCATCTCTTGCACTTATATATGGGGCTGGAGGCATGCATTTGTTACGGTTATTATTAATTAAATACTTATCATAAAATATTTTATTTTTGTGACACAACTCTCTGTTTATATTTGATCTGAAGTTAATTAATCTGATAAAGAAATCATGGTAGGTTATCATGTAACCCTTTGCACATTTATTACGATTATGCAACAAAATATCTTGCGCATCATAAAAAATTATCTTTCAGTACTTATTTAACGAGATAAAATAGTCATCAAATTGGTCATCAGATTGGTGTCATTTTTAGAAATGATTTTAGACTCTAGGTTTCGAGTCCAGAACTGTTTTTATATTACGGAATATAAATAATTTGGAAAAATCATCAAAACTTTAATTTTCTTTTAAGATCCTCTTAGAACACATGTATAAATAAACTGAATAAAAATATGCTCTACGAATTTATTCTTCTTCTTTTTCCTTTTATGTTTTTCGATTGGTTAAGGTTTTGATATTAATTTGTTTTAATCATCAGCTTTGATTTTATTAATATAATATTTGATTGTCGTTAAGATTTTTTTTGTTCTTTGTCAATTAAACTTTCAGTTGACGATTTATTTTGGTTACGATGTTTATATGTTCTCTATAAATACAAGAATCAAGTCCAAGTCCAATTTCAAAATGTGATTGAGAGCTTTTTATGTTTTTCTTTACCATTTTTTCTTTGGTCAACATATATATATCCAAATGTAGTTTAAGTATATCCAATTTTGAGTTTAGTCAAAGGTGGTATAAGTTTACCCAAATTTTGACAAAAATACCTTTTTATAGGTATATAAGGTTTTTTTTTACTAACTTTCATCCACCTCATTTTTTCTCTTACAATCTCTAACTTCTCTCTAAAACCTCCAACTTCTCTCTAAAATCCGGCGAACTAAAATATGCAAACTTAGTATTAGTATTAAAATTAGGGTTGTGGTTGAATTAGGTAAAAAAAATCATAATTTTAGAGTGTTTGGAGACCATTTTTCAGCCGAAATTCGGCCGGAAAATGACCGGCAGCGAAAAGCTGAACGCACCATAGGTACATGGGGGGCGTACCGGTGGTACAGGGGTATCGTACCCATCGGTACAGAGGGGGTGTACCGGCTGGTACAGACCCTCTATACCCGCCGGTATAGGGGTATCGTACCCTTTGGTACGCTACGCCTGTACCATCGGAGGGGATGTACCGGCTGGTACAGACCCCCTATACCCGCCGGTATAGGGGTATCGTACCCTTTGGTACGCTACGCCTGTACCATCGGAGGGGGTGTACCGGCTGATACAGACCCCCTGTACCAGCCGGTACGCCCCCCTTGTACCTATGGAACGCCTTTTTTAAAAAAAAAACTTCCAAAAAAACAAGTTTTTATTTTAATTTCGGTCGATTCATGTTTGATTTTGTGTTTTTATTAGAAGAATCTAAAAAAAATTGAAAAAAGTTTGAATGTTCAAGAACAATTTGAAGAACTTCACAAAATTGTAGTAATATGGGGTTTGATCTAGTAAGGAGTTATGTTTTTTTGGGTATAGATAGCCAAATAGATTGTTTTGTGAATTGGGTATATCACTTAGTGTTTTTTTTTACTTAGTGGCAATTTGGATATTAAATAAAAGTTCAAGGATTTTTTTGTCCTAAAAAAATAAAACAAAAGTCAACTGCGTTTTTTGGTATACTTAAACCACATTTGGTATATATAGCCATACCCTTTTTTCTTATCTCAAAACAATGGAGGTATTTTATTCCTCTTTATAGCTTCGTGGTATCAAAACCGAATCGATTTAATAATTTTATAAAAGAGAGTTCACACGTGGTTAATCTCCTTATTTTAGAATTTTTTATTTAATTTTATCAATAATTTATCCATTTAGTTTTTTTTATTTATGTTTGTGAAACAAATATACGAAATGTTGATGATTTTTCTAATCTATGGTATGATTTTTTTTCTTTATGATTTTTCTTTTTATCGATTCCTTATTGATTGATAAAGGGTTCGTTGGTGATGAAGCTAGATCCTCCTTCAACTTAATAATGAAGTTAAAACGAGCTCACACTTTGTATCATTGCGATTATTAATCAAGAAACACATAACCTTTATTATTATTCACACATCCGAGTGTTATCGAGGTGTACAAAAGTCTTGTCTGACAACGTACGGAAGCATAACCTAACATTGTGCAAAAATGCTACCCGCCCTAACGTCTTTCGTCTGGAAAAGTATCTGGAAGGCCAGAGAAGGCTGCGCCAATAAGGAGCCAGTAACCTAAGATCTTACCAAATTTGGGCTACTATATATTGAGTGAATGTAACCTTTGTGAGGAAAATGAAAGCTAGAGAGAAAAACAGTAGCAACACATATATATTCTACTTTTTAATAAATGTTATAAACTATATACAAGTTTTCTTTATTTAGTTGTTTCAAGTTCTTACGATCTTTTATTACAGATCCTTATTTGTTCAAACAACTATAATTTACCAATTTAGGGTGATTTTTTCCTCATCGTGGTGGTTGTTGCATTTTCCCTTCTTTGTGCAGTTCCGAATGATATGCTCTTCCTTATTACATACTAAACAGATTAATTTTAAACCTATCTAATCTCTTTGGACTTTGATCAAGATTTCCATCTCATCTTACTTGAATCTATTTTTCCTAACATACCAATTACACTCTAAACCGCCCCCTTTAGAGTCATCATTCAGAACACCGTTCCTTTGAAAATATTTGGAGCTCAAAGAGCTCTTAACTTAGGTCATCGTAATGGAGTATTACTTGTAAATCATGATGTCCATAAATTGCTCATACGATAACTCAAGATGATGATTTCTTGATTATCTTCCAACAACTTCACACCAACTCTATTTGAGTCGAGTATGATTTGGTTTTTATCATTTAGGTACCTTTAGATCTTTGTTCTGTTATCCATCAAATATCGTGTAAAATGATTCTTAAAATATAATTTGTTCGCTAAGGAATTCTTTATGTAAATCGTCTCCAGTCCATTCCATATCCCTATCGTCATAAGATCTTTAGGTACCTCTCGTAGTACTTCATCTCCTAAGCTCCGTATGATGGAACTTTGAGATTTAGACAGTACCATGGCATAAATCTGTGTATATTTATCATCAATAACAATAGCCAATTATATTTGTACTAGGTAAGCCTTAACCTTGTTCCTCTAAAGGTTGAAATCATTAGATTCGTCGAATGTTTCTAGGCTAAGCTTCATAGAACTCATCTTTCATAGATTTTGGTTTCTAAGTGAGATCTACTTCTCTAGCCTAAAGAGCGGTGATCAATTTACTCATTCCATTATTATTTTATGCTCACTTCACCACTTTTAAGGAAGCCATCGTTCTTCCGAAGTAAAGAACCAACGTATGATTATCGATCCTTCAGAAAAACAATTAACCTTGTTCAAGATGAACAAAAATAAAATAACGTGTAATAAAACCAAACACATAAAATAGATTTAACGTGATTTGTATTGTTAAAAAATCCTACATCCACAAGTAACATACACTATTTTATAGTAAATCCTATTTAGTATAAAAGACCTCATTGATAGACAGATTAATATAGAATGACCAAAATATGAAACTCAATTCAAATGTGAGACCTAGAAAACAAAAGACACCGCTTCAATCCAGCTATGGTGCTACAATCAAACTTGCTTTAGATTAGGGTAATACAGATCATCACGTTTCATACCATCCTACTTTAGGTCAACGCATATGTCTTTCAGCATAATGGTCACCAGTCCTGAAAAATTTTCTCGGCTCTTAGGAACTAACACGCATCTTCTCCACTAAGTTATGACTCAAATTTCACCTTGAGAGTTTTCACAGCTCTTTCCTATACATGTCTCGAATTATGCCCGTGTAGTTGTTTAGTATTACATTTATTGACGAGTTACTTCTAGCCTACACCTAGCATTAATTAATTTTGTTTACAAATTAATCCATAAACTTTATGTTTAGTCTTAGTTTCTAAGGATTGGGTTTAATTTTTCATAAAAACGAATGTGACCCGGTATCCACACAATTACCTTCATAATTAGTTTTCATATATTAGTCTGACTCATATAATATTTTATTTATTTGATTATTTATTATTTAGATCATATATCAGCAATATAAAAGTACATAATTAATTATGGATCGATCCACATATTTTCAATAATATCCACTTTGGATCATCATATAATTTTTTACATTAGTGAACTAAACAGTCTCTTACATGACAATTAACGATAAATGACATCATCAATGAAATGTGAGAAAATGGACGCAACATGAATCATATTATAGACATGAATCAAATAAGTTGATATTTTATGTTGTGTAACATAAAAATAATATGAAAAATACTCACGCATATATAATCTTAACTGATCCTACTTATGTGAAGATCTACTCAATAAGGACTGAAACACAAATGAGTATTAGATATATATTTGCAATCAGTCTCAAATGTATATAAGAAAACAACAAATATATCTGAGGGTCTATTATAAAACTTCAATTGAAATCATTGTTCCTCTAAATAAACAATGTGCATATTAATGGTGTATTACTAACATGTAAGTACTGCTGCTTTGGTAAGAAGATCTGCTACCATAGAGTTTTTATTGATATGCCTTATAATAATTTGACGACTCTAAAAACATCTCAAGTTTCATAAAGAGTCCTTTAGAGTAGTTATGACATGAGTTGTACACTTGGACCTAAGACTTTATTAAATGAATGTTAAGACCATTTTTTTTAAAATAACATTAATGAAACGTTCTATATTGTGCAATTGAATTTTTTTGTACTTGATGATTTAAATTCAGTGATATGCAAACCTAAGAAATTTATTCGTTGACTCAAATAGGCTTCTCGGTAGTGGTACCATAAGTTCATGGATGTAATAGTCTATTTTAGTTTTGAGATATACTCGGTTGAGAATTATGTGTATGAAAGGTTAACGGGGAGTAAGTTTATATTTTTAGTGGCCTTTTAATACCCTTTTTTAAAATGAAGAAAAACTATATTCAACTCAATGTACAAAGAACGTTGAGATTAAGGAAATGAAAAAAGATCAGCATGCTTTAGTAGTGATGTATTCTCAAAAGTGTTCAAAAATATTTTGTGGTATAAGCAACAAATAACATGACACAAGTTTATGTATGGGAACTTGGATAACTTAGAGATCATTGGACATTACAGTTTAGATTTTGGTAGGTTGTACAAACACATTTAATTTCACTTCAAAGAATATATTCATATTAGTTGGAGGTATGATATTAGGGAATAGTGTAATCCAAAACTACTTGCGTCTTTTATTATGAGAGTAGAATTTATTGCATATTTTTAGGCGTCAAACCACTCATTATAGTTGAGGAATTTAGTAATTTTAGAAGGGATATAAAATCCCATAGGGCTATAGTGTGAAGATAATTCTATATTTAAGTAGCATGAGCTCGATTAAGTCCAAGCGTATAGATATTAAGTTCATGTATGTTAAAAATAGTATACACACTTTTAAAATCAGTTTAGAGCACATCGGTACAAATCCATGACGACATCTCATCTTATCAAAACAATGGTACCTATAATATTTTTTCAAAAACTCGCCATTACGATAAGTTTTGTTATTTCGCGCGCGCGCATACACACACACACACACAAATATATATATATATATATATATATATATATATATATATATATATATATATATATATATATATATATATACTCATTTACAATTTATTAACTTCTCTTGCTCATTATGTAGACCAAGATTTAAGTAGCGTCATTTAAGAATATATATGCGATTATTTTTTATAATATTATTCCGTTATACATTATAATAGATCTATGTAGCTGGTTGGTGAATATAATATGATTACTATTATGGTCATTTTATTACATTGCACTGAACATATCTTTAGTCATTTATTGGTCATTTTCATGTACATAATTATTTACTTCATCTATGGACAATAGAATTATGTAAACTTCATTAACTAAATACAACATTTAGTAGCATATGTGATCCAAGTTGGAGATTATTGTATATTTTTGGATTGGTCCACGCATAGTGATGTATTTGTCTATTGTTGAAAAACGATCTGATTAATAAGTAATAAGATAAATTAAATAAGTAGGAATTTGACTAATAGATGAAAATAAAATTTGAATGTAATTGTGAAAATACCATGTCAAATTTAAGTTTTGTGAAATATTGAATTCAAATTTAAAAATTAGAGTAAACATAAAATGTATAGACTAAAATAAGACAAATATATTAGTCTGTTTATGGTCTCTAGCCGAATGAAACTTAGGATATAAGTGCAATTGGGATTAGGTTATAGACTTATTTTTTGTTCATATATAAAATGGAAAATGGGTGAAACGTTCATTTAATCACTAAATCTAAATTAAATCCATCATTTTACTAGTTAGAATATCAAATATCAAATTTTTTCTTTTCTTCTTTCAAGATCGAGATACCTAACATATTCTTCATCATTCAAGATTCTGAGATCTGGTGCTACAACTACAAGGTACATGAAATATATAAGAACAATACCACGAAATAAAACTCATAAGGTATCTACATTATCATGTATGTATGTTTTTTGTATTAATTATTAATCGATAATCTTGAGAATTAATTTAGATAAGACATTTAAGAGATTCAAATCTCTAACAACATACTTTAGTAAGATCATCACGGTATTAAAAAATTTATTTTAGTAAGATCATTAAGGTATAAAGAATTATTCTTAATATATAGTCAAACAAATAAATCTTAGATTTAAGTTATCTTCATTGTACGACTCAATAAAATAACCCAATCTAGGTAAAACTGCTACCATTCCTATGAAAACAAACAAAACCCTTCACATATAGCTTATGAGGAGGTCAAGACTGGTAAAAGTCAGCAGTTATACTAATGTATTGGTTTGTGCATTTGGTGAGTGTTATCATGTTGATAGTTCAGATTTCGAATGGCTTGTAGATACAAGTGCGTCATATTATTGTGTCCCTGATTGAAAATAGTTCTTGAACTACAAAAGTGGTAATTTTGGTAATGCCAAGATGAAAAATCAGATCTCAACTAGCATCGTTGGGTTGGGTGATATTCGTGTGAAAATATGTGTTTTGTACATACTTATACTGATGGATGTGTGTCATATTCTCGATCTATATCTGAATTTCTTTTCTGTAAATGTCGTTAATGAAGAAGGTTTTTGTCACAAATTCGGTGATGGAAAGTGGAAATTGTCAAAAGGTTCAATGATAGTTTTTCAAGGTGATTTATGTTTCTCTTTGTATAAGACATATTTGGGTATATGCTTTCTTTAGTTGAATGCAGTTGAGGAAAATATTTCTCTTACCTTTTGGCAGGAAAGCTACATAGAGCTTTGTAGTCTTTAAAGTCCATTATTAATGGGACATTATTTAAAGAAGAAAATCATGATGGAGAAGTTCACGAGAAGTGGGATTAATCTAACCCTCATGTGGAGTATTTGGAGGTTCGAAGTTCATTTTCGGAAGCAAGGTTGAGTTTTTTAGTAAGTTAACCGGGATGAGGATCAAATGATTACCTCATGATTGTATCTTCCCCGTGATGGGATGGAATGGAGATTGTTAAAGTCTAGCCCAAATTTAATCAAACTTGATAACTTCGAGTTTTAATCTCCCTAGCGTTACATATATGGGGGCAAGAGATAAGAGACGTAAAACACCAAAAAACACACACAAAATACAAAGAGAGAGAGAGAGAGGATTTTTTTTATTTTTAGATCTATTGAATGCAGTCACAGTAAGGAAGACTGATCAAAGAGAAAACGGTATTGGTTTTTTCTGAACTTTGGACAGTGCATTGGCGACATATGAATCTTAAATATGACCATTTGGATTGTGTTTTAGTATTACGGATCGGGAGAAATCACTAATGTAACCATGTATTGTTTTTGGTGATATTTTTCCCTTTTGTGCTTCTCTTCTTATTATCTATTATTATGTGTAATTGTTAGTGGATTTGTAAATATTTATTAAACTGAATTGGATTTACTTATACCCTCACCTATAATAATATAAGTGCTTTGGATGGAATCCTCATATCTCTTGGTTTTTTACTCTTCATATTAAAAGGGTGTTTTCCACGTAAAATAAAACTTGTGTGTTAATTTGTTTTATTATTGTTTATTTTCGTGATTATATTTGTGGTTTACTTTGATTAATTAATTGATGAATAATTAGTCGTGAATTGGGTTTATAATTTGTTTGGTTGATTTTTTTGAATTTGATTGCTGGTTTAATATACTACTCTTTGGGGTTCAACGATTGGTGATTTTTCGTGTTGCTAATTTTTATTGTTGTTTGGAACCTAGAGTAAAGGTGGTGACCATAGTCTCACATTCGACATTGGATAAATATGAGAATGATCAATGGTATATATTTAAGAACATATCTCAACGATCATGAAATATGTTAGTAAGTGCAACAAAAGCAAACATGTGCGGGCGTTCGGGGCCAAAGTGGAAAATATCATACTAGTATGGAGATGTGATTGTTCATACTTATATACGATAGCAGAATATGCATTACCCATATTCTCAGATAATGGTATCAGAGCTCCAAACCCATGCTCAAGGTAAATTATATGCTTTATAAAATCACTAATGTGACCTATATTGGAATGTACGTGGCTCATCAAGCGGTATGACTCGATTGAAGTGTATTAAGACGATGGTAATTGATTAAAGTGGTGCTAAGGAACAAAACATTAGGATGATAGGATTGAGCAAGAAGATATAGATGCGTTGTAAAGATCTATGGGTCAAGTGGTGAACCTTGGAGCAACTTGAATAGAGTGATCGGATGTAAGGTCAATTGAGAGAAGACTAAAGTAGTATTTTATTCGAGAGGAAGATTTATTATGGCGGAAACCAAAGTCCCATATCTTATATCGATTAAATATGGGAAACATCAATGGTATATAAGTAAGAACATATCTCAACTAGTATGAGACCTTTTAGAAGTGGACCAAAAGCGAACCCGTGCGGGCCTTCGGGGCCAAAGCAAACAATATCATACTATTGTAGAGATCAGATTGCTTCTACTTATATACATAGGCAAAATATACAGTACCCATATTCCCAAAAAACGATATCAAAGCTTCATATATAGACAAAACGTGATGTGGGTGAAATTCTCAAAAGATGTCGAACGTGATAAACCAATATCCATGCCTAAAGTAAATGATATGCTCTATAAGATCACTACTGTGAGCTAATTCGGAGTACACGTGGCTTATCAAGCGGTGTGACTTGATTGGAGTGTATGACGGTGGTATTTGATTGGAGTGACGTTAAAGAACAAGGCAGTATGGTGATAGGAGTGAGCATACAGATATAAATCTATTGTAAAGCTTATAGATCAAATGGCAAACCTTTGAGTAACCTGATTAGAGTGAACGGATGGAAAGTCAATTGAGATGAGGTTAAAGTGGTACTTTGTTCGAAAGAAGGATCTGTTAGGGTGGCGACCAAAGTCTCATATCTCACATCGGTTAAGTATTAGAATGATCAATGGTATATAAGTAAGAACATATCTCAACTACTATGGGGCCTTTTGGAAGTGGACCATATGGAAACCCGTACGAGTCTTTGGGGTCAAAGTGGACAATATCATACTCATGTAGAGATTGGATCTCTCATATTTATGTACGAATGCGGAATATATGGTACCTATATTTCCAACAAAAGGTATCATAGCTTCAGGCAGAGATATAACGAGACGTGGGTGAATTTTTTGAAGGATGTTGAACATGATGAACCAACAACCATGCTCAAGGTAAATGATTTTCTCTATAAGATCACTAGCGTGACCTAGTTTGGGGTGCTCGTGGCTCATCAAGAAATGTGACTTGATTGAAGTGTATCAAGATGGTGGTACTTGATTAGAGTAGCGCTAAAGAACAAGGCAATATGGTGATACGAGTGAGTAGACATGTATAGATCCATTGTAAAGTTCTATGGGTCAAATGGTGAACATTGGATAAAGTTTATTAGAGTGAGCGAATGAAAAGTCAATTGAGAGGAAGCTAAATTGGTAGTTTGTTCGAGATGAGGATTTGTTAGGGTGGCGACCAAAGTCTCACATCCCACGTCGCCTAAATATGGAAATGATCAATGGTACATAAGTTGAACATATCTGAACTAGTATAAGGCTTTTTGAAAGTGGACCAAAAACAAACATGTACAGGCTTTCGAAACCAAAGCGGACAATATCATACGGAGGAGAAATATACGTTACTTATACTCCCAACAACCCGAATATTGACAATTAAAACTACACTTAAATTTATGGATTAACTTTAAGAACAAATAATGAGTGCATGATCCATAAACATAGATCAAAACTTGTGCAATTTGGGTTAAGTTATATATGGATCTTTAATAAATCATCACTCAATTGTTAAATCTGAAACAAATCCATCGTTTTACTCGTTAGAGGATCTGATACCAATATATATTTTTTTCAAATCCTAAAACTTAAAATATTTTTTTATCATTGAAGATTGTGAGATTCGATGCTAAAAAAACAACAACAAAAATACTAAAAAGACAATTCAAAAAATATATGCATTTTTCCGTAAATACTTATATTTCGTTATTAGTAATCGATTTATTATAACGGAGATTAATTTATATTAAAGATGTGAACGATTCATATCTTCAACAATATACTCCAGCAAGATTAATTCATATCATGGTATCAAAAATATCATTTTTAATATAGTCAATATTTTGAATTTTACATATACATATATATAGAGGTTCTCTTCATCATCGGGCTCAATACAACAGCCTAATCTGAGCGAAACTATCACATATAGTTTATGAGGAGGTCAATACTACTAAATTTACGTAGTTATAATAATTCATTGGTATTAGAGAGTTTGAATTCCTATACACATTGCTAAAGTCAAACATGTAATAAATATTACTACTACTATTCTCGCACATGAAGATCTGTAGTCAATAATTGTTCCGTAAATTTTTGGCCAATGAACGTGAATGACATAATTCCGCGTAGCTATATGACTAGCTGTATTTGTATATATATAACAGCAAATTGAGTTTTGATGTTGTAGTCAATATGATTAATTAACTTAATTGGAGATTAGCAACTTAACTTGTTTAGTCTCATCCTACATTTAACACAGTAAACTATCACAAATACAGTAGACTATAACGAAGACTTTCATATATCTTTGCCAAAAGTACTTTCATTTGCGCGAAAAAACATTCTTGAATTCCAACTAGAATGAATCCAGAAATTTGTCATCGATCGTCCATGTGGGTAGTATGTAAGATTTTGATTTATTGTTTGTACCTAATGAAAATGTTTTTTTATCAACTAATCTTTTATATTACCTTTACCGACAATAATTTAAGAGTGTAATGAACTTAGCTTCCTATATATAAACACAACTTCACAAACACTACTTGTCATAATATCAAAGATAAATTAGTATCTCTCTAAAGCACATCAAAATCCTTAAAGATGAAATCTCTTTTGGTTTCCTTCGTGTTCTTAATAATCTTGTCAATGTCGATGCTCGCAAACACTATTGGCCAGCTTGTGTTACCAAACCCGGAGATCAACGGCAAGGTTCATATAAATGTCGGGTCAGTATCAGCTTACTACAGAGATCCCCCGTTGCCAGTTGTAGAAAGCAAGCAGTTTCATCCGTCATATCATTACTATAGGTCTAAGATGACGTGCGACAAGAATCCAAGGATTTGTCGTGCAAAAGGCAGTCCAGGACATAGTTGTTGTAACAAAAAATGTGTCAACCGTAAAACGGACAGGCATCATTGTGGAAAATGTAGCGCGAAGTGTCGTTTTAATGAGACTTGTTGTAAAGGCAAGTGTGTCAACCTAATGTTTGATAAGAAACATTGTGGGAGTTGTCATGTTAAGTGCCATGGACACCACCACAATAAGTGTCATTATGGGATGTGTAGCTATGCTTAAATTTAAATTTTATCTAGTTACATGTGGAATTTTTATCTTTTGCTAATATGCGCGAGTTTAGTAATGTAACGTTGATAACCACATGTTTGAGTTGTCCGCGTATGGATATTCTTAGACATTTCAATTATGTTGGTTTGGCTTTCGACCGATTCTGGTGATCTACTTTCAATACTTATCAGTTCTCTCTAACAGGAAAAAGAATCGCAAAACTCGACTTCTTTTACATTTCAAGTAAAAGCACTGATTGTTTTGATACATAGACTAGACTCTTTGAAGTTGGACTTCAGCTTTATCGAAAGCGAAAAAGTGGTGAAACTTCTAAGACACTCTTTGGAAGAAAGATACGAAAAGGACCAAAAAGATAACTTCAAAGATGAGATAAGTTCACAGAAGCTAATTCGTTATGTAAACTAAAAAAGTCTGTTCTCATTTGATTGAACACCACCTGTAACTGGAGCTTTACCTCTTACTTTCTTCAAATACCAAACACCACCTCCTATTCCTATGACTCCTGCTGCTGAAACTGCTGTTACTGCCCCTGCATTTGTCTCAGCACATCAAATACATTTACAATCTATAAATAAAAGAAGATTGGCATGACCCAAACATCATTCTTAATAGTCCATAATTGAACAATTATATAAGAACATTCACCTGCGATCACACCCACATTCTTATTCGGAGACACGTTATGATCTACACAAATCAAGTAATATAAAAGATTCTGTTAAAATACACGAATATAAAATCCGTACTAATATAAAATCGGAACTAAATCTCATAAACAACATACCTTTGCAAAAACTAGTAACATTCCCTTTCTCACAAAGACACAAAAAATTCTGCGTCTGCACATCAAACCCGCAAGTCCCTCCTCCTCGCGTGGTTTCTTGACACTGAAAGCACCTCGTAGTAACAGGAATATCAAAATCAACCCTAATACCATACTCAGGAACCTCATTGTATGAACCAACATTTCTCCAATAAATACTAGTATAAGTAGCACAATACTTCAACATCAACCTCAGTGATTCAGTAGCTTTAGGATAATAAGAACAACAAGAAATTCCACTATTCAAAGCCGAAGCGCATTCAGGCAAATGTCTACAAAGATAGCTAGAGCTATCACACGAAGAATCACATTTTTCTGGGAATTTCTCGCAAAATATTGGTTTTGGTTCTATGATCACATTTTCCTCACTACAATTGAAAAAAAGATAGTCATTTTGATGAGAAAGTGAGAAACGTGTGCTTGTGTCAAGGCTAAAAGGTCGAGTTGGTCGAAAATTGTCTCGGTCTTGGCAGTTCCACATAAATGGATCGGAAATAAGAATGTGAGAGTCGGAATAGTTTATGGTTTGAACTGGGTATTTTCCTGATGGTGTTCTGAGTTGGAGTTTTCCGGTATCGGAGCAAATAAGCATGTGATTGTAATAAGGACTTCCACAACCATTATCGATTCCAAAAGGATAATTTATTGGAATGTCACCACATGAAGTTCTACAAAGAGTTGATTGAGCTGTAGTGAGAGTAAAGATTGAAAATATCAAAATAAGTATGATTGAACAATGTTTGTAAAATGTACAAGAACTTGAATTGGATTTCGTTTTTGGTTTCGGTTTTTGGGTCATGAACTGAGAATCCATTGAGACTTGTTGGTGTGAGTTAGGTTGTTGTCTCTTTGGTCACTTGTGGGATTTTTAGAGTTAAACTTCGAGTGAGAGAATGATTAAAGTGTAAGAACAAAGAATCTATGTACTGTTTTATTTTCTCTCTTTTTCTTTTGGTTTTTCTATACACTTTGCTTGTTGTTGAAGTTATTGCTTTATTGGTTTCTATTTACATACATTAGAGCAAGTAATGATGGATAAGCATCTGAGATACTGGGTAAACATTAGCTTTAATTTCTTTTTGAAAAAGAAATAAGTATAAAAAAATAATCTTGTGAAAAAAGGATAAAACTTAGAGATATCATGTTCTTGTTTTTCGAAAATTGAATATATGCTGATCGAACGTAATGAGGACCAGAGGACTGGTAGTAGAGTTTGAGCAATATCTCAAAATTAAGAGTGAGTTATCGTAGCTATCCAAAATCAAATTCATTTTTTTAGTTTGTAGCCGTTGCTCAGAGTGCAATGAGTGCGCATCGGATAAGCCCTCATTCTGACACAATAGCCTGCAAACTAAAGTACCAAGCAACGTAACAGACTCGACCAAAAGAAAGAGATTCGAAACATGTCTTACTCAACCAAGTCATCCAAATCAAATTCAATTATCATTAAATTTTTAGTGGAATAATTGGTCTTCCATTTATATTATAAATACCCCTCAACCTAAAAACAAATATTTCTAATATTTATACATTTTTATTTCCTTTGCAACGGTGCCTATAGCCCCTTCTTCTATCACTACTTCGCGATCTAAACACTCAAGTTCAGTTACAATTCCGGCGCTAGTCAACTCACTAAATCGGTGCCACATAAAATTTGCAAACTCAGTTACCATTTCGGTCGACGGTTAACTCAATTTTATTTCTTATTTTCTCTCTCGCATCTCGTTCTCTTTTTAAACTCACAAATCGGTGATACCGTGTCCGGAATACTTTCATTCATCTTAGACTTAGTTAAGTAAGTTTATTTGCTTTATTTAAAATGATTATAAAAATGTTAGTTCGCTATTCATTCGAATATTGTCGGCTAATTTTAGGTCATTGGTTTTCGATTTTTGGATTTTATAATAAAAAGAAATTTTATGGTTTAGGGAACAAACTTATATAGGTAAGAATACTTGGAAACAATAAACGGGCTAATTGACTTGCTGTGTTTAACTTTGAAATTTTTAAGATTTTTTCATTTATTTGTTTAAGTTTGGATTATTTTTATGGTTCACATTTTAATTTATAGCGTGTTTTATGATAAGTATAGCATATATATATATATATATATATATATATATATATATATATATATATATATATATATATATATATATATATATATATATATATATAATAAAAGATATTTGATTTAAAATTTTAATGTTTCACGTTTTTATTATAAAAATAGTCCACGATTCGTAATTTTTATTTTAGTCATAATTTACAGAGTTCATGCTTTTTAATTTTGTATTTTATATTTTTTTTTCAGCAAAACGATCATTTTATTAATATTGACCAAATAACCATTCGAGAACAAAAAGTAGCCCAAGAATACAATGGCCAAAAGAACAGGAAAAGGCCCAATGACACAAAGGGCTAAAGGAAGCGGGTCAAGAAGCCCAAAACAATTCAAAACACTAGATCGAAATAGGATCCTCTTCCACCTCCAACAACTCCTCTGATGAAAACAGAACCCTAGAAACCATTCTTCCCCAAATTACAGAGCCACCAACCAGCCAGGCACCACTGATGCTTCACGGTTGACGCCGCCTTCAGGACCCCTTATCTTCGATGAAGTTAAGGGTTAGAACTGGGTGAGAGTACCAACGAAGTGTCAGAGCCTGCCAAATCCCTAACTCAAACTCCTTATTCAACCCTTCTACAGAAAACCCTAAATCGACAACTACAGCTTCATCCACCACCCATCGATCCCAAACTTCAAAGATACCACCATTATCAGAATCAGTCGCCGTTTACAACCACCCAAACCAAAACCAGCACCAGCTACGAACAGAAAGCCAGCTTACAAACCCTAGCAAAGCAATCAGCCAGGGTCAATATAACCCACTCCCAAGCTCTCGAGAGTGGCGATAGCCAACAGAGGAGGAGGAGCTTCAGAGTTTGCGAAAAAACGGTTTGATTTCTCAGTCAAAATCCACTTCGCAATCCAGTCAGCGGCAGAATTTTGGGTGCGAGACACATGACAAAGCCTCATTGATGGATGAAGAAGGTTTCGACAAACAGAAAGCAACGAATTATTGAAAGCATTACCAGAAGCTATACTCTGCACAAGAGTAAGGCAATCAGATTCAATATCCATCTTAAGCCATCCACGACTTCTGCAAATGAGAAGAGCTTCAAGCAGAATCCTTGACTCAGCCAGCAAAGGGCTCAACTTTCCAAAGACAAAATCGGCCCCAACAATAATGAACCCCTGAGAGCAGCGCACAATCAGGCCACCAGTAGCCTCACCAGCAAAGTTGCAAGCGTCATCGATGTTTACTTTAAGTCTACCAGCAACCGGAGGACTCCATTGAAGGTACTCCACTTTTCTAACTCCAATAGATAGGCAGCCCATAGCTGCTCCTACATCACTAACACCAAACCAATATTTAGACTTTAGTTTGTTACTGGAGTCAATACCAAGAATGACTCTATTAATACGATTCACAGCAGAACTGAAATTGTCCTTAGAATTAGAAAACTTAGCCTTATTTTTGTTAGCCCAGATTACCCAAATGATAATTTGAGGAACCAAATGAGAAATGTGAAACTTTCCAGTAGTAGACCTAAACCAACAATACATAATGTGACTGAAGGACATAAACCTTCTCACATGAACTCTAAACATGTTACCATAATAGTTCCATAAAGCCCAGGCAAAGCTGCAACTGATGAAGAGGTGATTCTTATCTTCACAGTTGCAGCAGAATTGACATGTAGATACCAGAACAAAATGCTTTTTAATGAGGATACCATCAATAGGAGCAAAGTTTTTTAGAAGCTTCCAACTGAGAAAAGAGAATTTAGCAGGAATAAAAGAGTGCCAAATCTTTTTAAAGATATCTTGTTTAGGATGAATAGATCTGATACTGTCCCAGGTTTTCTTAGTATTAAAGTCTTTATTATTCGAAAGTTTCCAATTAATAGTATCCTCAATATCAAAGTTAATAGTGAGCTTAGAAATACTGGAAATAATATCTTGTGAAAGAAAAGAAGAGAGAGAAGAAAAATCTCACTGAGCCTCTTTCCAAAAGGAAAAGACCTTCACAGGAAGAAAAAACCTGCTAGAACCATAGTCATTAGCAATAGGGGCCCTATCAAGCCAAGAATCCAACCAAAAATCTATGTCACCCTTTCCTAAACTCCAGTAAATCCACTGATCAGCCTTGACCTTAATAGAACTAAGCCTCTTCCAAGTAGTAGAATCAGAAGCCTTACACTCAGTATTAATAGGATGAGTAAACTTACAGTAGGTAGAATACATAAGATTAGCCCATAAAGAACATCTTTTCCTAAAGAGAAACCAGAGCTTAATAGAGAAGGTGAGTTGAATGTCAGACAATAGCTTGACATTTAACCCACCCTCATCAAAAGGCTTACACAGACTTTGCTAGGAAGACCAATGAATAGCATTTTCAGAGAAGTTAGATCTCCAAAGAAAACGGTTAAAACAAGACTCAATCTTATTAATAATACCAGTAGGGAGCTGACTGTTTTGCATCCAAAAATAAACAATAGGATGGAGAACATTTTTAATGAGAGAAAGCCTGCCACCAAAAGATAAACTTTTCAAATCCCATTCATAGATTTTATTATAGATTTTAGATAGAAGAGGAAGATAATTCTTCCCTTTATTGTTTGTAGAGATAGTTATTCCCAAATATGTGAATGGAGCACACTCAGTGTTGAAACCAGTGGAGGTCTTGATCCTAGCAGCATTGGCACAAACAGAGGAGGTAATGACCTTGGTCTTTAACTTATTTATCAGTTGCCCTGATTCATCCTGATATTTGCTCAACAAGCTGCTCAAACAAAATATGGAGGATGGAGAGCTGTTTGAAAAGATAATAATGTCGTCAACGAATGCCAAGCAAGGTAAAATAAAACCCGATTTTAAATAATATCTTAAGTTTTTATTAGTTTGGTAGAGATTATCAAGGCCCCTAAGCAAAGCCTCCTTAGCAAGAATGAAGAGGCTAGGGGACAAAGGGTCCCCCTGCCTCAAACCATTCTTCTGAGGAAAATAGCCCTCACTGCCACCATTGACCAGAACAGACACCATCACCATAGAAATCAGATTATTGATAAGAGAAAGAATTTTATTAGAAAACCCAAACCCTTGAAGAGTTTTTATGACAAAGGCATGAGACATTCTGTTAAATGCCTTTGTCATATCAAGCTGAATAATGATATTTCCTTTAGAAGGCATTCTTTTGATGTCATTGAGCATTTCTTTAATAATAAGCACGTTGTCATGAATTATCCTGCCTTTAACAAAGGCACTTTGGCCCCTAGAAATAATATTAGGGAGAAGATAAGAGATTCTCAGGTTAATAAGACCAGAAATGAGCTTATTAAAAATGGTACACAAACTGATTGGCCTATAGTTAGACCAATTGATAGGGTTAGGACCCTTAGGAATTAAACATATCCCAGTGGCAAAAATACCACTGGGAATACTATGACCCTGCAGAAAAGAGTTCAAAGCACAACAAACATCACCACATATGATACCCCAACAAGATTTAAGGAAAAAACAGTTGAACCCATCTATGCCAGAAATTTTGTATTTTATATTTTAATGTTATTTATGTTGTGTTAATAATTAAAAATTCTATTTTCTGCAAGTATTATGGATAAAAATAAATCAGGTATATTTACACTAAGTAAAGAAATGAAGGACAAAAAAAACATCAAACTAAAATAACCAAAACACCTCCCTTTATTATCTTCTAAAAGGTATGGACATTTTGATAAAAATGAAGAAGGGTCAAAATTTTATTAGGAAGTATTTACACATCATATTCGAAGTAATAAAAAAATGCGATATTGAAGAATAAATTTTTAAATGGGGTTTCAAATTGGTAAATCTTACAAAGGCTAAAAAGCACTGTTGGTCCACATGTTTACCACATGTATCAGTATAGTCCCTTTCGTTCACTTCTGCATAAAACTCATCCCTTTCATTTTAAAAATTTGCACGATTAGTCCCTCCGCATATTCTGGGGGACCAAAAGTAATACAAAACTTAGAATTTAAGTGTCACGTGTCAGTTTTTAAATGGTTTATGTGTGCGGGGGGACTATAGTTGCAAATTTTTAAAACGAGGGGGTGAGTTTTATGCAGAAGTGAATGAAAGGGACTATTTTGATACAAGTGGTAAATATGGAGGACTAACAGTGTTTTTTACCCGCTTACAAACAATGATGTAAATACGATCTATTTGTTGAAACGCAATAATAAGGAAATGTCATTAAATGCTTAAAAACGTTACAACCAAGATCTGATAGGGTAGCGAAATTAAGAATTATCAATGAATACTTCTCTAACACGAAGTAAGGAAGAAAACCTAGCCAAGAACAACATCCAAAAATCAATAATTTGAAGATAAACGTATGAATTCACATTTCTCTTAGAAAGATACACATTATTTATATGCATACATAGGATTTGAACAATAACTCATCATTAGACTATTGAATTTAGTCACAGGACTTTCAAGATTACGGCGGTAGTCCATGTATTATCCAGTTTGGATAAAGTTAGTCACACGTATATATTGATTAATGTAAAATTGTCACTTGTCATCAAGCTCAACAGAAACTAGTATCACTAATGGTCCCTCAACTTTAGGTTAAAGTTCAAACGTAACCAATAACAAGAATTGATGCATATACCCTTTTATGAATATAACGTGGGAAGTATTATCCTAGTTTTCATAATACTTATTGAGTATTATTATCTAGGCGGCATAATTTATCCTACGTGGATTTAATTTAGGTGGTTTTATTTAATATTTAAATTATTTAGTACAAAACATTTATTGGTGAAAAGTTAAATCAATTTATTTTACAGCTACCCTAATTACCTTCTTAGGTGTGAAATTCCATTGTGAAACATATTCTCCAAAATTTATACCGAATTCAAAACAGAAATCTTTAAATTCTATCTATCTGAATTTTCTCCTTTGAAACCCTAAATTCTTTCCTCATATATTTTCTCCTTTCAAACCCTAAATCCTCAAATATGTTACATAGATCTTGATTCGGCATGAAATTGATGGGTTCAAGAAATAAACAAAAGAGAACGAATGTTAACATCGAATTAGATTTCTCCAAAAAATACGAAGGCATATATATTTTATTTAACTACAAGTGTTTCTATTTTGGTTTAGATATTACTGATATTATATCGTATTTTAGATATTGCATCGCGCTTGAGATATTGCATAATATTGCATTTGAGGTATCAATGGTAATTTTGAAATTTCGAAGCTTGAAGTGTTACTTTTAGAATCTTGAAGTGTTACAACAATTTGAGATATTACTCTTAGAAGCTTGAAGTGTTACAACTATTTGAGATATTACTCTTAGAAGCTTGAAGTGTTAATGATTAGTGATATTTACAGGTGTTGATAAATAATTAGTCACCATGATTGTACGTCATGGTAATAAATTCTTTGAAAACATGGGAATGTATCCTACAAGGATGAGAAGGAATCCGTTGTGATACTTTGAACCTCGAACAAATATCTTTGATATATCTCAATGAACACATATACAAGATGGGTGAGCCAAAGTATAAATTTGGAGCCCATAACTTTTCTTATCACTTTTCTTCACGTAAAGATGATAAACAATATTGTACATATCTCTAGTGATACATAAGCAGTTGAGATGGTTGACAAGCCTATGTTACTGAACCTATATTTTAAATTTGTTCTTCTGTTGGAAATCGTATATCCTTAAAAAAATATACAAGGTAGACACAACGGTTATTGAAGTTCCATATTTATGTTCGGAATCAAGTAATGACGAGGTTGATAAAAATAATGCGAGTTAGGGAAGTTGATAAAGAAATGGGTCAGGATAATGTTAAAATTAAAGAGCATATCTAGGTTACTGTTTGTGTTGAAGAAGATAGTTTGAGGCATGGGCCCACTATTAAAGACGAGGGTGATGGAAGGGTTGAAGAAGAGTTTGTTAAAAAAAACATGGTATTCAATAATAGGTTGTTGAAAGAGCTGAAGACGCGGATGGTAAAGAATAGAGTATTAAGGAAGAGTTGATTGAAAAAGTTGAAGAATAGGGTAATAAAAAACATTTTTTTGAAGAACAAGTTATTGAAGAAGATTTTATTAAGAGGCAAGAAGAGGTTGTTGAAAGGGACAAAGAATATGTTATTGATGTTGAAGAAGATTGTTTGGGCCATAAGCCAAATGATTCATCATATTTGAGTGCTTTTATTGAAGAGTTAGGGCTCGATGTTCGTTGGAGGGAGAGTGTTGAGGTTGATTCAAATACCCTTTAGAGAAATGTTATACAAAATGAAAAACACATTATATATTGATTTAAATGCGCACGATGTTGCTAGTGAGGTTGATAAGCACATGACGGATACACCATGTCAAGAACAAAATGCATCTCCAACGTGTGAAGAAAAATAATATGTCCTAACAAGTAGACTAATTGAAGAGGAAGAGAAGGATATTAAGACATATTATGTTGTAACAAATTATCTAAGCACACCTACAAATTCAGATATAGAGCTTGACGATGACGTGGAGATTTGGTATAAATTTTATGAATTTAACCCTGTTGTTTCATTGGTAAGTGTTGAATTAAAAGTTGAGCATGAATTCGTAACTGCAGCTGAGCTAAAAGAGGCTACTAAGAATTAAAAGGAAAAGCAACGAATGTATGTGGTTATGAAAAAACAAATGATAGAAAAAGGGTTCTTTCTTCAACATAAGGTTATCTAGGGAAGTCATATTGTAGCTCAATTGGATGAATTAGTAGGTGGGTGTTAAAGACGTTGGTAGACAACCACACATATTTTCCAACAAGCGATAATACAAATATTATTGATATTTAAGTAACTAAGTATTATTTACCTTAATGGGAAGCAAATATCAACTGGTTTGTCACTTCTTTAATTGCCGCACTGAGTAGAGAATTCCTTGTGCAAATCAATCGACAAAACGGATATAGGGCTAAATCTTTAGTGCTTGAGATGATTTTAGGAAATGATAAACATCAGTTTGCACAACTGTTAGACTATAGTGAAGAAGTTATAAGAAAAATTCTAGGTTAAACTTGCATCATTAAGCAAGCAAATAATGCGTTTGAAAGATTTTTATATGTTTTTGGGGGGATTCAAGGCATGGGTAGGCTGATTGTGGTCTTAGATTAATGTTTTTTGAAAGGTTCTTTTGGAGGCATACTTCTAATGATTGTTAAGGTTGATGCCAATCATAAGATGTACCTAGTAGCTTAGGTTATTGTGTTGAGAACGACAATAGATCTAGTTGGGGTTTTTTTTACTTTGTTGCAAGAGGATCTAGATATCTAAAATCAGGGAGCGTGGTTATTTGTATGTTATATACAAAAAGGGTTGGTCTTAGGATTGATGGAAGACGCTCCCAACTTTGAGCATACATTTTCATGTTGGTATTTGTATGCAATCTTTAAAACACTTACCTCGTTTGTCTAGAGAAAAAAATATTCTAGGTAGAAACTAGAGCCACGTGTTTGGGATAATTTTATGCACACATGTTTTATATGGAAAGAGTTAACTCTGAAGCATTCCAATGGTTGGTTGAAAAACTAACCAACAAATAGTTTAGATCCAATTACAATGAGGATATGTGATGAAATATTCAAACTTGTAATCTACCATAGACATTCAATATGGTTATTCTATATCTGTGGGAGAAATCCATCATAACATTGATGGATGTAATCAAAATGCATACTATGAAATTAATAGCCAAGATTAAAAATAAAATTGCTACCATGAAGGGTGAAGTGTGCCCAAATATCTTGAAACAATTAGAGGTGAGTGTTGAGGAAGTCGGGAAGTGTTGAATTGAAGAATGATGAGGGCCCAAGTACAAAATTAAATCAGGGGGGAAATTTGTTGTATATGTTGCAAAAATGATATATTCTTGTAGGAGTTGGCAGATCAGTGGTATACCTCATGCATATATTGTGTCAAGCACATCGGAAGATGGTAAAAACTCGTCTCTTTTAAGCCATCTTGTTACCATATAGCAAAAAATAGAACCATCAATGAGCATACAGTTAACCTTATTAATAGGAAGTTTCTCTGGAAATAAATCTATATTTCCTACATTCCAGCCACCACCTATGGAAGTTTAGAGGGAACAACAAATAATAAAAAGAGAGACGAAAATGAGATCGAGCCACCATCAAGAGAATATGTATCAAGAAATTTTATTTAGTTGAAGTGCAATAAGTGTAAGCAAACTGTCTATAATAAAATGAGTTTCCCAGCTATTTGAGAGAGCTTACAAGATGTTGTTGGTGTTATGACTAAGATAAATGATGGTGGTGGTGCATAGAAATCATAAGTAGTTGTTGGGCCTGAGGGAAATTATGGTGGTGTTGCATATAACTCACATGGAGCTATGGGGCTTGAGATAAATGCTTTTGGGGCTGGATATGGTTATAATTCACACGGAGTTGTTGTTAACAAAACACGTGAAGCTCGTTTCCATACTCGTGTTAGAAGGGAAACAAAAAGAGTGGACAAAATTCTAATAAGTTGCTACATGGTCTTCATAGTTTTTATTCTTGAAAATTATACGTGTTGGGTATAACTAATTTTCTATATTTTTTGATACAATAGGTTATGATAGATGTTAATGGTAACACAATGCCTAACGCAAGCCTTGTTTACAATATTTTTTCATTTGTTTCTTGCTCTTTTATATTTATTTTATCCTCTTAGAGTAGGGAAGCCTTGTTTATTGTATTAATCCAAAAGTTAGTGGGGATAATATGTACAAGGGATTAGAATAAGGATAGGAAAACATGTAAGACTCTTATCTCTCCTACTATAAAGATATTTTTTGGTTATTTTTATGTGTTTTTCTAATTGAATAATTGGCCACACACGACATATTAGGTAATAGTATGCATTCAATAATTGGTATTGTGTACTTTTTTGTTATTTTAAATTGTTACCAATTAATAGAGTGTTGGGTACTTGTTTATTGGTATATTACGTAGACACATTTTTTATTTATTTAATGGTATTGTTGTATTGTTACTTGGTCTTGATTGGTCTTATATAATGGTATATGGTGTATAGACACCAATTACATGGTGTGGTTGTATTCAATTTTGATTGGTCATGTTATATATTTGTATTGTGTATGCATACAATTAGTAAAGTGTTGGGTACTTATTTATTGGTATGTTAGGTAGATATATTTATTTTGTTCATTGTTTTATTTTGTTGTTGGTTTTGAATGGTCTTGTTTTGTAATGGTCTTGTTGAATGGTTATATGGTTTTACATCTTATTGTATGGTTATATAGTTTTCATTGGTCTTGTTGAATGAT
The DNA here is from genome assembly GCA_036936605.1 of Limnanthes douglasii subsp. nivea. Lineage (NCBI taxonomy): Eukaryota > Viridiplantae > Streptophyta > Magnoliopsida > Brassicales > Limnanthaceae > Limnanthes > Limnanthes douglasii. The sequence goes on from JAUPFV010000004.1 coordinate 130,183,271, forward strand.
GGTATGGTTGTATTTGGTTTTTAATGGTCGTGTTATATATTTATTTGCATGAAATAGTGAAAATGGGTGTCTGCAAAGGAAATGCCACAATGCAAAGAGGTTGCTTGAGTTGCAAAAGAAAACAAAACAAGAAATGGAAGAGAACTGTGTAGTGGGAACTTCATCTACTCCTGCATCGGATGCTACAGGAGGAGAGGAACCTAGACCATATGGAACTTCAAGAAATGTTTAGCGTAAAATTTTCATTGATCAACAATTCTTTTTTGTTCTAGAGTATACTATTTCTTGGTCAATTTTTTATTACAATTAAAAATCTAAACTCTAAGTGTGATGTTGTATTATTAGATAGTCAAAAGCTTCTGATTTTTATTAAAAAAAAACAAGCAATTTCATAATTTTATAACCAATAACAAATAATAATACATAATCAATGTTTAAAATAAAATTTTAAAATTAGTTACATAATCAACAAGTTACAAAATCTATTATCAAGTTATAGCAAACAACAAATACAAAATTACGTTCCTTTTCAAATATAATTTTTAACCAAGCTGATAAAAATAAAAAGACGAGAAATACACCTAAACCAGATTAACAAACTTTTGGTTTTCAGACTTGTATTCTCAACTTCTAACTTTTGTAGATTGTTCTTCAACATGATAATTATTTATTTTGATCGATCAGGAACTGATAAATCTACCCACTTAACCCCCCCCCCCCCCCCCCCCTCATTCTCCTCCAATAGTCTGAAAAAATAAATTAATTTGGGCTTACAAAGTAAATACGGTTCAAGACACAAATTAGGATTTGAATTCAACAAGATTAAGGTTAAACAACACTTACCTTATAATTATTGTGCCCCTATAAAATTTTCTCTCTTGATTAGAATTTGTCCACAAAGTACACACTACTAGAGGTTTTCCATAAAATCATTTCAAATCTGACTCTTGCTAGACATAAATATGAAAGATGAAGGGAAGATGGAGAATTTTGATTCTTATTGAATTTTTGTAGGATGAACAAAATGATGTAGCCTAGAAAGTCCAAACAAAAGCCTTTTTAATTTTATTTTATTTTATTCAAATATCTTATGTATTTAAATCAAATCTAATTATATTAAGATTTTATTTTATTTTATTTTAAAATATTTATTTTATTTCCTTGTATTATAATTTAGGGTTTTGAGAAGCTCTTATATAAAGCCTCATATACCTTAAGTTATTTTAAGTTTTTGGAATGATATATTTTTTATCTCTGAAAAATTCACTCTTTGTTACTCTTAGATTAGGGTTTCATCATGTTACTCTTGAATTAGGGTTTCATCTATCGTTGTTTTTTCTTATATTTCCGCCGCTTTATCAGTTTGGTATTAGAGCGTCAGTTCCTGCTATAGGGAAGCATGTTTCTAAAGCCTGACTATTCTGATTCAAGGTTTAAAGAAGAGAACAACACACATGGTCATGAAGATCGGAAAGATCATTTGAGTATGAGGGGGCATACCAATAGTTTTAATGACGATCGTATTGAACAATTACTGAAGGAGTTTAAATTGGCTACCAATCGAATCAAGGTAAAAAAATTGCTTATCGAGATGCTGTCTCGTGCTATGAAAAAGTTTTCAAAACCATCTTTTTCATCAACTGGACATGGGGATTTTGTCTTCAGGCTATGAAAAGTTTTTCGAATTTTTTTTTTTTCATCAACCAGATGGCTTCAATGTGACTTCAAATAAGGAACACTCGAGAAGAATTTATCTTATTCAGATAAGGTCAACAATTATAATTTCCAATGTAACGATTGAATAAAATAAAATAAATAATTCGGGTTCTTGATGGTGATGGTGCTGTGAATTCAAGGACGAATTTTTGTCAATCAGGAGAGGATAATGTAGCAAAAAAGTCCAAACAAAAGCCTTTTTAATTTGATTTTATTTTATTCAAATATCTTATGTATTTAAATCAAATATCATTATATTAAGATTTTATTTTATTTTATTTTAAAATATTTATTTTATTTCCTTGAATTATAATTTAGAGTTTTGAGAAGCTCTTATATAAAGCCTCATATGCCTTAAGTTATTTTAAGTTTTTGGAACAATATATTTTTTATCTCTGAAAATTTCACTCTTTGTTACTCTTAGATTAGGGTTTCATCATGTTACTCTTGAATTAGGGTTTCCATCTATCATTGTTTTTTCTTATATTTCCGCCGTGTTATCACAAAAGAAATATGAAATGAATAATTATTGTGTTGAAGAAAGAAAGCAAAAAAAGTATTTATGTGATGATTTTAAAAAATCATATAATTTAATTAATAAGTGAATACATGGAATTTATTTATTCGAGCCGCGTCAAATTAAAAATTCACATAAGTTACCATGATGCCAACAATGCATTTAACCCGATGATATCTTGGGTGCGATGATGGTTACCTACGTTGGATACATATATAAAATAAACGACTATAGTTGGATAAAAAAATAAAGGAGAACCTTATGCATCTAATATACAATAAGTTTGGTACAAAACCTAATATGTTTGTATGATGTATTGTCGTTTTATTGGTTAGTCTATTAATAGCTTTTCTTAAATATGAGTTTAACAATAGACAAATCTGATTTATATATATATATATATATATATATATATATATATATATATATATATATATATATATATATATATATATATATGTAAATGCAATCATTCTTTTTGGAATACACAAAACTTGGGAAATGAATTTCAAACAAAGCTTTAATATCAAGATGTTTATAATGGATGCGAATGGAAACATATGGGGAAATTGGTTTGAAATAAGATATTGAAAAAATCTACTATGATCAGATATTTAGTTGTAACTTTACATATAGGTCTAATTCATAATTCAAGTCTAATAAGAATTCGCAATTCACAATTTATGTTCTTCACAAATCCATTGTTAACCATTCGTGATTCGCAATTTAATTTATAAATTTGTATTATTAATCACTCATAATTCACGTTTAATAAGAATTTACGATTTACATTTAGTATGGTTGCAAATTTGAACTATAAACCATCCTGATTTACTTTACATTGTTAATCATTTATCGTTTCCAGTTAATACCAACCATATTCTCGTAGGTGTTATTATTAATCATTTGTCATTTCCAATCAAAAGAGGAATGGAGTTCATAAGAAAAAGTTAAAGTGGGGTAAGTGTAAGGAGAAAATAATTCCCCTGGTGGAGGTAATGTGGTTAATTTAGAGAAAGATGAAGATGATCCAATATATAATGTGAAAAGATATGGTGCATCAATTTAAGATAATCTGATAATAAATATATTTAGATATAAGACACGATAGAAATAATCTACTACACCTCCAAATAAGGTTAATTTAAAGAAAAGAATTGTCGATACATATATTGTTGCATCTAAAATCAAGAAATGACAACGGTTTACTATAGAAAATGGAAGAATAAACATGATATTGTCTTATTGCTTCATTTGGAAAATCTTACATTATCTTAGGTCTCAACCTCTTTATATATTACATTTATAATGCATCACTTCATTATTTTCTAATAACTCTCCATTTTCTATTATGCTTTATCATGGATGCATGTTTTGTTTCCACTTCCTTAGCGTTGCCTTGTTACTGCCTTTAGTGGTCTTGTTTCTCATAATAACCACTTCTTATCAGTCGAGGTATGATCTGTATTCACACGGACGACGTATTGATCTTCTCTTGATGTTCTTCCCATTATGTTGTGTGATCCAGGGTCCTCGTCCTCATCTTCATGTATAATGTGTTATATGGTTATGATTTAGCAGGTTCCCTTTGATTACCCCTTCATAGTCGAAGGTGCATTGTCCTGGCCAATGGGTATAAACTAGTGACGCAGTTATGCCTTATCAAATTTTACATCGACAAAAATTACAACTAAGTAAAGAGTTGTTGAGACTTCATCACAAATTTTTTAACAATAAACAAATTGTATCACAAAACAATAACACCTTCATGTATTCTAAAGTTTCTTTAGAAACCAATAATTGGGTTTCAAAAAAATGTGAAGCTTGCAGATAAGGTATACCACTTGAGATTAGAAATAATATGCCAAAAGGATCACTCAAAAGAGTTAAGATAAGCCTCAATTTATGGTTCACGTTTGTATCATATCTTGGTTCGCGACTCAAGTTTGTTTTATGTCTTTGTTCATGATTCACATATATTTTATATCTTTGTTTGTGATTTTGGATCTTAATATGTCTTTTGGTCGTGATTCATGATTCAAGTTACAGACTAGCTAACGTTTGGGATTCATGATGATTATAAGTATGTATTCATGAGTGTAAAATCTAATATGTCTCTTTTATATAATTATAGAAGAATAACGGGACTTGGAAAATAAGATGGATAAAGAAAAACTAAAAACGGTGACGTGACTTATCTTAAAACCTCGAATGATGACTTGTAATAGTCAAATATGGAGAAAACTTACTGATTTGAGGAATGAGAGAAGAGATAGAGAAATATATGTGAAACCAAACTCTTCAGTTTCCTGTATTTCAAACAAAAACTATAGATCAATCACCTTTTAAAATAATCAAATGAGTTGATAATGATGAGTCCGAATTTTGCATGCTGCCCGGACAAGGACAGATCGGTCCAAGGCCTCCGGACCGGACAGATCACTTCGAACACTTAGCCCATAGGACTGTTCGAACTATGACAAAAGTACTAAAAAACCTAAACACTACTTGACTAATCTACTTGCTCTCCTACTTAGAGCTTATGGGTCTTTGAACATGACTCGGGTCCATTAAACATGACCCGAAAACCCATAAGGGCCCAAACATTAGGGTATAAATACCCAACCACCTGCATTAAGTGTGGGTAATGAGAATTAACTGCAACCAACCAGCTTGATTATCTCTCTACTCTCTACTCTAGATATAAAATACCCCCATACTTCTATAAAACACCAAAACAAATTACAAGCCTACCCTCAGGCGATAATTATCCACACCAAATAACACATCACCAACTGTGGGTCAATCAGCTTGCATATAAGTACATATTGAAGATGCGGTAATTATTATTTTAATGGAATATGCACCAATCTAGACTAATGGTGAACCAATCCAAGAACCAATCTATGTTAAGGAAGCACAATTCAAAAATATGTTGCATAAGTTCAGGTAAAATGATGCACATGTTAAGTAAATAACATGGGGTTTAGCTTTTGTCTTTATATGTGATTCGTGATTAATTAGTTATATCATTCCCGATTCACGATCATATGTTGCATTCATTTATGATTCACGATTTATAGTGGTTTTCAAGATTATACTTTATATTTGATACTTTGAAGATTCAAATGATGTGAACTATGATATATAAAATAAATAGGTGCGGATTGATAATCAAGAAGAGGTCTACATTCAAGAATATCAGAAAGTGGTGCATGTTGAAAATCAGGAGAATAAGTAAGATCAAGAAAAAATGGCTCATGCAGAGTTGAATGGTTTTGCTATTGAAAATGATGCATCACACAAAAATGATACAATTAAGGAGAAAGTGAAAAATCAAAATCAGGACCACGAGAAAGAATTGAAAGATGCACCACATGTTGAAAAGGAGTTGCACATTAAAAACCAAGAGAATGTACAAGATCAAGAAAATATGTTCCAATGAGATTTAGATATATTTTTATTGAATTTTATGTACAACATGTTGTAAAGAAGAACGAAACTATAGAATTCAATCATGACAAATTGCATGTTCAAAATAACAAGAAAGAACAAAAAGTTAATAATATAAAGGTTTTGTAAGAAAGATTTTTTTTTACAAAAAATGTTAATTATGTACAGTTTACATGTTTAAAGCCCTTTATTTAATTGATGTATTCTTCATTTGCATTAGTTCTCTTCTTCATTCCTAATTTTACTTCATTATCTTGTTTAATAACATGATTCATGACTCATTTCACTATCTTTAATTTTTTTTATTCACATTTCATTAAACTATTCTTCAATCGTTAATTGTGCTTCATTCTCCTCTTTATTTGAGATTTGTGTCTAAATTTTCCTCTTCTTTCACGATTCGCACTTTGTTATCCTCTTTATTCTTCATTCTCATCTTATTAACTCATTTATATTTTATTTTTTACAGAATTTTGCATAAGATATAACCTGGTAATATTTTGAAGCTAACACACTTAGGATAGTTCATGTGTGTGAAGAAATAGACTGGGATATTAATAACGCAACAAAAATTCTACTTAACGTCAAATAATACAAAAATTAGCCAGGACTCAAATGAGCATAAAACATGATGAATTGGTGGTATGATCAATTCTTGTTAGCCTATGAATACCAACTTAACAACAAGGTAAACAACATTATGCTGAGAATATTTATTTATATTTGTGTCATATCTTGGTTTACGAATTGCGTTTACGATTCACATTTGTTATATGTAAATGTTTGTGATTCATGTTTGCTATATGTAATAATCCGCGGTTGGAGTTATTTAAAATGCGTTATTTCTTAATATCATGTTTTGTATGTTATTGGTGGTCATATCTACTAGATATTTTCACAAAATACTTTATTATAATTTCACCTAACTTTGATAATAAACTAATAAAACTTGATAAATCAATAGTTATTTCAGGAAATGCAATGGTAAAAATCTACATTCAACATATCTTGACGATTACAATATAAATAAAACTTCAAAACATAATTCTAATGAAACATCAAAACAACAATGGGAAGATTACACTTATTATTGATAAAACAATGGGATGATCTTTATCTCCTCATCCTAATTTCCACCTTAACACCATGAGGTGGACTAAACCACTAGTCATTATTGATAATAAACCTAAAAAAAAGAGAAACAAGAAACTATAATCATATGGTACTAATATTACAACCCACATGAGATAAAACAAAATAAATAACATTCATATTTGTAAGTTATCTAATATTCACAATTGCATTATAGCTACCTCCGCACTTGCATAATGAATATTATGCTTCTAATGATTTACGTTTCATATTATAAAATGAATCACGATTCACAACTTAATATTTTTATACATCATGATTCATGTTTAGTATTACCTTGTTTTCATGTTTACTCATTATTGTAATTCATATTTTATATTACATCATGATTCGCGGTTCACAACTAAGTGTCACATTACATCATGATTTATGTTTAGTATTACTCTTTAATTCACATTATATATTAATTTGTGATTCACAATTTTTACAGTTTTGACCTAACTATCTGTAGTTTAAATGCATCTACAAATAAAATCATAACCGTAAAAATCTTGCAATAAAGTTAAAATTCTAATGAAATATTAGACATAAAAAGCCAAAAACAACTTATTCATGCATACTAGTATGTGAGTATGTTAAAAAGAATTATTGAAAATATAATGATTACCTAAACTTATGTCAAAGATATTGCAATAATATATCTCATACAAACACAATCATATATTTATCACAACTCATTTAATTTGAACATTAATGTTTTTAAGTAATATTTTTTACGTAATATTATATGATGTAATTAGCAATTTAAAAACAATATTATTCATAATTCGCGTTTATTCATAAAGCATTTATATGAATCATGAATCACGTGTTGATTATTACATAAGGATTCACAATTCAACACTTATAAATTTATGGATCGCGATTCTTAATTTTGGTTACTTTGTATTCGTTATTCATAATTATTACTATATAAGTATTTACAAGTCAACGCTTAGTAGTTGTATGGATCATGAATAAGATTTTGGTGATTTAATATATTTAATTAGAGATCCGCGATAATTATTATATAAATATATGTAATTCAGCATGTAATAATTATATGGATACTATACGCGATTATGGTTACTTAGTATTCGTGATGTGCAATTAGCGTAACGCGTGTCTTTGAAAAATTATGGAAAACTTACAAGAGATTCTTGATACATGTTTTAGAAAAACAGTTAAATATGAAAACTGGAAACAACAAAATAAAATTTAATAATAAAATATTTATAGTTATAGCAATCTTATAAAACTTCTTGGCATGAATATTTATTATGACCGAATCTCAAACAAATACTACATTTCATCTTTCGAACTAGTTCTTCTCATGTAGATTAAATATATTTCCTCTTAGGTCTGCCAACTCTTCTCTTCAAGTTTCCAAAGAGAATTTTTAGATACCCAATAAAAATATATGCTTTCATAAAAATAATCAAAGATGATATGTTATATGAATAAGTTATCGTATAATATTTTGTGTGATAGAATGGCTTGACATATTTCATAGGATTATCCACAATGGATAGTATGGCAGCCCAAGCATGAGAGTGTGGAAACAATCTATTTTCCACATACCATAAGTATATTTGAAAACCATAAGATCAACAACCATAAAAATTCCAAAAATATTTTATGTGAAATACGTGAAGACGAACATACTCGACATGTATATTCCTAAATTTCCCTTAAGCGTCTTTCGAAATCAGTGTGTAATTCATTAGTCCAACCTAGACCATCCACATAACCTCCTGATATTTGACTCATAAGTGTAAAACACTCAGCATAACTAGAGGTCATGAAACCATACTGTTGACCTTTGAAAAATGCACATGCATATTTATCCTGAGATAAATTTTGCTAAAAAATTTAAGCTTTTTTACCTCCATCATCAATAAAGTTTTCTATATATTGAGTGCACATTCTCTGATTAGTTGCATAAGCACATTGTTTAAATTTATGCATTAAAAAATGACTGTGCATGATAGCTATGAGGAAACAAAACATAAACGACATTAATTATACGTAATTGATATTCTTATATAAATGTCATTTGATGATCCATCAATTGAGTTTTCAATATCTCAAGAAACTATAACTAGTTATCCACATCTTCTGACCTAACAATATCAAATACAAACAAGAAAATACCATCATAGTTGTGAGAAAATATATTTAATGTTAAAACAATTCACGATTTGCATTTATAAAATAGTTTATGGTTCACGTATTTATTAGTTTCACATTGTTCATGATTTACATTTACAAAATAGTTTGTGGTTTGTGCATTTATTAGTTTCATGTTCTGCACAATTCATGTCATGAACAACTAGATAAGTCACGATTGGAATTTTTTATTCTACATATTATTTTCCTTTCACGTTTAATATAACCATTACTTCTATTTTGCATTTTATATTTTATATTATATTGTTGTTTTACATTTAATATAACTAGTAATTCGCCTTTTGTATTTTATATTCTACATTAGATTCGCATTTTGTGTTTAATATAGCAAGTAGTTTGTGATTCGCATTTAAAATTTTAAATTAGATTTATGTTTGACGTTTAATATAACATGTTGTTCGTGATTTACATTTAAAAATGTTTATAGTATTTCTAAACTTACAGACCCTAATACAACCAAACACCATTTAAATAAGTTAGTTTTGTTATTATAATTTATGGAGTACTCACTCGTTATGTCACGACTCTTTAGATATTTAAAGTGAACTTTAACTATATCAAACGAAGTAGAATTATATTTGATAACAAATTTATTAGCTTTATCTAAATCAATACATACAAGTCTAAACCATACCTAGTCTTTACAAACGATCATACAATTTTGGTTGTCGTATCATTTTTGGATCTAATACACCCTTGTATCTCTTTAGTAACCAAATATGATGTTAAACATATTTCATAATGAACATAAAGTTGGTGGAGGTATCAAGTGATACATAAACTCTACATGAACATCTCTTTGAACCTTTATTATGATAATATGGAGGTATATTTTATCTGATATCATACAAATACTTAAAGGATAAACTATTCTCTACACCAAAACAATATAAAATAAATTTAAAATATCCAACCTATTTCTCAAAAACTTGTCTGACAACTGCAATTTCATCAAGTCAAAAAATAATGGCGAGTGGTTTTTTATTATGACCACCAAACTAATACCCAAACTACTTTAGCCATTAACGAATTTTTTATTGAAGCTTCAAAAAAACTTAGACTAGTTTTTTAGGTGTTTATCGATCAGTTACGTCCACAAATATATCTATATTAACAATTATACTACCAGCGAATACCTACGAATTCATCATTAATATATATATCAACAAATGATAGGATACCTACGAACTCATCATTACTATCTGAAAATAATTCTTATATTCGTTGTATGAATATAGTAACTGGAAATTGTTTCTAACCAGCTCCTCCCACTTTGATAAAATAAAATTAACCATTATTCTCAACTCTTTAAACTACAAACAATACATACACCAAACAAATCAAGTCGCGCACTGAAAGGTTCAAAAAGTTCAGAAAATTAAACAAAAGAAGCTCAATTATTTCAATAAGTTTAAAAATTATGGAATTAAAGTTAGAATTTAAATCAAAGTGCTATATCGTATATAAGAATTACAAAACGATCGGTTAAAAAAATCAAAGAAATTTAATTCAAAGAAAATGAAGAGATCGAGGAAATGAAAGATATTAGCATATATAAAATTTTTATATTATGCTTGTATACCGCATCGGTATTCTCTTATTTATTATTGATGTATCTATCTATATATAGAGACTTTTACACCTAAATAATAATAAAACCCTAGTCGTTTTATTTGTTTTACCTTTTTCAACATAGTATCAGAGTGTAGGTTTAGATCTTAAGTTTAGGTTTTTATGTCTTCCAACGTGTTTGGAAATCCAATCCTTCAATCTGACCGGTTGGATTATGAACTAATGTTATTGTTCCTTCGATTCTGAGGGCAACCCTTAATAGTTGAGGGGCCTTCGTCTCACGATCATATCTCTCTTTATAGTAATGACCTCATTTGGGCTCCCTCATAGTCTGTTTAATAGCACGACTCGTAGAGGAGGATTACTAAAAGTAGTATCAATTGTTTAGCAAGATAGGTGTAGTATCTCAAATTTCCTCAATGGTGAGGTCGCGTCATGTAACATATGACCCATGTCGATGTGATTGAAAGTCATGAATAATATGGCATGCATCAAAGTAGGCGACACTACTTTCTATCATATATCTCACACTACATTTTTTTTCAATTCTCAAAAAGCGTGAATCCATTGTCAATCATCGTGGATACAATTTTGATTTTGATTTTGATTTTGGATTTGGCATTCATATTTCATTTGGATTTTGTTTTGGTGTTTAGATTTTATTTGATGTTTGGATTATGTCTCACGTTTCCTTCGATCGACATTTGTTGTTTAGATTCCGTTTAGTGTTTAGATTTTGGTTAACGTTTGGACTTTGTTTGCCGTTTTTTATATCGATATTTTTTATTTAGATTTCGTTTTAGTGTTTAGATTTTGTTGGACGTTTAGATTATGGCTGTCGTTTGCTTAGATCGACGTTTGTCGTTTGGATTTTGTTTCGGTATTTGGCGTTTAGATTTTGTTTGGCCTTCGGATTTCGTTTGACATTTGACATTTGGAATTTGGCGATTCGAGATTTACGATTTGAGATTTGAATTGGAATTAGGAATTGGAAATTTTAGGAATTTTGAAGTGAAGATTTGATATTGGATATTTTAGATTTTAGATTGAGATTGGTGATATGGTTGACGAAATGTAAAGAAAGGAGATGCGTGAATAATATGTGAAGAATGAAATTTTTGAAATATATATGAAGAAAAGGACGCTTGAAGGTCGTTTGAACCCGTTTGAAGACAGACAGCTTGCGGATTTCTTCACAAAGATCCATATTTTTTTTGGGTAAGAAACACCATAGGTCCTCCATGTTTCCCACTTGTAACACATCAGTCCCTATTCTTTGTCTCTGTTATAAACCGGTCCTCTACGTTTTAAAAACGTAACAAACATATCCTTTTTTGAAAATGTGAAAGACCTGTTTATTACAAATTGAAAATGTGAATGACCTGTTTATTACAAATTGAAAACGTGAAGGACCTGTTTATTACAGATATGAAGGACTAGTTTATTAAAAAATAAAAGATCTGTTTGTTATATTTTTAAAAGATCCCTTATACAAAAATAAATAAAGAGGACTAAAGTGAGGCATCGCGATGACAGCTTAGGTGCCCTAAAACTTTTGTTAAAGATTTGGTTTCCGAAAGATAAAAGAACAAAAAAATCAAAATCTAAACAAACTTTATATAATTAGTAAAATATGCTTTGGAGTGTTATAAAAATGGATATCAAATATAAATAGTAGTTATCACTTTTTTAATATTTATTTTTGGATAATAATAGACGAATTATTAGGTTTGAAACCTGTGTTTCATAAGAATTAAATACAGGATGACTGAATCATTTCGGTTAAGAGTTTGTATCTATCAAATTTTGTGTTAGTATTTTAATTAATTTCTTTAAAGAATATTGTCATTTATTTAATTAATTTTTATAAAAATATATATATATATATATATGTGTTTTTAAAAAAATAAAAATAAATTTATAAATATGTGTTTTTTAAAAAAAACATTATTTGTCAAACTATTTCATAAGAATTATTAGGTTAAGAATCTGTATCTATCAAATTTTGTGTTAGTATTTTAATTAATTTATTTGAAGAATATTGTTATTTATTTAATTAATTTTTATAAAAAATATCTGTTTTAAATAAAAAATTAATATATAACATGTATCTATAAATTTATTTATTTTATTTAAATAATTATTTGTCAAACTATTTAATTTTTATTTTTGCATTCCATATTTCATTTAACTCTTATTTTGGATTTAACATTTCGTCAGTTTTTTCGCATTTCACTATTCAAAACAAAATCGACATATGATTTTTATTTCGCATTTTATTTTTATTTTTTACATCTTACATTTCAAAAAACAATATCACATTTAACCTTATCTCAGAATTGTATTTACATTTCAACGGGTTTTTTCGTATTTCTAGTAAAATAATTGCATCTAACTTTTGTTTCACATTTCACATTTTATTTGACCATTATTTCGGATTTCGTATTTTGACTATATTTTCATACTAATTTTTCATTTCACATTTTATTATATCAATATTTCTATTATGGTTGTTTTTTATATTAAAAATCGTATTTAACTTTATTTCGAATTTTCTATTTTTACTATCGTTTTGCATTTTGTTCAAAATTTTAACAAACTAAACTAAAAAAAATTGAATTAGCTCAAAATCTATAACAAATTTTGAATTGAAGAGAAAACATGTAACAAATATTATAAAACAACTTTACCCGAGAAGGTTTTGGGACACTATTATCTCCTTTGGTGAGGTTCCAATCGCATTTTGATTGATTAAAAATTTGATTTTTTTTTGGATTAAAAGGAGATATACATAGCATGAAAACTCGTTAGAGGCCAGAGTATTAAATATGATAGATTTTTAATATAAAAGAAAAAAAAAATGGAAGGAAAATAGGAAAGAATCTATTTGGTAAAAGATTACTTTTATAGTCATTTGGGTTATTTAAAAAAAATGACTATTAAACAATATTTAAAAATAATATTTAGATATTAATTGGTAATAAATGATATTTAGAAAATAAATATAGAATAAATCTGAATTTGAATATATATTATTAAATATAATGATCGTAATTAGAAATGATCAAAGGTCAATCTTTTTTTTCTTGGAGGGAACCCGTGTAATGAGTAATGAGTGCGCACAGGGTAAACCCTCAGTCTGACGCGATAGCCTGCAAATCAACGCCAGAAGGTAAACCACACAAGGTGATAGGCTCAGCCGAGAAAGCGTATGTAGAGGGACTCGAACTCATGGCCTTTGGTCACGAGAATACCATACTTAACCAACTCGGCTATCCCCGTGGGGGCGTGAACAATCCCTTTTAATTGCTTAAATTAGGATTATTTTAGATGGTCTATTGTTTTGTAAATCCAAGGGTTATAATCAATTAGATATTGAAACATATGTTTTTAGTTTTGTTTGAATTACTCAAACAAGTACCTTGTTTCTCAAACCTCTAGTAAATTGCTCTAAAAAACTCATACATCATCAACGATTGTCACTCATATGTTTCGAGAGCATAATTATGTTGCTAATTGGGTAGCTAAACATACTCTTAAAACTCAATCAAACTATGATTTAAACCTTCTTGATGTTCCACCTTCCTTAAGAGCAATCGTATTGCTTGAAAGCCTAAATATAGGCTATCTTAGACTTGAAAATTGAATATTTATAGATACTCTCAAATGTTTAATACTAAAATTATATATGTAACTAACCATTTGCTAGCATGTTGTTATCTAACTACTACATGTTTATAATATTGTGGGATCTATGTAGGATCATATTGAAGAATACAAAACTCAAACTTCAAGAAATAGGATAAGGTGCAAGAAGAATGACAACTGGATTCTATGGACATCAATGAATTATTGGTAGACTTCAATTGGATCTCGAGACAATCATCATGCCTTGAAACAATCAGTTACAAAACATCCAAAATCAAATTTAGATTCATTTGTTCTTGAGATATACAAAATTAAATATTAACCTCGGATATTAAAACCTTGGGTCTGTATCATGGAAGCACAATTCATTAAGACTTTATGCTCTTTGTACTTCTCTTTAAGTTATGATTTTGTAACTTTAGTATTAATAAAATTGTTTGTTTTCTTAAAACATATTATCTAATCTCAATACTAAAAAAATCAATTATTTCCTATGAAAATGTGTACATTAGTATTAGAGAACAATTTTAGATATATTTATCAATAAAATAAGTGAGAGTCATAATAGTGTGACGGGCATTCAAAATAAGTTGATGTGTCAAGACGAAAGAATCTGATTTTGATGTTACCGATACCACCAACAGGCAACGAATGATTGTTCCTTAAATAGACAGTTCCGCGTATTGGCTTGTAAGTATTGAATCAATTCTTGAACTGAACGTGTGATATGTAGCATTAGTATCGAGTACCCAATAATTGTGTCCATAGTCTGAACTCCCAAACTATACATCTCCTCTATCACTGTTTTCACTCTTTTCAGAATCGTTCACACATTCCGCAAGGGTTGCTACATTTTATTTTGCCTTTCAGTTTCGGACAGTCTCTCATGTAATGACCTTTCTTACCACATTCATAACAGTTTGAATTATTGGCTCTTAATTTGTACCTCGATTTTTTCTTTTTTGAAGAACTCGCTTTGTTTCTAGATCTTTTCATAATGATAAGACCTTACTATTTCTCCAAATTGTTTGCCTGAAACTGTCTCGACTCTTTTGATTTTAGAACCCCTTTGATATCCGCTAGCGATAACTTATCTGTACAAAACATTATGGTATTTATAAATTTTTATAAGGAGCTTGTAATGATCTAAATACAAACAAAGTTTGATCCTCATCCTCAATTATGATATCAATGTTCTCGAAATCCATAATAATTGATTTAAAATTATATGAATGTTAAGTAATTGACATACCTTCTTGCAATCTGAAATCACACAACCATTTTTTTAAGTATAACCAGTTAACCATTGATTTCTTAGTTATCATAACTTCTTCCATGTGCAGGGATCAGTCTTTTCACCACTAAACTCGCGAAGAATGTTTTCTTTTACACTCATTAGAATCCAACATGAAGTCTTTTCTCGAAGATTTTGCTTCTCCTCTTCTTTCATCTTTTCTGGTAACTTATTATCCACAACCTTCCACTGCCCTTGTAGTACCAATGAAGATTTCAACTTTATTTTCCATAATACAAGCTCATCATATCTTTCCATCTTGTATTTTATTGATGTAGACCCCATTGTAAACCCTAATAGCAAAATATAATTTCAGAACTCAAAGCTCTCATACCAATTTGTTATAAATCAATATGCAATCTATCACAAATAGCTCAAACAAAAAACAAAATAAATTACAATTTGGGTGTTCAGAGTCGTTTATTATTTTATTTTGAATTTTAAAACTTTTGGGCATTTTTGGTATTTTCATATTAGGGTTTTCATTCGAACCCTTATTTAAACAGACTTTGTTTACGCTGTAAGGCAGTTGAATTTTGATAAAAAAAATTAGGGTTTCCACTATATTGGCTTCTCTGCGTTTACTCTGTATCATATTGGTATCAGACACATGCAGTCCTGAGAGATGGTGCGAGGAAGACCCAGAAGTCGCAGCGTCGTTGCTGTGGAAGGAGATCCGAGTAATTTCGGAGATTACGAGAATGCTGACCTGCGCCGTCAGGTCGAGTATCTTGCTCGTCAGATGGCTGAACTTACTGCCAGGCAACCTGGTGTGGAGGCTGAAGGTCCCGATAACCATATTGGAGAAATGCCAAAACGGAACGCTTATCAAGACCGCCGTTGGGAGATTGGATTTAAGGTCAACATTCCTAACTTTGATGGTGGTCTTCGGGCGGAGGAGTTTGTTGATTGGTTATCCCAGGTTGAGGAGGTGCTGGACTTCAAGGAAGTTTATGAGGAGAGACAGGTAGCTTTGGTTACCATCCACCTGCGCGGCAGGGCACAAGCTTGGTGGTAGCAGGTGAAAAAGATCCGTGCGCGTGAAGGCAAGGAGAGAGTATGTAGTTGGGATAAGTTCAAGAAGAAAATCCGCAAGGCATTCTTGCTTTACAATTTTGAGCGAGAATTGTTCCAGCGTTTCCAAAACCTTCGTCAGGGCCACACTCTGTGGACGAGTATACGGAGGATTTCTTTCATTTGCTTGCTCGTACAGATGTGAATGAGTCAACACATCAGCGGGTATCCCGCTATATTGGGGGGTTGCACCCTCAGCTCTAGGATGTGTTAAATATGTTCGACCCGTTGTCTGTTTCAGAAGCTCATCGGCGTGCCCTCCAGGCAGAAAAACAGTTGGCTCGACGGACCCAGATTGGCGTACGAACCGGTGCTCCTACAGGGACCTCAACGCCCTCACAAGTTCCACGTCCAACCCCTATCAGGCCCCTCCTGGGTGCGGTGCGACCAGCCATTCTGCTGGTAGGTTACATTTCTTTAGCTGTGGTAAGTTAGGGCATCGTCAGGTAGAGTGTCCGAATGCTGCGGGTGCTAGGGGTCTTTTCTCTCACGAGGCGTTTGAACCGGCCCCCATTTTTCCTGATGGTCTCCCGAATTTTGATACATATGATGATGATGTGACTGAGGTCGCGGAGGAGGTTGTGACTGATGATGTTGGTGCGGTTCTGATGGTACGACACACTTTTCTTTCCCATCGTGCTCCTGATTAGAGTGACTGGCTGCAGAATAATGTGTTTAAGTCCACTTTTACGATTGGGGGGGTAAGGTGTGCACCTTCATTATTGATGCTGGTAGTTGTGAGAATGTAATTTCTGAGACAACGGTTTCGAAGCTCGGGCTGAAATCAGAGTCGCACCGCAAGCCATACAAGCTGGCTTGGCTGAGTAAAGGTACTGATATCACTGTATCTCAACGTGTGCTTGTATCATTTCTGTAGGGCAGACATACCGGGATGAGGTGTTTTGTGATGTAGTGCCTATGGACACTTGTCACTTATTGCTTGGCCGCCCTTGGTAGTATGATTTTTCTGTTGTGCATGGTGGTCGTGCGAATACTTGTTCTTTTTTTTTTTGGGTAAGAATATTGTTGCAGTGCCGCCAAAGCCTCGGTCCCTCAGCATTGGCTCTGGTCTTTCCACAACGACCTTGTTGTCTCGTGCTCCTTTTCAGGCGGCCATGTAAGAAGTTGGTGTGGTCTTCTTGTTGTTTTGTGATCCTGTTGTGACTGATTCTCGTGCGAACCCTAGCCCTGCAATTCAGTCTCTTTTGCAGGAGTTTGCAGATGTGTTTCCTGAGACTTTTCCCTCTGATTTACCTCTTCTAAGGGATATTCAACATCAAATCGACCTGGTTCATGGTGCTGCTCTCCCAAATCGGCCCCACTATCGCATGAGCCTGAAGGAGCATGAGGAATTACGTCGATAGGTGGAGGATTTGTTAGCTAAGAGGCATGTTCGAGAAAGTCTTAGTCCATGTGCAGTTCCGGCGTTGCTGACACCGAAGAATGATGGTTCCTGGCGTATGTGTGTGGACAGTCGAGCTATCAAAAATATCACTGTTTTGGCGTTGGGTGGTGCTTCTGTGTTCAGCAAGCTTGATTTGAAGAGTGGATACCATCAGATTTGGATTCGTCATGGTAATGAGTGGAAGACGTCGTTTAATACGCGTGAGGGACTGTTCGAGTGGCTGGTGATGCCGTTTGGCATGTCTAACGCGCCGAGCACTTGCATGCGTGTCATGAATCAGGAATTGAGGCCTTTCATCGGTAAATTTGTTGTTGTTTACTTCGATGATATTCTGATCTATAGCGCTAACCCTTCCGTGCACTTGTCTCACTTACGTGAGGTGTTATTGGTGCTGCATCAAAACAAGTTTTATGGTGCTGCTGCCAAATGCGCGTTTATGTCCCCATCTGTCCAATTTTTGGGGTATATTATCTCTGTTGAAGGGTTACGAGCTGATCCGAGCAAAGTTGCTGCAGTGGACCAGTGGCCTCGACCTACTTCTATCACCGAGGTTCGCAGTTTTCATAGTTTAGTTTCTTTTTATCGGTGTTCCATTCCCCATCTCAGCAGTGTTATGGCCCTGATTACAGACTGCATGAAGGGCACGAAATTTGAATGGTCCGAGGATGCTGATGCGGCGTTTGCTGAGATTAAACGGCGTCTCACCACTGCACCTATTCTGGTGCTGCCTGACTTTTCCCAGCTATTTGAGCTTCATTGTGATGCGTCTAAATTTGGTATTGGGGCAGTTCTTTCCCAGTCAGGGCGTCCTGTGGTTTTCTTCAGTGAGAAACTGGCGAGTTCTAAGCTGCGATTTAGTACATATGACATTGAATTTTATGATGTGGTTCAGGCTATCAAGCATTGACGTCATTATTTGTTTCAGCGTGAATTTGTGCTATATACTGATCATGACTCTTTGAAGTATCTTGGCAGCCAGGACAAGGTCTCTCATAGACACACTTCTTGGATAGCTTACTTATAGCAGTTCACTTTTGTCATCAAGCACAAGGCCGGTATTACGAATCGGGTTGCTGATGCTCTGAGCCGTCGTCACGATCTGCTGACTGAAATGCAAGTTCAGATTTGTGGCTTTCATTCTTTTGTTGACCTTTATGCTACTGACTTGTTCTTTTCTTGGGTTATTGAACTGATTCATAAATAAAAGAATTGTTTTATTCATAAAATAAAAAAATATCAATTCTTTTAGATTAAATAATAATAATAATTTATAATTTATTTTTAAGAGACTACAATATTTACATGATTTCTCTTCTGTTCCTTTATTTTTTAATTAACTCAGTCCTTTGTTTAATTAACTTTCAAAATGTTTATAGGAATAATATTAAACGATAACTATTTCAAACAAAAATTATAAGTTGCAAATTATTTCCTATTATAAATGTGTATTTAATTGTCTCCCTCACGAGACCATCAAATAATTTTGCTCCAACAACTCCCTGCGACAAAGTTAATTTCAGTAGTTGCCACAATTCTGGCTCTAGTGCTAGTGGCGCCACATTGGCCAGCCACTGGTACCACAATGCAGACTACTATGGCCAAATTGGTCGACCGTTGGCGCCACAATACTGAACAAAGACGTCACAATGGCCGGCTACTGCCGCCACAATGGGGACCACTAATTGGAATACGCATACTAATCACGAATGGATATTAAAATAGTCAAACTATTATGTGAGCTATTATTTCTTGAAGTTATTAATTTTGTTATTTTAACTTTTGCAACAAAACTATGGGTAAAAAGAATTATTCCATAAAATTAACATTATTGCTTTTGAATTTATTTTCTCTTTTTTTCTACTTTCTCTACCTACCGATATACTTTTTTCACCTCAAATTAAAATTAAAATTAAAATTAAACCGAAACCAAAAACTAAACCTAAACCATTATAGTAAATTCCTATTAGAATTATAAATAGTACATTAAACTTACATGTTTATTAGACCGCCATGTTTATTACAACTATAAATAGAATATTAAAATTATATAGATATTTAAATTATATATATAATATCAAAATATTTATGAAGTTAGTTTGGTTTATTGGTATTGTTTTCCATATGCTAAAAACAAATACATTACTGAAACTAACTTCCAAGTCGTGTGTTTTTTTGTTTATGTTCACAAATACTAAAAGAATAGCTTACTGACATGACAATTTGGGTATCATGGTTTGGTGGCAAAGTCATTGTCACCGTCGACATCACACCGAGATCTTTGTATCCCTCATGGTGTCAGAGGAAAATATCATTTTTCGCAGCGACAAACGTTACCATCTCGCGCCATCGTTCGACGAAACCGAATGTTTAATTGATTTATTTTATAAAATCATATTTTTGAAAAAAACAAAAATATAAAAGGCGTAACTTTTTCCATGTCCATGTTGGTCCACGTATGAACAAAAACAAAATCAGTCATGATTTTTAAATTTGATAGAGTTAAAAAAAATGTGAGTATATTTTTTTGATTTTTTTTTTAAAAACAAAGTTTTATGAAATAAAATGTTAGGTTTCGTAGATTGTATTATGTAACTTAGTAAATAATAGCATAAAATGTATAAAAATAGAATTTAAAATAATAAAAAATAAAAATAAATAACAAATTTATAGATATTAAAAAAATAAAAAAATAATTTTATGAAATGGTTTTGAAAAATGACAATTTTTACATCCGGAACGGGTGCAGTAGAAAACTTGGGCTTTAGCTTAACCAAACTCGTATATATAGACGGTGGAAAAACCAATGGGGTCGTTAAAGAACATAACAATAACGAGCATGTTATTATAGTGATTTTGGGTTCGTAGTTGGGTTCACGGAAGTCAATTAATTTGTGGCCCGTGGTTTAATTTACAGGATTTAACTGGATAAATAACCTTAGGTATCATTTAGGTTGAATTCTTCGAATATAAATTGTGGAAATACATTTTATGTATATCTCTAAAAGAACATATTATAAATTATAAATTATAAATTATAAATTATATTTGTTTCATATGTTTGTCGACAGCGATGAGATATTTTTACTTTCGCAATATTTTTTTCTTTTTTTAGCGAGTTTTCAATTTTTTTTACTCCCAAAAATCATGTTTAAATCCGTAAAAAAATATTGAATCCCGATTTCAACTCGTAATCAATTTAGAAATCAATTCACGTTGTATTTTTCAACGTCTCTTTTCGTTGGTAAAACGAGGATCTTCAAAAGCAAAAAAAAACGTAAGTTTTCTTTTTTGTTTGATCACTTCCACGGTTTAGGGTTAGTTTTGAATTGTTGAAAACGATAAATATTAGTTTCTTGGTGGTTTCAAAATAAATATACGTTCGTATTATAATTTTGTCTTAAATTAGGATTTGTGAGTGTGAAAAGCTCTTTCTTTTTATATTTGATATGTCACATTTAGTGATTTGGTTGTAATATATGGTCTTTGAGTCCAATTGTTTGCAGTTTTGAGATCCTATTAGGTAGTTTATTTCGTTCGAATTTTATAATGCAAAATGTCTCACATCTTGCATATCTTTACAAGCTTTGCATATTTGCACAACTATATATTTGTACTTATGTCACATATTTGTATAGGTCTCGCATATTTGTACATATCTTGCATATTTATACAGGTCTCGTATATCATATTAGTCTTGCATTATTGTGTGTGAATACCGTAGTCTCGCATCAATCACTAATACGTTTCGCATCTTACCTATAAAATGCCTTTTGAAGCTTGTCATTTTAGATTGTGTCAATTGAGCATTATAGAAGTTGTGAAAGCAACATCATTATATACCTTCTTGAAGGCTACACATGGTTTGATCCAGGAGAATCGGAAAATAATGAACCACTAGGACATAATCTTTGAAATTGTCAAGAAATAGAACGTTAAAGAGAACACCTTCAAATTGGACTCCAAATATGTTAAACTGACTACAAAAAAAATATGAAGACTATCATCGGTTTGAAGCACGATCATGAGTAAATTCCTGTAAACGTCAAAGGGGGCTTCAAAATTATATAAATTTGTGAATAATAAGTAAAGTCAAGGATCATTAAAACATACTTTATTGAAAACAATTCAAGAAAAGTAGGCCAAAATAAAGAAAAACCAATAACAAATGCTTTGGTAAAGATATGATTTTATCTTGGTCTCTCATTAGTAGTTACTTAATGCTTATCATTGTGTTACGTTTTATAGGATGGGAAATACAAAGCTAATGCTACTCGGACGGATGAAGGTGTAAAGGATGTGGTTATTTTCTTTTATCATGTATAAATTGTTTAATTCAATATTAAGGGATGCACTGGCTACAACAATAGTACTTTATGTCGAAGAATTTGAAAAAAATAAACAATTATGTTTGGCTTCAATAAAATTTAAGAAACATAATTTAGGAAACATATTTCTATAAGTTAGGAATTGTGAGAAAAATAAACCTAATAGAATTATTCGACGTGTTCCATAATTAAACAGAAAATAAATAGTTGTAATTATTATAATATGTATTTTCATGTAACCATTCATCATTCAACATGCAACCACTGATGAAGAAAAATTCTAAGAATACATGATTCCAAGATGCTACAAATGGTTGCGACTAGAATAAAAAGAAACTTGGATTTGATTTAGAAGTTGAAGACAATCAAAGATAAAGAGGTACGGGTTATAATACTATAATTGTACAGGTCTCGCATAATTATTGCAGGCTCACATAATTGTAGAAGTCTCGCATAATTTTAAAATTCTTGTATAATTATACAAGTTTTTCATAGTTTTACATGTGTCGACATTTATACAACTATATACTTATACAAGTGTCTCGTAATTGTACAGGTCTCGTATATTATACAACTATATATTTATACATGTCTTGCATGTTTGTTTTGGCCTCACAAAACTATACATGTCTCACATAATTATACAGGTCTCACATAAATGTATAGGTATTATATATTTTTATAACTATATTGTACAGTTCTCACATATTTGTAAGGGCCTCACATTATTATATTAGTCTTGTATAATTATGCAGGTCTCACATATTTATAAAACTATATATTTTATAGGTTTCACACATATTTTTATAGGTTTTGGGATAATAACTAAATTTAAAAGATACGTAAGAGCAAAAAAATTGATGGGGATGAAAATTTTGGAAACCCATATCTTGTAATAAAGACAATAACTCATGTCTAAAAAATATTACATTAACAGTAGACAAGCCACATGAAATAAAGCAAAAGCTTAATAAACCAGGGTTTTGAGAGATGAAAGTGATACAGAGATAAGTTTGGAACATGATGGTACCCTAGATGAATTCGTCTTTAAAACAACTCAATCCAAAAATACTTCAACCACCTCCAAGAGGATGACTAGGCCAAAAATATCTACCTACCAAGCTAAGAAATTGTATTTCTAAAACACCTACAAAATGAATTCTCTTTTTGAGTTACTGGAACATAAGAGACATACTCTTACATAAAAGTACCAATTGGAGTACATACATATGTAAATATTGCTAAACAGCATTTGTTAGCTAGTAAAACAATGTTTGCTCACTATAAATAAGGATGATATTTTTGTTTTGAAACTGTTTATAGTAGAAAGATAAAGAGATAGTTAATTTACGTAAATATTTGGAGGCACAAGACATAAGTAAGAAACTAGACATATCTCTTTTAGATCCAGAATCCCATAACATACTACCAATTACCCTTTTCAAACAAAAAAGTTAACATGAAAATGTAACTGGGAAAAAACCAACTATCAGAGAATCACTTTCCTGTAAACGTAAAAGAGAACCATCACCATCTATCATAGCTATTACACCATCTCAAGAAGAATTTACTTTAAAAGATGAATTAAAGTTTGAGGCAGTGGAAAGTACAAAACAACAGCATGTCCAAACGATAAAGGTTTCCTATGAAAATTCGAAATTTTTCGAACAAATTAATTTGTTGTTGCGCAAGATGCTTCTCCAAGTGTGGTTGAACAAAGCATTATTGAAATTATTATAAATAAGGTAGAGATAATAATAATTTTAAAAGTTTATCCAGAGAATAAAACTGAATATGTAAGTGGATCTTAAGTTGAATAAAAGAAATTCATGTATTTTGCATGTTTGTTTTAAGTGTGTCTTATCTCGCATGTAATTTGTAATTATGTCTCGCATATATTTTTCCAAGAGTCTCTCATCTCTTATCCCATATGTAATGTGTAATCAAGTTATACATTATGCAGAAAGGCAAATAACAAGTGCAAGACATCAATGAATGGCTAGTCTATGATCCCAACATAGTTGGAGAATCCTATCCATGAGTTGATTGAAATAGATTAGGTAATAAATACCATAACAAAATATTTGATTGTTATCGTTAAATACCACAAATTGGTTAAAATATATAAAGGAGAGAAGGAAAATCTAATTGTATGTTATAACCCAACATCATATTAAATAGTACCAATGAATATGTATGCAAGTGATGTGATAGAGCTAACAACCAAACACCAGTTGTACTATAAATTAATCTCGCATATTTTCTCGCACAGTTGTACAAATCTTGTATATTTTTACATATATCAAATATTTTTAAAAGTATCGTATATTTGTACATGTCTTGATTATTTATACAAGTCTCACATGTTTATACAGTTCTTGCATCTTTCTCGCATATTTGTAAGGAAGTATAGGTCTCGTATATTTATAGTATAGTGCAGGTGTCACATATTTGTACACGTCTCACATATTTATATAACATATCTTGCATTATGATTCAGTAGGTTATTGACGCTTAGATATATAATAAGCTTGTAGAAAGAGATTATTAAATACTATTGGGAAGTTCTTGTGGGATATTATCAGATACCATCCACTGAATAACAATTTTTGGTTATGCACTGTAAGTATAACTAAAATTTTACAAACAATATAACAATTATTAAAGAAAACATGCTTATAATTTAGTAGCTTAATACAAACTTCACTGTTAATAAGGTCGATGTAACAAACATGATTGACGATGTACTCCTTAATATGAAAGACAACACATATTATGTGTTGATTCTAATTTTTACCCAACACAAAGATATAATAAACCATTGGTAATTAGTGATAATGGATATTTGTTGCATATCAGTAACACACAACAGACAAAACAAAATAATATGCTATCAATCTTCTAAGTACTACAAGTCTTGTATGACTTTATTATTTGGTCTCGTGTGATTATATTCATAATTAAGTGGTCTCAAATATATTATTTTGCTTATTTAAACTGTGTGTACAAGTGAACTACCTCATAACAAAAAAATCATAGTACGAAGAGATAAATATAATATGATTACACATAGAGGTATCCCACAACAAAAAGTGAAATAGTCAAATGTGGCCTCCTTGTTGGTGAGTACGCAAAAGGATTTATCGAGAATGGTTTGTTTCTCAGCAGTATGATAAAAACACATATACGTGCACGCGAGCAAAAATGTTTTATTTTCCTTAATAATGACCAAACAAGAAAGTATTAGAAGTAAACATAAGTAGTTTTTTAAGTGGTTTTTTATAAGTAAGGACTTAACTATTTTGTATATTTCAGTCTCTTTGTAAGTAAGAATTCATGTTCTTTTGTAACTAAACAAAACATGAAGTTTGTCTATAAATAAATCAGGTATTTTTTGTAAGGTAGTATGAAACACGAGTATCTATATAGGTCTCGTATATTTTCACAAGTCTTTCATATTTGCACAACTCTTACATATTTACACAGGTTTAGCATATTTATAAAATTGTCGTATATTTTTTACAGATCTCCCATATTTAGATAGGTCTCCCATATTTGTACAGTTCTTGCATATTTGTATAGGTATCACATATTTCTACAGGTTTTACATACTTGTACATGTCTCATATCATTTACAAGTCTCCCATATTTGTACGGGTCTCATATAGTTTATACAGATCTCATGTATTTGTATAGGTCTCGTGTATTTGTATATATCTTGCTTATTTGTACAACTCTCGTATATGTACACAGGTCTCATATATTATTACAAGTGTCATATATTTGTACACGTCATGCATATTTGTACAGATCCTGCATATTTGTACAACTATATATTTGTACAAGTCTGACATATTTATGCATTTCTCATATCCATTTATACCCATCTCGCATGTATATTATACGATAGTTTCACATAAAGCCTATACAAATCATGATATCTTATATCTAACCTATTCAAAGTTGCATAATCTCGTATAAAAAAAAGTACACTAGAATACAATAAAAAAAGACAGTAAAAATAGAATTGCATAAAAAAGAAAGTGAAAAACATAATTACATAAATAAAAGTGAAAGAATGAAACTTATGATTCTTACCATCTTTTTCTATGACGTGAAGCAATACTCATTTATTTTTTCCAGTAAAAAATGTTCCATCAAAAAATAAAAAAGGACATAAGAATGAAAACCTTGAATACAAGACCCGAATGCGGTAAATACATTTGAATTTATTTTCCATAATATATTCCATTGTGTAGTCACTCGTAATATTCAAACTCTTCAAACATTTAAAACATCCTTTATTTAATTTAAACAAACTAGAAATATCTCCAAAAATATCCCTCGTATCTTTCTCCAAATAAATATATTTAAGATGATAAGATATATCTAAACCGTATTTGAATTTAACAAACGATTATACACTATTTACTGTCACGTCGTGTTTAGGTCTAATAGATACGTGAATCTCTATATGAAAAAATCATTTTTGCGAGGATGCAGCTGAACAAACCGTTTGATGATCATGAAGTCAGTACATGTGTCAAGTAATGCATAAAGTCTCCCTTTACATCGCTTTGAGAATTCATTTTCGTGATACGTAGTTATTTTAGATATTGTATTATGTATATAAGTTCATGGTATAAGGCATAATGAAATAAAGATAGATTTAGAGTTATAACACTTCAATAAAAAAACATGCCCAACACATGTAGTTCCATTAAACCAACCAATAGTAACAAGTTTTTTTTCTTATGACCAAAAAAACTTAAATCATAATTACTATGTACGCTAATTAATTCATCGTTTTAGGTTTCAAATAAACTCAAGTAGGATTTTCAACGTTTTTCTTCTACAACCACATCAACCTTGTAATGTTATATAACAAACTGTACTCTTTGTAAATGCTCAACATCAAGCATTGCTAGCAAACCCACAAAATTGATAGTTTTTGTAAATAAACAATTTATATTATCACCGTAAAGTAGTTTATAGTGTAATTACCTCTAATCAACACATCCCATTAAATTTCAACATATCTTAGAATATTAAAGTCTTCAAACTCACCAAGAGGAACGATTGTTGTTTAACCATTATGTTAAAAAATGCATAGTCAATTTCTAGACATTGTTTAACTACATTACACAATTCAAAGACAATTGGTATCAAGTATAATATATAAAAAATTATCCCTTACATTTGTTATATATTATTGATTCTAGTCTTGCATCTATCAACATGTCTTAAATATTTGTACATGTCTCGCATATGTGTGCAAGTCTCGTATATTTCTATCAGTCTCACATATGTTTACAGGTCTCTTATATTTATACGGGTCTTTCATATATGTAGATATATCATATATTCCTACAACCATGTATTTGTAGAGGTCTATATATTTATACGTGTCTTATATTAATTTATACATATCCCGCATCAATTGTGTATAACTATATATTTATATAGGTATCGCATCTCTCATATATTACCTGTCTATCGTGCGATGACTACATATGTCTTGTATATCACATTTATGGCAACTATGAAAGTTTTTCATATAATATGTATAACATCTCGCATATTCCTAACATTTCTAAACATATGTCTCGCATCTTTCTAAAATATTTAAAACCTACAACCTACAAAATAAACTTCTCAAAGATTATTAGAACCTAGAAACAACTTATAACTCAAGAAAATCCATAAAACATGAGTTTACAAGTAATTAGCAAAAGGAAAATAGCTGAAAACTTACTCTTAAGAAATCACGATATTTGAAACCTTAATCGTATTTAAACAAATTGATTATCTGTTAGTTTCTTCAAAAATAATCTTTGAAAAACTATGATTCAAGTTCTTTAAATTTTTCTGGGAAAATATAGAAAAATATGAAAAATTATGATATTAAAAAATGTGAGAAAAGTAGGGACAACTCTCATATTCGAAAGTTGGAAAAATAGGGTTTCTGAACTTTCTCTCTTTTATGTAAAGGTTGTTTAAAAGAAATAGCTTATATAGTTCTTAAGAGTATTATAAAAAAAAATGGATATTAAATGGGAGTTAAGAACCAAAATTGGATGTTATGTAGGTATCATTGATACTTGATATATTAAGTAGGTATTAATTTTGATTTTGGGTATTATTAGGTACCTTACGCTTGTTTGTAATTATAGTTATAGTTTAAGATAACTTAATATTTAGAATTAAAAGATTACTCGTCATTTAGGTGTCTCCATTATACTAATGGACTAAAGAAGTAGGAGTAAAAATATATTAGGTGTTTAATTAATTCAATAATAACTAATCAGGTGTGTTTATTTTGGATATTTCAAAATATTATTTTTCAACGTGAACAGTGTACATTGTCTATTTTTTTCTTATTCAACCTATGTATCTTCCTTATTAAATATTTGTTTTTACGACTCGTAATTCAAGTTAACTCAAACATTTAGGGATAAGTTTTTACGAATTTGGTGTTATACTTAGTTTATGATACTCTATTTCCTCACTTTTTTATTGCAATTTATTATGGATGTTCTTATAGATTTGAATTTTCTTATGGATTCGAAGTAATCTGATTGTTTTATTGATATGAAATATTTATTTTTATTTTAAACTTTTTGTAATTTAATACATGAAATACGATATTCATTCTCAATTTTTTATTTTTGTAGTTTATTTTTTCTATAATTGGTATGAATTTTGTTTTTTTATTAAGCAACCATTCTCATTTTCGGTTTGTTTTTATAAAATCTGCTTTAAACTATGGAAAATATCTTCCAAATGAGAATAAGGCAATTCTTAGATCTTTGACACAATACTATATTTTAATTTTTTCTTTAAAAAAGTTAGAATAAGGCAAGTCAAATTTTATGTAAGACAATATAAAAAGAGTTTTATGTAAGACATGTCAAATTTTAAGACATTTGAAATTTTAAAAGATTTTATGTATATTATTATGTTAGCAAGACAAGTTTGAATAAAGAAATTTATTTTTTAGTAACCAAAATTGTGTTCAAAATTTTGATTTTTTTCTCTTAAAAATACAATGTAAAATTTTATGCAAAGCATGTTAGAGGTTATGCAAGGCATGTTAGATGTTTTGCAAGGTTGTGCCACATTTTATAAGAGTTGTATGTAAAATTTATATAAGAGACGTGAGATTCTATAAGATTTTTATATTAATCCATGTTAGATTTTAGAATATTTTGTGAAGATGCTATTATATTTAGAAAATTTGTTGTGCAAAATTTGGAAAAAATACTACTATACACATTAGTGTTAAAACAATAAGTTGACTACATTATTTGGTTTCAGATTTATAAATTATATTTCACTTAATATAAAAGTAGGGGAAAACAAAGGAATAACATAAAATAAGAAAATCAAAAGTTGTAATGACGTTGGTAGTATAACAGTTTTTTGTGGCAAATGAATATCATAGCAGGACAAAAGAATATATTATCTTAATCGATGTAGAACATCGTATGATAGATTTTATCATGATATCATATATTATGCATACACGAATTAGTTGAACATATTATCTGAATCTGCAAGTTTTGTCGTAGATATTGTAGAGAAAGATAAACAAACAAAGACGACTACGGTTTTTTACTTAGAAACTCTTATTTATAGATAAAAAAAAATAAGCTATTGGGTTTGGGCCTAATATATCTAACACCCTCTCTCAAACTCAAAATGCAACATTTTATAAACATTTAGAGTTTTTCATAAAAAAAAATCGCATTGTTGACTGAGCATTCGTGAAAATATCATCTTCAAATGATATGTGTGCAGAAATCCACAAGTTGTCTTCAATCTTAAAAACTTATTCATACGTCTTCTTCACACCTCTTACAACCAGTCTTACAAGGCTCGTCGTAATAAAACCAAAAAACCTAAGAGGAGAAAAAACACTTCAACAAAATTAATGGACCCAAAGTTCTTGAAAAATCAGAGGTATGGAAGGAAGCACAACACTGAAGCACTGGAGAACCCTTCTGCTGATGAGTAGAAATTTGATATTCTTCTCATCTTCTTCAAGTATTCTTCTTCACGCATCTTCTTCAAGTATTCTTCTTCGCATTTATTCTACCTCATCATTTACTTTAACCAAATATTCAATTGAAATATTCAATCATAATATCAAATATCAAATCTTTAATTTCCAATACTCAATTTCAAAATGTTAACTCTTAATTTCCAATTTCTAATTTCTAGATCTAAAACCAAAACCAAAAATATCCAATGTTATATCTCCATTTTGAAATTCCTGATTTCCAATTTCCAGTTCAACATTTCAATTCAAATTCAAATCTCCAATCTCGAACCATAAATATCAAATCGCCAAACTCATAACGTCAAACAAAATCCAAATGCCAAACAATATCTCAACGCCAAATACCCCAAAAAAAATCCAAACAACAAAGGTCGATCTAAGAAAATTTAGAACAATTCTGAACGTTAAACAATATGCAAATATCAAACAAAATATCAAATTT
Source organism: Limnanthes douglasii subsp. nivea (assembly GCA_036936605.1). NCBI lineage: Eukaryota > Viridiplantae > Streptophyta > Magnoliopsida > Brassicales > Limnanthaceae > Limnanthes > Limnanthes douglasii. The sequence goes on from JAUPFV010000004.1 coordinate 130,214,100, forward strand.
GAAAAACCTAAACGAAATTCAAACGTCAAACTATTTGAATGTTAAATCCAAATACAAAATCTAAATCTAAAACTTAATCCAATACTATTCCAAATTCAAATCTAATTACCAATCAAAATCAAAATTGAATCCACGATGTTACTAACAAAAATACTGCACTCTTCTAGTAGCAATTTCTTTCGAATCGTAGTACCAAATCACAATCCAATCGGTCATATTGAAAGATTAGATGTCCCGAACACGCTCTTTAAAATTAAAAAAAAATGGCCTCTCGATCATGTCTGTTGATTTTAGCTGCACAGAAAGATCCAAAACCCAAAAACTTTATCTTTTTTTCTTCCATTGGACAGCTAAAACAACTGATCGCCGACAAAAAAGAAAAAACAACTTAGGTTTTATTATCTATAAAACATATTTATTACGTAGAGTATATGCTCTTATTTATAGATTAAACATATGAGCTAATGGATTTATGTCTAATATTTCTAACATATATAATCTATAATTTTATATGTTGTATTGTTTTTGGCTGATAAGAGAATTTGAATTTTAAAATTTGTATGAATCAAAATTTGTAAAAAAAATAATTAAAAGAAATATATTGATTGGTTAAAAGTAATTTTTTAATTGGTAAACATGAGAAAACATAAAAAAAAACTTGAATGTATTATGTAGATTAATAAAAATCTCATAAAAACAAAATCATGAACATATTTAATTTTAATTTTTATAGTTTTTCTTTTATATGTCTTTATAAAGAATATAATTAATCTTAAAGAATATAAAATTATTAACTTAATAAGATATATTTAATTATTATTATTATTATTATTATAAACATCTAAAAAGTCAACATCTCTTTTTTAAAAAATTACTTATTATTATTTTACTATTTTAATAGGCCCCATCTTATATTTTTTATTAGTTTTATATATGTCTATAATTACTATTTAAAAGAAAAAAGTTTAAAAACAAATATATAAAATCAATATAGGTGGACTGTTGTGGAAATAATTTGAATTTTAAAAATTATTATTATTACATTAAAAAATATTTGCATGTCATATATTAGATATGTCAAATTTTATAAGGCTCATCGAATATATTATTATATACAAACAATTTGTTCCAACCAACCAAAAAAGATTTACAAGAATAAAAAAAATTCAGTGAGCAATGAGATTTTATAAATAAATTGACTACATTAACAATATGACATGACAAATTTTCTCATTGATGAACAAATATGACATGATAGATTTTTTCATTAATGAATAAATGTGGTACAATAGATGTTCTCTATAAATGTAGAATATGGTACAACATATTATCTAAGTTGCATGGCATATATTTTTTAGTTCTTGAACAACTTTGCATGACGCAATTTTTCTCAATGTTGAAGGTGGCAGGACATATTTTTTCAGTTCATGAATAAAACGTGGCAACACAATTTTTTCCAGTTCATTTAATAAAACATGGCATGACATATTTTTTTAGTTCATGAATAAAATGTGGCATTACGTGTTTTTTTGGTTCATGAATAAAACGTGGCCATAAAAAAATTTGTTCATACATAAACATGACAATATAGATTTTATGAATCAACAACTTCCAAATCTTCAACGATACCCTCTATTATAAGGGTTGTAAATTAGTTTTGAACACTTGATTTTACCAAAATCTCAATATCTAAAAAATATTATTTGTTTAAATGTCGAAGGTGTAGAGAACATAATACGTGTTTATATTTTTTTTAATCTGAGTTTAGGGATTTTTCTTTGAAAGACTTTGTTTTTATATTGAAAGTTCTTTGCGAACATGTTTAGAACATTGATTTGAAAAATTTATTTTGAATGAGAAATTGATTTAAAAATTTGATGAAACTTTTTATTTGGCACTTTGAAATCAATAAAAAATATATTTGTCCATAAACCGACTGATATCAATGGTGTATCGTGCCTCTAATGGTTGTAGTACTTGTCTTGTTAAGAAACTTTTGAGCCTTAAATTTTTAAGATGTAAATTTGGTTTTTATTCCTTTATTCCAGTTAGTTTCTAGACATTAGGTTTCAGGGGTCTGCCCCTTTGATTCTGTATATTTATTTTATATTTTATTTAATACTTTTTAAGAAAAAAATTATACTCTAAGATTAGGTTTTTTATTATAAAAAAAAGTCCATTAATATAGAATTGTTTTTTATTGGCTTTATTCTTTTAAATTCAATAAGACAACCATTCGTGGTTCAAAGCTCTGCCAAACCAAACTAATAATTATTTTATAGCTCTATATTTATATCGAACTTGTTCAAACAAAAATGTGACACGTGTTCCAAACCAAACTCGACGTGCTTGCGCAATTGTGTCAGACCCCAAACCCACACTTCAAACTAAAAGGCTCACATAACAAAATAGGAAATGAGACGTGTTGAAGAACGTTGGTAAGTTCTGATTCATCAATCCACTACAATATAACTAGGAATTCATAGAAGGGATTGGGATCAGCCAAGGTGACATTGGTTCCATCTGATCCATCTTATTTGTTTCCAGTCTCTTAAGAAACCAAATAATAAGAACAGATGAATGCGTAGCCATCATGGATGATAAAGAGAAGCATAAAATATAATGTTTCAAGCCCTTCCTCTTACTGCATCCGATGGTGAATCTACCACCCCGGCAACTCAAATTTCTCTCTGTAAGATTTCCTCGTACATCAAATCTAATGCCCCTGGTCCAAAAACAATGTAAGATTGAACTTGAAAGCTCTAATGATCAACCAAAACATTAAATAAAAGGTGGAAATCCAAGATCTGCATGGTCCTGTAAGGTCCTGATGACGTTGGAAGTTTCCCTCATATTCAAAAATTGGCATTCCATATACCGTTTGAACACAAAGTACCATGATGATTCTTGGGAGATCGTAGAGACAAAAGTCAAAGGTTTAACCAAATAAGTTTAGAAGCTGAATGAGGAAAACTCCAAGCTTCAACAGTAGATGCAAAATTGAAGTCCCATGCTCAGAGGGTGTCAACACTAGAGTCCAATAGCTCTTAACTCATATATTCCCGAGGTTACCACCTCTTGGGATAAGGCTCTTTCTGAAGTTGGTCGATCCAAGGTTGAAGCACTTGAAGCTCAAAAGAAGGTACTCTTCTTAGCCACTTCTGCCAAACAAGCTGAAAGTTTGAAGTCTAAGATGATCATCGGTTTCCACCAGAAGTTTTATGATTTTCACATAGATTTTTTATGGAAAATGGTCTCGGTCGTTCAAAGGCCATAAATGTTGCTGAAGATAGAAATGACGAGATGGAGGATGAAATAGTGGAAGAAGACGAACCGAAAATTAAAATAGGAAAGCATAATTTTGAAAACTTGTCTGATCTTGCTGCCAGAGTCGAGGAATGCGACATCACTCAAAAGAAATGACTTTGCTTGTTAGACTTATTCTCTTTGCCTTTGATGCGTACCTAGTTCTCATAAGGGTTAGATAGTGATGGATTCTCAAGTGAGGTTTTGTATTTTTTGTTAATCAAATCTAGCTCGACCATTCTAAAGTCATGGATTCCCCTTTTGGAATAGTTAGACACCCTAAAGAACGATTATGTGGTTTCTGCGGGGATAATAACATCCATGCCAATATCAGAGCAAAAAGAGTTTAACTTGTGGCAGTTTGAGGTATTATTTTATATGAATGATTATGTGGTTTCTGGTAGGACAACAACATCCATGCCAATACAAGAGCAAAAAGAGTTTAATTTGTGGCAGTCTGAGGTATTATTCTATATGGCCATAATACCGCTTAAATGACTTAATCTACTTCCCATCAACTTAAATCAAGTTATTTTTAAACCTCTTATGATGCTTTCATTAGTAACATACACCTACTTATTTAATTGAGGGTGGAAAGGGGTGAGAAATGTTGTTAAATACCTCTGGCTTGATAAAACAATATAATATCGTGATTGATTTAAGTATGACAAACATGTGGAAAATATTAGTCAAGATTAAATTAATCACATTATTAACCATTGTCTTAGAGAGTATTTATGCCTCAAGTTATTTTGATAAATAGTCATCAACGATAATAATATATTGATGATCTCTCGAAGCATTGGGTAAATGATCGACTAGATCGATGCCCCTTTTGTCGAAATGTAAAGTTTTAGGTATGGAATCTAGACGTACAGCCGAGTTGTGTTAGCAAATGACTATAAGGAATCATACTTTTTCACCAACTCCTTTGCATCGGCCAAGATCGTAGTCTAGTAAAAACCGGTAACATGATTTTATGTATCAATATTTTAAAACCACATTTTGCCAAACTTATCTCACAATGAAGATTTTTCAAAATTGCCAGGGGATCTTCTAGGCCAAAGCATCGTAAAAATATTTAGCTTAAGCCTTTTTTGTACAACATGCCACCTAGTAGCATGAAACACTACACCTTAAACTTCAACCCTCGGACTGATGCCTTATCCCTAAGGAACTTGCAATTGTTTGAGTATCCAGGATTTATGATCTTCAATATTCGGTTTTGTTGACTCATACCTTGAATGTGACCTTCAACCTTGGCTAGTGTTTAATTTCGATTGAATATTGTTCTTGCAAGGTAAACAATCTCTCATTTTCGGAGCAGGCTATGAAAGCCAACGATTCTGCCAAAAAAATCTCTACCCTTGGAAGTTTTTCATACTAAATAATTTGAAAGAGTTGTGTCTGACTCTTTAATGCCTTACGGTATTTAATCGAATGCTCTTTATGAGCCTCCTTCTCCTGGAGAGCGTGATTTTTCAAAAACTAGGAGTTATTTATCAATCGAACCCTCATGGTTCGATATACATGGGTCCACCAAAGTCATACAATAGTAGTAGCTTACTCATCCTTATTATTTGAAAATTTGAAACCACAACGAATAGCCTAATTCATATCCTACACATGAGCCACCAAATACACCCAACCCTGCAACCAGAAAACTTAGATCCCCTGTCAGTTCATACCAACCACTCCAACTCTAAGCTCTAAACTGTTGGTTTATGCATTTTGGTTTTAAACTATCTTAAAAAATCATCCAAGTCCTTGACTCATATAATATGTCAAAGTCTTGCAATATTACCAACCATCAGATTAACTCTCATGAGATAACACGCTTCTAGATAATGTTCCGAAGTAGAAAATATATTCCAACAATAATATAACTTCCTTAAAATTAATGCCTCATTTTCTTACATTGATGATTAATGCTGAAGCTAATATTTCAAAGAAATCTGATTTCTGCTAGTGATAATCTCTTACTTACATAGTTAATCGACTTCAGACATTTACATAACTCTCTTATCATAATAACACTCACAACATAGTCAAAGACAGTTAAATAAACCAATAGTTTCTCCAATAGGACATGTTTGTATAATATATTTGAAGAAGAAATACAATGCTTTATCGTACTGAATGTTTCGTCATACTATTTTATCGAGTGGAAGTTTCTAGCTTTCCTCAAAACTTGAAAGAACATAAAACATATATCTAAAGGCCGAGAGATAAATCTATTAAGCGTAACAAGACTACATTTCAGGCATTCAAACTTTATTAAGCGTCTGAGGTGGCTGCATTGAAGCCAAGGCCTCTAGCTATTTATTGCTGACTAAATAGCCAAGCAATGTACCTGACTCAAATCCAAAGTAAAATTCTATGTATTAAGTTTAAGATTAACAACCATTGACTTTTCTAAAGTCTGCTCAGATCAACAATATGTTTACAATTTTCATCATTTTTAAAAACATGTCATTAACGTAAACTGTGACAATCTCGCCAATCTAAGAAGAAAAAAAACTTGTTGAAAGATAGAATGCCTGAAATGTTGTGTTTTTTTGGTCCTGTGGAATCATCTATATCTGATTAACCCTACTGTATACATCCATGAAAGATAGAATTTTATTTCATGAAGTTAAAGCCACCAATTGATCTACCATCAGGACATGAAAATGGTCGTTCGAGCATGCTTTGTTAAAATCTACGAAGTCAACACACATCGTCTACTTCCATTCTTTTTTTCACTAAATTGGGTTGGTCGCCCATGTAGTATACTTGGACTCTCTGATGTGGTCTATAGTTGATAACTTGTCAACATCGGCAACTATAGCCGCTGATTTTTATGGAATACAATATTATTTTCTATGATATTGGTATTTCTTTTAGGTTAACTATGTTTATGAAATCCTCAGAGGTCATTATCATCGAAAATGATGATAGGATTATGATCTATATTAAAAAATGTTGAAGCTATTCCTTGGAATTTTACCTTAATACATCTCGTGTGTCTTTTTCTTACATAATCGATGATCCCTGAGACAAGGTCACCTTCATAAATTGTAAGAAGGCTAAAAGATTAATATAATTCATCTCCACTTGAAATGGTACGCACGAAAAAAAATAGTTTGGATCAGAGACGAGATACTTAGTGGATAAATCAAACATTTAATGTTGACATTTTCTTTCTTATGAACAGTTTTATGGGTTCCCAATTCTCTAGCTGCACGGGATCCAAACCATTCCTCGTTGTTCTAAAAAACCACTTTGTTGTTTCTCACAAACTGTAACAACTTCCTATTATTGATCAAACTCTGGATTCCTTATCTCAAGGAGATATAGTCCCTGATCCAGTGACTGATATCATAATAGTACTTGCATAACCTACTATTATTATCCTCATAAATATTTGTTATATTAAAAGGTTTCATATTTTATACATAGTTCTTAGTTTTATAAAAAAAATCATTGATAATCTAGGTAAACTATGTGTAGTTATACTTTAGAAACTTATTCTTTTTGTCATCCCGAAGCTTTACCAAGTGCCTACCTTGGACCAAACATACATGTATTTTCCTTTGTGTACTTTATGAAATTTAAATTTGAGCTTATGGTTCTCTTGATTGCACCAGAGCTATAAGCCGGAGAGCGAGATGATATTAAACAATATTATCCTCCTTTATCACTACAAATTATTTTAATCGTAATGTTTAATTGGGTTTTAACCTTGACTTTAAATATCTTCAGCATGTTAAAGGTTTAATAGTTTAATATATATATATATATATATATAAATATATATATATATATATATATATATATGTTTATGGTCTTTCAATGATTATTTATCATTTTTCATTCAACATACAATTTGTATATTTAGTATGAATCTAGATTATAATTTATAAGTTTAGTTTTGAAAATTCTTGTAATTGCTATATAATTAATTTATGCAAGTCTACAATGCCATACTAAATGGTTATCATATGAGTAAGAGTGCATAAAAGTTTTAGTTTTATTAATAATACATAAATATAGAGAGTATACAATTCTCACGAAGGTAACAACATTGGATAAAAATAAATTTTCAAATTTGTTAACAAATAGAACACTGAATTTTGCCAACAAATTTCCAAAACTGTATTTTCATCTTCAAAACATATATACCATTGATATTAGTAAATTTATTTCCACTATTAAACACTAATTCGACCATTATCTCGTCTTTCAACATTACACTTATTGATGTTACCAATATACATCTCTCATGTGTTGTTACTTTCTTCAATTGATTTGAATAATATTTTGTTATAAACAACATAAACCGACTCGCATGTATCATATTACTTTTTTGAAGCTTTATATTTAATTATATTGGCTTTTTTCCCCATGACCATGATATTTTCCTCCGAACATTAATATTTTTGCTAGTTTCATTAAAGTTGCAATATTTTGTATAATGACTCGCTTTACCGCAACAAAAAAAATCTTAGACTTTATTAAAAATATTATTATTCTTTGCACCATGCGTCCTATGCATAATCATTTTTTCTTATTTGCCTCAGTTGTGTTTATGCTTTTGGAATGTCTCATATTTGACTCTTCCTCTTCCTAATCTCAAGCATACAATTTATGTGTATTATTAACTATTTTTAGATTTTTGTTATAGTATACTCATCGGATTTATGAATAATCATCACTCTGATATTGTGATGTAAGTGTCTCGAAAGTGTTATTTTAACCGATGACAATTTATCTACTATAACTTACAATTAATGCATTTGGAACTATGAATTTTTCATCTAGTATCTTAAAATCAAAATATTATGATATAAGAAATGTTGTAGTAAGTTCTTTCTTTGTTATGTACTTCTCTTCAAGTCCATATAATATATTGAGTTTCTTGAGTGTTGATTGCTTTTATAGATAATGAACAGTTTGTCTGATACGATGTTCAAGATATATACATGACATATAAGATCGTCTTCTTCTCACTTTTTCCGTATGTTTTTAATTAATGGTGTGTCAGAAAAAGCTTGATCAATAGGTTTTTAACTTCGTATCGAGTGTGTAACAAAAGTCTTAACCAAAAATAAATAACATCAACTTATATTAACATCTTGTGAAGTTTGAACCATAAAAAAGGTATATTCAAATCATATTTAGGTTCATCATTTTTACGATCATCATTGTCGTCTCTGTCATTTTATATAATAATTCTTTCTTATTGTTAAAATTATAGAATCAAAAAAATAATACTTACATAACTTTGATTGTCGAAAAATAAATTTATTACACTAAAATTGAATACAAAATTTCATCAAATAATATGATACTTGAGGCATATATGAATATAGTTTTAGAAATAATTATTAATGTCTTATTATTTCTTAATATATTTTAGGAATTATTTTCAGGAAAACAAAATATCTTGAAATTCCATTAAGATAAAAAATAGTAATCAAAGTTTAGGTCGATAACTATTGAGTAATGAAGAGATATTTAGATTATGTGTATTCATCTCTCAGTCTATTTTTATATTTATAGGATTTAACAAAAGCCTACAAAAGATCAAACCACTTTCAGAAAGATACCATTTTAAATTATTTCTTAAGACGCATGCTCACCAATGTAACGAAGAAAGTATTCCATGACAACCAATGGTTGTTAACCGTTGCTTCAAATTTTGTGAGCTTGTCTTTGGAACATGCTGATAAAACTTTTAAAACCTAGCATAATTCTAATCACCGCAACGAGTTATCTCATCAAATATTTTCAGATTCCTGGAATAAACTTGTCTATTGGTACAATCATATGAATCTGTTTCAGTGTCAAGCTTTTTTATACCCAAATATTGACAAAGAAGGAGCCCATCAAATAGAGTTTGACATTCAACAATTATAGGGCTTAATGTCCCATAAAGCTTTCCAAATCCGAAGATAACAATTCCACTTTGATTCCTAATTAAACCTCATCATATCTGCTACAAGCACCAACAGTATTCAGCTTGTACCTGTTAAATTTAGGGCTGATCCAGCTACGAGAGATAGGTAGAATATGTTTAACTAGATGATTAACACATCCAAGTGCAGAAGCTATTTTACTATCCTTGCCACAGTGAGTTCTTTTAAAGCGTTTAGCTCTGTCTTGGCTAGATAAAATATATATCACCTAATTGATTATAGAATTATGGTAGTCTTTTTTGTCTTTATGTTTGTTGTTGTTCCTTGATTTTTAGATAACCCATGCTATTATAGAATGGAGGATAGTTCTCAGATGAACCTATTTGGTAGTAGACCAGTACCGTGTCCTGATTAGGTGAGGCAGAGACATATTCCCGGTAATAGTTTAGTTGAAGAGTACGACAAAGTGATTTCACACAGACCAGAAACCATTGAATTGGACAAAAACATGATTAGTTGATTCTATATTATCACATTTTATGAATTTAGAATCTAGGACAAACTTCCTTTTTTGTAGATTAATCTCAGTAGGAATCCAATTGAAAAATGTTTTCCACAGAAGAAAGCAAAATTTCTTTGGAGTAATATTATTCCAGGGTTTTGTGTAGAGATTAGAATAATTCTCTTTTGACCTGATTGCATCCCAAGTTGTGTTGGAGTTGAACTTTCCATCAAGGGATAAGGACCACTAATAGCATCAGGTGTATTGTTTACAAAAATCTTAAGAATTTCTTTTATTTTAGTAGTAGTAACAGAAGACAACAAATTTTGTAAGTTCCAAGATCCTTCAGACTAACGCTTTTAGATTTCAGTGATTTCCACCCAAGTTCTATTATCTTTTTCATTGAAGAGAATGAAAGGTTTTTTATACACCACTTATCGAGCTAGAAGTTAGCCTTTCCAATACCAATATCCTAGAAGATGTATTTCTCTGCCTTGTCTCTTACATTGTAAAGCCTTTTCCAAACCTTAAAGCTTCTTATAGGAATATAAGAGCAGATAGGGTGATGTGACTTGTAGTATATAGTGAACATCATTTTGGCCCACACACTTCCCTAGCCTCTAAATAAGAACCATAACTTGCCGTAGGTTTTATATATGTCTTGAATTCTTTTTATGTTAGTTCCACCATCGCCGTAAGGTTTACACAATGGGTCCCAAAAAGACCAGTGGATTGTTTTGGTATCTTCTTTAGTCCCTTATATGAATTCGTTGTATAGTATTCCAAGTCTATGGATTACAAAGTTAGGAATGTTAGATTTCTGAGTGTAGAAGATAGGAAAAATAGATATAACAGTCTGAATTAATATTAATCTTCCTCCGAAAGACAGAAGAGTTGAGTCTCATTCACTTATCTTGATCCTTATTCTATCTCTTAGATCTTCAAACTTAGTTTCGTTGTTATTGTTGCTGATAACACTGCCCGAATACTTAAAAGGAATATGATTGTGCTTAATGTTAAGAATCTCTTCCAAATTCTTAGCTTGTCTGTTTTGCATTTTGACAGGAACCATAATTATTGATTTATCTCTATTTATGAGCTTCCGCGAAACAGATTGGTAGTGGTTTAAAAAGACGTTTACATGGCTGACTGCAATTTGGGATCCCTTGCAAATGATAATCAGATCATCTGCAAAGTCAAGCGAGGTGTATTAATCTTCCCTTTGTATTTGTAATCGATACCATGATTCTCTTCATACAAGGACTTAAGGCCTCTAAGAATATATTACTTAGTAATTATGAATAGGCTAGGGGATACCCATGCTTAAGGCCTTTTGTCGACTTGAAAAATCCTTTCATCTTACCATTAATCATAATAAAAGAATGAACATCAGATATATTATTCTCCATTAACTTAAGAAACATAGATTTGAACCCAAAACTAGCCATAACATTGAGAAGAAACTTGTGATCAATCTTGTCAAAAGCCTTTGACATGTCCAGTTTAAGGATAACATTATAGTCCCTTGATTGAATGTTTAAATCATAACAGAGCTCTTGAGCAATCAAAATATTCTCGTAAATACTTCTTCCTTTCACAAAGCCCTCCTGCTCTTCAGACATAATTTTGGGCAGAAGAGAACCTAATATGCAGTTTATTACCTTTGAGATAATTTTGTTAAACATGGTGGAGAGACTGATTGACATGTAGTCTGTCCAAGCTTTAAGATATTTTGATTTAGGAATTAGACAGATGATAGTTGAATGAATTCATTTAGGAATAGGGAAACCTTTGAAGATGTCCCATATGGCATCACATAGATCATTGGGGATAATAGACCAGCGTGTTTTGAAAAATTCTCCATTGAAACCACCAGGCCCTGCATCACAGTTAGAAGTAATAGACTTGATAATGTTATAAATTACAGACTCACTTAGGCAGGCCATCAGCATAGAATTGTCCTCTTCATTGATCAGTAGAGGAATAAGATCAAAGTAGGTTTAAGATGCATTGTTATCATTTCTTCCTGATAAAATGTTCTCAAAGTACATGATAGAAAATATATCGATATCTTCTTGCCCTTCAATCCACTTGGAGTCATCCCATATTCTATTGATCATGTTATTTATTTTTATTTATTTTAACCAGGTTGTGAAAGGAAGTTGTGATTTTGTCCCTATTTTTTAGCCATGTGGAGTGGGACTTCTGCTCCCAGAAGGACTCTCCTCTAGTAAGAAGGATAAGATATTTTTCTTTAGCTCTATCAAGAAGGATTCTATGAGAAACCAAGTTTGATTCATGGAGGTTAGATTCAATCTGATTAATTTCTTATTCAATATGTTTTATAGAATCAAAAATGTTTCCAAAAAACTTTTTATTCCAATTCTTCAGATCTGTCTTTAACCTTTTTAGTTTCAACCAAAAAACTTGAATAGGAGAGCCTACTATTTTTGTCCCGGTTATGTTTAACAAAATCAATAAATTCTTCATGTATTACCCACATGTTTAGAAATTTAAAGGAAGAGATTATCTTCTCTTGGTTAGTATATAACTTGATGCTAATAGGTGTATGATCAGAGAAAGTATTTGCTAGGTGAGTGACCTTTGTGGTACTGAAATAATTAAGCCAGTTGTTGTTGTACATAACCCGGTCAAGATGTTTCCATTTTCTCCCATTAGTCCAAGTGTCACTAGACCCAGAGAACCCAGCATTAGTGAGGTGACAGTCAATTATGAGGCTGTTAAAATCTTCAGAACTTCTACGGCAATATGTAATGCAAAATAGTTTCTCATTAGGACTAATAATGGAGTTGAAATCTCATAGAATAATCCATTCACTTGAGTTATCATCCACTAATCGTAAACCATCCCACAGAGCCTTTCTAAGAATTCTGGAGTTCTTTGCATAAATCACAGAAACTTTGAATTCTTTGTTGAAGAGATGATGTTTAACCTTTAGGTATAGAAACTGCTCATTGTCCACCAGAGTATCCACACTGAAATCTAGATTCTATAGAACCCAAATCTTGTTATTAACATTCCCTTTATAGTAGCTAAATCCCAGTTTACTAGCAATCCTTTCCAGACTAGAAGAGTGAACCATAGGTTCTTGTAAAGTCATACTTTTCAGATATTTTAAGGGATCTCAGTATTTGATAGTATATTTGTTCCCCAAACCTCTGACATTCAAATTTAAGATTGAGATTGTCATTTATTAGATTTAAGAGGTTTTGCAGCTCTTTTGAACTACATTAGCTTAGATGAGGAAGGGCCTAAAGGATTCCAAATCTTTGGTTTTCCGTTCTTCTTACTTTCAAGCCCTTTTTCTTTCTTTTTTATTTTGAGATCAGGAGAGGTTGGGAGACTGCCATTAGTTACCATCAGTAGTAGAGTTAATAAAGGATATGATAATGTCAGGAATGGTGTTGATGGAGAACAAAAGACCTCTGTGAATTGAGTGGAGAGCTTCAATAATTTCCGGATTACTTGTACTGTTTGGTGGAATCTGATCACATGAGTCAGGCATAATTTCTTTATCTTCTCTAGATTTCTCTAATTTTCCTTCATTATGTTGTTCAACCAATTTTATAAGATGAATATTAGAGTTTTCACATCTTGTTTCTGATATAGCTGAATTTCCTTAGGGAATGATATTAGGGTCTTTCTTGTTCATGATAACATATTTGAGTCTTGATTCTTGATTTAAGTTCGTGTTGATTTTCGTAGAGGGATGTTCATTCGTAGGATTTTGTTGGGAATTATATGCTTTCTTGCAGATTGATTGTTGATGCCCAGTGTGTTTATAGATATTACAGGAATTAGGTAGGGACTCGTATATAATATCAATCCAGATTCCTTCTTCTTCTTCAAAACAAATCCATAGTTATTTTAGCAAGGATTTAGAAATACCAACTTCAATCCAGGCTTTAAAATAGTTATATCTAGCCCTGTTAACAGTAGGAACCCATATACTCAAAGGTGAACCAATTCCTTTAGCAATTTCTTCAATAGTTCTTTCATTGAACATAAATTTAGGAAGTTTGGGTGAGTAATCCAAACAAGTGTATTTGGGTTTTCGATATTAGGATTGAAGTGTGGCTTCCGTTTGAGAATCCGTATTATTTTATTGCCAACTTCCCAGAAGTTTCGCCTCCAAAGTTTTTTCATGTCTTCCTTGAGATTGAACTCAATAAACAAGTGCCTGAAAAGAAAGATCCCTCTGAAATAAAAATTTGGAAGCACCAAGTTAGATTACCTCTCTTTAACCATGTCATCTTTCAAGATGACTTTCTTGACCGATGACTAAATGATTATAGTAACCCCCTAAGATCTTCCCATACCTGCATAAATGCTTTATCCACCGATTTCAATTATGACACTCATGTGATCCCCGGTCTAGGGATCTGGTGAATATGCATGCCCCCTCACCCCCTCCATCTGGTGAACATACCTAAAACTCTCAGTGTTGGGCCAATGTAGTTCCTCCCCCTCAAGACATCATGTCAACTATGATGGTTGAGAAATTCTAATACCTTCAAATGCATGTTACGGTACTTTTTCAGCAGAAACCGATATCTTACCATGTGAAATCTATCGTAACTAGAATTTGGGCTATGCAAACCTACACCATCAGGTTATGTTTTTTATATTTTATGCGCCTAACAACTTTACATAGATTCTTGATATGGCCCATTGGTTCTTCAACAACCATCATATCTTCCTCAAAAGATGGGAACCCATGGTTGCCTTTGTTATGGATCCCTTGAAGTTCATACCCTTCGAGGTTAAATTCTACTGCTTCTATCATGAACTTTGGTCAGAAAATGGGCTGAGTATCCGTGGGAATTTTCTTGGCACTCTAATATATATCAACACCTATACTAGTAATAGAGTTTGTATGTGTTTTGCTCAGATATGCGTAATCATGAACGCTACCGACGAGTTCTTTGTATCTTTAGAAATTAGTTGTCTTACAAGTTTGCACATTCTCTGTAATGAGTATCAAGGCATCCCTCTAACGTTTAGCAGGTACAATACGTTTGGTCATATCATCACAAACATCTCGTAGGCCCCTGAATATTCTCACATCAATGCACTCAACTAATCAATCAATGATACCACCATCATGTCTCACCCTTTCCAAATTACAATACGTTTGATATGGATCGAAGATGAAAATGTTGTTAATCGTGCTGCTCATTCACCCCATGGGGATAACAAAACTGTGACTCAAATTCTTTCAAATATTCATGATATCAACCATGCAGCTAACAAGGTGACTTCCCCCATCCCCATAATAGGAATAATGCTCAAACTGTTGCTGAGCATCTCAAGAAACTATGGTCCCCGACTAGTGATTATATATGTTTTATATTTTATTTTTTCATTAGATTTTATGATCATCTATTCATGGAATGCCCATAGTCTAAATGACACAAAATTTCAAAAGGACGTTAGTGAATATGTGTTTTTTAATCATATTACTCTTGTTTGTTTGCTAGAAACCAAGTTTAAAACTCATAACGTTAATAGGATAATGAGAACAATGCTAGCTTAATGGCAATACAAAAGTATTCACAATATGCACCATTTAGGTAAAATCTGGATTGTTTGGAACCCAAGTATCTATAGAGTCAATGTAGCTCGCACATGTTATAGTAGAATATAAAAAATTATGACAAGAAAAATGATTAGTATTTGTATTTAGTTTTTTCCCACTTCGAAGAAGATACAACACTTTAGGGTTAGCTCCCTTTTTATACATTATTCTCCTTAACTCCTATTCTCCCTCTAGTCAAAGGTCTAACTATCATTTATGGTATAAATCCTAGATTTACGACAATCAATCTCGTCTTCTATCTTTAATAGTCGTTGACTCATTAATCATCCAGATTTTGAATTGACCTCCTTAATTACACTTTCTGTTATAATTACTTCAGCTCAGTTGGGCTTGCTCTGCTCGCCATTGGTCGGGCCATCAATCTGAGCTGTACTATGACGTGGCCCTGCTCAATGATGAATTTTAAATCCATGAATTACTCTGAACTTTTAAGGAGCCATTTTTCATGGTTGAACTGTGTTCGGTCGTGGAGCTCTGTTCTGCTTGATGCTTGGAAGAGCTCTGCTCTACTTGATGCTTGCAGGAGCTCTACTCTGTATCGTGTCCTTGTAATGCCAATGATGAAGGAGTTTTGTTCTGTTATAATCTCTGATGTCAAAAGTAGCGGTCAGTTTCTAGTTCTACTCTGCTTTGTGCTCTTATACTTCTTAAGTTACCCTCAGATTCAGAACTCTGGTCGGTTTGAAATCTTGTAGATATGTTTTCTTGCTTTATTGTTTGCCTACTGAAAATTTATGTCCGTCTTCTCCCATTTCTCTCTGTTTGACTTCGTTGGAGGATAATCATTCCCTTATCAGGGCACCCCCTAGTTCAGGAATTGTGTGTAATATACACACATTGTGTGAATTACAACAAAATATGGTTAACTTAAAAATAGTTTCATAAGAGAGGGAGTGGAAAAAAAGAAATAAATTGGTGACGTGTGGCCATAATTATAACTATATGGGCGCTTCAGGTTTCGTGAGACATGTGTCCATCTAGTAGCAGTTTTTTTCTGACAACGAAACCGTTTAAACTTTCAAAACAGCGCTTGGGAACAACCAACTTGACGATTCGTATACTTGACAGTGACAACTGCCTTCCCATCGCGCGAGGGGTATATTTTATGTAGAAAAGTGCAATCGATTTTGCAAACAAGTCTTTTAAGCAAGTGTTTCACTAAGAAAGAGAAATATCAATTTATTTGCTAGAGTTGAATCCTTTGCATGGCAAAGAACAAAAATTTGACTCTCTTTTCCAAGTTACGTTGCGATAAAAAAGGTAATCTGATTTCTATTTATAATCTTCCTTCATTGTTATTACTTCGTTGTAGCATTTCTGAATGAAGACCATAGTTATGTAGTTGTATGATTGTGAACCTTAAATGAATGCCTTGGGTAATGCCACTGGGTTGGCTACTATGTTTGTTCTTGAATATCTAACCCAACTTTTTAAACTTACCCTTCTATTTGGCTCACTTAGGGGTGAGCAAAAACCGAAAAAAACCGAACCGACCGACCGAACCAAACCAAAATGGGTCGGTTTGGTCGGTTTTTTAAAACTAGATTTCGGTTTCGGTTTTAATTTCTTAAACCGAATTTAATTCGGTCGGTGTTCGGTTTGGACGGTTTAACCGACCGATTTGAACCGAACCGGCCGAATATAGAGAAGGTATTGTATATGTTAATATATAGAGCGTATTTGATGTAAACTTTGTTTCCATCTTTGGCCTAGTGGTTGTACACTTACCACCTAAGATCTTTTATTATGCACGTCTGGGGTACGAATCCTAGAGGCTGTAACTTATTTTATTTTTTTTTGTTTATCTTTCATCTCGAATTCCAGCCTCTATAACACTTTAATTCCGGCCTCTATAACACTTTGCAATTCACAATCATAAACAAAGCATTCTTCTTTTTTTTATTGCAAAGAATCATAGGGAAAGATTGTTAGGCCTACAACATTAAGTGGAAATACGGCCATACCTTCAGCAGAATCTAACATTAGATCTACAGATTTAGAAGCAGAGGACGATGAAGAATCGTCACTTGCATATACTCCATCGGATCGGCGAAGGGTCCATACACGACGACCAGACCTATCCCGACTTTTACAACCTTTTTCCATCTTTTCACCACCAAAACCTCGTGAGTCAGACCCTGCTTCAACTTTAGCTTCTGCTGTCCCATTTGTCGTCTTATTAACCAACTGTACGTTAGCTGGCCGAGGTGGACGTCTGTGCTCAACATTTGAAACCTGCGATTGTTTCTCAGACTTGTCCCCAAAAGATCGACGTTGACCAGCATCTTTGTTTGAAAATGGGCTTTCAATCATCCTCCCTTCACTTTCATTAGACGAGTTGATCCTGGCAGCTGGTGAACTCACTGTGCTTTTGGCTGAAGATGTTGGAGCATCTTGCTTTGATATGTTGCGATACACATCAGAAATTTCTCTCTCTTTGCCCTTAATTAGTAGAATTTTCTTGGCACCATCTTTTTGTACTGTTTTACCATCCTTATTCAATGCTTCAGTTCCATCATCAAAAGTCAAAACAGAAGTCCTAACAGTAAGCAGCTGCTGACCAGGTTTTGAAACTAATTTGTTTTTGCCACTTGAATTTGTTTCGGTGTCTCCATTTATATACTTCGTGTTTGGGGTGGAAACTCTTCTTCTTTCAGAGCCACGTTTGGAGGAGGCTGAACTTGAAGTTCTTCCAAATGATCTACTAGGTCTTCCATTCGATTTATTTATAGACTGAGGACCTCTGGGACGCAGTCTTCGTAGCTCTTTTCTGTCTCACAAATTCCATCAAGGGTGTAACAACAAGGGCATTCTTTACTGCACCTGCCCTTTCTGCTTCTCTCCGCTCCAGTTGTATTTCTGCACTAGGAAGATTTTGGGCCGGCTTTGAAAGTGATTCAAGGAATTCCATATATTCGGGATCTTCATTTATGGTTCCTTCAAGTCTATCTTTCTTGATACCATGTTTGGCTACTCGCTGTGATGGGGCATATTCAACAACTGTTTTAAACTGTGTGCCTTGTTTTTCCAGGAGGACGGATGGAGACACAATTATATCGGCCAGCGAAAGCACCATCGATGTGATCCTTGAGAATTTCATGAGAAATGGCACGCGGTAACTGACGTATGACCACCTTGATTCGATCAAGACGACCGATCATTGTAAGGGTTTCGGTTGCGAAGGAGAGTAAATCCAAACCCTGAGAAACCTTGATAATCCCTAAATCGGAAGACTCTGCACTCTGTAGTGGTTATAGAAAAGTCTTCGTACGTTATTCTATGTTTGGATACATACGACTCTAATTTAGGCGCTCCCCCATAAACAAAGCATTCTGAATTAGACTTATTATTCTGAATTTAATGAAGAAATCATTGAGCCTTAAGCTACTCTCACCAAGATACTACTCTTCATCAACAAGCCTACTATTATCCAAGTAGTGATTAGTCAAACCTATTCCTCAATTGGAGTGATATATCAACTAAATTAAGCTCGAATCGAACATGGAATGCATAATCTATTAAGAATTCGCTAAACACCAACACTGAATAACAATCAAAATTAACAAAATCCGAAAAAAATTCAAAGCAGATTAGAGCTTCTAATCCGATAAAATAAAACTCAAAAGGGAAATAGAGCTTATTCGATGGATCAAGCTTGAGTCTCCTTCTAGTAGGAAGAAGCGCACTAGTCTGATGATGATTATGTTGATTTGATCCATCACCACGAGTACCACTACCATGTCCATGGAGATGATGAGGTTGGGACGACGAAGACGGAGGAAACGGCGGCGTGCTCGAGTTATTATTGTTGTTAGTTGAATTTCGAAAGGGGATCTTGAATAAACCCCAGACTTTGCCGTCGGACGACGTTGACTTTGGATCGGCGACCACCGCCATCGGAGAGAGACAACGATAAAACAGATAGAAAAACGGCTTCGTTTAGAGAGATAGGGAGAGAGAAGGTTATTCGCACCGAACCGCGTCGAACCGCGCCGAACCGCACCGACCGAACTGCACCTCTCTTAAAACCGAAAAACCGACCGAAACCGACCGAAACCGAACAAACCGAAACCGAAAAAAACCGAGTTTTTTATTACTAAATCGGTTTAATAATATACAAACCGAATTATTTCGGTTTGGTTAAAAAAATTTAAAAAAAACCGACCGAACCGACCGAATCTCACCCCTAGGCTCACTGCAGTCAAAATAGCACAAAAAAGGTTACGAAACGGGCTGACAATTCGGTGAAGGCCGCAGAAAATGATTTCGAAGATCTTTTGGATTAAAAATTATACTTTAAATGATTAGCACCTAAGTATGGGTATTTGGATGAAATAGGATTGCTGAGTTTTAGGGCTAGCTATGGAATTTTGAGCAACGTAACCATTAGGGTCCCAGAGGTTGGTGAACACCCATATCAGGAAAATGAGAATGAGACTTTCCTTTATCCTACTATGTTTGATTGGGGTTTAAGACTACCCTTGCCACTACTTATACAAGATTTTTTTAGTTTCATAGGTGTGTGCCCTACCTAGTTGGCTGCTAATGGGTGGAGAGTATTACTCAGCGTAGTGCTAAGCGCAAAGCTCTTAGGTATATCGATATTTCTAGCTGATCTATTAATGGTGTTAGATGTGACTAAATTGGCAAAATCCCCATTATTTTATTTACAATTTAATGGGTGTTGAAAAATAGTCGAACTCCCCAATTCAGATAAAAACTGAAAGAACTTCTTTATATTTGTACCGGGGAACTGGGAACATGAGAATGCGTTGATGAATCTACAGTTGGAGTGGCGATAGAAGACTAAGTGTAACAAGGATTTTTCTGAACTTAGCGTGTGGAAATATGGTGAATATATGCTAACACAAAACATTGTGTGGTGCAGGTGAAGGAAGACACCATGAGTGGTGTAAGGAGGGTTTAGAGGATGGACCGAAAAATCCTCTTATTCAAAAACCTAGTCAGCGGGACGTGGCCTCAAGAACATGTTCGGTTGTTCACGCAGATCAACTATTTGAAAGCAGAATTAGTAATTACGAAAGACGGTAAGGTGACCATGGCATGAAGTGGAGCAGAGGCAACGAGTGATCGTCTGCATTCTTTGATGAAGCAAAGGTATAAAAATCAAAATATGGCTGGGGTATGACTCCTGGTTCCCCAAACTCATAAATCGAAAAAAGTGGGGAGCTCATTGTCCTTGCCCTGCCAGCGGGAAAATGAGAATGAAACAAGTGGGGCTAGCGAAATGGGGGAGGTAAACCAATGAGTTAAACATTATGATCATCCTCCCATGGAGGTAGAGAAGGATCGAACAAGGTCGTTTCGAGATGATGAGGAAGATCTAGAGGAGAAGATAACTCTTTTACAGAAGAAAGCACGAGTAGTAGTTGATGCGGTGCTACTATCAGTTCGGGGGGTGCAACTGGTAGATGACGATGATATTGATGGTGCTCGCGGGAAGGGAGATTAGGAAGAAATAGTTGTGATGCCAAGTGCCAAAAAGTAACCTGTGAAGGTTCCTGAAGTGATAGTTCTGGATGAGGGTTGCACAGAGGCACCCTCAAACAAAGAGTTAGAGAAAGACAGAGGGAAAACAACGCAGCAGATCCCAGAGGAGATAGCAAAAAAGATGGAGCATTTTGTGAAGACTGGCTGTGTTCGCCCCTCGAGCTCAGTAGTGCAGGAGGTAGGGTCGGACTCGGGTACTGTTAATATTCTGATCCCTGATCTGTCATCATTTAAGGGGAAGGAAGCAGAGACGCTAAAGGATGGTTCCTCCGCTGAGGAGTTCCTGCCTCCTGGAGTTGTGATGCCACCACCTTCCATGTCTATGTTCGAGCAGTTAAAAAGTCTTTTGGAGCTCTCATTTGATGACCATCTTCCGATGAGTGAAATTTTACAGAGTCAAGTGAAGTTAGCCATTAAGTTACGTGTGGTAAGATAGGTATTTATTTTATGTAAATTCACTGAATAAATAAAACCTTTCCTGTGTTGCTTGCGCGGTTATGAAGATGCATCATAATTCAGTGGTGTTGTCATATTGGAGGATGTCTAAGGAAGATTATGCGGTCAGGGAGAAGTGAAGGCCCGAGCCCATGTTTTTTGGGTCAGTAAAGAGGCTAACGACTAAGCTAGCGCGGTTCAAAAATTCCTATGGTACTGCTAAAGTGAGGAAGAAGAGAGCTTTTAAGGAGAATGAGGGTTTGCGCCAACAATTGACCTCCGTGCAAAATTCACTGAAAGCGAGCAAATCAACACATAAGGAATTTGCTACTGCTAATGCCACGCTACTTGCTCAAAATAATGAGTTAGCAAAGAGGAATGACATGGTAATGACTCAGAGCAGCACGCTACTGGTCCAAAATTTTGCTCAGGAAAAAAGAGTAGAGGATCAGGTGGAACGTATCGATGCTCTAACTTTGTAGAATAGCCGGTTAACTATTGTGCTGGAGGAACTCAAAGCCGATACTATGCGCGAGCGTGAGAAGCTACAAAGGAAAGCAGTGATTGATTTAGACAAGCTAGAGGCCCAAGTTATGGAAGTAGCGATGGCCATGTTGGCGCAAAAATTGAGGTAGGTTGTACAATAGCTATTAACTTTGAACCTAGGGATGAAACTGAGTTCCTTTGAAAAACATTACAACCAAGGAACAACAACGTTTGGAGGTTGGGACACTTCCTGCTCGTTCAGCTCATCCTGATGGAAGTGCGGTGCCTATTGCGCAGTCCGTGGGATTGATGTTGGGTGATGCGCAAATTGGTGTGGAGTGCTCTAAGGATGTTTTGAACAAACATCATAGCGATAAGTAGGATGTTTAATTTGTATAACTAATGTTAGTATAGGCAGACATTATGGCCCATTTTTGGCGATTTGTATTATTAAACACTTATTTTTTTTATAATGTGGCAGAAATTTGGAATTGGCTTTGTATGTAAATTTCCTTATGGAGAATGAATGTGTTTTAAATGTGTAGTTCAGGGTGAGATTCTTTACCGAGTCGAACGTTAGTACGTTCTTTACGTAAGTCTACAGATTCTTCTTTTGCGGTGAGGTTGGTCGGACTCTATTGTGTGGCCTATGCAAAGGCTTGATCCTAAATCAGGCCGTTTTGCATAGTCCATAGGCGTGGCTTGTGGCCCGTTCGCGGCAAGGTCATTCTAAACCATATTGCATGGCCTTGACACTTGGTTAGGTTGCATTATATAGCTCTTAGGCTTAGCGGTTAGCTTTTGCATACCCCGTAGGCGTGGTAAAGGACTTGATTCGCGAGGGTAAAGATGTAGAAAAGTAAAAAACACACACATTTGGCGAAAATGATAAAATATTATTGATGAAAAATAAGTAGTCTGATGCCTCCTCAGAAAACCTTCCCACGCCATCAGGGAGAAAAAAGAGCGCATCAAAATGATTACATATCATGGTGGTATAACTTTTGATGAATAATATTCCATGGATGCTTCAAGGCGTTGCCCATGTTATCGGCGAGGCGATATGCTCTACTATGCCCTTTAGAGATGATCATAAATTGTCCGTCCCAGTTAGGTCCTAATTTACCTGTTTCCTTGTCGCATGCTCCAAAGAATACATTTTTCATCACTTTGTCTCCTACCTTGAAGGTACGAGGTTTTAGCCGTGCGTTAAAGCGTCCTTTCATCAGGCTGCAATAATGCTCTGCCCAAACCAGAGCTTGGTCGCATCATTCTTCAATATGATCGATTCTGAGTGCCTGAGCTGAAGTATTGCTCTCTTCATCGTAATTGCTGATTCGGTGACTAGGGATGATTATTTCTGCTATGACGACTACTTTGCTGCCATAAACCAAGTAGAATGGGGTTTCGCCTGTTGTGGTTCGCGGTGTTCTTCGGTATGCCCATAATACTTAGGGTAATCTATTCGGCCATTTTCCTTTAGCCCCCTCCAACCCTTTTTTGAAACCCTCTAAAATGGTGCGGTTGGTAACCTCCACCTGCCCATTTGTTTTTGGATAATAGGGTGTGGAGAAGTGTTGATTGATGGAGAAACGTTTACAGAATGTGGTCAACACTCGATTCTGGAATTGCGGGACATTGTCGGTCATGATGATGTGAGGTATGCCAAAATGAGATAGTATTTATTGTAGCAGAAAATTAGATATGTCCACCTCATTGGTTCTTGAAAGAGCTTTGGCATCTACCCAGTTAGAAAATTAGTCCACAACTACTACCAAAAATTATTGTTTACTCGTTGGCATAGGGAGAAGTCCTACGAGATCGATACCCCACTTATCGAAAGGGCACAGTACGGGAACTACCTGCATCGTTCGCTTGGTATTTGTTACACTGTTGTACCAATTTTTCCGCTTCAGCTGCCAAAGCGGTCCAATAGTAACCAGCTAGTAGAAAGCGACGGATGAGGCTACGATACCTGTAGTGGGCTCTAGCTTCCCCATAGTGTAGCTCCTCCAAAACTGTCGTAGCTTTAGCTGAGTTCAGACATCAGAGTAGAGGCTGAGTGCAACTCTTTTTGTACAAGACACCGTCCATAATACAATAACGTGTGGCTTTTAGCTAAAGGGCACGAGCGGCGACCTTGTCACTAGGAAGAACACAACGCCAGTCTGCTTAGGGGGTAATAACATAGATTTCACTGGGTTGGTGCACCGTTTCAGTTGTAATAAAATACATGAGTGCTCCCCTAGTGCTGCCAACTTGGTGAGTGTATCAGCGTCCGAATTATCTGACGGAGGTACCTGCTCATATTTTACTTGGGAAAACTCTGACTCGAGTGCTTTTAGGGCAGCTAGATAGTCACCGATATCGGTTTTCTCAGCATGTACGAACTGTAGCTTGATTAACTACAAACTGAGAATCTGAACGGATCTGAACGGATCTGTAGACTGCTAGCACCGCATATTAACGCCAATTTCATCCCACAAAGGAAAACCTCATATTCGGTTATCTCATTCGTCACTGAAAAGTTGAATCTGATCGCCCGTCTGATTTCTTCCCTGTTGGAGTTTTAATAATAATAATAATACATGTCCCTCCTCTAGAAGAGCTAGAGGCGTCATCGGCTTCAATGATCCATGCCGACTAATCAATATTACCCTCGATATTGGTGGGTAGTGGCTCGAGACATGGTGAGTAAAATTCGGTGATGAAGTCCGCTACAGTTTGACCTTTGCTAGCGATACGGGGTTCAAACTTGATATCATGTTCGCCGAGCTCGATACTTTATTTTGTCAAGCTCCCCGAGGCATCTGGTTTTTGTAATACATCCTTTAGTGGGAACGATGTGTGGCCCTAGAAATAAGAGCGCATCCGGCGCGCGGTGACTACCATGGCTAGTGCAAGTTTCTCCAAATTAAGGTAGTGTGTCTCGGCGTCGACTATAGTTTTACTAACGTAATATATTGGGTGTTTCACACCCTCGGGTTCTCTAATTAAAACTTCAGTGACAGCACAAGATGAGACAAATAAGTGCATAAAAAGAGTTTCACCTGTTGTAGGTGCGGAAAGTATCTTCGGTGATGTGAGATGTCGTTTTAAAGCTTTGAAGGCATCATCGCAGGTCGTCGTCCATGCAAACTTTTTAGCACCTCGGAGGATTTCGAAGAATGGGTGAATTTTATCCCATGTCTAGGAGATAAAGCGTGACAGCACCGCCAACCGACCTATTAAACATTGGACTTCTTTGATGTTTGAGGGAGGGGCCATCGTTAAAACTGCTTGTAGCTGAGATGGATCAGCCTCTATCCCGTTCTTGCTGACGACGTAACAAATGAACTTGCCACCATTTACCCCAAATGAGCACTTGATTGGGTTGAGCTTAAGGTTATATTGGCGCAACACCCCAAATACCGTTTGGAGTATCTCAAGGTGAGTATCTGGAGAGTGCGTTTGAACCAACATGTCGTAGATGTATGCCTCCATATGCTTACCTGGGTAATTTCGGAAGATGTGGTTAACCAGCCTTTAGGAGGTAGAACTGATATTTTTAAGGCCGAATGGCATGACTGTGTAATAGTAAAGGCCACGTTCAGTATGAAAACTGGTATGCTCTTCGTCCGACAGGTTAAAGCAAATTTGATATTAACCGGAATAGGCGTCCATGAAGGAGAGGTATTCGCAACCTGAAGCAGAATCCACAAGTTGGTCGATGCGTGGAAGAGTGAAAGCGTCCTTCGGCCAAGCCTGATTCAAATTGGTGAAATCCACACACATCCACCACTGACCTCCCTTCTTTTTAACCAGCACAGGGTTGGCTATCCATACTGGATAACGAGCACGACGTATATGATCTAGTCGCAAAACAATTTAACTTCCAAAACTGAGTGCCTCTCGCTTTATCAAAGAGATTGAGTGGCGCTTTTTCCGTATTGGTTTGGCATGTGAATCGATTGCCATGAATGGGAAATGACCGAGGGATCAACCCAGACACATCTCAAGCATCTTAAGAAAATATGTCTAAGTTTCTACACAATAACTCAAGTAGGGACTGTTTAAAAAAGGAATCCTAATTCTTATTGAAATGCATACAGTGGCCCTCCGTTATTTCCTCCTTAGTGGAATCATATTGGGTTGTCCCCAAAGGTTTTCTCTTTCTTGAGTCGTCGATGGGATCCCCTTGGGGAGGTACCTAAACCGGGCTCTCTAGTACCCCCCCCCCCCCCTCCCCCGCTCTGTAATTGCTATTTGAGAGAGCTTGTAGAGACAACATAGCATGTAATGGTTGTCCGCTGGCTACCTCGGCTAACTCTTACTTCGTTACCGATCGTATATTTGATGCATTGTCTGAACGTGCAAGCCGTGACTTCCATTTTTTGCAGCCATGGACGGCCAATTATGGCATGGTAAGGGCTTGGGGCATCTGAAATCATGAACAAAGTCGTCATTTCATTTTTAGTAGCTTTGTGCCCAACTGTGACAAGCAACTCAGCCTCGCCTACGGATTGCGAGGCTTTCCCCTCGTACCCCGGCAAGGTCCTCTAGGTTGACTTGTAGGGTGGCACCTCATTCATGTAGTCGTAGCTGGCTTTGAAGATGACATTCGCAGAACTTCCCCCATCGATTAATACCTGCGTTACCATGACTTCTCTAATATCTATGTTATTATCAATGCGTCTTCGTGCGGCGTACTGAATCCTCATAGGTCATCATCATTGAAAACAAGGTCAGTAACGTGATCGCGATAGTTATAGTAGTGGGAGTCCTTGATCGTCCTGATCTCATGATCAATCCAAGCTCGCTTCCTAGAATTGGTGTTGTGAGATAATCCTGAGTCTCCCCCGGCGATGGTTAACAATGCAGACGTTGGTAACTCGCTTGATGATATTATGTTGCTGCTACCTCAGACCGTATTTCACTGGTCGTCAGGGTAAGCTGGTCTTCACTCGCCCTTACTTCTTGCTCAGTTAGCCCCGAAAATCCTCCCAAGATGGTGAACAACCACGGATGCTTGCCCTTATCAGCACCCTTATCTTTGTCTGGCTTGTCCTCTTGTATTTACCGAATTTCCTCTCGGTGCTCCCACCGGCGAGATTGATCTCATCGCTTTATAAATTGGAGGAGCTCCGCGCTGTCGATCAACCTTTGAATTTCTTCTTTTAGTTTCCAACATTCATCTGTAGGATGGTCGTGATCATTGTGATAGGCGTATAAATATCTATTGGAGTGCTTGTAGTCGGGTACACGCACTGTCTTAAGAGACTGATACCTTGTTCTTCCCTTTGTTCGATTGTAAATTACCGAGATCAATTCGGTTAATGGAGTGAAAAGCCGAGATGGATTGTCCGAATGAGTGGCGCACCGTGAATGATCTCGGAGAGTACCCTCTTCCGCCTGTCTGCGGTCCGCTTTTCTTGCTTTAGGTTCATAAACAGGTCGCTTTGGAGAGTCTCCCTTCCTGGCATCGTCGACGTGAATAGACATATTGGCTCAGGCTAATAGGTCCCCCTTATTTTCAGTAGGGAAATGAATTAATTCAGCGTAAAGCTCTTCTCACCGGTCCAACCCTTTCTTAAGTGACGCCACCGCCATGTTTTCAGCCAGGTTAGGTAGGTTATTCATGCAGTGGACGTAGCGTCGGATGTAAATTTTCAGCGGTTCACATTTCTTTTGATAGAGATCCATTATGGAATCGCATTCTTGCCTGAACTCCTTATTACCTACAAATCTTTCCCTAAATGCGTGCTACAAACCTGCGAAGTCATGAATCGATGCTTTAGGAAAGCTACTATACCAGTCCATTGCATTACCTTTGAGGGTCATGGATAACGCTTGACAAAACATGGTGTCATCATGATTATAGGCCATCACCATGTTGCAGAACTACTCTAAATGTCGTTCCGGATCTCCTGTTCCATCATAAGCCTCTATTTTGAAATGGTCGAATTTACGAGGGAGTTGCATCTCAAGGATCTTTTCAAAAAACGGTGATTCCTTCAAGATATATGTAGAAAGCTTATACCGTACTAGATTGTACTGAACGACCTTGACCTCATTTGCCTTCTTTGGAAGCTGGCGATCGCCCTTTTGGCGAAGGCTAAGCTCTTTTAATTGTCTTGTACTTCCGCTCTCGCCCTTGCCGATGATGAGTGCGGACCATAACTGGAGCTTTAGCTTTGAATGTTTTCACTGTGTCGTTCAGGCCGACGATGGTTACATGCATAGTCTGCTCTCTAACGTCATGCTCGCATGCTACTTTGATCTGCTCTTGTTGTAGATAATAAAGTTGTTGTTTGAGTCACCGAATTGTTGTAAAATTCATGGCGTCCTGGAATTCGACATCGTGTAAAACTGGATTCAGAATCGCTTCAGGCACAAGCAGAGCAAGCTCTGGTGCTGTTTGAGGAACAGCTTCCACCGGAGTCACCACCGCCGACCTATCAACAGCTACGTTCACAGCGGGGAGCTGATCTAACCCTTCTATAGATAGGTCAATTCCTACCTTTTGCTGATATGTTGCTTTAACTGGTTCATGCGTATCTCTTTCTACCCCTGATCTTATCATAACCATGATTTCTTTTTCTCGGAATTCCCTCCCCCCAATTAGTTATATTCGAATATAACCAATTATGACAAGAAAATGATTGGTATTTGTATTTATTTTTTTCCCACTTCAAAGAAAATACAACACTTTAGGCTTAGCTTCCTTTTTATACATTATTCTTCTTAGCTCATATTTCGCCCTCTAGTTAAAGGTTCAACTATCATTTATGGTATAAATCCTAGATTTGCGGCAATCAATCTGGTCTTCTATCTTTAATAGTCATTGACTCATTAACCCTCGGGAGTTTGAATTGACCTCCTTAATTACGCTTTTCATTAATATTGCTTCAGCTCAGCTCGGCCTGCTTACTCTCCATTGGTCAGTCATCGATCTGAGTTGTACTATGACATGGCCTTGCTCAATGATGAAGTTTGAATCCATTTATTACTAAGGACTGTTAAGGAGCCATATTCCATGGTGGAGCCTTGTTTGGTTATGGAGCTCTGTATCTCTCAGGAGCTCTACTCTGCTTGATGCTTGCATGAGCTTTACTTTGTATCTTGTCCTTGTAATCCCAATGACGGAGGAGCTCTGCTTTGTTATAATCTCTACTATCAAACGTAGCGGTCGGTTTCTAGTCCTGCTCTACTCGTTGCTTTTGTACTTCTCAATTGACTCTCAGATCCAGCACTCTGGTCGGTCTGAAATCTTGCAGATATGCTTTTTTACTTTATTGATTGCCTACTGAAGTTTTATGCCCGTCTTCTCCCATTTCTCTCTGATCGAATTCGTTAGAGGGTAATCCTTCCTTCATCAACACATCTCTCCAGATAGTAGATTTCTTTATTACTTACATTACATCAAATACCAATTTTTATCTCCGCTATTTATGGGTTTAATAAACTCTATGATCGTTAAACCCTCTGGTATAATATCTTACACATATCCACCAATCACCAAGGTATCCTTGGATGTCCCTTGGTGATATTAACATCATGCATTCGTAGTTGGCTTTGAAGATGACATTCGCAGAACTGCCCCCATCGATTAATACCTGCGTTACCATGGGATCTACAATTATCTCCAAAATCATTACCACTCGGATCAAGGGTTCATTTCCTTCCCTTATTGATTTATGCTAATCCGACTGTATGCCGGGCTTTAGTATATCCGAAAACATATACCTCACCCACGATCCCTTTCATGACAACCACACCAACAAGAAGGATCATCGTACAACCCTAAAAACAAACTTATGAAGAACTTTGCCAATGTCTATTGACACTTTCTATTGGATGTTCTTGATGTTGTGGATTTTCTCATCTGAATAATTTGATGGATTATCCAATGTATCTTCACACCTTCATACTATCAACATCAATGGTAATAAAATTAGCTCATTCCCTGGCAATAACGACCTTCGCCATGGTGACCTGCTCTACCTATTCCTTTTCGTTCTAATTATGCATGTGATATCAAGCATCCTCTGGGAGCAAAGCCAACACCATTTATTTGGTTTCCACTGGAAATTCCAAAAGCTCAAAATCATCTACTATGTTTTGCTGATGATCTCATGATATTTTGTTTGGTTAATCACAACATAAACCTAGTCAATTAGGGTCTTGAGTAGTTTGAAAGACTTCCAGTACTCAACCTTAATCCTAACAAAAGTCATATTTATCTATCTATTGTTTTTTACTTTATATGTAATTCAATTATCTCATCGTTCGGTTTCAAGGAAGGTGTTTCACCTGTTCTGTATCCAGGTGTCCTCCTTATCACCACTCACCTTTCATACAATAATTGTAGATCTCATTTCCTCAATATCACCAATCGAATCAACTTCGAGACTTCCAAGAACCTTTCTAATATTGGGAGGCTACATTGAAATAAAGTCGTACTATTTGATGGCCAAGTCTACTGGTCATCGGGTATATGTCCTCCTTATTTGGGTCCTTAAAGAGCTCAGCTAACTCTTCCAAAGTTTCTTATGATCTGGATCCGAAATAAAATCTTGGGTCCAAAGTTTCCTCAACCAATGCTACTTTGCACTTGGTTGAGCGTGGTGTTGGAATTCTAGATGTTAAAGTCTGGAATCAGACGGTCGCACTAAAGCATTTTTTATCCATCTTGTCACCAAACTCTACGAAGTTGACATCGGTAATCGATATTTCGCATCCCTCTCGTATAACCGTTGACTTTTTTCTAAGCCTCTTTGTTTACCACTTATGTCCTAGTATTATTCGTTATGCTAGAATATGCAACAACAACCTGGTTTCACACATCTTCAGGAACGGCTCTTTGATCTGGCCAACTCAAACTCACTTAGACAGAAGATCTCATCAATCTCATCTACTTGAAATTGGTAATACTACAAATCTCTCCCCTCCCACGGACATAAAAGATGTTAGAATTTTGAATCTCTAACTAGAACCGTAACATATTTACAGTATGTCGAGTATGTATCAATATATCAGATTCACTTTGAAACTCAAGATATATCTACGAGTTATGGTTTACTCTTAGTTGTAAACCGTCAACCTTAAGGACTAAGATAACTTTTTTTGTTTCCTCCTTTTTTTCGGAGGGAACCCACAGCCGCTACTCAGAGTGCAATGAGTACGCACAGGGTAAACCCTCAATCTGACGCGATAGCCTGCAAACCAACGCCAGAAGGTAAACCACACAAGGTGACAAGCTCAGCCGAGAAAGCGTATGTAGAGGGACTCGAACTCATGACTTTTGGTCATAAGCATGTCATACTCAACCAGCTCGGCTACCCCATTGGGAGCTTTTTGTTTCCTCTTTATTTGATGTGGTTGCTGAGAAGAAATATATTGTATTAGTAATTTAAAAAAAAATATTCTAAAATAATTGTAATCCATTTTTTTAATATACTATTTTTATAATAAAAATCACTGAAAGCGAACAGTACCTGAAAGTCTAGCGAGATAAAAGCGAAATTGTTTTCGAAGACTAAAACCAAGCATCATCAGCTAAACCAAATTTCGAAGGTATTGACTGTTGAAATTAGACCTCATGTACAAAACAATTGGGAAAAGTTGATTACCTAATTCAAAGGGTTTGATTAATCAATGTGTGCAAGTTGAGAAATATAGTTGAGAGACATAACTTCGCCATGCAAATTGGGTTTTTTTAGTCGTTGGTCATTTTACAACTTCATTACTTTAATGACCGTGATAACTAAAGTCATACCGGTCAGTTTTCCTTTTTCTATGTTATGGGCCGACACTCTCTCAAAAGTTGTTAACTTAATGAACGCGTGTTCGACGTAGTGTGTTATCTTTAACTCACATCACCTTCCGTCGCACATTTAATTAATTCATCCTTCGGATAGTGTCGTGATAGATATAACGTTTTTATCTTAGGGTGTTTTTATCCTACGATGCCCGTAATAAATTCACGTAGTTACGTCGTTTCATCGTTATAAAAGAAATTATTATTTAATTTATCATATTTAATAGATTATCATGTTTTTTTATACGTGTACTATTTTATTGGGATATGGAAATTATATTTAGAATCATCCAAACAATAAATAAAACTAACAAAAAAATTTAATAATTCCATATATCCTATTAAACTTTTAAGCACTACTAGGGTAGAAATATTTGTACCTCAAATAGAAACACTAATATGTACAAATTTAAAAATGTATGTCGAAGCTGCATAACATATTATTCTAACTGTAAATAATGTGTCCCGATATTTATAGTTGGGGATATTCTCTTCTTCCATAACTAATATTCTACTAACCGAGTAATCATAAATTGTTAAGTACAACAATATAAACTCTCATAACTTTGGTGTAGTTAAGACCTCTTATAAAGCCACAAATGTTTTATCTTTGTGAATATCGGGTTGTATGAAGGAGTCCAGTTGAAATAAACGACCTGAGTATTTAAAATGAAAGTTGTGACTCGTCGGGAGGGGAAAGCTAACTCAATTGATGATAGTAAGCCTTCCTGTTAGGCTTTAGACCTCCTTGAACTTACGTGGAAGATCTTTTACAACCAAGTTTGATAATTGTTTATGGTCTTTATATTTTCACTCATAAGATAGCTTACAAACTTCCCAGAACGAACACCATATGTACACTTCTTAACAAATAGCTTCTGAATTACCATTTAGAGGTTGGCAAAAGTCCTGGGAAGATATGCGAGGTTATCTGCATCTTGATTGCTTATGACCAATATGTCATTGATATAGGCATACTGGTTACACACGAACTGGGTTTGAAATATATTGCTGAACAAACTTTACAATGTGGCATCATATTCTTGATCTTGAAGGGAATAACCGTATAAAAATATAGTTTGCGCTCCATGATGGATGTAGTATACTTCTAATGTTACTCATGCATCAGGGTTTAATTTTAACCCTAGTATAAATCCGTGAAAGATAGCGTACAGTTCCCCGAGGTGCATCCATCTGGTGATCAATTATGTGAAAGAGGAAAAATGATCTTTCAAACATAACTTGTTGAGGTTAATGAGGTCACCACATCTCCTTCATATATAATTTTTCTTCTTGATTTGTTTGGGTTTGATGTCCATAGTGAATAAAATACTTCTTAGATTGGTCGAATTGATTGATTCAATCCACGTCAAAAATGATAGCTTTGGTTTTAACTTGGAGGTTGGATATATAAGCTTTTTGAATGTTTCTTCCTATAAAGATAGTAATATATGACAACACCTCTTCTAATTGTGAACAAGACATATCGGTTAATATAATAATCAATGTACTCCTCAAATTTGTCAATGAAAGTCATGGATTTCAGGGACCTTGGAGGTTCAACGGCGACTGCCACTAGTTGTTGTTTTATCCTCGCTCGTTGTCTAGACTTAGTTGTGGTTGGTCATTTCTCGTCCTATAGGATATTTTTTTGAAAAGAATCATTATTTTTCCATCGCCAACGAGGTTATACGTTTTGTTCTTTGAAGTGATTTTATCCCAAGTGTAATGTCGTACATCATTACGAAATTTACATTACTTTTTTTTGTTTTACCTCACCTGGAGGTCTGCATCTTCTCGGGACTATAAGATTTGACTACATATTTTTCTCTTTCACAAATCATCCCCGAGTTTTCTGTTAGTTTTATATAAGGGCTTCATTCTTTATAATTTGGCATTTTATTCATATGTTATAATTGTTGTTACTATAGTCACTCTTGATTTTACCTCGAAAGTATTGATTTTTATACATAGGCTTTATAAAAGGCTCGTCAAAGAGCTTGGATGTTTGGATGGGATCCATATAAAGGGGCTCGTTAATATTTATCAAAGGGAGATTCATAGGGTATGCATTTAGGATTCGTGGGAGCCTTATGGACATTATTTTATCGATTTTGATATACTCATACACCTAGACCAAGAAACCACCAAAGTTTAAAGCTTTCTTCTTCGTGATGATTTATTTTGAAATTCTTGCCAGTATTAATTGTCCGTAAGATACACATGTCATCGAATTGTAGAAATCTTACATGTAATTTTTGGTTAAGACAAATCACTAAGTGATGTAGCGAAGACTGGGAACAGACTAGTTTCTCGCCCAGATATCAAAATTGGGTCAAATAGGTACTCAAATCAAAGATTTCAAAGAGCCTGTTAGATCCAACATGTAAAGCCTCCAAAAACCAGTTTTAATATTTTAGTGTTAATTTTTATTTATTTATTTTATTTTAGACATTTATGTAATTTTTTTTATTTAGAATTAGGGTTTTGGGTAATTCTATATAAAGCATCTTATACCCTATTTTGCCGTCAGACTTTGATTAATAGATTTTTGAGATTATTTCTCCGAGTCTCCTTTATTCTCTAATCTAGGGTTATGGTAGTATATCTACTGTTTTCTTCTTCTAATCTTCCATCACGCCATCAATTGGTATCAGAGCCTCGGTTTCTGCTATGGGGAAGCATGTTTCTAAAGCGTGACTATTCTGATTCAAGGTTTAAAGAAGAGAACAACACACATGGTCATGAAGATTGTGAAGATCGTTTGAGTATGAGGGGACATACCAGCCTTTTCAATAATGATTATATTGACCGGTTACTAAAGGAGTTTAAATTGGTTACTAATCACCGAATCATGGTAAAACTTGCTTATCGAGATGCTGTCTTGGGCTATGAAGAGGTTTTCAAAACCATTTTTTCATCAACTGGACATGGGGATGTTGTTTTCAGGCTATTAAAATGCTTTCAAAACCAAAAAGAAATCATCAAGTAGATGGATTCAATGTTACTTCGAATAAGGAACACTCGAGAAGAATTTATGTTATTCTGATAAGGTCAACAATTATAATTTCCAATGTAACAATTGAATAAAATAAATTAAAATAATTTTGGTTGTTGATGATGATGGTGCTGTGAATTCGAAGACAAATTCTTGTCAACCATGAGAGGATGATATAGCCCCGAAAGTCCAAACAAAAACCTTCCTAATTTTATTTTATTTTGTTCAAATATCTTATATTATTTAAATCAAATCTAATTGTATTAAGATTTTATTTTATTTTATTTTCTTATGTTCTAATTTAGGGTTTTGAGCAACTATTATATAAAGCCTCATATGCCTTAAGTTATTTTAAGTTTTTTGAATAATATATTTTTATCTCTGGAAATTGTACTCTTTGTTACCCTTAGATTAGGGTTTCATCATGTTACCCTTGAATTTGGGCTTCATCTATCGTTGCTTCTTCTTCTATTCTCGCCGCGTTATTAGTTGTTATCAGAGACCAGCAATTTTATGCTATGCAGATACAGGAATCATGTTCCGGGTACCTCTTGATTTGAAGGCTAGAATAGAGAACGACATCTTCCAATCTACCTACACAATTGGAGGAAGAATTTGCAAGTTTGTAATTGTTTCACATATCTATGAGAATTTGATTTCAGAGGAGGCTGTTCAGAAACTATCGTTGAAGACTGAAGCTCTTACATACCCGTACATATTTTCAGGATTGATAGAGTACACTGAGGTAACAATTTCTAAATGATATCAAATTTTATTTTATGTTAGTAATTACAAAGATACAGCATGGTGTGACGTAGTTCCTATGGACGTTTGCCATCTAGTTTTAGAACGTCCATGGTGATTTAAGAGAAATTCTACTTATGATAGTAGAACAAATTGATACAGTTTTGTGAAAGATGGTATCGAGTTTATATTAGTGTGCTCTTGAGTAGTGTCTCCAAAACCACCACTAGTTAAGGAGTTTCATGCTCAAATTGCACCAGTTGCCGATCTTAGCTGTGATGCTAAACTATGTCTCACTCCTTGTTTGACAAGCCAATCTATGATAAAAATATTTTTGAAGATGTATCTGGGTCGGTATTTGAGAGACCAGTCTACGATGAGTATGATGATGACTGGGATGATGAAGATCTAATTACTGTTGATGAGATACTTGTTGATCGAGATATTTTCTCAGGCTTCAGTACACTAGACTACATCGCTTCAGAAGACCTATTGAAGAAAGACTGCAAAGTAGCAGCTTTTATTGTGGAGATGCATCTTCCAGGTATTTTATGTTATCCTAAAATTAATCCTTTGATTCGGTTTTCTGTGGATACATGTTGTCGTATTGTAAAAAGGAGAGATGGTGTTTTTGTGTTTGAGATTATTAATAAATTGATAAAATAAAATAATAGTGTTTTAATGGATAAAAGATTAGATTTTGCATTAAAACCTGAAGGAGTTTTGGGTGATGGTTTGGGAAGTAAAAGAAAGAGTAACAAGTTAAAAGTAGAAGATTGTAGTGCTTTGATATTGCCGGCAGAAATATATTCTGAAGAACTTGAGAAGCCATCTACTATTCAACAAAGAGGAATTGTTTCTTTCTGCAAGGGTTTTGATGTGATACAACAATCACAGTCTGAAACTGGAAAGACAACAACTTTTTACACGCGCAGGGGTGATGTTGTGCTTAGTAAATGGGTTGAAAAAACAGACATAGAACAATTGGGTGGAGTATATCTTGTTACTGTTGACCACAGTAATGCCGATAACATGGTAAAGAGGGACAAAACTGAGAAACCACTTCTTGAAAAGAGTTGCATCATTCAGATTCTCACCTCTTACACCCTTATGCTGGTACCAGTTGAAATCAGCAGTGAACACGCCAATGTTTTTACAGTCCTATCAATGTTTCAGCGTTCTGAATTCGAGGTCGAATTATTCCCAACCGGGAAATGATGATGTAGCGAAGACTGCAAACAGACCGGTTCTCGCCCATGTATCGGAATTGGGTCAAACATGTACTCAAATTGAAGATTTTGACGAGTCCGTCAGATTTCAAAAATCAGTTTTAATTTTTAACGTTAATTTTTATTTATTTTTTTTATTTTAGAAATTTATATAATTTTATTTATTTGGAATTAAGGTTTTGAGTAATTTTATAGAAATCATCTTATACCCTATTTTCCGTCGGACTTTGATTAATAGAATTTTGAGATTATTTCTTCGAGTCTCCTTTATTCTCTAACCTAGGGTTAGGGTAATATATCCACTATTTTCTTCTTCTAATCTTCTGTCACGCCATCACTAAGTATGTTCCCAAATACTTTTTCAATTTTTTACCTATAATGAATTATATTATCATCATCATCTAATTTGATGATTTTTGAGCCAATATTATGATTTGTGAATATGGTTCACAATGTGTTAAAGTTGCGAATGCTTCCTAGTAGAAGATGGATGAATTGTCACAAAGTACTACCTCTAAAATTCATATAAAATGCTTAATTGAGGAGCATATCGTCTCTCCCAAACCCTGATTTTCATTTATGAACTGTTTGATTTGGTGTTCAGGATCTCATGTGTTATCGTACTTTTTCATTTTGTACTGATTAAATTCAGTGGTAAATCTTCATATAATATCTTTGGATTCAGGTGAGAATGGACCAATTTAAATCTCTGCTCGACAAGAATTAAACCAACAGAAGTCTGGTGCGCCAGTCGGGAAAATTGATACGTTGTTTGCGGTAGTTGGGCCATATGGATGAAGGTGTGGCTAGTAGTTTTAAGAACCTGATGGGGGTGTTGGAGCTACGTTCTAGAGGCTCAATTGAATTTTTGATGGAATCGAGGGATAATTTTTATGGTTCAACTGATTTATAGGTGGAGCGTGGGGATGGCTCTGATGGTCAGGATCATCATCTCACACCAGACTAGGCTCAAATGCATCAGTCAAGAACAATTACGATGAAAATGTTGCTTCCTCCTCTGCTAGCAGACTTACAATCGGACTTCTGACTGAAGTATTTCGCCTTTGAACGCCAAATTTGAGAATCGTGAAAATATATATTCTGTCTAGAAGGATCATGCTAATATTTCCTAAGCATATAGGAGATGTCATCGTCTCATTTTTTAAAGTTTTCAGCCTCTCTAGGTAATCGATGACAGAGCGTAAGATTCGTCAATGTGTCAGGGCTACATTTGCCATTAATTTATGGATCATCATGATCTCCACCAAATGAGATTATTTCACCTCGTTAATCTGTCTGTGAAGATCAGTTATAGTAGGGACTACATGATCCTCCCGTATGAAGACTGATTTCGATTTCATAGAGGTGAGATGTATTGGCTTCTTTTAGAATTTTTGTTTTCTTGGAAAATAATAGACCGTGTGAAAATATTTTTATGGAGATTTTGAAGAAATTTCTCTTACTAATACCTTAGTTTTCACAAACGACGTCAAACTAGTGATGTATTTTAGTGAAATGATTACTTCGGTCAATAGTAGTGGTCTAGAGTGTTAATTATCACTTGAGAGTATGATAGGTATTAATGAAGAAATGTCTAACTAGTTATGGAACAAGTGGTCGAAGCGTAAAAGAAAATTAAATATCTCAACACTAGGTGGAAGAAGTGCTCACACATGCCAAACATGGAAAGAAATAATTAAAAAAAATAAAAAAGGTGACAAAAAAACAAATAACTAAAAAAAGTGTTTCCTCTAAACTTTTAGACTATAATTACAATACGCGATTTCTAAATCATAAAATAGATACTTTCGACGAATAATATTTCCAATAATATTTACTGTTTTTATATACGATTTATTTATATTTTATTTAAACTAAATTTTAATGCGGTCTATTTATACGATGTTTAAACTAAATTTTATTTTACTTGTTTGTAATTGGATCTCACGAACTAGATATTTATAACTTATAATTCTATTAAATATAAAAAAAATCAGATATTTGATTAATTATATACAATAAAAAAAATTAAACAGTTATACCCAACTGAGTTTTTATAACTTATAAGTCTTAAGTATAGAAAATCAGATATTTGAGTTAAATTATATATTTTAAATAAAATATAATCAATTGAAATTTTTTTAAAAACAGTTATAGCTAACTTACACCGTCTCACTTACAAGTCTATATTTTATAAGAGAATTGTTAAAAAAGGCCAAAACTACTCCGTAAAGTTGTATTTTTTTTAAAAATCAATATTTTTAAATTGTTACTTATCAAAAATATAAAAAAATAGAATTTTATTCTCTCAATTTATTTACATTTTATACAAAATTGATACTTATTAAAAACACCCTAAAACATTTATAATTTTATTTATTTATGTTTTATGCAATTTCACTTAGTAATTTTGGCCAATTTTTTTAGCGATTTCCATTTTATAATCACATGCAAACTAATTTTCTTAAAACAAATAAACCTAGCCAAAATCATATATGGGACATGTCACACTCAGCTCGAACTATTTTTACTATTCTTAATCACATGTCCCTAAAAGATATATATGTTCTTCCCAATCAAATCCATCCAAAAAAATCCGTATAAATAACTTTAAATTATTGTAAAACTATGTTTTCGTCAAAATTTTCTAAACTCTAATGATGTTATGTTATAAGTCATCTAAAATTCATCACAAATTTCATCTTCGGCCTCCAACCTTTCAAGAACCCCTATTCAATGGATTTAATCTTTTCAGCTAAAGTTTTTATTCCTTCTCAATAAAATAAACACACATTTTCTTCATTTATCTTCCTTTTAATAGTTTATTTTTATTTTTTTGTTTTTGTTTGATTTTTGCTAGGTTTTCATTTTGGTTGTGAAATAATTTAAATCTATGATTAAAATCGAGTTTGGAACGATATATTAGTGTTCGTGTTTTTTTATTTGTGCTAGTTTCAGTTATTAGTTGAAGGTTTTGGGAGGTTTTGTCGAACAACATGTTGCTATATTTTGCGCCTGTTCTTTGGCTTTGTCGATGTGGACGAGTTACGCCGACAACTTACGCCGACAACATAACTGTCTTAGATGGACAACGATGTACGTTGGCTGCAACATGTAATGTTGTTAGTGTTGCTTAAGTCACCAACAACATGGTAGCTGTAACGCTACCAGTGTAATGATGTTACCTACCTAACTCATCTTTACCGACAACAATCGTCTCACAATAGTTTGGTAAAAAAAACTAAAAATATAAAAAACTGAAAAAATAAAAAAATAAAAAAATTTAAATTTTAAATTACTAAGCTTTTTGAGAACAATAGTTTAACCAAATCCCAAACATTATCATTAGCACTTATATAAGTTATTTGATGAGTAAAAACAAAATTTGAAAGTTTTTTGTTGCATTTATTCTAAAGATTAATTATAAGACATCACATTTTATAGAATCTTTTTTCCATCGTAATATAAATAAAACAATTACTAGAACAATTTAAATTGTTACATAAAGTTATTTTTTAGATTTTTCAATATTTTGTAAATATACGACATATGAAAATATCTCTAAAATCCTAAGTTTGTTTTTTATTTACAATTTATTATATTAATTACTCCACATAGTTGGATAACATAAAATTATTAAAATCTAAAATTAAACATTTTATAAAAATAAATAAAATTATCGAGACTTAACCAGAATTTTTTTTTTAACTTTTAAAAAAATCAAATGTCGGAATAAATGAAGAAGGTATTGCTCTTTATACCATTATTGATATTGACGATGTATAGAATATTCTCTTTTTATGTTTAAAAAAAACTTGCTTTTTAAATAAGTCCAAAAAAATAGTTTCTGCCACAGTCGAGCATCCAAGTGGTGTTTTTCACCATGATAAGATGATAGTTTTTACTAAAATCGCGGTATAGAAGATGACAGCTTCCGTCACACGTTAACGGAAACCACAACATCTCCGCCAGTCAATGGCGGGCGACACTATTATTCTGCCAACGACATAGCAGAATGTATTAAATTTTCGTCATAGATTTTACCGAATGATCTTTTAAAAGTTGAATATTAGGTTTGATTGATTATTTTCTTTATCTGGATTACAGAACATTGTCTAGTGCGAAATATCGGTTATTGTGAACTATAGTCATCATTTTGTAACTTACGACGAGTATAGATGTGACTCGATGAGCCAGTAGGTCAAAGATATCTGCAATACATTGGAGTTCTCACTTATAATAGGATTGAGAGAAAATGACAAAAGGGGGAGAACACCTAGAGTAGATTATGTATGCAATATATTTGATATTTATTAGTCGATGGTCAAAGAATGTGATCATAAATAGAAAACGTACACCAGTAAAAAAATTAATTACTATTTTCATTTGTTTGGTGTGACTTATGGAAAACTCAACCATGATTCGATCGTGTATTTACAAAGACATACGGATAGTTATTGTTATTATATTTTTATAGGCCGAGATGATTCAAGATTTACTGTTACCAATACTAGATCATGTGTGTATGTATACTAATAGAGAAGAAGCTAAACCTTGGTTAGTGTTATTATTTGAGAGAATCAAGGTTCTTATGTGACTACGATCTCCCACATCGACACTATCCGGAGCATATTCCGGATAATGTGAGCCATTTATTAAAGTCTTAACAAAAGACCTATAGTGTTGGGTCATTTGCAACTTTTATTAGTTTTTTTTTTCATTTTTATGAAACATCTACTTGCATTGTTAATTACGGGTGTTTTATATTTTTAACACGCAACTTGAATTTTATTTTAGAATAAAAATTTATGAACTCTTTGAAAGCATAGAGCATAAGCAAAATTTTCATTGAACATAAAGTGCAAAACATCATAAATTAAAAAAACATCAGAAACAAATATATAAAATATAAACAAAAAATGCATTGAACATAAATTAAAAAACATGAAAAGCATATACACTAATGTATAAGAGGGTTATATTCTTCCATTTCTTCTTCTTGGAGGTTAGTATCATTTTATAAATGTTCCAAACATTTTTTTGAAAAGGTGATTGTTCAAAAAAAATATTATGTTGTTTAATTGAATCAGAACTGTGTAAATAAAACAACATATGTGATACTTGTTTGGCGTCACGTCGGAAGTCAAAACCTCAAATATTTGTAACTAAATTCAAATAATTTTAATTAGTAACTGATGAGTCCGAATTCGGCATACTCCCCGGAAGGGTAAATCAGTCTAAGTCTCTCCGAATACCGGACAGACTACAAGGACATAAACCGGACAGATCATTTGGACCGAACAGATCAGTTTGAACACTGTAACCATAAGGTTGTTCGAACTATGACTAAAGTACTAAAAAACCTAAACACTTCCTGACTAAGCTACCTGCCCTTCTGCTTAGAACTCATGGGTCTTTAAACATGACCCGGGTCCATTAAACATGACCCGAAAGCCCATAATGGCCCAAACATCATACTATAAATACCCAACCACCAGCATTAACTATGGGTAATGAGAATTAACTGCTACCAAGCTGCTTAATCATCTCTCTACTCTCTACACCACCGTTAAACAACCATACACTACCGTTAAACACCCATACACTACCGTTAAACACCCATACACCACCCTGAAACTACACTTGAAATTACTAGCCTACCCTCAGGCAACTTTTATCCACACCAAATTGGCGACCACAGTGGGAGGCGACGGTGCCTGAATCAAGCATTCAAAACCAGCAAAAAAAACTCTGTCTGAATGAATCCGGACAATCCAGAAGTGCCACCAGCTTTGCTCGAAGTGGTGGGAGAGAATGACGAGTACACTATCGAAGAGCGTGACAGGCTGAGGGCTGAAATAGAAGCTCTGAGGGCTGAAAAGGCCAAGATAGGCGTGAAAGAAAAATCCAAAGCATCAGCTGCTCATCATATTGACAATCCTAGAGAGCCTGAGGCTTCGAAAACTCATGTGAGCACCAAAAAGACACATGCCAGTTCTAAAAAGTCTCACCGGTCCAAGCCTGTGGAGAGTTCTGAATCGAGTTCAGAATCTTCGGGCAGCTCTTCGGCCAGTGAGGGAAATGAAAAATCCTTGTCCTCTAGCAGTGATGAGGGTCGAGCCAAGAAAAAGCAAAAGCAGGTTAAGAAATATTCAAGAAAAAGAGATCACCATGGAAGAATGAAAAGACATATTGGAAAGGGGTCATCTCACCACCGGAGATATACGGACAAGATGCTGATGGATCCTTTTGCTTTCCACGATGAACCAGGTATCTTTGCCACTCCAAATGAGGATACTGTGTTCAGTCGTGGAAGGAATTGGAGGCAGTCTCCACTGTCTTCTAAAATCTTGTCCGGAAACCTCCCCAAGAGGTTTGACAGTACTAAGATGGAGAAGTACGACGGCAGTACTGATCCGGACAATCATCTGGAGCAATTCAAGAACTTCATGATGAACTTTCATGATGATGATAAACTTCTGTGTAGGGCATTCTCCCAATCTTTTACGGGGAATGCTCTGAAATGGTACAACAGCCTGCCTCAAGGTTGTATTAAAGATTTTGATACGTTTTGGGTGGCCTTTCGAAGGCAGTTTGTAGGGAGTAAGGAGCTGAAGGGCAATGGAGACACAATAATCTATTGTGCCTAGGAGCCAAATGAGTCCTTGAAGGAGTACATAAGTCGTTTTGTGAACACCAAGAATGGGTTGGCTGATTGCTTCGAACATGTGGCAATAGCATCCCTAAGGCAAGGTTTGAACCCAGGCAATATGGCTGATTCGGTGACTAGAAAGAAGGCCATGACCTGGGGGGGGGGGGTTGCTGAATCAAGTTGGCAAGCAAATAAACTTTGATGAAACAAAGAAAACCAGGGTGCACAGACAAGTGAGATCCACCCCGGTGGCACCAACTCCAAATCAAAACCAGTCCGGGAACAAAGTAAGAGAAACCGGACAGGGGCATGGTAGGGCAAAAGCTCAGTCTCAGCCAGCTGCTCCTGCCCAAAGTCAGCAATCCAGAAACAAAAGAGGGTCGTGGGTCCAACCAGAGTGGTTTGCAGAACTCAAAGAAAGTGTGGCCACCATTTTTGATAAAACAAAAGATGAGGTGCATTACCGGAGACCGGCAACCTTGCAGTCTCCCAGGGAGCATCGTAACAACTCATTTTGCCAATATCACAATGATATTGGCCATACCACTGATGATTGCATAGCATTGAAGCAAGAGGTTCAGAACTTGATTGAAAGGGGAAAGTTGGGAGCATACGTTAAGAGAAGAGGAGGCAACAAGCCTGACAACACTCACCGGGTTGGTCCGAGTAATGCTGCCCCGGAGGGGG
Source organism: Limnanthes douglasii subsp. nivea (assembly GCA_036936605.1). Lineage (NCBI taxonomy): Eukaryota > Viridiplantae > Streptophyta > Magnoliopsida > Brassicales > Limnanthaceae > Limnanthes > Limnanthes douglasii. Next base: position 130,257,969 of record JAUPFV010000004.1, read on the forward strand.
CCATGGTCATAGTTGAAAGGTTTGATGTGGATTCTAAGTACCTGGATCCTGATCCAACTCGAAACAGGGTGGGTGCTATAGAGGAATGTTCTAGGTCGGTCTCCGGGCTCATTAAATTCTTTGAGTCACTTACAATTTTCGGAGGGGACTCTATGACAGCTCCTACTGCTTCTTCGAGGAAGAGGCATGTTCATAATTTAGCCTCCCAGCTAGAAGGAGGCATGACATCTTATCAGTCACCGAAATTATTCCCATTCATAGTCTTTGATGAGGATGATTTGAGAGACATTGCTGGCCCTCATGAGGATGCTATTGTCATAGGAGCATCTATAGGGGGCAATGAGATAAGGCGAATTCTGGTGGATATTGGAAGCTCTGCCAATATCCTTTTCCTAACCACTTACAAGAAAATGAAAAATCCAGCTGTGATTCAAAAGTCGGACAGATCAATCGTGGGCTTCACGGGCAGCTCAGCCGATGTGATCGGAGAATTTGAAGAAGAGGTGTTATTGGGCAGGGGCCCTTTCAAGAAAATGGATAGAATACTTTTTATCGTGGTGGATTGTCCCACTTGCTACAATGCTATACTAGGGAGATCTTGGCTCTCTAGGATGCATGCAGTGGCTTCAACAATCCATCAGTGCTTAAAGTATGCTGTTCAGGGACAGGTTGGGGTTGTCCGGAGCAGCCAGAAGATTGCAAGAGAATGCTATGCCACTGCCTTGGCTCCTCGAACGCTGGGGGCAGTCCGTATAAACGATCAATAGCAGTTTGAGGGTCTTTCTGGGGGTGAGGGTGAAATCGATGACCCCAGAAATACCCCTGGAGTGTTGATTCCAATTGAAGAAGTTGAAACACACAATTTGGAAGAAAGCAAAAGTGTCAAGATAGGGTCCAAGATGCCAACAATGTTGAAAGAAGAGATGTTGAAATTCTTGAAAGACCATCAGCACGTATTTGCTTGGTGCAATGCTGATGTTATTGGAGTTCCATCAGAGGTGATATCCCATCACTTATCTGTCCGGAGAGATGTGGCACCAGTGGTTCAAAATAGAAGAGCTTTCTCAAAGGAAAAGGCCGATGTCATAGTACAAGAAGTTGACAGACTAACAAAGATGGGGCACATTAAAGAATCTCAATATCCTTTGTGGACTGCCAATCCTGTCCTGGTGAAAAAGAAAAATGGCAAATGGCGCATGTGCATTGACTTCACAGACCTCAATAGAGCTTGCCCGAAAGATTTGTACCCGGTTCCCTGGATAGATCAGTTAGTAGACTCTACTTCTGGGAACAAGCTGCTCTCCTTCATGGATGCCTTCTCCGGGTACAATCAGATCCAAGTAGATCCAAAAGATCAAGAACATACTACGTTTGTCACTGATAGGGGTCTACATTGCTACAAGGTGATGCCCTTTGGCTTGAAAAATGATGGGGTTACTTATCAAAGGTTAGTCAACAAGGCATTTGCTGATCAAATTGGAAGAAATATGGAGGTTTACATTGACGATATGATGGTGAAGAGTGTGGATGAGCAGCTACACTTATCCGACCTCCGAGAGACTTTTGCCAGCTTGGCCAAAGTAAATTTGAAGCTAAACCCTGAAAAGTGTGTGTTCGGAGTGCAGTCCGGGAAGTTCTTAGGGTATATCATAAGTGAGCATGGAATACAGCCCGACCCGGACCAAGTCAATGCTTTGTTCCAAATGGAGCCTCCTCGAAACATTAAAGAAGTACAGCGATTAATGGGGAGATTGGCTGCCTTGAACAGATTCATCTCCAGGTCTTCGGACAGGTGTGCTCCATTTTTTCAAACCTTGAGGGGTGCAAAGGGGTTTGAATGGACACCACAGTGTAATGAAGCATTTAATGAAATCAAGAAACATCTTTCCTCTCCCAAGACTTTGTTCAAACCGGTTCATGGGGAGACTCTCTTTGTATATCTGGCTGTTTCAAGTTGTGCCATCAGTGATGTGCTAGTAAGGGAGGTTGATGGGCATCCTCACCCAGTGTACTACATCAGCAAAAGCTTGGTTGATGCTGAGAGGCGTTACTTGAAACTTGAGAAATTGGCATTGGCTTTGGTAATAGCTGCAAGAAAAATGAGGCCCTACTTCCAGGCTCATCCTATCATTGTCCGAACATCCTTCCCTTTGAAAAATGTCCTTCAAAAAGCAGACATTCCAAGTAGAATGACAAAGTGGTCAGTAGAGTTGGGGGACTTCGACATAGACTTTGCTCCCCGGACAGCGGTAAAAGCCCAAGCTGTGGCTGATTTTCTGGTTGAATTCCACTCTGACAGGGATTCGGAGCAGCCTTCCGATTCAAAAGACAAGAAAGTGTGGATTGTCCGAACAGACGGAGGGTCTAGTACCATGGGATCTGGGGCAGGAATATGTCTCACTTCCCCCTACGGGGACAACATGTACCAAGCTATTTGTTTTGCTTTCAGGGCATCCAATAATGAGTCCGAGTACGAAGCAGCCATAGCTGGGTTAAAGTTGGCCTATATCTGTGGAGCTAAAAGGGTCAAGCTAAGTGACTCCCAGTTGCTTGTCCACCATGCCTTGGGCCTATCAGAGGCTAGAAAGGAGCAATTGGTCAAGTATTTACTCCTCCTCAAAAATGAAGCGTTAAAGTTTAAAGCTGTTGTCTATGAGCACATCCCCCGGGCAGAAAATGAGCTAGCAGATTCATTGGCAACGATAGCATATACGGAGTCCTACCCATGGATCCATGTGCTTGAAAGCCCTTCTATTGAACTTGGTGAGGGTGGAAAAGAGGAAGTCTTTGAAATACAGGTACATCGGCCTCAAGATTGGAGGTCTCCTCTTATACAATATATGTCCGGTGGTATCGTGCCCTTGGATAAAACACAAGCCAGAACATTGAAACACAGGGCTCGTGGTTTCATTATGATTAGAGAAGTCTTGTACAAAAAGTCCTACAGCAAACCTCTCCTACGTTGTTTAGGGGATCATGAGTCACAAATGGTTCTCTCCGAATTGCATGATGGTGAGGGATCAGCCCATTGTGGATTTAGAGCTTTGACAAGAAGAGTGTTACTCTCCGGATATTATTGGCCATCAATCATGAAAGATGCTAAGGAGCTGGTGAGAAGGTGTGACCCATGCCAGAGGTACAGCAATGAAATTCATGTACCAGCCATTCCTTTGGAATCAATTTCTGAGCCCATCCTTTTTGCTCGATGGGGATTGGACTTGGTTGGACCTCTCCCTGTGGCTTCCGGAGGGCGTAAAACCATAATTGTGGCCATCGATTACTTTTCAAAGAGGGTAGAAGCAGCTCCCCTGGCAGGGACAACCTCAAAAGCTGTCATAAATTCATTATGTCCAACATATGTTGCAGATTCGGTGTCCCACAGAAGATAACAACAGACAATGGGCCACAGTTTGACAACAGAGAAATGGAAAGCTTATGTGCCTCAAGGGGTATTCAGCACTGCTTTTCTTCACATTTCCACCCTCAAGCCAATGGGCAAGTTGAAGTGGCTAATAGAACGATACTTTCCGGTTTAAAGAAGAATTTAGAAGGGGCTGCTGGGAAGTGGCCTAGTTATCTACAAGAAGTCTTGTGGGCCTACCGGACAACACCTGGGGCTGCAACGCAAGAATCCCCCTTTGCCTTGGTCTATGGTATGGATGCAGTAGCCCCCATAGAGAAGACACTCCCCTCCTTTCGTGTTCATAACTTCTCCGGACAGGCTAATGAGATGGCAATTAGAAATCAGCTTGATTTGATCGACGAAAGACGGGTGAAAGCTCATCTTAGAATGGCACACTATCAGGGCTTGATGAGAAGCAGGTTTGCTTCTAAAGTTAAAAGAAGAGATTTTCGACCAGGAGATAAAGTATTAAGGAAAGTTTTCTTACATACTAAGGAAAAGCTCTTCGGAAAGCTGGCCCCAACTTGGGAGGGTCCATATACTGTGGTTGAAAGAATCAAGCCTGGGACATACTGGTTGGAAGACAAAGATGGCAGGGTTTTAACTCACCCTTGGAATATTGAACACCTTCGAATATACTTGGAATAAAACTTGTGTAAATATTTACTTGTTTAAACATCCATGTAAATATTTGGGGGCATACCTTCCCCTCTTCGGTGGCACGGAGAGCTTTCAATGAAACTTGGTGCCTTCTTCAAAATTCTCTAAGTATTTTCAAAATTTTGTCTCTTATCATACTACCCGGGTTAAAAGATCTAAGGGCTATTTAAATTCTAGCCGGAAAGTCTTAATACTCTCACAATACAATAAAACTACTTAAACTCCAGCTATTTAAACAAATAATAAAAGAAGAGGATGCTTGAGCAAAATAAAATATTCATTCAACAACTTAAAACTGCCTTGGCCTTCCAAGGACTTTAGTTCGAATAAAAGATAAACAAAATAAATTATAAGTTAAGGTTGAGCATTTGAAGATGGCTCACCCTCATTTGCTTTCTTGCCCTTGATGTCGCTCTTCTCTTCGACTATCTTCTTACCCTTAGGGTCAATTTCTTCCTCACCTGGTCTCTCTCCGGTTTCCTCTTCATCACCGGACGAAGACTCACTGGAGTACCCCCTCATCAACCATGGTCTAGTATGGGAGATCATCATCATCCACATAGCGCCATAATTCCCCTAATCTCCTCTTCGGGAATTTCTCGTGAAACAGGAGGACCATATCAGACTTCACCTTTTGGATCATTAGCTCCTCGCTTTGGATCATCTCTCTGGCATAGGCGTTGATCTTGGCCTTGATCATGGCCTCTTGATCCCTCACCAAAGCAGCCTTTTCTTCAGCAGCCTGAGTCACTGCATTCTCTAAAGCAATTTTGTCAATGGTCAGGTTGGTGACGAGCTTCTCCTTGGCTGTAGTTTCTCCCCTTGAGATTGTCAGGTCCTTCTCCAGTCCGGACAGCTTGGCCCGGAGATCTTTTACGGTCTCTTCCAAGGAAGCAACTTTTGTGTTGTTTTCGTCTTGATTCTTCTTTAGCTGATCATTTGCCTCCTTGAGCAAATCAACCTTATTGGCAGCAGTCCGGAGGTCCTCGGACAGTTTTTCTTTCTCAGATTTGAGGTCTTTGATGGTGTCTGCCTGACTTCGGACTTGACTTTCCAAAGTAAGCACTGGCTGTACATTGCTAAGAAGAGAATGGGCTATAACATCCCTCTCACTGGAAACCATAAAAGTCTTACCGTTGAAGTTAACTGTGTTGGAGCTGCTTGGAGGGACATAGGGCCCTGCGAACTCGTCTCTGGGCAGCCCAAGAAAATATTCACCAAGTCCACCCAGACCGGTGATGTCCATTTCGTCTAAGTTAAGCTCTCCCCCCTCAACTTCATCTGTGTGGAATTCCCTTGGGATCTCTTCTTTAAAGTCTCTTGGGATCTCTTCGGCCAGTGTAGGGTCAGTAGGGAAAGAGGGCTCCGGATCCCGGAGAGCAACCTCATCTCCTTGGGAAGTTTTCTTCTTCTTGGCCTCCCTATCAGCACTCTCACTTGTTTGCTTGTGAGTCCTCTTGGAAGCCCTTAGAGGTTTTGGAAGGTTCACTTCCTGCTTCTCGCTCTCCTGCTCCACCACTTGTAAAAGGGCTGCATCAATTTGAACCTGTGCCGGTCCCTCTATGTCTGTTGGGGCTTCCTTCTCATTGTCGCCTGCCAACTTCCTGCCTTTCTTCTTCTTGCCCTTCATTTTGCTTGGGGCTTTGGCCCGGGCAGGCAGGAAGAGAGTCCCATCCAGTTCATGGGACCTTCTCAGCACGACGTCTTCATCAGGTTGGGTGGAGAACTCCTCCCAAGTTAGGTCTCTTCGACCTGTGGTGTTCCACAGATGGGACCTTGCTAAGTTTCCAGGAGTGAAGGCCTTGTGGAACCTATTCTCCCAGTTCTCTGCAGCCCAAGCGTTAATTTTGCCACAGGTAGTCTGTCCGGCCTTTAGGTAGTCCCCGAACTCCTTTGGCATCTCTGTTAAAACGAAGAGAAACTGATTGGCATAAACTTAAAGAAAAGGGAAAATCGGACAGAGACTTAAGATGAGAAGCTTACGGTCACTCCTCCATCTACTCCTGAGGAGGCTTGGATTCTCTCCGGTCTTGATTTTCTTGCCATTCTCCTATGAGCCACTGAAAAATAAGAATTGGCTCCTCCATTTGCTCTCCGACTCCAGGAGATCATCAACAGCTTTGAGATCGTTCCCCATGTTGAAATGGTAGAAGGGGAACTGATGATGTTTGCACAAGCTGGCCACAGCTGCAAACTCTTCCATAGGAAGAGGGATTCCAGATAACCTAGACGTCATAATGCATGACATCAAGGTGAACCAACCGTTGGGGCTTAGCTGTGTCGGGCAGAGCTTGACCAAGTGAAAATAGCGCACTATCTCCGGGTCCAGTGGGAACCTGAGTCCCCAGTTGAATAGCTCCGTGAAGAAGACTATCTCATTCCTTTTGCAGTCCATCGGGGTCTCCGGATCGATGGGAATTCGTATCTTTACATTCTCAGGGATCCCCCACTTAGTGCGCAACCGACCTAGATCTGAAGTATGGATGAACGCATACTTGGTCCTTAGCAAAGCTGAAAGATACTTGAACTCGACTTTATGAAAGCATGACCCTACTCTCCCTTCAAGGCTCTCCGGCGGGTCTGGACGCCTCAGATATAAGTCATCTTTGCCCTTCTTGGCAACAACAATAGCAGTATCAGCCTGTCCGGAAGACTCGGACTCAAATCTAACCTCCTATGTGGAGTCCTCCATCCTCTCCTCCATAATTGTTGGGGGAGCTTCAGTAGAAGTAGTCCGGGGAGGATTGAGGCTTGGCAGAGCTGATCCTCCGGACTGTTGGCTGTCCGTATTTACTCGACTTCTCACCTCAATTTGAGTTGCTGAGGTAGAAGATTCATTGGAGGGTAGTGGGATGCTGGCCTCTAGTCCTGACAGCCTCTCCCGGGGAGCCCTTATAGTTGCCCCAGACCTTGATTCACTATTTTTTGCCCCCGATTTCGAGGGTGTGCTTTTAGAAGAAAGCCCTTTGACCAACCGACTTGGCCTTTTCATGATTAACTTATCCAGGGAATGGTCAGAGTCAGACCCCATAGCAATGAAAGAAGATTTTTTCCTAACACTCGTGACAGTAACTCCCGGTTCAACAGCAGGGATCGACTCCTAAACTGAGGAGCCAGATACTATGGGGGAGAGCGTTGATTGAAAGAGTTTTTTAGGTTTTGTACCTTTGGAAGAAGATGAACCTCTATCAGATTCTGCGACAGAAGAGGCTGGTTTCTCAATAGGCGACGATGGTAGCCCTGTAGCAAGTTGTTTTTCCTTCTCAACTCTTTGAGCTTTCTCCAATTCCGAGAGGTTAAGCCAGGCGCCCTTGATCAGTGCTGTTCTTGCTGTAAACATAAACAGCCAAGGAAGTTTTGAAGTTTCTAGAGAGATAAAGCTCTGAGTAAAATTGCAGAGTGAAATTTGAAAGAGATAATGAGACACTGAAAAGTGAATTAGAATTTATAGTAAATGTGAAAAAGGAGTTGATTCCTAGGAGAATCCGAAAAGTTGGGCAATGATTAAAAGACGGCGCTGATGTCATTAATGGCATTTAAAAGAGGTAACTTGTTCGAGAAAGTGGTGCGAAGTTCAAGGTGAAAAAACGGCTAAAGTGACCAATCAGAGAGTGACACGTGTCCCATTAACTCTGGTAAGAACCGTTTGGAATTCGTAACATTCGGTCTGTCCGGGTTTGTCCCCAACTCTCTTCGAATTGAAAACCACTTCCTAAATCGGACTGTTTTTCAGTTCTTTGACAAGGACGCTTGTTCAAACACCTAAAAAAGGGGCTCCTGATGAGTCCGAATTCGGAATGCTCCCCGGAAGGGCAGACCAATGTAAATCTCTCCGTAAACCGGACAAACACTAAGAACTCAAATCGGACAGGATTTGAGGACCGGACAGATGACTTCGAAAACTGTGAGCCTGAGGCAGTTCGAACTATGACTAAAGTACTAAAAAACCTAAACACTTTCTGACTAAGCTACCTGCCCACTTACTTAAAAACTCATGGGTCTTTAAACATGACCCGGGTCCATTAAATATGACCCAAAAGCCCATAAGGGCCCAAATAACATACTATAAATACTCAACCACCAGCATTAACTTCTGGTAATGAAAATTAACTGCTGCCAAGCTGCTTAATTCTCTCTCCACCTTGAAACACCCTTACACCACCCTGAAACTCTACTTGAAATTACCAGCCTACCCTCAGGCTACTTTTATCCACACCAGTTACGATGTTTGAGTAAGCAAGAGTCTCAAAACATTTTATCTGAATTACATGATGGAGATGGATCAGCTCATTGTGGTTTCAAAGCTTTAACGCGTAGGGTATTGTTGGCAGGATATTACTGGCCTACTATATTACAGGATGCCATGTTATTAGTTCGAAGTTGTGATACTTGTCAAAGGTATGCACATCTGATACATAAACCAGCGACACCTCTAATGATAATCTCTGAGGCGGTTCCTTTTGATAGATGGGGGATTGATTTGGTAGGACCATTGCCTATGGATTCAGGTGGAAGACAGATGATTATTGTTGCAGTTGATTATTTTTCGAAGTGGGCAGAAGCAGAGCCTTTAGCTGGAACAAAAGCTAAGGATGTGATCAAGTTTATTCTAAGTAACATCTGCTACCGTTTTGGAGTTCCTCGAAAAATAACAACAGATAACGGTCCCCAATTTAATAACAAGGAAATGGACTCTTTTTGCTCCTCGAAAGGAATACAGCAATGCTTTTCTACTCCTTTCCACCCACAAGCAAATGGGATAGTGGAAGTTACAAATAGATCTATTTTGGAGGGTTTGAAGAAAAATTTGGCGGGAGTAGCAGGGAAATGGCCAAATTATCTTCAAGAAGTGTTGTGGGCATATCGTACAACCCCTAGAGAGGCCACAAAAGAGACTCCTTTTTTCTTTGGTGTATGGAATGGATGCTGTATGCCCTGCTGAATCTACATTACCTTCCTACAGGTTATTGCGTTATTCCGAAGTAGATAATGATGAAGCTAGAAGGGTTGAGCTTGATTTGTTAGAGGAAAATAGGGTCAAAGCACATTGAATGTGGTTCATTATCAAACCTTAATGAGAAGCATGTACAATGCTAAAGTTAAGAAGAGGGAGTTCAAAGTTGGCGATAAAGTGTTGCGAAAAGTATTTCTTCATACTAAGGATAAACACCTCGGAAAATTGGCTCCGAATTGGGAGGGTCCTTATAAAGTCAAAATAAAGGTCAAGCCAGGGTCATATAGGTTGTCTGATTGTGAGGGGAGGATGCTCAAACACCCTTGGAATATAGAACATTTGAAATTGTATTGTGAATAAAATTGAACTTAGAATTTTTGCAAGACAGACATGCTCTTTCCTTATCTGTTGGCCTAGAAAGGTTTTAATGAGGTGTCTGGTTAAAATTGAATTTCATAATAAAATTTCTTTTGGCCATTGGTTGTTTAATATGATGAATGATTTGTTATTTTGGTAACTTGGCAAAGACTGATCATCTTTGAAAGTTGACCAAGAGTAATTTTCCAAAGCAATAGCTTTGAAGAAACAACCTATTTTGAGGTGCCACGTTTTATGAGCGCATCTAATTTTCGAGGTGCCACGTTTTATGAGTGCATCTAATTTTCGAGGTGCCACGTTTTATGAGCGCATCTAATTTTCGAGGTGCCACGTTTTATGAGTGCATCTAATTTTCGAGGTGCCATGTTTTATGAGTGCATCTAATTTTCGAGGTGCCACGTTTTATAAGTGCACCAGAACTTTGAAATATTAAGAGAGTTGCTTGTTTCATCGGATAAAACTTGAAGCTTACAAAAAGGAGAAAACTACTTAATAAAAACACACAAAAAACAACAATAAAAAAACACATGACATATATAATCTACTGTTTAGTCATCTTCTTCTTCCGATGACCCTTCAGAAAACGTCATCTTCTTCTGAGGAGCTTGATGCAACCTCGAATGCTTCCTTTGGACGATCTTCCTCTGGAACTTGTTTCCAAAATTCTGTTAAAGTTAACCTTAGATAGGCGGCATGGATTTCTCGAAGAAGATTGATAGCTGTTTGGGTTTGAGCCTTCTTGATACCATCAAGCATCACAGAACCAACAGCAGCTTCGGCTTTCTTGATGGCGTCCTTCTTTTCCTGCTCGAATCCTGTTTGAAGCGTAGTCAATTGAGTTTGACAATTTTCCAGGCTTTCTTGAATTTTCTTAACAAGTTCTTCAGCATCGGTAGATTTTTTCTTTTCCTTAAAAATGGCAGTAGAATGTTGAGAATTTATATTTTCAAGAGCCAGACGATGAGAAGCTTCCAAAGCTTCGATTTTTTCTTTATGCTCCTTAAGAAGTTTTCTTTTCTCAGCCTCGAAATTTTGAAGTGCTTCATCTTTCGAAGCTTTTTCAGATTATTTTTCCTTTTTGCTCTTGATTAATTCTTGTGCAAGGAGCTCTAATTGTGTATGTGAATTGTTTACTTCTTCACACAATTTTTTAGCTGTAGCACTTAAGTTAGTAAAAGGTCGAAGGATTGAAGTTACCTCATCGGATCTGTCAGGGTTGGGCAAGTTTGATGGGCGATGATGGACAGGAATAATTGCGTTAGCTGTTGAAGTTATGCAGCCCCGATAGAAAATGATGGAATGGTGTTGGTAGGCTAAGAATCTTCACCGGTGACTATAAAATCCCCACTCGAGTTGAAATCTTCGAGGTTAAGATATTTGTTTTCCTGGCTATCTCCTAGTGCCAATCCCCCTTGAGGATTTTCTTCAATGAAGGTTTTTTCATGGGCCTCGGAAGCCAATACCTCTTCGAGTATTTCAGCTTCGTTCTTTTTCTTCGGGGTAGCGGACTTGCTCTTTTTCTTCTTTGGAGCATTATCTTCTTTCTTTTTCCTTTTAAGGACAGGTTCGTCTTCTTCGGATATTGGAGGAAGTTGAGATTCATGCGCTTTTCGTTTCCATGTAGGCTTCGAATTTTTGGAAGGGTTAGGTTTACTTGTGTTGGGCTTTTTGAGGGCTAGCTTTCCCTACTTTTTTAGTGGCAGGTGACTGTCAGATCGGTTCCTGGTGGGAAGGTAAGTTTTCCCATCTGGTGCGAGTATTCTTTTGACCGCTTCAATGGGATCTGGGGGAAGCATTGGGTCTTCAGGGAAGTCAGCTCCCAAGGTTATGCGCCAGAGATGGCTGTTGACAAAGTTGATTGGTTGAGAGGCTGAGTGAAAGCCATTTCCCCAGGCTTTCTCAGCCCATTCAGCCATTCTCTTGAAGATGGTCTTTGCAGTTTTCCTTCGACCTTTGAATCTCCTCGGAATTTCTGGGAAAAGAGTAAACAATTAGATAAGTAGGCTTGGTTAATTTGACTAGGCTTAATAAGTTGGGAAGAAAATATTAACAATAATAACAATGATTTACTTACTGTTATCTCTCCAGATGAGAGTAAGTTTTGAGGGGTTGTCATCGGAAATTTCTTTACCATTTTCCCAAGCTCCTGATAAAAAAACAAACCTTTGCTTCCAAAACTTGTCAGCCTCGAGGAGGTCATCGATAATCTTCAGATCATCCTCCAAAGTTAGGTAGTAGAATGGTAAACTGGCCCATTTGAGATTTTGGTCAGTGAGACGAAGTCTTCTATTTTGAGGGGGATGCTTCCTAGCCTCGACACCATAATAACGGAGAATAAAGTGAACAGTTGGTTTGGAGTGACTTGTGTTGGGCACAACCCAAGAATTTCGAAGTACTTTACAATCATTGGATCGAGAGGAAATCGAAGTCCCCAGTTGAAAAGTTCAGGGTAAACTACCAATTCGTTTTTCTGACAACTCAAAGGTGTTTCTCCTTCTACTGGTAGACGAAGAACGATGTTGTCTGTTAATCCCCATAGTTTCTTAAGTTCTTCTTTCTCTGATTCGAGGTAGTAAGTATAGGGTACATTTTTTAGGGAGAGAATGTACCGAGGACAAAGTGGTTGTAGGTTTTCCTGAACCAAGGCGGCAACATCTTCGGGGAGGGTAATAGGAGCTTTCTTTCCTCGAATTTTCCTTGAAGGGATTACTTATTCTGCCTCGGATTCGCCTTCGGCATTGGATTCAGTGGCTTCAGAATCATTTTCCTTATCATTTTCTTCATCAGTAGCTTCATCGCGAAGACTTCGAGTTTGAGTCTCAGTTTGGGATTGTTTTTCGTTTTCCATAAGAACTGGTTGACTATTCTTTGGTGTAATGTCAACCACTTCTTGTGGGGGAGGAGAGGAGGTTTCTGCATCGTCACCCATTGCTAGAAAGGTTGATTTTTTGCAAAATTTAACTTTAACTGCTTCGGATTGTAGGATAGGTGATTTGGGTTGTAGTTTTTTAGAAGTTGAAGGTTTGTCAGAATTGACAGCCTTAGATTTTCGATGTGGTCTTAGTGATGGAGAAGTGGATTGATTTCGAGGAGGAGAAGATTGTTGGCTAGATTCTGGGTTTGATGCTAGGGGCGAAGATGAATTAACAAGGTTGGAATTGAAGTTACCGTATTTGAAAGTGGTAGAGGAGAAGCGAGGACCGTTGTAGATTAACCCAGCAGCTCTGTATTCCTCAGCTCTTTCTCCAATACAGAGATAGTCGTAAGCGCCAAACACTTGATTGCTAGGACTATGGAAGAGAGATTTCTTTGGTTTTCTTGGTTTTTTGGATTTAGATCTTTTGTATTTGGGATATCTTCTCATACAATAGACGTTAATCTGGGAAATGGTTTTTTGTGACTGAAAAAATTGATGTTTCTGGGGAAGGTAGCTAATGAGGTTGAAGGTTGAAGAAGAACCAGATGAAGATAGCTTAGGAACGATGATTTTTCTAAAAAGTTCTTAGTAAGATGGAGCTAAGTATTTATACTTGGGAAAAGATGATGTTGAGAATTTGAAGAGGCAAAACCAGTGAACTGTTCTCATTGGGTGGAATACAAACGTGGAAAAACTTGCTGTGTCATAGACCTATCAAAAAGGGTCCAATCAATCTTTCAAGTAGGGGTACCTTAGTTGAAAAATGCTAAAGACAGGAGATTTGAGGTCGAAGTAGAGTTGTATCTCTAGTTGGTAGATTCGAAGCGAGTGGGAAGCTTATTTGTACTCATTCTTATATTCGAAGTGAAACTGCAAGTCACTGGGCTCAGTCATGATAAAGGGGCTGGATGAAACAAGTTTTATTCACTTGGAGTAATGTTCGAAGACTAAATAGTTCTTATAAAATTGTCTTTATAAGAACTAAGGGGGCTACTGATAAGGAAATATATTCATAAGGGACTTAAATATAATTAATAAGGACTTGAATAATAAGTTCTATTAATATAGAATAAGATTAAAGTTTTATAAGAAGAATAGGGACTGAACTGTAAATAAATCTCTTATGTAACCGAATTTGTAACTAACTCACTAGGCCTATTTAAAGAGGTCGAGGAGGTTGATTACACCTATGAAATAATTAGAGGAGAAAGATTATATTCACCATCTAAAAATCTCTCCGCTGATTCTTAGTCAATATTCTCAATCTTCTCAATTCAATTTCTATTCTCAACAAGACTGATGGATATTTTATGTCATTTTAGTTGTATTTATAGTCATAGAGCGCTGAGATAATGCGATATAAGGAATTCAATTTTATTGAGACACACAATCGTTACCTAAATAATCCAATTATGTTGAGATACATATCCTATTTTGTATGGATAAAAATCCATTTTTTTACATTCATAAACAATGTTATTTTTTCCTATATCCACCATTATGTTGGCATAAATAAGGTAAATTTTATCAATAAATTGTAGTTATATGCACATTACTTAGATATCCTCCTATTTATTCTGTCATTAGAGTTGGTGAAATTTACCTTGTTTCTGCCATAATGCTTGCAGCATTTACATTATTATCGCCAACTGTTGGTGGAATGTACCTTCTTGCCCTAACAATTAGCGAAATTTAACTTTTAGCCGCTAAGTGTTGACGGTAACAAACAAAAAATAACTCACGTGGTCTCAAACACAATAAAGTTATCAGTGTCCTAAAGAAATCACCAAAATCAAGTTTTGAGTGAAAAAATGCTGACATAGTAAAATCAATCATATCAATATATGCAAAGTAAACCGTGTAATCATCATTACATTTATCATAACCAAAAACCATGATTGTACGTAAAACTATTATACATGCTAATAAAGAATCAATCACTCCATATAAATAGATTATTAGAGTGAATGATTACAACAAAAACATTTGTATTACTTCAAAAAAACCAAAAAATTATTATACCGATGTTTATAATAAAACCAACTACAATATGAATGGTACACATAACCGAAAATTGATAATTAAACTATTACCAGTATATAGAAGACTTCCATGCAATTAAACGAGGTTGTCGTAAGCACCTTAAAACTCTTCGGTAGGTGGAGATGATGTAACTTCACGTATTTTGACCTGTAAATTTCGTATAATCAAATACTCGCTATCGTCATACATATAAATATATAGTAGTTATATAGCTGGATGTATAACATAATACCAACTAATATCTCGATAAACGTGAAGATACGATGGAGTACATAATGCTTTTGTATAATCTATAAGTGTAAGCCCTATGAACACAGGAAATACAAAATATTTCATTCAACTATCATAATCTTCTGCATCAAACGGATAGACGAATGTCATGGGATATCATTTGGTTTTTCCCAATGGCTTGATAAGCATATACGATAGATTTCCCCGAATGTGATCCACAAATAATCATGCATCGGTCGATAAGGTTCGACAACAACTTGACAAAATTTAAAAATATAAACAATATTTTAAGCAACTAATTTTATAAATATATCATATAAAAATTCAAATGTAAAAGGTAAACCTTACAACAAATCATTCCAACATGTTAAATATAATCCTCCGGTTTGGGTTGTTTCGAGAATAAGAGTTTAGTCGATTTGCATCCCACGAAGCAACCGACGACCACTACTCCATTTAATCGGCATACTGAACCAGATAGATAATGGGAAAATGATTCATTATCCAAGTGTCGAGGATCGCGGTACACCCATTCATGATACATCTCTAATATAATGATAAAAATATGTCAATATCGACCAAATCCTGTAGGAGGAACATTTACCTTTAATTAACAAATGTATTGCTTTTGTCAACAAATATATTACACTCGTACATGTGTTTACAATAAGAACGTCTCCACAACTTCACCCCCAACCTTCAGACCAGTGATCATATGGATATGTTGAAATGTGATAGCCATTTACCAAAACTGAAGTGGAAACTGTTTGTTTTCCGATGTCAACACTCGATGAACACTTCCGTAATCGCGATGTTTAGTTGGAAGTTGGTTAACGGCTCAATTAGTCTACTAAAAGGTGTGACATCCAAAATCACTTTAACATGATTCTAACGTGATAAAATTCAGTTCATATGACCAGAATAATGGGCATACAAACACATTTCTCTTTCCAATAAATAATAAAAGAGATGTGCGTTAGTAAAAAAAATACTCACCAACGTAATATATATTTTGACTGAAAATTAAAAAAAACAAATTATGAAATTACCTCTCTTTGGCAAACATAGTACACACTACAGTTTTTTAACGCTTCACCAAACCTTTGAGGTAAATGAGTAGGGATGAAGCTTAATGATGTGGAGGTGATTGTTGAGGGATAGAGCTCGGCGAGGTAAAAACCAATTGAACGAATGAAAGTGTTTCCATGGGAATAGAGGCATCTGGTCTAACCGCATCTCTCTTTCTAATTCGTTTAGTACGCAATTTTACGTAAACCTACTTAAAATACGAACTCTTAAAAAACAAATTGTTTTTTAAAAATACAGACCAAAATAACAGAAAAAAAAATATCAAATCGGATAATTTTTAAAATTCATATTTAGTCCATACAAAATCAATGACGTGTAAAGCTGGGATTTTCGTCCGTGTTTAACGAAAATCATATATTTTTTATTTTATTATGACAAAAGAACATAACACATAAAAAAATGAAATTAAAAAAATCGAAGTTAAAAAGTATTATGACAATGTATTGACTCTACAAAGATTTAGACAAAAACAACATAAAACGAAAGTTGTAATTACAAGTTAAATCTACAAAAGAAGTTTTGACATAAAAAACCTTAAATAAAAAAGAGTATTTGGTGAGAGCGGGACCGCTCTTGAATGGAAGGAATACTCTTGGAGTGCTTGTTGAAATATCTTGATAGGGTAAACATGTTAAAAGGACATCTTGATTGTAGGAAAATAATGGGAGAGTTAATTGGTAGATGAAAAATTAGTGGTAGAGTTTTTTTTAATGACAAACTATATAAAATATTTTTATTTAGAAAATACAAAATAACTCCAACCATTTTTTATTACAAGGATCAAAATGGCACTATGTAAATAACTATAAAGACGTGTTAGGTTGGGCTGAATAGTTTATATACCAAACTTGTAGTGAATAGTATCATTTTGCACTTTCTTGTCTTCACCAAGAACGACATATCTAATCTTCCTGATGTGGATAAAAAAAGACTTAATTTATTTCCTTTTAAGTAAATTTATTTCCCTTTTTGAGTAAATTAGTAGCTAAAGTTATAGCATACATTAAAGACTTTCATGGGTTTCACTGTAAAAGCAAACATCATACTGAGTGGGCCATGGATATATTGAATGCAATAGAAATCGGTTTGAATTCCGTAGGCAGAATGAAGACTTTTGTTTTCCTTTTTTTAACAATCCGATATCCAAAATCATTGGATGCGAGTGCGACCACGTTTGGAGCGGGTGTGATTGATGACCAAATTAAACTGCATCCATTTTATTAAAATCAGTTTACTTGACATCATGGGTTAAAATATTTATAGTTTAAAAAATAATAATATGCATATAATGTTTTATTTATTGATGAAAAACATACGGTATTTTTTTGAAAATAAATGAGAAATATGCCAGGTATAATATAGATTTTATTTTATATATGTTTTTTTTATAAAAAAATATTATTAAGAATTGAGTGTTACAAATTTTAGGACAAGCATGAATGATATTAAAATTTTAACTGCTTTTAGTCATTTTGATATTTTAATAAAAAATATTTTTGATTATCTTTTTTAAAAAAATGGAACATTTTTTTTATGAGTTTATAGAATATGATATTAGCTTAATCTTATTATGTAATTATTCGTTTAAACGATTTTTTGAATATAGTTTTGTGTTTCGGTGATTTTTTGCTTTTGTTCTAAGTAAATAGTGTAGAGCTTTTATGATTTCATTGTCTCTCTCTACTGTAGTAACAGGAACATAATTTTGACCTAGTTTATTGATATTAAGTATACCGTTGATGGATTTCTCTATTTTGTTATTCTATATTTTCGGATTTTTGTTTGTTAGAGATCGATAAGTGTGGAGAGGAAGGTGGTTTCTTAGTTAGCGTTCCTTACTCTGATAGAGTTCTCATATTAGCTTTCAGATCCATCTGACTTCTAACATTTTTTTTAGCGAAATGTGTATGTTTGATTAATATATATTCCATATGATTTCTTTTCATTTATAATGATGGATTTAACTTTACGAACTCATGATTCATAATGTGTAGGAAATACCTATTTGGGGTTAACTAAGAGGTGGGGAAAAATCTGATTCTTATTTGAAAATTCTCCATTAATGATTGATTGTATCTTAGTTAGCGTTCCTTACTCTGATAGAGTTCTAATATGAGCCTTTAGATCCATCTGACTTCTAACATTTTTTTAGCAAAGTGTGTATGTTTGATTAATATATATTCCATATGATTTCTTTTCATTTATAATGATGGATTTAACTTTACGAACTCATGATTCATAATGTGTAGGAAATACCTATTTGGGGTTAACTAAGAGGTGGGGAAAAATCTGATTCTTATTTGAAAATTCTCTATTAATGATTGATTGTATCTTCTTACAATCAAATGATATTTTGGCTAAGGTGATGATAATCTGGACAATATAAATTTTTATTATATAAATGATAGTATTATATAAAAAAAAAGTAATGTATTTTTTATTAATGTTTTTGGTTATATATTGTTTTTGCTCGTGACAACGTTGAAAAAGAAAAATTTATTCATTTCAAGTGGGATATCACCATAATGACGTTGTTAATTATGAAGTATGTATATTCAATAATACTTTACAATGGAGCGTTAAATTTCAACTTCTTCCAAGATACTATAATTTTTCCAGTTGGTTATGATAATTTCTTTAGTTTTTGGTTTAACAAAGTGCCAAAGTCACTCTTAGAGTACTTCACCGACATATAAATGTTGTATTATGAGGTTGACTGACTTTAATCATTTTTCGAAAAGATATATATTTTATATTAGTTACAACTATGAATTTTGGTCAAGGTGAGCGAAACTAGTTGACAATAAATGTGTTATTTTTTATTTCGTCTTGTATAAGCTCTCACTTTTTTTAAAATATTGGAAATATGATGTCTCTAAAAACTAATATTTAACTCAACTTTATGTTGCAGCTAATCAGATTTGGAAAGATAAATACGATTACTTTTTAAACAAGACAAATTTGTATGTTCAAGCTTTTAAAAACGAGAAGGAATGTTGGTTACTGATAACTATGAGTTAATGGATACGAACACCAAACGATCATACAAAAGAGCCATAAATGATTGATCTTCTTAAAGAAAAATTCAGAGAAGAAAACGATGAGGAATGTGTTTATCAATTCCTACCAAACAAATTCAGCAATAAATATCATGTTGTTGATGTTGATGTTCCATCTTCAAAACCTCAAAATGTCAAACACCATAAAAATAAAAATAAAACACACAATTCCTGATCTAATTTTTTTAAAAATAAATCCTCAAATCGGCATTCAAAATCATATTCCCAAAATACCATTCTTGGGTCTATTATATTTAAAGATAGTTTTCCTCTTAAAAAGAAAACATGAATTGATGTACTCATAGTAGCAATAAAAATGATGAAGTTTCAACTCCATCAAACTTTGACGTTGATATTTTAACTTTTCCATAACATATGTTGGATCATCATCAAGACTGTTTCTAAATAATCAACAGGTCTTTTTCTAAATTAATGTCTTGGGTGTATTCTTGATATTCTAAAACACCATATATAGATTGACCTTAAAGGTTATTATCTACTTGTTTTCTTATTTACTTTTAAATATATATATATATATATATATATATATATATATATATAACAATGTACTGCTAGTTGATAAAACTATATGAGCTGGAGATTTCAATCTTTTGAACAAAACTCATACCCCAAGCATTGAATTTGGTGAAGTAATATATTTGTTGATAGATAAAAACTTAAAGTTAGAGATTAAAATTTCAGCGTTGAAATAATACAATATAATTTTAAATCAAGAGAAAAAACACAATGAAGAATGATGCAAAAATAAACCAAACATTTCTCAATGAACTTAAGTAAAAATGTTGATAGTTTAATCTATAAGATTGACGAGCTAACTAAAATGTAAGAGACTACTGAAAAAAAAAAACCTTCAACTGTAGCATATCAAACAGCTTGTAAAGAAAAAAATGACTACTGAAGTTTTGGATAGAGCACAATCATGTCTTAAACAAGAGCATGCAAATCTTCTCATCTGCCTTATTTTTCATAATCTCAATATCGATTTAGGACTTTACTTAAATTATATTAACAAAGATACACACCATCGTGTAATATACGAAACTGACTCTTCATTTAATGAAGCTTCAACCAATATTGACATTTTTTCTCAAAATAAAGTAACACATGTAACAAACGATGAAACAAATACAGATTTTAATTTCAATATTGAAGATGTCAATGATGAGGTGGCTACTACCGAGCAAGGTGTTATTAGGTAAGATATGGTTACGGAGCGACAGACCGAGGTGCATGGACATTCATAGAAAATGGTATAGCAACATGATACTGAGGGGATCTCTCGCTATACCGAGATTATCCAATAAATAAGCAATATACAAGCATCATAACTGAGACCTAACTGAAACCCACTTATGACATATGACTAAGGAGGTCGTAAGATTAAAGACCGAGAGGGTCCCAGTCCTTGACATAACCATTTTTAACCGAGCAACTTGACCGAGCGTCGACCGAGCAACACAAACCGACGCGACCTGACCGAACAACACCTGAATGATGAAACCGACGTGATTTGATAAAGTCCTACCAAAGTAGTTTCATCTATTACTGAGGTCACATGTGAGAAACAATTTTCATATAACATAACTGCTACCATGGTGCAATAAAGTGAGCATTAAAGGAATTCAAAAGGTATTAAAGGTGATCCACAATCAACATACCAATGTAACTGACCATGACGATGTTAATGGTCATACATGATAGTCCACGACTATAATAAGTAGAGTAATGGGCTTAGTGAGGGAGAAAAAAACGCATAATAAATTGTATAAATAGGGTATAATTGTGAAAATGTATCTTTTCTTCTTGGATAAATAAAACTACCTTTTGACATATATTTCTAAGATTTTCCGTTAAAAGTTTACTGCCATCTGTGGGAAATTGTCGTAAAAAACACTCAGTCTTAAACCAATTGTGGTAACTAGATTCGGGATTGAAAGGGAGACTTAAGAGAGAAATCTCCTCGTAGGAAATCAAATATATGTTCCATACCAAGATGGTGGATAATCTCATGCTTCACCCCTTGACACGGTCGAGCAAGAAAACCAGAATGTAAGCGTAACTGGAGCACTAAGGGAAGACGGTCTGACCATACTTGACCCAAATATTGCACTAATTGATGCAGCTAGTGTACCAGATCAATGGGAGCATGTCGTCGATGCCACCAACCCGGCAATCGTCTTCACAATCCATCGATCGGAGCACCAAATCACGGAAATGCAACATGAGCAGCAAAGAAGCACCCACGATCAGGAAACAAAGACCATGCGGCTAGAGCAACCCTGGTAGAAATAAATTATGCTCACAATGCATTGACCGCTAAGTTAAGGGGAGGCAAGCATGGAAGGCAACGATCCGGAGCAAAAGTCATTCGAGCGTACTGTGGGTACAAATCCTCCAAGGGATAAGAGCCCGATGAATGGGAAGGTGAGAGCAGCAGAATAAAAGATCCTAAGAGTGGGAACAAAACCATGAGGTCAGACAACCAACCCCCAAATGAGCCAGAGGATATGAAGCCCCGCAATACGAACATGTCCTCTCTAAAATGGCTGCATAAATACTCAAAGAATCTCCCTTCGTTGAAAAAAACTAGAGGTCGAGCTCCCTCAAAAATTTGATATGTCTACATGGAGGCGTACGACGGTTTAAGAGACCCTTAGAGGCATTTGGAAGGATTTAGGAACATGATAATACCTTTCAATCCAGATGATGCATGCTATGTCGGGCGCTTTCATGACCCTTAAAGGTAATACAATGGACTGGTTTAGTGGCTTGCTAAAATGATCTAATGTTGTTTATACTCAATTTCTCGCGATTCATCATTTTCAATACTAGGTCTTTCCTCTAGAAACTTGTTGATCAAATATATTATTGGTTGTGATTTCATTTCTATATGCGATTCAGAATTTATTTTATATTCACCTAACTCAACTGACCAACGGGTAACTAGACTGATAAATCTGAGTCTTACAAAACATTTTTACGGAAAATAAGTACGCGCTATAACAACATGTACCTAAAGACATAGTCATATTTTTCTCGCTGCTGTTACCAAACCAAAAACTAGTTTTTCCATAATTAAGGTATATGGTTTCAACATCAACCATCATTTTACTCATATATTACACTAGTTGTTGAATACCACCGAGAAGAGCAACACTAATGACAAAGTTAGCAAAACCGGTTGTTGAATATCGGTTATTCCAAAAGTCTTTTGCTTTTTATTATGAATTATCTCTACAATAAAAATAAAAATTCATTAGCAACGCAGGTCTAATTAAACATTTTGTTGATACAAATTTAATAAAAAAAATAATAGTTGAATTTTATATCTATTTATTATTTTCCAAGTTTTTAATATATTATTTTAATCATACCTAATTTTATAGAAATTTTGGTTTCTAACTAAACATAGTTTGTGATATTAATTATAAACCGTTTTGAATAGAATAATATACTTTAATTCAGTTAAAGTATTATTCATTTGTTATCATAAACAAATATACAACTAAAATCGTATTTTAACAATTTAAATAGTTATTACCAGGCGGACCCTCAATATAGTACGATTGGACTACTTCACCAAATTTAAATAAATAAATAAATAAAAGAAATATAAAAATTTAATAAAAAAGTAGGTGAAATTAGAAACACCACATATTTTTTGAGTACCATGTACGTATATTATTGATGATTCTTGAGATGATGTTTTTGGAGGAAATAGTTGATACCTGGAGAGTGAGAGTTGAAACATGGAGCAGGATGTGCATTTTTTTATGTTCTTATTGTATCTCTTATAAATTATCCATTTTTTCGGTGTAAAAACTTTAAATAAATAAAAATAGTTTATATAAAAAAATCTGGAGCATACCCCGAGAAGATACAATCGATAGATGTAAACCGAGTTATAGGACTACAAACATAGTGATAAAGAATGGAAAGGAAACATAGAGAGTCTCAAAAAACAAAACCGAGTGATAATCTTGGAGCTAAAAACTCTACACAATCGAATCTCGACCCTTATACTGGAAGAAATCTTTCAGGAAGTCCACCGCAATTCTGCAATAAGAAAAGACCCAAAGAGGTGAAACCTGCAAAAGAAAAGTAATTAGAATAAATGAACGGGTAAGATTTTACGGTGGCCATTTAGGCGGAGCTGGGTGGGTGTCTGTGGGTCCCAGGAACCCACCCAATTCCTAAAGTAGATGTTTTCGTACCGCTAAAAAATCGAATTCACCTTTGTCTCAGTGGTAAAACTAAATTAGGAACCCACGACCTGAGTGGAGGTCATGGGTACTCTACCTAGGTAGAGTAATCATTTTTTTTAATCTTATATATTTTCGTTTTATACCCTATATTTTCTCTTCTTTTTCTATTCTTATCTATATATTTTCGTTTTTATTCTTATCTATATATTTTCTTTTTAAACCTATTCTATATTTTCTCATTTTTTTTCTCATTTTTCTTTTATTTTTATCCTATATTTTTTTTAAACCTACCCTATATTTTCTCTTTTTTTTATTCTTATCCTATATATATTTTTTTTAAACCCACCTATTTTTCCTATATTTTCTGATTTTTATATCCGTTTATTCTTATCCTATATATTATTAATATATTTTCTTTTTAAAGATCTTATCCTACCCGTTTATTCTTATCCTATATATTATATTTTCTTTTTAAAGATCTTATCCTACCCGTTTATTCTTATTCTATATATTATCAATTTTTTTAAAGATTTTATCATATACCTAATATATCCTATATATTAGTTTAATATAGATAATATTTTTTAAATATATATAATATCAATTTATACTTATATATATATATATATATATATATATTAAACTCTAACTACAAAATACAGTATTTTCTTTCTAGTTTCTACTATAATTTTAAAAAACTCTAACTACAGGCTGCAAATTGTTTTCTTGCTTTCTTGTGATTTTCAGGTTCAAACACTAAGGTATTTATTATGTTTTATGTTATTAATTATCAAAATTGAAGTTTTGCTACATGTCTTATGTTATTATTCACTCGTTATAAAGATTGAGTTTAAATTTTGTTGTTGATTGAGTTTTTTTATGATTGCCATTATAGGATGCATAGATATTTTAAACGAATTCCTAAATATAACGAAGCAAATACAAATGTATCTAATTCAATTACTGAAGTTAACCGCGAAGAAACACAAGATGAAGTTGTTATTCCAGAAGCTCATATTCCGGTGGACAATAATTCATAACCCGAAGTCGAAGATCAATCTACAAATTGGGAACATTTGGAGGCTGATCCAGGGAAAAGAGACCCAATCTCTAGCTTTCATCCAGATCTTCAAGACTCGGTAAGAAGAGCTTATCTTTTAAGGGGTCCAACTCAACCCCGTAAGGAGAAATATCCTCCTATAAATTTTAACGGAAAACCACGTGCATTTGTTCAATCTTGGTTTGATTTATATCCAAGTTGGTTAGAATATAGTGAACATAATAACTCTGCCCATTGTTTGCCTTGTTATTTATTCAAGAGTGAGTGTGTCACTAGCAGTCAAGAGAGTTTTGCTGGAAAGAAAGGGTTTCAAAGTTGGAATAAGAAAAGTAGACTAAAAATCCATGTTGGTAATCAACATAACTTTGCAGTGATAAAATGTGAATCTCTTATGATGCCTCAACAAAGTATTGATGCTTCTTTAAAGAAGCAAAGTGACAAAGAGAAAGCTGGTTATTTTGTGAGATTGAATACATCACTTATAGCTGCTAAATATCTTTTACTAGGTGGTTTGGCATTTCGTGGACATGATGAATCTAAAAATTCTTCATACAAAGGAAACTTTCTTGAGTTATTAGACATTTTTGGCTTGATCAATGAAGAATTAGGAGTTGTGTTAAAAAATGCTCCGAAAAATCATAAAATGACTTCTCCTGATATTCAAAAGGAGCTTGTGAATGCTTGTGCAGTCGAAACAGTTAACAAAATTGTCAAAGAAATTGGAGATGGTAATTTTTCTGTATTAGTTGATGAATCTGGAGATTGCCTTGGTAAAGAACAAATGGCGGTTGTTTTGCGTTTTGTTGATGAGAAAGGGTTTGTTATTGAAAGATTTATTGGAATCGTTCACGTCCAAGACACTAGTGCAATGTCACTAAAAAGTGCTCTTGAAAGTTTGTTGTGTGGATATAGATTATCTATGTCTAAAATTAGAGGACAAGGATATGATGGGGGCAAGCAACATGCGTGGTAGATTTGGAGGTTTGAAAACTTTGATCCAAAAGGACAATCCTAATGCTTATTATGTGCATTGTTTTGCTCACCAATTGCAATTGGCACTTATTGCAGTTGTAAGAGAACACGTTAGTGTGAAATGGGTTTTTGGAGTTGTTACACGTGTTGTTAATGTCATTGGGTCATCTAACAAACGTCAGGATTTACTTCGAGAATATCAAGCAAATCAAGTTACAAATTTGATAGAAGGGGGGCTTTGTTGAAACTGGTCGCGGATTGAATCAAGAGACGTATCTTGTAAGAGCTGGTGACACGAGATGGGGTTCTCACTATAGGACACTTATTAGTTTGATGAAATTGTTTTCTCCAGTTATTGAAGTTCTTGAAGAGTTGGAAGTTGATGGATTAAGTGATAAAAACGGAGAAGCGAAGACCTTGTTAACTGTGATGCAAACATTTGATTTTATTTTCATGTTGTATTTGATGAATGATGTATTAGGTGTGACAAATGAATTGTCTTTGACGTTGCAAAGGGATGATCAAGATATTTTGAACGCTTTGAACCTTGTTTCAGTAAGTAAAGATCGATTACAGGACATGAGAAATAACGGTTGGGAAATATTTCTGGATAAAGTTGTGTCATCTTGTAGCAACTTGAGTGTTGACATTCCTGACATGGAGGCACAATATGTGAAAGGTATGAAATCTAGGCGTTTAGCTCATGATGTTTCTAACTTGCATCACTACAAGTTCGATTGCTTCATGAATATTTTAGATATGCAATTAAAAGAGTTGAATGAGAGGTTTGATATGGAAAACACTGAGTTGTTGAAATACGTTGCATGCTTGAGTCCTTGCTCTTCATTTGAAGCTTTCGATAGTAAATTATTATTGAGAATGGCGAGAATGTACCCAATTGAGTTTTCTGATGTTGATGATGAAGTTTTGACAAACCAATTTGAGTGTTATATTAGGAGTGTCAGGAAAGATGCTAGATTTTCCAATTTGAAAGGACTTGCAGAACTTTCTAGGATTATTGTGAATACAAAAAAGCATAGAATCTTCAATTGGGTTTATGAGCTTTTGAAGTTGGCTTTGCTTTTACCCGTAGCACCGGCGAGTGTTGAGCGAGTTTTCTCAGGAATGAATTATATGAAGAATGAGTTGAGAAATAGAATGAGTGATCCATGGCTTAATGATTGTCTGGTAACATTTGTGGAAAAGATATATTTACCACGATTAGTAACACAACTATCCTTCAACATTTTCAAACTATGAGTAAGAGGAAAGTAGAAGTAGAATTAACTTAGATTTATGTTTTTATTTTAGTTTTGCCTAATTACATTTTAGTTATTTATGTAACATATATTATGTCATGACACCGACAATTCAATATTTGAAATTTGAATATAAACCATTTGTTACTATAATTTTTTTTGATATATATATATATATATATATATATATATATATATATATATATATATATACTTCTTCAATAATAAAGTCCAGGACACCACGGTGTTCCGATCCTGGCTACGCCACTGGTGGCCAACTAATCTTGGTGCCATGGAATCTATACCGAAGATTCGAGAAAATTCGGTAAGAAACAATGGATGCATTTGTCGGAGGAGAACCGAAAATTCTTAAATTCCTCTCCTTCCAGACGTGATAAATAATCGCACCAAAACAAGAGCGCCAAATATGATGGTTTCGAGAATGAGACCAATTTGATGCTTCATTAATCCAAGATAGCCAGTTAGAAGGAGAAAAAACGAACCCCAGTTTAGCATTGGCGTTGATCCAGATACTGTGGGTGAAACTACAGTCAAGGGGAATGTGAGTTATAGTTTCAGGGGCAGAGTTGCATAAGGCACAAACAGGCGGGGTATGAATACCCAACTAAGTAATTTGTCCCTCGTAGAAAGTTTGCCTTGGATTGCAAGCCATAAAATAAAAGAGTGACGGAGAATATTGTATTTATTACATACTAACCCGACCCACCCCACGACAGGGGCGGGCGCACAAATTGTATTGTATGTATCCTTGATAGTGAACTTGAAACATCCAGCCTTCACAGTCCAATAAGGAATGTCCATTGTGAGGATGTTGGGAGGCGGGATAGTGAGGATGAGTCTATTGATCTCCGAAAGGTTTGAGTTGCTTCTTGCTCAAACGGATTTGACATTTGAAGGCCATTTCCAAGTTCCATTAAGGATAATGTCAGAGACTTTGACGTTTTTCCCAAATTTGGAATCATCAATGATATCGGTACCGTAATGTTGGACAAGTGAGGTGGGAAGGAGCCATGAATCAAACCAGAAGGAAGCGCTCATCCCATTGCCAACAGCCACCCTATACATATTTCTTGCCAGAGGGCAAAGATGAAGAATTTCCCTCCAAATCCAGGAGAGAGATGACCCAATAGAGAGATCCCAAATTTTTTTGTTTTTAATTAATTCTGTTTTAGTCCAATCACTCCAGATTGAGTGATCATTGTTATTGATAGTAGACCGAAGATTCTTGAGGACAACCGCTTAATTCCAGATTTTTAAGTCTAGGATCCCAAGGCCGCCCTCTTTTGTGGGAGAGGTGATGTTAGACCATGAAACTTTTGCCCCATGGGTTTTCATAGCAGATCCCGACCAAAAGAAACAACAGAGATACTGGGTAATCTCTTTAATGATCCTAGAAGGAATAATAAAGATGGAGGACCAGTAAACTTGTCCAGCGAATAAGACAGATTTGATGAGCTGGAGTCTGCCCGCATAGGAAAAATGCTTGGAAGTCCAAGAGTCGATCCTAGCAGTAATCTTATGAAGAAGAGGACGACAGTCTGTGTGGGTAAGACGATCTGTAATAAGGGGAACTCCCAGATATTTAACTGGGTGAGAACCTTCTAAGAAGCCCATGGTATAAAGAAGCTCAATACAGAGAGGTTCATTAATGTCTGAGAGGAAAATATGACTTTTGGAGGGATTGACTTTGAGACCAGAAAGAGAATAGAAATCATTAAGTTTCTCTTTGATAAGGGAAAGGGAGTTGACATCACCATGACAAAAAAGCATAAGGTCATCAGCGAAACATAGGTTCGTGATTTTGAGCTTATGACATTTCCAGTGGAATTTGAAATTTTTGTCATTACTCTTCTCCTTAAGGGTACTGGATAGAACTTCCATGACAAGGACGAATAGGTAAGGAGAGGCAGGTCCCCTTGTCTAAGGCCCTTTTTACCTTTGAAATTACCATACAGATCACCGTTGATATTGATGGAATAGGAGGGGGTGGAGATGCAATTGATGATCCAAGTGATCATCCTTTTAGGGAAACTCATAGACACGAGAATGTCGAGGATGAGGTGTCATCGGACATTATCAAAAGCCTTCATAAGATCTATCTTAAGGGCTACACGTTTACCATTTTTATTGGAATGGTAACCTTTAAGAAACTCTTAGGAGAGAAGGATATTATTCGAATGTTCCTACCCGAGATGAAAGTCGATTGGGATTTATCAATCAGGTAAGAAAAGGAACCCTTACTTCCATTTGCTAAGATTTTAGAGATGATTTTGTAAACAACATTATAGAGAGTAATCAGTCTAAAATCTACAGCCTCAAAAGGGGAGTCTTTTTGGGGATTAGGGCAATGGAAGTGGAATTCCAAGATAGATTAATTTTCCCGGATTGGAAAAATTCAAGAACACCATTACAAATGTCATCCCCAACAACATTCCAAGAGGTTTTAAAGAAATAAGAGTTAAACCCATCAGGACCAGGAGATTTATCATCATCAATGCTGAAAAGGGCCGATTTGATTTCACTGCTAGTGATTTCATGGACCATAGAGGTCTTGTCGGAGTCATTAACTTTTCAGGACAGGAGAGAGGGTACTTTATCCAACCCCGGATAACTAGAAGGGTGCTGGGTACCGATGAAGTTTTCAAATTATCTCACAAAACCATAGAAACACTAGCAGGAGATGAGACATAAATGCCAAAGTCATTATTGATAGAGATGATTTTATTTCGAAAAAGATGAGTTTTAATACTGTTGTGAAAGAATTTGGTATTTTTGTTACCCATCTTGATCCAGATTTCTCTAGATTTTTGCTTGAGGAAGTATTCTTCGGCGCAACTTAGAAAGATGAAAGTCGTAAAA
Source organism: Limnanthes douglasii subsp. nivea (assembly GCA_036936605.1). Taxonomy (NCBI): domain Eukaryota; kingdom Viridiplantae; phylum Streptophyta; class Magnoliopsida; order Brassicales; family Limnanthaceae; genus Limnanthes; species Limnanthes douglasii. Next base: position 130,287,100 of record JAUPFV010000004.1, read on the forward strand.
GCTTCGACTTCCTTGGTAACCAGAAAGGGGTTGAGAGGATCATTTTCAAGATCATATTGGGCATTAAAGAGTATAGTTTGGGCTTGAGATACCCTAGTACTAATGTCGCTTTACTCTTTTCGGTTGAGATCGGTAAGGTCGTACTGAAGTCGATTGAGCTTGTCAGAGATTCGAATCATACTAGAAGACGAAATAGGAAGATTTCAACTGGTGGACACAATGTTTTTGAACTGGGGATGGGACTGCCACATGTTGAAGAATTTTGTGGGGTTATTACGCCTTTGACGAGGGGGCCTTGACAGTGGTATGGTCAGAGGAGCGAAGAAACCCAAAATATGCAAAGGACATAGGAAAGAGATTATCCCAGTCAGGATTGACTAGAACACGATCAATTTTTGAGAGCATGGGGCGGGACGATTGCTTATTGATCCAAGAGAATTGGAATCTAGTGGATCTAAGGTCACTGAGCTCACTAAGATAGCAGCAGTTATTGAATTCATCAATAGCTGAGGACCAGGATTCGGAAGAGCCTAATCGCTCCATCGGGTGTCGAATGGCATTATAATCTCCCAAGGCAACCCAGGGAATTCCCTGACTGAGATTGGAGATGGACATTAAATCATTCCAAAGAGGAATACGATCATGAGACTCATTAAAAGCATATATACCAGTGAAGTTAAAAGAGGCATTGGAGTTATGACATTTGGCCGAACAATGGATGAACTGGGGCGATTGGGAGATCCTATAGACAGAAATGACACTAGGATTCCAGATAATCCAAAATTCTACCAAGGGGGTGGGAGGAATGATTGGTGATAACATGCCAAAAGGGTGTAATAAGCCTATAAAAAGGGTCAACTTTAACATGCTGAACTTTTGTTTCAACTAAAATTAACAGAGAGGTATTATTACTAATAATAAAATCGGTAACATCTTTTTGTCTGACAGGGTCATTAACACCTCTCACATTCTAAGAAGAAATATTCATAAGGAAGTAGACTTACAGTGCATCAGACGATGATCCTGTCGGAGGACAAATCCGTGTAGCCCTTCTTCTTGGCTCCCGAGGAGAGAATCATTTTAAGAGGCGAGTGAAACTCCTCTCCGTTATCATTCTCCTTGGTCTCTGGCAAGGGGGCAAGATGATGTCTGACGACTAAATCTGGATCCATCTCGGAAGCATCTAACTCCTGAGAGGACTGGATCTATATACTCCTAGAGGGGACCTTTTTGGAACCTTTGTTACAAAAGCGAGAATGATGACTGCAACATATAAAATGCCTCGCCACAAAAAGTAAAATTATCCGTCGGATGTCGAAAACGATATATCACATGAAACTAAAGAATGGGTAGTCAAATCCAGAAAAAGAACTAGAAAATCCTTTAACTAGTAGAAAACTAAAATAGAGAAAGGGATAAAAAATTATGTAAATAATCTGACCTATAAAAGAAAAAGATAAGAAATATAAGACGTATGAAAAATATAAAATGAAAACAATATTTAACAAATGATAATACTTTAAAAGAAATTACTATACGAATATAGCTTGATAAAGGGACCATCTATATAATATCAATTAAATATTGAGAAGCAGAAAAGACAACCCATACAGGTGGTCTATTACCTACCAAAGAAGAAGTCACGTTAACTCACGTTGAGTGTGCTTGACATGGGCAGTTCGGCGAGCTAGTCGGAGAGTTTGACGCTTTCATTAGACTCACCACGAAATACTCCACATCACAGGAGAAGAGCCTCGTCGCGACGCACGAAATATAAGTGTTTTTTTCATTTTTAAATTAGTTAGGATTTTATTATGATTTAAAAAAAATATGTAGAGTAAATAAGGAAATAATGATGTGGAATAAATACATAACATAAAAATAATATCATTTTTCAAACTCATATGGTTTAGTGAGAATCATTAAGAATTATCCAAAAAAAATGATATATTTTTTATAAAGAAATTCGCAAGTTGCTTTCAATATTTAAAACTTATTCATACGTCTTTTTCATATATATTTTCACACATCTTCTTCAAGTATTCATCTTTACTCATCTTCTTCAAGTACTATTCTTCATACATATTTTACCTCATCATCATATTCAACCAAATATTCAATTCAAACATTATATCTCAAATCCCCAAGCCTAGATCTCAAACTTCTAAATTTCAAACGTCAAACATCAAATGCTGATTTAAACAAACGTAAGATATAATTCAAACGCCAAACAAGATCTAAACACCAAAGAATCTAAACAAAAATCTATACCAAATCCAAAATCCAAAATCCAAAACCAAAACTATATCTAATACTAAATCCAAATTCAAATCTAAGTTCCAATCAGAACCAAAACCAAAATCAAAATTGAACCCACGGTTTTACCAACAAAAATGATGCATTGTTCCAATAACGAAATCGTATCACCAAATCACAATCCAACTAGTCATATTGAAGGATTAGATGTCTTGAACACACTGTTCAAAATTCAAGAAAAACCAACATCGTTTGCCTCTCGATCAGGTCTGTTTTTTTGTGACTGCACACACTAGATCCAAAACCAAAAGAATTCTCTCTTTTGTGACGGACAATTAAAACAACTGCCCCCTGACACAACAGAAGACATGAAAATTTAAACTCAAGATCTAAACATTTGTTGTGATATCATATAGAAAAAGAGAAATAGAACAAACGGCTAGGGTTTTATTATAATAAAAAAAGATGAGTAAAATCGGTAGAAGAATTTCCATACACGTAGACAGAGACACCAATAGTAATACAAAAATAACAATGTGAGATACATACATGTTATGAACTTATGAAAAGACTAATATACTATCACACTATCATTTGTTTTAAATGCGAATCTTTTATATATTTCATATTTGTTTCTGAAGCAATTAATAAACAAAAAATAGACTCCTTCTATTCCATATTAACGGACAAGGATGTACGGTTAATAATTATTAACTTTTTTTTTCGGAGGGAACCCGCAGCCGCTACTCAGAGTGCAATGAGTGCACACAGGTAAACCCTCAGTCTGACGCGATAGCCTGCAAACCAACGAAGGTAAACCACACAAATTGACAGGCTCAGCCGAGAAAGCGTATGTAGAAGGACTTGAACTCATGACCTTTTGGTCATAAGAATGTCATACTCAACCAACTCGGCTACCCCCTTAGAGGCCTAATTATTACACCTTGTTTTATAGAAATCTAGAGAAAAGATTCAATTAGTCACATAATTATAAATACTTTATATGTTTGGTGAGCATTAAAAAAAAAAGAAATAAATCTAATTAGTTAAGAAGTACTCCATCAGTAGAAAAACAAATAAATCTAATTAGTTAAGAAGTACTTCATCCCTCCATATTAATGGATGTTCTAAGAGAAGTATTATACTTCTTAACCAATCAGATTTATTTACTTTTTACTTTCCACCAAACATATACTAAAAACATTACGGTCCTCGATGTTTATCAATTGTTTCACGCCAGTCTCTTTCTTTTATTTTTATAGTAAATAAGTCCACATATTTTCAAAAAAAAAAAACATCGATTTTTGAAAATGTGAGGTACGTGTTTATTATAAAAATGATCTGTATGTTTCGTTTTTGAAAATATGATGGATTTATTTTTTACAAAAAAAAAAGACTAACATAGACAACTGACGAATATGAAATACCTGTCATTAGGGGGTTGCAATTTGGGTGGTGTCCGGCCCGATCCGACCCGATCCGACCGGGTTTTGTCCGGCCCGAACTTAGAACGGGCCGGATTCAGGTTCAGAAAATTTAACCCGCAACCGGGCAGGGCTGGTTTCGGGTTTCAAATTTGTCCGGCCCGAAAATCATAAAATATATATAAAAATAATATTTCTATATATAATAAAAATAATATTTTTAAAAAATAAATTAATATATTTAAAATAAATTAAAAAATATTTAAAAAATATTAAAATTAATGTCCACGAGTCGGGCCAGGTTGACCGGCGGACATTAACGGACGGACTCGGGTTTGAAAATATGAACCCGAAAGTGAATCGGGCCAGATTCGGATTCAAATGTAAAGAAAACTCGCTCGAGCGGAACGGTCCGAACCCAGACGGCCTATTGATATCCCTATCCCTACCTGTCATGTTTTTAACTCCAAACATACACAGTGTTTATAATTATGCCACCAGTTGAATTTATTTTATTTTCTTATATTCCTAAAACTAATTACTCTTCTTAATAACGGTATATCCCACTAAAACGTCCAAAACTATTTAATGTGATTTTGATAATATAAAACGACACCTAAATTTTAGAATAAAAGGAAGCTTCTTCTAACACTTCTATTAATATGTATCGAAGGGAGTATTATCTAAAGAAATAATATACAAAATAAATCAAAGCACAATAAAAACAAAAATGGTATGTAAAATTAGGAATCTAATTCTGTTTTGAATATTTCAATATTTATTTAAATTATAATAATTATAATATTCCACTATATCTTTTAACGTTTTTACATCGAATATCATTATATATTCAAAAAACCATTAACAGAAAAAAAAAAAATAGATCACAGAAAAAAAAAATTAGATCACAACAAATACATGCTACAAAACCATATTTAAAAGAAATCAAATAAAGAAAAAGTAAAATCAAATTAACCTTGACTTGTCCCATTTAAGAAGTAGTGTAACTGAACTAAGTCATTAAATCAAATCATATTTAGTGTGAAAAGGATCCATCAATTATTTAAACCGATACGCAAACTATTTTTGTCTTCAATTTTATTTCTATAGTTTGTCTTTAACCATGGTTAGTTTAACCTAACCACGCACCGATTTATTTCTATATGATTTCACAAATGTCAGAGAAATCCTAGTCAACTATGTCTCTGTCTTCAATGTTGATTTTATGCAACTATTGGATTTATTTTATTATTTTGTTTTTGTTTTTGTTTGAAAATCTTTGTTAGTTGACATATACACTTCGCTGTTTCCTCGCCACATAAATGCTAGATAAACATTACATCATTATTATAATAACCATTCAATATTTAGAGAATTCAAATTACTTCAATATATATAAGAATTTGTTAGTCATACACTATGATTATAAAATATATATTTGAATAGGCATTTCTAGCGACATCAATTGACCGACATACATTATTTTTTGTCCGCTATGCAAGAGATAATCAACAAAAATATTTAATGGAAGTCTTTAATATTTTGTTGGACAGAATTATGAAATATGTCAATTTTTTAGGCTACTAGCGTGCTATTTTCCAACTGTGTACAGAGACATGTAGTATAAGAAAATTGCTTCATGTTGAAGTTTTTGTAAGAAAAAGCTTGGACTAGTCAATGATAATCAAAGAAGTCGAGGACAACTACTTAAAAGCAATGGCCAACCTTCAAAAGAAAATAGAATATTATTCTTGCTTGGTTTTGAAAGTTCATGAATAGTGGTGGTGTACTATATAATTTTGGGACTTTATTTTCAATTTTTAATTAGTCAAAATTAATGTTTTTATTTTGGAAAAATAGTAGGATATTAATAAAATAAGATTTGTTAAGTATATTTGGAGGTTAAAAATTTCATATTCCACATTGGTTAAATATAGAAAAAAATATCAATATATAAGTTGGATAAATATAAGATGTAGTTTCACACCATGAAAGCAATGAAATAACAAGAAATGGTTGATTTTATTTATGAGTTTTAAGATGAGAGAGTTGAGATGGAAGAGAATGAGCCAACGAAAATCAACCTGAAGAATAAAAAATGGGTTGTTCGAACGAACATTTGATCAAGTGTAAATGGTAAAAGCCGTTAGCATTGGTGATGGTAAAATCTTGATTAAAGGAAAATAATTATAAATAAATGAGAAAAAATTTATATTCTTTTGAATAAAAAAATTAAGTAAAAGTAAAATATTTTTATTTTTTTGAATAAAACGATTTATATATATATAGTATTTGTTAATATATGAATAGCGTCCAATTATATAAAAATAATATTACTACAATGTTTATATAAAAAAAAATCCTAAGTTTTTTTAACTTTGATGAAATTTCAATACTATTATTTTTGACAAAATAACTAACTTTTTTTATCTTCTTTCTTATTGGTTCTTCCAAGATTTTTGTTTCGTCCTAAAAGAATCCATAGGAACATCCATCACCAGCACCGCTCTTTATCAAGCATGAATAAAAAAAACCTTTGTTGCAGATTCATATGAGCTCTAAAAAATGTGATAAATTGTAAGTATTCAATATCTCTTGTCGGTAATATTATTTTTACATAGAGTGATTATATTCATGGCATTTGAATCAACAGTTCTAATAGTGATATTAGAGCCGCTTTTGATTCTTATTGCGTTAGAATAACAATTGTAAAATTAAGTTTCTCAAAATCTATTTTTTTTTAATTTATTGATTTCTGTTTATAAACCTATGCATGAAATAGGTGATAGAGAATATGGAATCGTATGATGTGAAACGTTTGGTACGATTGAGGGTACATACATATTATTTTTATTTTTTATGTTTATGCGTAGGTATGATTTTGGGGAAAATTCAAAATAAAACCTTTATTCAGTTTTTGGGGGTTTTGACTTTTTGAAAATTAGGGATTTCACTGCGACCAAAGGATGGTCACAAGGCGATCAATACATGTGCAGTCCACCGCGACCATGATCATGGTCGCCGTAGAAAACTGCAGTTTACCACGATCACCCTTGTTGTGATCCCCACGAACTCGTACTGTAGTTTCAACTATGAATGTATGACTTTATAAAACCCTAACTTGGCGCTCAGTTATTTAATTGAGGTGAATATATTTGTGATTCACCTAAAATTCAGAGATCTAAATGAATATTTAGTAAAAGAAAATTAATAAACGAGTAGCTCAGCCCCTGAACTGCAATAAACGTAATTTCGTTTTTTCCTTTGTTTTGTGATATTTTCGTGCGAGGTTTCCATACATACCCTATATACAGGTACAACAAACCGATTTAGAGATTCAAAATATAATATGTATGTATGCATGTTTAATATTATGTTTAGTATAATTATGTATGTATAGTGTAACATCATCTTTCTAATGCAATGTTTAGCATGTTTTTGCATATTGAGGTTGATTGATCATTCAAGTATATGTGAGGTTTAGGCTTTATGCAATTTTTTTAAGTGTTAATAGTTATTTGATCTCATTATATGCACATTAAGAAGCATATAGAGTTGTGAATGTATGGTCGCATGCTGATGACACTTAGGCTTTATGATATACAAAGTGATGACATGTATGTCCAATAATCGTTTGTTTCAGGTACATGGAGTTTTGATTGAAATTCATCTTCTTTCAGATATCTAAGCACTAGATGGGATATACCATACCACTGAACTGCTCCAGGTTCTCAAAGTGTATTGAGGTACGATGAATTCAGGTATTATCTAGTATGGTATACATCAAGGTGCATCAGTATGCAATACAATATGTGCATTTAGATGCACATTCCTTAGAAGAAATTAACGAACCCGCATAACCCCATCTAGTCTGATTTTTCCAAGCAAGTCGTAAAAAGGAAAAAAGTCAGTGCAAAAATTCAGACACTCATTCACTAGAACTGATTGGAAAACATGCATAACCTCATATAATTATTAGTTTTTCCAGAAAAGTCATAAAAGGAAAGGAGTCTGTGTGAGCAGTCACACGCTCATTTTCTGACACTGATTAGCAAACCTACGTTATCCCACCCAGTGGGATTTTCCAAGAATTTCATGAAAGAAAATGAGTCTATACAAGCATTCAGATGTTCATTCTCTTGAAGTGACTGACAAACATGTGTAACCCCATGATAAGTGCATTTCATATCACTTATTACGCTTCCATTATTCTTAAATTCGTCACCGGTTCTCAAATATTCGTTGAGTTTTAACGTATTTTTCCAGTATTCTTAAAGACGCTTGTGCCGTGGGTAAATTGTGATAATATTAATAAATTTGGGGTTGAAATTGAAGAAACTGGAAATTAATGTACTTGAGGGCAATTTTGGAACAGTTGAAAACAAAGAAAAATATATTGATGCTTGAAAAAAAAAAATTATATTGAAAAAAAATATTAATGCTTGAATATTATGACGAGTGATTTTCCAAAATATATATTAATGCTTGAAAAATATATTTATGCTGACCATATAAGAATATGGTCAACATATATTTATGCTGACCATATAAGAATATGGTCAACATATATTTATGCTGACCATATATTTTCCAAAATATATATTAATGTTTGAAAAATATATATATGTTGAAAAAAAAGGAAAATATATTTTCTAAGATATTGTTTAAAATATTAAATTAAGAAGAAAATATTAAAGCGAAGCATAAAAGGAAATTAATACTGAATTAAGAAAAGAATATTAGATTAATCCGAATATTTTATTTAGCTATATTAGTTAAAATATTATTTTATTTAACATAAATATTTACGATACGTAATTTAATTGTTTTTAGGGTTTCGGCAGAATATCTATATAAAGAGACGTAAAGGAGAAAGAAGGGGGCCGTTTGGTTTCTTGTCTTTCGGCAAAATACAAATAAAAGAAAAAAGAAAAAAAAGAGAATAGAAAAAGAAAGAAGAAAAAGTCGAATGGTCTACTGACTTGATATACAATTGGTGTCTGTTCGCCTGTGCATATTCAATTGGTGTCTGTTCGCCTGTTCGAAAAGCAAAGCAGAGAAGACAAAACGGACGGCAGGACAGTAGGCACGAATTGGGTTTGCGACAAAAGCAATTGACGGCAAGCGACGACGATTTGACTTTGAGTTTTTTATGGTTTAATATTTTCTAAACTCTTCTTCGTTTATTTTTATTTTTATTTATATTCATCAAACTATGTTAATTTTTAAGACCATGATGATGATTTGTTCGATTATGAACTAATCGTTGTCATGGAACCTTAGCGGATTTGTTTGAATAATATTTAAGGTTTATTGCTTAATTGATTTTTTGAGATATGTTTATCGATTACCTAGTATGGTTGTGTTTTTTTGTTAGATGCGTCGCGAACATCTAGATTGTTTATCTTTAATGAATATGAAAGTATATTTAAGGGTTAGAACTTGTCATGCTAGCATAGGTTCTTGAATGATTCATATTGTGATTGTTCATGATTCGTAATATGTCATTAACTATATCATATTACCCTATGTAATCGAAATAGATAACTTGTGCTTAAAACCAATTGTACCTCAATTCATATAAACATATAGGATTGTCATGCATGCGGTGTCTGTTTAACTGATATCTCTTTTGTGGTTGTTTAAGTGGTTTGGTTTACGTGTACTGAAAGGTAGCGTATTCTGATTTTGTGTTATCTGATTAGTAATCGTAGTTATCTTACATATTGATTAAGTATATTAATACTCTAAGTAAAATAAACAATGAAGTTAGGGTTCCATGTTTTCTCTCGCATAAGTAAAACTCATTAGATATTCTCGTACTTGATTTGTTTAGTTACATTCATACTTTATTACTCGTTCAAGCATTAGTTTAATAATCATACGTTGTTGCATAAGTGAATTCTTGTCTTATACACCTAGTCTTCGTGGAAACGATCTTTCTTACTTATTACTTGCTACGATTTGACCGCGTATACTTGCGTGAGAAAATGACTAACACCCCACCCAAAGGGGTATTGTCAAGCAAGTCATGAAAGGAAAGAAACGTATGTAATTCTGATAACGAGATGAAAATAGAAGAAAATGTAATGATAAATGAACCCATAATTCAATAGTAAAATGATATATGAAACATTAATCCAAGGGTAACAAAGACTCAAATTTTCAGAGATAAAAAAATATTATTCCCTTATTTAAAACTTAAGGCATATGAGGCTTTATATATCCTAAATTAGAATACAAGGAAATAAAATAAACGTCTTAAAATAAAATAAAATAAAATCTTAATATAATTAGATTTGATTTGAATAATATAAGATATTTGAATAAAATTAAATTAAAAAAGTTTTTGTTTGGCCGTCAAATGCTACATTATCCTCCCCTAGTTAACAAGAATTCATCCTCGAATTTACTACACCATCAGCATCAACAACCAAATTATTTTATTTTATTTTTTCAATTGTTATATTGGAAATTATAATTGTTGACCTTATCGGAATAATCATAAGTTCTTCTTGAGTGTTCCTTATTCAAAGTCACATTGAAGCCATCAAGTTGATGAAAAACATTAGGTTTTGAAAGCCTTTTCATAGCCTAAAAACATCCCAATGTCCATTTAATGAAACACTAGTTTCAAAAACCTCTTTATATCTTGAGACAACATCTTGGTAAGCAAGTTTCTCCTTGATCCGACGATTGGAAGCCAATTTGAACTCCTCTAGTAGCCGATCAATATGATTATCATCGAAACACTTGGTGTGTCCCCTAATACCAAACGATCTTCGAGATCTTCATGAACATAGATGTTATTCTCTCTTTTAGACCTTGAATCAGACGAAATCAAGATTCATAAACATGCTTTCCCCATATCAGGAACTGAGGCTTAAATACCTAACTAATAACTTGATGGAAATTGAAGAAGATGCAATGATAAATGAAACCCTAATTGAAGTGTAACATAATAGATGAGACCCTAATTAAAGGATAATAAATGCTGAAATTTTCAGAGACATAAAATATTTTAATTTCAAAAACTTATTTAAAACTTAAAGTTTTATATAAGAGATGCTCAAAACCCTAAATGATAATACAAGGAAATAAAATAAATGTCTTAAAATAAATTGTATATACAATTAGATTTAATTTGAATAATATAAGATATTTGAATAAAATTAAGTTAAAAAGGTTTTTGTTTGGGCTTTTGGGCTACATCAAATTCAGATGCTCATTCTTTGGTATTGATTAACTGACATGGTAACCTCACCTACTGAGAAATATTAGACTAGTCATGAAAGTAAATACGTTCATGCAAGCTTTCAGATGCTCATTATTTAGGACTGATTGGCATACCTGATAAACTACTGAGAAATACAAAACGGTCATGAAAGGAAAAGAGTTTGGGGCCTCACATCTAGAGAACAATTATTGTGTGTATGATTTCCCCTACAAAAGACTATCATATATATATATATATATATATATATATATATATATATATATATATATATATATATATATATATTCACATTGTGATTTGCTGCATTCACACATACCATACTCATGCATAACTAATTGTTTTTGAAAAGTTTGTTTGGTTACCATTATCAGATATGGCATATAACCTACAAGATTTAACCTTAAATTACTGGTTTCAGAGGTAATGTACATCACACTGGCGCTTAGTGTCTCCGCTACTGATTACGATGAGTGCAATACATATGATCCCCAATCATTACCCCTAATATGATAAAATGATACATGTAATGATTATTATTAAGTGATATCAGTAAATAATATTAGTATACCTTAACTAACTTATTCCAAATTATTCAGATAAAATAGAAATAATGATATCTTTATTCGGTAAGAACGCATAGAATCTATCAGACTATAGTAATGAACTAATCTTCATTGAAGATATTAGTAATCCAACCATATAAAGTGATGAAACTCAATGGTATATTCTTCATTAGATATCATAAAATATATTATATATAGTTGTAATGTTTATTGTCAATATTAAGAATTGTTTTAGTGTTTTAATTCTCTCGATTTTCAAGTGGTTGAATTTAGAATTGTTGCAAATTACGAATTTATTTATGGGAATGATAAAAATTTATAAGAAAATATTTTAAGTCTAACTACAGGTCCAATTTTAAACATAAAATTCAAAAAACTAATCCATAATTTTAAAAAAAGTGAGATTTTTTTTTATTTTTTGGGTGTTCACAATGAGTGTGAAAAAATTAGATGAATAACTGACTTCAGAAGACCGTGTCTTAGGGCTCAGTTGTCCAATTTAGATGATTTTTTAATCTAAAATGTGGAGATATAGATGATTATTCCGTTGTAATTTTAATTAACTGAGTAATTCAAGCACAAGAATTCATAATTAACCAATAAAGAGACTTAGAAGTTATAAAAATAAATATTAACTAATAAGGATATGGCATTGCAAAAAGTAAGTTTAAAACTTATGAACAATCATCATAATTGATCTCATGTATAACAAAAATCATTGATGTTACATTTATATTAAAATGACAATTTTTTGTTGGCCTTGATTTGCATCTGTGGTCACTTTTGTTTGTCTTGATTTTCATTTGTTGTCACCTATGAGTGATCACAGATGCAAAACAATGCTAATAAAAATGGTCATTTTGATACAAACATAACACAAGTGACTTTTTTTTACACGTGACCAGTTATGGTGATTAATTATGGTTTTTAACCCACCAAGTTTCTAACTTAAGTGAGCCTATTTTATATTCTAATTTATACTCAGTTATTAGGGATAATTGATCCCTTTTCAAAATGCATGTGAAACCGCTAAAATAGAATGATGGTAAAACATCTTTACATATAATGGTGATTTATTGTTGTTTTACAACTATTAGAAGTCATTGATCTTCATTCAGATAAACATTGAATTTCCAAAATTTGGTGATGGTAAAACATATTTACATGTAGTGGCTATTAAAGTATAGAACAGTTGTAAAATAAATTTATTTTTATAGCGCGACTGAACTTACTGTCTCCGCTAATGATTGATAGTTAATAAATTTTATAATGATGATATCCAAATTTATATATCATTCAGAAAAATAAATTGAAATACTAGGACAATGAACACATCTTTATATAAAGCTTTCTAGTCATATCTTTCAAATGAAGATGGGAAATCTAGTTGATAAGATGATTCATAACCCCCTGAGTATCCAGACTATTCATATAAGATGGACATAGAAGAATAGACCAAATGAAGAAAATTAGATATATACGGAGAAGTGGAAGTCTTTAATTTTTTTTACAGTTATGAGGAAGATATTCTTATTCGGAGATAACTATAAAATGAGATAATTTGTTCATAGAAATTTTGGATCTTCTATACTAAGGTTTCAATATAAATATAGTTCATTGACAAGTTCAAGTAGTTTGTCATATTTGTCCATGATGAGTCCGAATTCTGCACGCTCCCCGGACAAGGGCAGATCGGTCCAAGGCCTCCGGACCGGACAGATCATTTTGAACACTATGACCATAGGACTGTTCGAACTATGACAAAAGTACTAAAAACCTAAAAACTTCTTGACTAAGCTACTTGCTCTCCTACTTAGAGCTCATGGGTCTTTGAACATGACCCGGGTCCATTAAACATGACCCGAAAGCCCATAAGGGCCCAAACATCAAGGTATAAATACCCAACCACCTGCATTAACTATGGGTAATGAGAATTAACTGCTACCAAGCTGCTTAATTATCTCTCTACTCTCTACTCTAAACACTTAAACACCCACACACCACCATAAAGCACCAACTGAAATTACCAGCCTACCCTCAGGCAAAAATTATCCACACCAAATTGGCGACCACAGTGGGAGGAGAAGGTGCCTGAATCAAGCATTCAAAACCAGCTAAGAAAATCTGTCCGAATGAATCCGGACAATCCAGAACTACCACCGGCTTTGCTCGAAGTGGTGGAAGAGAACGATGAATACACTGTCGAAGAGCGTGATAGGCTAAAGGGTGAAATAGAAGCTCTGAGGGCAGAAAAGGCCAAGATGGGCGTGAAAGAAAAATTCAAAGCATCGGTTGCACATCACACCGATAACCCCAGAGAGCATGGGTCTTCAAAAACTCATGTGAGCACAAAAAAAACTCATGCCAGTTCTAAAAAGTCTCACCGGTCCAAGCCTGTGGAGAGTTCTGACTCAAGCTCAGAATCTTCTGATCGCTCTTCGGACAATGAAGGAGTTGAAAAATCTTTATCCTCAAGCAGCGATGAGGGTCGAACTAGAAAGAAACAAAGGCAGATCAAAAAGTATTCAAGAAAAAGGGATAGACATGGAAGGATGAAGAAGAATATTGGTAAAGGGTCATCACACAACCGGAGGCATGTGGACAAGATGCTGATGGATCCCTTTGCTTTCCACGATGAACCAGGTATCTTTGCAACTCCCAATGAGGATACGGTGTTCAGTCGTGGAAGGAATTGGAGGCAATCTCCATTGTCTTCTAAAATTCTGTCCGGAAACCTCCCCAAGAGGTTTGACATCACCAAAATAGAGAAGTATGATGGCAGTACTGATCCGGACAACCATCTGGAGCAATTTAAAAACTTCATGATGAACTTTGATGATGATGAAAAACTGCTCTGTATGGCATTCTCCCAGTCATTCACGGGGAGTGCTCTAAAGTGGTACAATAGCCTGCCTCAGGGTTGTATTAAAGATTTCGATACTTTTTTGGTAGCCTTTCGAAGGAAGTTCGTAGGGAGTAAAGAGCTAAAGGGAAATGGAGACACAATAATCCATTGTGCCCAGGAACCAAATGAGTCCTTGAAAGAATATATAAGTCGTTTTGTGAACACCAAGAATGGGTTGGCTGATTGCTTCGAACAAGTGGCAATAGCATCCCTAAGGCAAGGTTTGAACCCATGCAATCTAGCTGATTCAGTGACCAGAAAGAAGGCCATGACATGGGGAGGGTTGCTGAATCAGGTTGGCAAACAGATAAATGTTGATGAAACAAAGAAAACCAGGGTGCACAGGCAGGTGAGGTCTACCCCAGTGGCACCAAATCCCAATCAAAATCAGTCCGGGAACAAAGCAAGAGAGACCGGACAAGGGCATGGTAGGGCAAAAGCTCAGTCTCAGCCAGCTGCTCCTGCTCAGAGTCAGCAATCCAGAAACAAAAGAGGGCCATGGGTCCAACCGGAGTGGTTCGCAGAGTTAAAAGAAAGTGTGGCCACCATTTTTGATAAAACAAAGGATGAGGTGCATTACCGGAGACCGGCAACACTGCAGTCTCCCAGAGAGCATCTCAACAACTCTTTTTACCAATATCACAATGATATTGGCCATACCACTGATGACTGCATAGCGTTGAAACAATAAGTTCAAAACTTGATTGAAAGGGGAAAGCTGGGAGCTTACATTAAAAGAAGAGGGGGTAACAGGCCTGATAACACTCATCGGGTTGGTCCAAGTAATGCTGCTCCGGAGGGAGCCATGGTTATAATTGAAAGGTTCGACATGGAATCTGAGTACTTGGATCCTGATCCAACTCGAAATAGAGTGGGTACTATAGAGGAATGTTCTAGATCGGTCTCCGGGCTCATTAAGTTTTTCGAGTCGCTTACAATTTCCGGGGGGGACACTATGACAGCTCCTACTGCTTCTTCAAGGAAGAGGCATGTTCATACTTTAGCCTCCCAGCTAGAAGGAGGCATGACATCCTATCAGTCACCAAACTCATTCCCCTTCATTGTGTTTGATGAAGATGATTTAAGAAACATTGCTGGCCCTCATGAGGATGCTGTTGTCATAGGAGCATCTATAGGGGGCAATGACATAAGATGCATCCTGGTGGATACTGGAAGCTCAGCCAATATCCTTTTCCTAACCACGTACAAGAAAATGAAAAATCCAGCTGTAATTCAGAATTCGGACAGATCAATCGTGGGCTTCACAGGCAGCTCAGCAGATGTGATCGGAGAGTTCGAAGAAGAAGTGTTATTGGGCAAGGGCCCTTTCAAAAAAATGGTCAGAATACTCTTTATTGTGGTGGATTGTCCCACTGGCTATAATGCTATTCTAGGGATGTCTTGGCTCTATAGGATGCATGTAGTGGATTCAACAGTCCACCAGTGCTTGAAGTATGCTGTTCAGGGACAGGTTGGAGTCGTCCGGAGCAGCCAAAAGATTGCAAGAGAATGTTATGCCACTGCCCTGGCTCCTCGAACGCTGGGGGCAGTCCGTATTAATTAACAATAGCAGTTTGAGGGCCTTTATGGGGGAGAGGGTGAAATTGATGACCCCAGAGAGACCCCCGGAGTGTTGATACCAGTTGAAGAGGTAGAAACGCATTGTTTGGAAGATGGGAAAAGTGTCAAGATAGGGTCTAAAATGCCACCTGTGTTGAAAAATGAAATGTTGAAGTTTTTGAAGAACCATCAGCACGTTTTTGCTTGGTGCAATGCTGATGTTACTGGAGTTCCATCAGAAGTGATATCACATCACCTATCCGTCCGGAGAGATGTAGCTCCAGTGGTTTAAAAAAGAAGAGCTTTTTCCAAAGAAAAGGCTGATGTCATTGTGCAAAAGGTTGACAGGCTCACAAAGATGGGGCACATCAAGGAATCTCAATACCCTTTGTGGACTTCCAATCCTGTCTTGGTCAAAAAGAAGAATGGTAAATGGCGCATGTGCATCGGCTTCACAGATCTTAATAGAGCTTGCCCAAAAGATTTGTATCCAGTTCCCCGGATCGATCAGTTAGTAGACTCCACCTCTGGGAACAAGCTGCTTTTCTTTATGGATGCTTTCTCCAGATACAATCAGATTCAAGTAGATCCAAATGATCAAGAGCATACCACATTTGTCACTGACAGAGGTCTTCATTGCTACAAGGTGATGCCATTTGGTTTGAAAAATGCTGGGGCTACTTATCAGAGATTAGTAAACAAGGCATTTGCTGATCAGATTGGAAGAAACATAGAAGTATACATTGATGACATGATGGTGAAGAGTGTAGATGAGCAGTTGCACTTGTCCGATCTCCAAGAAACTTTTGCCAACTTGGTAAAAGTGAATTTGAAATTAAACCCAGAAAAATGTGTGTTCGGAGTGCAGTCCGGGAAGTTTCTAGGCTATATAATAAGTGAGCATGGAATACAACCCGATCCGGACCAGCTCAATGCTCTATTCCAAATGGAGCCTCCTCGAAACATTAAAGAAGTACAGTGGTTAACGGGGAGATTAGCTTCCTTAAACAGATTTATCTCAAGGTCTTCGGACAGGTGTGCTCCTTTCTTTCAAACTTTGAAGGGTGCAAAGGGATTCGATTGGACCCCGCAGTGTGATGAGGCTTTCAATGAGATCAAGAAACACCTGTCCTCCCCCAAAACTTTTTTTAAGCCAGTTGATGGGGAGACTCTCTTCGTATATTTGGAAGTTTCAAGTTGTGCCATCAGTGTTGTACTGGTAAGAGAGGTAGATGGTCATCCCCATCAAGTGTACTACATCAGCAAAATCTTGATAGATGCAGAAAGGCGTTACTTGAAACTTGAAAAATTGGCATTAGCCCTTGTGATAGCTGCAAGGAAGATGAGGCCTTATTTCCAGGCTCATCCTATCATCGGCCGGACCTCTTTTCCCCTTAAGAATGTCCTTCAAAAAGCAGACATTTCGAGCAGGATGACTAAGTGGTCGGTAGAGTTGGGGGACTTCGACATAGACTTTGCTCCCCGAACAGCAGTCAAAGCCCAAGCTGTGGCTGATTTTCTGGTTGAATTCCACTCTGATAGGGATTCAGAGCAAGCAACTGATATAAAAGATAAAAAAGTATGGGTCGTCCGAACTGATGGTGGATCTAGCACTATGGGATGTGGTGCAGGAGTATGTTTAACTTCCCCTTATGGAGACAAGATGTACCAGGCTATTTGTTTTGCTTTCAGGGCATCTAATAATGAGTCCGAATACGAAGCAGCTATAGCTGGGTTAAAGTTAGCCCACATTTGTGGGGCTAAGAGGGTCAAGCTGTTAAGTGACTCCCAACTACTTATCCACCATGCCCAAGGCAATCTGAGGCTAAGAAGAAGCAACTTGCGAAGTATTTACTCCTCCTCAAAAATGAAGCACTTAAGTTTAAAGGTGTTGTCTATGAGCACATTCCCCGGACAGAAAATGAGCTAGCAGACTCATTGGCAACCATAGCATATACGGAGTCATATCCATGGATCCATGTGCTCGAAAGCCCCTCTATTCAACTTAGTAAGGATAAAGACGAGGGAATTTTTGAAATACAAGTGAAACAACCTCAAGACTGGAGGTTTCCTCTCATGCAATATCTCTCCGATGGTGTCGTGCCTCCGGATTAGTCACTAGCCAGAACATTGAAACATAAGGCTCGTGGTTTCATCATATTGAGAGAAGTGTTGTACAAAAAGTCCTATAGTAAACCTCTCCTGCGCTGTTTGGGGAATGAAGAATCACAAGTGGTCCTCTCCGAATTGCATGATGGTGAGAGATCAGCCCATTGTGGGTTTAGAGCTTTAACAAGAAGGGTTTTACTCTCCGGTTACTATTGGCCATCAATTATGAAAGATGCTAAGGAATTGGTAAGAAGGTGTGACCCATGCCAGAGGTACAGCAATGTAATTCATGTACCAACCATTCCTTTAGAATCAATTTCTGAGCCCATTCCTTTTGTTCGATGGGGATTGGATTTAGTGGGGCCTCTCCCTGTGGCGTCCGGAGGACGCAAAACTATAATTGTGGCCATAGATTACTTTTCGAAGTGGATAGAAGCGGCCCCCTAGCAGGGACAACATCAAAAGCTGTTATAAAATTCATTCTATCCAACATCTGTTGCAGATTTGGTGTCCCACAGAAAATAACAACAGACAATGGGCCACAGTTCGACAATAGGGAAATGGAAAGTTTCTGTGCCTCAAGGGGTATACAACATTGTTTTTCTTCACCTTTCCACCCACAAGCAAATGGGCAAGTTGAAGTGGCAAACAGAACTATATTGTCCGGTTTAAAGAAAAATTTGGAAGGGACTGCTGGGAAGTGGCCTAGTTATCTACAAGAGGTCTTGTGGGCCTACCGGACAACACCTGGGACTGCAACACAAGAGTCACTCTTTGCTTTGGTCTATGGGATGGATGCATTAGCTCCCATAGAGGCAACTCTCCCCTCCTTTCGTGTTCACAACTTCTCCGAACACGCTAACGAGGTGGCAATCAGAGGTCAACTTGATTTGATAGAAGAAAGACGAGTTAAAGCTCACCTTCGAGCTGCACACTATCAAGGCTTGATGAGAAGCAGGTTTTCTTCCAAAGTTAAAAGAAGAGATTTCCAACCGGGGGACAAAGTATTAAGGAAGTTTTTCTTACACACTAAAGAAAAGCTGTTCGGAAAGTTGGCCCCAACTTGGGAGGGTCCGTATATGGTTGTTGAAAAAATTAAGCCTGGAACTTATTGGTTGGAAGACAAAGATGGCAGAGTTCTAACTCATCCTTGGAATATCGAGCATCTCCGGATGTACTTGGAATAGCACTTGTATAAATATTTACTTGTTTGAACATCCATGTAAATATTTGGGGGCATACTCTTTCCTCCCTGGTGGCACAGAGAGGTTTTAATGAGGTGTCCGGGCTGTTATATAAAATTTGATGCCTTCTTAAAAATTTTCTAAGTGTTTTTAAAGTTTTGTCCCTTGTCATACTATCCGGATTGAGATAACTAAGGGCTATTTAAACTCTAGCCGGAGAACTTAAACACTCTCACAATGCAACAGCTAAAGGATACTTAAACTCTGGCTATCAAAATTAGAACAAGCAATGAAAGAAGATGATAGTTGTACAGAAGAGAAATATTCATTGAAATTAATAACTTGAAATTGCATTGGCCTTCCAAGGACTTTTAAATGATCAAAGTCGAACAACAAAAAACCTGTCCGGTCAAATACCGGACACCATTACAAAAAGAGTGCCTTGGCCTTCCAAGGACTTTAGTCTGGATAGAAAATAAACAAAGTGGATCATAAGTTAAGGTTGAGCCTTTGAAGATGGCTCACCTTCATCTACCTTCTTGCCTTTAGGGTCATCTCTCTCTTCATCCACCCTCTTGCCTTTAGGATCGTCTTTCTCCTCATCTGGGCTCTCCCAAGTATGTTCTTCATCACCCAAGGAGTCACTGGAGTAGCCATACCTGTCGCCTTCGGCCATCGTGTGGTATGGGAGGTCTTCAGGCTCAACATAAAGCCATAAGTCCCCTAGGTTCTTCTTCGGAAACTTTTCATGGAAGAGTAGAACCATGTCAGACCTCACCTTCTCAAGCAGTAGCTCTTCGCTCTTGATCATCTGGTTGGCATAAGCATTGATCTTGGCTTGGATCTTGGCCTCCTGCTCCTGTAACAAAGTATTTTTCTCCTCGACAGCCTTGGACACTGCATTCTCAAGGGCAATCTTATCAGTGGTTAAGTTGGTGATGACTTTGTCCTTTGCCTTGGTTTCTTCCTTTGAGGTAGCAAGGTCTTTCTCCAGAACAGACAGTTTCTCCTGAAGGTCTTTGATGGTTTCCTCTAAAGTGGTGACTTTGGTGGTGCTTGTCTTTTGGCTTCTTTTCAACTCCTCGTTTTCTTCTTTCAACATGGCAACATTGGAGGTGGCAGTGCGAAGGTCTTCGGACAGCTTTTCCTTCTCAGACTTAAGGTCTTTAATGATGTCTGCCTGACCCCGGACTTGTCTCTCCAACGTAAGTACCGGCTGCACATTGCTTAACAAGGAGTGCGTTATGGTATCCTTTTCACTAGAGACAATAAAAGTCTTACCGTTAAAATTGACCGTGTTGGAGCTGCTCGGAGGAATGTAAGGCCCTGCAAAGTCATCTCTGAGGAGGTTGATGAAGTATTCACCAAGCTCACCAAGACCGGTGATGTCCACTCCATCAATGTTGAAATCTCCTCCCTCAATCTCATCAGTGTGAAAGTCCCCCGGAATCTCTTCGGCGTGCGTTGGGTCAGAAGGCTCAACTTGGAAAGAAGGCTCCGGAGCCCGGAGAGAAAGCTCGTTTCCCTTAGCAGTCTTTTTCTTCTTCGCCTCCCGATCTGCACCTTCGCTTCCGTGTTTGCGATTTCTCTTGGAAGCCCTTAGAGGTTTTGGGAGATTCGTTTCCTGCCTCTCAGTCTCTTGCTCCACTACTTGCAAGAGAGCAACATCGATTTGGCTCTGGGCTGGCCCCTCCGGGACTATTGGAGCATCCTTCTCAGCATCAGCAGGGTTGGCATCACCCACCATCTTTTTGCCCTTCTTCTTCTTGCCCTTCATCTTGCTCGGGGCTTTGGCCCGGCCAGGCAGAAATAGTGTCCCATCTGGTTCATGGGTCCTCTTAAGCACGACGTCTGGAGAAGGCTGGGTGGTGAGCTCCTCCCAGGTCAAGTCTCTTCGACCTGTGGTGTTCCACAGGTGAGACCTTGCCAGATTTCCACTGGTGAAAGCATCGTGGAATCGATTCCCCAAATTCTCAGCAGCCCAGGCATTAATTTTGCCACAGGTTATCTGTCCGGCTTTCTGATAGTCGCCGAACTCCTTGGGTAGCACTGCCAAGGTAAAAGTGAGACCCATTAGTTCGAACTGCGTTAGATAGGAAAGGGAGAAACAAAAAATAATAAATAAAAAAGGGGACTTATGATCACTCCTCCACCTGCTTTTGAGGAGGCTTGGGTTCTCTCCGGCTTTAATCTTCTTGCCATTCTCCCAGGCACCACTGACAAATAGGAACTGGGTCCTCCAATTCCTCTCAGCCTCCAGCAAATCATCCATCGCCTTGAAGTTATCCCTCATGTTAAAGTGGCAGAAGGGGATGTGGTGGTTTCTACACAGGCTGGCCACTGCAGCAAACTCCTCCATGGGCAGAGGGATCCCGGACAGCCTTGATGCCATGATGCATGACATCAGGGTATACCAAGCGTTGGGGCTCAGCTGGCTCGGACATAGTTTGATCAGATGGAAATATCTGACAATCTCTGGGTCTAGTGGGAGCCTGAGCCCCCAGTTGAACAGCTCCGTGAACAGGACCACCTCACTTAACTTGCAATCCATGGGGGTCTCCGGATGAATAGGGATCCTGATCTTTACATTTTCTGGAATACCCCATTTTGAACGCATCCTGCCCAACTCGGCAGTGTGGATGAATGCATAGTTGATTTTCTGTAGAGAGACAAGATAGTTGACGCTGACCTTGTGAAAACAAGGCCCTACTTTTCCTTCTAGGCTCTCCAGCAGATCCGGATGCCTCAAGTACAACTTTTCCTTGCCCTTGTCCTTCTTGGAAACTATCTCTTTGCTAGTCTGAGCGGAGGGCTCAGACTCAAACGGGGCCTCTTCAACTGAGTCCTCCATCACTTCTTCCATGATCATTGAAGGGATTTCAGCAGCTGTAGTGGGAGGAGGGTTCAAACTTGATTCAGCCTTATCTCCGGACTGATGGGCCTCATTTCCACTTTGATTTCTACTCTCCGGTAGAGTGTTTGAAACAGATGTTTCTGGCTGAAGATTTGGGTTAGACCCCTCCGGTCCGGACAGCTTGTCCTTAGGAGCTCTAATTGGCACCTCTGATCCGGTGCTGCTATCTTTTGCCCCCGATCTTGAGGGGGTGTTTCTGGTTCCTTGGCCTTTAACCAGCCGACCTTTCCTCTTATCAACCAGCTTCTCAGGAGAGCGCTCCGTGTCTGATCCCATTGCAAGAAAGGGAGAAGGTTTTCTAAGGCTAGTGGCTGTGACTCCTGGCTCGACAGTAGGCACCGATTCCTGAACTGAGGAACCAGAGATTATGGGGGAGAGAGTGGTTTGAAATAGTTTTCTAGGCTTGGTACCTTTGGAAGATGACGAGCCACGATCTGACTCAGATGCAGAAGTGATAGGTCTGTCAATAGGTGAGGCAGGTAACCCTGCAGCAATCCGTCTCTCTCTTTCGACTTTTTGAGCCTTCTCTAACTCAGAAAGGTTGAGCCACCCGCCTTTGACAAGAGCGTTCCTCGCTGTAAACATAAACTATTGAACTAAGTTTTTTGCTTTAGAGAGAGAAAGCTTTGAGAGTTTTTTACAGAAGTAAGTTTGAAGGAGATGGTAAAACAGTAGAAATGAATTTGTATTTATAGTAAATCTAAAAAAGCAGTTGATTCCTAGGAGAATTCGAAAAGTTTGGCAATGATTAAAAGACGGCGCTGATGTCACCACTTGTAATCAAATAGGTTGCTTTTCGAAGAAGGTGGGTTCGAAATTCAAGGTGAAAAAACGGCTGGAGTAACCAATCAGAGAGCGACACGTGTCCCACAAACTCTGGCAAAAACCGTTTTGAATTCGTAAAGCTTTATCTGTCCGGATAAACCCATAGACCTGTCCGGATTAAAACTACCTCTGGCATCAGACTGTTTTTCAGGTCTTTGGCAAGGATATTTGCACAAACACCTAAAAAAGGGGCTCCTGATGAGTCCGAATTCTGCACGCTTCCCGGACAAGGACAGATCGGTCCAAGGCCTCCGGACCGGACAAATCCACGAACCGGACAGATCATTTTGAACAATATGACCATAGGACTGTTCGAACTATGACAAAAGTACTAAAAAACCTAAACACTTCTTGACTAAGCTACTTGCTCTCCTACTTAGAGCTCATGGGTCTTTGAACATGACCCGGGTCCATTAAACATGACCCGAAAGCCCATAAGGGCCCAAACATCAGGGTATAAATACCCAACCACCTGCATTAACTATGGGTAATAAGAATTAACTGCTACCAAGCTGCTTAATTATCTCTCTACACTCTACTCTAAACACTTAAACACCCACACACCACCATAAAGCACCAACTGAAATTACCAGCCTACCCTCAGACAATAATTATCCACACCAGTCCATAGTAGTTAGCACTTAAATGAGGTATGACATTTTAGTGAACAATGTCATGACTCAATTTTTGGGTCTACATAATCCATATGTGCAATCGTTACTTATTAAACGAAGCTCATAAGAAAATAACTAATAAAATGATTACATTAAGCTTTAAATAGAAAAATAATTGTTTAAGGAATTTTGTACATTTATGGACGTCTAGTAGAAACAAAGCATTACATATCAAGCATTTCAGACCTAACATGTGATACAATATTAATTATCTCCATTTGAAATTAATTTCATTATATAACAGTTATTCTAGAACCCCACTACCCAACTTCAAATATGAGATAATTAGCATCATAATGATTTGTCTAGATTCATACGATAATGATTTAATCATTATGTTCCAATCATCTCTTTATTTCCCTCTAGTAATCAATGTTTGAATTCATAATTAATATTAAAAAGTTGTAGTTATTCATGAATGACAAACTCAACATCCTCAAAAAATTGTGCAAACTTAAGTAACTTACAGAAGAATTCAACTGTTTTAATGTCCTAAAGAAGTTCCACAAGAACATTAAGACATTTTATAATCAACAAAAGAATCCAATTTCAAATTTTATAAATTTGTAAAGAAGTTTCACTAAAACTTTAAGATTGTTTATGATCAAAAGAATACCTTGTAACATCGTAAAGAAGTTCCATAAAAATATTATGTTTCCTTAGGATCAACAAAATATTTTGTTCCAACTTTTGTAATCTCATAAAGAGTTTTACAATAACATTAAAATATTTGATGGTGTAACAAAATAATCTATGTTTTATCTTATGTAACATTGTGGTATAAATGCACAATTCAGTTTAAGCTTCTACGCAAAAAATGGTTGCTAGAAAAAAAAAATTAAGTGTGAAAACCAAAATAAAAACTAATCTAGAAATTAGTATAACTTGGTTGTAAAAATACGTGCAAAATGGTTGCGAAAAAAGAAAAACTTTATCCCCATAGATTACTAATTATACTTTTAGTTGCATAATAATATATAAAAATCATAAAAATCAGACACAAACAATTCTTAGATCACCTGGTTTAATCAATATTTTAGGTTGAAATAAGAGAAACCTATTTTACATGTGATTTTTGATAATATTCAAATAGTAATTTTCTAATTTAAAAAACTTTATGTTTGTAGTAGTAATTATTTATTAAATTTTATGAAAATAAATAGAAATTGACTATTTTTAATTCATGTTTATGTTAAATTATTGCACACATACATTTTGTTATCCTAAAAAGCTTAAAAAAATAGCTTCAATGAATTGATTTTTACTAAATACCTAAATCCAAACCCTCGTAATATTCTAAATATATATATATATATATATATATATATATATATATATATATATATATATATATATTATTTACTAGTATAATTTTTAATTTTTAATTAATTAATAATCATTATTAAATATATGATGGTGTTAAAAATTATTATGGAAAACTTTTAAAATAAAATAATTATCTTTTTATTATAATTAAAATCACTAAAATTCTTTATTATCAACATTGAAAAGTACACATCATACGTAAGTATTTTGAAAATGGCTAAAAAATCCACTTTTTATTTTGTACGAGGTTTGGGTAACAAACGAACTGTGAGGAGACTTAAATTTCTCCCAAAATACGAAAAACCAAGCTTCTTAGCGATCCGGGAGTCAATGATTCATCAATCAAAGCTGTAGGTAATTTCTAACAAGCTAAAATTCAATTGTTTACGGGAAATATATGCAACAAGATTTGGATTATATGGTCTCAAGAGTAATCAGTGGAGATACTGGTGAATGAGGATCAGTTCATCCATTTAAACATTCAGCATCCATCCCTAAACAAATACTTTAAAGCTACTGTGATCTATGCCAAATGCAATAGAGACCTTAGAAGGTTTCTATGGGACAACTTAATAAGGACTATTGATGATCCCTCCAAATAATGGATTTTATTTGGAAATTTCAATGCTATTTAGAACATAAATGAGCATCTTTCCTACACCTCTTGTGCTCTCAAAAGCATTGAAGATTTCAGCACTGCAATCTTAGACTGCAAACTGCTAGATGTAGGGTTTTATGGCCCTAAGTTTACCTAGAATAATGGGAGGAAATAGAAGCGGCTTGACAAATTTGTTTACAATGAGGCTTGGCTAAGTTATTTTGATAACACAAAAATATCCATCTAGCTAAGAAATTCTTTGATCATGCTCATATAACTATCATGATATCTTCAAACTCTGAAAGAATAAAATCTTTTTTCAAATTACTAAATATGTGGGTATTACATCTTGGGTTTCTAGAGGGGGTTGAGAAGAGTTGGGCTGAAGATATGGTGGGAAGGCCCATTCAAAGGTTCTGGTACAAGCTCAAAAGGTTAAAGTACCATATAAAAACATGGAATAAAGAGGTTTTTGGGAATTTATTTGATGCAATCAAACATTCAAAAGATGAAATCAACTTCCTTGAAGCTAAGTTTCAAATATCTAACTCTAAGGAAGAAAAAGACATACTCTCTAATGCTACAATTACTCATCTCTCCCTCTTTGAAATGGAAGAATCTTACAAGCAATCTCATTCCAAATGGTTGAAAGATAATGCCAAAAACACCATTATCTTTCATAATTTTGTTAAAAAAAATTCAAGAAGAACAAAATTACTAGGATTTGGAATGAACCTCAATGGTTGGACACTCAGGAAGATATCAACACCTCTGCTGTGGGATTTTTTAAACTATTATTGACTAATTCTTCTACTCTATATGCCAATGAAGATTTGGATGAAACAATTCCTAGGCTGATTGATGAGGAGGACAATTATATGCTAATGCCTTCTCTAAATAAAGCGAAGTTCATAGTACAGTTTGTTCACTTGATTCTAATTTAGCTGTAAGACCATATGAGTTTAATGGTCAGTTCTATAAGTCTTGCTGGTCGATTATTTCAAAATATATGTGTGAGGCTGTTCAAGATGTCTTTAATAACCGTTTGATTCCTATGGGTATGCAAGTTATTGTGATATGCCTAATCCCTAAGAACCCTAATCCTAATTCTTGGAAATAATTTAGACCAATCAGTCTAACTACAATGATGACACAATTACTTCCAAGATTATCAATTATAGGCTAGCTTCAATCTTGCCTAAGGTTATTTTTTGAAGAGAAATGATTATTTGTAAGAGGAAGAAGCATACACGAAAACATTCTTATTACTCAAGAAACCTGCCTTGATCTCAACTCAAAAACGAAGGGAAACAATTTTATTCTAAAAATTGACATGGCTAAAGCCTTTGACAGGCTTAACCACAGGGTTCTCTTAAAATTCCTATCTGCCTTTGGACTTAATGATCAATTTATATATATGATTAAATCATGCATTAGTAATGTCCACTCCTCGATCAGAATTAATGGTGAATTGAAAGGTTTTTTTCCAGAACTACTCAAGGTATTAGGCAAGGAGACCCTCTGTCTCCAAGCCTTTTCATTCTGGAAGACGATTATTTGATAAGAGGAATTAAGAAAATCAATGAGGAAAACCTCTACACAAACTAAAAATCAAGATGAGATCTTACCATTCCATGTCTGGAATATGTAGATAACTTCATGATATTCTGCAATGGAGCCTCCTCTTCAATCAAACAAATTAAGAAATTCTTGGATCATTATTAAAGATAATATAATGACTATACAGAGAATTCATAATCTGGAGAATTCATAATCTGGAGAAAATGTTGGGCTTCAATCACAAATTATGTCATTCAAATACTTGGGCTTTGTTATAAGTACTTTAACCAGAATCGTGAATTTTGAAGACCTAATTGCTCAAAACAGGAACAAAATTGATGAATGGAACAATTCTCTTCTATCATTTGGAGGGAGATTAGTGTTGATTCAAATTGTGCCGACATCTTACCTCATCTACCTCATCCAACACATTACTCTGCCTAAAGAGGTTATTGTTAAAATTGAAACTCTTTTCAATAGATTCCTCTGAGGTATGAAAAAGAACAAGAACACTATAATTTGGTCCAAATGGGACAAGATTTGAAAGCCCTATAAAGAATGAGGCTTTAATGTTAAGAAGCTGGAAGAGTTTTAGGAAGTTTTCTCTTTCAAGCTCTGGTTCATGTTTAGAGCTCAGAATTCCTTATGGACGAAGACGATGTCTTCAATATATTGTAGCAAGATCCATCCTACAATTTCTCCTACTCAAGCTAAAAAATATAAAGTATGGTTGAGAATTAGGAATGTTAGAGATCAAGCTGAAAAATTCATCCATAAGAACCCTTGTGTTGGTAAAATCGATTTTTGGCTTGATCGATGGTGTTACCCTAAACCTTTATCCATTTCAATGAATTGGAGAATCGCAATTGGATGGATAATGCTGAAAGGCTAAGGTCAACCAGCTATGGTAAAATGGTGAATGGAATCAAGACAGACTCAAATCCATGGTTATAAGTTCAGAAATCTCTAAAATTATGAAAATCTCTCTGAAAAACAATCCTGACTCTGCTAGATGGTCTCTTTTTCAGAAGGGTTTGTTCAATACAAAGAATACTTTGAATTAGTTTAGGAAGGAAGGTAATATTTTAAACTTTTTCAAGAAGACATGGAACCCCATCATCATGAAAAAAATGCTATTTTTTCCTCTAGAGAGCATTGCACACCTGGATCACACCTGACTCTATTCTGAAGAATAAGCACTTTCAGTTAGCATCAAAATGCCAGTTTTGTTGTAACGAAGAAAGCTCTAATCATATTATGGTTCAATGTCAGAATTCTTGGGAGGTCTAGATATATTTTGGCTCTCTCCTAACGGTTTATATCTCAAGGAACATGAGCTTCTCCCATGTAATTAGAACATGGTACTGGTCTACGACAAAAGATTGCAAAATCAGAACAATTCTACCTAGATTATCTCTTGGGTTATATGGTATTCTCGTACAAAAAAAAGCATCAAGATATTAATTCTACTACCAAGTCAATGAATGATCATGTTATCTATATTCTAACTGGGCTTGGCAACGCTAATCTCTTTAAGAAAGTTCATTGGGGCAAATACTTTTACACTGCTATACGCCTGGGTTGTGTTAATCATTTAACTAAGCCCAGATTTCCTTTAGCCCTCAACTAGAAAAATCAAAAAATTAACAGATTCAAGTTGAACACAGACGATTCTTGTAACTCCTTAGGAGAGGCCAACGGTGGTGGTCTCATTAGAGATCATAATGGGGAAATAATTTAGGGATTTGGCAGAATTTATGAGAAAAATCTTCCTATAATAGCAGAGTGCGGAGCTCTACTAGATGGTCTACTCATATGACACTCTAATAAAGTCACGAATTTAGATATAGAAACGGACTCCAGAATCCTAGTTGAAATACTGCTCAAAGAAAATGCTCCCTAGTTCCTAGATCCTTTAATCAATTGCTGCAGAAAGCTCATAGGTTCTTCAATGCAAATCTTCCATATATTTCGTAAACATAATAAAGTGACATATTAGATTTCTAAACAAGTACTGAAAGAGAAGAAGAATATGGATTTCAATCTAATTGAAACTCTGAATGCTCTGAGGGCTATAATTTTCCTATAGAGTATGGGTATATGGTATGTCGGATACAATCCTTCTTATTAAAACTGAGAAACATACCTACGATTTATTTATTTCCAAGTTGGTCCTGTTCCGGTCAGATTTGGTGAAGCGCCTGTCAGTTAAAGTTGTTATTTTGAAGGAATTTTAGCAATAAGATGTAATAGTAGCGGTCAATTGCTTCAGTGAACTAGCTGAAGCTTAAGCTTCTCGAATTCGAGGAGGCAAGAAAATTTTCGTCATTATAGATTTTTCATTTACCCCTTAGTGTCCAAATTTTGAGACTTTTATGGTTTATTATATTGTAGCCCTTGTAAATTTACTTTTACCCTAATAAAGGCAAATATATTTTGGTGGAAAATATATTATTCTTACAATTTGTGCAAAATATTGTTATTGTTATTATTAATTATAAAAGTAATTGGTAATAGTAATACTACATATTATTATTATTATATAATATTAACCGTTGTGAGAGTTATGTGAATTGTAAGAATTAAGAGAAAGCAAACTCCGATTGATCAATAATTTTCAAAATGATACATTGGAGACATAATATAAATAAATAAAAAACCTCATAACAAGGTGAGATTAACAACAACTATACATAGTGCGATAAAACTTAGAAGTTAAAGTCGTATCTTATGTTGTCCTCAACAAGTCCTTCGTTCACAATGTCATCATCTTTCTCAGTAATCCTATCATCGAGATATACTATCATATCTCCGGTAATGAAATCTGTAATTTTCATGTTCCACATTTTAGCTGCTTCTTGTTTATTTTGTGGGACGTGTAGAACAAATACTGCAGTTGTTCATATTTCACACGATTGTACATGTTTTTGACTTCATCATAATTACGCATAATTGGATTTGGAGCTCTGAATCAGCCACAATAATAAAGCATTCTACAAAGCACTCGATCAAAAAAAACATCGGTCGTATCATCAGACATTGTCAAGGTAACAAACTTCACGGACTAGAGTAACTAATAGTCTTCGTTTACATTGAAGCCATACCTAAGACTCTTTATGTATTTTTTGTTTTGTTTAAGAATGTTTGGTGGATGAAGGAAAATAAACTTTGGGTAGCATTTAGTTTTGGCAGTCATCTAGTTGGCGAGAATTAAGTTTTCCATGAATCAATAGTAAACGAGAATCAATGTTTGGAGGGAATATTATTTGCAAGAAAGAAAAAATTATCCAAAAAATTACTTAAAAATTAACTTCACGGAGTAATTGTTTCCACCCCTAACAAAAATCCCACCAATATTTTCACCCATCAAAATATACCCGTAAATATTTTCACCCCTATAAAAATCCCGCCAATATCAACTCCTTTATATAAACCTTCATACATTTAGTTTCAATATGTCACTCAAACCTTCAAAATTATAGAAATATTTTAAGTATCTTAAGCATGAACTGGAACATGTATGGAGACCAACACTTGCTTCAAGTGGTCAAATACGTTAGTAGAACAATGCCCGACAAATCATTGACGGTTAATTTGATGAAGTGTTGTACGTGATGTACTTTGACTACGGGCGTTTGAAATTTACAAACCCTCATACTCGCAGTCGTGGATAAGTCTCAACCATGTAAAATGAAATGAGAATCCAGGATTCGGGTTTTTAACTTGTCGTACGTTTTACACGACAAGTGTGATAGTTAAAAGTTACTGATTGGATTACAAAAGATATGATTGTTTACTTAAAGGATAATATTGTTGAAGAAGAGGATGCGATAACTAATTTCTCACCGGTTGAGGATAACCTCAGATATAATTTGGACCAATATGTGTTATCGTATTATGTATTTCTATTGTCAATCTCAACTCATCTTCTTTTTAGGTTATTTAAATAAGTGAGTATACAAGTTCTAAATTATTTATGTAATTTTATTCTTCTTCTAATGCTTCTATTATGTAGCTTCCAAATTTTAAATTAAACGAGTCTATTACTACTGCAAAAAAGTTTAAAATTCTCGTACACTAAAATATCTCGCAACATATTTAAGAATATCGACAATAAAAAACACATTATTAGGCATAAAAATATGTTACAAAAAAAAATAAACAAGTCGTTCTTACAAAATGAACATAAATATAATAAACATGATATCTAAATAAACATGAGTGTAAGAAAACTTGAAAAAAAACGTAATGTCTAAGAAATTTTCTCGGTGATAGACAAAACCTCCTCGTACGCTCTTCAAACCACCACCATCATCCCCAAACCAATCAACTCGAGAAAACAACGAGATCCTACGCATAACAGCGTAAAAATGGCGTATAACAGCTTCTTCTCGATCCTCGTAGACATAATCATCCAACTGATATATCGTAGTGTTGATGAGGTTGAACCAACTAATCTTCTAATGAAGCAGAATATAATAAGGAGTAGAAAACGACTACATCTTGTCTCTAATCATATCTCCCTTAAAAACAACCTCTAGCTGGTTACCTTGCCAATTCACCCAACACTCCTCATCGAACGCATATGTCATCGTCTTTGGTTTCCTTTTTGCCTTCATCTGCATCTTGAGAATTGGATGTAGAATAAGCCTCCGGAGACGTCCAAAGTATCTCAATGCCCGTTCTGGATAGTATGCCTGCGGTGGTGTACACCTGCAATGACATCACGAAACCATGTTATATCCTCCAACGGGAAATGATCGCATATGACATGGTAAAGCTCAAATAGAATCTGTAAAATAAAGTAGTACGAACATAAACACACATAAGAGTTGACATCTACCCCGTTCAACACAACCAATACATGACAACATCAAACAATTTTATTTTATTCAATTCTAACAATATGTTAAACTAATCCTAGTTATATATCAAAATATACAAAAAACAGTACGAACATGAACACATATAAGACTTGACATCTACGCCGCTTAACACAACCAATACACGACAGCATCAATTTTATTTTATTTTATTCAATTCATACAAAATGTTAAACTAATCCTAGTTATATATCAAAACATACTTAGCAATTAAATACCAAAAAATTATAAAACTTACATCGGTCTCCTGTAGGTTGCTGATGGTGATCATACAGTTCAGTTTCGTTCGGGAATCAGAAATCACCGCACCTTTATCCCATCTAGAAATAGTAGGATGACATTCCGTGTAAGTAGATAAACTAACATGGCAAATCATAACTAAATGGTTCAGTATGCACGTGTCTAGCAGACCGATACGTCCGAACATAGTCCTGGTCTTGTGAAGAGAGACCTCTCACAAGATGGTGATACAAGTAAGCCAACACGACTGTGCCACACGTATAACGTCCAACCCCTGCTCGTTCAAATCATGTTTAGGAACACCTACTTAAAATTAACATACCTATTACTCTTGTCGGGGAAGAGAACACAACTAAACATGTGTAAAATATAAGCATGCACATTCTGCTGTAAAATATAGGCATGCACGATAGTGTCAGTGATACATGTGTTGTCGTCACGGGAACTGTGCCCCATTGTACCTATCTTGTAGCCATGCAAGATCTAAACATATACTCTTACATTTCTCAACCTCTTTCACAAAGCTCACCTCATGAATCTCGAGAAGTTCAGCCCCCTCATGTATGGCCAACGACTTGTCGAATAAAAAAGTTAAAGCAGCAATATCACACTCTAATGTGAGCCTCAGTCTCGTGTGCACATCGTCCAAAGTGGTTGTCATCTCATCGAAGGAAATATTGAAACTATTAGTTCCCATATTCCAATGCTATAAAAAAAACCTTTGTGATGTTAGAGTGTGTATGCATGCACGAGCTCGATTAGCCTGCCGAAAGGCGTGACATTAAGTGCAGCTCGTACCTTACTATGAGTTCTCAAGCTCCAACCTTACTATGAGATCTCAAGCTCCAACCTTACTATGAGATCTCAAGCTCTAACCTCTATGATGGGAACAACGGATTGCTGCTAATGGTTTTTGAATTCGGGGTTTCCGTCGTTTGGGAGTTTGCTCTACTGCTGGGCGTCGATTGAGGTTAGGTTAGAGTGTTGTTGGACGTCGATTGGAGTTAGGTTATGGTGTTGGTGGACATCGATTGAGTTTAGGTTAGGGTGTTATTGGATGTCGAGTGTTGCTGTTGTCGAGGTGAGGTTAGAGCTGCTGGATGTCCAGTGTTGTTGTTGTCGTTGTAAGGTTAGGGCTGCTGAGTTTCAAGTTTTGCTGCTAGTGTAGGTTTCTTTATGTCGAGTGGAGGGTTTGGGTAAGTATGGTTTCGTTGATGAATGGGTTAGAGGTGAGAGGGGTGCGGGTTAGGTTAGACTTAATTTTAAACTTATTTTAATTTAATGTAAATTATTAGTTTAATTATAGGTTAATATATATATATATATATATATATATATATTAATTTAGGTTAATTAATTTGGTTTTAGTTTAGGATCTCATAGGTGATTTGATTTTTTCTAGAGAAGGTAAAAAATGCTAAAAATGTTTGAAATTATAATAATTTTACGGAATAATTTATTTTATTGAAAAAAATCATAAATTATTAAAATATAATTTCACGAAATGATTTTAAAAATTAAAAAAAAACTTTACAAAATGAAAAACTACTTTTTGGTAGCAATTCTCAAAATCATTTTATTCCAACAGCTAGTATTTTACTACCACCTTATCATGTTATCCCATAATTATATTTATGGTAAAGTACCATTTAAGACCCAAAAACCAAATTATTATCCATTTAAGATCCATATTTTCATCATTCTCCGAGAAAGATCCGTTTTAGTTAGATATTTACCATTGAAGACCCACTAATTCCTAAAATACCATTGTTCATTTATAGAAAAGGCGTTTAGACCCATACTTCACCTTTTTCTCCAATTTTATTTTTCTCTCTATACGTGAACAGAACAGCTATAATGTTAGGCGATTCTTCATTTTTTTTACTCAATTTTCTTGTTTTTCTTTTGTTTTCTTATGTTTTTTTGTGTTTTTAGTTGATTTCGAAATTTGATTTTGGATATATGTTTGAATAAGTGTGTTTGTGTGTGGTAAGTCGAATTTTGATTTCGGAATACTCGAAGTACTCGAGATATGTTTTTGTTTCTGATTCTTGGTATTTATCTGGTTTTTACGTTGCTAATGTAGTTTCTTTGTTGTATTTCAGTTAGTTTTTCGTCGATTTTAGTATGTTTTGAGTTTTTGAGATTTTGGTGTCGAGTAAAATGGCTCAGGGAAGAAGATGCGAAACCTTTGTATTTGTACCTACTGAGAGTTGCGAAACGTGTAATTCTTCTCGAATGGTAGAGGCAAAAAACACATTTTTGATAGATGCGAAATGTTATTTATTCTAATTTTTTTTGTAATTCATAACATATCATGAATGGTACTAGTTTGTTCTCGTCTTAAAAAACAAAACCAACGGTATTTTTGGATTTTTTTCGAGTTACGGTTTAAAAGATACAGACTTTTAAAGTTTTAAAAAATTTAAGGGTTTCGCAGAGAAGATGCGAAACCTTCTTCGTTATGATAGATGTGAAACCTGTTTTGTTCTACTAGATGCGAAACCTTCTTTATTTTGCTAGATGCGAAACCTGTTTTGTTGTACTAGATGCGAAACCTTCTTTATTTTGCTAGATGCGAAACCTTCTTTATTTTGATAGATGCTCAACCTTTTTTATTTTGATAGATGCGAAACCTTTTTTATTTTGATAGATGCGAGACCTTCTTTATTTTGCTAGATGAGAAACTTCTTTGTTTTGATAAATGCGAAACCTTCTTTATTTTGATAGATGCGAAACCAGTCACTAGATGCGAAACCATATAACTGAGAAACGTGTGTAAAATATATATTTTTTAAAAAAAATTCAAAACATATCATGAATTGTACTAGTTTTGTTCGTCTTAAAAAAACAAAACCAATGGTACTTTCGGACTCTTTTTTCGAGTTACGGTTTAAAAAATAGAGACCTTTAAAACTCAAAATAAAAAAAAAAGTTGATTACTATATTTTATATTGAATGGTATTTAAAATATAAAAAAATTTAAAATTTTTAGATTCTTCAAAATATATCTAGTACTATCTAAGTTCGTTCACACTCTCGCACATTTTATCTAAAATCTTCATCGTAGAATATTACCAAATTAGTTGAAGCCACTCAAAAATTTAAATGAGTTGCTTTCTAATAGCTATATTTAATCGTAGGTTATTACCTAAACTTTTTAAGTGACACTTAAATATTTTAACCACACTTTTATATTTGAAAATTGGATGATTATATTTGTGTTTGCATTTTATATTTTTGTTTTTATTTTTACATTTCGTATATCGTATATTTACTTTTAAAATAAATCAAATTTATATTGGTTTTATATTTCACAATAAAAAAAATTAATATTGATTTTCTCTTCCACATTAAAAACCTATAAAATAAATCTTAACATTAATTTTTGCATTTTAAATTTAATTGTATATGTGTTTGACTCTAGTTTCACATTTCATAATTATTTTCGTTTTGCATTTTGTATTTCGCATTTCTCAGTTCATTGTTACTGTATTTGGAATAGCTAAAAATTTTAAGTGTTATATTAAAAAAAATCGTATTTTCATATTTTAACAGGTCTAGCTATCAAAAACTCCATGAACCATCACATAACCTTCCTATATCATACTTTTTATTTCATTTAAAAAAACCAATAATTTTTTCTAGTGAAAAATCGAAATTAATTTTAATTGAAAATCAACTTTAATAATTCTAAAAGTAAAATAAAAACAAAAATAATATTGATATTAAAAAAAAAAATTATGTTCCGATTTACGAAAAAAGAAGAAGAACCAAACAGATAAATTTTATAGTCAATAAATAGAAATATTAAAATATTAAAATAAATCAATATTATAGGTAAATATCAAAATTAATTTGACTACAATAATAATAAATCATAGCTAAAACAATAATTAAAAAATATATTTAATTTGAATGGTTATTAATACTTTACCTACTAATTTTTTTTTATATTGAGAGGTAAATTGAATTTAATACCGGCATGATGCTACTTAAATATAAGAAAGCAACAAGCTAAAGATATGAAAAGGTAAGTGGACCCACAGAAAGACCAGGCAACTGGATATCCGGTTACCAAGTCAATTTTTGACGCGGACGAGCCGGCCCGGTCAAAATGGTTGACTTGCTTTGCCCATGCAAATTAATTTATGTGCTTTCTTTGTCTTTCTAATCAAACTCATTTATTTCTTCTGTCATTTTGATCACGTGGAGCGTGCCCTATCAATAGGGGCGGTGGATCCAACCTTTCCTTCCTTCTTTTGGTGTCGAAGGACTGACTAATCATACCGCCTTCTTCAAGAAACCAACAAGGAACTACCAAATATTTATTTGGATAACCCTCCCATATTAGAAGTAAGGCTGTGACTAAATCTGCAAAGCTTAAAACTACTTATTAATATTTTTTATAAATTAATAAAACAGAAAAGTATCGGTATCGGTATGGGTAAATATCCACTCAAGTAATTAATTAGCTAGTAGCATCCAAATTTTGAATAGTGTTATTTACGATCTCGATTAAAAAATTAGACAAAAATACCCTTCGACTATATATATATATATATATCTATTTTTCATTTCAAATCCGTTTTTTTCACCTTCCCATCACCCTAAACAAACCCAAACACGTCTAATTTTAGAAACCACCAGTAAACAGTTCGACTTCATGATACTCTCTCTTTCTCAAACCCAAAACCCCTACAGCTCCTCGTCGTTCGAAATCAGTCGTCGTTCGCACCTTCAACAGAATCACACCTGTCACCTTCTCTTACTCAGTCCAACGAGTAACCACCTTCTGTTCGAGAAAGTTGCCGTGAAGTCGTCTCCGACCGGTGAATAGTTCAGCGTTTAAAAGTAACAAGATAAGCATTATCGTGGAAAGTGTACTTTTTCTTTCATTTTTGGTGACTTCGAACCACTATTTTCTGTTATTTCACGATTGGCGTTGCTTTTTATACCAGAATGAAGTATGTAGTGACGATAGTTGGTCAGTTTCTCGGTTTATCGTCGAACACAGGGTAGAAGTTTGGTTGCATGTAATGTTAATACTTTCATGAGAACTGTGATGTATGTTAGATGTGCATTATGTAGTTAATTATTGATTTTGGTGTTGTTTGGATATTTCCCGGATCCCTGCAACGTGCATGGACAAAATATAGTTGTTCGCATCGTGTAAGTGTGCGCTGTAGTACAGTTCGCATCCTCATCACCCATGATGCAAACAGTTCACAGCTCATATCTGTTTGTATGTCATATCAGTTCGCAGCTTGACTGAATGTTTAAGCCATGCATTTCGCAGTTTGTATTTAGAAACAATTCGCAACATAAGCTGTGAATTGAATTTAAATACTGTACTGATATATAGGCAATTCGCAGCTTGGCATGCGAATTGTGTGACACTTTAGCTGATGCATATGAAGTTCGCAGCTTGTTGCGACGTGTGTGACACTCCAACTGATTTGTGTTTGTGCATGAAGTATGACAACAAAACCAAGCTATTACAGATCAAGGTTGGTGAGCCTTCCGAAGCTTCTTAATGAGATGGGTATTAACCGTGCCCACATTGAAGCTGCAAGAAACACACCCTTCTACCTGCTTTTGAAAATGGATTTCGACATCCGTAACAAGGCAGAACTGCCGAAGAAGAAATTCTACTCGATCACTCAGTATCTCATCGAGACCTTCTCTGTGGACCAAGACGCCTTCCGTATTGGCTCAAAATTTGTAAATCTAACTGAAGACGATGTGAAGGTCATATTCGGGATGAAGCATGGCACGTAGAAAATATGGTTAACGAAAACCGGAGCATTTCACAACAAATACGCGCCCAGCGAGGAAGACGAATCGAGAATGATGAAGAAATACTTCATAGGTAAAACTGGCAGAAAAGTAGGACCGTCAAATACTAAAACAATAACGAATGCCATTATAAAGGTACGTGTAAAATCGACTTCATCTTATAAAGCAGGATGCTATACTTTTCTAACATAGCATGTTGTCGTCGGTTTTACAGGCATCTATTGAGAAGGCCATAAGCGAAGGGGGGAGCATGAGTTGGAAGACATTGTGAGGCTGTTGATACTGTTTTTGTGCTCCACCCTATTCTACTCCGTATCTGGAGATATCTTGGGTTGGAGCACGGTTTATTATGTTGAAGACCTCAACAAAATAAACAGTTACGACTGGTCCTGGTTACACACATTTCGCAGCTCAGCATGGATAGAATTTTACACAATTCGCAACATATAATGCGAACAGTTTGTAAAAACAATTTGACTGTCTACACCCTCATACTTTCAAAAAAACCCGCTTGCATCTATTTACTTACTCTGTTGGTAGGTTTTCGAAGGTCCACTACGTATTACTGAGGCCGAAAGCGAAGCTTTCGGAGAACCAGTAGAAAGTGGAGATGCAGATGAGGAAGTTATTTCACCAGAAGAAAGACCAAGGAAGAGGAAGAAAAGCAAAGCCCCAAAACCAAGGAGACGAAACAGAGAGAAACGAATCAGGTGATATCTCCCAGACCCG
This sequence comes from Limnanthes douglasii subsp. nivea, assembly GCA_036936605.1. NCBI lineage: Eukaryota > Viridiplantae > Streptophyta > Magnoliopsida > Brassicales > Limnanthaceae > Limnanthes > Limnanthes douglasii. The sequence goes on from JAUPFV010000004.1 coordinate 130,325,886, forward strand.
AACAACCAAGACTCCCCGAGCCAACGATTCCACTACCAAGACTCCCCAAGCAAACGATCCCTCCACAACCGATCGGCACATCCAGGCAGGAGCCCGATGACGAGGGCACAACCAGTATGAGTGAAACAATCGGTGATTATGTCCTCAAACGCAGAGCGCCTAATCCAAATAAGTCTGCAACTGTTGCTGAATCAAAGCGTTTGAAGATATATGCCGACAAGAACAAGTACGAGAGAAAGATACAAAAACAGGCCAGAGAAGTAAGTATAAAATTGAGCCTTAAATAATCGCTATAACCACCACTTAATATGTTTATAAAACGTCTGCTATCATTTTTTCAGCTGGAAGAATTGAAACGGAAGATAGATGAGCTTGAAGCACAACAACTCCACAATGCTATCTCTCAGCCAATTTTCCGGATAGGAAGCCTAGTAGCTGAGAAGGTACCAGCATTTCCAGATAGAGCAGCGTCCACTAAAGAGAGGCATGATGATGGGAACCATTCACCCATACCGATACCATCTGGAAGGATGGAACAATAGTTATTGGTGTCCACAGAGATGGACACCACGGAGACACAGACAGAGAAAGAAAGACACGAGTCTCCTCCGAATAACCAACAGCTCGTACTTCACATGGCAAAGGAGATAGAAGTGGCAAAACCAGACAGCCTGGAAGATGTAAGTGGATCAAAAGTTCACTAAGATCCAAATATATTATTTATTTGTTGTGATGAAATTGTTTCCTATAATAATATTTACTGTTGTATAAATATTGAAACAAAGTCAGTGTATCTATTTATAACAATCATCGGGTTTTCTAGTTGAATACATATTCAAACAATGGATCACATGATATGATGATACCAAACAAATATCATGAATGTTGTGTAGTCATGGACGAACAATTCGCATCGTATATTGCGAATTGTTTTTACTATAGTTAACTGGTTAGTTCACAATTCGCATGCTGAGATGCGATTTGTTTAAGATTGACCACCTAAATATCAGGTCAGCATGCGAATCGTTCGCAACCATGATAATAGTATGTTTAACCCTTCCACTTTTTATTTGAAAATTTGTATGAAACAGGAGACAGACAGATAGACAACAACACCAACAGCAGCAACAACAACAAGAACACCAACAACACCAACACCTCCAACAACAACAACAACAACACCAACAACAACAGCATCAACAACAAGAACAACACGACCAACAACAATAACAACAAGTTCAACACCACCACCACCAACAACAACAACAACAAGAACAACAGCAGCAACAACAAGTTCAACACGAACAACAGCAACAACAACAAGCTCAACACGAACAACAGCAGCAACAACAAGTTCAACACGAACAACAACAACAACAACAACAACAACAACAACAACAACAACAACAACACCAACAACAACAAGTTCAACAACAAAAACAAGAACAACAAGAACAACAAGAACAACAAGAACAACAAGAACAACAAGAACAACAAGAACAACAATAACAACAATAACAGCAACAAATAGCCTTGGCAAAGAGAGAAAGGCTAACACAAGAGATAGCACCGCAAGAGTCAGAACATGTCAATCCCTCTAAGAAGATGGAACTACTAAGCCAGGAAGGACCATCCTTAGAAGACAACACCACATATGGAGATGCACCTCAAAGACCAATGGTGGTGTGCGCAAAGTCAGAATTGCTAAGCCAACGTGAAACTGTAGCACCAATATCAAATTAACCGCTAGCTCTAAAGTCAAACGATAACACAGTAGGTTTACCCGATGCTTTTGTTGATGGTATTTACACTCAAGTTTCACATACATTTTTAAATGAAATTGATAATGTATATTACGATTCTATAATACAACAGTCTTTGGAGAACATGTCGGAGGATGACTTTAATGATCTCTGCCGACACGATCCAGATCCTATGCCGAACCATTCAACGACATTGGTTGTTGCTTACTGTGTGTTAAGGGTATTTTAAATGATTTCGCAGCATACAATGAGAATTGTGTGCATATATTTTGAATTATACAAACGAATATCAGGATAGCATGTGAACTGTTCAGTGGAACCTCAAATTGTTCGCATGCTATCCTGACAGATACCTTGAAATGTATTCAGCTGGAACCAAACAGTTCGCATGTTAGCATGTGAACTGTTTGGGTTCGTTATCATGATAATGACTGACACACTCTTTCGATTTTTGTTATTTACTAAGCTCGAGCCAAGTAAATAGACAAATTTCCTTACTTTTAATCTACTGACACCAACACAACCTCCAGTGGCCGAGGAAGAGGTAGAGATAATTATAACAGTACGGGAACCGCCAAAAGTTGAATACAGCGGGTGGCCAAAGGAAACAAAAGTAACTGACCGTATCTCTATCGAAGAATACCACAAAATACAGTTAGTTAAAGCCTATGAGAGTGACACCCCTGATCCAGTAGTATGGCGGTTCCAGTAGAAAAAGAAAACGAGGTTAACTAAAAAACATACGAGGAAAAGGGATAGGAATGGTAAAATGAAAAAGAATAAGTATCAAGGAAACATAAAAAGATCGACAAATCACTGTATTGATCATCTACTGAGTGATCAGTTTGCTACCCTATCCGAACCATGTATATTTGCCACTCCTAATGAAGATACAGTCTTCAGTCGTAGCCATAATTGGATGCAGTCACCCCTATCCTAAAAAAGACTCTTTGGACATCTTCCTAGGAGGTTTGATAGTTCCAGGATGGAGAAATATGATGGGGGTAAAGACCCTGATAATCATATGGAGCAATTCAAGAATTTTATGATGAAGTTTGATGATGATGACAAAATATTATGTCGGGAATTCTCATAAACTTTCAAAAGAAGTGCTTTAAAGTGGTATAATAGTTTACCACATGGATCAATACAGAACTTTAATATAGTGTGGATGTCATTTCGGAGACAATTTGTGGGGAGTAAAGAGCTTGAAAGGAATTATGACACTATTATCCATTGTTCCCAAGAATCAAATAAATCTTTGAAGGAATACATTAGCCATTTTGTGAATACGAAGAACGAGTTAGGTGATTGTTTTGAGCAAGTGAAAATTACTTCACTAAGGCAAGGTTTAAATCCAGGTTAATTAACTTATTCGGTAACTCAGAAAAAAAAAACAATGACATGGGGCGGGCTGTTAAATCAGGTTGGAAAATAGATTACAATGGAAGAGACTAAGAATTCTAGAGTACCATGGCAAAATAAGTATGCTCCAACAGCACCAATCCCACAAGCTAGTAATCAATCTTAGGCACATTTAATTACAAACCTAAAGATTTTGGACTAGGGTCACATCGGCCAAGAAAGAATCAATCAAGTCAATGCCAACATTTTAAACCCAAGAGGGGTTCATGGGTTCAACCTGAATGGTTTTCCGAACTAGGGGAGAGTGTGCCAACCATTTATGAAAAGACAAATAATTCTGTGCACTTTAGGAGACTAGCGCCAATTCAGTCTCATAGAGAGACCCATAACACTCGTTTTTTTTGTAAATACCACATTGATATGGATCATGATACCCATGACTGCATTGCACTAAAACAAGAAGTGCAGAACTTAATTGAGAGAGGGAAGTTATTAGGTTTCGTTAAAAAATAACAAGGGGGGAATAGGTCGGTCAACACCCAATCTAATACAAATACAGTCCGAGCTGCATCACCAACCGACCAAGGACAAAGTATAGGAGCATCTAGACAAGAAGATGCGATGGATATCATAGAAATATTTGATGTGGATTCGGAGTATCTAGATTCCGATCCGAATCGGAATCAAGTTAGAGTGATAATAGATAAGGTTTCCACAGTATCCGAACTGTGTAACGTTTTTGAATCCCTTACTATTTTGGGGGAGACACTATGACAGCACCATCAAGTTGTTCAAGGAAAAGACACGTCAATAGCCTAGCGACTCAGTTAGAGGGAAAATGTAAACTCATTTTTATCAAAGCCCTGCTCCATTTATTTTCTTTGATGAAGATAATGTAAGAGACATTGTTGGGCCACTTGAAGATGTTGTGGTAATATGGGCATCTATTGGAGGCAATAATATACGAAGGAATTTAATTGATACTGGTAGCTTGGAAAACATATTATTCCTATCATCTTACAAATGAATGACAAATCCCTTAGTTATCTAGCGTTCAGATTGGACCATAATGGGATTTCCTAGAAGTACGACTGACGTAATTGGAGAATTTGAATAAGAGGTTTTATTGGGAAAAAGGTCATTCAAGAAGTTGGTAAGAGTTTTGTTTGTAGTAGTTGATTATCCGACATCTTACAATGTTATATTTGGTAGGTCTTAGCTCTCTAGGATGCATGAAGTAGCTTCCACTGTCCATCAATGTTTAAAATATGTTGTGGGAGGGCAAGTAGGCGTCGTCTGAAGTAGCCAGAAAATAGCCCGTGAATGTTATGTCTCTGCTCTGGCTTCAAAATCAATGGAAGCAATGAAGATTAATAAAGAATAACAGTCACTGAAGCCTCCTGCCAACCAAAACAAGATAGATGATCCAAGGGAGGCTCCTAATGCAGTAGTCCCAGTGGAAAAAGTAGAAATTCATTACTTGGCAGAAGGTAAAAGTGTTCGGGTTTGATCTAAAATTGCCATTAGAAGTAAAAGAAAAATTGTTATCCTTTTTATCTAATAAATTCCACTTATTTGTATGATGTGATGAGGATGTAACTAGAATACCAACTACGGTGATTAGTCACATATTATCTATTCGATCTGATGCTGGGCCAGTGGTCCAAAGAAGAAGATTTTTTTCAAAAGAAAAATCTGAAGCGATTGTCTAGGAGTAGATCGGTTGACCAAAATGAGGAATATCAAAGAGTCTCAATACCCCATTTGGACAGCTAATTCTGTTTTTGTCAAGAAAAGAATGGAAAATAACGTATGTGTATTGAGTTCACATACCTTAATAGAGCCTCTCTTAAAGATCTTTTCCCATTGCCCCAGATAGATCAGCTTGTGGACTCTCCATCAGGGTATAAGTTGTTGTCCTTCATAAATGCATTCTCTGGGTATAATTAGATACAAATGGATCTTGATGATCAAGACAATACCACATCCATCACTGATAGGGAGCTACATTGTTACAAGGTAATGCCTTTTGGGTTGAAGAATGCAGGGGCCACTTACTAATGTTTGGTGAATAAGGCATTTGCTAATCAAATAGAAGAAATATGGAAGTCTATATTGATTATATGATGGTCAAGAGTACTAAAGAAAAGGATCATATCTCTGATCTCCATGAAAATTTCTCCAATTTAGAAGCTATCAATCTGAAATTGAATCAAGAAAAGTGCACATTTGGGGTCCGATCAGGTAATGTTTTGGGCTATATAATAAGTGAGAAAGGGATGCCAGCAAACCCGGATCAACTGAATGCACTGTTGGCTATGGATTCACCTCAGAATACTAAAGAAGTCCAAATATTAACTGGAAGATTAGCAGCCCTAAACCGATTCATTTCAAGATCATCAGAGAAATATGCTAAATTTTTCCAAATCTCAATCGGTCTCTTAATTGGATCAAGGTTTCCTTAAAATTAAGAGTTATTTGTCCTCACCAAATACACTGTCCAAACCTGTTGATGGAGAAAGACTATATATGTACTTGGTTGTATCGGAGTATGTTGTAAATGCAGTACTAGTACGAGAAGTTGATAATTACCCTCGTTTGGTTTACTATATAAGCAAGAGTTTGGTAGAAGCTGAAAATAGGTATTTAAAGCTAGAAAATTTGGCTTTAGCATTGTTGATAGCTGCTAGAAAGATGATGCCTTACTTTCAAGAACATTCAATCACAGTTCAAACTTTTTTCCTCTAAAGAATGTGCTACAAAACGCCGACATATCAGGAAGAATGACTAAGTGGTCAGTTTAACTTAGAGAATATGAAATTGATTTTGCGCCTCGAACAAAAATAAAATCTCAGGTTGTGGCTAATTTCTTAGTAGAATTCGACTCTAAACGGCCTTGTGAAGAACCAAAAGTTACTAAGTTTAAGAAAGAATAGGTAGTCCGAATGGTTGATAGGTGTAGCACGATGGGCTGCGGAGCTGGAATTTTCTTAACTTCTCATTATGGTCATAACCTATACCAAGCTATATGTTTTGGCTTCAGAACATCCAACAATGAGTCGGAATATGAAGCAGCCATAGTTTCATGGTCTTCCAGGGGGTACTTTATAAGAAGTATTTCAGCAGACCTCTACTATGATGCCTCAGATTAAATGAGTCCCAAGATGTTCTATCAGAATTGCATGATGGAGAAGGGTCAACACATTGTGGTTATAAGGTTTTAACTAAAAGAGTCTTACTAGCAGGATATAATTGGCATACCATCATGGAAAATGCTAAAAATCTGGTGAAGAGATGCGATCCTTGTCAAAGATATGGAAATGCAATTCATGTGCCAGTACTACCCATGGAATCAATATCCGAACCTATACCATTTGATAGATGGGGGGTTTGATCTGGTTGGGCCCTCCCAATGGCTTCAGGGGGGTTGTCGTACTATAATTGTGGCAATAGATCAATTCTCCAAATGGATAGAGGTTATACCTTTGTCTGGCACAACTTCTAAGGTAGTCATTAAATGTATTATCTCTAACATATGTTGCCGATTTGGAATTCCTAAACGCATCACTACGAATAATGGGCCTCATTTTGATAACAAGGACATGGATAACTTTTATGCATCCAAGGGAATTTAGAATTATTTTTCCTATCTTTTTTATCCCCAAGACAATGGGCAAGCTGAAGTAGCGAATCAGAAAATTATATCAGGTTTAAAAAAGAATTTATAAGGAGTTGCTGGAAAATGGCCCAATTATTTTCAAGAAGTACTATGAGCATACTGAACTACTCCTCATACAGGCACACAAGAATCTCCGTTTGCTTTAGTTTATGAGATGTATGTAATTACACCTTTAAAGAAACTCTCCCTTCTTCCAGGGTTTAAAATTATTCCGAAAACGAAAAATAAAATAGCTAGACGGGTTCAGTTGGGTTTAGTTGAACAAAAGAGGGCGAAGGCACATTTAAGAACCGCGCACTATCAAGGGTTGATAAGAAGCACGTTTGGAAAGTATTCCTGCACACCAAGGAAAAATAGTTCCGAAGTTAGCTCTGAATTAGGAAGGACCATACATCGTATGTGAAAGAGTTAGGCAAAGAACATACAAACTCCAAGACAAAAAAGGCAATTTGTTGAAGCATCCTTGGAACATTGAGCATCTCAAGTTATACTTAGAGTAAACTTTTCTTGTAAATATTTTCTTTGCTGTATTTCAATGAAAATATTTGGGGGCATACTCTATCCTACTCTAGTGGCGCGGGGAGGTTTTAATGAGGTGTCCGAATTTCAATCAATGTACCATCCTTTGCCTTTTTTTTGTTATTTTGAGTAGACCAAAGGTATTAAAGACTCCTTAAACACCTGATGGATTAAAGACTCACTAAACACCTCATGGATTAAAAGCTCATTAAACACCTGATGGATTAAAGGCTCATTAAACACATGATGGATTAAAGATTGATTAAACACTTGTTACCCTCAAAGGGATCACCTTTGAGTGGATCATAAATATTAACGAATTATTAAACACTTGTGGATTAAATACTAATTGAACACTTATTGCCCTCAAATGGATTACCTTTGAGTGGATCAGATGTGTTAAATGCTGATTAAACACTTGATAAATTAAAGGATTATTAAAAACATTTTTCTTTTAAATAAGTGATCTATATATGAATCAGATAAATATAAAACTGATTGAGTGTTTAGTTTCTATAACGAAAATATTGTTTATACTTGGATGTTAACGGAAGTATAGAAGAATATAAGAGAGAAATACTAAGTGCAAGTTGAAACAATATGAAATACGAAAAAGATCATAAAAAATTCTGATCCAAGATACAAAATGCCTTGTAAACTACAATGACCTGAACAACTAGAGTTTTAAGCAAAAAAAGATCCGATATTAAAACAAAAAAATGCCTTGAATGCTCTAAGGACTTTGATTCAGAATACCATCGCAGTAAAAATCATTACCTTAGGGCTTGTTCCCTTTGATTTTCTTCTCAACATCACCTTTTTTCTTCTCCTCTTTATCATCACTTGAGTCCTCCTCAGCTTCATCATCAGACTCAGAATCATCCGAGGTCATATTGTATTTTTTGCTTTCGGCTAAGGTATGAAAGGGAACTCCATCATTCGTCACAAACGACCACAGTTTTTCTAGAGACTATTTGGGGAAAGTTCATGGGAAAAATGACCATATCTGCCTAAGCAAATTCTTCCTTTCATGTCATGAACTTCAACACCCCCTCATCATATTCATTTTTAGTAGCAGCTATATCCCGAGCCTTTGTGTCTTTAAGAGTGGAGATTTCATCATCCCTTTTCTTGAGAAGATATTGTATTTCCTTCATCTCTTTCAAGAGTTGTTCATTGGAAGCCTTCTTCTTAGCCAGTACTTCATTCAAGGTTATAAGTTCTTGGGAGGTGGTGGTTTGCAGTTCGGTATAATTGGTTAGTGTTTTTTCTCGATCATCATTGGCATCTTTCAAAATCAACACTTACTTTCTCCTTTTCTTTGACCCAAGTGTCAACTTTTATCTATTCAGGCACTAGAGAATCTTTAAAGCCTTGATTGTCAGTTTGAAATGAAGTAATGTCCTTTGTCTGGGCTCTAACTTGTCTTTCTAAGTAAACTATTGGCCTGATGTAGCATAAGACTACGTGGTCAAATGTATCATGTTCACTAGATAGTTTATAAGATTCACTATCGTCAATCACTGCATTGGCTATGATGGTTGATTGGGGGAAATTTCGGTCAAAATCCTATTTATCAAACTCACTAAAGTAGAAGTTCCCTATATCATTCAGGTTAACTTCTCCTTCATCAGAAAGTTTATTAGCAGTAGGAAATACTGGAGAGGGAGGATTGGCATGGATCTCTTATTGGGGAGGATTGGCATAAACACCTTCTTGTGAAGGAACTTCAGTAAGAGGGATAGGAGGAATGACATCGGATCGGAGTATGATCTCCGAACTAGTGTCCCATTTCTTTTTGTTTTCTGCCCTGTTGTCACTACCCTCTTGGCGTCTCTTGTGTCCATTTTTCTTCTTGAATTTTAGATAGTGTTGTGGCCCTTTGGCCTCATATATTTTTACTGCAACAACCTCTAGTGATACAACATCAATCTCTTCTGGCAATCCCGAACTACCACATCGGTAAGCCTCTGAGAGGAGTCTCTACTTTTCTCTTATTCTTCTTGATTTTATCGAGATGACTGTGAGCTTTATTCCTAGCTGGTAAATAGAGGTTACCATATTTTTCTTCGGTTCGAGTGAAAATTTTAGCATCATCAGGAGGAGTGGTGAACTGTTCTCATGTGAGCTCTTTTGTTGGGTTTGTTCTCCATAGATGGGCCCTTATCATATTCGCTGCAGTAAATCAGTTGCAACCCAATCTCCAAATTCTTCGTAACCCACTGATTCAACTCTGAAAAACCGCTTCGTCTCTCCTCCAGATATTCTGAAAAAAACTTGGAAACACTGAAAGACAAATCTGATGTTAGATTTTAATATTACCATACGATGTAAAGTTCAAAATGGACATCCGAAATGAGATTTAATAGAAATTATAGAAGTATTTACCTGAGAATTTCCGGTATCTGATTAAAGAACTTGGATTTCCTTTAGAGGTGATCTTCTTTTCATTCTCCTAAAAACCACTAATGTAGAGGAATTGAGTCTTCCAAGGCTTATCGGCCTCCAACAAATTGTCAACCACCTGGTAATCATTCTCTATATTGAAATAGTAGAAGGGAATGCGGTGGTTTCGGCATAAGTTTGCCACAACAACGAACTGTTCCATAGGTATTGGAATCTTGGAAAGTCTGGAGGCAATGATGCTGACCAATAAGGTATACCAGACATTGGGGCTTAACTAACTCGGGCATAGTCTTACTAGGTGAAAGTACCTAACTATCTCTGGGTCTAAAGGGAACCGAAGACCCCAGTTGAGTACTTTGTTATATACTACAAGCTCTTTAGCCTTGCTATCCATTAGAGTCTCATCCGGGATGGGAATTCTCACTTTGATGGACTCTGGAAATCCCCATTTTTTTATGTATTCTATCCAATTCAGAAGTATGGGTATACACATAAGAAATACTTTGAAGTGCCAACAAATATTTAACACTTACCTTGGAAAAATTGGGCCCCACTCTCCTAACAAGGAATTTCGGAAGCGGTTCAGAATCAGCATGTACAACTATTTGTTTCTCTTTCTTTTCGCGAACCGAACTGATGTTCTCAATATGTCCGGAAATCTCTAATAGGGTATCTTCCCTATTATCTTCAATTGTCTCCTCCATAACTTTTGGTGTTGGGTCAGCTGACTTAAGCCAAATGTCTTCTTTCTCAATATAAGAAATTTTAGTCGGAAGATTCGATGTATTTGGATCCAAGGTTGGCAGTACTAGAGATTTTACTTTTGAAGAACCTTTATTAGTTTTCTTTGCCTCTTTAGCAGTTGGAGTTTCAGTTTTAGCCTTAGATAGCCTAGTAACCCTCAGAGGTGGGCTCTTTCCTATATCTGACCCCCATGAAAACAAAAGGGGATGGAGTTTTGCGACTAGTATTGGCTTTAGCCCTGGGAAAAGGTTTTTCGTTTAGTTGAACCAGTGACATGGTTGTTCTAGTTGGTGAACTAGTAGTTATGATTTCTCTGGTTGGTAAACTGGTGGTTCTTGGTGTTTTGGTTGTTCGAGATTTATTAAAGATGAAGTTGAGGAAGATTTTTTGGAAAATACTGTTGGTTTGTAAGAAGTTGAACTTCGATCCGGTTCTATTGCCTTTTCAATGACCAATCCACTAGGAAAGACATGCAGTCCGACAGTGATTCTGGACTCTCTTTTCTCTCTATCCAACTCAGACAAGTTGATCCAGCCTCCTTTAATTAAGGCACTTATTACTGTGAACATAAAATCTTGGGAAATATTGGAAAAGTTGAATGCTTATGAGATATCTAACCTTCTCTCTAGATTGAAAACTTGAAATGGTAACAGTAAAAACCATACTTATATAATAAAAGAACGCACTTTAGTGTTTCACATAGGGGAGGTGAATCACCTAAGTAATAATTAAGATCTATTAAATGTAGCCCCCTTAATTCTGGAAGTATAGGTGCAAGTCCCTAGGAGAAAACGGCTAGTAAGTCCAAGTGGAAGCTGACACATGGAACAAAAGACTAATAATAAAATCGAGACCTTTGGGCTGATAGGTAGACCCTTCAAATTCACTTCGAAGGCAGATAAAATATTATAAGATATGATTAGATCTTCCATTTTTTTATAAAGCTAAGGGGGCTATATGATCGGTTCAAATATTGTTGGAAGCATATCTCTAGTAATTCTGATAATATCCGAAGGGCATTTCGGCCAAACCAAATAAAAGACAATGGATGAACAGTAGTTTGAGTGGAAATATGACTCATTTATGTGCCTAATAGCTCAGTTCTTGGGCTTGAGGGTTCATATGAATGACCCGACTATAAGATTCAACCCACACAACCCATGGGTCAAGGAAAAAAGATATAAATATCCCAACCAACATCATTAAGAGGGTTGGACTTCTTCCAAAGGCATTTAATATAAGAACACACCTATTTTCTCTCACAACCCTTACAAAAAAATTAAGATCCACCAGCTATAGTTTTCCCCTTTTTTACCCTTAACTAAATTTCACCATCACCAGGATTGAGTTAGAAAAATGCTGGTATGCATTGTAGTTCTTGACTTTATTTTTGACATACTTCATTGTAATAGGCCAATATTAACCTTGTGACATGATTAGTCTATAGAGTGTTTCGTACCTACATTAGTTATTTTATTCTCCATGATAGAGCTCTTCTATCATGAATATTACCTCATCGAGGTCGAGGAATCGTAGTAAAAGTTTGGTAATGCCTTGCTTGTAGAGTGTGTTTAAGATCCTTACAAATCTCACCGATTTGATCTTGAGATTTATAGAATATTCCTTGTTCTTCGGGATCAATTTTCCCTTCATATATTTGATAATATGATGGTGATACGGTATATATTAATTTGTTGGGTAAGGTGATGAAAGGCTTGCCCTGGAAGATTGTTTCAGGGGCTGTTGTTGTACAAGAATAAAATCCTAGGCATCGACTGTGGGATTCTTTCCTCTTGGAAATTTCTTGAATGTAACATAATCATATAGGGTTTCCTATCTTTCAAACTCATCCAAAATCTGTATGATGGAATCCTTATTAATTTTAGTCGGTATCAGTACCTCATGAACCACCAATTGTGAGCAGGTGAGTAACTGCACCCTCCTTACTCCACATATATTGGCCAATCGAAGGCCTGTAATTGTAACATTGTATTCTTCTTTATAGTTGGAACTGGGGAAGCCAAGCTTAATCGATTGTGTGGTGGTATCTCTTGTTGGGGATATGAGCTAGATTATTACCCCAAAACCCTAGGTATTGCTTCACCATCCATTTGGATATGCCATGTTGAATCATTATGCTCTTATATAGTTATGGGTCTTTCAGACTAGAATTCTATTAAAAATCTTGTCAAGATCGGTGCTATGACCATCATATAAGGTTTGAACTAAATTTCGTCATGTTCTACCTCCATAGACCACCTTGTTAACCTACCTGAGACGTCCGACTTATGTAGTATACTTTGTAAAGTGAATATCGTTTAAACTATTATAGTATATAATTGGAAGTAAGATCACATATTTTAAGTTGTTAAACTAATGTTACAACCAATTTCTCTAATTGTAAATATCTAGTTAATGCATCAACTAAATATTTACTTACATAGTAGACTGCTTTGGACCCCTTCCTCCTTGCCAGATAAGAACCGTGTTCATTACATTATCATGGACTGTCAGATAGAGATATAATGATTCTCATAGTCTGGGTTTAGTCAACAATCCTACTACGGCGTGGATTCCCTTAATATTATAGAACACCTCTTTACAAGTAAGGGCATAGTGGAATTTATCTGCCCTCTTAAAGGCTTGAAAAAAAGTTGACATTTATATAAGGATTTGGAAATGAATCGATTCAATATTGTTAATCTACATGGAAGGGGGGGGGGGGTATAGCAAATATTCTGGATACTTACGTAAGACCGGCTTCAATGTCATTTTAATGAGAAAAACACCATAAAGTTTCATGATCAAACGCTAAAATTATGTTTTTCTAGATAATACTTGATATTGACTCTATAGAGATTGACAAAGGTTACAATCCAAGTTAGTAAGGTGATCCTACACGTCTTTGATATATTCTTACAAGTTAAAGCCCAATTTTTTGGAAAAACCCTTGTTGATAAGGTGTTGATATGTAAATCATGCATTTCTCAACCCAAAAGGCATCACCTTTTATCGATGTCCTTTTTCCGGGATGAGGGTTTTGTGTTCTTATTATCCACATGAATTTGTATCTGGATGAGACACGTGAAGTCGACACATATTTTCTATTTCCGAATTGTCATTTTTATTTTTTACTAGTACTAGATTGGTTGTCCAAATTGAGTAATAGGATTCATGAAGTGACTAATGATAGTAAGTTTATCTACCTCTTCGACGGTGAATTCTATCTTTCGTTATGAGTAAAAGCGTTAATTTTGTTTGATCAGTTAAAAATTATTATTGTTAAATAATTATTTTAGTATATGACCTCTGTCGGTACTTCTGTGACGTCCTCGACATTTCATGAAAATATGTATAAGTTATGCTGTAAAAAATCTAGTAGTTTGTACCTTAAGTCGATTGATAGTTTAGGACCGATCTCTAATAGTTTGTGTCCTTCCATGCATATTTTTTACTTTATCTCATGGTTCCAAAATGTGAGAAACCTCTTATGGATTATCCATTTCATCTAAGATGACATGTTCCCTTGCTAATTGTTATTTCTCGAGGGCAGCGAAAGTTGCGTAATCTTACCTTGAAATCTTTTAGTTTCCTCTGATCACCTCATACTTTGTCGTCGCTCGGGTATCAAAGGTATTGACGAACAATATTGACTATATCATGCATTTTGTTCAGCCAAGACCTGCCCAAAATGACATTATAGAAGGAAAAATCCTCCACTGTGCTTTTTCAGCTGATCACACTCCTAACTAGAGTAAATACATATCTTGCCAAATAGATCATTTTATCCATATCACATTTAAAATCAGAATAAAAAAAACTAACCATTGGTCCTACCATGTCGCTCAGTAATCCATCAGCATTGGTCTTATTATAAATTAAGCCAACATTGAAAATATTCTTAAAATACAAAAGTATCAATTTCACTACCTGCCAGTGTTCTTTCCCACGGCATCATATATACCTGCTGACTATAATAACAGATGTGAAATATTAGGACGTGTGGATACCGTAGCATACATGATACTACCAACTACACTTGAATATAGTACCTTTGAAATTTGTTCCAACTCAACATCGTCCTAGACCGATCCTGTTGCTGATAACTTGAAATGAATAGCAAATGGGATGTTAACTACCTTATCATCAAACACGTTGAATCATCGTAGTATTTTCTCAATGTAGCTTCATTAAAACAAGTGTAACGATCATTTTTTTTTGTTGTTGGTAATATCCATCCCAAGAATATTCTTTGTCCTACGAGATCCTTCATCTCAAACCCGACACTAGGTTGCATCTTTATCTGCACAATATGTGACATACTACAAGAAGCAATAAACAAATCATTCACATGCAACAACAAGTAAACATACGAATCATCTGACATCTTCTAATGATATACAAAACCATCATATGGACTACTCGTAAAACCTTTTCACATATCAAAACGATAGTACCATTGTCTAGGTAATTGTTTAAAACCATAAAATGTCTTTTTAGTTGAAAAACCTTGTCCTCCATATTAGGTTTGATAAATCCTTATAGATGTCTCATGTAGATTCGTTTCTCAAATTCATCATCTAAAAATACAGTCTTCATATCTAACTGCTCAAGTTCTAAATATTTCAAAACTACGACGGCAAACAAAACTCAAATCGGACTGTTTCACAAATGGATAAAAACATTTCATTGAAGTCGATTCATTTTATTTGAGTAAAACCCTTAGCGAACAATATTGCTTTGAATCGAGGTGTTTTAACCCCTAGATTGCATTCTGTTTTCTTGAATACCCATCTACAACCTACTACCTTCTATCTTTTAGAAAATTCAGCAAGCTTCCATGTTTTATTCTTATGAAGAAATTTAATCTCTTCCCCTATAGCACCGATCCACCGTCTGCTTATGAACTCGCCATAACTTCTCTATAGCCACTAGGTTCCTTTATCTTAAGTTCTTTCGCAATTGGCAAAACATATGTAACTAGGTTCATGTACTTTTTATTCGTATGATCTCTCTTTTGTCTCTCCCTAATGGTATGATATAAGGTTGTTGTTATTGTTTGGGCGCATCATCATCATTATCATTTGACATTGATGCTTCACCTCCTCATTCTGGATCCACCTCAACACCATTCAAATTATTAGGCCTACCATGAAATGAGACTGCTTCAAGCTCCATTTATTTACTCATAAACAATCATGATATCACCTTCTCTCCTACTTTATTCTACATGTCTAGCGAACAAGACTCGTTATAAGTCACGTTCCTACTCATAAGAAAACCTAGAGACTTTGGAGGGGTACATCACAACCTATATTCATTAACTCCAGTAGAATATCCTAGAAATATGCATTTCTTTATCCTCGATTCAAGTTTACTATCTCTCACATGATTGTACGTAAGACAACCGAACACCCTCAACTCTTAATGATCGGCCAATGATAAAAAGTAAATCTCAATAGGATTTTTACAGTCACTGGCTATTGATGGACACTGATTCACCAAGTAACATAATATATTCATAGCTTCAGCTAAAAAATCATTTCCCACACTGAAATGTGAGAGCATACTTTGTATATTATCACAAAGTCTTTTGTTCATTCTTTCTACGAGTCCATTCTATCGTTGAACTCACAAATACAAAATTTTAACCCATTATCTGTCTTATGAGGCTTGATCTTTCTTCATCTCTATTTGTCAATCGTTGTCTTCTATTTGACATAGGTTGAATATGCCTCATCTTTGGTTTTCAGAAAATAAACCCACACCCTCGTTGTTATCGATCAAACTCATGTAATATCTCGCTTCAATCCTCTATGGAAATTTGTTTGGGCCTCCAAATATCTGACTGAATGTAATATATCGCCCCTTTAGTATTTCTTATAGCTGACTTGCTGAACTTGACTATACTTTGTCTACCAAATACACAGTGTTCACCAAATCCCAATTATTCTACTTTATATTCTTTTACCAACTCTTTATTTTCTAAATTCAACCCAGTTACCAAACTTAGGCACATAACACTTTTTTCACCTATTGGTCCAATTCAGTTAATTACATAATTTAATTAAATCGATTACTTTTAATTTTAGACTATCTTAAGACAATGACTGAATATTTAGATTTAACATGTCGATCCAAATTATTGTCGGTCCATAAATATATTAAATAAATATATTCCAATAATATGTCACCTGGACCCCTATATGCTACTTAAGAATATATATTCAAATCTACCAGGTTTTCTGAATCTACTGTCAATGGGAAAACGGTACAACTTCGTACAGGACTAATAACAATAAATGACTAAAGAATTCTTTTTTGTAATATGAACAATATGACGCAATAGTAATCATATTACTACTATCATTCAATTACTTGAGTCAATTATGGAGTGTAGCTTAAGAGTAATATGGCTTGTAATCATACGTATCTACTCTTAAATGGTTCATACACTTGGAGACCCAATATGCAGTAAAAATATCAATAAATTTTTCCACGTATATATATAGATTTTGGCTAAATCGGGGCTAAAAAAGACAACTAGTCCAAAACTTTACACCACTTTAAAAGCTTGCCAAAAATACCATTTTATTCCCGCTGAGTGGACCTTCTCAACTGGCGGGGGAGCTCCCCGCCGGGGTGAATATAGGTGGTCCGGTGGGTGAGAAGGTTTCACTCGTCGGGGAGCTCCCCCGCTGGTTGACAAGGTCTCAACCGGCTGATGAAAAAACGGGATCAAGGGCAAAATGGTAAAAGTTCAAAAAGCGCTTTATTTTTTGGATTGGTTAACATTTTTTGGGTCATAATTTAGCCAATATATATATATATATATATATATATATATTGTAATAAACTTTAATGTGCATATACTACAAAGTATAACATCATATATTATCACAAACTCTTCCACTCAAACTAACAATCCTCTAAATCAACTACACCCATACTAGTGGTGTGTTCCTAAAAAGGCTTAGGAAAAACCGCCTTTGTTAGAGGATCCACTACCATGGAGTTTGTTCTGATGTTCTTCATACTTATTTGACCCATCTAAATTCTCTCTTTTTTATGGATACGAATTCTATATCTATGTGTTTGGAATTGGATGAGCTCGTGTTGCTGTTAGAGTGCCGTACGTTGAATTGTTGTTGCAATACAACCTCATGAGACTTTCTATCCCTTGTACAATGCGCAAACCGGTGGCAAAATGAAGGGAAAACGATTAGAATGTTTTATGGAAACCAAACTATGATGCTAATATGAAGGGAAAACGATTGGAAAGGTTTATGAAATCAATTTATTGAAAGTAAAATTATCAGGAAAGAAGTGGTCATTATCATGGTCGTATACTAGAAAAAATGTTTACACAGTTAGAGGATGTACAAGGAAGTCATTATTTTTGTGTTTAAATAAATATTTTTTTCATTAAAGTTTTATACTTGAAACATCAATAAAATAATGATCAAAACTTTTTGAGATTTACTTCAACAAAATTAAATATTAATTAAACTCAAGGAAATAAAAAGATGCAATACCATCCTCTCAATTAATAGAAACTTGCGAGCGCATATATAAAAAAGTCAGATAACCACAATGAAAGTAAACGAAAGATCGACTAATATGAGATGAGAAAAAATATGTATTACAACGGTCAAAGATTTACCCATTTAACAAATAACGTTACAACATTGTTCTACAAATTAAAATATTGGATAAACGTTTAAAAACTATAGATTATGGTAAAAAAAATTCATGTTATTGTTACAAGAACAATCATAATTATAACACTAAAATTATCATTAAGTTCAAAAAAAAAATTATGCATCCGCAACGTCTAGTTCGATGCCTCAAAGCACACAACAAATTCTGCTGCCATGATGAATGTTATTATAAGTGTTTGCTTTACAATTTTTTGGGATATCTCACCTCCAGCCAATAAGAATATGCTGCCGAGGTGCTTTTCAGTGTGTCTATGCATCGACCAAAATCAGAGTCACAATACCCAATGATCTAAAACCTTTCCAACACCTATATCAACATGTGCCCCTTAATTCCTTGGAGATACCGAAGTACCTTTTTAATTGCCTTCTCGTGATCCATATCTGGGTTACTAACATATCTCCCCAACACATTTCCAGCAAAGGTAATCTCCGGCCTAGTATAAAATTGAGCATACATTAAACTGCCAACTACTGAAGCATAATGTACTATTTTCATTGCCTCAATCTCAAGTTTTATTTTAGGATATTGACCTAGACTATTTGTCACCCTTTGTTATATGGGTACTTAGGGGTTCGCAATCTATTAATCAGTAATGTTGTTACACACTTTTAATATATTCTTTTTGTGATAATCGAAAAATACCAAGAGAGTTATCCCGATGCATCTAGATTCCTAGAGAGTTATCCCGATGCATCTAGATTCCTAACACAAAACCGACATCACTGAGATTATTCATATCAAACTTACCTGATAGAAATATCTTTGTAGTGTGTAACAAATTTTTATTGTTCGAGGTAAGCAATTTTTCATCCATATAGAATATAAGAAATATGAACTTACCCCCACTGACTGTGTGATACACACAATTCTTAATCAAGTTGAATTCAAATTTAAAAGAGATTATCACCTGAATGAAGATGTGGCACCAACGAGGGGCTTATTTGACCTTATAAATAGATTTAGTTAAGCCTACAAACCATATCATTTCAAATGTGTTATATAAAGTGTTTTAGTTGCACCATATATATCGTATCCTCGTTATTACCATTGAGAAAAGCGGTCGTAACAATGGAGCTCAAAATGTACTTTATGGAATTTTTCTTCGATATCAGAAGGAAGGTTTCTATAAAACCAATCCATCCACGCTGAGTATAAACGTTTGCTACAAGATGTACTTTATGTCTATCCACATTATCCAAGAAAATTTGTTTGGTTTTATACACCTTCGTACAACCAATTTACTTTTCCTCTTAAGGTGTTCACATATCGTATTATCGTGCATCGATTTATACTCTTCCCTCATAGCGTCGATCCACTTTCGAGAGTCATATATATATATATTTCTTAAAGGAACCATTTCCTCTTTTTGCACTTTTTGATGAGGTAGAGTTTGATCATCACGGATGATGTCATTTTTATCTTCTTGTGGAAGATTAACTTGAGGTGCCACTTATTCTAACTGGACTAAATCTGTATCCTTGTTAGAACCATAAAGTGAAACATTAATGATAATTTGAGGATTACCTTGTTTAAATGGGACGTAAATGATTGTCATTAAAGTCCATTATTATGATACTTGAGTATCGTCGTTAAACACCTTTATGAATATATACAAATTCTTCATTAAGATCAACATATGTTCCTTTATTATTCCTCCCAAACTCAGCATCATCGAGCAACGTTTTTGTTCCCGTTTCAAATATAGTACTAGTAAGAGTACCATAAAACTTAAACCCCTTAGAGTATTTGGAATAACTTATGAAGAAATAACCGATTATTTTGGGTCAAGCTTATTTTACTAAGGTTTGTAAGCTCTTTCCTCATTTGGACATCCCTTTTGAAGAAGCTATCACATTAGCCTAAGGCATTGCCACTTTAATTATCTCATCCTCCCATGTAACATGGGAAATCAATTCATTGATATTATAGTTTTCCCGCATGCAATTATAGGTGGAACATAAATACTTAAACCATTCCGGACAAGACTGAAATGTGAATCCCTTCACTCATTCCTTAGAAAGTTCTACCCCGATTACCTTTGACTTTTATCCAATCATAGATATTCCAAGAATGTGTTCAAAAATTTTAACTGTGTCAGTGTACTTCTTAATTGAGAGAGCTCGTTTATAAGTCGCTGCATCTCCACCTCTTCATTCTTAGCAAAGAAGTTTTTTACCTCTGCGAGAAAGACCGTGGCAGTGGTAACATTCTTCGGGACAACCCCTCAAAGTGCTACTAGTATTCCCACATTTCATGTTCCTTAGATTCCTCCGGTGTATTTCTGGATTAAGGTTTGATGGTGTCGGATGGGTCAATGCATAGTCATACTAATGCAATGACAAGTATAGTAATGTATCTTTTTTCATAATGGAAAATCCGAATAATCTAACATGGATGGATTATTCCCCAATAAATTCTAACCCATAGTCACTATAAATTGTTCAAAAAACGCACAAAGCATATTGAAAAACTTGATAAATAACTGAAAAAAATATGTATTAACATGACACATACATTTAAAACATAAAATATTTTGATAATAGATACCATAGGGTACATCGTACTAACATTCATTTTATGAGTTTGGGAAAAATACCATGATCATTATTTTAATTTCTTAAGTACCAGTGAAACCCTTTCGATGGCTGATTTCACTTACTTAAATTAAAATAACATTAATTTAATTTTAATAAGTACCACTGAAACCTTCAGGAAGTCCGATTTCACATACTTAAAATTAAATATTATATAGGGATACAATTAATTTTCTTAAGTACAAGTGAAACCTTTCGGAGGACCGATTTCACCTACTTAAAATTAAAGATAACACAATGATTATTTTTCATTGATTCTCTCTAGTTCATGATTAATTTAAACACAAATATTAACCTTTCTAAAGGGAAATGTATTTTAATTGAAATTAATCTAAGAACTTTTCGAAGCCTAGGATCCTTAAGAAGATTAATTTAAACTTCTCAATGACCAATTAAATTTATTCCTTAGTTTCACCTACTAATCTACGAAACCTTAGTCGTGCTTCCATAATTTAAATATTCAAACATATAATATTTAATTCACAAATAAACAGACAACATCTAGCATGCCAAACACATTATATTTGTGAAATAAATAATAAAAGGTATTTAAATTTATTAAAAATATTTTTGAAAATATTTTTTTGTCAGAAAATTTTAAAAAACAAATTCAACTTTGTTGAGTTTTTCTACGAATCGTATATTTTATGAATAGTGTTTAAAAATATAGTATTCACTTTCCGTAAAACAATCTTCATATTCCAAAACTACTATTTGTATAAGTGTGTTTGATGAGTAGTATTTTTTAAAAAAAAGAGTATTCACTTTCTGAAATACTATTTATAATATTGTGCTTTGATGATTAGTGCTTTCAATGAATATTATTTTCGACAAAACACTATTCACCTTCCTTAAACACAGTTCAAAACAATTTTCATCGACTAAAAAATATTGTTCACAAAACTTCCGCTGCTGTACACCTACTGTTGTCACCGCGACAATAGTGGGTTGTGACTTACCTTGCATGTTTCAATGTTTATCTACAACGTTAGCAGTTCGCTGACCATGGTGAACATCGCTAGACAACATTTGATCAACATTAACATTAAGGTTTAAGTCATCGATGAACCTTTACCCAATAGTTTGAATTAATTCTTCAAATTAGGGCTTGTTTGATGGTGATTTTGATAAAATCAAAATTCTCAAACATCAAATAGAACCCTTAATAAATCAAACAATTCAAAACTATCAAAAAATAGTAATTTAATAACAAGTTTTAAATAAAATACATAAACATGCTATTATTCAACATGAATAAATCAAAAATCATATTTTTCATAGAGTTCCCAAATTTATACCGTGACCAGCTCAATCAACACATACATCCAATGACATGAATGTTTTACAATAAAATATATACATGATACATATATATATGTTGTTTAATTATTCTAATAATCACAAATGAGTTTTATTGCCTCTAATACCAATTGAAGAATCGATTTTCAAAACATGTAAAAACATAATAACCAGTTTATGATTTCCTATTAAATAAACAAAGATAAAAAAATGAGATAACTTACTCGTTTACCTGCTGCTATCCATTATCCCGTTTCTTCAAAAATATACAACAAACATTTTATCTTCAAGAATAGCTTATGAAGAATTGGAAAAGGGAAATAAAGAAATAAAGATACCGATCTTCCAATCACTATAAGTAGCGACCATCTCAATTTTATGTTTTTAGCTCTGAAGAAATGCCAAAATCCAACTCTAGTAGTGGGAACGTGAGAAATCAACTCATTGATATTATACTTTTACCGCATGCAATTATAAGTGGACCAGAAATACTTAAACCATTCTCGAAACGGCTGAAATGTGAATTCCTTCTTGAAAGAATGTGTTGACAAAGTTTAACTGTGTCAGTGTACTTCTTGATAGAGAGAGCTCGTTTATAATTCGTTGCATCTTCACCTCTTCATTCTTAGCAAAGGATTTTCTGACCTCCGCGAGAAAGACGGTGGCAGTGGTAACATTCTTCGGGACAGCCCCTCAAAGTTCTACTAGTATTGCCACATTTCATGTTCCTTAGATTCCTCCGGTGTATTTCCGGATTAAGGTTTGATGGTTTCGGATGGGTCAGCACATAGTTGTACTCATGCAAAGACAAGTATAGTAATGTGTCTTTTTTCCATAGTGGAAAATTCGAATAATCTAACATGGATGAATGATTCTCCAATATATTCTAACCCATAGTCACTATAAATAGAACAAAAAACACACAAAGCATATTTAGAAACTTGACATATAAGTGAAAAAATATGTATGAACGTTGTAGATACATGTAAAACACTAAATACTTTGATAATAGATACTAGAGGGTACATCTTACTAACATTCATTTTATGAGTTTGAAAAAAATACTATGATCTTTATTTTAATTTCTTAAGTACCAATGAAACCCTCCCAATGACTGATTTCACTTACTTAAAATAAAAAATATTAATTTTAATAAGTATAACTGAAACCTTCAGGAAGTCCGATTTCACCTACTTAAAATTAAATATTATATAAGGATAAAATTATTTTTTGTTAACTACATGTGAAACCTTTCGGAGGACTGATTTCACCTACTTAAAAATTAAAGATAACGCAATGATTATTTTCATTGATTCTCTTTAGTTCATGATTCATTTAAACGCAAATATTAACCTTTCTAAACTGCAATATATTTTAATTGAAATTCATCTAAGAACTTTTCGAAGCCTAGGATCCTTAAGAAGATTAATTTAAACTTCTTAATGACCAATTAAATTAATTCCTTAGTTTCACCTACTAATCTATGAAACCTTAGTCGTGCTTCCACAATTTAAATATTTAAACATATAATATTTAATTCAAAAAAAACATACAACATCTAGCATGTCAAACACATTATATTTGTGAAATAAATAATGAAAGGTATTTAAATTTATTAAAAATTAATTTTAAATTTTTTTTTCAGAAAATTTTAAAAAACAGATTCAACTTTGTTGATTTTTTTTACGAATAGTATATTTGATGAATAGTGTTTAAAAAATAGTATTCACTTTCCGTAAAACAATTTTCATATTCCAAAACTACTATTTGTATAACTGTGTTTGATGGGTAGTGTTTTTGAAAAATAGAGTATTCACCTTCTCAAATACTATTTATAATATTTTGTTTTGATGATTAGTGCTTTCAATGAACATTGTTTTCGAAAAAACACTATTCACCTTCCTTAAACACAGCTCAAAACAGTGTTCATCTTCTAAAAAATATTGTTCACAACACTTCCGCTGGTGTACACCTACTGTTGTCACCGCGACAGTATTGGGTTGTGACTTACCTTGCATGTTGCAATGTTTATCTACAACGTTAGCAGTTCGCTGACCATGGTTAACATCGCTAGACAACATTTGATTACCGTTAACATTAAGGTTTAAGTCATTGATGAACCTTTACCCAATAGTTTGAATTTATTCATCAAATCAAGGTTGTTTGATGCTGATTTTCGTAAAATCAAAATTCTCAAGCATCAAATGGAACCCTTAATCAATCAAACAATTCAAAACTATCAAAAATAGTAATTTAATGACAATTTTTAAATAAAATACATAAACATATTATTATCCAACATGGATAAATCACAAATCATATTTTTCATACAGTTCCTAAATTTAACCAGTAATCAGCTCAATCAACACATAAATCCAATGACATTAATTTTTTACAATAAAATATATACATGATACATATATGTTATGTTTAATTATTCTAATAATTACAAATGAGTTTTATTGCCTCTAATACCAATTGAAGAATCGATTTTCAAAATATAGAAAAATAATAACAATTTATGATTTCCTATTAAATAAACAAAAATAAGAAACGAGAAAACTTACTAGCTTGCATGATGCTATCCATTATCCCGTTTCTTCTAAAATATACAACAAATGTTTTATTTTCAAGAATACCTTATGAAAACTAGAATGAAAAAGAGAGAAATGAGGAGACTGATATTCCAATCACTATAAGTAGCGACCATCGCAATTTTATGTTTTTAGCTCTGAAGAAATGCCAAAATTCAACCCTCTTCTTTATGGACTTTACAACTTAGAACCCAAATTTGTAAACCTACACTTGTTTACTACCTCGTGATCTCAAATTTAAGTGTTAAAATTTGGATCATCTTCTTCATAGTGTCCAAATTAAACCCGATTACCACACTTAGGTCCATAACACCTTTTTTCACTCATAGGCTCAATGGTAGTTAGTTACATAATTTAATTAACTGAATTACTTTTAATTTAGACTATCTTCACACAATGACCGAATATATATAATTAACATGTCAATCCAAATTATTTTTTATCCATAAATATATTAAATAAATATATTCTAACAATATATATTATATCTTTTGAAATGATCCCAAAACTTTCACAGAAATAAAATATACAACAAGACAATGGTTGGGCTTAAACTTTACATAACATATATTATAATCATATCTAAATTGATCAATAATATCCGTTTCATATTAATGATCGTTTTAGAAAATAACTACAATTCTATTTTAATTGTCATTTGATAAAATGAACGCAATATCTAATATTTTTTTACCATCAATTTTTTTTTATTAAATTAACTAAATATTAATAACTTTTGACCAATAATAGTATATTAGATTTTTTTCTAAAACAAAAAACTATCCTTATATTTATTTATTAATATCTAATACAATATCTTATACGACCTAATACATATTAAGTTTAGCTGGATACCTCTTTAATTGACTCTTTCCAACCATGTCGTTAACATTGTTCAAAAAATAATATAATGTATATGTCATGTCAGTGAATTCTATAATAAAAAATAAACCAATTAAATTTTAAAAAATTTAATGGATTCATAATTGTATTAAAAAAGTAAGCATCTATATTATAGAATTATATTATTTATTTTAAGTGAGAATTTATATTGATGAAGCCAAGTTTGGGTAGAATTACAGAGTTTGTCAACAAGGACGTTGAAATAGAATTAGAGAATTAAAAATTGTAAACTGATGTTTTAAGTACAACTAAACATCAATCTATACTCTTCATATCCCATTGCTTAGATAAAAATTTCACATTGCCGACACAGATTTTATAATTTCTCCTCCATGTTTATAATGCACATGTATCTATCCATATCGGCAAATAAAAAATTTGACAATGTAAACGCAAGGTTACGAGTGTTCCTGCCTAATGTTAGTTAACCATTGTTAGTTAGCATCTCAATATATTCTGAATTTTAGGCTTTCAATGAAAGTGATAGCCTTAAGGGGTGCATGAAGATGTTAAGGAAGTAAATTTAAATTAATTTTATTTTTAATAAACTATTTAAAAATCCAATCAACAGTGAAGTTTTATTCTCTATAGATATACTTGATATGCATTTGAGGTTTTATTAACCTTCTACAACAGCTAAAAATAGGTATAAGATACCATGAAGCTAAACTAGTGCTTAACATTTCAATTAAAATCTTTGAATCTGATTCAATATCTACCAAAATATAGTTATTGTCCCTACATGCAGTTAAACCATCTACTAAGACTATAATTTCAGAAATTAGAGGAGTGTTTGTTCCATACAAAAGCCTTTTGAATTGACTTTATCACCAAATTTATTTCTAATAATAAATCCCTCACTTGACTCACCATTAGTCAAGAAAGAACCATCACAATTAAGCTTTAATTTATTGAGAGCAGGGGGTACCATTTGACATAAATAGATTTGTTATGTATATGTAAATGGTAAAAACAACCTATGGTCTTAGATACTTTATAGTCACCAGACCAATGATTGTATTCGAACAAGGAAGAAAAATCAAGTTTCATAATAATATCAAGAATTTTCTAAATAATTTGATTAGATGTAGTTTCCTGATTTTCGTATTTAGCTTTATTCCTGAATGACCATATGGACCAGCAAATTATTTGGGGAATGATTGATCTAATATGAACAGATTGAGAAGTTGACAAAAACCAACATTGAATAATATGATTTATGGACATGTTTTAATCAATGAAAATGCTAAACAAACCTATGAAGCATTTCCATACTTCATATTTTATATGACAAAATAAAAAGATTATTTAATGATTCAATATTGTTGCAATACTGGCATTTAGATGCCATAAAGAATTTTTTTTTGTATGATAGTGTCCACAAATATTTTTCTTTTTAAGATTATCAAGGGTGTACAAGAATATTTTTTTGAGTTATATTATTCCAAATTTTGTTGTATATGATCGAGGTGCCATTATTTTCTTTAATATTTTGCAAGGTATCCTCAAAAATGAATAAACTATTTGGAGAAACCTTCCAAAGAAGGGCATCCTCAATGGAGTCATTAAGTATAATGTTGGTGATTCTGACATTATAAGAGAAAAACATGAATTGATTTAGCCTATAATGGTTCCAAGAAACATTGGATGAAAATTCAAATAGTTACCGTGATACCACAAATTGTTAGTGTTGGGAATTAGGGAGATGAAATGATTAATTTTATAGCATCTTTCAAGATAAAAGTCAAAGTGACCGTGGCCAACTTTCCAGTATATGAAGGGCTTAACAATTCCTCTAACCTTAATGACTCTTTTCCAGATTTTAGAGTCCCTTAAGTTAATGTTAATTTGGAAATAATGAATACTAGACAATAAATTGAATGAAGTAAATTAGACCAGAGGGTTTTGTTTTGCCTGAAAGACATCCATAACTTACAATAAGTTGTGATTTGAATATTAGGTTGTTTCCTTATATTGAGCCTATCATTATCAAATGCTTCACACAATGAAGACCAATTGGACTAGATAATTATATGATGGTTATCTTTGAAACCCCACAGGAATTTATTAAACAGATTGTTGATATTTTGATAACAGTTGTAAGAATGTAATCAGATTAAATGTAATAAATTGTACTGAAATAAGAACATATTGAATTAAAGTCCACATGCCTCCAAAAGAGAGATGATTACATTCCCATTTTGTTTCTGATTTTAGTAATAAGATCATCTAAATGTTTTATGTTGTTATTAGGATGAATGTTTATACCAAGGTATTTAAAAGATATATTAGTGTGTTTAAAACCTGTGAGGTTTTCAATATTTTTATTCTGTCCTTTTTAATATTGTGTGAAGTTATAAAGATGATTTTCTGATTAGTGATTAATTGACCAAAGATGTGTTGGTATTGATAAAGGAATTTAGTATCTTTTTTAATATTATCAATTGAACCATTCATGTATACTATAATATCATCCGCGTAAGCTAAACATGAGATATTTATAGTAATACGAGAAGAAAACTATATTAAAGGGTGCCATTGGAAAAGCTACTCAATATCTCTAAAAAGGTATTCTTGAGTAATAATGAAAAGGCTGGGTGATAGAGGATCACCCTGTCTCACACCATTATTGGATTTAAAATATCAATAAGAGTAACCATTTATTAAGATTGAGAAGTTCACATTATCAATACCTTCTTTAATTAAGTCAATGGAATTTTGTTTAAATCTAAAGCATTTCATAATTGTGAATATGAAGTTGAAAGAGATACAGTCAAAATCTTTTTCTATATCAAGCTTAAGAATTAAATTACCACCTCTAACTTTCTTATTTATATTATGAACATTAGTAATAAGAATATTTTTATGGATGGGTCTGTCTTCGACAAAAACCCATGTTCAATAGAAATTATCTTTAGAAGGATAGTAGCCAATCTATTATTGATGATTTTAGATAAGATTATATTCATGACTCTACAAAGAATGATGGGTATGTAGTCTTGCCAGTAAGATGGGGAGTAGGTCTTAGGAATTAAACAGATTGTAGTTGAATAGATACCAACAGGAGCTAAACTACATTTGAAAGAATCCCTAATATCATTACAGAGATCATCTCTTATAATATGCCAAGCAAGATTGGTAGAAACTAGGGTTGAACCCATCAACTTCAGGTGCACTGTTAAGAATAAGAGAGTTAATGGATTTGAGGATTTCTTCATCATTTGGTAATGATAGAAGAAATTTTTTATCTTGAGAAGTTATTAATTCTATAATTATGTCCTTAAAGTCCATAGAGAATGTGTAACAAGTTCACAGAACTTTGAAATGATTAATTACACCACCCACTACATGTGGGTGGTTTTTTGTCCATTGATCATTAATTTTGATACCATGAATTTTGTTTTTCTTAATTTTTTTATTAACAAAGTTATGATAACTTTTAGTGTTTCTATCATTAGATTTAAGCCAATTAGAAGAGCTTTTGGGTTCCCAAAAAATTTCTTCTTTTTTCAAGTAGGTTTAAGTGATTTTTTCTAGCCTTTCAAAAACAAATTGGTCTTCTAAACTATTTGAAAGTTCAATACAATTTCAGCACACTTAACATAATGTTTTGGTATTTACAATGCTGTAAAAAATAATACCAAATTCACTTTTATTCCATATCGTGATACAAAAGAGTTTTTTTTTTTTTTAATTTATAAAATAAATTAATTTTTTTTAAAAAAAAAGTCAACGGCGAATAAAACTTAAAAAATACAAACTTCAATATAAATCATATACAGCTGTAAAAACAAACACTAACCAATGTTTTGACTAAGTTTAAAGTTGAAGAAGCAAAAAGAGAAAAAAACAGGGAAAATTTTCTTTAAAGGAAAAAAAGAATAATTCTAATGATTTCGTAACCTTTAAAATATACTCTAGATGGTTTAAATGAGAATAATAAATACGATCTCAGGTTAATTTGTCTGAATTTTTTTTGTCATTTTCCAATTTTAATCTCGGATAATTTGTTAGCGAGAAATGTGCTTATTTGAATTAGTTTATATGTTTTAGATAATTTATTAAAATTTGACAAAGCAAAAGAAAGTTATAAAAAGAGAAGAAAAAGAAGGGTCTTCTATTTTACATAAAGTTATGTCCGTACTTTTACTTACACTAAAAACATGTGTGACACTCTCAAAGTATTTTCTGTAACAATGGTGTAACAATGGTCACACATTTTTTAGAAAGTAAAAATTATATAAAATAATCAAAGCAAAAGACTAAATTATATTGCTGTGGGGACCAAATTCAAAACGCTTTTTCTACTATAAATAGAAAAATTAGATTACTAGAATAAAAAGACAAACTAAATAGAGGGGACCAAAATTAAGATTTATCAAATTGATTAGCATGACGCAGGACCTGATGTAATATACCCTCAAAGAACCAAATCTGTGATATCAATAAATTAATAAAGAAATAAAGAAATAAAGAAATACATAAAATACAATGTTGTTTTACAAAGTCTCTTGGCTATCATCCAAACCCTTTTTATAGGCGAAGTCATTGCTCCTGTTAAAAGACTTCACGTACTCAACACCACATAGAATACTCTCTGTCTTTTTCTTTTTCTTTCTCTCTCTATAACTTGTGTACTCTTTTTGACTCTTTCTCTCCCTTATTTCTTTCGCCCTTGTCTATTTATGGACACAAGATCCGGTACTCTAACTCTTCATTCAGATCCTAAACTTAAACTCGAACTCAAATATCCTTTCTTTCCCGACAACAACACAAACACAACTGATATGTTTAAGTTTCCTGTTAGTCTCGGTGGTACTAGAGATGGTGGTCCTAGCCACCACCCTCCCGACCATGATCATGATGATGATGATCGGGTTGCTGTTGGTGAAGTTGACTTCTTCTCCGGCGAAAAAAACAGAACTGTTCGTCATGAAGACAGCGATGACGAGAAAACCAACGGTGTTTTTGTCAAGATGGAAAGTTCTCGAGATGAAAATGATTATCAAAGAAGAAACGTTAATGTAAGAACAAATTATAGTTATATATACTTACATGTCTTCTGACAATGATATAGCTAATAAATTTATCTTTTTTATATTTTTTTTTGTAATATAAAGGATTATAATTTACTTTTTTATAATTGAAATTATAGACAAGATTGCATCTTACAACTGCAAAAACTGGAAGTGATGAATCAACTGTGGATGATGGAGGGTCATCTGATGTTGAAGAGAAGAGATCAAAGAATCTGGTAATTTTCAATGGATTGTTATTATTATTATTATTATTTTGTTTTTTTTTATAATTAGTCTAGCTCATAGTTGAATTATGATTTTTTATTTATTTATAAATAGTTTTGGTTTGGTTTGGTTTGGTTTGGTTTGGTTTCAGCAGGAACAATTGCAGATAGAGATACAAAGAATAAACACTGAAAATCTAAAGTTAAAAGGGATGCTTGACGAAGTAAGCAACAGTTACAATACATTAAGGTGTCATGTTGTGGGTCTAATGCAAGAACAACAAAAGAGCAACAATAACCAATCAGTCTTGGAAACAAAACAAGAAGACAGTACTAAACCAGCAGATCAAGTTACGGTTCCTAGACGTTTCATGGATCTTGGTCTTTCTGCTGCGCCTGAAACTGAAGAGGCTCATTCTTCGTCTGAGGAAAGAACGCGATCCGGTTCGGGTTCTCCTTTGCAGCAGAACCCTGATTTAGTCAACAACAATGAAAAGAGAGTTGGAAGACATGAAAGTCCGGAATTGGAGTCTCGTGTTTGGAATTCTAGTAAGGTTCAAAAATTGCATCCACCTGCGTCTTCGGCTATTGAACAATCGGCTGAGGCTACTATGAGGAAAGCTCGTGTATCCGTTCGTGCTCGTTCTGAAGCTCCAATGGTACGTAAATAAAACACATAAGCGGACGAATTTCGTTTTACAGTAGACTGAGCAAGTTTATAATTTTGGTGTCTCATGTCGTGATCGTGTGATTTCTTTTTCCTATCCCACCTTATTTTTCGATATCTAAGTGATTTTAAAGAGCGAGTGATTTATAACCTATCGAATTCGTGTCCAGACAACTTGATTTTCTTCACGAATATTATATGATCGAGAACTAATTACTTTTATTTGGTGGATTATAGATAAGTGATGGTTGTCAATGGAGAAAGTACGGGCAAAAGATGGCCAAAGGAAATCCTTGCCCGCGAGCATATTATCGTTGTACAATGGCTATTGGCTGCCCAGTTCGTAAACAGGTATATTACATTGTTTATGTTTAATATCGCATCGCGCATCATCGTCTATAACTAAGTATATACCATCAATCGCGCATCATCGTCAATTGAAAGGTTCATAAGAGCCAGTGATACTCATCTATGATCTATAGCATGATCCATTACATATAGTGAGAATAAATCCTGACATTCTTGATGATAAAATGTGCTTACCAAGTTACAACTATAATTTCGAAGGTTCAACGTTGCGCTGAAGACAGATCAGTCCTAATAACAACCTACGAAGGGAATCACAGTCACCCACTTCCTCCGGCCGCAATGGCAATGGCATCAACAACAACCGCAGCCGCAAGCATGTTGCTTTCCGGGTCAATGTCAAGTGGAGATGCGCTAATGAACCCTTCTAACTTACTAGCTAGGGCTATTCTCCCTTGCTCAACTACCATGGCCACAATCTCAGCTTCAGCTCCATTTCCTACAATCACATTAGATCTAACACAAACAGCACCAACTTCAAACAGCAACAACCCCAACAACAACAACATCAACAACCCTTTAATGCAATTCCAGCAACGACCATCGCCAACATCTGGTCAATTCTCCGTCCCTTTCGCACCAGGACCTCAGGTTTTCGGTCAACAATTGTTTAATCAATCGAAATTCGTGGGCTTGCAGCTCTCTAATCCGGATAATCACCAAAGTGGAAGCAGTTCTCAATTCGGCCAACATATAAGTGAAGCTTCTCATCACGCACAACAACCGCATTCGATTAGTGACTCGGTGAGTGCAGCTACTGCCGCAATCACTGCTGATCCGAATTTCACAGCAGCTCTTGCTGCTGCAATAGCATCTATAATAAACGGTGGGAACAGCAACAACAATGCCAACGGCAACAATATAAACACAAGCAATAATATACACTGAATTGGTTATCAGTCAAGAAAAATAAAAGTTAAAGCAATTTAGATAGACTTTTGTTCTTTGATTTATTTTACTTTTATCTTTTGAGCTTCTTTTTTTTTTTGCTGCTTTGCTTTTATTCTAATTCTGTTATTCTTTTTTTCATTTTTCTTGAATGGAAGATGAGACTGAATGTTCATATTTTTCTCATATTTCATGTCTTTTTTTTAAAGATGTAATGCAAATTATTTAATTTATAAAAAAATATTTTTGCTATTTATATAGTCAATTCTTATCCATAATTTCCTGTTTTGAATGCTAGTTTTTAGATATTTTCAGACTAAATCATTATGTCAAAATAATAATGTTTATATAATATTTAAGATTAAACATATAAATTTTTATTTAGTTAAAATTTTGTAATATAATATAAGATAATTGATTAATAACAAAATTATCAATTAAGGATAAATTAATGAGAAATTAAGACCAAAATGGAACGTGAGAAAATAATAATTGATGGATGAAGGCATAAGAGTAAGACAAAAGAAAGCGATGAAATTTAATGTTGATGAATTTATAGTCAAAGAGTACGGCTGCATAGTTGTTTGACACGTAATTGATTGATGTGCATAGAATTGGCGTGAATGACTTTTGACTTTCTTACGACTTTCACCCAACTTAATAAATAAACAAACAAACGCATTGAAGTTTTGGCTACGAGAAAACGTGTCATTACTGTATCTGTGGATTATTTGATTATATTAAGCGTATTTTAAATTCGATAGATCAAACTAGTTGAATGGTTTCGACTATATATTCTAAAACAAATCTTTAGACTTTAATCAATATATAGAAAATAAATCAAATTAAATTTACGTATCGATATAATTGTACAATTTGAATATAATAGTTTATAATTGGATTTTATTTTCTTCGCAATCTAATTTAAAAAGTAATTATGTAATTATATAATTATATAATTATTTTTTAGTATCAAGATTATATATAATTCTCGAGTTGAAATGGAATTATCTTTTACATATTTATTTTACGACTAGAATTTTATTTTTGCCATTCATTGACACAAAATTTTATAATTGGATACATTTATTTATTTATTTCAACAAAAATCTTATTTACACTATTATTATTTTTTTATGTAATTTTTTTATTTACGCATTTCATTTGCAAATAATTCTACGATTGAATCATATTTACTTTTTTTTTCTAACCGTAAAATTGAAACACAATTGATTTTCTATACTTATATCGTAATTCAATTACACATAATTACACAACAAAAAAAATTCAAAAATATATTATCTTGATCTATTTTGTTCGTTTTAAAAACAAACCAATGGTATTTTTGGATATCTTTTTTGAAATAATGGTTTGTAAGATGTAATGTTCATAAAAAAAAGAAAAACAGTTAAGGAGTATTTTGGATGACAAGTGATTCTCGGTACTTTAATTTAAAACCACGTAGTTACTTGTACTTTATCAAATCATGGATGATTATTGCTAAATATATTTGATATTAGAATGTTATTGATAGTTTACCATTTATATAAATTAGGATACATAGACCATGGATAAGATAAAACAAAATGACATAAATATAAAAGTAAATTCGTTTGATAATCTTTTGTTTAAGAAAATGGGTTAGAAAATATATTTAAATAACTCATTTTTTATTCGTACTTTTTTATATCTCATAATTTTTTTTTGATTTAGATATTAATTTTATTTGGTACCGATTGTATAGATCGTACAAATCGAACAAAATCACAACACATCAATGAATATTTTATCTAGTTTTTTTATAGTATTTTTGGTAAACAAAACTCGGATAATGGTACATTGTGTTATGTCAAGTCGTAATGATTTCTGAGAATTATCACAATAAATATGTTTTGTCGTTCTGTTTTAATACGTCTAAATCACATACATATTATTTCGTAAATATTTTTATGTTGATGAGTTACTTTTAAATTTATGTTGCATCGCACTAGGTGTCGATTTGCATTCCTAACTCGACATCAAATTTTATTTTTCTGATTACTTCATTTAATAAAATGTCGAATGATCTCATATTTTCTTAGATAATATTTTTAATGATTTGTTTTTGTTAATTTCGTTTTACTTTCATATAAAAATAATTATAAAACATTTAACAATTGCAATTTAAATCATTTTGTGTGTAAACACTATGATGTAAATACATGAGTTCGAGTCCCTCTACATACACGTTTTTGGCTGAACCTGTCACTTTGTATGGTTTACCTTCTGACGTTGGTTTGCAGGTTATTGCGTCAGAACGAGAGTTTACCCTGTGCGCATTCGTTGAGTAGCGGTCGCGGGTTCCATCCTTTAAAAAAAGAAAAAAAACTATGATGTAAATAATTTTAATAAATTTTTTATCCTCAATTAACTATATTTTTTAAATTTAATGTTAATAATTATAATAATATAATAGTAATTATTAAAAAATTATATGTTTTAATTTGTATGTTTTATAAAATCATAAAATATAAAGGTTGAAATCCTTTAATATGTAGTGTATAAAATAAGATTTTAAATATACTAAAGTTTAAGGACCGAAAAAATGAACATGTAAGACTAATGTTATGTAATATAAAAATTAAGTTTAGAGACTCCTCGTTGTTGATAGACATTACATTTTTTGCAAAATTACTCTTTGTACCTTAGTTATCTTATTATCAAACTATCTCAATTATTAACTAATTTTATACTTTCTAGTTAGTTCTAAATATAGTTGTTAGTGGCGTGCAACAATACATGGCTAAAAGGGTTAAAAAATCCACAACGACGAGGTGAGCTGCGAGGCGATGGCCAAATGACATGAAACAATCCCTTACTTGAATAATATTTTATAGTACATGATTGTAATTTAAATATATAATTTAGATATTTAAACTAACAATAATAACTTAAATATCCAATTACATTGATAAGGAAAGATATTCCTTAGGGACTAAAGTGATAAGTTCTGTAATTATAGGATTAAATTAGGCTTTAAGAGAAACCGAAGGGTTAAATTTGTAAATATGTCAATATGTAACCGTTTCTCTAACTAATTCACCTTGCCTATTTAAAGAGGCTGAAGGAGTTATTTTGACCTATGAAATATTCAGAAGTACTTTTCACTACTTGAGATTCTCACTGTAGACTTTCTGTTCTTGATTCACTCAATACAACTTTAATTCACACCAAATTGGCGCTAGAAAGAGGGGCGAGGATACCTTGATCAACAGATCAAAAAATCGACGTTCGAGTTCTCGTTTTTTAAAGTTTTTCGGTCGAATTTTCATATTTCGTTTGATTTTTCGCTGGTTGAAGATGAACAGGTTGAAGATGAACAGGTTGAAGATGAAGAGGTTGAAGATGAAGAACAGTTTGGAGATGGTTCAAAAGGCAGATTCTCTAAAAAGTTCTTACTGAATGAATAGCTGAGTATTTATAGGGTAAAAGAATAACGTCGATAATGTGAAAGTGTGGAACAAGTAATCTGTTTTCATTGGGTGGAATATGAAACGAAAAGGAAACTAGTGATGTCACAGGTCTACTACTAGAAGTCTAATCAATCCATCAGGTAGGGTTTAGAGATTTCGAAGTGTTATTAAATTATGTTTGAGGTAATAATGTTCGAAGAAAAGGCAAAGCCATACCACAAGAAGCCAAATTCGATGAGGAGTTAAATTCGAGGCAGTTGAAAAATTCGTTTGCACTTACCCACAACTTCGAAGAGCTAATAGTTCTTATACATTAATGTATAAGAATTAGGGAATAAAGATGTAAAATGATGCTGATCCGAGGAAGAATTCGAAGAGCTAATAGTTCTTATACATTAATATATAAGAACTAGGGGGGCTACTGATAAGGAAAGATATTCCGTAGGGACTAAAGTGATAAGTTCTGTAATTATAGGATTAAATTAGGCTTTAAGAGAAACCGAAGGGTTAAATTTGTAAATATGTCAATATGTAACCGTTTCTCTAACTAACTCACCTTGCCTATTTAAAGAGGCTGAAGGAGTTATTTTGACCTATGAAATATTCAGAAGTACTTTTCACTACTTGAGATTCTCACTGTAGACTTTCTGTTCTTGATTCACTCAATACAACTTTAATTCACACCATACATAATTCTTATAATATCCGAGTCAAATGACAAATACATAAACTAAAAGATCCAATTATAAAACATCTAATTACATAATTCTTAAATCATCTCAGTCAAATGACAAACATAGACTAAAAGACATCATCGTTCGTGACAACATCTTCACACCTCTCATCTCCACCATGTTCTCCATTTATATCTCATAATGAAGTATTTTCTTTTTCAGAGTCTTCACCAACAAGCCTTTGATCTCTTGTGCAAGCCGCTGAAGACGATGGATTCTTAGAACGAAGATTGTAGTCTACTTCATCAACCTCAACAGTTCCAACATCAACTCCTTCCAAAACATCTTCATCTTTCGAAAAGTTAGTTTTAGATTTTTAGTTTTTTCGTTCAAAAAAATATATATCGGACTTACCGCCTCGCCACGACCTGCCACGACACGCTAAGGGCCTTGCCACGCTCCACCCTGAGGTGATGAGGTGGTGATGCCTCGCCTCACTACGACCGCCACGTGACAAAAATGGTCCTAAGAAAAGGTAAAACTATATTTCTTCACAACCCTCTAAAATGGGTAGATTTACAAGAAGGTAGGGTGGCACCTCGACTTTTAAAAGTAAAAAAAGAAGAGTAAAAAATATAATAGTCATTGATTTCGAAGCCTAAGGAAGGTTGTAGATAAGAAATAAAAAAAATACATCTTATTCTTTTGATATAGAGGTTGATAAATGAAGAGTCTGCTCAAAAGATGAGACTTCTTGAGAAACAAAAATGGAATTGGAATTTAGACGCGGCCCTTCTAAGAAAAAATGAGGAAGGAACGTAGTGGGCGGTTTGTAGCTTGCTAACCTTCTATTAAGAAAAATATAATATCTCATGATCTTGCTTTAGTTGAAACCAATCCTACAATATTATCCCAAATGGGAGAAAATGTTAATTTTTAACCCTCAATCATACCCTTGCATGAAAATATTATTTATTCAACTATTTTCTCCCTTTCATTGAAGGAAAACATATCTCATTATTTTGATTCTATCATTATTTCATTTCTATCATTAGGAAAAATACTACTCAAACTGATTCCCCCATTATGACGTTTAAAATGGTTCTTCGAGAGCCCAAAGTCTCTGGTCTGAAAACGTGCGTTAAACTTTGGAAACTTTTGACGTTGGAAGAAGTTGTCTTATAATTGATGGCGACAGTTTAAGATGTGCCGTTAGTTTTCTTCTAATCGATGACGATAGTTTAGCATCTCAGCATGTTGAGCTTAGAATTGGTGTACGTAGTTTTGTTTTTTCTTATTTTTTAAATACCTTTTAAATAGTTCTAATTTTTGTTTTACATAATATTTTCCACGTATTTTCTATCATCACTAGGATACAAGAAAATGAGAATGCAGATATTCTAAAACCTTAGTTATTATTTTCCATTATGTTCGATCCTTCGAGGATCATAGGAAAATCAGAGCTAATAAGGTCAGTGGAAGTATGGTGTTCACAACAAAAAAAATACGCAAAAGGACTTGAAGGCTCGGGTAAAACACTTAACTTTTGAGAAAACGACATGTACTAGTTACATTCTTAGTTAGTTGATCATAAGAAAATGATCAGCAGTTAGAAATATAGCTCTAAATATTTTAAAACGGCTCGAGAGGATACTTAGAGACTTCTCCTTCTAACTGAGAAATCGAATATTTAACTAAGTATAAACTAGTTTTGTCTTCGACAATTTGGGAGATACACAATTCATATTTTCTAGATTAATAATAACATATTGGAGGTGAGTAGGCTCAGTATAATTTCAAACTAACCAGAATTAAGGAGGTAGGTTTCAAAATATTCGTGGAGTATAGAAAAAGACTAGATGCGGGCCTTGTTTTACTCTTGCCCTAAACTCTTCCTAATATTATCCTATGGTAATTTTATGATTTGATTCCTCACGAATTATGGCATGTTAAGGTAGATTAATATCTTATTGGTGATTTGGATGAGTCCAATTCAATGGAAGAAAATGAAAAATTAGATGAGGTTCCTCCTTTGGAAAATATTGATGGAGAGGATATGGTTCCTCATTCCAAATGAAATGATTTAGTTCCTTATTCCATTGACAACGATGGAGAGGAATGAGTTGTTTTTCCAAAATTTCACGGTTTTTTTAATTATATCATTTTGTTTATTTTTGTAAATATTTCATGTACTGGAGTCCTTTAATTGAGGTGGATTTTGTTTGTCTGAGGTGTTTTTATCTAGGCGGTGTATTTTTTGGATGTTCTGTTTATTAATATACTTTGTTTTGCCAATATGTTTTTTTTTCTGTAAACCTTTATTTTGGATGGACTTGTGTATATTGTTCTTGCTTATTTTTAAATAAGTCTTTTAGCACTGTTACCTTTTAGGGGTGCAAGTTATTCACCTTAGTTTTTAGAAAATGTTGGAAGAAGAAGTAATGTTTTGTTTGGTTTTTTTATATTTTTTTTTACAAAAAGACAAGTAATACCAAATTTATTTATGGGTGATCTACTCTGAAAGGAAAAAGTTAGGCTCTATGGCACATAATTCTAATGCATATTTGAGTCTAAGACTATAACATAAATATAAAAACACTTGAACTAAAATTCCAAACTATTTTTATTAACGGAATATGCCTTGATAAAACGGACATGTGTCACTGAAGTGGGAAATAATGCACTTGTAATAAATCGAATTGACTAATAGATAAATCTTACAAATTTAAAACTAGCTAAAATTGTGTACTCTTTATAAAGTGTAGAGTTTTAGTATCTCCATATTTCACGGACGTGGCAAAGGTTGTCCTTCTGTATCCAATAACTTATAAGTTCTTAGTTTTACTTGGGTTGTTACCATGTAAGGTCATTCACAGTTTCACCATAATTTTCCATTATCCTTGGGTTGTTACCATGTAAGGTCTTTATAATTTTTATTTATAAGGTCCAGTTATACCCTTTGAATATCTATATTTGTTCATTCACTATAATTGGAAACCCGAAAGAAGAATATAAATGTCTCTCCCAGGACTAAGAAATCCTTCTCATTGACCAATACAAAAGGAGTTTCCATTATGGTGCTTCTTGGGATGGTTCGGTATAACCATAAAACCTTTTGAAGTGTATCTGCCCACTCATTTATGGAACCTCTAGTGAGGCGGTATATCCCTTTCATAAGAGTTGGTTGGTTACTTCAACCTTCTTGTTATCTTGGGGATATAATAGTATCGAGAAGTGTTTTTGGATTCCTCTTGTATAAAAAAATGCTAATTTTGTATCATACATCACATGTTAGTTTCAACGATGTAGATGACCTCATTCTTTCAGATGTTTTATAATGGGTCAAGTTATACCCATTTAGAGAAGTAGTTTACTATTATCAAAAGTAACCACCAACCCGATAATGCTTTCGAAAATAGTCCCACCAAGTCCATGCCTCATTGATCAAAGAGAACTTTTCATTAATAAATTTTATGGGAACGACTATGACTTTTATTGGGTTTTTAAAATGCTCGCACATTTCACAACATTGGAAATTTCCTCTGAATCTTCTTGTATTATTTGACATACATACCATGCTAGCAATATTCTCGTGTTAAAAGGGTTATACCCAGAGTGGGAACCTATTTCTCTTGCAAGGATTTCTTCAATGATGAAGGATACATATTCTTAATCGAGAAATTTAAGTAGGGGTCAGGTTAGTCCTTATCGATATAATGTATCAGGTAGCCATACATACTGAGCATACCTTATTTAATGTTTTCGGCCTCTATTTTGTTTGTTGGTAACATTTCTTCATTCAAGTAAGAAGTGGGGAAGGCGTTTCTTCAGTCTAAAGGTATCTAAATAATAATGATGTCATATATTGACTCTATTTGTTCAGCTCGTTTTTGGTCTAAAAATAGATGAATTTCTTAAGACTCAACTAAATGCTAGATTTATTACACCCTAAGGAAGCTAGTGTATACACTACTGTGTTTTCTACTTATGGTACTTGTTTTTATTCAATTTATCGTGTTGTAAGTACTAAGTATTGACGTTAACAAGAAACTTTATCACGTAAGAAATGACTCTATAAGTGGTTCATTTTAATTTACTAGTGTTGAGCTAACAACATAGGAAAATACTGCCAGTTACAAATATAATGTTTTAGCTGATTTTGGTTTTATTAAAAACTCGGGAGAAACTAAGTGATTCTTGAAGGTTATGTCACACACCGGGGTCCAATTAAACCGTCTAACCCTTTTTAGGATTTTTAAAATATAGTGCACTTGTTCGAGAATTTGGAAATAAATCTAATGAGCGTAACCAACCTTTCTTCCAAGATCTAGACCACCTTAATGTTTCATAGATTCTTCATAACCACTAGATTAAATATTTATGTGGGTTATTCTTTGATTCCCTTTTCATTTACCGAATATCTTAGAAAGTTTCCTCAA
This sequence comes from Limnanthes douglasii subsp. nivea, assembly GCA_036936605.1. NCBI lineage: Eukaryota > Viridiplantae > Streptophyta > Magnoliopsida > Brassicales > Limnanthaceae > Limnanthes > Limnanthes douglasii. The sequence goes on from JAUPFV010000004.1 coordinate 130,367,202, forward strand.
ATGACCCCAAGTGTATACTTTTATGGTTTGAGTTTCAAGTTTCCTACCTAAAGATTCCCAAATGTTTCTTCAAGGTCGACTAATTGGTTTATGTCTTGTGTACTTTTACTAGCATATCATCGATATATACTTGTAAATTCTTCCGAGCTGATTAAAAAATGATTTGTTTACTAGTCTCAAGTATGTAGCCATACATTTTTAAGGAAAAATGACATTACTTTATACCAATATAGCCCATATTCGGTCATAAACGTTATATAATATTTATCGTTTGAATGTATCACTATCTGGTTGTAGAAAGAGTAAACATCTATGAAGAATAATTTTATGTTATACAAAGTGGCATCCACTAGCTGATAGATACGTGAGGACTGAAGATGGATCCTTTAGACACACTCATTTCATATTTAATAAGTATACATACATACATTGTTTCCATTTTTTCATTTTAACCAATACCAGATTAGCAATCCATATGAGGTAAAATAATTCTCACGCGTAACCTATATGGCTTAAACTTTTGATGCCAACCACTATAGCTTTAGATTATTTTTATGAGAATGGTGTGTGATTTTGTGTGATTGGCCAAATTTTTTTTCTCTTAGGATAATTTGTGGTATGTTATCTTGGCTAGTACTCAAGTTTCATATTATGTATAACATGCAAACACATCCAAATATTTGAATAAAAAATATAACAATTTTTTTCGGAGGATCCCTTGTGAGTCTTGAACAAGTGCAAACAATTATGCTCATAGTATTAATTATTCAAAAAACTCTCATACTTCTATTATACATGGGAAAAGGATATCTTAGATCATAAATATTGTCTAAGACAATTGGGGCCTCTTCTGGTTGTTATCTGTTGGGTCCTACGGAAGCAACTTATACTTGTTTGACTATATGTTGATTGTTTTAGAATATTTCAATCCTCTCATTGATGGAGTAATGAAGGCAATAATGCATTATGGATATAATAATATGGATATGGTTGATCCATGTTCGTCCAAATATGACATGATAGGATGATAGTCTATTTACTACCATGAAGAGGTGTTATAATTTCTTTATACATTCGATTAGGAAAACATATAACTAAACTTCTCTTATAAATAGGGTATATAATTTAGTGAAACTGGCCATAATTCTTTTTCTGGTGCTAATAATGATATGTTTTGGATTTTATTATAACTTTTTCTGAAATGATATTAGCCGGACTGCTAGTATCAATCGTATTTATTCTTATACTCTCCTCGACAACTCTGTAGTTAGTATGACTACATATATGAGGGGTTCCACTATCACTTTTAAGTCATCATCATGAAAATTTAGTGTAGGGAATGAATTTGGATAGAGATGGACCAATGTTTAGCCTATTTGTTGGACCTCGAGGTCAGCTATGCAAAGTTTTAGAGAGAAATTTATGACTCTTACACGATAATCTTCTCTGGAGATGGTAAGTACCACTTGTCAGTCTGGATCGGGATCCAAGTATTAATCATATTCTTTGTCTACATTGTTAGGGTTTCTATACTCGGGGTACCTTGGTAGATGTTTCTCTTTGAGAATACTTGACCTTAGGGGTTGCTGCATGGTTTTCCAGACCATTTCTTGAAGTTATATAGGCTCAAACTTTGATAAACTCAATTAGTTTACCATCTGCGATTAGATTCTAGATTTAATATTTTAAATCACGATATTCCCTTGTTTATTTTTGTTCTTATTTGTTGGTTTTTTTATTTCTTTGAATTGGGGGTCCATATTTTTATGTATAAGCTTTTGTAAAGTGAATCATATATATTTTTTTTTTTGTAATCTATTGACACACTCTCAATAAGCATGGTATATTGAAACTCAAAAACCATATAGATTGTTTTTATTTTTTTGTGGTTTTAGTGCTAGGATATTTTTATGGTTGTTGAGGAGATGTTTTAGTCATTTAAACTTGAGAAAGAGTAAATGGTTCGACTTGGTAAGAGAGATATGAGTCGAGACTTCCAAAGGTAACCTTATTCATATAGTTTTGTTAATTTGAATTTTGTTCTCAAGGTTAGTGCCTTTCATTTCATAATTTCTCCGAGAAAGAAGCAAAAAATGATGCATTACTTGTAAAAAAAACACATGCTACAAGGTCATGAAAGTTCTCCAAGCTATTTTTACTCTTAAATATTTGTTTATATTCCCTTAGGCTCTCGTTGGGATCCTGCTTGTAGCGTAGTATATAATCATCTTCTTTTTGGATCACCTTGCTTCGATGAATTGGTCTCCAAATGTTGTTCAAAATTTCTTAAACTTTTGTATCAAGCATAAAGATAGTTGCCTGAATTATATGACTGAACTGCCTTGGAAAATAATTGAAATATACTCGATCCAGGAACCTATTATCTTCCTCGAACCTCAACATCTGAATTCAAAACTATCGAAATAATGTTCGTGATTGTTGGTCTTTTAGTAATTATTCATGTTATATTGGTGAAATCTAAAAAGTAAATCTTATTTCATTATTTTAAAATTTAATAAAAATGAAATTAAATTGCTCTAAGTTGCTATTTTTAGTATTTTGGTTGTATCTTAAATATCTTTAAAAGTATAAAAGAAATGAAAAAAATTCATTTTTTATTGGACGTATTATTTATAACTTTTAATTCAACAATTTTTTCCTATAATATATGACAGGATATTAAGTTTTATCGTATCTTTATAAACTAAAGATTATGCAATATGTTATTGGAATCTATATGCTTTTAACTTGTAAATAAAATATATTTTAAATTTTGGTGAGTCTACCTTTCACTGGTCATGTAATAATAATCCATACTGTTTTGGTTCGTATCTAAAAACTAAATTTTATTTTAATATTTTAAATTTTTATGGAAATGGAATTAAGTTGTATTTTTTTTATATATTTCGTCAAATATATAAAAGATAAAAATTATATAGTAAATTTTTTTATTTGAATGTCTTATTTATTTTCTTTGATTATAAAAATCTCATGTGTTAAAAAAGATATTTTTGAGTAGTATAATTTTTTTCTTATCGATAAAAAAGTAGAAATTGAACTCAATCTCTATAATAATAGTAATATTCTTATATTTTTAAATCAAAAATATATTATTCAATATTCTTTCTATTCCTATTAAATAATATTCTTACATCAATAAAATATTATTCAAATTTTTGACTAAACAATTAATTTTTAATTAATACAACTTAACTATAAAACTCTTCGACACTTCCTTTCAAGTTGAATAGTCAAATTTCTTATACTCAACTTATTCAAAATTGTAGTGAAGATTCGTCGTGTTTCAACTTTAGTGAGGATGTTTCATCCTCCGATCTTACAAAAGAAGTTCAGTTGTACCATCTTTAATTTTTCATTTATAAAGTGTCGATCTACTTCCACATGTTTAGTTCTGTCACGCTCACCAGAATTTTACGAGATACTTGTTACTGCTTTATTGTCACACTTGAGTTGACTCGGAAGAGATGATAAAAATCAAATTTTAACCATTAATTTGTTATTCATTTAGAAATTCTCCTGAATTATGTTTCAACACTTGAAAGTGCCACCACTTTCTGCTTGTTGCTTCTCCATATTACTAAGTTTCTCCCAACTAGCCTATAGTAACTTGATGTAGACATGTGATCGTTTGGGTTACCAACTCAATCTGTATTGGTGTATGCTTCAATACTTAAATACCCATTTATTTTGAAAATAATTCTACTCCCCGACGTGCCTTCTAAATACCATATTATCCTCATCACTCATTATATATAAACCAATCGTGGTTGGTGTATAATCTGACTTACAACTCCAACCGCATAGGCTATGTTATTTTCCAGCTAGTCGTTGATATCTTTCTTTTTTCTACTAGGTTAACACCTTTAACTATTTTGAGCCCATGATTAACCTGCATAGGAGTCTCGACTAGTTTACAATCAACCATTCTTATTTTCGCAAGTAAATAAATAATATACTTCATCTGAGATATAAAGATCTCATTGCTTGAACGTAAACCCTCGATTCCTAAAAAGTATTTTAACCTTCGTAGATCATTCATCTCAAATTATTCAAAAAAAATTCTTCTTTAGCCTTGCAATTTTTTCAGTTTCGTTTCCTATGATGATCATGTCATCTACATAGATTATAAGCAAGTGATCACATTATTTTTATTTTCAGAAAGAAGCTATAATGAGAGTTACTTTGTTTGTACTCGTACTATTTTATTCCCATATTAAATCTTCCAAAGCATGCTCGTGGGGATTGTTTGAACCCATACAACATTGTCTGAAGCTAACATACTTCATATTTTCAAAACCCATCAAAGAATACTTATGGGGCCTCTATATATACTTCTTCTTTCAAGTCTCCATAGAGTAATGTATTTTTTATATCGAAGTGGTGAAATTGCCAATTTTTGTTTAATGCAACTAAGAATAAAACTCGAACTATGTATATCTTTGCCACTGGAGAAAAAGTATCACAAAAATCAATTATGTAAGTTTGCGTGTACCCTTTTGCCAGTCGAACCTTGTATCGCTCTATGGTTCCATCAGCTTTGTGTTTGATAATAAAAATCCATCTACATCCGACTGATTTTTTTTTTCTTGCTGGAAGTTTGTATTTCTCCCAAGTACCATTCTTTGCAAAAGTATCGATTTAAACATTCATGGAAAAGCTTCACTCATTTTTTTTTGTTTCTTTTTGGACAATTTTTGAAATTTCATTGATGCATAAAATTATATTAAATACATTAGCCTCTTCTGACATGCTCCCTCTAACCAAGTTTCCCATAGGATATCAACTGGTTCTAAGAACATGGTTGGTTGGATAACGTGTTGGTGGGATTCTAATATTATTTATGTGAGTAACATATTTACCTTCCTCGGACACTTCTCCACTAGTGTCAACATTTATGTAATTATAAATTATATGAGAAATAATTGGACTAAATGACTCACTTACCTTTTGTAGGACATCATTTGAAGGTTAATCATTAGTAGGTATGACGTCATTGGTCCGTTCTACGTTGATGGATGACTCTGTGGATACAATATCTGTAATGGTCAGGGAACTTAACCAACCTTGTGAGTCACTTGTGTTCTCCCCCTAAACACGAGTTTGGGTAAGGTACTAGAAATAAGTCTCAAGAACATTACAATCCATGGTGACACAAATCCGATGATTGACTGAATTATAAAATTGATACCTTTTTTGATAAAGTGCATAGTCCATAAAATGCATTTTATGGAACAATAATCTAGTTTAGATCTATCACCATTTGTAACATGAACAAATGCAGAACAACCAAAGCTACGAGGTGGGATAGTTAAGGTAGGTGGTAGATTTGTTTGAAATCCAGTATTTCAAGTTGGGTTTTATGGGCAAGAATTTATGTTGGTAAACATTTAACTAGATAGGCTGGTGTGGCAGTGGCTTCAGGCCAGAAGTGTTTGGGAACATTAGACTCAATCATAATAGCTTTAGTCATTTTATGAAGAATCCGATTTTTTTGTTCCGCAACTCTATTTTGTTGGGGTGTATTTGGGCAAGAGGTTTAATTAATAATGCCATAGTTTAAAAAAGGTTCGCATATTATGGTTAACATATTCTTCCTTTATTATCGAATCGAATTTTTTTGATTCTGTTGTTGAATTGGGTTTGGATCATTTCGAAAAAAAATAACAAATATCGCATACACTTCTGATTTATGTTTTACAAAGTATACCCAAGTCACGAGAGAGAATTTTTCAACAAATGATATAAAAATATTGAAAAACGTTATTATTAGAGTATGGTAGAGCCCCAACACATCTAAGTGTGCTAAGGAAAATATAAACTCAACTCGAGAATTACTTGGGTTAAAAGCATTTTGATGATTTTTTTGCCAATAAACAAGTTTCACATGACAAATGAGCATTATTTTGCGCATCATTATTCTTAAAAAGGGCAGGAAATAAATTACGAAGATAACTAAAGACAAGGTGACCTAAACGTTGGTGCTACAACCACATGTTTCCATTAGATGTCATGTGAGAAAGTAAGGCCATTCCTCAATGAACCCTTCATCAACATAGTAGACCTCCACGCTCAGTACCGCGCCCAATGATCTTCTTCGCATGAATGTCTTGTAAAATAAAAAATCGATGATATATCAGTACTACACAATTCAATTCATGTGTTACATGACTCAAAGATAAAAGTTTGCAAGATAATGATGAAACGTAAAGATATCTTTTTAATTTCAACTATGGAGAAATAATAATACATCTGATGTAGCGAAGACTGCGAACAGACTGGTTTCTCGCCCAGGTATCGGAATTAGGTTAAACAAATACTCAAATCGAAGATTTCGACGAGCCCGTCAGATTTAAAAAATGTGAATTTGTCACAAAGTTTGATACCCAGATTCGACCTGTAAAGCCTTCGAAAACCAGTTTTAATATTTTAGCATTAATTTTATTTATTAATTTTATTTTAAAACATTTATGTAATTTCCTTTATTTGGAATTAGGGTTTTGGGTAGTGCTATATAAAGCATCTTATACCCTACTTTGCAATTAGACTTTGATTTATTGAATTTTGTGAATTATTTCTCTGAGTCTCCTTATTTCTCTAACCTAGGGTTATGATTTTATCGTTGTTTTTATTTCTAATCTTCCGCCACGCCATCAGTTGGTATCAGAGACCAAAAAATCCTGCTACGCAGATATAGGAATCATGTTCCGGGTACCTCTTGATTTGAAGGCTAGAATAGAGAACGACATCTTCCAGTCTACCTGCACAATTAGAGGAAGAATTTGAAAATTTGTAATTGATGCAGATATATATTAGAATCTGATTTCAGAGGAGGTTGTTCAGAAACTGGCGTTGAAGACTGAAGCTCTTCCATACCCGTACATATTGTCAGGATTGATATAGTACACTGAGGTAACAGTTTCTAAATGATGTCAAATTTCATTTTCAGTTGGTAAGTACAAAGATACAGTATGGTGTGACGTAGTTCCTATGGACGTTTGTCATCTAGTTTTAGGACGTCCATGGCGATTTAAGAGAAATTCCACTTATGATAGTAGAACAAATCGATACAGTTTTGTGAAAGATGGTATCAAGTTTATATTAGTACCATCTAGAGTAGTTTCTCTAAAACCACCACCAGTTAAGAAGTTTCATGCTCAAATTGCACCAGCTGCTGATCTTAGCTGTGATGCTAAAACTATGTCTAACTCCGTGTTTGACAAGCCAGTTTATGATAAAAATATTTTTGAAGATGTATATGGGTCGGTATTTGACAAACCAGTCTACGATGAGTATGATGATCACCGAGATGATGAAGATCTAATTAATGTTGATGAGAAACTTGTAGATCAAGATATTGTCTCAGGTTTCAATACACCAGACTACATCGCTTCAGAATTTCTATTGAAGAAAGACTGCAAACTAGCAGCTTTTATTGTGGAGATGCATCGTTCAGGTATTTTATTTTATTCTCAAATCAAACCTTTGATTCGGTTTTCTGTGGATACATGTTTTCGTATTGGAAAAATGGAAGATGGTATTTCTGTGTTTGAGATTATAAATAAATTGATAAAAGAAAAGAATAATTTTTTAATGGATAAAAGACTAGGTTTTGTAATAGAACATGGAGGAGTTTTGGGTGATGATTGGGGAAATAAAAGAAAGAGTAACAAGTTAAAAGTAAAAGATTGTAGTGTTTTGAATCTGCTGGCAATAATATACTCTGAAGAATTTGAGAAGTCATCTACTATTCAACAAAAATGAATTGTTCCTTTCTGCAAGGATTTTGATATGATACAACAAGCACAGTCTGGAACTAGAAAGACAACAATTTTTTACACGCGCAAGAGTGATGTTGTACTTAGTAAATGGGTTGAAAAAACAAACATAGAACAAGTGGGTGGAGTATATCTTGTTACTGCTGACCACAATAATGCCGATGACATGGTAAAGACGGACAAAGTTGAGAAACCACTTCTTGACAAGAGCTGCAACATTCAGATTCTCACCTCTTACACCCTTATGTTGGTACCATCTGAAATCAACGGTGAACACACCATTATTTTTGCAGTTCTGTCAATGTTTCAGCGTTCCGAATTCGAGGTCGAATTCTTCCCAACCGGGGAATGATGATGTAGCGAAGACTGCGAACATACTGGTTTCTTGCCCAGGTATCAGAATTGGGTCAAACAGGTACTCAAATCGAAGATTTCGACGAGCCCGTAAGATTTTAAAAATGTGACTTTGTCACCAAGTTTAATACCCAGATTCGACCTTTAAAGGCTTCGGAAGCCAGTTTTAATATTTTAGCGTTTTATTTATTTATTTTAAAACATATATGTAATTTCCTTTATTTGGAATTAGGGTTTTGGATACTGCTATATAAAGCATCACATACCCTACTTTTCCGTTAGACTTTGATTAATTGAATTTTGAGAATTATTTCTCTGAGCCTCCTTATTTCTCTAACCTAGGTTAGGGTTTTATCGTTGTTTTGCTTTCTAATATTCTGTCACGCCATCAATATCCTTCTCCTTTGACTTTGGATAAACCTCCATTTTCAGTTTCAACATGAGGTTTTGAAGGTGGTACTCAATCAATAATATTTGATGGGCTATGGATTATTGTGTTTGTAGCCCTACAATATAATTTTTTTTTATGTTATTTTACCTCAATGACTTAATCTTGCAAAGCCTTGTTGTCAACTATTTTTTACCCCTTGACTGATCCCACTGTCTGAATGGACTTATGAAATGTTATAAACGACATGTGCCTTGCCTTTTTTGTGGTTGTCTTCCCACCATTTCGGGTACCCTACCAGCTCAAAGAAATTCTCATTGGTGTGTTTGTGCTTTTCATAATGTGTACACTTTATCTTAGAATTATCCTCTTATGATGAAGATTTCCACTGAATTCCAGTATATTCTGAATTACCACTTCTTCATTTTCCTTCTGATTCTGGTTTGTTTTTAAAGCTTACTGATTTTGATGCTAGTCACATGATGACATAACTTCATTATTGATTGTTGGATTTAAAATTTGTAGTCTTACTATCTCACTTCTCACCATTGCATCGACCTATTCAACTGAGTAAAGGGGATCTTCTTTCAAGATATCTCTCCGAACGACTTCACATATGCCATCAATGGTAGTAAAAAACTCGTAAAGTCTTTGTTCAACCAAAATTTTGTTGTATACGACTATATCCTTAGGATCCTTCATGGGTTTGGTAATTTCCTATCAATGATCATCCAAATATTTTGTAAAGTATTCCAGAGAGTTTTAAAAGTATCACTTCTCGGGTGTATTGTACTCGCTCTTTTGTGTAGTTCAAATATTTGGAATGAGTCTCCACTGCTACCGTATGTTACAACTAATTTGTTCCACATGGTTATATCCGTCGCATACTGTGCAACATGATTAATCAAGGATGGCTCAATGTTTTGAATGATCCAAGTAAACACGGCTTACTCAGATTGCTCTTATCTTGCATATGATGAATCTGTCGCCTCTACTGGTGTACCAGTGAGATGTTATGCCTTCCCTCTTCCTCCAATTTATTTTTTCATAAGATGTGCCAAAATAATAATTTTTAATGTTGAGTTTGAAGCCAATTAAGAGGCTATGAGAACCGATTTCATTTGATTGTTGATTGTCTGATCCTTTTCTGAGCAGATTTGCTATTTGTAATTTCAATTCATCGAGAGAATTTCGGTTGTTATTTTCAGAAATGCTCGGATTTTCTTCTGACATTTTGGCTTGGGACACTATAATACGTGTTGGAAAGTCTGTGTTTGTGCTGGAAGATACAATGTTTTTCTGAATCCCAGAAGAACACTACTTTGATACCATGTTAGAAAGACAAAAAAAGAGAAAAAAATTATTATGGAATTTTGTTGTTGTAATGTTCTCTTGTACATATACTATATTTATATTAGTATATTATCTTGTTTTAATGAGAGAATAATATTTTTGACTAATATAATATTTTCTATAATAATATTATTTCTAATTGAATAATATTCTTAAATAAAAAATATATTATTTAATATTTTTCCTAATTGAATAATATTCTTTCATCAAGAACATATTATTCAAATATTTGACCAATCAATTAATATTTAATTATTATTTTGGTTTTCAACAATATTAATTAGGAAAATCTTATATAAAGCGGAAAATATCATACTAGTGTTGGAGATTGGATTGTTCATACTTATATGCAGAGGGGGAATATACGGTAATCATATTCCCAACAAATATCAAAGCTCTACGCCCAAATAGAGAAATGGGTGGGTGAAATTTTCAGAAGTCAAACATATTGAACCAATTGTACTCAAGGTGAATGATATATTCTATACGACCTAATTCGGAGTGCATGTGGCTCCTTGGTTCAATGCAATGTTATATGGAATGACGCTAAAGAGCATGCGGGGTGGTCTTTGAGTGAGCAGATATATTCCCTATAAAGCTCTATAGGTTAGGTGGGAAAATAACCTGATTAGAGTGGACAAATGGAAGTCAATTGAGAGGAGGATAAAATGGTACTTTATTCGAAATGAGATTTTTTAGGGTCTCGACCAAAATCTCACATCCCATATAGGTTAAACATGAGAAATATCAATGGTATATAAGTAAAAACATATCTCTACTAATATGAAACTTTTTAGAAGTGGACTAAAAATAAGATCATGCAATACTTTAAATCCACGACTACTTTACTTTGAGTAATTTGGCGAAAGCCCATCTATGGAGTACGAATTCGATTCATGAAATTTCATGGAAACAATTCGCCACTCCTCCCCGATCCTTTGAAATTTTCAAACGAACTGAGGAGGCTGATGGTAAACCTTTTCTACCATCTAGTAAAAAGGCTCCCAGCCACCGTGATAAAAACAAAAAGAAGAAAAAGAAAGATAATTTGTCTCAATTTAATCCTGAAACATGAAATTGATACAACTCTATTGGAACTTGTTGTATTCAATATTGGAGAAACTGAAATGCCATCATGCTCTCTAACTGTTGAATAGAAAAAAGGGCAAATGAGAAGTAATAAAGTCAATGCCAAGAGAGAAATGAAGAAGAAGATACCTTCAGTCGGTTCGGAGATCATTCTCCAACCTGAAGTCCTCCTTTCAATCACTCACATCGAGGTTCCTCCTCAAAAAGTTGTATCTATTGATCATCCTTCCCCACTACTTCCCATAGATGATAGGCCAGGTTGTAAAGGTCGTGACAATAAAAATGACTTAGGAAACTTTAATTTGAAGACTTCAAACAAGCTTTCTATGAATCCACCAACCATGCGAATGTTGTGATATATGATGGGGTAACCTTTGAAATGGATAAGGAGAATGATGAATATGGATACGTTGTTTTGGGCTACATAAGGCCAATTATTGATTTAGAGAGGCAAGTGAGAGAGCAGATTAAGGACATCAGTTCCCTTCAAAACAAAAATTAAAGGCTAAAGAATCATTTGAAGGTAATCCATTCAAAGGAAACAAAATTTTACTTAACCAAACGATTCAAAGGTAATCCTTTCGAATGAAATAAAAATTTAACCCAACCAAGTCATTCGAAGGTAATCTATGTGAAGGCGATAATATTTAACTCAACCAAGCTATTTGAAGGTAATCCATTCGAAGGTAATAAAAATTTAACCCACAAGCCATTCAAAGGTAATTCATTCAAAAATAATAAAATTTAACTCAACCCAGTCATTTGAAGGTAATCCATTCGAAGGAAATAAAGTTTTAAACCAACCAAGCCATTCGAAGGCAATACAAATTTAACCCAACCAAGCAATTCGAAGGCAATAAAAATTTAAACTAACTGAGCCATTCAAAGTTAATTCATTCAAAGAAAATAAGATATATAGAAATAACACTTTTTAATGGTAGAATATGATAAATTAATTGTGGTTCAGACACCTCATTAAAACCTCCCGCGCCACATGGGTAGGAAAGAGTATGTCCCATAATATTTATATTTAACTGAAAGAAAGTAAATATTTACAAGATAAGCCTATTCTAAATATAACCTTAGATGCTCAACATTCCATGGGTTCTTCAAAATATTGACTTATTGGTCCAGGAGCTTGTATGTTCCTTGCTTGATCTTTTCATACATAGGTGTACGGGTTTTTCCGGTTTATAGCCAGTTTGGTGAACTTCATTTCTTGAGTATGTAAAAATACTTTTCTTAAAAATTTATCTCCCACTTGAAACTATCTTCTTGTAACTTTGGATGTCTTCCAACTTCTCATCAAATCTTGGTAGTGAACGGTTCTCAAATGAGCTTTTATTATTCTTTCCTTAATCAGATCCAACTGAGCCTTTACTTTAACTTCATTATTCTCTTCAAAATAATTTAAACTCTGAAAGAATGAAGAGTATCTTATATGAGTTTGATTGCATCCATTCTATAAACTAAAACAAATAGAGACTCTTGAGTAGCTGTGTGGGGAGTAGTTCGGTATGCCCATAACACGTTTTGTAGATAATTTAGTCATTTCCCGACTTCTCCCTCTAAGTTCTTCTTCAGACCTATTAAAATCGTTCGATTTACTACCTCAAATTTTCCATTGGTTTGAGGTTGAAAATGAGAAGATAAGCAATTATGAATTCCTCTCGATGCATAAATACTATGCTTACCCGATATTTTGCTTTGTCAAACAATGTTGTAATGCTTTTTGTTACATGGAATAAAACAATTATTGTTATAATTCATATTTATGCTCATTTCTTTCAAATTTAAGAAGTATTTGATATGTATTTTTTACCTTCATTGCGGTTATCTAATTTTATTTTTGTCATATTTATTTTGAGGTTGTATATTAATTAATGTTGTTATATTTATCATCTTATTATTTCTTCATCTTTAATTCATATTATGTTAGGTTGAAGTATGTCTCACATAATCTTGATTATCTTTCATAAACGCTTCAAGTATAAAACTTTCATGAAAAATAATTTTTTAACAAAATAATAATGATGTCCTTCTTATATTTGGTATTTTATCGAAGAAATGGCTAGTCATAGTTGTGCAATTGTTTTTCCATGGTATACCATGGTGATAAAAACCATTTTATGGATAATTTTACTTTTAAACAGTGATTTCGTAAGACATTCCAATATTTTAAAATTATTTGTAAATCCTAAGTTAATTGATTTTCTTTAAATGTCATTGAAAATACCTCGTACTTAACTGGTCTACTGATCGAATCGAATCAAACATAATATTACATATATGTTCAATATGATGATAAAAATCGTTCAAACATGCATACTTTTTTTTAAATGGATAAATTTTTCTAAAAATTAAAACAAATCTAAATAAAAAGTCAACAAGTCTTATTGGTCAATTTTTTTCTTTTCTATTTTTTCCTTTTCATGTTGATAATATTGTTAAAAGTCAAACTTTCTTTTATAATTGTTTAAAAAAAATTATATTTATTATTATCTTCAATTATTCGTATCATAATTTTATTTTGTGTATTTTGTAATAATTTCGTTAAATAAAACTACTAAAACTTTAAGTATACAAACTCATTGAAAATAATAAAACCAAGTTTTTTTATAATTTTTTATATAAAATTTATTAAAATTGAAAGAGAATTTATAATGTATTTTAAGAAATATTCTTTTATTTTATAAAAAAATAGATTTAGCTTTTTATAATCTAAATTTAATGGGTAAGTTACCATCTAACAAAGATTAAAAGTAATTATAATCATCTAGGTTATCAAGTTTACCAATAACCATATGCAATATAAAATCTACTAACATACCGCTCGCATATAAAAAATACCAAGAACTTTCTTCTACTTGAATCCGTGAACCACCTCTTTCTCTATTTTTCTAAAATCGCAACTCATAAATCTTTCAATATAAAAATTTGTGCAATAAATTTTAGTGAAATATGAAGCATTTTAACATAAAATCAACTACTCAATCATGTTTTCATGAACACATTACTCTGTTTCATTTTTATTTTTTCAATTGTTGTGTTCTTAATTATTTTTATCCTTCAAAACTCCTAACATAATAGAATATTTTAAATATATATATGTTTATTTGTTTAAAAGCGAACAAAAATAAATCCATGAATGATATTTTTGAAGAATTTTTATTTTTTCTCATTTTTGAAACCAAATAACACTTATATTACATAACTGGAACATAGTTGAATTTTAGCAACCAAAATACACGTAATTCCGTAAGTGGAACATAATTTCCAGACTTATTTCGCAACTAAACTCCTATTTACGTAACTATTTGTTTCATATTTATGCAACATATTTTTCGCGTAATTATGAAACTGAAACACAATTTGTTTTTGCAACCAGAGTCATATTTACGCAACTAGATTCTTCTTATTTACATAACTCATTTGCACATAAATTTGGAAATGAAAACACTTTTTTTAACAAAAAAACATTTAATTACGCAATTGGAACACAATTATTTTTTCACGACCAAATTACACGTAATTTTATAAGTGGAACATAATTGATTTTTCTAGACTAATTTCAAAATCTGATTACTCTTATTTTCGTAACCAAATGTAGTAAAAAAATGGTGCATGGATCCAGTTTTGTTTCTCTTAAAAAAACCCAATGATATTTACAAAAAAATTTGAAGCTACGAGTTGAAAGATGTGGTATTAGAAAATTAGAAGGAAATGAAAACGGTTAAAAGTCATATTAGTATTAAGAAAAAGGTCAATGGATTGTTGATTCGTAAGTTCTAAAATCAGATGATTATCCATACATTCTCAAACTTTAGATGATAATTAATAAATAGTTTTGATATTAGGTAGTTATTGATAAATTATTTGAATTTATATAATTACTAATTTATTATTTTATATTTTATACTTGATATTAAAGATAATTGCATTAAAAAACAATCATACGTACAAGTGTATCTTATTATATTACGAGGTGAGTTACTATAAGAAGCTCGGTACACAAACCTATTATGGATGAAAGCCTAAAATATTCGAGTAAATTTATTCTAAAATTATCCCTGATATAAATAGAAATTTGAAAACATAAACTAATCACCAAAACTGTCAATGTTTCCTACCATCGGTAACTTTTCTCTCAACAGACTTAACATCTTCGTTTCCCAACCAATGGAAATTGAAGTTGTTCAAGCTCCGATTACTTTCTTATAAAAGATTACAACTACGTCAAATCAAAATATACGTTAAAAACAGTAAGAAATTCTATTTTGATCATCTTCTGTTTCCAAAATACAGTGTGATTTACTATTTTTGACAAAACTAGGGTTTCATAGTAAAGCTATTTCATGTTTTTTGGTTACAGTAGTCATCATCTTCTTCATTTATATATTTTTTATGATATTTGTTAGTTATTCATTATCCGAGACACAAGACGCGCATTCATCAATTTCTAGTAGTTACCAAATAATTACTACAAAGCAGAGTCCATAATTAAATTTGTATTGTCCCGCATCTATTAGAACTGCGTATCTCATCTAGTTTTTATCTTGTCATTTAGGTTGCGTATCATTTATTTTACCTGGTTTTTCATGATATATTTGTTTCTAATTTTACATAGTTGCCTTGGTCTCTTATGAGATGGTCTCTTATCATTTGCAGTTGCTTTGGTTTCGTATTAGGTGGTCCTCTCATCATATATAGTTGGCTTGATTTTGCATTACCTGGTTTTTCATCATTTATAATTGTCTGTTTTTACATCCTCTATAGTTAGCACGGTTTCGCATTAGGTGGTCTCTCGTTATTTTTAGTTGGCCTGGTTTTGCATTAGGTGGTCTCTCGTCATTTTTAGTTGGTTTGGTTTCAGGTGGTCTCTCGTTATTTTTTGTTAGCCTGGTTTCGCAATAGGTGAACTCTCATCATGTATAGTTAGCCTGGTTTCACATCATCAACAGTTAGCTTGGTTTCACATTAAGTGGTTCTCTTATCATTTTTAGCTAGCCTGGTTTTGCATTACATGGTCTCTCATTATTTGTAGTTGTCACGTTTCGCATCATTTATAGTTGACCGAGTTTCGCATTAAGTGGTCTCTCTACACATTTAGTTGGTCAGGTTTTTAATTATATGGTCTCTCATCATTTATAGTTTCTTGGTTTTGCATAATATGGTCTCTCATCATTCATAGTTAGCATGGTTTCTCATGATATATGCTGCTGCTTTTAAGAGAAAAATGCCTTTGAAAGCTTATTTCTTCAGGTCATCCCTGTTTGTCTTTATAAAATAGATGAAGAAACCAAAAATAAAACCTGAACAACTAGATGAATCTAAAAAACACCATTATATTCCTTTTTAAAAGGAGCATAAGATATGATAAAACAAAACACGCTTTTAAAAAAACTAGGATTTCATTGTTGAAATAATAAAAAATTACAATGATGAAAATCAGGCCTTCAAGTTAGGCCAAAGGTTAGTAAACCTTGAAACCAACGATATCAAGGCTATATTTGGTTTAACATGAAACAAAACATATGCCAATGCGCAAAAAAAAATTGAAGCAAGACATTCAAAAACAGAAGAAGAAGAATCTATGATTATAAAGACATACTTTTGTGTTGATACAACAAGAAAAGTTAGTAAAACCGAGAAAAACTAATCACAAATAAAATGTATGCAATTCCAAGTCTTGTTACATAGTTTCATTTATCATAGTTTCCATGGTTTCGTATTATAGGGAATCACATGTATCATAGTTATCTTGGTTTCTCATTATAGAGTATCGCATCTAGTTTAGTTGTCTTGGTTTTGTATGCTATTGTTTCTCATCTATCATGGTTGTCCTAGTTTTGTATGATATGGTTTATCATCTATCATAGTTGATTTGGTTTGTTATCGTTTCTTATATATATAATAACTAATGGTTTCACATCTTTTAGGATGCTAAAAATAAAGCAGTCTAAACACATGGAGAGCAAGAAGTAAAAGATACTGTTCAAACCTGTTAGCCTGCTTAACATTATTTTTCCTACACCTGGAGATGTACTAGCCTCTACAATGTTCTATTACGTAGAAGACCTAAAAAAATAAACAATTAAGATTGGGTTGAAGCAATCTGGAAGAAGCTAATAAATTCTGTAAACTTTTGTTATGAAAACAAATGTGATATATTAGTTAGCTATGTTGCTCTATTATTGGTTAGTATTTTTTCTATTTAGAAGTATAATTAAAAATTGGTAAATTTTTTATATCTAAATTATTTTTAATGTAGTCATTCAACATGGAACACGCAACTATATGTTAAAAAGATGCAATTGAAGACAATATACCAAGATGCTACAAATGGTTGGGTATTGATGGCAAAACAAAATTGAATTTGATTAACACTATAAAGGAAACCACCGATGAACATGTTTATTCAGACATTATTTTTTGTTATTGTTTTCATGTTACATGTAATAAGTTTCAGACTATCTAGGGTGGATTATCGGGAAACGTGTACAAAAGGGGTGTCAGGCGAATAAGTACAAGATTCTAGAGAGAAAATATTGTCAGAATAAAGTACTAATCATTAAGAGGTCCCTTTTTGTTGGACAAGATCTTTCCTTATATAGTTTCAGTGGTGGGCCACACTGTCACATGCTATATTTCCTCTAATTACATGTTACCCCCTATATTTATACTTGTGTGCCACATTTCCTACTTTTACAAGTATGTCCCTATAGATTTATAAATTAAAAATTAGAGCCTTCATTCTCCTTCGTATTTTATGCCCTTATCAACATGAATTTATGTCTTTACTTTAACATTTTAAAATTATTGTAGGTAATTTAAGGAGAATTGAACCTAACAAAGAGTGAAGAATTACAATTTAGAGGAGAGCTCCAACTACCTGAAGAGGTTAACGAGGATAGCTCCAACAACCTGAAGAGGTTAACGAGGAAACAGATTCAAAAGACGAAGAAGCTAATGCACATAAAAATGAACATAATGTTCCTTTGGAGAAAGAAAAAGCTAATGATGTTCTTGTGGAGGAAAATCATGATGATGTTCCAGAGCATGTTCTGGAGGAGATTCATAGTGCATAAGTAAATCTCAGCGATGATGACGGATGTGAAAATTTAGATATGAACCAAGCATATGATGGAAATTATTCTGCTGATGTAGAGATAATAATATATCAATGCATTATTTAAGAACATCTAAAGGCTATAAGGACTAAAAAGACTGTAACTCAAAGAATAATATTCTTAAACAAGGTTGCACAACATTGTTTACCAATATAAACTGATCGTATAGAAAAATAAAAGCAGGTACAGACAAATCATGCTCTTATTTCATAAAATGAAATCTAATATTGTAGATTCTTAGGAATCTAAAGAGACCTCAAAAATATAAAAATGAAGTCTTTAAATAAGCCAGATGACGAAATCTACCATTTGTAGTAGAAAATAGAAGACTGAAGAGATTAATATACCAACAAAAGGTAAAAATCTTCCTTTTATCATCTTCATCATTTATATTGGTTTCTCATCTATCATATAATAACATGGTTTCTTATATTTATCGAAGTTTCGCCATTTATCATAATTATAAAGGTTTCACATTATTACATGGTTTCTTATATTCTAAATATTTTGCATCTATCATGATTTACAAAGTTTCACATCTATGATGGTTTATCAATTTTCAGGGTTATCATGGTTTATAAGGTTTCACATCTATCATCTATCATGGTTTGTAAGGTTTATAAGGGTTCACATCTATCATATTTTAAAATGTTTTGGCTAATAAGGTTTCACATCTATCATAATATTAATATTTTCTTATCATTAACATCATTTCATATTTATCTTATAGAGAACTAATAAACAGTTCCCAACACTAACAGAGCTGGTCTCTTGACATAACATTGAACGTAAAACTTTTAAGCTTTAAATTTGCAAAACTAAAAACCAAACTCACTAAAAAAGACAAGGTCATCGCAAAAATGAAAAAAGAAAGATAAATGAAACTGAAGAGATAAATGCAATAGATACAGAGATGGACACAGAGATGGAGCTACAACAGAAATTTCAACTTCCTATGTTGAAGATATACACAACCGAAGAACTTAAAAAAACACATGAAAAAAATAATAAAAACTTATGAAAGGAAAAAAGCAATTACATGATAAAGTGCAACAATCACCAAATAAAAAATCATGTACTAAGGCTCCCCCCAACAAAGACCTTAATACAGTTATTGTGAAAGAACAAGATGTTCTGACTAATGTTCATCCTAATGTTTTTGTTGGTGTGGAAGAACAAGATACTAAGGTTACTTTTGTTGTAGAACAACAGGATGTTAATCCTAATGTTGTTTTGAAAAATAGAATCCAGTTCCACCACAATATAGCCGTGATGTTGGTATTGCAGTTTCTACCAAAAACCAAGCAACTATACCTCATGCTAATGCTAAGGATATTGTTGCTGTTGAAGAACATGATGTTCATCCTCATGTTTTAAAGAACAAAAATGTTCATCTTTATGTTGATGTTGGTGTTGAAAACCAAGATGTTCCACCTAATGCTGTTATGGAAGGACAATATCCTAATGATTCTGTTTTTGTCAAAAATATAGATTTGAATGTTGTTGTCGAAAACCAAGACACTCTACCTAACATTGTTGTGGGAAAAAGTGTTTCTTCTATTGTAGATGTGGTCCATGATCGGTTTTCAAAAGTGTACTTCGGTTTTAGTTTTGTCATATATTGTAGTCACACTTTCCCCAATTCAATAAACCACTAAGGTTGAACCCATGGTCCCCCTTCGTTTCTGACATGTTGATTTTGATTTTGGTTAGACTAATTCTGCCTTGATCGGTTAGATCCATGTCCAGTCTCCTTTGACCTGTAAACGGACTTATTGGCAGCCTAAGGCGTTGTTGCTGTAGTGGTAGACCTTATCTGGCGAGGCACCCTGGACTTTTTAGTTTCCTCAACATTGATATGTTTCCTCACCTGATTTAACACCCCCCAAAATTCATAGCCATCATCTAGGTTACTCGATCAGCTAAGTTACCCATATTTCGATGTAGAACTCTCCACATGTTTACACCGGTGCGTTTTATTGGAGCTTAGATGATTCTTTAGGGACTGCTCATTTTCTTTAGGATTTTCAGTATGGTGAAGCACCGATGGACCAAATATTTATTTAACCCCTTTCTCTGCTTGTTTTAGCGCTCTTAATGCCTATATCTCAGCCCTCAACTGATCGCGCTCCTCGATAGTGTATTCATTTTTTTCCTTTCTAACTTCCACCTCAAGGGGTGGAACATTCTGCGCATTCAGATCTATCTGAACTACCTTGTATGTTGGCTTTGAATATGAAATTGAGGAACTATTGTGCTCCCACCGTGGTCGCCAATTTAGTGTGGATTATTTCTGACTAATGGTATTTTTGTAAAGTGTTTTGAGAATTTAAATTTTGGGATATAATGTAGAGTGATAATTAAGGTGTGTACTTGTATTAAATTCTGATCACCCTCATTAATGAAATTAGTTAGGGTGTTTATACTTAATTAATGACCCATGAGCCTTCCGGGTTGGATTGTCGGCTTGGGTTAATTTTAAGAACCCATTAGCCCAAAATATGAAATGACCAGCACCTAGCTTAGTCGCATTCTGCTAAACTTGTCCTGTTCGGTTTCTCGTGGTAGTGGTTTGGTCTGAACTGACCTTCGGATAAGGGTAAGGGGTAGTGCCAAAAATATGCAACCTTATAATAATTGTCTCTCAATTATCCCTTTTTTTTTTATATAATATGGTCTCTTATCATATATAGTTTTCCTGGTTTTATATGACGTGGTCTCTCATCAATTATATTTTTTCTGGTTTATCATGATGTGGCCTCTCAACATTTATAGTTTACATGGTTTCGTATTATACGGTTTAACATCATATACAGTTTCCTTGGTTTCTCATGATGTGGTCTCTCATCATTTATAGTTGGTATGGTTGCTCATGATGTGGTCTCTGATCAGTTATGGTTTGTCTAGCTTTGCATGATATGGTATCTCATTATCTATAATTACCCTACTTTCACATAATGTGGTTTGTCATCTTTAATAGTTTAATAGTTTTAATTCATGAAGTCTCTCATCATTTATAGCTCGTCTAGTTTTACATTAGCTAAAATACTGGTTTCACATTTTACAGAAAAAATTAGACGAAGGCCCATCCTTTGAATTATATTTGGATCGTACTCAATATCAACTTCCTAATGAAATTGAGTGCGAAATTACCAAAAAGAATGGAAATTTTAAAAAGAAGTAACATAAATACTTGAAATAAAATAATACTACAAATAAAAACTGATTAAAAAAGGAGAAAACACCGAAGTTCAAGAAATATCAAGAATTAATTTTTTTGTTACTAATATGATGAAGATATTAGATGAAGAAGAGATTTACTATAAGGTAAAAGTGAAATTTACATTTATTTTGTTTGTGTTGCTTCTCATTACACAAATTAATTAATTTTTAGCTTTCTCTTTTGACACATACATATGTAATCGACGGTTATATATGTTGGTGTTTTAAACAAAATAATTTTAAAATAAGAGATGATAAATCTGGTGATATTGAACCAGTTATTCCACCGAGAGGCATATCTGGAATCGTAATGGTAAGAGTCATATAGTTTTACAACAGATGTATAAAAATAATAATAATATCAATCTATCTTGAGAAGTATAATAATAATTATTAGCTAATAATAATCATCTATCAAAAGCCCATGACTTGGTTTAGCATATATCAATATCATGTATCTGGTTATAATACGATTCATATTTATCACGACCAAATGTATTTTGGTTATGATAGGTTTAGTATTTATAAAAAATATATGCTTAATTATCATTGTTTTCACATCAAATGTAATTGATTATGATAGGTTTAGCATCTATTAATTCTATGTAATGATTATGACCTGGTTTCAAATCTATCACCCACATTGTATTTGGTTAAAACCTCGTTTTGCATCTATTTCCATCAGTTATTATGGGTCTGACATCTATCTTGCATCATTATGGTTTTACATTTTTCATACATCAAACATGTTGTGCATCTATCATGTATCACAACAATTTTTGCATCTATTATCCATGTACTTTGATTATGATATAGAAAGTATAAAGCTTACCAATATAGATGTATATTTGTTATGAAAAAAATAAGTCAGATAAATTAAAAGTATAAAAAATTACATTGATCTTACAAAATCTCTACACATGTTCATCTATTATGACCACATTTCGAACAACAAGCACACGTTCTCTATTTGGTACTCAATTCTCCTCTCTATGGAATTCATTCTTCTAAGGTCTTATGATTCTCCTTTTCAAAACTAGAGAAAGTATATCTTGAGAAGTTGTTGAAGTATATCCTTGACCAAAAGTATTAAACACAGATATGCCATATGAATATGTTTCCTTATAGGAGCTTACAAAATAACATGGCTCAACATATTTCATAGGATTAACATCTATATAAAATATAGTAGCAAAAGCATGAGAGCAAGAGAAACAATCATGTTGCCACACAAGAACAAGTAGACACACTAAGATCACCAACCATAATAGGATCACAGAACACTTCTTGTAGAAGATCAGTAGACAAATGAACTATACATGGACGATCTAGTTCCACATTGGATTTACAATACTTATCAAATTCTGGACATAAAATACTAGTCTAACATTCAGCATCAGGATAACGTCTCGAAGTTTGATTCATAAGAAATACTCTGATCCTGATAATTCAATTTAATATACACAAATTACAGTACTGTTTGATCTAGTGATTAAAAGCCTCAACTAGAGTAGAAACCATAAAACCATACCTATTGCTTTTGAAAAAAGCACAAACATATTTTTTCGAACGTAAATTCTCACAAAAACTAACAACTGGGTGACGTCATTCTTTAATAAATACGTCGATATATTGAATACACAAATTCTGAGTATCAACATACACGCATCTTTAAAAAAAGTAAACCATCTTATCCTTAATCATGTCGATATCGCACTCAAAGATAACCTCAATTGTTTATAAGATGATTAATACAATATGCATGACATAAATCTAGAAATACAACATATACAACACTAACAATACTTCAATGACGATCACTAACAAATGTGATCTACAGATCAAACAAATGGGGTTCCAACATCTCCTAAAACCATAACCAAATTATAGTATCCTTAGCCTCAAGAATACCCAAAGCAATAGGGAAGTTGTCTCCAAAACAAGATATGTAAAATATATTATAAATCAAACTAGTTTCGTATCTATCATATTAATTATACCAACACGTTTCGCATTTATCACATTGAGTATATACGGTTTCGTATCTTTGATACTAGTTGTCTATAATTTTGCATCTATCAAAACTAGTTTTGCATCTATCAAAACTAGTTTTGCATCTATCAAAACTAGTTTTGCCTCTATTATATTTGGTCCAGGCCTAGTTTTTTACAATTTTAGATCTAACATAAGAAAAATCAAATATATCTTTATATACGTCATTTTAGCTTTCTCTAACGCAAGCCATGAAACATGGTAAGAAACATTTAAACTAATTATTTTTTAAAATGATTTCACACTTATAGCTTTAACATCAACATTTTCCCTAACAAAATCACGTATCTCATTCACAATAAAATCTGATGACAAATGTGTACTACTTTCTTTGTAAAACCAGTCTGACGAGTATGAGATTGGACATACTTCTTAACAACAAAAAACTAGTAGACTTATCTGTTTTAGCATAAAATCTCCAAAGACATCCCTTTGAATCTTTTTCCGTATAATAAACAGTTACTCTTTCTTTATTATTATGTAGTTATTTGAAACTTGTACAGAAAACTTACTAATAAATAAATTGATACCATAACTCTGACCAGTTTCCACATAAATAAATTCTTCATTTGAAGCTTCAAATAAACTTTGAGAAGTTTCTCTAATATTATCACCAGCAACAATATCACTTTCAATATTATTAGTAATAGTTGAAGCCCTCAAAGTATCAACATTTGATATCAAAACAACTGAATCACCATCACAACCTAAAATAATGTTTCCTAGGTCACCACAACAATATCTTAATCTGAATTTACTCCGAGCCAATGCATCATATCTGCTTAAAGCAAATTTAATCATATCCTCAAAATCATTAATAATACCAAGATCACATATTATAATTCGTCATTTAGTTTAAAAATACATAGTCAACTTCTAGACATCGCGTACCTGTATTTGACAATTCAAAAAAACTAAAAATAGTAAAACTTTCGTAACAATTGTTAGAAAAATACACACGTTTTGCACATATTATTACAGAAAATAACAGGTTTCGCATCATCCTTACAGAAAATAACACGTTTCCTTCCAGAAAATACACAGGTTTCGCAACTATAATTACAAAAATTAAGAAAGGTTTTGCATCTATCGAAACTTCATCTTCTTTATTTTATGTAGATTCTTCGTTTTTACAGTAAAAATTCTCAACCACATTGTACAGAAAACCTAAAAACTAAAGACAAGTAAAAGCAAATCAATACGACATTTTAACTACAAATCAATTAAAAACAAATAAATCACCAAAATTCAGAGTAAAACAAAGTCACAAAAATCAAATAAAAACAACAATCAAATCGAAAACTACAAAAAAGTATAAAAAAATAACAAAAAAAAGTCAAAAAAGAAGTTGAATGGTCACTATCTTAAATGAAAAGCGAGAAAGAAACAAAGTCGGTAATATTAAAATAAAAAGAAAAAAACTATATCAATAAAATATATAAAACCTTTTACATAGTTAATTAAATATATTTTAAATATTATAAAAATAATTTAAATAATAAATGAAAGAGTTAAATGATTTTTTTTAAAAAAATATATGAAAACAAGAGTAGTATTTTTGAATCTTAATCCATTCTAAATCTTAAATTATACTTACGGGTTAAAAAAAGATTTAGTAATATAATTTTGATAACAAGATTTTTATATTTGAATACTATCGCATTCATAACGCATTAATTTCAATTTACTAGTTTAGAACAGTACAGAAAACGAAATTTATGCCCCCAAGGAGGTAGCCGAGTTGGTTGAGTATGACATTCTTATGACCAAAAGGTCATGAGTTCGACTCCCTCTACATACGCTTTCTCGGCTGAGCCTGTCACCTTGTGTGGTTTACCTTCGGGCGTTGGTTTGCAGGCTATCGCGTCAGACTGAGGGTTTACCCTGTGCGCACTCATTGCACTCTGAGTAGCGGCTCCGGGTTCCCTCCGAAAAAAAAAGAAAAAAAAAGAAAACGAAATTTATATATTTGATTTACTGTTTAAATTTTTTATGACTTATTTTGTTTTTAAAATTTGGTTTAATACATAATTTAGGAAATTATAATCGTACCTGTTAAGTTTTTGTACAGTGGTCCCTACTGTAATTTTTTTGTGAATTATCTATTTTAATCATTTGGTGTAATTCTTTTTTTTTTTTTCTAAAAAATTAACTTTTATTACTGAATTAAGAAGAAACAATAGTTCGAGGAGCCAATTAAGAATATAATACAAAACAAGGACTTAAAGCAATTAGACCAAAAGCATCTGATCAGATAATCCAGATAATGACTCGACTCCATTAGCTCGAACAGACTCCATAACCGATTTTCCAACCTTCCACCTTTGATCAGAAACTCAGTGCATGGTGAAAATAGCTAACCAAGTGAGTAGAATCGACAGAGAAGCAATGAATTCATAACTCAAAAGGAAAAAGCCCCAAATTTTAATCTAACCAGCCCTAGCCATCATCCAGTTTTAAAAACCATTTCAATCCACCTCAAATTGCAACCAAAATCCCATTCTAACACCCTTAATTAGATTTTATATATCCCAAGCCAAGACTTTCGAGACGAATAATCGAAAGCAACGCATTAGGAGCAGAAGAATGGGTGAAAGTCTGGTTTTGATTATTGGAAAGCATCCATTTAGCAATCCAATCAGAAGCTTGATTTTGGATTCGAAAGATATGTCTGTGTGTCATATTCGGGTGGAGGAGTTGTTTACAGATGGGGATAAGGGAGTTAGTGAACTAGTGTTCAGAGCATTTAGCAATCATATTGATGAGGAGGCAGCTGTCAGTCTCTACATCAATGTAAGACCAGCAATTTCGCCTACAAACCAGCAGCCCTTCAATCAGGGCTCTTGCTTCAACAAGCAAGGGATTCAGCTTCCCAAATCTAAAACCCGACCCAACAATAATATCACTTTCCCAGTTCCTGAAGATGATTCCACCAGAAGATTCACCAGTATGGGAACAAGCTCCATCGACGTTCAACTTGATTATATCCTTCTCAGGATACTGCTACTTAAAGTAAGTAATTCTTCTGTTTTGAGGTTCAACCGAGTTACAGTCCAAAGCAATTCATGTATTAAAGGAATTAGACTAGTGTTTACTGGTCAAGCTATTTGAGAAATCAATACTCTTTATAACTCTATCAATTTTTTCAATTGTTTTAATGACAAAATCGTGAGAGCCTTTAAATTTGGAAGAGATTCTATTCTTCCAAATATACCAACATATAACTTGAGGAACAATATGAGTTATATGAAAGTTGTTCTTAGAATTCCAAAACCGCGTTCTAATAATATGGGTA
The DNA here is from genome assembly GCA_036936605.1 of Limnanthes douglasii subsp. nivea. Lineage (NCBI taxonomy): Eukaryota > Viridiplantae > Streptophyta > Magnoliopsida > Brassicales > Limnanthaceae > Limnanthes > Limnanthes douglasii. The sequence continues at coordinate 130,393,881 of JAUPFV010000004.1, forward strand.
GTAGATATATGGCGACCAATTTTAATGTTGAATAAGGAGTTGTAATAGTTCCAAATTTTCCAAGCAAAGCAACAGCTAACGAAGAGATGTTTTTTCTCTTCATAGTTGTTGCAAAATTGGCACTTAGACACAATAACTAAGTGTCTGTTTGTTAATACATCATGAGTAGATATAAAATTAGAAATAATCTTCCAACAGAAGAAAGAAAACTTCCTCGGAATTTTGTGATTCCAAATTTTCTGAAAAGGCTAGATTCGTTGTGCTTAGTCCTTATGCTCTCCCAAGTTAACTTTGTATTGAAGCTGTTATTAATTGAATGCTTCCAAATGATCTCATCATCCTTCTCAGGATTGATTTCGAAATTGTTAATCTGAATGATTCTTTCGCAGGGAATAAATGAATCGAGACAGGAGTAGTCCCATGAATTGCCTTTCCAAAAGGTTCTCACATGAGCATCAATTTACCAGTTGCTGTCATAGTTAGGAGAAGAAGATAAAAGAGGGAAATTATGCCAGTCATCAAGCCAGAAGTCCACGTTGCCCTTCCCCAGAAGCCACCTGATGTTATGCTCAGTAGGCTCTCTAATATCAGTAAGTCTTTTCTAAATCAGAGAGTCCTTTCCTTTACATTTAACTTTAAGAGGATGATTGTTAGTAAAGTAAATATTATGCAAAATATTAGACCAGAGACAATTATTTTCTAAAAATAAACTAGAGCTTTTGAGAGAAGGTAAGCTGAATATCATTAAGTGCTTTGATATTCAGCCTACCTTCCTCAAAAGGCTTGCAAACATAGTTCCAATTAGACCAATGAATGGTCTTATCATTGTAATTGGATATCTACGATATCTACAAAAATCTGTTGAAAATAGTCTCCAACCTGTTCATAACAGATTTAAGAATCAGACTGTTTTACATCAAAAAATATGTTATTGGAAGCAAAAAAAATCAACCTCCCACCAAAAGATATGTGTTTAGTGTCCTAGACTCTAATTTTGTCATTAATTTTATCAAGAATGGGATTATAATTCTTCTTTTTATTGTTGTTGCAGAGAGTGATCCCAAAATAACTAGAAGGGAGATTGTCAACAGAGAAACCAGTCTTAAGCTTCAAGCTGTTCATCCTAGCACAACTCATTCTGTGAGAGGTAATCAACTTAGTTTTGTCTTTATTAATTGCTTGGCCATAAACTAATTGGTAGTTCTCCAGGAGCCTGCTCAACATGTTAATGGAGGAGCTCAAGCCATTAGAAAAAATAAGGATATCGTCAGCAAACACCAAGCAGGGGACAACCAGGTTAGTTCTAGATGCATATAACATACTGTTATTATCTTTAAACAAATTATATAAGCCTCTAATTAACACTTCCTCAACAAGAATGAAAAGACTAGGAGATAAAGGATCTCGTTGCCTCAAACCCTTCTTCTGATTGAAGTAACCCATGACAACCCTATTTATCAGGATAGAAATATTAACTCTAGATATTAGCTTGTCAATAAGATATTTTTGGATGCAAAAATAAAGGAGTGAGCCATTCTATCGAATGCCTTTGACATATCCAATTGAATAATGACATTTCCACTTTTGGGTTTTCTGTTGATATCATAGATCATCTCCTTAGCTATCAAAATGTTTTCATGAATAAGCCTACCTTTCACAAAATCTCCTTGATAGTTTGCGATGATCTTAGGAAAAAGCTTAGCTAGTCTAGTGTTAATAAGATTTGAAAAGATCCTGTTAAACAGAGAGCAAAGACTAATGGGTCTGTAATTAGACCAACCAGTAGGGTTAGAAACTTTAGGAACCAGGAAAATCCCAGTAGAAAATATGCCAGAGGGAATAGAGCTTCCGTTGAGATAAGAGTTAAAAGCATTACATAGATCTACATTGATGACATCCCAACACGTTTTAAAGAAATGAAGATTAAAACCATCAATGCCAACAGCGCTGTCATTGTTCACAGTGTTAATGATGCTCCAGATTTCATCCTTATTAGTAGGATTCATCAGAGCATCATTATCATTCTTTAAAATCGACATGGGGATATTATCAAATATAAGATCTTGCATACTTTTAAATTCATCATCTATATTAAGAAAAGAATCGGAATTAAGATTGTTTTTTAAAAACCTTTCTGCATATTTACCAATGTCTTCATGATTGAAAAGCCATGTATTTCCATCATTTATACTTGAAATAGTTTTCCTTCTCATATTTTTATTAGCATAAACATGAAAAAGTTTAGTGTTACCATCCTCCAATTTGAGCCAACAGTTATAACTTTTTTGTTTCCAGTAAACCTCTTCATCTCTCATAGCTTTGAGGTGCAAATTGTTAGCTTTAGAAAGGGCAGCCTTAGAGTTTTGATTGTTCTCTCTATAGTGAATAATATCCAGTTTGATAACCTCATCACCTGTAACTTTAACTTTGCTAAAAATATTTCCAAAATGGCTCTTGTTCCATTATTTTAGACAAGCCTTTAGTCTTCTAAGCATATACCAGAAGATATCATTTATGTCACAATTTATCTTAATGTTCCAGTTTAGCTGTACAACACTTAAGAAAGAACTGTCATTAGTCCAGGCATAAAGAAAATTAAAACTTTTCTTACAATAATTAATAGAGTTTATAGGAGAGGTGATAAGAAGAGGAGCATGGTCAGAACAAGTTCTGACCATGTGCTTAACCAGAACCCTATCAAAATCAGTGAACCATCTCTCATTCACCATAGCTCATCCAATATTTTCCAGCGAGAACCTCTGTTGCAAGTATATCTTGACCCCATAAACCCAACATCCTCGAGATTACAGCATCTAATCATGTCATTGAATGAGTTTTTATTGATTTGATCATTAGTTGTGCATCCAATTTGGTCTTCGGTAGTGGTGATAGCATTTTAGTCACTAGCAGCAATCCATGCCATATCATAAGTCGTAATGTTTTTCATCTTCTCCCAAAGATTATTCCTTTTATGTCTCTGGTTGTTAGCATAAACAGAGGTGAAAAGAAAACTATCATCAAGACCAGGATATTGCACCTTCATATGGATAAACTGATCATAGTCCTCAATAACCTCAATAGAAACATCAATAGACAAAAAACCCCAGATTTTGTTAGACAACTTGAAAGTAAAGTTTTGAAACCCCAAAGAAGTAGCAATGCTAGAAATATTCTAAGAATTAGACATAGGCTTTTGAATAGCCAAAATCTTGATTTTCTCAGAATGAATCATATAATTGAGCCTTCTCAAAAAGAGCTTATTCTTAATACCTCTAATATTCCAACTAATAATCCTAATCATTCAGATAGGGATCTTAGTTGTTGTTTGTTCCCACTCCGCTTTAGGGAATTGATGACCAGTATATTATGTCTTCTATCTTTCTTGGCTGACTTTAATTTCTTGCTTAATATAGTGTTGAAATCCTGATCATACTGGGTGCTTCTTTTCTTAGGAGTAACATTACTGCTAACAATGTTTTCATACACAGTAGTGGAGGTATCTTCTTCAATAGGACTTGAGTGAGTATAATTATCCAGCTTTTTCAAAGCATCAATTATCTCCAGGTTGTCTTTCTCCTTACTATCCTCTTGAAAATAAGTCATGTTTTAGGCTTTTTTACTTAGACTTTAGAACTGACTAAGTTGGTCTCCATTGGCTCCATTCTTGTTACCATTTCCTATGATAATATATTTGATATTTCTTTTGTAAACTTTACTGAAACTTTGAATTTGTTGGCTTAAGCTTCTTTCATTCTGTGTTTGACTCTCTTTTTAGCTTTCCCGAGCTTGAACATTATTGTGACTAAATTCTTTTGGTAACTCAACTACTTTACCATGTTTCTGGTGATCTTTGCTTTGGCTATTGTCATCATTCCTTTCTTCATTTCTATCATAATCATTTTCGATCTTTTTGCAAACAGAATCGTTGTGTCCAAGGTGGAAACAAGTGTTGCAGTATGTATGTATGTTTTTGTAGCTTATTGGTATCCAGCATCCATCATTGGATCCAAATCCCACCCAGATTTTGTGCTTTAATTTCAAAGAAATGTCGAATTCTATTTGGGCATAACAAGCATTATTAAATGCTCTGTTTGCTTCAGAAATTATAACTTTGAAGGGGGTCCGTAGCAGCCATATCCGATATGACAGATTGATTGAATAAGAATTCAGGAATTCTTTCGAAGCGAGTCCAGATAAAAGAGTTAGGATTTTCGTATTTCTTATTAAACCCAGGGCTCCATCGAAGAAGTCTCATAGTCTCTCCATTGACATTCCAAACGTTCATAGACCATAGAAGATAGACATCATCTTTCAAGCAGAACTCCAAAAGAAGATGGTGCGTATCTATCATTTCAACACTGTTAGAACCAATAAATTTCAATTTATTCAAGAATTCATTCATAACAGATCTTTTAGGAATTCTTTTACTAAACTTTCCCACCAAACTAGTTTTGGATTGATGAATTAACAGGTCTATATTGTGATCTTCATTCTCCTTGGATAATTCTGGCTTTACCTCCACATCTAACATTCTTTTTCTTGGCTTAACAATGTCAGCGAAGGTTTGCTTGTGCTGAATGTTTCTGGGCTGGCTTTCAGAAGATTTTGTCGAGATAAGAGCAGAGAATTCTTCTCTGGTGCCCATATTTTTGTTGTTGAATTCCATGACAAGAAATCACAGGCGTAGAAGAAGAATCAGAAGAGTATAGAGAACTCAGAGCTATCTTGGAGAAGAGTCGTTTCTTGGATAAGAAGCCATTTTTCTTCCATTTTTTCCTTGTTGTAATTCTCTTTGATTGTTCCAGTTTTTGCAATTAATATTTACTTGGAAAAAGAATAAAGGTTAGTTGGTGAGATAAAGATGTCTTTTCCAATTGGTGTGTCTTTTTTTTAATAAATTATCTATAATACATAAAATTAAACAACGAAACTTAAAATGATGACAAAAACGTCACAGACTAATGAAAAAACATTGACCACCGAATTAGATATAATATATTGTATTACGTAAAAAAGAGTTTTAAAAGTTTAATATATTCTCATTGATATTTCAGTGTTAAGCGAAATAAAATATCGAATGAGTATTAATAAGTAACTTAGACAAAATAATATATACACCACAACAATAAATATAATAAGGTATACAAAAACATATGAAGTCCTTTTAGATTTATTGTTTCTAAGTATTTTATTTCTAACATTTATATGATATTGTTTGTTTTGAGTATTTTGAAACTCGGTTGATCAATTTTTATCGGCCCATTGATTCAAATTTTTAAAAGTTGATTTCCCATCTTCCAAATATTGTGCAAAAGGATTCAAAGATACTACGATAAAAAATCCAAGATAAGAAATAATAACATCAAAATATGGAAATAAAAGAAATCTTCAAACATTTGCGTGAGCTTTTTCAGTATCTTGTGAGCATGCTCGGGTTTATTTTAGAAGTAATCTTTCTACCGTTCTCCCAAGCACCACTTATAAAAAGAAACTGAGTCTCTCTAAGGCTTGTCTGCTTCTAGAAGATAATCTACCACCTTATAATCATTCTCTATATTAGAATAGTAAAAGATGTTATGACTATTACGACATAAACCAGCCAAAACAACTAGTTGTTTGATAACTATCATAATTTTAGATAGCCTGGAAGCTATGATGCTAGCTAACAATGTAAACCATGCATTAGGTCTTAATTGACTCGAGCATAATATGACCAAATGTAAATATCTCACTATCTCTGGATCTAGGGAAAACCGAAGGCCCAAGTTGAGCACATCGGTATAAACTACCAACACTCTAGCCTTATTATCCATCAAAGTATCTCCAGGTCGGGGCAACCTAAGTTTGACTGACTCAGGGAATCCCCATTTTTTCCGAATCCCTTCCAGTTCGGATTCGTAAAAATAAACATATGATATTATCGGTAAAGCCAAGAGATACTTGACATCCACCTTTGTAAAATTGGGACTAACTCGCTCGACGAGGGACTTAGAAAGTAGTTTAGATTCGAACAAGGTAGTTTTTTTTGTCACTTTCTAAGTGTCACTAGTTTGACCTGATGTCTCTAAAGAGGTATCTTTGTCATTATCATCCATGTTATCTTCCATTATTTGTGGTATATGTTTTGAAGTTTTACTTGGTTGAATGTCAGGATTTTCTTCCTCAATTAAAGGGAGTCCAATAGTCGCAGCTGAAGGATTTATTGTTATAGTTGACCTCGATAAAAGTTCAGTTGCGGTGGTTTCTTCCCCCATAATTAAAACATGTGTGGGGTAATCCCTAATAATGATGGATTATTCAACTGGATTTTTAGTTGATTTATCTGATGTAGAAGACTTATTTTTTGCATTAGTTATCTTTGTAACTCGGGCGTGAGGTGCTCTCACCAATATCCGATCCCATGGCAATGAACGTCGAGGGAGTTCTCCGACTAGTTTCCCTTCTTTTTTTTAGATTACTTCACTGGTTGTGGAAAACGAGTGGGAGATGTAGATGAATGTGTTGTTGAGCTAGTTTCAGAAGCAAGTATGTGTTTATTTTATGAGAAAACTTCACCGTGATCTATATATTGAGTTACAACCACTCAACCATAGCCTTCATTTTTTCTTCTTCCAACTCATAAATTGAGCCAACCCCATTTGATAAGAGTGTTCTTTGTTGTGAATATACAAACCCCTAAAAAATTCCGAGAAACCGAATTAATAACTAACGAAGTTGAAAGAAAATGATGAATATTGTCTAAAAGCTTGAAGTGAAATGCTTTCTCTGTATAGAAATTTAATGTTTTTCTTCTCAAATTATAAACAATGAAAAAGAGAGAAATTTCTTATAAAGATTAAAAAACACTTAAATACCCTACTAAAGAATATGAATCGACATAGTAACTAGGGTGCTACAAAAGACTGTAACCACCTATTTCATTTGATTGGGTGGTTTTTCCTAGAACAAAATAAGTTCGTGGGTCTAATTAAAATTTGACACGTGTCTCTAAAAAGTAACTCATCCAAGTTTATGACACTCGGATAGTAACTATTTTTAAGAATACTCGTCAGACGTGGTTCAGATTTGGTTCGAATATGTTTAGCTCTCTCAGAAGCTTCTAAAAGAGCTGAGGGGCTAGATAATTGGGTCAGATTTTGTTGGAGGATAAAAGGGTAAGTCAGTTTGGATTTCTCTTAGAGGACGATTTATACTTATAATAAGAGAAATGCTGAATAAGTTATGTGTCTATTATAGTAAGCTGAGTGCCTATTTCACTTAATCCTAGGCCTCAAAGCCCACCAATATGACCAGAATATATTAAACCGACCCGGTTGGCCCATGGATCTTCATAATCTATAAATAGTCTAAAAAACAATACTAAATGTGTTGCATATTCTCTCTCTACATACTAAATACTAGAACTTTAATTTTCTCACTACCCTTTATCCAAAAATTTAATACTTAGACCAAATACTTACCAAAAATATCCTCCGAACATGGTTTAACATCACCAAATATATTCATAAGATAATTAAAATATGAATGTATATGTAATTAGTAAAGCTTATAAAATGCAAGAATAAAGAGAAAAAATGGATTGAGACAAAAAGAACTACATAAATAAAGTTATTGTTAGCATGACATTAGTAAAGTACGTTATGAGAGGTCACTAATTCTTAAAATAAATACATGAACGTGAGATGGAGATAGACATCATCGATGAAGTTTCATAATATCTATATTGAGCATGTTCACTAACAATAAATTTTAATGACAAAAACTTGAGAGGTATAAAAGATCTATATAAAAACACGACTATTATTATTTTCAATATCGATTAAGTGTAAACATTAATTAACATTAAAACTTATCTAACATATCATACTAAACCACTATAAAAACGATTATCATAAAAAGCAGGTGAAAGAGTGTTACACTAGTGTTTTTCATTTGCTCAGAGTTTTATGACAATTAGAATAAGTTATCCTAAAATTAACTGAAATTTAGGATAATCGTTGAGATTGCTTTATATTTTTTTGATGTGTGAATTCTTAAAGTTTGTATGCCTAACAAAATCGGAAGATAAATTTCAAAAAAATAAATTGAAGTCGGGACTTTTATACAAATTTAAAAAAATACTTTAATGATTAATTATTATTAATATTTAAGTTTTCAAAACGTAATATGGAATTTTTTAAAGAAATTTTAATAGTATAAAAAAATTAATAAGCGTAAAAAGTTCCATCAAATCATAATTGACGAGATTTTGCTTTTAGGATGACATATAGCAAATTGTTTTAAACAATGATATAATTAATTGATACGGTAAAATGATTACTCAAAGTTGAACAATTTCTTCAACCGGATTGGTGAACTCGGTATTAGTCAATATAACAAATATTTAATAGACAATATGTGTAAATGTTAGTGTATTTAAAAAAATAATTGGTTAAAACATATAAAAAACTCGTAAACGCTACATTAAAGAACAAACTACTGTAATATATGAAAGGTTGTTATAATAAAATAACTATCAATAAAAACTGAGCACTATTTATATTTTTAATTCTTTTATTATTTTGATTGAAAAATGGTAGAACAGTCTACTTCATTTTTTTAATATCATATTATCAACTAATAATTAAAAATGTATTTAACTGTTGATACAACATGATCATAAATAAATAAAACAATAAAATATAATCACGTTAGCTAAAAACTCAAAATTAATTCAGCAAACTATAGTGGACTTTTTTTAATATAATAAAAAAAGAAGTTAAACTTCTCTAATTCACTTATAAGCTTTAACCAAAATGACTTCGTCATCTAATATAAAAATGTTATAACAACTAAACGGTTGAGAAGTTAGGTTGACCGGATCCAAATAAAAAAAATCGGATAGATATCATTTTTTTTTTCTAATTTTGAAGGGATCCGAAAGCTTCTACTAACATTAAACATGCAACAAGCCCTTTTTTAGAACTTTATATAATTTTCATTAAAATGGATAATGAATATTGCTATATCCATTTAGGAGATTAGTGTTGCTGTGAACTATAAAAATAAACACATAAACTAATATACTATGATAGTAAAAATTGTGCATTTAAATGGAGAAAAAGTAACCACCATTGATAATAGTATTGAAAAGTATAAGTCTATATTTACAAAGTTTTTATTATTATTATTATTATTATTATTATTATTATATAACTTAAGAATGTTTCAAGCACAATTTGACTTATCCTGACGGTCGATTAAACTTTGAAAATATTTATTTATTAAGTTGTTGAAAAAATTTAAAAGTGGAGTGAAGTGGGAATATTTTTAGTTGAATATTTTTATTTTTAAATTTTAGTTTATTTAAATATATAAAATAAAATAAAATAAATTATTATTTTTTATTTCTATTTTTATTAAATGAACAATTTTGAAACTAAAATAAACGATAGAATAATGTTTTTAATATTAGCGTTGTACTTAGTTCATATATATTATATATTTTAATGATAAAAAATAAAATTTGAGAAAGAAATGATAAAAAGAATCAGAATAAAGAAAAATTAGGAGAAGTAAAACGAACTTATACCTCGAGATAAATACTTGTCCGTACTTTTACTTCCCTTTACATCATCTAATCAATTTCGGTAACAATTGTCACACATTTTGATAAAGCAAAAATTATATCAAATAAAGAAAAAAGCAAATGACTAATGATGCACAAATTAGATGGCTAAGGAGACCAAATTCAAAACCTCTTTTATATTATAGAGTAATTTCGTAACACATCTAGACTTCAGAAAGCTATAAATTGAAAATTTAGGTAACTAGAATCAATAATTAAAATACTAGATGGAGGGGATCAAAATTAAGAGTCACCAAATTGAGTAGGTTGATGTATAAATAAATAAATATTCTTTAAGATAGAGAAATCAAATAACTCTGAAGTTAATAAATATTATATCATAAAATAAAGTTCTTCTACTCTGTTCTTAAGCAAGAACAACGCCTGTTTTTTTAACAATCTTTATTTCTCCCTTTGAATTTCTTCGCTTTTCTCTGATCAAATTGGTTTGTTGTTTTTGATTATGGCTGATAATTTTAATATTGGATCGTCTGAGGAATTTCCTTTGCTTAGGAAGTCTACTCAGCCTCAGGTTGGAAAACAGAGCGTGACAGAAACAAGGCTTCTGGGCGATGATTGTAATGTAATCACGAATCCGATTTTTGAGGAAGGAAATAAGGAGAACATTAATGAATTCAAGAAAGGTTCATATGCTGATACTCTAAGAATCAAGAATTCAGATTTTGAACATTCGAAAGTCTCTGTTTCTTTGCAAGAAGAATTTCCAGTGATTATGTTTGATATTGGAGATAAGGAAAGATTGATGAAGAGTTTTCCAAACACACTTTAATAGCGAAATTTGCGACTGGTAAGCCATCTATGGAGACTTTCAGAAACTTTTTGTCGAAATTTAAATTTGCAGGAAGGTATAGTGTTTCGGTCTGGGATTACAGACACATCTTTGTTGAGTTCAATGAGTTTGACGACTTCATGAGGCTTTGGTCAAGGAATGTATGGGTATTGGGTAGTAAAACAATGAGATTGTTAAAGTGGACTCCTGGTTTTGATCCTAACTTTGAATGTCCATATACGCCGATCTGGGTTTCTCTTCCAGGTTTGCCTGAGTTCTTGTTCAATAAGTCTACGATTAATGAAGTTGCGAAGGTTTTGGGAACTCCGTTGAAGGTCTGGGCACCTTCTGTTAATAGGGCTAGGCAAAATTGCTGTAGGGTTTGGGTTGAAGTGGATATATCAAAGCCTTTAGTTCGCAAGATTCAGTTAAAATTTGGAGAGGCTGATAGTTACTGGATTGATCTTGTGTATGACAGTATTCCAATGTATTGTAGTCATTGCGCTCACATTAGCCATTCAAATGACAATTGTAAGAAGCTGTTGCCTGGTGGAAAGTTAGTTGTGAATGTTCAGGATAAGGGGACTGCTTTTGATGGTTCAGGTGTGCCTGATCAGGTCTCTTGTTCTCATAACGAAGGTGAGTATGCTAATAATCAGGATTCAAATGTGATCTGCGATCAGGTGGTTCAGCATGATGTTGGTAATGGAAATGTCATTGGTCGTCTGTTAAAGTCAATAGTGGTTGACAATATTGTAGATAGTTCTTTACATGATGATATGGAGTCTGATAGTTGCTCTCTTCGAAGGGTTATAACTGTTGAGAATAGTGGTTCTTCTGTTCCTGTTAATGAGGATGAAATGATTGATGCGTTGAAAACTTTAGAAAGAAATAACATGTTTGAAATCTTGAGTGATGATATCCATGATTCACCGAAACATGATGGCAGTCTTGCTTGTTCTCCTGTGAAGGATAAGTTTGACAAAGGTAAGGTTAAAAGACAAGACACTCAGAAGTCTAAGAAAATGTCAAATATATGGAGTTCAAAGGGGCCGGTTTCGTCTAAAATTATGAAGCTCAAAAGAGCCCATAAACCACCTCCTGATCAATGACTATTACTTTGATAAACTGGAATGCAAGAGGGCTTGCTAATAAGGAAACAGTGCAAAGGTTAAAGTCTTTGGTTATTTCGGAAAAGACGAGTTTTGTTGTTGTTCAAGAGCCTTTTGTTAAGGTTGATAAAATGAGTTTAGTTGCGAGGAAGTTGAAGTTGTCTGGGTATAATTGTAATGTGAATAACAAGATTTGGGTGTTTTGGCATCAAGATTACAAGGTTGATGTGGTTTTTGACAGTGAGCAGTTGCTTCATTATAAGGTATGTCATTCTTCTATGAGCAAAGAGTTTTATGTTTCTGTTGTGTATGCAAAGTGTAGAAGGGATAAGAAAGTGTTGCTTTGGGATTCGATCAGGAGTCTTGATGTTGGTTCTTATGAATGGATCATGTTTGGGGACTTTAATATAATTTCTAATATCCAGGAGCAGTTGTCTTGCTCTACAATTAATCAAAGAGGTATGGATGAATTTAATGGTCTTATTATGGATTGTGGGCTCGTTGATGCTGGGTATTCTGGTTGTCCTTATACCTGGTCTAATGGGCATAAATGGAGGAGGCTGGATCGTGTTTTATATAGCTCTTCTTGGTTAGACTTCTTTGATTGTACTGCTGTTTCTCACCTTGCCAGGAGTTGTTCAGATCATTGTCCTATGGTTATTAAGGTTGCCTCTAGTTTTGAAAGATCTAAAGCTTCGTTTAAGTTTTTGAATATGTGGGTTACTCACCCCGATTTCTTGAAGACTGTTGAAGAGAGTTGGTCTGCTAGTATCAATGATGATGTGAGGAATCCGATCATGGTTTTTTGGATTAAGCAACAGAGATTGAAAGCTGCTTTGAAGGTTTGGAATATGAGTACTTTTGGGAATATTTTTGATGCTATCAAACGCTCTGAAGAAATTATTAGTGTCAAGGAAGTAATGCTTCAAAATGACTCTAATGATGATAATCGATGTGCTTTGGAGGAGGCTAGGCAGAATCATTTGGTGCTTCTTGATAGGGAAGAGATTTTCTGGAGGCAGAAGGCTCATGTGTCCTGGTTGAAGGATTCTGATAGGAATACCAAGGCTTATCATAGCTATGTGAGGAAGAGGCTTAAGAGGAATAGAATTCACATAATTAAGGTTGGTGATCAGTGTCTCTCTTCTAAGGAAGACATTGGTAATTCTGTTGTTGATTTTTTTAAAACTTTGCTTGCTCCTTCTAGTAAGGTGGAGTCTGATTTGGTTTTAATGGATGTGATACCCTCTTTGGTTACTGATGAAGATAACAATAGTATTTCTTGTGTTCCTGAAACTGAGGATATTTTTGAGATTATTAAGTCTTTAAACTCGGAATCAGCTGCTGGCCCTGATGGATTTAATGGCAAATTTTATAAGAAGTGTTGGACTGTTGTTGGTAGTGATTTGTGTAATGCTGTTAAGGGTTTCTTCAATGGGTTTGCTCTGCCTAAGGGTGTGAAGGCTACATTGATTTGCTTAATCCCTAAGAAAGATAATCCTAATAGGTGGAGTGACTTTCGTCCTATCAGTTTAACTACAATATTTTCAAGGATTGTAGGGAAGATAATCAACAACAGGATTGGTAAAGTTTTGCCTAAGCTTATCTCTGAGGAGCAAGGTGGGTTTGTTAAGGGGAGGTGCATTCAGGATTCTATCCTTTTGGCTCAGGAGCTGTGTTTTGACATTAATAGGAACATGAAGTTTGGCAATGTCATTATTAAAACTGACATGACTAAAGCTTTTGATAAGCTGAATCATGTGTTTCTCTTCAATATTCTAAGATCATTTGGTTTTAATACTAATGTCTCTGTTCTTATTGGCAATTGTATTAGCAAGGTTTGTTCTTCCATATTGGTGAATGGTGAGCCAACTGGGTATTTTGCCAACTCTCAAGGCCTAAGACAAGGGGATCCCCTCTCCCCGAGTGTTTTTATCCTGGCTGAAGAGTATTTGATAAGGGCTATAAAGCTTATCTTTAATGGTAATAGTCTGTTCAGATACAAGACTAGAAGTGATCAAAATGTTGCTTGTCTTGCTTTTGCAGACGATTTCATGGTTTTTGCTAATGGTAGTGTTGATACAATGTGTGCTATCAAAGCTGTTTTAGATCATTATCAGAGTGTTTCTGGACAAGAAATAATTACAGCAAAGTCTAAGCTAATTGTGCCCAACAAGATGGCTCATAATCAGATTGTTATTATTGAAGACATTTGGAATATCAAGCATACATATCTGCATTTTAGTTATCTTGGCTCTACTATAGCTATTAGTTCTAGAATGGCTCATTTTGAAGAGTTAATTTACAAAGTCAGAAATAGAATAATGGATTGGGACAAGCTGCACCTATCATTTGTTGGTCGTCTGCTGTTGATTCAGGCTGTTCTTGTTGCTTTTCCAATCTACTATCTGCAGCATTCTGTCTTGCCTGTTGGCATCGTCAATAGGCTGGAAACTCTTTTCAATAAGTTCCTGTGGGGAAGCAAGGATGACAAAAGAGCTGTTAGTTGGGCTAGATGGGAAAGATTGTGCAAGCCTTTTAATGAAGGAGGCCTTAATCTTAAGAGACTTAAAGATGTGTAGACTGTGTATTCAATGAAGCTATGGTACAACTTCAGGATGTAGAAATCGTTCTGGGCTAAATACATGTTATCCATATATTGTAGAAATAATATTCATCCTGTTCTAGCTATAGCTCCTAACGTGAAGTCTAAGGCTTGGAATCGAGTTATTTCTGCAAGAGAGAAAGCTGAAGATTATATATTTTGGCTTCCGGGACAGGGGAGTATGAGCTTCTGGTATGATAGATGGTGCTCAGAAATTCCCTTCATCAAAGTTATTCATGACAATGATAGAAGATTGCTTTGGGACTCTGCCAACGATTCTGTTAGGGATTTCTGGTCAGATGGTTCTTGGGATTTTGATAGGCTCAGCACTAGAGTGACTGCTACTCAGATAAATAAGATTAGGGAGATTACTCTCTCTAATAATAAGGATGTTATTCTTTGGTCTCTGTAAAAGGATGGGATGTTTAACTCTAAAGACACTTTGAATCACATCAGAAACAACGGCAGTGTTGCTAGAATTTATGCTAAGTCCTGGAATGCTGTGACCCCTAAAAAATGCTCGTTTTTGTTATGGAGAGTACTTCACAAATGGGTTCCTATTGATGATGTTATGCAAGATCGAAATATTCATCTGGCTTCTAAGTGTATTCACTGTAATGATGTAGAAACTACTAACCATGTATTTGTGCAGTGTCCTCAAGCTTGGGCTGTTTGGCTTCACTTCAGTGCCATCTTCAAAGTGCAGATCCAGTCCTACATGACGATTTCGCACGTCATTATGAGGTGGTACTGGGCTGCTCAAAAGAGCTGCGACATTCTTACCATCCTTCCTGCAATAATTGTATGGTCTATCTAGTCAGGCAGAAACAAAAAGAAGATTGCTAATGAAAATACAAATGCTGCTTCTATCATTAAGCACATTGTCTACATTTTAACTAGTCTGGATCACTCTAAGACCCTAAAATCGAAGCACTGGGGAAGTTATGCTAAATATGGTGCTAGTATTGGTTGTGTGAATCAGACTAAAGGTTGGAATAAGCCGTTGTTTTTTAGATGGAAGAACCCTAAACATGGCAGGTATAAAATAAACATAGATGGAGCTTCTACCTTTACTCATGAATCTGCTGGTGGTGCTTTGATAAGAGACTGTAATGGTAGTATTATCAGAGGTGTTGGCAGGTTGTATGGCAAATGTACGCCATTGATTGCTGAATGTCGTGCTTTATTTGATGGTTTGAGACTGTGTAACAGTCTGGGGTTAAATAGAGTTGATGTTGAGGTTGATTATCTGATCTTGGTTAATCTCTTGTTATTTGGTAAGTCTGCTTGGTATCTCGATTCTTTGTTAAGCTGTTCCGGGAAGCTTATCAAGTCTGAAATGGTGGTAAAGCATGTATTTCGGGAGCAGAACCTTGGGGCTGATTGGGTGGCTAAAGAGATCTTGAGGGTTCAATCAAATTTAGATTTCAATGATATAGAGGCTCTTTCGAAGTTGAAAGCCATTACCTTCTTGGAGAGTCTCAATTTAGGTTACCTGAGATTTTCTGATTAGGGTTTGGTTCGTCGATTATGGTTGGTTTAGGGAAGAAGATGAAGTTCCCAATTTTGTTTAGGGTTTAGATTTCAAATTTTTGTAATATTGCCTAAATAGGCTTGTACTTTTCCTTTTATTCAATAAAGTCCTTAATTAAAAAAAAATCAAATAACTCTAAAGTGGGAACATTGTTTAATTATAGAGTTAGTCATTGCGATTCAAAAATTATATTTATATCAAAATTATCATTTTTATTGTTTTTTTTTACATTTACCAGTTATTAGTTATAACATAAAAATCCAATACTAACAAGCACACTTGAAACAAAATGTATGTTATCATATAAATAAATAGTGGTTTTGAAACAACTCACAAATTAGGGTGAACAAGCTAAATTTTTAGCCGACAACTCTAATAAAAAATTTGTCTTATTCAATAGGCAGGTAATTATTAATTATAAACTGAAACTTAGAAGTCAGAAATTATTAATAGTTATAAGACAAAATTATGCCCTTTTCATTTATATAAAGTATTTTATATTGTATGATTTTTATTACTGAGCCCAAAGTATTAACCTTCCGTAAATCAAACTAAACGTTAATACTCTTTGACTAAGGTGTCCATTCATTTTCTTCGCATTTTTGAGGGAACCGCCGCAAGCATACTTTTTTTTAAACATCGATCATAGGATAAACTTTCTGCAGAAGGTAAATCATATATAAAATGATAAATTCAACCAAGAAAATATATTTAGAAAAATTAGAATTCATAATCTTGATCACCCTTACTCAACTAACTCGGCTGCTACTCAAAACTATTTTCTTGATATTGTATAGTGTTGCAAGTGTTTATAATTGATTGTATTTAACGTGTGTATTTATCTTCTTGACACATTTGTATAACATTGTGACGTGTCTATAGTTGTGCCTGTATTTCATTTATTTAATATAAAATATTTTTTTAATTTTTTTTAATTTACTGTGTTTCTAAAGTCTCCTGCTACTATACGCTCTCAACCTCTCTTTTTACAAAATTTTGTTTTAGATTTGGATCTAATAAATCTTTCAAGCAACCTTATCTTTTAAGACTAAACAATATAATTATTTAAGTAATTTTATTTCTATTTTAAATTATATTAATGTTCATATTAGAAAAAATACTAATATAATTGTTTAGGATTGAGTTTGTTATGTTTTAAAAATAATGCAGGAATTCACAAGAGACATTTTAAAAATAATCTCAAAATCTTCAAAATTGGCTAAAACTAAAAAAAAGATCTTATCCATAAATTAGAACGAGAAAAAGAAAGTAGAAGTTTTTGGACAATAACTTCTTCATTAATGTTTTTTTAAGTGATAGTTGATATGTGAATATTTAGTTCACGAAAGTAAAAAAGAAATAGTTTGACTTTAAAGAGATAAAGTAAAAGTGACAAAGTAGTCTCACCTTAAGAAAGTATCGTTATTGTATTAACACCCTCCGCCATTATTTATAGGCGTTTAAACTTAGTGTAAGAGAATTAGTTACATAAATGAGTTAATTCCACTTTAACCCCTATTTTTACAAACAATCTAAAATCTATCTTACACTTTACAATTGATCATACAAGACTTTAATTCATTACATTTTAAGGCATCAAAATTCTATATCCGTATCAGTAGCTTTCATAATCCTTATGAAAGACAATGGGTAAGAACTAGTTATCACTTCAGAAATCATAATAATCAGAAAATACCCTTGCCAAGTTCAATCTGCTTCGAACATAAATCACCTCAAAATTATTTAACTTCATAGTTATCATTTTTTGAATAAATATGTGCATGCATTCACTTCGAAATTAGCGTAAGCCTTTATTAACACTTTGAACATTTATATGTAGAAACATGAGTTGGCCTTTTCATAACGGTCATAAACGTTTGATATGGTGTGGTACGTGTGCGATGAATCATTATGCATTAAACACTAGACCTGCCACTAACTCTGACAATTAACAGACGTCGAACTATACCCATTACACACAACCGTTTGGTCTCCACCTTTCCAACTTCTCCGATACCACTCTATCTCTCCTAACTCTTTCATAAATAACGTTTTATTTATTTCATTTACCTCAGACAAACTTCCTAGAGAGAAAAAATCATCTCCGCCTGAGAAAATCCTTAGCTACCTTTCCATGAGTAACCATCTTCTTGGCTACCATTGCTGGAAAACTCATACTTTCTAGTGAATCTTCAAGTTAGTATATGAAAAAACGTTCAAAAACCAAAAAACCCAAAAAACTAATTTCTCGAGATACTGAGAAACAGTTTTTGGTGCTTACAATTATTTTTGCATCACTGAAAAAAAATGAAGACTACAAGCTGCAGAATTGATAAGCAACACTTCTCGATTCTCTACTGAAACCATATATTACGGTAATTTCGATCCAAATCAAAACTCCCTTGCACTTTCAAGCTTAGCAACTCTAGAAATCTCAACAACCAACATTTTGAAATCATTCTCCAGCATCTTTGTTCGTTCCTCATTGAACTTCACGCACGGTAACGCAAGCTTATCTACTCAAAAAAGTCTAGAGAAAAGTACATCATGTACTAATTCTAGTCCTCCTCGAACATCATGCAAGTTAATGTCTCGAATTAAACTAGAAGCTCATTCTCCTCGTAATTTTCCTATAAAAAAGAAGACTTTCATAACTATGGGAGACTTCAAATCTGATATCTCTTTACAAAAAAAAAACCAATAAACTTACACCATCGTCTCCTCCCCCAAAGGAGATTGCTAAGACCAACAGAGAGTCTGAAAAAACTCCCTTACATACTCCAGAAACAGAACATTCTCAAACCCTAATTGTCCTCGACTAATAGACAAAGCGTACGAGGAAGAGGCTGATTCAGAAGCAACACAATCTAATGTCGAGGTCAAAGAAAGCGATGTTGCATCTGACACAGAGGATGAAGCCTCGAAAGCAGGATCAACAAAGAGAAGAAGAAATAAAAATAAATATCATATTGAGATTACCGAGGATGTTACTTCCTCAATCGGTGTAAACCTGAAACCACTATTCCCTAATACATCGTGGCGCTAAATATTTATCATACATTTCCTATAACGAAGCTCATGTTGATCGTTTGAAGAAACAATGGGGAATACAAGACAACATCACTCTTCGAATTCCAAAGGATGGGGAGACTCCACTAGATTGTGGAGAAAATGAGTTGGTGGTCTATCCTGAGATCATCAACTAAGGTCTTCGATTCCCACTAGATCCGATGATAGTAGAGTAATTCTAAAATTTGAACCTCTGCCTTGCACAAGAAACACCGAATTTGTGGTTTACACTTCTGTCAGTGATTATGGTGTCAAGACTAAACCAAAACCCTCTTTCCATCAACGATTTTCTTGCAATGACTGTTCTTTCTAAGGGACCAATTCTACTCTTTTACTACTTGACATTGGTGGATGATTTCAAAGTTATCGACGATTTAATTGTAGCTAACAAATTTTGGAAGAATTTTTTTGTCTTTATATCAGGAGCTTGGGAGAATGGTAAAGAAATATCCAAGGAGGACCCTTCCAAACTTAATCTTGTTTGGAGAAGCAACAGTAAATCTTTTCACTTTTATCTCTTTTTATCCTTTATAATTGAGATGTACTTTCCTACATATATTGTCATTGTTCTTAGGAATTTCGAGGAGGTACAAAAATCGACAAAACGATGCGAAAGATGTCTTAGCTCAACTGGACACTTGGGCTGAATATGAATGAGGCAATGGGTTTCAGTCAGCCTCTCAACCCATTAATTTCATCAATATTCATTTGTGGAGGATTTCTTTGGCGTTGACCTCCCTAAAAATTTAATGGAGCAATCAAACTAAAATTTTGTTGTGAAAGGACTGCTTGCACCTGATAATAAAGTTATACCGCCCGTACGTAATAGATCTGACAGCCACTTGCCTTCAAAAAAGAAAGGTAACAAGAAAAAAATAGCTAGTACATCTGGTGCTAGCTCTTCCACTAAATCGAATCCTCAAAAGAAAAAAGGAACCAAAAGAAAAAGGAAAGAATATGAATTTAGCCTTCCAACAATAAAGGAGGGAGTCAAGGTTGAACCTTCTTCAAAAAAACAAAAATAATTTTACCCCAAGGAAGAATAAAGGTGTAAAAACTTCATCATCAAAAAGAGTAGAACAGCCCCTGAATAAATTGCTTTAGATATTTATCCAACCAAAGCTGAGGAAACTACAACTAGATAATCTTCAAGGAGAAGTAAGAGTAAAAGATAATCGAGGATAAACGGTGGCTGAACAATACCGAGGAGATGATCAATTCTTTCTTGATGACCCTGCTAGCGAATAAGAGCTTCTAGCTCTCTACATATATATGAATCCAAAGGTTTAAGAAATACATGAAAGACTTCGACAAATTTTCCATCAAGTCATTGCTCCTCTCTTGGATGAAATCTTTCCTTCTTGAGATAATCACTTGGCTTCCTCATCTGCTATCATGCCTTACAACAAAGAAAGGTTCATCCATGTTCAAGAGCCATCCGAAGAGGTCTTACTTGCTCTACAACCTTTTGCCAAACTCGAAGCAGCAGCCAAAGCGTTATGCACAATGGTAAATTCTTCTCGAAGCCATTTAGAAAATATGGCTAAGGAGATGGTCCGATATAAAAATGATGTTGCTGCAGAGAAAAGAATGAGAAAGAGTTTTGGTAAACATATCGAGGAGCAATTTCGTGTATTCCAAATTCACAGGTCGCAGTATATCCATGGAGCCATCCAACTTTAACATCATCTTTGCTCCGTGCATGATCAACAACTATAGGAGCTCAAGACTTCTCATGAGGCTAATATAGAAGAACTTAAGAAAAAGCATGTGAATGAATTATCCGAGGAGCATAAAAAATATTATACTCTTCAAGAATCGTTAAAGAATAGTGAATAAGATAAAAAGAAGCTAACAAGTGACATGGCTGATCTCAAGACTTCCCTTGGGAAAGAAAAAGAAATTGTTGTGGATGCCGCCGAAACTGAGTGTGGGAAAGACACATTGGCTGCTATAAAAAATGTTGAGGAGCAACAATCAATCAATTTGCTTTCTGAAATTCACGCAGCGTTCCCCAAGTAAATTTGTCTAGCTTATGGGAATTAATCCCCATGAAGAACCGACCCATCGAAGCCTTTGATCCTATCCCTACTGATTTCTCCGAAGAGACGGAATCAGAACAAAATGAAACTGATGAAGGAGATCCTCCAGAAGAGAATTCCGAAGACAAGTAACTGTTTTTTTTTTATTTTTTGTCCAAGCCACTCGATGTTGTGTCATGACTTGTTAAATATGAATGCTTAGTTGTTTAGCATTCATAATATCTTTTTAAGACCGAATTATATTTTGTGAATTAATACTTTTCCTTTATTTATATTCATTTCCCCTATCATAAAAACTTATAATTTTAAGAACAAATTCATTTCTACCTCGAATGATAATCGTGTCTTAAAAAGTATGTTTAAAAATGTAGCACCTCAACTAACAATTAGTGTGTTTAAAGAATGTAAACACCTCAAATATATATATATATATATATATATATATATATATATATATATAATGCATTTAGAGAATGTAGCACCTCAAATATGTATAGTGCACTTAGAGAATGTAGCACCTCGAATATGGTTGTTTCTTCGAAAAGGTTGATAATGAACATTTAACACTTCAGATTAATTACTTTTGGTCAACAACATCAAAGATGATCAGTCTTTGACTAGTTACCGAAATTATCTAAATACTTATATTTTAAACAACCATTGGCCAAAAAAATACTTTTATTAATATCCTAAAATATATACATGACACCTCATTAAAACCTCAATGGGCCAACAAAGACGGAAATACGGTGCCAATTATTCAAAAAATATTCAAAACAAAACATTATTCCCAATATAGCTTCAGGTGCTCTATATTCCAAAGATGTTGAAGCATCCTACCTTGTTCATCATAAAGACGATATGTACGTGGCTTAAACCTCTACATAACCATATAAGGACCCTCCCAATTTAGGGCCATCTTTCCGAGGCGTTTATCCTTTGTATGAAGGAATACGTTTCTCAAGAATTTGTCTCCTACTTTGAAATCCCTCCTTCTCACCTTCGAATCATATCGGCTCCTCATCAGCGTTTGATAATGATTCATATTCACATAAGCTCTACTCTTTTCTCTTCGTTCAAATCTAGCTCTGTTCTTTTTGCCTTTTCATTCACCTCTTCAGAATATTGAAGTACCCTATAAGAAAGTTGAGTAGATTCTGTGGGACTAATAACATCCCATAAACCAATGCCAAAAGTGTTTCTTGAGTAGCCTCTCTAGGAGTTATACGATAAGCCCACCACACCTCTTGCATATAGTTAGACCATTTTGCTATAGCACATGTTGAATTATTCTTCAACCCTTCTAAAATAGATCCATGGGTCACTTCGACTTGACCATTTGCTTGTGGATGAAATGAAGTTGAAAAAAACTTGTGTTAGTCCCCTCAAAGCACGAAAAGAAGTAATTTCCCTATTGTTAAATTGAGGCCCATTATCTGTGGTGATTTTTCGAGGAACCCCAAAGCGGCAAATATTATTCACGATGAACTTAATAACATCATTTTCCTTTATTCCAGATAATGGTTCAGTTTCTGCCCACTTTGAAAAGTAATCCACTTTTACAACGATCATCTGACGCCGTCCAGAAGCCATAAGCAATGGTCCTACCAATTCTATTCCATATATCTCTAAAGGAATAGCTTCAGAAATAGACATAAGTGGCACTTATGGTTTGTGAGAATGGGAAAGTGCTGACAAGTATCACAACCTCGTATTAGAACTTTAGCATCATTCATAACTGAAGGCCAATAATACCCTGCTAACAAAACTCGATGTGCCAAAACTTAAAACCACAATGTGTTGAACCGTCATACTCATATAAATCAGATAAAATCTCTTGGGACTCTTGTTTTTCCAAACAACGTAGTAATGGTCTACTCAAATATTTCTTGTATAACACTTCATCCAATACAACATAACAATAAGCTTTATATCTTAATCTTTTAACCAGCTGTGGATCTTGATGCAACACACCCCTTAGCAAAATATTAAGAATATCAGACCTCAAATCACCTCGAATTGTATCTGGGGTGACAAATACCTTCTCAGCGTATTTGCAATACTCTGATTGTGTTAAATAAAGAGAATCTCTTGTAACAATATCCAAGGATATTCTTCTGTATAAGCAAGTGTTGCCAAAGAGTCAGCAACTATGTTATCCCATCGATTAATATGGTATATAATTACTTTATCTAACATGATAGCCAAATTTTGAAGCTCACGCAAATATAAAATTAAATGATCTTTCTTAACCTCAGAAACACATGCCATATGATTTGCTCATAATTGTGAATATGCTTCTAACCGAAATGTTGTTGCTCCACATATATTAGCAAGTCCCAAACCAAAAAATGCAGCCTTATTTCAGCTTCATTATTCGGTGTACAAAATCCAAATTGAATGGCTTGATACATAGCCTCCCCAGAAGGAGCAACCAATTGAACTCATGCGTTGCACCCCAATATACTAGACCTACAATGTGTTCGAACTATCTACACCGAAGTTTCTGGAAAAGTCTTTTTATCTGTCTCCTTATTAGACCTACTTGAATGAAATTCAACAAGAAAATAAGCTAAAGATTGAGCCTTAATAGCTGTTCGAGGAGCAAATGTGATGTCAAAATCTCCCAACTCGACTGACCATTTGGTAATCCTGCCAGAAATGTCTGGGCGTTGTAACACATTTTTTAGTGGAAAAGAAGTTCGAACCACAACAGTGTAAGATTGATAATAAGGACGCATCTTCCTAGCAACCACCACTACAACTAAATCTAATTTTCAAGTCTTAGATACCTTTTTACTATTGCTAACAAACTTTTACTAACATAATAAACCGGCTTCGAAACTTCCTAATCCTCACTTATCAAAACAACACTCACAACAAAGGCTAATACTACTACGTATAAAAATAGTTGATTTCCAATTTGAGGCTTAGAAAATAAAAATCGTGACAACAAGAGTTCTTTAATCTTTGGAAAAGATGCTTTACAACTTGATGTCCATTCAAATTCTTTAGGTCTTCGTAACACTTGGAGATAAAGAAAAAAATTATCATCAAATCTTGAAATAAATCAATTAAGAGCATCTAACCTTCCTCTCAAGACTTGCACCTCCTTTATAGTTCAAAGTGATGTAATTGAAACCAAAACCTTCAATTTTTCTGGATTTTCTTCTATCCTTTTTGTTTTCCATAACATGCTTGATATTTAGATTTATAGCTAATCTATGTCATATCACTTCAGGTAGAACCCCCACTACATATTATGTTTTCCAAGCAAAAACATCAAAATTAGCAAATAAAAATTGTAAAAATTGATGACGCAAAGTTGGTGACAGCAACGTTCATATTCGAAGAATCTTCTTATTAGAAAAAACATACTCTTCTATACTTTCAATCAATTTTAAAGAGCACGAGGTTTCCCTCAAATCATCAACTCCGTCTTCTTCATCTGAGGTCAACCCCCATGATTGTTATTGAGCCATTCGATCTTTACAATTAGGACCTCGAAAACAAAACGTTGTTGCATAACATTCCCTGACTACTTTCAGATCACTTTAGACTACCCTAATACTGTTTCCAATGACATAATTCAAACACTGATAAACTATAAAAACAACTGTATACATCCTCTAAACCATGACCTTCGAAAAATAACTTTTTAACTGGTCGGATAATCCACTACCATGAACAAAACTTGAACCTTCTTATTAAAAGGTCCTTTCACTAAACAAGCATTACTCTCAAATTCTCCAATCACCTGAGCTATTACACATGTATATTCGATCATACTATGATATGATTGACAAATTCGAGGTGGATTGCACATCCTATCATAAGTTGATTTGAACAATACATTTGCAGAATATCCTAGTATCTATTAGAACACACCAAATTTCCATCCTAGTTATTTCTGTTATAATAATCTCTGCATCGTCATGAGGTCCTACAATACCCCTCAAATCATCCTTATCAAAAACAATAAAAAAGTATCATTTCTTCTATACAGATGTGTAGACATCATCCCATCTATTTGAGTAGTTGGATTCACCATATTTCTCTTTGTAGAGAAATTAATTTTGCCAGTCATAGAATATCCCCCGATAATTGTTAAAGATTCAAAATACTTACATAAACTTTGAACCCGTCCTTGTTCCCATGCTTCATATACAGCCATCAAAATCAACTGATCCAGATCTGCATCCAAATATTTTGAGGCGACATCGAATTCCTCAGATTTAGAATATAGAATCATCAATGAACTTTCTTCCTTTGAATTTGAATTAGTTGTCTATTGTGTTAAAGCGTTTGGAATTTTCGGACCACTGCTTTGACTTAACAAAAGCTGCTAACTTACCATTTTCTATCTGAACATATATCTTATTCTTTAAAGCAATGAAATCTGCAGTATCATGCCCAATATCATTATTATACTTGAAAAATCTATTGTTACACTCTTCCCTTAGTCTGTTTACTAGAGCTGGGTTTTTAAAGCTTATATAACCCTTGGAATTTTCATAAATTTCAGCAATATTCTGAGTCAAATCAGCATAGTACACTGACCTTATCTATTGATTTTGCTTTGGTATGTGAAACTAATAACCTGTAGCTTGAGTTGGATACCCTACAATTCAAGGAGGAAAGTTATTGTTATTCATTGAGTTGGATACCCTTGGTTATTTGACACTACACTGAATTCTTTTGACTAGGTCTAACCACTCATCGAATCCTAGTTAATTCCCCCACTTTAATTTGATCATGAACTTAAGCTATAAATGCTCAAAAAGTCAAATCTCTTCCTATTGCGTTTCATTTGCTAAATCTCATGACAATAACCCTTGTCGAAATGAAGCTGTAACAACCAACTCTCCACAATTAATCAGTCATGCTTTTGTCAACACAAAAGGCTTTGTATAATCATTCAATTTCTCTCCCATAGCTTGTTTACATTCGATTATTGTGTTATCATTCGCTCTCATTTCCTTACTTCCTACAAACTGTGTCGAAAATCTGTATAAAAATATTTAAAGTTGGAAAGAGATCCCCTCGGAATCCAGTTATACCACTTCAATGTTGTACCCTTGAATGTTTGAGAAAATGATATGCATACCAACCTATCATCATCCTCAAAATTTATCACATAGTTTTAAATTGTTGGATGTGATCATCTGGATCTTGTATCCCATCGATTTTTTCGACCTTAGAGATATCAAATCGTTTCGGAAGAGTAATAGATCTTATCTCAGTTGTTAGAGGAGAATTTCTCCAGTCAACTCCTTGCACACACTGGTTATCTCCTTTTGTTCCCGTGACAACATACAAATTCCGATCATATAAACCTATGTATTGGTTAGATGTATTCCTTTTGCATCACTTTTTCTCTCTTACACAATAAGGTACATTATCTCTTTTTACTTGTTTTTCTTACGTGATTTTAAACGCAGACTTCTCTCTTCTCCTTTTGAAGATTTTTTATATCTATTTTGCTTAGATGTCCATTTCTCATAATCCGAGCTATCGAATCCATCATCACTTGATATAATATACTTATGTTTGTATTTTCTTTCTTTTCTCAAAGTACGGTGTTTTTTTTCAGGCTCAAAATGAGTTTCCTTCTGATCGCTTCAAAATCTGATGAGTTGTATAAGATTGATCAAATTGATTTTCTTCATCGTGTTTTTCTTCAACTTGTCGCACCTCAGATTTCAGTCTAACTAACTAAATATTTTGCTATCTTTGAACATAATTATCATTTAGGTCTGTGATTTTATCCATCGACTGCCTCATTCGAGCTTCAATGTCTGAATCAGTGTATTGGATTGGAATTTGATCATCATTATTCTTTTTACTTCCTCCTCTTTGTAAATCTGACCTCAAAATCTCGATAACTTTTTGAACCAAAAGATCATCTTCGTTCTCTCTCTCAATTATCAATCATAAACAATTCTAGTTGATCATAAATCCGATTTTCTTTGGTTTTAAATTACAAAATCTAGGTATCCATCGATAGAAATCTCCCACTGTGGTCGCCAATTTGATATGTGTGAGTTTAGTTCTTAAAATTTAGAAAGAAAGTATCTTTACTTGTATTAACAGCCTCAGCCATTATTTATAGGCGTTCAAACTTAGTGTAACAGAATTAGTTACACAAATGGGTTAATTGCACTTAGCCTTCCATCTTTACAAACAATCTAAAACCTATCTTACACATTATAATTGATCATATAAGACATTAATTCATTACATTTAAGCCCTCAACATTCTATATCTTTATTAATAGTAATCATGAATTATGGGTTTTAATTTTTTTTTTCCGGAGGGAACCCGCAGCCGCTACTCAGAGTGCAATGAGTGCGCACAAGGTAACCAATGACAGAAGGTAAACCCTCAGTCTGATGCGATAGCCTACAAACCAACGCCAGAAGGTAAACCACGCAAGGTGACAGACTCAGTCGAGAAAACGTATGTAGAGGGACTCGAACTCATGACCTTTGGTCACAAGAATACCATACTCAACCAACTCGGCTACCCCCTTGGGGGTTTGGGTTTTTAATTTATTTTCTCTCTTTCTTGATTTGATTGAGTTTTAATTGTGAATTTTGTTTTTGCAGTGATCGAAGATTTGAGAGAATGAAAAATGAAAAATAGATTCTTTAAAGAAAAAGTTGATATGGATTTAGGGAAAATATGGAAAATGATTTCAGTGCTAACAAATAAAATTGGACCAAAATATGAATTTTTTTTTCACTTTAAATCTGTCCTTTTAAATTGATAAGTTTTTTTTTTTTAATTTAAAAACACGAGTATAGAGAAAATATTTTTGGATACTGATATTTATGTCTAGAGTTATGACTTTCTGTGGTTATAATGAGACCCGTTTATAATGAGATATTTTTCAGCTATAATGAGACCCCGAATTTTACTAAAATACCATTAATATATAAACATTTTTCACCCGACTATCTCTCTTCTCTCTTCTCTCTTCTCTCTTCTCTCTTCTCTCTTCTCTCTTTTCTCTTTTCTCTTTTCTCTTTTCTCTTTTCTCTTTTCTCTTTTCTCTTTTCTCTTTTCTCTTTTCTCTTTTCTCCTTTTTATCAAATTCAAATTGCAGCTTGCATCTCACCAATCAAAATAAGAAAATTATTTCTCTTTTCCAATCAATCTCTATCTATAGAGAACTCATTTCCTAATCAAAATCAACAATAACACCCCAAGCAGAAAAGAAGCCGACTGAGAAGAAGGTCCCCGAGAAATATCCCTTGGCCATCGTAGCAGTTGAGAAGAAATCAAAGGCCATAAAGAAGTTACCAAAAGAAGCTGGCGCTGAAGCTGATAAAAAGAAGAAAAGATTCAAGAAAAGCGTCGAGGCCTACAAGATCTATATCTTAAAGATCTTGAAGCAGGTTCACCCCGAAATCGGTATTTTCAGCAAAGCTATGGGAATCATAAACAGTTTTATCAACGATATCTTCGAGAAATTGGTTGGTGAGTCTACGAAACTTGCGAGGTACAACAAGAAACCGACTGTCACTTCAAGGGCAATCCAGACTGCGGTTATGTTGGTGTTGTTTGGTGAATTGGCTAAACATGTTGTATCTGAAGGAACGAAGGTTGTTACAAAGTTTGCAAGTTCTTAGGTTATGGAATTTGGGGATTTAGGGTTTCTGGTTGTAAATTTAGTTCAAACTTAGAAATCGATTTGCTGTTATTTTTCTTGTCTGTTTGTTATCTGATTAATGTTTCTGATTTTGCTATTAATCAAAGTTCTTGATTTCAAATATTGATTTTTTTTTACTTTTTAAAAAAACATTGCAGCTCGTGTCTTATCTTGCCATCAAGATGATCGGTTTCGAACAATTTTTGTTATTACCATCAGACTGAGAAATATTTTCACAATTAGTAGTTTCTTTCTTAATAGAAAATTATACAAATTACTGGGTCCATATATTACTTCATTGTAATATAATTATGTAAAAAATGGTTCTTGGACTAGTATGATTCATTCTTTTTACGCTAATGAAAAGTCGGAAAGTTCCACAAGGCGATATTAAAATATAATTAAAAAATAGAGAGAAGTTTTGTTAAAGAAGAGGAAGAAAATAGTTAGATTTTAATGTAATTCATTCTTTGGTATTATATTAGTTTTAGAGAGAAGTTTGGTAGGAGAAGAGGACGAAAATTGTTTAATTTTTTGGTCGAAAACTTGGTTTTATATGATGGGTAAAATGGTCATTTTACATAAAGTAAAATAAGAAGTTTGATTTAAGGTCTCATTATAGCCAAATTGGATCTAGATATAGCCTTCCCCTTCTTATTATTCGGTGACATATTTTTCTAACTTTAATTTAATTTAGAAAGTTTATTTGAAAAACATATAACTGTCATAAACGTTTATGATGATCAATAATCATATATTAAAAATTAATTTGTCTTTTATTAAAATCGTATAGTGGAGTAATAACAGTTGTAATTTTACTGTAAACTATTAAATTAATTACGACAGAATCCGTCCATTGTCATGGCCATGATTATTAGCCAATCCTCTTGAACCCTTTCTAACCCATTACATCTTAGTCATGACCACCACCGGCGAGTGCGGCCGGTGGTGGTGCCTCTTCTATTCGGTATATGTTTTTGTTCCCCTCCAATTGTTACTTCCTTCTTCTTTGTGTTTCGCAGGTCCTGGCTCTTCAAGTGTTATCTCCGTAATTTCTATGGATCTCACCGACCCCGATAATCCTAGACTAATGGGAGAGAAGTCTCGAGATGTTTATGTTCGTAAACGTAGACTCTTTGGTTTTACATTAACAGATTCGTTGTCATTCATGGGTTCGCCGCTATCGATGGCTTCGTTGGTAAACATAGACGTGTGGCCAATGTTTTATTTTGGTCGACGGACTTGACCATATTCTCTTCCTCATTTTGGGTTTCTCTGTTCCGAGTTTACAGGGTTGCTCTCTCTGTATGGTAAAAGAAGCTTGCAGGGCTGTTTTTCTGTATAGTTAATATGAATTTAACTTATTCTCACGGGTTGGATAGGTTTTCAAATTTTACGGGGCCTATTTGCTTTATTAATTGTTTCAAAAGTATTTTAATTAACTTAAAGTGAGTATTTATTATTTTATCAATTCTATTAAAAATACTTTAATTGATAAGGTCATTTATTTATGGGTTTATTAACCTATTAACTTTTTTTTTTATGATTTGTTTTAAGAAGGACTATGGCTCTATTTTATTTATATCTGTGGAAAATCTCGATTCTAATGTTATTAGTTCTGAGGATGAGTTTTTGTACTCTAAAGAATCCAATCCGTCTGAGGCTGACCCCGACCTCGATTCTAGATCGATTCCGTCTTGGGAAAAATTCAATCCTTCCAAGGTTTATCCGGAGTTGGTCATTGGTCATCGGTCATCATCTAGCCTCTCTGGAAGAGGTTAAGGAGGTTGATAGTGGCAATGAGGTTGATTCGCCTCCTAAAAGGCTTCGTTCCTCAAGAGTCAAGGCTAAAGGTAAAAATGATTTGTCCTCCGACATGACAATTGTCTAACGCGTTGTAAGTCTTTTTCCTTATGAATATTGCTTCTTGGAATGTGAAGGGCCTTAATGATCCGGTTAGGTAAAAAGATGTTATTCATTTCATAATTAGTAATAGTATCTCATGATTAATATTAGTAGAAACTAAAGTCCAACTCTATAAAGTTGATTCCATATTTAGGCATATGGTTCCCTTTTGGCATGTCATTACCAATCATTCTTCCCACCCCCTAGGTGAAATTTGGATTATCTGGAACCGTGGTGTTATCACTGTTTCTAGGTTATCCCAATCCGCTCAGTATATTCACTATTTGCCAAATGCTATAATTTCAATGCCTATTTCAGATTCACTGCCATCTATGCTTCCAATGAAGCTCTAGACTGTACCCTTTTTGGAATGATTTAATATCTATTTCCAATCAAGATAAGGGCATCCCTTGGGTCTCCTTAGGGAATTCAAATTTCATCCGTCATCCGGAGGAACGTTTAGGCTCCTCCAAAAATTGGTCTTCAGCTATTGATGACTTTAATCAATGTTGCTACCTCAGTGGGCTCAACGATCTTCGTTCCACAGGATTCCACTTCACTTGGATTAATAAGCAACCTTCTCATCCAATCCTTTCTAAAATTGATTGTGTCCTAGTCAACCCTGATTGGGACACTCTATTCCCTATGTTCTTTTCTCATTTTAGTTATCTTCATTCCTCAGACCATACCAGTGCCACTCTCGATCTTGGTCTCCCACGTCAAAGAATTAATAAACCGTTCAAATTCTTTAATATGTGGAAATCTCATCCTCAATTCAAAAACATTGTTTCCAAAAGCTCGAATCTCCCCATTTCTTCATCTGGGATGAGTCTTGTCACCGAAAAACTCAATCGCCTTCAGCATGAGCTTGCTTGCCTTAAGCATAAGATGTTTAGTGACATTAGTTCCAGGGTTTCTAATGCTCAAAACCTTGTCATTAAATAAGTTGAGGCTTCCATGATTTTCATCTTTCTTAGTCGTGCCGAAGAATCCTCCCTCAAGAAAAAATCTAGAGAAACCTGGATCAAGCTTGCACATAAAAACACCAAATTTTTTCATAACAGTATAAAAACTCGTCTTTTCCGCAACAAGATAATTTCTATCAAAGATGACCAGGTTGTCACTTTTTAAACTCCCACTAGTGTTTCTAAGGTTATTGTGAGGTAATTTGAGAACTCTCTTGGTAGTAGGCATCATGCTGGCTACCTCGGGTTGGAGAAAGTTTCATATCTTCTTTCCACTAAAGTTAATGACATTGATAAGGCCTCAATGATTCGCGAGATCACTTGAGAGGAGATCAAGTCTTCCCTTTTCAATATTGATACCAATAAATCATGTGGTCCTCATGGATTTAATTCCAATTTCTTCAAGTCCACGTGGAACATAGTTGGACATGATATTTGTAAAGGTGTCCTTGTGTTTTTTCACACGGGAACTCTCAACACCTCTTGGAATTCTACTTCGATTTCCCTAATTCCCAAAAAGGATTTCCCTTCTCGGGCCACTAATTTTAGATTTATTGGTCTTTATAATATTGTTTACAAGATTATCTCTAAGATCTTAGCTAATAGAATTAGGGATTCATTTCCCTACCTCATTGATAATTCCTAATCGGCTTTCGTCTCGGGTAGGAACATCTCTAATAACACTCTTCTCTCCTAAGAGCTTCTACGAGGTTATCATACTAATTGCAGAGGTAAAAGGATTTCCACTAAAATCGATCTTATGAAAGCCTTTGATTATATCCGTTGGCACCTCATCCTTGACATTCTTGTTGCAATGAACTTCCCTGAAAAGATGATCATCTGGATCATCAATTGCATTTCGTCTCTCTCTCACTCCATCAATATTAATGGAGATCCTTATGGTAACTTCAAAGGTAGAAAGGATCTCATGCAAGGAGACCTGCTTTCCCCTTTCCTCTTTTTCTTTGTCATGCAAGTCCTCTCTAGTACCCTGAAGGAGAAGAGTAATGAAAGAAGCTTCTGTTTTCACTGGAAGTGTCACAAAATTAAAATTACTAATCTCTGCTTTGCAGATGATCTTATGATTTTCTATCATGGTGACGTCAACTCCCTTCTTCTCATCAAAGAGGCTCTTGATGATTTCTACTCCCTTTCTGCCTTTAAAGTCAACCCTTCTAAAAGTTAAATATTCTTGTCGGGTATTGGTAATCCTCTTGCCACTGAGATCCTATTTATTATGGGTTATTTGGAGGGTTCTCTACTTGTTAAATATCTGGGAGTTCCTCTTATCACTGGTCACCTTACTCACTCAGATTGTCGTCCTCTTTTTCATAAGATTACCACCAGGATCAATTCTTGGACCTCCAAGCATCTCTCTAATGTCGGAAGGCTCCATCTCATCAAGTTTGTCTTATTCGCTGGTCAGGTTTACTGGTCCTCTATCTTTATCCTCCCCTTTATGATCATTAAAGAACTAACTAGTGTCTCCGTCGTTTCCTCTGGTCGGGTTCGGTTATGAAAATCCATGGGGCCGAAATGGACTGGTATAATATTACCTCTCCCACAAAGGAGGGCGGCCTTGGGATCCTAGATCTAAAAATCTGGAATTAGGCGACTGTCCTTAAGCATGTCTGGTCTATTATCAGTAATAACAATCACTCTATCTGGTGTGATTGGATAAAAATAGAAAAAATCAAAAATAATAATTTCACGGATTTTTCTATTAGTTCATCCCCATCTTGAATTTAGTAGAAATTTCTTTGTCTTCGCCCGTTGACTAGTAATCTGTATAGGGTGGCTATTGATTTAATCTCCTAGCGATTAATAACCTCATCCTCACTCTGCCCCCTTCTAACATCAACTCCAATAATGTTCCTTTTTGGATTGCGAAGGCTAGCTGTAATAACTTCTCAATTAAGGATACGTACAACGTAATTTGTACACCTTCCCCTATTGTGGGGTGGGTCGGGTTAGTATGGAATAAATTCAATATTCCCCATCATTCCTTTATTTTATGGCTTGCTATCCTTAGAAAACTATCTACCAGAGATAAATTTCTCAGTTGACTTTGAAACTATTTATCATATTCTTTTTTATTGTAGTTTCACTCAAAGTCTTTGGACTAATGCTAGTTCCAAACTAAGGTTCCATTTTACCGCCTCATGTTGGAAGTATTGGGTTTGCGAGACATCAAATTGGTCTCACTCTTATATTTAGCGCACTTTCTTTGGCGCGGTTATTTACCACGTCTGGAAGGAGAGGAACTCAATAATTTTTGGTTCCCTTCTAGTTATTGCCTCTTTGGTTTCTCACCGAATCTTCTCTAATCTTAGGTTCAGTTTCCATGACACCAAGTTTTTCTAGCCTATGTAATTGTATTTTATTTACTTATTATTTTCTTCATGTACAAGTCTTTCCCTCCTTAGTTTATTCCGTTGTCTTC
The DNA here is from genome assembly GCA_036936605.1 of Limnanthes douglasii subsp. nivea. Lineage (NCBI taxonomy): Eukaryota > Viridiplantae > Streptophyta > Magnoliopsida > Brassicales > Limnanthaceae > Limnanthes > Limnanthes douglasii. Next base: position 130,427,607 of record JAUPFV010000004.1, read on the forward strand.
CATAGTTGTAGATTTCCTTGGAGTTTTCCATCTGTCAAATCGGTTGGCTTTTGTGGTGTTATTAGTACTCTAGTTTATCTCAGTTGCTTTACTATTTCTACTATGTTTGGTTTAGTAGTCTTGTTTTTCGACCTTCTTCTATCGATTGTATCTCCTCAGAGTAAACCCTAGGTAATTGTATATACAAATTTTATTTTATTTACAGTTTTTCAACTAATTTTTTTTAATTACAACGATACTTTATTTTGAAAAATAAAAAATAAAGTTTTGTTTTTAGTGTTAGATTTTGTCTTAGAAAATCTGTTCTAATGTATTTGTTTAGATAGAAAACGTATCTACAATTGGAAAAGGAGGAAAATAGATTCGTCTTTCAAAACTGATAGCTTTGGTGTATTATTGGAACGAAACCAAGAGAAACACTATTAGAGTTTATTTAATATTAATGTTGTATCTTTTGTTTCAATTTTTTTTAATAACGTACATTTTTATTTATTTATATTATATTATTATTTAATAATTTTTATTTTTATACTTTTAAGTTATTAAATTTTATATTTTGTAGCGTTTCAGAGGTTTTATTTAGTATAGTCTAAAGTAAAACACGGATATGGATAGTGAATTAGTGTTTTACCATTTTTTCCATAAAGTTTTATATATAATTTTAATTAAGTTGAAAGTGTCGCAATGTGGTGTGGGGAACTCGGGGTACGATGCTTCTGTAGAAATATATGGTCACTATTTCATCATCTTTTTAATTTATTGTATCAGGTTTGTACGTCAAAGGTTTTATGTGAGAAAAACTGTTTTAATATACTTTTAAAAGATGTATTGTTTGTGACAAAACAAACAAGCTATGTCTCATTACCTCTTTTTTTTCTGCCGCATGAATCATACAAAACTTCGGAGCTTTAGCCACAACTAAGTCCAAAAGATCATGACGTAGCCGATCGTATATTTTCCTTCTCACTTCTTCGCTCCCAATATTGGCTAGGGTTTATCTGTTCGATTTTCTTTATTTTTTTTATTAAAACCTTATCCATGTTATTGTTTGAAGTGGTCCGGAAATGGAATTTGGTTTTTAGGTTTCAAAGTGTAAGTTTCAACACATATTAGATTTGGTTTATTGTTTCGATTTCTAGCTATTATTTTGTTTGAAGCTGAAAATTTTAAAATATTATTTAATAGTTTTCTTTATCTTTGCCCGTGTATTACTTTTGTTTAGATAGGCTTCTATCCCTTTCGTATAATGATCAGATTCAGATTTGGATTTTTGAGCAAGATTATATGAGGATCTAAGCGTGCATATTGTAAGTAGTATCTCTTTTTGTGAAATCAAATGTGTTTATGGACACTGGGGATGGCTCGTTTTTTCAATACGATTAAGATAAGCATGTATCCAGAATTTTAACAACACATGTATTTACTTCCTTATGTATATATTTGTCAACGTCATATCTATTTGTGATTTTTCTTTGTTTTTTCTTACTATACGTATCATATGATAGACTGATAGACTAGACTTATAGTGATCACGTTGATTTATCGGAAAATCCGTATGTTTAGGAAATAGGTGTACTTAGATATCAAGAATGTACTTCATTGCTTTATCAATGGAAGCTCACTAAATAACAAATTGGATTAGTGAATGAAACGAAAGTTGGGTATTTTCACGATGATTGGGTCATTTGGTTTGAAAAATTTGCTTATTTCTCTTTTATCGGGAGATGTAGAAGAGAAACTCATACTTTTCAATTTCCTAATAAAGATTAGGATCTTTTGCAAGTTTGTGAGAGGTATTTGGGGAAAACTCTGCATGACGAATATAGTGAAAGCCGTGCGAGTGTGAAGTGATTGAAGCATAAACTTTTCTGAGTTTCCGAAAAACACTTCAGCACAAGAGGTTGAGTACCATATGCATGCTTATCTTCTGTTACTTATAGGGAGTACGATTTTTGCCACAACCGATCTGAGCAAAATCTCTGTAAACTACCTATATTTTTTGAGGACTTTGAAAAAACTGGAAAATATGCATGCATGCAGCCGCACTTGCATTTATGTATCGAACGATCTCAAAGCATGGTTGGTGGCTGTTTTACCTTAGTAGAGGTTATTGTACTTTCGTTTTTATTGTTAATTTAGCGTAAATTGGAATTTAGAAATGGACTTTACTCGAGTTCGGTTTCATCTTATTATATATGAAGTAGATTTTTATCTGAGATTGGAAGTTAGAGAGATAACATTAACTTTAGGACTGACGAAATGTTAATAATTCGAATATAGTGAGAGACACATGATCTCATAAGCTATTAATTTAAAAAGACAAAAGATGAACCAACCAACTAAAAATATTAATAAAAACAATTCTGTAAAACACATCAAGAGATCATCATCTTTTCCTTTAACCAAAAGTTTATAAAATTATTTTTATAAATGTTTAGATAAGATAAGTTAAATTGTCCCGAAATATAAAACAACTCGAAAGAAACTTTTTTTTTGAAGGTACCATGATTACCTTCAAGAAGATAAAAGGTATTTTTATGTTTTCTATCTTTATTCTCCTAATAGCTTTAATCTCCTGCTTATCTGAATTTCGGATTGTTTACTCACAACTTTATTATGATATCTGATATATATAAAGTTGATTTCAAACGAAACCCAAATATGACGGTTATTATTTTTGCTTTACGTTTTAATTAATGAGAAATGATTTCACTAATCAATTCTATCTTTAGCTTATTATTAAATCTATAGTTATAGTCTGAAGTTAATGGAAATATAGATAGCCAATTAGCTATTTTTTATTCTTTGTTTTTTATCCATTTTATAACCTCTCCCGTAGGTTCTGTTTCAGTTCATAATTCAATTACTGGAAACAAAATCAATTTCTATCCAAAAACACAAGTTCATAAAATGATACTATTTTTTGTGTTTTTATTGAAAGAATGGTAATGTTATGGCATTTTCGAATCATGTTGATAATGAGTTTTACATCAGCTTTTTTTTTTGGAATATAAGCGTTGAATGAATATTAAAGTTATGCATATATGTAGTATTGGCTAATCTTCATGCATTAGCTTTGTTTTATTTCTTCTATAATTGAATCTTCTGGTATAAATATTTATTTTCTCTGCAAAGCTCTAATTTGGCAATCAAACCATTGCATTGTATTTATTTAATTTATCGTAAATCTTTATAGGCGGAAGAATTTGAATCACGAATAAAAGAATAAGCAAAGAACAAAAATGAAAAACTTTGCACCATAAAAAAATGCGTAAATGAGAGCAAATAAATATTAAGTTTACTCACAAAAATCCAATTTGATTTGTCAAACAAGATTTCAAATTCAACCAGTACGAAAATTAGAAGGCAAGATAAAATTACAAGAGTTGATAAGTGTGTGTATCGTAAACGCATCCGTTATACAGATGATTCTACCAAAATGCTTAATGGATTGTCGAGTGAGTGAGTGATGAATTTTGAGACAAGGTTAGATAATCAAAACAAAACAATTATTTCTTTTATTTAAATAGTATTATATGTTTGAATACACATTTTATATACTAAATTTATGTAAGTAGGACTTCTAAGCAGCATCCGCCATCCGAATCTAATAGTCATACTAAGTTTTTTTTAATATTGTAAATGTATATTGCTAATATTTTCAAGGTTGAACATATCTTCTATCAAATACTGCAGTTTTCTTGAATATATTTTATGTTGTCTTTGTATGATGTTTTTGAGCAATTAGTATTTGAGAAGTAGAATCCAAAATCCAACCTTATTGTGCTACATCCACATAAAATAGCCAACCCAACATAAATCATCATGACAATATATATATATATATATATATATATATATATATATATATATATATATATATATATATATATTTTGGAAGTTTTATAACATTATTATCATCCTAAATATCATTTATTTTTGAATTATCAACTTCACAGAATACTCAGTATTTTAGTTTTTTATTCTATTTTTAATGCCTTACATCGGTTTACATTATCATATTTTTTTATTACCAGCAACAATAACCAATCATTCTAGAGTATGTCTTCTTATATAAAATTATGGTTATTCTTTTAGATTTTGATATATAACATGAGACATTGTTTAGTTGTAGCCTCTTGTTTTGTCAAAGTATTTCATAGTGATGTAGATTGGAACTAATCTCCATATATATATATATATACATTCGTGTATTAATATGAGTTAATTAAAAATTTTAAGGGTTCATTCGCAGCATTCATATATATATTTACTACAAAAAGACAGAAATTACAACAACGGATCGAGGAAACTTCATTTCGTGAAATTGATGAACAAACGAGTAAATATTGAAATCGATACAACTAGTGATGATAATCTGTAATACATTCTACGTAAAATGTCAATAAACTATGAATTTGTACCCTCTATACTTTCACCATTAGTCATTGATGTTCGAATTCCATTATATAATAGATGTTTCTTTTCAGTTCTTAGAATAATAGAAACCATATAAACATTATAGGTAGAATTTGAAAATTTTAATCTTATATTTCATTATGTTCAACAAAGAATTATGTTCTTGAAATTAAATGCTATAATTAAGTTTATATGATTTTATTTTTTTAAACAAATTTGTTATTAGAAATTTTATTGATAAGAAAATGATCATGTCAACTTATCTGGTAAGGGCCAAATTATTTTGATTAGGAAAAAAATATATGAAACATCAATAGAATCCATCATATAAAAGTTTTGATCCAGTAACTTAATTTTTTGGATTCTTTTCATGTAAGTAGTGTGCTCTTTTGGAACAAATCCATTTATTTATAGGTCTCGCATCTTTCCCGTATGTTTTTTGTATATTTGTAAAAATCTTGCATATTTTTATAAGTCTCATATATTTATCAGGTCTTGTATATTTATACATGTCTCGCATATTTGTACATGTCTCATGTATTTTTATAACTATATATTTGTACATGTCTCATATCTCACATACACATGCACACCTTGCAGAATCAAAGAATAAGTACAAGACAACAATGATTGGCTAGTCTATGACTCATCATAATTTGAGAATCATATGCACGAGGTGGATTAAACAAATAGGGTAATGGATACCGAAAACAAATTTATTGATTGACATCACCGAATACCACAAACTGGCTAAGATACAAAGAGGGGAAAAACACGAAAATTGAATGGTATAGTATAATAAAGGGGATGTCCATTTTATGTAAGGTAATAATAAACAGGAGTATTTGTACAGGATTCACATATTTGCCAAAGTCTTACATATTAGTACAAGTAACGCATATTTTGTACATGTCTCGCATATTTGTAAAAGTCTCGTATATTTTTATAGCTCTCACATATATGTAAGGTAGTATATGCCTTGCATATTTGTACAGGTTCGCATCTTTCACGCATATTTTTACAAATCTTACATATTTTTCAAAATCTTGCATATTTTCACAAGTCTCACATATATATACATATATTGTATATCTTTACTTAGCTTACACATTTCTTGCATATTTTTACAGGTTCTCGCATCTTTCTTTTATATTTGGACAGGTCTCGCATATTTCTCACATATTTGTAGAGGTCTCGCATATTTCTCACATATTTGTACAAGTCTCGTATATTTGTACATGTCTCGTATATTTGTGTAAGTCTCGCATATTTATACAGGTCTCGCATATTTATGTAGGTCTCACATATTTGTACATATTTCCACAAGTCTCACATATTTGTACATGTCTTGCATGAAGCAAAACATAAATATAACTTATTTCGCATTAAAAAAACAATAACAAACACTTTATAACATGCAAATTATCCTACTACAAAGTCTTAAATACAAGTGAAGTTAAAACTACAAAACACAAAAAATAATAACAAACATTTAATAACATTTTTCCAACACTTCCGATTATGCCCGACCTTTGAACAACGATTATAATTTAACTTAGGGGTTGTTATTTCTCCTCTAGACAAAATATGTTTCTTTTTAAGCCTTCCACCTTGTCTTTTCAGATTATGAGGCAAAATTTCTGATGATTCATTAGGGCTTGATCGTTTACCAAAATTAGTTAAAGCAGGTATACTAAATGAGTAAGTTGTCTTGTAAGAGTTGGCGATATAAAATGTCTTAACAAATCTCATTGAATCATTCTGCATTGTATGTATTGCAGCAAAATTATGAGAACTTGGAAAATAACATTCTTTCCAAGCACCACAAGAACATTTGAAATCCTCTAAATCAACAACCATAACATGCTCAAAATAATTCGTATATCGTTTTGAAGACTTACGAACTAGATATTGAATACCATCTTTAATATTAACCTTAAGCTTCTTTTCATACTCAATACATAATTTACTACTCCAACATACCCTTCCACGTAACATCGTGAAATTCAAACGATAAATCCTTCGAAAACCAATTTTTATATTTACGTGGTATTTAAATATTTAATTGTTATTTTTATTTTCTTTTTAATATTTTATTATAAGACATATATGTAATTTCCCTATTTTGGGATTTGGGTTAAGTCTTGTCGTGTCCAGAAAATGGGGCATACATCAACTCGGCATAACTAATGCCTTCCTAAATGGGACTCTACATGAAGTTGTTTATATGTCTCAACCTCAAGGCTTTAGAGATTCTCAAATGACTCACCTTGTTTGCAGACTGCACAAAGCTTGGTATGGGCTTAAACAGGTACCAAAAGATTGGTTTTCTAAGTTTAGAGATCTTCTACTCAATGGGAAATTTCTAAACTCCAAGGCTGACAACTCCATGTTCTACTTTATCAGAAAATATGTAACTTTAATTGTACTCATCTATGTTGACGATATAATTGTAATAGAAAAGAAGCCCACATAACTACAACATTTCATCACATGCTTAATGATAGGTTCTCTCTAAAAGAAATGTGGGATTTTCACTTATTCTTGGAGATGGAAGTAAGCATAGACAACTCTGGTTTGTACATTACTCAACAATAGTATGTAACTAACTTACTTGAGTCTACTGGAATGACTTCATCCAAGCCTTGTGTGACTCATATAACTGTTGGGCAGTCTTTGTCCATTAATGATGGTATTCCTCTTCCTGATCCTATATTGTATTTCAGCTTATTAGGATCATTACAATACTTGTTAAATACAAGGCCATATTCAGCCTTTGCGGTGAGGAAGCTGTCACAGTTCTTAAGGGCTCATACCAATATTATTTTCCAAAGTTCTAAGAGGGTATTTCGTTACTTATCTGGTACGAGACGTCTTGGAATTCATCTAAAACCTTATGCTCAACTGAGATAGACGGGATTCTATAATGCTAATTAGGCCAGCTTTGTTGATGACAGATGATCAGTTGGAGGATAATGTTTTTTCTTTGGGACTTCATTAATCTCATGTTCTTCTAAGAAAAAACACGTAGTAGCTCGTTCCAGTATTAAATCTGAATATCAAGCCCTAGCCAATCTGGCATCTGAAATCATCTGGCTCAACTTTGTCTTTTGTGAACTTGAAGTTCCTTTGTCCCAAACTTCTTTCATTTGGTGTGACAATTTGGGAGCTGCTTCATTGGCTTCTAATCCGTCTTTCATGAAATAACCAAGTACATCGAAGTGGATGTTCACTTTATTTGTGACAAGGTGCTAAGACAAACCCTTGATATCCAATTCCTTCCCACCATAGGGAAAACTGTCGATTTTTTTACTAAAGCCATATCTCACAATCGATTCATTTTCCTCTGTTCCAAACTTGGACTCCTCTACTCTCCGCTCTGTTCGAGGGGGAATGACAGAGTTATCTCTGCAACAAAAGTGGGAGTAAAATTTTGGTGGCTTTAAAAGAAAGAAAGAAGAGAAGAAAAAAGTTAATTGAAAAAGACAAGACGAATGATGGTTAGCTTGTGTGTTTACCTAGCTTAAACTACAGTTTCAAATTAAAAAGTAGTATTAAATAGGTTGTTACATCCCAACAAATTTTGAGTATCTCGGTAACAAATTACAAACAGAATTCCTTACATTTATATATAGCACACTGTTTTTTATTGTAAAAGAGATAACTCTTCTTCTCCCTTATATTCTCCATCTTTAAATCCAGATCTTAACTCCTCTAAATCCCATTTTTGATAAATTTATGCCAGTTGCAGAAAATAATTGATATAATCTCTCCTTCAAACCCCAAATTCAAAAAGATCGGTTTGATTCAATTACAGATTTAAGAAGTGAAGCATACAAATCGATTAGATCTCTTAATTTCTCTAGAACACTTATTTCTTATTGTTTCCATATTGCTTCCACTATCTTTTCCGTCTCCTTCCAAATTTCATATGTTTGCTTTTGTTTTTATTAATAAACATTATATATAATATTTTAATGAGTAATATTACTATTCAGTTGGGTTTTGTTAAAGGGGCGATCAAAACCCCACATTCCACATCAGTTAAAAATGAGAACGATCAATGGTATACCTTAACTAGTATGAGACCTTTTAGAAGTGGACCAAAACCAAAGCCGTGCGGGCCTTCGGGCGCCAAAGCGGAAAATAATATACTAGTGTTGAGATCGTGTTGTTCTTACTTATATACAGAGGTGGAATATGCGGACCGAGCCCCCATATTCCCAACACATGGTATCAGAGCCGGACCCAAACATAACGCGATGTGGATGAAATTCTAGAAAGTCAAACATGGTTCAGTAGCCATGCTCAAGGTGATCTGCTCTAGAGATCCTAGTTTAGAGTTCCTTTGGCTCATCAAGAAGTGTGGCTTGATTTGGAGTGACGCTAAGGAACAAGAAAAGTGGTAGTCTAATAGGAGGTGAGCAGTAACATCAGTAGTACCTCTAGACGTCAGGTAGCCCAAACTTGATTAGAGTGGGCGGATGAAAGTCAATTGAGAGGATGCTAAAGTGGTACTTGTTTGAGAGGAGGATTTGTTAGAGTGGCGATCAAAGCCCCACATCCCACATCGTTTAAACATGAGAACGATCAGTGGTATATAACTAAGAATATACCGCAACTAGTATGACGCTTTTTGGAAGTGGACCAAAACCAAAACCGTGCGGGCCTTCGGGTGCCAAAACGGAAAATATCATACTAATATTGAGATCGTGTTGTTTTTACTTATATACGGAGGCGGAATATGCAGACCAAACCCTCATATTCCTAACAGGTTTATATATGGCTTGGGTTTTAATAGGTAGAATTAGTATTGAGTTGGGTTTATATATGACCTGAGTTCTTAATAGACTGAATTTTGAAAATTCAAGCCAATATCAATTAATATGTTTGGTGTTATCTTATATATTAATATGTTATAATTTTGATATATCAAATATGGCTTCATAATGACTTACAAATTTATGTTATACTGCATTGAGTTTTGTTTATCTGGGTTTTCGTTTTGAATTTGATCTTAAACTTTTGTTTTGTTTAACAAAATATCCAACAATTTTAGATTTTTAATGACATTTATATAGTCCATTGAAAATCAAATACATTTTCATTTAAATTTTATTTTTATGTAAAAAACGTTAATAAAAACATTTAACTATCATGATTTTAAACTATTTTTTATGTATATGATTGAAATATTTTTAATAATTTGTTTAGCTCTATTTACCTAATATTATCATAATTATAATTGTGTTTGTTTTTCATTTTATGTTAATGATAACATAATAAACATTAAAAAATAACTTTTTGAAATTTTATGATAAATAAGATAATAAAATATAAAAATTGAAATATATTAATTTACGGCATATAGAATGAGAGTTTAATTGTAATGATTTTTTTACGCTAGAATACCGACATGTAAGACTAAATTAATATAACATAAGAATTGAAGTTTAAAGACTTACATCAGAAACCCACAACAAATCCTAGTCCAATTTTATACCTTTAAATACTACTTAGATTAGATCTTTATGTTATCTTATACTCTAAATTTCTCACTAGTAACTAATTTTTTACTTTCGAGTGAGCCAACATCGTTCTTTTTAATATCCAACTCACTGTTGTTTTGCTATTTTTTGATGATGCTATATCTTACAATTGGAAAATACTCCATATTAAGACGAGGTAAGTTGAGCTAATCAATGATTATAATCATAATTATGACGAGACCATATACTAAGGGATTATGACGAAGGTAATGATCATAATTGTGAGGAGGATTTTTTTCAGAGTCATGACAAAGGTTTCATTCAAGCTCATGACGAAGATTGATTTTCAGAGTTATTTTCAGGATAACGACGATGTTATTTTCAGGATTATAGCGAGGGTTGCATTCAGAGTTATGATGAGGGTTGCATTCAGGATTATGACGAGTGTAAAATTCAGATTTATGATGATGGTCACATTCAGGATTATAACGAGGGTTATATTCAGAGCCAAGGGGCGCACATATTTACACGTGTTATTCTATAAGAGGTTATCACGAAATTTTGTTAGACAATTGTAACAGAATAACACATGTAATTTAGTGAATCGACACATGTGTAATTTGATGATTGGTAGAATATTACATGTAAATCCTATAAATATTGGAAAAGTCTTTATTTGAGGATTGATAACATTTTTCTAACAAGAATATTTCATATATTTTTTATTTGAGTTCATCATTTTAGTTAAGCTTTGGAGAGAATTTTGCTTAATAAATTTGGTGCCGTCTGTGGGAATAATTTATGTTCAAAGTTTGTTATTCTGTTTACCAACATTGATGACACGATTATGAATGGAAAAAACTTCTCTTAAAAATTTGTTCGATTCAAGTTAGTCTGGTGTTAATTCCATGAATGGTGCTAAATTTGCATGTTGTTGAAGAAACTTCGATACCTAAGAATAAAGTTTTAGGTAAGGTTGGTTTAGAGTAGTGAACTCATGAGGTGACTGTAGCAGATCAAAATTAGTCAACTAGTATGACGTCTGGATATGATCATGTGCATGATAGATCTTGTGATGTAAAATTTAATGCTCAAGGATTTATTTCTCCTAGTATTCAAGATGTAAATCTCACATATTTAGATACGCCTACAATTTCTTCTAGTGTTGAACTCTTGAAAGCTCAGAGTGAAAAGACAAAACAAGAGCATATCAAAGTGAATTGGTTACAAGTTGAAAAGGAGCTCAAAGGCTCTAACAAGATTTGAGAAAATGTCAGATGCATTACAATTGTTGATCAAGAAAATTATGTAGAAGGGTGAAAAGAAGCATATATGGAGTAAGGAAAATTCTGATATAAGTTGCACTGAAAATATTAGTGAGAGAGAAAGATAAAATTGAGACAAGAAGAGAAGATGGAAGAAAAACAAATGGAAGAGAATTAGTTTAAAAGGCAATGAAAAATAAATTTGGACGTTCTTGAGTGTAAATATAATTCAAGTAGCGTAAAAACTAAGAGGAGTAAAAGAAATAATGTAATGATGTACAATAAAAAAGATTGAGAATGACAGACTATACTTTTTGTTAATAAAACATTTAAAGGAAAACTTCCAAGGAAGTTTGTCCGTATCGCATGAATTTTTTTGATGGGTCGAGTGATCCCAAACATCATTTGGAATAGTTTAGGACTGTGATGATGGGAATTAAAGCTGATTATATATTGTTGTGTAAAGAATTTTTAAAATGCCTAGCGTTAAATTGGCTCAATTCTTTTCTTAAGGGGAAATTAAGAATTTTAAAGAGCTTTGGCATGGTTTTAAAAATCCTTTTATTGGAAATAGAGCGTATAAGAAAGATGAGGATTCCATAATAAATTTGTACGTAAGAAAAAGTGAAATATTGAAAAATTATCTTCAGCGGTTTATGCATGAGATGAATGCTCTGGAAATTTGTAAAGAAGATGTAATTGTTGTTGCCCTTAAAATAAGCTTGATTCTAGATAGGAAGTTATATGAAGATCATGTTAGGTTTCCGATTGATATATTTTAGAGAGGGCATATCAATTCATTAGATTTGAAGAATCAAAGAGCGGATCCGAACGTTTTTCTAAAGTTTAAGATTCAAAAGTTGTGATGATAGATAAGAGAATCGTTAATAGAGGAAACATGAACATCTGGCTAAAGTTCCTTTAAAAATATCGAGGTTCTCTTATTATGATAATTCAACCTAAAGAGATACACCGTCTGATGAGGTCAGATATTTTAGGCATTGTAACTTACTTTTATCGAAGGGTTGTTCGGGAAAAACCACTACTATAAAAAACCGAACAGGACAAAGGTAATAGAGTCTGACTAAGCTAGGTGCTGGTCACCTCACATCTTGGGCTAATGGGTCCTTAAACTTGACCTGACTCCACAATCCGACCCTACAGGCCCATGGGTCATTAAATAAGTATAAATACCCCAACCACTTACATTAAAGAGGATAATCAGAATTTATTACAAGCACATAACTTAAGTATCTCACTACTCTCTACCTTAAACATTAAATACCAAAATACTTTACAAAATTACCCTCAAACAGAACTAAACCTCACCAAATTGGCGACCATATTGGGAGCACGACGGTGCCTGAATTGCATAATTCAAAACCAACAAACAAAGTAGTTAAGATGGATTCGATTGAGCAGAATATTCCACCTCCTAAGGTGGAAGTTGCAAAGGAAAAAAATGAGTATACTATCAAGGAGCGCAACCAGTTGAGAGTTGAAATAGAGGCACTAAGAGCAATAAAACAAGAAGAGAAACGGGTTAAAGAAAAATCTGGTGCGTCAGTACTTCACCACACTGACAATCCTGGAGAGAACGAGCAGTCTCTAAAGACCCATCTCAGTTCCAAGAAGACATACCAATCTAAATCTGTGGAGAGTTCCCCATCTGAGTCTTCCAGTAGGTCATCTAATGAGGCAGAGCTTGAAGAATCAGTGTCTTCAATCAGCGATGAAAGGCGGTCAAAAAAGAAAATGAGACTGACTAGAAAACATTCAAGAAAAAAAGATATGCCTGACAGACTTAAGAAGCACCATGGCAAGGGTAAGGGGTCAGCCAACCACCATATTGACCAATTGCTGACTGATCCCTTTGCTTTTCAGTCCGAACTAGGTATTTTTCCTACTCCAAATGAAGATATTGTTTTTAATAGTAACAAGAATTGGAGGGAATCACCTTTGTCCGCAAAAATACTTTTTGGACATATTCCTAAGATGTTTGATAGCTCCAAGATGGAGAAATATGATGGAAGCCGAGATTTGGAAAACCATATGGAGCAGTTTAAGAACTTCATGATGAATTTTGACGAGGACGACAAACTATTGTGTAGGGCCTTCTCCCAAACTTTCACGGGAAGTGCCCTCAAATGGTACAATAGTTTCCCTCAGGGATGCATCATTTTGATACATTTTGGGTTGCCTTGCGGGGGGAATGCATTGTAAGCAAGAATCTTAAGGATAATGGGGACACCATTATCCATTGTACTCAAGAGCCAAATGAGTCTTTAAAGGAGTACATCAACCGATTTGTGAATATAAAGAATGGGCTAGCAGATTTCTTTGAACAAGTTACAATTTCTTACCTCAGACAAGGTTTAAATCCAGGAAATTTAGCCGATTCAGTAACTCGGAAGAAGGCTATAACCTTGGGTGGTTTTTTTAATCAGGTGGGGAAACAAATCAACGTTTATGAAACTAAGAAAACTAGAGTACACCGCCAGGTTAGGTCCGCTACTGCAACAACGAATCCTCCAGTTGTTAATCAGTTTGGTAACTGGACAAAAGAGACCGGACATGGATCTATCCGATCAAGGCAAAACTAGTTTAATCAGACTTAGAGCCAACAGGTTAGAAATAAGAGAGGACCTTGGGTTCAACCTAAGTCTTTTTTTGAATTGGAGGAAAGTATGGCTACAATCTACGACAAAACTAAAAATAAAGTGCACTTTTGAAAGCCAGCAGCATTGCAATCCCCCAAATAAAATCAGAGTACCCGTTTCTGCCAATACCACAATGACATATGCCACGATACCCATAATTTTATAGCCTTTAAGAATGAGGTCTAGAACCTCATTGAAAAGGGTAAGTTGGGAATCTATGTCAAAAAATAAGGGGGAAGCGGATCAGATAATGCACAGGTCAATATGTCCCGAATTGGTCCTTCGAACAATCCTGAAACATCCGCACAGGAAGGTGCAATGGTAATTACTGAAAGGTTCGATATAGACTCCGAGTATCTTGATCCAGATCCAAATCAAAATCGAATAGGGGTAATAATAGTCAAGACCAAAACTGTCTTCGGTCTGATTAACCTTTTTGAGTTATTGACCATTTTCGGAGAGGATATCGTAACTGCACCTTCTAGTACATCAAGGAAAAGGCATGTCCACAGTTTGGCCACCCAGTTGGATGGAGGGATGTTCACCCACCTGTATCAATCCCCATTTCCCTTTATAGTTTTCGACGAGGATGACCTGAGAGATATTGTAGGTCCTCATGAGGATGTTGTGGTAATAGGGGCGTCAATAGGAGGAAACGATATACGTTGAATTCTGATTGACACAAGAAATTCGACAAACATCTTATTTTTAAGCTCTTACAAGCAGATGAGAAGCCATTCAGTTATACAACGTTCGAACATAAATATCATAGGCTTCACAGGAAGTTCTGCAGATGTGATTGGGGAATTCGAAGAGGAGGTATTGATGGGAAAAAGACCCTTTAATAAAATGGTAAGAGTACTATTTGTTGTGGTGGATTGTCCAACATCTTACAATGAAATATTTGGGAGGTCTTGGCTCTTCAGAATGCATGTTGTGGCCTCCATGGTCCACCAATGTTTGAAATATGTTGTCCAAGGACAAGTAGGTGTTGTCCGGAGCAGCCAGAAGGTAGCCAAGAAATGTTATGCAACAACCCTTGTCTCTGAGTCTTTAGAGGCAGTCAAGGTTAACATATATTAGCAACTATTGGAGCTTTCCACTGATGAGAATGAAATTGACGATCTGAGGAAGGCTCTCAGTGTCATAATACCTATTGAGGAGGTTGAAACCCATTCCCTCACTGAGGGCAATAATGTTAAAATTGGTACCAAGTTAGCACCAAATTTGAAACACCGGTTATTGTCCTTTTTTTGAATAATCAACATGTCTTTGCGTGGTGCAATAGTGATGTTACTCGAATGCCAGCTGATATTATTTCTCATAAGTCGTCCATACGAACTGAAGTTGCGCCAGTTGTACAAAGGAGAAGATTTTTCTCTAAGGAAAAAGTAGATGGGATTGTTTAGGAAGTTGATCGTTTGACCAAGATGGGTCACATTAAAAAATCTCAGTACCCTTTATGGACTGCCAACCCTATTCTGGTAATGAAAAAGAATGACGTATGGTGCATGCGCATTGATTTTACTGATCTTAATAGGGTATGTCCCAAAAATCTTTATCTTGTTCCTCTGATAGATCAGTTGGTGGATTTGACTTCTATAAATAAGTTATTATCATTCATGGATGCATTTTCAGGGTACAACCAGATACAAGTACATCCGAAGGATGAAGACCGCACTACTTTCATTACCGATAGTGGTCTTTATTGTTATAAGGTGATGTCATTCGGATTGAAAAATGTTGGGGCCACTTACCAAAGATTAGTGAATAAAGCCTTTGCTAATCAAATTGGCAGAAACGTGGAAGTCTATATAGATGATTAAATGGTCAAAATCTTGGAGGAAGATGCACATATATCTAATCTTCAAGAAACATTTTCTAACTTAGAGGCTGCAAATTTGAAATTGAACCTTGAAAAATGTGTTTGGAGTCCGATCTGGAAAGTTCTTGGGTTACATAATAAGTGAAAAAAGAATTCAGCTATGGACCCTCCTCGGAGCACCAAAGAACTTGAAAGGCTGACCAGACGATTGGTTGCTTTGAACGGGTTTATTTCGAGATCATCAGATAAATATGCCCTGTTTTCCCATGTGTTGAGGGATGCCAAAAACTTTAACTGGTATCCAAAATGTGATCAATATTTTATTAAAATCAAGAAGCATTTGTCTTCACCCAAGACTCTCTTCAAAGTTGTTTGGGGGGGGGGACTCTACATATATCCTGGTGTGGTTTATTTTTGTCTGAGGGTAAGTTTGTAATTTTGTTTAGAGTTTTGTGGAATTTTGAGAGTATTTAATTTTTGGGTAGAATGTAGAGGGAGAATTGAGCTGTGTGGTTGTATTTAATTTTCATTACCCTCATTTAATGTTGGTGGTTAGGTATTTATGCCCTTAGATTTGGGCCACATGGGCTTTCGGGTCGTGTTTAATGGATTCGGGTCGAGTTTAAAGACCCATTAGTTCTAAGTAGGTAAATAGGCAGCTTAGTAAAAAATTGATTAGGTTTTAAGTACTTTAGTTCTGTTCGGACAGTTCAGTGGGTGATAGTTGTCCGAACTGCACCTGTCTGGTGAGGTGGACATTGTCCGAGTTGACCCTGTCTGTTCCCATAAAGTGTGGTGACAGAATCCGGACTCATTAGTAGCCCCTTTTTTAGGTAATGTTCAAAAACCTTTGGCAAGACCTATAAAACAACCTGTTGCTGGTGACAATTACATCCGGACAGGTCCTTCGAACTGTGTTATAGCTTTATCCGAACTGAAAAAGTTCTTGAAAACTAAACGGTTTCTTGCCAGAATTCGTGGGACACGTGTCTCTCTCTGGTTCGTCACATCATCCGTTTTTTCACCTAGAATAACGCTCCCACCTTTTTCAAAAAGTAAACTCTTTATTTAATGAAGATGACATCAGCGCCGTCTTTAATCATTGCAATCCTTTCGAATTCTCCTAGGTATCAAAGCACTTTTTCACATTTACTATAAATTAGTCACTCCTTCACTGTATTACCATCCTCTTCAATCTTACTTTGCTTAAACTTCAAAGTTTTCTCTCAAAAACCTTCTTTTGGTGTGAGTTTATGTTCACAGCTAGGAACGCTTTGATCAAAGGTGGGTGGCTTAATTTATCGGAGTTAGAAAAGGCCCAAAAGGTTGAACGAGAAAGGCGCATTGCTGCCGGCCTCCCCGTCTCTCCTGCTGACAAACCAGTAACACAAAGTACAGAGCCTGATCAGGGCTCTTTTTCAACTAGAAGCGTTAAACCCATGAAATATTTCCGAACCAGACTCTCACCAATTGTTTCAGGCTCGTCGGTTCAGGAATCAGAGCCTACTGTTGAACCAGGGCAAGTTGTCACTAGTTTTAAGAAGCCTTCTCCTTTCATAGCCATGGGATCAGATGCTGATGCCTCTCTAGAGAAATTAGTCGATCGGAGGAGAGGTCGCCTGGTAATAGGGCAGGCTTCAAAAGGTACACCTTCAAAATCAAGGGCCAAAGACAGCAACACGGGGTCAGAGGCACCCATATAGTTCCTAAGGACAAGCTGTCCGGACCGGAGGCATCTAGCTCAAGCGTTCGAAAAGAAACCACCGCATCTGAGCCCCAGCCGGAGGTCAGAGTTCAAGAAATCATTGAAGCCCAACAGTCCGGAGGTCAGACTGAACCAACTTCTAACTCTCCTCACCCAAAAACAATTGAAAATCCCTCCTTGGTAATGGAGGAAGTAATGGAGGATTCTATTGAAGAGGCTTCGTTCGAGTCCGCAGTCTCCGGACAAACGAGTGATGCTGGTGCTGCCAAGAAGGATAAATGCAAAGAAAAGCTATGCCTAAGGCATCCAGATCTGCCGGAGATCCTTAAGGGAAAAGTTGGACCTTGTGTTCCACAAGGTCAGTGTTAAGTATTTACTTGCTTTGCATAAAATTAATTATGCCTTCATCCACACAGCCGAACTGGGTCAGATGCGAACGAAGCGGGGGATTCCGGAGAATGTAAAAATAAGGATCCCAATAGACCCTGAAACACCGATGGACTGCAAGCTCAGTGAAATAGTCATCTTCACTGAACTTTTTAACTGGGGACTAAGGTTTCCCTTAGATCTGGAGATAGTAAAATATTTCCACCTCATTAAGCTCTCCCAAAGTCAACTGACCCCTAATGTCTGGTACACTCTCATGGCCTGTATCATGGCTTCCGGGCTCTCCGAAATTCCTCTTCCAATGGAGGAATTTGCAGTTGTGACCAGCCTCTGCAGAAACCCCCATATTCCCTTCTATCACTTCAACATGGGTGATAACTATAAAGCAGTGGATGACCTGCTCGAGTCGGAGAGAAATTGGAGGACTCACTTCTTGTTCGTGAGTGGCGCTTCAGAGAATGGGAGGAAGATAAAAGCCGGAGTCAACCCGAGTCTCCTCACCAGCAGATGGCGAAGCGATAGTAAGAATCCCACCTTACATTCTCATTTTTATTTTTATCAAATTTGTTTAAGTGACTTGTCTTGTCTCTTTTCTCCTTTTTTTAATAGTGCTGCCTAAAGACTTCAATGACTACATAAAGGTCGGGCAGATTACTTGCACCAAGATAAACACTTGGGCTGCTGAAAAGTGTGATAATCGCTTCCACAACGCCTTTACTGGAGGCAATCTTGCAAGGTCCCACCTCTGGAACACTACTGACCGGAAGGACTTAACCTGGGAGGAATTTACCACTCCACCCCCTCCAGAGTTAGTCCTTAAAAGAACACATGTACCAGACGGGTCACTGTATTTTCCTGGTCGAGCCAAGGCCCCAAGTAAGATGAAAGGAAAAAAAGGTAAGGGCAAGAAGAGTGTGGTTGAAGCTAACCCCACCGGAGCGGAGGAAACTGCTCCAACAAACCAAGAGGGGCCACTTCCAAGTCAGATCGATACTCCTCTTCTAGAACTTGTGGAGCACGAGAGTACTAGGGAAGAGGCTGGATCTCCAAAACCTCCAAAGGTTCCTAAGAGAGATAGGAAACGGGGAGCAGAAAGCAAGGACAGGAAATCCAAGAAGAAAAAGACCTCTAAGGGTGATGAACTTCCTCTCCGGCCTCCGGAGCCCCTCCCTCCTGTTGACCCTACTGATCCAACAAGAGCAGAAGAGACCCTAGTGACTTTCAAACCGATGAGGTTGGAGGAGGAGACATTAGTATTTATCGTGTCGACATTACAGGTCTTGAGGGACTTGGTGACTACTTTGAAAACCTCCCCAGAGATGACTTTGCTGGGCCCTACCTCCCTCCAAGCACTTCGAACACCGTTACCTTCAATGGTAAATCTTTCACCGTTTCAAGTGAAAGAGACGTTATAACTCATTCTGAGTAATATTCAGCCAGTGATGGTTCTGGAGAAACAAGTGCGAGGTCAATCAGCAATCATTACTGCCCTTAATTCTGACAAGGAGAGATTGTCCGGAGACCTCCTTATTGCCAACCAAAACGCTGATGTTTTGAAGAGAGAAAATGAGGAGTTAAAAAAGAGTCAGGAGGGTTCGGTCACAAAGGTAGCTGCCCTAGAAGATACTATCAAAGACCTCAGGGCAAAGCAGTCCGGGTTGGAGAAAGATCTCTCCTCTTCGAAAGAAGAGATGAAGGCCAAGGACCAAGTCATTCATACTTTGACCAATGACAAGATCGCACTCGAGGACTCGGTGTCGAAGGCTACAGAGGAAAAAGCTTATCTACTAAGGGAGCAAGAGGCAAAAATCCAAGCCAAGATTAATGCTTATGCCAAAAATGTGATAGATACTTAGGAAGAGATGTATGGCAAATTGAAGTCAGAAATGGTCTTTCTCTTTCACGAAAAGTTCCCGAAGAGGAACCTGGGAGATTTGTGGACTTATGTAGAGTACGAAAACCTTCCCTTCCACACTATGGCTGATGGAGACTTGCATGATTATTCTAGTGTTGACTCATCCGATGAGGAAGAGAACACCAGGGAGAGTCCAAATAAGGAGAACGATGACCTCAAGAAGAAGAAAATGAGTGAGGCTGAGCCATCTTCAAAGGCTCAGTCTTAGAGTAATTATCTTTCCATTTTTGTTTTGATTGAACCAAAGTCCTTGGATGGCCAAGGCATTTTGTAACTGCGTCCGGTCCTTGACCGGATAGATCTTTTTATTTTGACAATTTAAAGTCCTTGGATGGCCAAGACACTTCGGTTATTTTAATGGACATCTTTATTTTGCATAGCTCTTGCATTTTTTCATAGTTTTTTCAATTTTGGTGGCTAATGTTTAAACAGCCCTTAGTTATTTCATAAATATTATAAAGTGAGAGTGTTTAAATTCTCTGATGACAAATGTTTAAGTAGTCATCACTCATTTAATTCAATCCGGCCGGTGTTTAAACAAAAATTTGACAAGAAACAAAGTAAGAACACTCTGAATTTATAAGAAGGCATCAAGTTTTATAAAAGAGCCCGGACACCTCATTAAAACCTCCCCGCGCCACCAGGGTAGGAAAAAGTATTCCCCCAAATATTTACATGGACTTTTAAACAAGTAAATATTTACATAGTTTCTAATCCAAGTACATCCGGAGGTGCTCAAAATTCCAAGGGTGATTCAAAAGCCTTCCATCCTTGTCTTCTAGCCAGTATGTCCTAGGTTTAAGCCTTTCAATGACCATATAGGGTCCTTCCCAAGTTGGGGCTAGTTTGCCGAGCAACTTCTCTTTAGTGTGTAAGAATACTTTTCTTAACACCTTATCCCCTGGCTGAAAATCTCTTCTTTTAACTTTGGAAGCAACCATGCTTCTCATCAAACCCTGATAGTGTGCAGCTCTAAGGTGAGCCTTAACTCTTCTTCCTTCTATTAAATCAAGCTGACCTTTGATTGCCACTTCGTTAGCATGTTCGGAAAAATTATGAACTCGAAATGAATTAAGAGTTGCTTCTATGGGAACTATGGCATCCATCCCATAGACTAAGGCAAAAGGTGATTCTTGTGTTGCAGCTCCAGGTGTAGTCCGGTAGGCCCACAAAACCTCTTGTAAATAACTAAGCCATTTTCGAGCAGCCCCTTCCTAATTTTTCTTCAAACCGGACAGTATCGTTCTGTTAGCCACTTCAACCTGACCATTTGCTTGTGGGTGGAAAGGTGAAGAGAAACAATGTTGTATACCTCTAGAGGCACATAAACTCTCCATTTCCTTGTTGTCAAACTGTGGCCCATTGTCTGTTGTTATCTTCTGTGGAATTCCAAATCTGCAACAGATATTGGATAAAATGAATTTTATGACAGCTTTTGAAGTTGTTCCTGCCAATGGAGCTGCTTCGATCCACTTCAAAAAATAATCAATAGCAACAATTATTGTCCTGCGTCCTCCAGATGCCATAGGTAGAGGTCCCACAAAATCCAACCCCCATCGAGCAAAAGGTATAGGCTCAGAAATTGACTCGAAAGGGATGGCTGGGATATGAATTTCATTACTATATCTCTGGCATGGGTCACACCTCCTCACCAGCTCCTTAATATCTTGCATTATAGAGGGCCAATAATAACCAACCAATAAAACTCTCCTTGTTAGAGCCCTGAATCCGCAGTGAGCTGATCCCTCACCATCATGTAATTCGGAGAGGACTATTTGAGATTCATCAACCCCCAAACATCATAAGAGGGGTTTACTGTAAGACTTCTTATAAAGAACATCTCTTAGTATGATAAAACCACGAGCCTTGTACTTTACTTTTCTTGCTATTGACTTATCCGGAGGCAAGATTCCATCGGAGAGATATTGAAGGAGAGGAAACCTCCAATCTTGAGGCTGTTTCATCTGTATATCGAAGCTTTCTTCCTCTTTACCCATATTGAGTTGAATGGAAGGGCACTCCAACACATAGATCCAAGGGTATGATTCAGTATAGGCTATGGTTGCCAAGGAGTCTGCTAGTTCATTTTCTGTTCGGGGTATGTGCTCATAAACAATGCTCTTGAACTTAAGTGCCACATCTTTAAGAAGAAGTAAGCATTTTATTAGCTGTTCCTTTTTGGCTTCAGATTGACCTTGTGCATGATGGATAAGAAGCTGAGAATCACTCATCAACTTGACCCTTTTGGCTCCACAAATAAGAGCTAACTTTAAACCAGCTATAGCAGCTTCATATTCGGACTCATTATTAGAAGCCCTAAAAGCAAAACATATAGCTTGGTACATTTTGTCACCATATGGAGAGGTCAAGCATACCCCTGCACCACATCCCATAGTACTTGATCCACCATCAGTCCGGACGACCCAGGCCTTTTTATCTTTCACATCAGTTGCTTGCTCTGTATCCCTATCTGAATGGAATTCAACAAAGAAATCAGCCATAGCTTGGGCTTTGATTGCTGTCCGAGGAGCAAAATAAATATCAAAGTCCCCTAGTTCCACTGACCACTTAGTCATTCTACTCAAAATATCTGCCTTTTGAAGAACGCTTTTCAGGGGATAGGATATCCGGACAATAATAGGATGAGCCTGAAAATAAAGCCTCATCTTCCTCGCAGCAATTACCAGGGCTAATGCTCACTTTTCAAGCTTTAGATAGCATTTTTATGCATATATTAAGCTCTTGCTGATGTAATACACTTGACGGGGATAATTATCCACCTCTCTCACCAACACAACACTTATGGTACAATTGGAAACTGCCAAGTATATGAAAAGAGTCTCTCCATCAATAGGTTTATATAAAGTCTTGGGGGAGGACATATGTTTTTTAATTTCATTAAAAGCCTCATCACATTGTGAAGTCCAGTCGAATCCCTTTGCACCTTTTAAAGTTTGAAAGAACGGGGCACACCTGTCCGAATACCTCGAAATGAATCGATTTAACGCAGCTTCCAGTCAACCTTCGTACTTCTTTAATATTCCGAGGTGGCACCGTTTGGGATAAAGCACTAAGCTAGTCCGGATCGGGCTGTATCCCTTGCTCACTTATTATGTACCCTAGGAATTTTCCGGACTGTACTCCGAACACACGTTTCTGGATTTAGTTTCAAATTTACTTTTACTAAGTTAGTAAAAGTTTCTTGGAGATCTGTCAAGTGTAGCTCTTCGTCCATACTTTTAACCATCATGTCATCGATGTATACTTCCATATTTCTTCCAATTTGATCAGCAAAGGCTTTGTTTACTAACCTCTGATAGGTAGCCCCAACATTTTTTTTAACCCAAATGACATCACCTTGTAACAATGAAGACCCCTATCAGTAACAAACGTAGTATGCTCCTAATCCTTCGGATCTACTTGAATCTGGTTATACCCGGAGAAGGCATCCATAAAAGATAGAAGCTTATTCCCAGATGTAGAATCTACCAACTGATCAATCCGGGGAACTGCATACAAATCTTTTGGACAAGCTCTGTTGAGATATGTGAAATCGATACACATGCGCCACTTGCCATTTTTATTTTTCACCAAGACCGGATTGGCTGTCCATAAAGGATACTGAGACTCCTTTATGTGCCCCATTTTGGTAAGTCTGTCGACTTCTTGAACTATGATATAAGCCTTTTCTTTGGAAAAGGCTCTTCTCTTTTGTATTACGGGTGCTATATCTCTTCGGATGGATAGTTGGTGTGATATAATATCTGCTGGTACCCCGGTAACATCAGCATTGCACCAAGCAAAAACATGTTGATGGTCTTTTAGGAACTTCAACATTTTACCCTTTAGTTCGGATGCCATTTTGGACCATATCTTAACATTTTTTCCCTCTTCCAAAGAATGTGTTTCGACTTCCTCAACTGGTATTAAAACTCCAGGGGTCTCTCTGGGGTCATCAATTTCACCCTCACCCCCAGAAAGCCCCTCAAACTGCTATTCTGCATTGATACGAACTGCTCCCAACGTCCGAGGAGCCAGTGCTGTTGCATAACACTCTCTTGCAATCTTTTGGCTGCTTCGAACAACTCCCACTTGTCCTTGCACAGCATATTTCAAACATTGGTGGACTGTTGAGGCCATTGCATTCATCCTAGAGAGCCAAGACCTCCCTAGAATAGCATTATAACAAGTGGGACAATCCACTACGACAAACAGTATTCTAACTATCTTCTTAAAAGGGCCCTTGCCCAACAAAACTTCCTCTTCGAACTCCTCGATCACATCTGCTGAGCTTCCAGTGAAACCCACAATTGACCTGTTCGAACGCTGAATTATCGCATGATTTTTCATCTTTTTGTAGGAAGTTAAAAAGAGGATATCGGCTGAACTCCCAGTATCCACCAAACTTCGTCTTACGTCATTGCCCCCAATACATGCTCCTATGACAACAGCATCTTCATGAGGACCTGCTATATCCCTCAAGTCATCCTCATCGAACACAATGAAGGGAAATGGAATCTGCGATTGATAGGAAGTCATGCCTCCCTCCAGTTGGGTAGGTAAAGTATGAACATGCCTCTTCCTCGAAGAAGCAGTGGGTGCTGTCATGGTATCCCCTCCAAAAATTGTGAGTGACTCAAAAAAGTTAATAAGCCCGGATACTGTTTTACAACGTTCCTCAATGGAACCCACTCTGTTTCGAGTTGGATCAAGGTCTAAGTACTCTGAATCTACATCAAATCTCTCGATTGTGACCATAGATCCCTCCGGAGCGGATGTGCTTGCATTGTTTGGACCAGCCCGATGAGCATTATCAGGCCTATTTCCTCCTCTTCTTTTAACATATGTTCCCAACTTTCCTCTTTCAATTAAATTCTGGACTTCTTGCTTTAAAGCAATACAATCCTCAGTGGTATGGCCAGTATCATTATGGTACTGATAGAAGGAATTGTTACGATGCTCCCTAGGAGATTGTAGTGCAACCGGTCTTCTATAGTGTACTTCTTCCTTTGTTTTATCATAAATGGTGGCTACACTCTCTTTTAACTCAGCAAACCACTCCGGTTAAACCTAAGGCCCTCTCTTATTTCTAGATTGTTGACTCTGGGCAGGCGCAGCTGGCTGAGACTGAGCTTTAGCTCTGTTATGACCCTGCCCGGCCTCCCTCGCCTTGTTCCCGGACTGATTTTGGTTGGGGTTTGGTGCAGCCGGGGCAGACCTCACCTGCCTGTGCACCCTAGTTTTATTTGTTTCATCCACGTTAATTTTCTTTCCAACCTGATTCAGTAAACCTCCCCATGCATTGGCCTTTTTTCTGGTCACTGAATCAGCCAAATTTCTAGGATTTAAGCCCTGCCTCAGAGAAGCTATTGCTACTTGTTCGAAGCAATCAGCTAACCCATTTTTGGTGTTTACAAAGCGACTTATATATTCCTTCAGACATTCCTTCGGTTCTTGGGCACAATGGATAATTGTGTCTCCATTGCCCTTCACCTCCTTACTTCCAACAAACTGCCTCCGGAAGGCTACCAAAAAGTTATCGAAATTTCTGATACACCCATATGGTAGGTTGTTGTACCACTTCAAGGCACTCCCCGTAAAAGACTGGGAGAATGCTCTACAAAGAAACTTATCGTCATTATCAAAATTCATCATAAAAGTTTTGAATTGTTCCAAGTGATTGTCCGGGTCTTTACTTCCATCGTATTTTTCCATCTTTGTGCTATCGAACCTCTTGGGGAGGTTCCTAGACAGGATCTTGGAAGACAATGGAGATTGTCTCCAATTACGTCCACGACTGAAAATGGTGTCCTCGTTAGGAGTCGCAAAGATACCTGGTTCATCATGGAAGGCAAAAGGATCCACCAGCATCCGGTCTATATGTCTTCTGCTATGAGATGACCCATTGCCTATATGCCTTTTTAACTTTCCATGCCTATCCCTTTTTCTTGAATACTTCTTAACCAACTTTTGTTTCTTTTTAGATCGGCCCTCATCACTGCTGGAGGACAAGGATTCTTCAATTCCATCTTCGCCCGAGGAGCTACTGGAAGATTCTGAGTCTGAATCAGAGCTCTCCACTGGCCTAGATCGGTGAGACTTTTTAGAGCTAGCATGAGTCTTCTTCGTACTCACATGGGTTTTCAAAGGCTCATGCTCTCTAGGGTTGTCAGTATGATGAGCAACTGATGCTTTTGACTTTTCTTTTATGCCCATCTTTGCCTTCTTTGCCCTCAGGGCTTCTATCTCACCTTTTAATGTATCACGCTCGTCGATGGTATATTCATCATTTTCTCCCACCACTTCAAGCAAAGCTGGTGGTACTTCCGGGGTATCCGGATTCATTCAGACTGGTTTTTCTGATGGTTTTGAATGCTAGATTCAGGCACCGTCGTTCTCCCACTGTGGTCGCCGATTTGGTGTGGTTTATTTTTGTCTGAGGGTAAGTTTGTAATTTTGTTTAGAGTTTTGTGGAATTTTGAGAGTATATAATGTTTGGGTAGAATGTAGAGGGAGAATTGAGCTCCCTGGTTGTATTTAATTTTCATTACCCTTATTTAATGTTGGTGGTTGGGTATTTATACTCTTATATTTGGGCCACATGGGCTTTCGGGTCGTGTTTAATGGATTCGGATCGAGTTTAAAGACCCATTAGTTCTAAGTAGGTAATATGAAGCTTAATCAAAAAGTGATTAGGTTTTAAGTACTTTAGTTCTGTTCGGACTGTTCAGTGGGTGATAGTTGTCCGAACTGCCCCTGTCCGGTGAGGTGGACATTGTCCGAGTTGATCCTATCCGGTTCCCATAAAGTGTGGTGACAGAATCCGGACTCATCATATCCACCTGTATTAGAGTATACAATAAGTGTTGTGCTAGTAAGAGAGGTGGACAATTACCCTCGTCCGTTGTATTACATTAGCAAAAGTCTATTGGATGCTGAAAGAAGATATTTGAAGTTGGAAAAACTGGTATTTGCGTTGGTAATTGCAGTAAAAAAGATGAGATCATACACTGAAGCTCATTCTATTGTTGTTCGACCATCTTTTTCCTTGAAAAGTGTTCTTCAGGAAGCTGATGTGTCAAGTAGAATGACTAAGTGGTCAGTGGAGCTGGGTGATTATTATATTGATTTTGCGTCTCAGACGATGATTAAAGCCTAGTCAGTGGCTGATTTCTTGGTAAAATGTTATGCTGAAAGATCCTCCTGACAGGTGTTAGAAAACTAGTCTAAGAAAGAATGGGTAGTTCGAACTGATGGTGGATCAAGTACTACGGGTTGTGGGGTTGGAATTTGTTTAACTTATCTCTATGGTGACAATATGTACCAAGCCATATGTTTTGGTTTCAGAGCTTCTAACAATGAATCTGAATATCAAGCAGTGATAGATGGTCTTAAGTTGGCTCTCATATGTGGGGTAAAGAGAGTCTTGTTAATGAGTGATTCCCAATTGTTGATTCACCGTGCTCAAGGACAATTTGAAGCAAAGAAAGAACAATTGATTAAATATTTGATCATGTTGAAAGAAGTTGGCGCAAGCTTCAAAAATATCTGCTATGAACACATCCATAGATCGAAGAATATTGTGGTAGAATCTTGGCAACTATAGCTTATTCTGAATCTTACCCATGGATTCTTGTGCAAGAATGTCCGTGCGTACAGACGGGCCAAGAAAAAGAGAGTAAATAAAGTATGAGTATACTCGTTATTCAACTTAAAGACTGGAGGTATGATCTTCTCGAGTTTATCTACAATAGGGATATTGCCTACGAATTAAGCCATGATTAAGAAAGTCAAGTATAAGGCTCGTGGTTTCTTAATATTAAGGGAAGTTCTTTACAAGAAATATTTCAGCAGATCTCTCTTGCATTGCTTAGGATTTGAAGAATCCCAAGTTGTGTTATCTGAACTACATGACGGAGAAGATTCTGCACACTGTGGCTATAAGGCCCTAACTAGGAGAGTTTTATTAGCAGGGTACTAGTAGCCAACCATAATGGCAGATGGTAAAAATATGGTAAAAAAGTGTAATATTTGCCAAAGATATGAAATTACAATTCATATGCCACAAGTTCCTATTGAATCTATATCTGAACCAATAATCTTCGACAGATGGAGGTTGGATCTAGTTGGGCCTCTTCACATGGCATCCGGTGGATGTTATACAATCATAGTTGCTATTGACTATTTCTCCAAGTGGATAGAGGAAGCTTCTTTAGCTCGAACCACTTCAAAGGCAATCATTAAATTTATTTTATCTAACATATGTTGCAGATTTGGGGTTCCCCGAAAGATTACTATAGATAATAGGACACAATTTGATAATAAAGACATGGAAATATTCTGCACCTCTAGAGGAATTGTACATTGTTTTTATTCTTTTTTCCACCCTCAAGAAAAAGGGCAAGTTGAAGTTGCAAATCGGACAATCTTGTTCGGATTGAAGAAGAATCTGGACAGAGCTGTAGGAAACTGGCCAAGTTATTTACAAGAAATATTATGGGCCTACCGAACTACACCTCGGGCTGCTACACAAGAATATTCTTTTCCTCTTGTGTACGGGATGGATGCAATACTCCCATAGAAGGTACTTTAACATCTCACAGAGTCCAAAACTATTCCAAACAGGCTAATGATATAGAATTTATGAATCAGTTAGATATGATTGAAGAAAGAAGAGGTAAAGCATATATGAGAATGGCGCATTACTAGGGTTTGAGGACGAGTGGATTTTTCTTCAAACTTACAATAATAGATTTTCAGTTGGGGTACAAAGTCTTAAGAAAAGTTTTTTTACAGACCAAGGAAAAACAGTTCGGTAAGCTGGCTCCGAATCGGGAAGGCTCTTATATGGTGTGTGCGAAATTTAAACCAGGAGCTTACAGGCTCCAAGATAAGGAAGGGAGGGCACTAAAGCACCCATGGAACGTTGAACATCTCAGGTTATACTTCGAATAAACCTCTCTTGTAAATATTTACTTTTTAAGTATCATTGTAAATATTAGGGGGTATACTCTTTCCTATCCTGGTGGCAGGGGAGGTTTTAATAAGGTGTCTGAATGCTTTAATAATATCTTATGCCTTCTTCAAAAGTTTGGTGCAATTCTGTCTTTAACTTTGCCATAGTGTAAATTGGTCGGATATTAGATACTTATTAAACACCCTTGTTCTCAAATATCTTTGAGTTGATCAGACATATTAAACACTTGGTCACATTTATTAAACCCATGTGAGTGAGGATATTTAATACTTTTACTTAACACCTCTGAAATATTGAAGGCTATCTAAGCATTGGCCATAAAGAGTTAAACAAAATTCAGGCAAAGGGAAATATGGTATTAAAGCCTAATCGGACTAAAACCAATCCATGATTAGCAAATGCCTTGACCATTCACGGATTTTAAATTTTAAGGAAATTAAACAAACAATACAACAAAATGGCTTGGCCATCCAAGGACTTTAGTTTTTCAAACAAAAAAAATATACAACATAACAGTACAACCTTAGGGCTTGTTCCCTTCGGTTTTTCTTCATCACCATCTTATTTTGGACTTTTGGGTTTAGCACTTGAACTCTCACCAACTTATTTGTTGTCCTCAGAATCTTCCCCACTTGTATAATTATGCTTATCACCATCAACCATCGTATGAAAAGGAAGGTCATCATATTCCACATATTTCCACAAAGGACTAAGGGTCCTCCTAGGAAAGGTCCCATGGAACAGTAAAACCATATTAGATTTAATTCCATCATCTCTCTTCTCCAGGGAATCCACTATTCCATTAGCATACTTCTCTATCCCTGCAGCTATTTCTTGAGCTTGTTTACTTGCTAAGGAAGCATTCTCATTGGTCTTCTCTTGGACAGTTTTCTCCAACTTGACTTTGTCTTCGGATAAAGTCTGGATAGTTTTGTCTTTAGCTTTTAGTTTCTCCTTCAAAAAATTTATCTCATTGGAGGAAGAAATCTCTAGTCTGGAATACTTGGTCTGGAGGTCTTTGTAAGCCTCTTTTGACTTGAGAAGTTTGGCAGCTAAATCCTCATTTTCCTTCTTCAATGATTCTAAGTCTTTGTTAGCCTCTTTTGACTTGAGAGGTTTGGAAGCTAAATCCTCATTCTCCTTCTTCAATGATTTTATGCTTTGTTGAGCGGTGGGAAGACCGTTTGTCAAGCTCTGTTTCTCTGTAGTCGGGTAGTTTATGGTAGTTGTTTGATCCCTCACTTGTCTGTACAGATCAACTACCAGACGGATGTAACCTAGAAGGGCATGACTCAGGGTGTCTTGCTCGCTTGATATCACATAAGTCTCCCCATTGTAGGTCACAACATTGGATGAATTATCAGGACGATAAGGCCCCGCAAAGTCATCATTGTCCAAGTCATTGAAATACATGTTAATATTTTGAAAGCATCAAGATTTACCTTTCCATCAGCAGCGTTCTATTCGGAATAAAGGTTGGGTGGAATTTCTTCTTGCAAAGTAGGATGAGCAGGAGACGAATGAGGGATTTCAAAAGGATGTAAAATTATCTTAGATCCCCATAGTGACTTTTTTCTTCTTTGCAGCTTTTTCATCACCGTTTCCCTTGCGTTTCTTATCCTTCTTCGTAATATTTGGTGGTTTGTCCGATCCACCAACCTCCTTAACAATAAATTCTACTTCTTCCAGCAGAACAACATTAATCCCTGATTGGTTTTCCAAACCGGTTCCTTCGGTGGTTGTTTGAGGTGGGTTTGTTGTGGTTTTCTTCTTTCTTTTGTTCTTCATCTTGTCTAGATGGCTAGGGGTTTTGACCCTGGAAGAAAAGTAAAGTTTGGCGTCCTTAGCCTCAGTTCTTCTCAAGATAACATCTGCAGGAGGATGGGTGGTTAGTTCTTCCTATGAGAGGTCTCTTTTCTCTTTGATATTCCACAAATGAGACCTCACAGAGTTCCCCGAGGTGAAACAGTTGTAAAAACCATTTCCCCATTTCTCCAAGGCTGAGGAATTTAGCTTGGTGCATGTGTCTTGACCTGCCTCTATATAATCCGAGAACTCTTTCGGAAAAACTAAAAAGAAATACAAATCAGTTCGGAGTAACCACCTAGTATTTGAAAGATTAAAGGAAACATGAATAAAACTCACATATGCTCTTCCAATGATTGGTCAGTTAGCTTGGGTTAAAGTCAACCTTGATCTTCTTCCCATTCTCCCAGGCTCCACTGATGAACAAGAACTGTGTCCTTCATGGATTTTCTGACTCCATAAGGTTATTCACTACCTTATAATCATTCCCCATATTGTAATGTAGAAGTGAATGTGATGATTTTTGCACAAATTCGCCACAATAGTGAATTGTTCCAATGAGAGTGGGATCTTGGATAGTTTGGAAGTCATGATGGCATCCATCAGACTGTACCACACATTTGGGCTCAGCTGACTCGGACATAGCTTGATCAGGTGGAAGTACCTGACTATATCCAGATCCAAAGGAAGCCGGAGTCCCCAGTTCAACACCTCTGTATAGACCACTAGCTCGTTGGGTTTGCAATCCATCAGAGTTTCTGGGGTGATCGGGACTCTCACCTTGACAAACTCAGGGATCCTCCACTTTGTATGAATACGACTCAATTCAGCGGTATGGGTGTATATGTAGGCTATATTATAGAGGGATAACAAGTATATTATGCTGAACTTCTTGAAATTTGGCCCTAATTTCGCTTTCAGACTCTCCGGAAGCGCATCCGGATGAGTCATACCCATTTTTGTTTTTCCATTTTGATCTGCAACAGAGTCCCCCGTTTGTCCGGACCCCTCAAAAGGATTATCATCTATACTATCCTCCATATTTTCTTCTATTACAATAGAAGGCTGCTCGGATGGCTTAGCTTATGCCAGGGGCTGCTGTCCAGATGATTTGGTCTCTGGCAAAGGCTTTATCGTCTTCGAACTAGTGTGTTTCGAAGAGGTAGGAGTGGAATTAGCCTTGGATGGGCGAGTTATTCCGCGATAGGTATGCTTCTCAGGGGATTTCTCAGCGTCTGAACCCATGGCAATAAAGGGTGCAGACTTCCTAACACTGGAAACGTCTTTCTCTTTAGGGAGAGCGTTTTGAGACTTTTGGACAGAGGACCCTGATTGAAGAGGAGAAAGGGTTAAAACAAAGGGTAGTTTTCTACCCTTAGGTGCCTTTGAGGACGTTGAACCTTGGTCTGTGTTTTCTTGTGATTGATTTTTTTCATTTACCACGAGAAACAGGAAGAAAAATAACTGTTCTTTCATCTCTTGCAACTTTTCTCGCTCTCTCCAACTCAGGAAAATTTAACGAACCTCCTTTTACTAGGGTGTTTCTAGCTGTGAACATAAATGACTCGAACACAAATTGGAAAATGGACTAAGATTTCTCTCACTAGAAATAGTTGTGTTTTATATGATAATGAAACAGTGGAATAGATTTATATAAGAGTGAAAATTAGGAGTTACATAATAGAAGATAGAACGATAAAAAGTAACGATTAAGGGCTACAAAGTATGAGAGTTAAACCTAGGTAACTTTCTAGCCTAGTATATACGAGAATCTAGGAGAAAAACAAATGAGAGGTTAAACCAGAGCCCGACATGTGTCCCAAGTTGAAAAAAGACTCTTGAAATTCTAAACGGTAAAATCAGTCCCATAAAATTTTGAACAGAGTGACTCTTGAAATTCTAAACGGTAAAATCAGTCCCACAAAATTTCGAACAGAGTGACTCTTGAAATTTTTAACAAAAGAAGATAAAGTCTACAGTTCGGATACAGAAACAGATCGGAAAGATTTGATTTTCATTCTTAAGAGTTATCTCTTCCAAATCTTTTTTGCAAGGCCCAAAGGGGCTACTGATGAGGTCGGATATTTTAGGCACTGTAGCTTGCTTTTATCCGAAGGACTATTCAGACAAAACTATTACTACAAAAAACCAAACACGAAAAAGATAATAGGAGTGTGACTAAGCTAGGTGTTGGTCACCTCACATCTTGGGCTAATGAATCCTTAAACGTAACCGGACTCCACAATCTGTCCCGACAGGCCCATGGGTCATTAGTTAAGTATAAATACCCCAACCACTTTCATTAATGAGGGTAATCAGAATTTAAAACAAGTACACAACTTAATTATCTCACTACTCTCTACCTTAAACATTAAATTCCTAAAATACTTTCAAAATTACCCTCAAACAGAAATAAACCTCACCACAATAAACCTCACCCTTAAACATTAAAATACTTTCAAAATTACCCTCAAAATTAATTTGACTAATGGTTTTTTTCAGTTGAGGGGTGAATCGCAGAGGTTAATAGATAACAGAAAGATGATTGAGTTTATTCAAAGGAAAAATTAAGATAAAAGTGAGGGAAAATGATGAGTTGCATCAGGATGTTGAGTTAGAAGTAAAGAGAGATATATGAAGAAGTAATGATTGCATACTACCTCGGGAGGTGACACTTTGCCAGGAACAAGATCCAATTCTAAGAAAAGACATAAAAAATATTTGAACGGGCATCTAGTTGATGAGTCATCATACTATCAGTATATGAAGTCGGTCGTTGATTTGTCTTTTACAAATGGTGATTTGATAGGAGTCATCACTCCTCATGATGATTCATTAATTATTAGGTTGAATATTTCAAGGTTTATGGTTACTTATGTTTTATAAAACAATGGTAGCATGACTAACATCCTTTTCACGTGCATTTATGATAAGATGATTAGGAAGTTGTCATACAAACCGACTAATGAATAATTAGTGACTTATGAAGATAAATCTTCTAATTGTGTTGGAGAAGTTTAGATTTTATTGACTATTGGGTATTGTACTACAGAGAAAGTGCGAGGAATTTATTCATAATAAGTGATGTTCTAAGGATTTACAATGCAATTATAGGCCAACCTTGGTTAGATAAAATAAAAGCTGCTACTTCATCATTTTGTCAGTATTTCAAGTATCTGGTTAGGATAGTTATGGGAAGTCAAAGAACAGTAAAGGACCATCAATCAGGAGAGGAACTTCTTGTCAAGAGGAGGTTGACGAGTCTAAGGAAAAAATACATTTTGAAAATTGTTTGGATAAAATGGATGAAGATGAGTTCTCAAGTGGACGAGTGGTTAAAATTGGAAGTCAATTGAGTTAGGTATTTAAAGATAGGTCGGAAGATTACTGGAGGAAAATGTAGAGGTTTTTTCTTGGAGTGCGGATGATGTTACTATGGGTAATTCGTTGGTTATTTGTCTTGAGTTAGCAACAGATAGGATATTTAGACCAATCTATAAAAAGAGAAGGGTTTATTTTCAAGAAGATATGGAGGCTATAGTCAATAAAGTGGAAAGGTTGTTGATTCTCAACCCTATTCATGAATCAAAATACCCAACATGGGTAACTAATCCAGTTTTTGTATGCAGAAAAAAAAATAGCCAGTGATGGATGTGCGTGGATTTTACTGGTCTTAATAAGACATGTCCTAAAGATGTGTTTCTTTTGCCTTAGATTGATTAGATGGTTGATGCAACTTCTGGTAACGAGTTTTTATCATTCATGGATGCATATTCGGGGTACAATCAAATTCACATGCATTCGAATGATGAGAAGCATGCGATTTTTCATAGATAAAGAGGCTTGTATTGCTATAGAGTAATGTCATTTAGATTGAAAAACACTAGATTAACTAATTAAAGGCTAATTAATCAAAATTTCAAGAAATAATTAGGAAATAATATGATAGCCTATATAAATGATATAATTTTAAAGAGTAATACTGAGGATCGGAAACTGACAATCATATGTGAGGCCACTTTTTAAGAATTTGAGGAATTTTAATCTTAAGTTGAATCCTTTAATATGTTCTTTTGGGGTTAAAAGTGAGAATTGTTTTGGGTATGTTGTCAACAAGAACTGAATTGAAGTTGATCCCGAACAACTTAAGGTATTATTAAACATGGAACCTCTAAGAAACATTAAGGAAGTGAAAATATTGACATGACATTTAACAGTTTTATCTTGATTTATTTCGAAAAACATTCAATAAAAATCATGTTTTTAAGATCCTTAAGGGATATATGAAGTTTTGTTGGGATAAGGATTGTGATGAGGCACTTTTATTTTTAAAATATTATTTGGTTTTGTCAGAGATCCTTTCGTCACCGATGAAAGATCAATCTTTGTATCTTTATCTTTCTGTGTTTAGTCATACAGTGAGTTCTGTGTTGGTGAGGGAAATGTATAAAGGGCAAATACTAGTCTACTATGTGTGTAAAATTTTAATTGATGCTATATAAAGATATTTAAATCTATAAAAATTTGGTTTAAGTTTGGTTGTACCTATACGAACAAAAAGGCCTTATTTTCAAAGTCATAATATAATTGTGCATATATTTTTTCCTTTGAGAAGTGTGTTGCAAAAATAATATATCTCGAGAAGACTCACGACATGGTCAGTTGAGTTGGGATAATATGAGATTGTGTATGAGCATCATGCTACGATTAAATCTCAAGCAGTAGTAGATTTCATAAGTGATTTTACTGGTGAAAGGTTGATTGATGACGAAGGTGTGCAGTCTGATACAACAAGGGATTTTGAATGGATAACTGAGGTGGATGAAGCTTCAGGTGCTCGTAGAGGTGGAACGTGAATTATTTTGAGAACACTTTTTGGTGACGAAATTAAAAAATTAATAAATTTTAGGTTTGATGTTACTAACAATTTTGTTGAGTATGAGGATGTGTTGGGTGGTTAGAAGTTATCTCATATTTATGGA
This sequence comes from Limnanthes douglasii subsp. nivea, assembly GCA_036936605.1. NCBI lineage: Eukaryota > Viridiplantae > Streptophyta > Magnoliopsida > Brassicales > Limnanthaceae > Limnanthes > Limnanthes douglasii. The sequence goes on from JAUPFV010000004.1 coordinate 130,463,037, forward strand.
GAAAAAAGATTATTCGGGTAAGTTTAGATTCAAAATTTGTTGTCAAGCTAATGAATTTTACAAAACCAAGAAAGAAAGTATGATAAGATATATTAAGTTTAAAGGGAATGGAAAATGAAATTAAAATAGTGGAATTTGAGCAGGTTCCTCGTCTTGATAATTTGAGTGTTTAATTACTAGTAAAGATAGTTGTATCGGTGGGTAATCGATTGTTGATTGTTTAGGAAAGATTATCTCTTGATGAAAGAGATGAAGAAATTGAGGTTTTGACTGTTGATGTCGTTAATTATTGGCGACATGAGTATTTTTTGTTTGTAGGATATTGAGTACTTCAAGAGGACAAAGTTGATGCCCGTGCTTTAAGAATTCGCACAATAAAGTATACAATTCTTGACGATTTACTTTATAGAAGAGTTCAATGAGGCCCTTGTTACATTTCTTGAATATAGAAGATGCATTGTTCTTTTATGAAAGTTGAATGAAGGAGTTTTTAGGGATCATTGAGGATATACAAGTTTCAATATGTGGTTTCTCATTTCGGGTTTTTAATCTCCAAAATTTGTGGCTGATATCGAGGCTATGCTTCAAGAATTTAATGTTTGTCAACTGTATGCTAGAATGAGGCATTTTCTTAGTGAGCCTATGAGTGTGATTATGGTGTCTTTTCATTTTGATAAGTGGATAATTGATTTGGTAGATCCTTTTCCGTTGGCTACTTGTAAGATAAATATTTTGGTATTGGATCTTGATTATTTGACTAAGTGGGTTGAGATGAAGGCTTGTCAAAGATATAAACTTAGGATTTTTTTTTAATTTTATACAGAGTTATATTTATCACGATTTGAGGTGCCAATAATGATTGATAATGAACCTCGGTTACAAAATGCAATAATGAGGATATTTTGCAAATTGTATGGAATGGAGCATCATTTTCCAACCCCTTATTATACTCAGGATAATGGACATGTGGATGTAACGAATAGAACAATTATCAATGAGATTAAAAAGAAAGTTGAAGAGGTTAGAAAGAAGTGGTCGGATAACCTATCTGAAGTATTGTGGGCTTATATGATAACTCCTAAAGTTGTTAAATGGATAAAGGCCTTTCTCTTTGGTGTATGATATGGATGTTGTGGTTCCAACCGAGTTTTTTATTCCAAGTAATCAAATACAATACTATTTAGAGGAGATTAATGTTGAAAGAAAGCGGAAATTAGTGTATTTGTTCGAGGAGCGTCGTGATCAAGCTCAAGTTAAAGCACCACATTAAAAGAGTTTAATGAAAAGTAGATTTCATTCAAAATTGAAGCCAAGAATTTTAAAGAGGAGTGATTTGGTTGTGAAGAAAGTTTTTCAAGGAACAAAATATAAATATTTTGAATCTAGGAAAGTTAGCTGGAGGGTTTGTACAAAGTTTTATCTAAGAGGTATTCTGGGGCATATAGGTTGCAAGATTTGAGTGGTAATATGTCGAATCATCCTTTGAATATTAAACACTTGAATCTTTATAAAGAAAATATGTAATTTGGTTGTGCGCTCTTTTTTCTTTCAAGTGGTGCATAAGGTTTTTAATGAGGTACATTGTAAAGCTGATTCATCAATAAAATTTATGTTTTCCATTGAATCAAGAAATTTGAATTTGTTAGGAACATCACAAGATATGGGAAATAAAATGAAGATTTATAAGGAGGGTTCGGGTCAAATAATGAATAAGCGATTATTGTTACGTAATAAGCTAAACAGTTACGTAAGCGGCCATACTGTACCCTAAAGTAATAGTCAAATCGATGATTTTGGTTAAAAACCAATTCTAAGGTTGAAAAATCGAAAGGTTGCGCAAGTGGTCATACTGTGTATTGATGTAATAGTCAAATTAGTGATTATGGTTGAAACACCAGGCTTGAGGTTGAAAGACCAAAAGGTTACACAAGTATCCACACTGAGCCTTAATATAAAGTTCCAATGATGTATACCGATTGCAAAATAAATAAAAGAGTATATGAAGATGTTGTTAATTCCAAGCTAAGTAAAAATAATGGTTTCTTTTTAACTTGTCATGATAGTAATTATGAGGTAAAAAGTTCATTTAAAAAATAGAGGTTTTTTCAAAAGTATAATAATTGATTATATGTTTAAAAGTCTTGTTAAGTGTGTGAAACATCGGAAAAGATAAATATAAGGATAAAGGAAAACAATTGGTATGAGAATAAAAGGAAAAATATTCATTGTTCGGAAAAAAAAAATAGAGTTAGGAAACTTAAATTATAATACATATCTTTAAAGTATTTTGCAAATAACACTCAATCATATGAGATTTGTAACCATGCTTCCACCTCGTTATTTTTTTTAAATAAATAATTTTGGTAGGTGGAAAGCTTGAAGTCACATGGGCCTCGTCAACTTTGGTAGGTAGAGAGCTTGTAGAGGGAGGGACCTCATCATTTTTGGTCTCGAGTTTCTTGTTGTTGCTGAATTATAATTCAGCACTGATTTCTTCATTATTTTCTTTTTATTAGGTCCTATGATAAAAGTTTACTTTGTAAGCTCATCATTTTTATTTTTGTTTTCATCCTTACATTTTGGATTTGGTTATTCGAGAGGTCGGTTACGACGCTCATCTTTAGGTAATAATGCTTCTATTTCTCCCAACTGAATGTTAGGATACACATTGAACATTGACAAGGTAATGTTTTTTACTTTCTTTGATTAAAACCTGAGTACCACCAAGTGCAACTTCTTCTCCTTCAGTTATAGCATTAAAAGTGTCAATGTTGACATCTTCTATAATATTTTGAATTTATCTCCCTTTATTATTCTTCAAGTAAAATATTTTTTATTGAAGTACTTTAATTTCCAAATTTAAAGCAAATACTTGAGTACTTATTTAAGCTAGGGAGAGCAATATTTAAGATATCAAGTCTGTGTTTAGGGTTGTCAAATAGGTACCTTGTTTGATTAGTACTATATTTTGAGTGAGTATTGTTTTTTTGAAACAACGACATCTCTTCAGGTTAGAGGGTAGCAACAAAGTTGTCAACAATTTGTTTATCCTTTTTCAACCTCTCGTAATCTAATTTTATGTTCTGCAGTTGTTGTTGAAAATATTTACCAAGTCTCTTCGTTGGTTTCTTGAGTCAATCAAAATATCTTCAGGTTGAAAGTTGACTATGACATCCATGTCATGAAGATTCATCATCATATGGGCAAGTGCAGGTGAACTGTGAATACTCTGGAAAGTTTTAAAAACGGTAATAATTATAAATTAAGAGATGAGGATGAGGATAATTTATTATTGAAGGAAAACCTCCAGTTAAATTTCAAATTTCCTGCATAAGATGTTATTGTGTTCATGTTATTGTATTGGGAAAAGTTAGGACAATGTGACAATTGATGAAAGATAATTAAAGTTGGAGATGGAATGGATACAAAGATAGGTAAACCGCTGAGAGTATGAGGTATTGCTACTCAGGTTAAGTTGGGGTTTCCAGTGTATGCAAAATTTCCACTGAGGCCTTGAGTTTATGGTTGTATGGTAACTTAGTTTTGGTTTCGAACCAAGGGAGGATCCACGTTTGATAAGAAATGGAATACCAACGTCTACGATCATAGTTTTTCCTTTGTTTGATTCTTGGTTAGATGGGCCAGAAAGAGGGGGCAAGTTTTTGTTAGCATTCTTGTTATTGGGATCTTTGGTACCAGAATGGATAGAAATAATTTTGGCACTGATAAAGTTAATAGTGTTTTTGGTTGGTTTTATTTTTTTTATTTTTCTATAGTGGTTTGATGTTCAAGAAGGGATCGATAATTTCTTCACCGTCAAAATTATCAATTTCTTAATGAGATATGGGGTTTTGAATATATTTGATAGGGGCATAACTTTTGGGAGTAGGTTTTGAGTCGACATGAGGTTTTTTCTTTTTTTAGGAATGTTTTTTGGGGAATTTTTTATAGCATTGGTTTTTTTACTAAATCGTTTATTATTTTATTTCTTGGCACACCCAAGCCAATTCCTTGTTGATTACGGGATTTTACTCATTGTTTTAGTATGCTTAGAGCATTTTTTAGTTGTAACTGCTTCCTTAGATTTGCGCATCATAGGTTAACCATCGGTAGTTATCACAAGTTCTGGTAGTGGCCATAGCCAAGCTTGGATAAAGCTTTATGGTGTCAAAAGGTATTTGAAGTCTAATAGGTAGATGGCTCGGGCAGCTAAAGATGAGAATTCTAAAGGTTTGTCATCATGATATAATTCATTGAAGGATTAAAAACCTTGTGTGGGTCTGCAAAATAACTGAAAAGTTAAAAAAATCGATTAGATAAGTAAAATTATATATTAGATGATACAATTGAATGATATAAACCGTACCTTACGTGTTTGTATCCATCTTGTTTCTATATGACCAAAGCCATCATAAGAATTTTTAGACTCGTAAATTCTGGTCAGATAGATAAAGCTTGTTTTCCAATTTTGATCATATGAAGGGACATTGATAATTTGAGTGAAGTCTTTCAAATCTATCCCAAATTTTTTTATAGTTTTAACGTTGGAAATGAAAGCTGGAAAGATAACTTTTATATATAATATAATTAAAATTAAAAAAAACTAAGTAATACCCACCACCCATTGGTTGTTAGTTGGGTGAGACAGATTCGAACACGTTTAAAAAATCAGCAATATAAGGGTGAAAAGTAATCAAAGACCTCATTCAAATAGAGAAAGAAAAAACATATTTTGTTTTCTTCAGTATGTTAGCGTAAATTACCAATTTTGGGACGACGAGTTGCTATGTAATCTAGGATATGGTATTCAAATCGAAAGAATTGATGGTCTTTCTCAAGCATATATTTATAGGGTTTGGTGTGACTACTGAAGAATTTTTTTAAGAAGTTTGAGTCTTCAAAAATATATTTTCGCAATTCTTCAGTGTCCAAGTCTATATGGTTTTATTTTGGGGTAATTTTTGGGGAAGCTTATTTCTTGGTATATTTTAGTTTAGTACCAACCATTTTAAGGGAAAAAAGAGTATCAAGAAGTTTTCTAAGAATATAAAGGTGGAGTTGTGTTAGATTTTCAGTGATATGGCTTTGAAATATATATATACTTTTTTCTTTCAAAATCTAGGGAGATACATTTTGAGGTAATAAACGTTTAGCTTGCGAGACATAGAGAGATAAATAATAGATTAAAAGTACTAGTTCTTGTTTAAAGGAAGGTTGAAGTCTGGATTTCTACAGATTTGGTGTAAGCACTATTAGAGATGAAAGTATTTGTGAATGAGAGAGAAAATGATGAGAAAATGATGGGGAAGAAAAGTAAGTGTTATGAAAAGTTTTTTGTGAGTGAAAGGGAGGATGATTAAGCTGATAGGAAACAAGGACTCTTAGATTAGAATCATATTAATAGTTAGAATCATATTAATAGTCAGATTTGTATTGAGGGAATTAAACAATGTTTTTATAATGTGAGTTATTTGTATTGAGGGCATTAAACAATGTTGTTATAATGTTAGAGTTATTGGTTGACATTATGACACCGTTTGTGACACATGTCAATTTATAACACAAGCGTTGTTTGGTAAGCAAGGGTATTATTTTAAAACCAATGACCTTGTCTTATTTTTTTCTTAGTCCTTTAAAGAAATTACTTAAAAATAATTTATTTCAAGGACTAAAGGTAGTCCTGATAAGATTATATTCCACATATGGAGTATACTTTGATATAGCAATATTTTGGTAATTACTTAAAAATACAATGTATTCATAATTTAATTATGCTCTTGTTATTGCATATTTATTATTTATATTCTCTAACGAATATATATAAATCAATAAATTAGAAAAGTTTATGTAATAAATAGAAATAAATAGGGGAAAACTAAATGTCACGCATAACTCCTACAAATAGGAGCTCAATATCAAATGATATCAGATTTCATACAATAATACAAATACACTTTTTTTCATTTCTCTCTAGTTTTTTCCTTTTATTTTCTCTTTTTATATAGAATGGTTTAGGTAATTTGTAAGGAAATTTATCCTTAACAAATTTGGCATCGTCAATGGAAAAGAAGTTTCTCACTTAAATCAAAACTAAATCATTTTCATCTTTTAGAAAAAAATATTTTTCATTTTTCTAGACTAAAATGTTAGAATAATACTATCGAAATCAACGGAGTTCACACGAAATCACCGTAACTAGTCAAAAAATTTATACGTCGTAGCCGCATTCTATTTCCCCGACTGTTCAAAACGGTGCTGTTACGGATAGCTACCAAGACGATGACTTCGAATTGGTATTTTTTTAATTGAACGAAAGCCTTTCGCCACAGGAAGATCGGAAAGGACGAGGTGGTCAGAACAGGCAACCGTGAGGAGACCAACAACTCCTGCGTAGCCCCTCCTGAATGAGTAGCCCTGTGTCACCCCTCCAAGGTTGTCGGAGACGCCCAGTCTACTCAGTTACAGCCTCGTCCAACTCCTGGCGATCGTGCAAATCATTTTATCGAGATGGGTATCGACCTACCATCATCGACCATTCACGTAGTTACGATCTACCTAATAAAGTCGCTTCGGTCACTTGGATCTTGCGCCCTATGACCCGATTATACCGGGTTAAAATGATGGTGGAGGCCCAAAATGGCTGTTGTGAACAAGGGTGGCCCAACGATTTTTTCTCCATTATCACTAGTGACACATAGCAAACAATACAGACTCCAGTAGGACGGGGACAAAACGACACAAATCTCGACAACAACTTCTCATCCTAGAAGCGATGATTCCGGATATGCTTCGGTCACTTCGTCAACATAAACCGCAAATCACTTCGACGTCCAAATATAATCCGCTTCAAGGAGGTGGCTTCGACTCCAACCCACCTAGTGATCGTCATGGAGTGTGCAACGAGTGGAGAGATCTTTGAGAATGTATGTGTTTCCGTTGCTGGGACTTCTAAGTGGCGTAGCCAGGATTTACACCCTGTGGTGTCCTGGTTATTGTCCAAAAAATATTTATTTTGCGGTGGAAGTTGTAAAACGGTGTTGTAATATATTTTTATTTTTCATCTACATAAAAGTTGTTTATTTGTTTAAGTGAGTCTTACATATTATTTTTGTGAACATTTTGAAGTACTATAATAATATATAAAAATAGAAGTTGACTAATAGATATATTAATTAGGACATCTATTATTAGTGAACTCGAGAGGCTATGTTGTTACGGTTTGATCGGGTTTTAGTTTGAGTTTTTTCAAAGTATACAAAGACTAATAGATTTATTGATTAGGACATGTATTGTTAGTGAACTCGAGAGCCTATGTTGTTACGGTTTTATCCGTAAAGCAAAATAAAAAATTATAATTTATGCAGGTCTATTTTGTTTCGAAATTGAACTCTACAGCTTCCTATCTTAACAAAAAATATACTTTAGTTTTTGAAGTTTGTAGTTAGAGTTTTTCTATCTTAACCGCTTGTTGATCAAATTTATATAAATTTATATTATTTTTTATTAAGATATTTATTTATAGTAAAATAATATAGATGTATATTTTATATATAATAAATACTATATTAATATTATAATAATATTAATATGTTATTATATATATAATAATAAAATAAACTATAAAAGCTTAATTTAAATCAAATGTTAGAAGGTAAACATCTGATTCTTTCGTAATTTCGTTGTAAAATAAGTAGCTCTGTCTTCAAAAAAAAAAAAAAGAGTCAAATGTTAGAAGTACAAAAGAACTCACAGCTAAGTATCGAACAGGTCGATGGGTTCCCTCACGTGTATCTCTCCGACCAGAGTAGAGTAGAAGGTAGAATTAACACTACAAACATTTTATTTATTTGAGTTAGTTGGGTTCCTGGGACCCCACCTAGCTCCGCCTAAGGCAAGTTTTATTAAAAATTATGGAATCATCGCCAAGCCTTTGACTAGTCTACTAGAAAAAAGACAGCTCGGGTGGACTCCAGTGGCAGAAATTGTCTTCCAGAAACTGAAAAAGGAGATGACAACAACACCCACACCCGCCGAGGGGTCATTTGCATCCCACCGAGGGGCCATCTGAACCCACGGCTTCATTGTTTGGTGCATCTGGAATATCAGTTTGTCCAGAACAGCTGCCTCCGCAAACCACCAGAGCTGTGAAAATCTCCAGTTCTCAACGTCGCCCTATTTGTTTCTGTATCTCCTTTCGGTCTCAATTTGTGCTAGAAACGTTGGCAACGGTGAAATGCTGGCGTTTTCTTTCTCCATGACACCGTTGTGCTCCTCCACTGTGCTCCTCCACTCTACTTCTCCGTTACCGCACGTGCCCCCTTGAACCAGTCATCGATCGGCCCCACTACGGCCTCACCTTACTCCAGCTCGGGGTGGAACCGTCAGAAGATGGGCAGATTCATCGTAAATAATTTTAAGAATCACCTACGCTTCCGGTCGATGCAATCTCTTGAAGCTAGCTCTCTAGCCATGACCCCGACCTCCAGCCCAGAGAAAGAACGCGTCAAACCCCTAATTGTCTCTCTCAGTACGTTGCGTGCATATATGTAATTGTCACTGTAGTTATGGTATTATGACACTCACGGTGCCTGTTAAGTCTTTTTACTGTGTATAATCTTGAACCGTTGTTTATGGTATTTGGTATTATGACACTCACGGTGCCTATGTTAAGTCTTTTTACTGTGTATAATCTTGAACCGTTGTCTAGCATACACTTATTTTTTTTGTTATTTCCTTTATAATTATTATCCAAAGGCATAACGTGTTTCATTCATTACATAGTACCTATTTTGCCTGTCAATCTATTACACTGTTTGTACATGCCATTTCACTATTTGTGTTATTGCACATACAGATACTATAGTGTTACAATGACAAATGGTACAAATATGTATTGTTATACGATACGAGCTCGGGCAGATCTGATTTGAGAAAAATGACAAAGAAGACATCAGTGGGCACACCGATTCTTCATCGCACAAAGAGAAAAACGTATCTTCAGACACAAGCACTAATGAAGATGATAGCAAAAATAGACCAAAGGCGGCAGCGGTAGCTCCTGCAGAAAATCCTCATGCGTGGGCTTCGTCTCCTTTAATAGAGTAACACGACGCATGGGCCGGCTGATCCCTAGTCAATCTACTCCGACTCTCCCCTAGGTCATGAATTCTAACAAACCAATGTTATATTTCGTACGAATCTGCCACAAAAGCATAGTGCTACACTTGGACCAGGGCCAATGAAGTCTTCATTGCCTACAGACAATTCACTTTTACACGCTTTGTTAGTAATGTTAGAGTTCCAGCTTCCACAACCTGCTTATAAGCCGACAATAAAGTTACCACACTTATATTCACCACCACCTGCTCCTCCGGTTACATCTGCAACGGACCGCCATGATGCAAATCGAGGCCACTTGTAGAATTTCTGCTCTTCTCGCCTCAACGAGACCTCCTCCATAGGTGTTGTCGTCTAGACGCCCCGTCAGCTCGTGGATCCTGTCACCTGCTCGTGCTCGGGACAGTATTACCAGTACAACGGCAGCTACACGATTGCAATAATAATATAAAATCAGCGAAAGAAGGCAACATACTTAGTGAAAGAAAGCAACCATACTTCTCAACCCATAAAAATGGTGGCAGTCTTTTTGGAAAGAGTGACCGCAACACGATTAGCCGTGGCATGATTAGAAAAATGAAGTTAGAGAAATTTCCCGATGGAAAGTCCGAAAGCCGCATCCGCTATAACAACTCCACCGTGTTTATGTTAGAAATATCTCCACCAACTAATGTGATATTGTCCGCTTTGGGCGATTAGTCCCGCACGGTTTTGCTCTTGGTTCACTCCCAAAAGGCCTCACTTTAGTTGAGATATTTCATTCACTTATATATTGTAAGTACTTGTTCAGTCTAAGCGATGTGGGATAAATGATCAAGCTTACTCACTCTTAACACTCTCCCTTAAACTTGATCCGCGGAATGACATATACACTATATGCATTCCTCCTCACTCAATACACCCACTACATGGCTTAGAACACAAGTTTCAACCTTGCTCTGATACCATGTTAGAAATATCTCCACCAACTAATGTGATATTGTCCGCTTTGGGCGATTAGTCCCGCACGGTTTTGCTCTTGGTTCACTCCCAAAAGGCCTCAGTTTAGTTGAGATATTTCATTCACTTATATATTGTAAGTACTTGTTAGGTGCGACCAAAAGTCCCACATCCCACATCGGTTAAACATGGGAAGAAAGATGAGTATATAAGTTAAGAATACATCTCCACTAGTGTGAGGCTTTTTGGAAGTGGACCAAAAAGCAAAACCGTGCGGGCCAGTGGGCCCAAAGCGGACAATATCACACTATTGTGGAGATCGGAGTATTCTTACTTATATACAAAGGGGGAATATACTGACCCAATATTCCCTACAAATGGTATCAGAGCACCAGGCCCAGACAAAACGCGATATGGTAGGTTGTGATGATGTGGGTGCCGAACATCTTGCCAGAAGCCATACTCAAGGTGATTGATCTACTGGATAGATGGAGCGCCACGGCTCATCAAGCAGGTGGCCTTGATAAAGGAGCGACGCAGATTCATCTAAAGATGGAGTGCCTGATAGCTCATCAAGCAGGTGGCCTTGATAAAGGAGCGACGCAGATTCATCTAAAGATGGAGTGCCTGATAGCTCATCAAGCAGGTGGCCTTGATAAAGGAGCGACGCAGATTCATCTAAAGATGGAGTGCCTGATAGCTCATCAAGCAGGTGGCTTGATCAAGGAGCGGCATAGTGTCATCGAGTAGGGGGGGTGGAAGTCAATTGAGAGGAGGCTAGAGTGGTACTTTGTTCGAGAGGAGGATTGTTAGGTGCGACCAAAAGTCCCGCATCCCACATCGGTTAAATATGGGAAGAAAGATGAGTATATAAGTTAAGAATACATCTCCATTAGTGTGAGGCTTTTTGGAAGTGGACCAAAAAGCAAAGCCGTGTGGGCCAGTGGGCCCAAAGCGGACAATATCACACTATTGTGGAGATCGGAGTATTCTTACTTATATACAAAGGTGGAATATACTGACCCAATATTCCCTACAAATGGTATCAGAGCACCAGGCCCAGACGGAACGCGATGTGGTGGGTTGTGATGTGGGTGAAATTCTACGAACATCATACCAGAAGCCGAGAGCCATACTCAAGGTAAATGATCTGCTGGATAGAGGCGCTCATCAAGCAGGTGGCTTGATCAAGGAGCGGCACAGTGTCATCGAGTAGGGGGATGGAAGTCAATTGAGAGGAGGCTAGAGTGGTACTTTGTTCGAGAGGAGGATTGCTAGGTGCGACCAAAGTCCCACATCCCATATCGGTTAAACATGGGAAGAAAGATCAGTATATAAGTTAAGAATACATTTCCATTAGTGTGAGGCCTTTTGGAAGTGAACCAAAAGCAAAGCCGTGCGGGCCAGTGGGCCCAAAGTGGACAATATCACACTATTGTGGAGATCGGGGTATTCTTACTTATATACAAAAGCGGAATATACTGACCCAATATTCCCTACACTTTACACAACACCATTGCCGCACGGATCCTCCAGTAACTCCATCAGAGGCTCGTTTTCAGAAGCCAGAACCAGTTCAACAACAACTCTCTCTCCGGCCTAACCCTAACTACCGCTCCCGCTCCCTCTCCAGCGAGCTCGTATCTCTCCATCGCACCCCCAACGGTCGCGCCGATCCCCTCGCCAAACTTTCTAACGACACTCTATGTTTCGCTTCTTCCGACGTCAACAAACTCCCTTTCGACCACGCTCTAGCCTTACTTTTTTCTTTCCGGCGAAGGAGTGGCGTATTTTTACAGGACTCGTTAGGCACGATAAATCCAAACTAGAAACCCAACGAAAGGTTCGAAGAATGGTAGAATAAGAACTAGGAGATAATGTTGTAAGTAAGAAGATTACCTCTAAGAACACAAATGCTCTCCAATGAGTATATGAATAGACAATAGAGAGAAAGATAAAATAACTTGAAATTAGGATTATGCCTTTTCGGAGTTCCTGTCTCTCTTACATATAGATTTAGATTCATAAATAAAGAGAACCAAACAGACATCAATTAGGGCTTAAATGAATGAAAAGTAACGGTAGGAGTAGGAGACCAATAGGATCTCGGTAACATTGCCCCCTTCTTCAGAACATCCTTGTCCTCAAGGATTAAAATTTGGATACTTGGCGGCGAAGTTTTGGTAAAACTCCCAAGTAGCAGCCGATGACGGATAACCCTTCCATTGAACGAAAACTTTGGTGACAGCGGCGTTGCGGTGCTTGACTGTTTTGCGTTCCAAGATTGCTTCGGGTTCTTTAGAATTTCCCAAGTCGACGAGGTATGGAGGCAGAGCAGAGATTGTTGACGGTGGGTTAGGGAAAAACTTCAGTTGGCTCACATGAAAAACGTCGTGAATGGCTGCGGTGGCCGGAAGCTTCAGCTTGTAGGCAACGCTCCCAATTTTATCTGTAACACGAAAATGACCATAATATTTCGGAGCAAGCTTATTCGGTACCTTGTTTGTTTTCAACGAATTCTGCCGGTATGGTTGGAGCTTGAGGTACACATAATCGCCTAGGTTGAATGCGCGGTGGGAGCGGTGTAAATCTGCAGTTTGCTTCATTCGATGTTGGGCACGATTCAAATGAAACTTTAACATCCGGAGGATATCTTCCCGCTTTTGTAGAGTCTTATCGATAGTGGGTGACTTGCTTTCTCCGGGTAGGTAAGGCAGGTGGGTTGGAGGCGGGTATCCGTAGACGGCTTCGAACGGCGTCATGCGTGTAGCGGTGTGGTAGGTCGTATTATACCACCACTCGGCTAAGGAAAGCCATTTGGACCATGTGGTTGGAGCTTCACCTGTCATACAGCGTAAATAAGTCTCAAGTGTTCGATTGGTGACCTCTGTTTGGCCATCGGTTTGTGGATGATAGGCGGAAGAATGGCGAAGATCCACTCCATGTACTCGAAAAAGTTCTTGCCAAATTTCGCTTAGAAAAGTAGGTTCGCGATCGCTAATAAGCTCCTTCGGCATACCATGGTGTTTGAAGACATTATCGAGATAAATGTGAGCAATATCAAAAGCGGTATATGGATGCGAGATGGCGATGAAGTGCGCCTGTTTGCTTAACCGATCGATAACGACAAGTATACAATGCTTCCCGGCTGATTTTGGATGTCCTTCGATAAAGTCAAGGCTAACTGATTCCCAAAGTCGGTCCGGTATAGGCAGTGGCTGTAACAAACCCTGTCGTATTTGTTTCGTTGACATATCGCACAGTTCCGTACATAATTTTGTATTTCCGTACTCATTTTCGGCCAATAAAATAGAGTTTTAGCACGATGAAAAGTAGAGTCACGACCCGAGTGACCTCCAACCGCTGAATCATGTAACCACTGAAGAATTGATAATTTGGTGTCTTTGTGGTTTCCGATAACTAGATTTCCTTTCCTACGCAGTTCGTTATTGGTGTACGTATAGTGCGGATGAACATTCGTACCAGCAACAATATCGTCGATGATTTTTTTAAGGGAAGGATCAGATTGCTAAAGAAGCCGGATGGAATAAAAAAACCCGAATGAACCGTAGACAACGTAAGACTAAGGAGTTGTGAACCGGAAACCCGTGATAGAGCATCGACAGCATGGTTTTCTTTTCCGTGTTCAACTTAGAAAGCCACATGTGTTGAAAAGGAGTAGTGACTTTTTGCTCCATCATATATTTGATACTCTTTTGGTCGGTTTTGATGATGAATAAGCCATGAGCAAGGTAAGCATGCCATTGTTGAACTGCATACACAACCGCAAGTAACTCCTTTTCATAAACCGAAAGTCGTTGGTGTCGAGGTCCCAAAGCTCGACTAATATAGCATATCGGATGATTCTCTTGCATAAGAACTGCTCCGATCCCGACGTTAGAATCATCGGTTTCGACGATAAAAGTTTTGGCAAAATCCGGTAAGGCTAAAACAGGAGTAGACGATAAAGCTATTTTTAAAGCTGTAAAAGCCACGTTTGCTTCATCATTCCATTCGAAACCATCTTTTTTAAACAAGTTGGCCATGGGCCTAGCAATCACACTATATCATTTGATGAACCTTCGATAGTAATTAGCAAGTCCCAAAAAAATGCGTAACGGTTTTTGCGTGGTCGGTGTAGGCCATTGCGTAATACTGTCAACTTTACCCGGATCGGTTTCAACTCCCTTTGCCGAAATGAAGTGTCCCAAATACTCAATTATGGTTGCTCTAAAAATGCATTTGCTTTCTTTGAGGTAAAGTTGTTGTTGGCGGAGGATCTCGAAAACGGTTTGTAGGTGGGTGAGATGTGCTTCCCAAGTAGAGCAATACACCAAGATATCGTTGAAAAAAACGAGTACAAACTTTCGCGTAACTTCACTAAAAATGTGATTCATGAGGCTCTGAAAAGTACAAGGGGCATTTGTGAGACCAAACGGCATAACAACATATTCATAATGTCCGGAGTGAGTCTTGAATGCTGTTTTATAGATATCTCCGGGTGACATTCGTAGTTGGTGAAAACCCGCACGGAGGTCCAATTTTGAAAAGTATACAGGCCCACCCAATTCATCTAACAGGTCTTCTAACAGTGGAATAGGATATTTGTCTTTGATGGTTTGTTTGTTTAACCCGCGATAATCAACGCAAAACCTCCAAGTACCATCTTTCTTCTTTACTAAAACAATTGGGGAAGCATACAGACTAGAACTATGTTCGATTATTCCTTGGTTTAACATATCTTTTATCATCTTGTCTATTTCATCATTTTGAAGGGATGAGTAGCGATAGGGTCGGAGATTAACGGGATTAGAACCGCTTACCACAGGAATTTTGTGATTAAACCCTTCACGAAAAGGCGGTAAAGTTGTGGGTTTGATGAAAATTCCAGAGTACGAACTGATCAACTCACGCAGCGTAGAGTCCGTAGAAAATTCTGTTTTGGTCGCCGAAATATGAGACAAAAGAGCGTTTGGGTTTAAGTCGTCTAAAACGTCATCTGTTATCTCATGGCCAAACAACAATGCGATCTGAGGTTTTTGAAGCATTAACTTGTTCAAACTTGCTCCGTTGATCGCCTTACAACCCTTGTTTACATTCCCACGCAGCACATGCTTCAAACTATTAAGGTTGAATTCCATTCGGAGGTTGAGAAAATCCCATAAAATTGGACCGAGGGTGTGCAACCATTGAATACCTAGCACAAAATCACAACAGTCAAGGTTTAAAGTTCTTACCTCGGTGGTGAGATCATAGCCTTGTACTTTCCAAGAAAAATTGCTACACTTGTATTTCGTAACAATTGTGCTTCCTAGGGCGGCGGAAACCACCATCGGTTTAGTCACTTCGAGAGGGCAACCGATTTCATTGGTAACCTTTAGGTCCAAGAAGTTGTGTGTACTCCCGGGATCAATCAAAATGTGGATCTTTCGCTTACCACTTTGTCCTGTCAAACGCATACAATTGAAGGTTGTGTTGCCCGTCAGTGCGTGTAGCGATATCATAGGCGGTTGTGTTTGATCTGACTCAACAGCCGTCGTGTTGACAACGTCATGAACCTCATCTACATCGGAAAGTTCAGATTCTGCATCACCTTCCATGACATATATATGAGCCTTGCGATGGGTTTGTTGATGGCCGGGAGTGAAGATTTCATCGCAATACATGCACAGACCTTTTTGTTTGCGATCTTGCATCTCTTGCCAAGTAAATTTTCGGGGTGTTTGGTTGTTGTTTCTTGAGATACAATTTGGCGTCTGATGTGTTTGTGTGTTGCTAGGGGCAGTGGGTAAAAGCGGTGGCTTGGTGTTTTGATTCAGATATTTCGGTGTTTGATAGGCGTTTGGAGAAGAATATGTGTTGGGTTTGAATGAGGGTCGTTGTGGTTTGTGAGGGAGTAGGCGTAAATATGATTCATGCATCATAGCTATTTTTGCTGCTTCGGCAACGGATTCCACATTCTGAAACTGTCTCACATGAAGCTGCAAATGTGGATTTAGATTAGTTAAGAAAATACTTAACGCATGGGCGCGTGGTAGGGATAACCGTGTGAGTTTACACTCAAATTTATCATGAAACACCTCGACCGAATCGGTCTCTTGTTGTAAGCTAACCAACTCCGATAATGGATCGACATACAAACCTCCAAAGCGAGTAGAAATTGCAAGAACATATTCTGTCCAGGGTGGGTATCGATTGAAACGTTCTGCAATATAGTTGTGGTGTCATTGCAATGCCTTTCCTGTCATATGGATAGTAGCGAGTCTTACCTTCGATTCATATAGCGTTCCATCAAGCGCAAAGAATTGTTCGCATTTAAAAACCCAATCGCGTAGGTTGGATCCATCAAAAATAGGAAACCCAACCTTAGTAAGGCGGGTGAGCAAACCGTTTGTTGGTGTCGTACGAGGCTCCTGATTAGTTCCACGATTCGAACCGGGGACAAGGTTCACCGAATCAGGTGGTTCTGGAGAGAATGTTCGGGGAAGCGTCGTGAAAACGCCGGAATGTGAAGGATCGTCGTCAACCAGCGGACGCTTTTCAGGGTTCTGTGTAATAGGGCGTAGCTCCGCAAACATGTTCTTAATATCGTTTAATCGATCAGTCATCTCATTCCTCAATAGATCGTTTTGTTTGAGTTAAGCCACACGATTTTCTTCATTTTGCTTGGCTTGATCGGCCTGAACTTGCTTCATCTCCTCAAGTTGCTTGTTAACCTCGATCAAAGTTTGTGCCCTAGTTTCCATGACTGCTTATTTTGAAGTAGAAAAAAAATCCGGGTCCGGAAGATCGATGGCTCTGATACCAATGTTACAGGACTCGTTAGGCACGATAAATCCAAACTAGAAACCCAACGAAAGGTTCGAAGAATGGTAGAATAAGGACTAGGAGATAATGCTTTAAGTAAGAAGATTACCTCTAAGAACACAAATTCTCTTCAATAAGTATATGAATAGACAATAGAGAGAAAGATAAAATAACTTGAAATTAGGATTATGCCTTTTCGGAGTTCCTGTCTCTCTTACATATAGATTTAGAGTCATAAATAAAGAGAACCAAACAGACATCAATTAGGGCTTAAATGAATGAAAAGTAACGGTAGGAGTAGGAGACCAATAGGATCTCTGTAACACGTATCTACAACAGCAAAACGATTGTTTCGAACCGTGCTTTTATTTCGGAACCTCTATACCTTTGTTTCAGCAGATTTACTTTCCTTCATTTCAATCGTGAACTATACTCGAGCCTTCACGACGGAACATCTGCCATGGACTGGATGGAACAAGAACAGGAACCAGGGATTGCCATAACCCTCACCGCGACCACTACGTACCGGAACAACCATCGGTTAACATTATCTACATTCCTGGTCACATCGACTTCATAATTGAAGTGGAACGAGCTCTACATGGAAGGATTCAATCAAGCAGAGGTTTGGATTGGGGTCACGAAGGAATCAGAGCAAGCGGAAACCCTGAGATCGGAGGTGGAACCAAGGCTAGAGACACTTTTTGGGAGAGGATGATGAGAAGTGATCAAATGCTAACGGATAGAGTACGAATGTACTTGTGAAAGATTTTGCAACCAAAATGAAATCTGCTTTCAATATATTGAGTCCGTGTAGATATATGTACAATAGAAGACCAAGTTGTATCTCACATATAATAATTCACCAATAATCTCCACGAAATCAAGTCGATTTCCAAATAAAAAATCATCGATAGAAGGCAAAGTTATTTCCAAACCTTTATCGGCTAAATCATGTTCGGAAAAGGTCGAATAATCTCGATTTCCATATTAGAAAAGGCTATAAGCTAAAATAATATCCACCTCCATAATTAAAAAAATCTATAAGTAAAAAAAAAGCTATAAGTCAAAATGATCTCCATCTTGACGACACAAAGAATTTAAGTCAAGACATCTCTATCTCATGTTTATGTGTTTGTTGCATATTTTATCTCTATGCTTACAACTCCACAATAGGGTCACTGACCACGTCTATGGGTTGCGGAATCGAGGACATACTGTGCCATATTTAGACATGATCTAAAAACTTATGACGAACGGGTTGATTGGCCACACCTTTTTTGGTTATGTCACGAGCCATACTGTGCCCAATACTACATTACTGTATTATTTATGCAAATCACTCCAAGCCCACTGGGTTACGCAATTGGCCGAACCGTTCGCTCCGCGGATTTGGCTAAGACTAATTTAACTTGCCTTAGTAACGCAATGAGCCATACTCAGTTCGATCTTGTAAGGATATGCTAGGACATCAAAAACGTTGAACAAACACATAAATCTCCACTCATATCAACGCATTACGTCAATAGCTACCAATCATATTATCGTACAAACACCACTATGTTGCTTACATGCTTACCATATACGCAAAGTCGCCTACGACATTCGGTAGATTTTTCATCACAAGGTCCACGACATCTACAACATACTCACATAAAGCAATTACATAGATATATAGTTTTCACTTCATCTTTCACCAAAGACTATGGGGGCTACACATCCATATCAAACTTATCTAACAAAAATCAAATCATGTCGAAGAAGCACGTAACATCCTAGCAGCAAAAAAAATATTTTTATCCTAAAGGGAGGTTTTGGCTGGTAAAGGTTTTTAACGAGGCAGGAAAAATTTAGTACAAACCAAGTTGGAGTTGTCTCAGTCAACATTTCGGCTAGGAAAATTAATATAACCAAGCCCTATGACTTTTCGGACTCTAGCTGATATGGCTGGCATAGTTTATTCGACATGAACAACGCCCCCTTAGCAAAAACTATGAATAAACACAGAGCTACGACAACTGACAAAATAAAAAACAAACAAACTCCCTCAAAAGCAAAGAAGATTACACTACCCATATATTATATGCAACTATTATATAGTTCTTAAATTTCGCTACACTCCAACTCAAGGACTAGGAGGACTCTTGATAAGGCAATATTCCGTATAGAATATCCAGATAAAAATATAATGTATTCATAATTTAATTATGCTTTTATTATTACATATTTATTATTTATATTCTGTAACAAATATAATAAATAGAAATAAATTGGGGGAGACTAAATGTCACGCATAACTCCTATAAATGGGAGTTGAGTATCATATGTAAAGATATCAAATTTTATAAGATAGTACAATTACATATTTTTTCTTTTTCTCTTTATGTTTATTTCTCTTTTTATATCAGAATGGCTTAGGTAATTTGTTAGGAAATTTATCCTTAACATACTTCATATTAAGACGAGGTAAGTTGAGCCAATGAGGGATTATAATCATAATTATGGATATACCACATGCTAAGGGGTTATGATGAGGGTAAAGATCATAATTATGAAAAAATGCGTATTTAAGTTGATGACAATGATTGTTTACGAGCTATGATGAGCGTTGTATTCCAACTGATGACGAGAGTTTTTTTTAGAGTTATGACGAGAGTTGTATACAGGATAATAATGAGGGTTGTTTTCGGGATTATAAAGAGGGTAAATTCAGATTTATTATGATGAACACATTCAGGATTATGATGAATGTTGTTTTCAGGATTATGACGAGGATAAAATTCGAGGTTATGATGATGACGCTTTCAAGATTATGACGAGGGTAATAGTCATAGCCAAATGAGGCTCTCACACATTTACACGTGTAATTCTATAATAGGTAATCATGAAATTTTATTAAATGATTATAACATAATGATACATGTAATTTAGTCACACGTGTAATTTAGTGATTGCTAGAATATTATAGTCTTCATTTGAGGATTGATAATATTTTTATAATAAGAAGATTTCATACCATTTATATTTTCTTTTTTCTTTTAGTTCTTCATTTTGGCTATGTTGTTCGAGAGAATTTCCCTTAACACTTTCTATAACGCTTCATCACTTCTATCCCACTTCCTACACTACGTTTTTGGTCTGGAAACGTTTTGGCCAACTACCAAAGAACCCCTAAAACACTCAGTAACCTCATTATCTTCATTCTACGGTTATCCTTCCCCCGATCATTATTCTGTCACTATAATATAATTTTATACACAAAATACATCACCGAAATGGAACCTTATATTGTATACTGAGGTCTTAGTAAGATTACTTATTCAAAACCTCATTTCATATACTTTTTCACAACTTTTATTAGTTTCCCAAAAAATAAACATTAAAAAACATAAAAACATAAAAATAACAAAAGTGTTATTATCCTATATAAATTTAATGATAAGCCATCGTTATCGAGGCCCATGTTGTGCATAGGGCACTTATTTCTCCCAATGCAGACATCCTACAGTAGTTGAACCAGATGGGAGAGGACTACTTCATGGAAATAAGAATGATTTGTAACTTTGTGGCTGATTTTGGTCTAACACACCATGTACATCCTATGTTTCAGCATCCTAGGGATGATAACATTATTGATGGACAATATAATGCATCTTATTTGATGCTTAGTAACCTCTATTAGGATCTTACAATGCAGAAACACACTTACCCCTCCAACCATTCAAGAATGGATGATCGTAATGGATAGTCTTGTTTTATCTCCTAAAACAGAGCCTTAAAACATAGTTGGCATCGTGAACATTCTTGATAAGAATCAAAACATCTTCTTCACGTCACCACAACAAGAGAATGAGGGAGGTGCATTCATCTAAGCCTTGCCCATTGCGACAAGAACAAAATGGAAACCAAAACATCCACATGCTCATTTAGTGGACAAGTAGAGGCATCATAACTTCTATCAGGCTCCAATTGTAAACCAACTAATCCAACAAAACCCATCAATGATTCCTCAAATAGGTCAACCAAGTCTTTATTGTGCAGTTCTAATAGTGTCGTCTTTCTCTTAACTTTACCAACCTATAAATCAATGAAACTTTTCATTTATGCTTTCAACTCAATAGTGGCATGGTCCGCAACAAAAAATAGTATTTTATTTCACTATACTGATGAACCAGGAATACCATGTCTCATAACTTGTTGTACATAGGTTCAGCTTTGTGTAAGCCCAATCAGCTCCAAAAATCTTATTTTTGAGACATGCTACCAAAATTCACAAATATAAGATGAACAAGTATGATGTTAATGGACATCCAAAACACCACATAAAGTAGTTCATGAATGAAATGTTGGGTTTCAGAAGAGATTATAGGCTCGTGTTCAAAGTATTCTCCATGATTTTTAGATGCAATGCTATGACATGGTTTAACTATTTATTTTTAGATAGCATCTAAAACTTGAATATGTTATGGACTTCCTTCATGAACCAATTAATTGGGTCAAAAATCAGTAAAAGTGATCGTGCCTATATTATTCATTGCAAGCAACGACCGAATAATAGCCTTCAGAAATACAGTTAATGTTTTGTTCAAACAAAGAATATTTTAGAAAATTTCCATGATTTGATGGTCTATTTATCTTACAGACAATAATTTTTTTCGAGACTTTTAGCATAAAATATCATGAAGAAAAATTCAATAAACTTTGGGGACTTGCTGAGTCGGGTTGAATAACATATCAAAGTGGATGAAACTTTGACGGTCAGACTCCCGGGAGATCCAAATTCATATCCTTCCTACCATCCTCTAGAAAATGCTAATGAGCCTCTCCCAGTGGCACATGTCGATACAATAAAACCTTAGCATAAAATTCATGCTTTCAAAGTCAGCACAATTGAAGTTCCCGCGAGGTCAAGATATTACAATTAAAATGAAGTCTTCCAGAAAAATTCGATAATGAACTTCAACAACAACTACCATAACTTCCAAAATTAAGAGCTTTTTAGTAGAAGAACATACACATAATTAATTTAGAACCTACAATAGAAACAAATATGTAGTCATGTTTTGATACCCGAAAAGATATGGATTTGTAGGGAGATAAGAGATAAATGCATTTTCTGCAAATTCTCCAATGATATAGGACACTATACCCGACACTCTCTTTTTTTAAATGGTGAAGTTTTAAAATATCATTGATGAAGGAAATCTTGTAAATTTTGTGAGGAATAACAAAATAGTCAAGCCGGGACATATTGTAGGTGAACCTCAAAATCCAACAAGGCATGAATAAAAACAAATTATGGCAGTATTTGAACCTCAAAGAGCCCTATAAAACATGAACATTATGGGGAAATTGGAAGAGTACTTAGATCCAGAACCAAATCAACAGGTCTTGCATATAATCAAGAAGGAATACACTAACATATATCATTAAATATTATAGGAAGAGATATCTAAAGGATTTAAAAATATAGTATCATGGTCAAACATCATCACATATATATATAATATTACTATGTAATTAGCTTTGATGATGATGATCTTAGAGTAGTTGTAGCACTGTATGAAGAAGTAGTAATAATTTTAGCAGGAATAACAAAATTAAAAGTTAGAAAGATTAGCATAGGCATTAGCAGCTCAATCAATGTATTGTTCAAAAAGACTTATAGTAATATGTGTGGTGCACCTGCTAATACTTCATCCAAAAGGGTGTTTATTAGGTTCATCAAGACATAAAGTCAAGTATAAAAAGAGTTAAAGTTAGATGTGGTTTTTAGCTAGTGGGAGTACATAAATCAACTTTAGTGTCTATTCATGGTAGTTGATGCACCTTATTGATCCAATATAATTTACAGTATGCCATGTACGGACCAGTTGCATGCCATACTATTAACAATGCATTAATATATTCGCTACATAATCAACGAAATTGATGAAGTGATTGGAAACAACCAAAGAGTATAAATGAAGTGTTACTCAGCCCTCTAATACTCAAATGGGAGTATTTTATTAAAAACTGTTTGATGTCATGCTCGGGATCCATGGTCATATCGTACTTGTCCATTTTATATTTATTAAGTTTTAGAAACAAGTCACATTTGAAGACTTATGGAAAAACAGAAGATACTACAAGGTTATACTTTGGTTCAAACACTATTGTCAACTTTTATAGTTTTACTAGGAACGTTCTCTCGTGGAATGATAACCCTTGAACTTGCGGACTAACTTGCAGTCTGACCCATCATTTAAATCTCTCATTTTTAGAACATTGGTTCGAGAGTGATAGGATTTTTTATCTCTCCTTGGTGACTAGTTTGGGGAAGATCGTAATGTCGTAAGATGATCAAGAAGATGATATTGTCACTTTCAACAATATTTTCTAATTCGTTAAAACGATCGTACAACTGAATAAATCCCCCACTTTAGATGTGAAGACGCGACTATAGTTAAAGTTTTTCATGAATTCATCAAGGTGTGAGTGATACAAGTCGTCTATTTATTGTTCCAAATATAGTACGGTACTAACGACATCCTCATCGATCGGCATATGATAACCACCTCGTACATAAGATCTTACAACAAGAACCTTCGAGAATAATAACAAAATAACCAAATAACTTTATTTTTTTCGAGCTCGTGACTCTCTCTCTCGCTCTCTCAAATTAAAAATTCTTGGAACAAAGTTTAGTAAATTCTGAAGAATTTAAGCACAAAACAACCACAAAATCAGGTTTTCACGATGAAATTACTCTTTTTTATCTTTAATTTTTCAGTTGTTGTATTTGTGATTACATGCTTGATATACATGTATTTTAACTTTGTAATATAAATAAAAATGTCAAAAGAATCAATATCCTCCACATCAAAAATTATATGTATATGTGAGATCGCACATGGTATAAAGAATTCTCAAGAAGAATTAGATGATTTGAGGAATCTATTATGATAGGTAACTTCATTTATTTTTCACAACCAAAAAACTAAATTCGCACCAAAGTTAATCACAATTACGTAACCATATTTAACCCATCTAAAAATTTATTTTCACAACACGATTACACGTAAATTACACAACCATAGCTTGACAAACCTTTATTTCTTTTTTACTTTGCAGTCAGAAGATATAGATCTAGATGAGGACGTTATTAAACAAACTGAAGAACTAAAAATAAAAACCAATGAACCTATCAATGTTAGTCTCAAAGATCATGTTAAAAAACTAATAAAATAATATTAAGCTATTATATAAACCATTTAAAATGATACTTATTGTCAAACAGAAGAAACTTTTACATCAAACACAAGAGCAAAAACTTGTAGCTTATTTCTTAACAATGTTTTTTTTGTAAAAATTACATGTATCTAGACTACATTATTTTTATTTAAAATATTAATATTTTATTATCATTTATTTATAAATTGTTATTTCACAACTGTAACCATTTATAACACAACTTCGCAATCAATGAAACCATAATTTCACACCCTAATTAAATTTTTATTTCTCATAATAGATCTCTATATATGTAAAAAAAGTTATTATGTTGCAACTATTTAAAATGTAATTACGCAACCCATCATAAGGTATTTTCACAACCAATTATGATAGTTCTAAACATTTCTTGGAGGGTGACTATGTGAAAATAACAATATAAAATCAGAATGGTGTTTAGATAGATGATGGAGCTACTTAAGTATTAATTTGTAAAGATGGAAAGTCTAAAGTAGTAGTTAGAGAATCAAATATATATTAGATGTTCTCATACCTAAAAATGGCTCTATATAAATATTTTTGGGCCTAAGTGAGCTTACATGTTACATGCGCCCATTCGGATAATCCAAGCCCATATAATCGATGCTCATTATTACATTTTATTACATGAAATACCTTTAATACTACATATTTATAACATTAATACCCTAAAGTATATACTAGTCTAGTACCTTATTGGTCTGACTCGTGGGTCGGATAATATGGCCTTTATCGATAGTCATTTTAGTCATTACGAAAGTCCTTTAGAAGGATTTAAACTTTGAACTCCTTCAGATTAAATCATGTAGATATTTTTAATTTTCACCACCACTAATCCATATAAACACACAACTTGATGAATAACCTTAACTGATTATGGGACTGTTTTGGATATAACCATTAATGTGCTTAAACTTTTAGCAAGCAATAATTATCTCGAATAAATCATTATTACCCCATAAATTTCTATGTGTAATTTCACTCTGGTACACGTGTCACTAGAGGCACTCGACCCACGACCTATATTCTGAGTGGAAAAACATAATATATTTTTCAAAATGTTTCTACTTCCCTACATAAATACCAGTTGGAGAGATCTTTCCACTTCACAAAACTTACATCTAATAGGCATCTGAAACAAAACTGTTGGGCTTTCATAATGCCCTCTATAAGTACTTCCCCCTCTCCCATCATTTTTCACTTGTTATCATTTTTAGAGATAGAAAGAGAAGTTTCCAGCTTTAGCCACTGCAAACCCTTTATTTTCAGTCCAGTCACAACTACGAAACATCTTTCCGACGATTTTTTGATGATATATATCCTTTTTTAAAGTTGCATTTTGTATGCCAATAACGCCCTATATGGTTGTTTATGTCTCTCATATAAAGTAAAAGCAGAGAAAAAATAGAAGAGTTGTTGGGATTTTGGAAGACGAAATGCCCTAACTCACCATTCAGATATTTGACTATGAAGGAAAGTTTCCCTATCATAGGAATTCCGTACCAGTTGACCCCCAATCCTTTAACTCCTACCCTTCAACACATAAAGCTTTTCGTTTTAGGCCAACCCGGACTCAGCGAGACACTTGCGATAGACGTAGAACAATTTTCATCGCAATAGGGTGTTCAGAAAATAAAGGGAATTCTCTAGTGATAAAATCAATAATAGCTTCGGAGAAAAGAAAAACTCTTTTAATTTTTATTTAAAAAGTAAGGAACTAAAAAAAGACGCTTCACTGGCAAAAGACAATCTAACAACACTAGATACACCACCCTCGGAGCAATCGGTTAGGGCTGATGTTAGAGGCAACCCGATGTGGTTTGTTGATGAGGCTGAGAAAATGACTGATATGGGATCAACGGTTGGTGTATCAGGCCAAATAAATACTGAAGGCAATATACATCAAAAGTACAAGAGCATGAGTGAAGTTACCTTTTTTATAAGGAAGTCAAGCCCAACTTTCAAAATATGGCAAACAAATATAGTTGATTCCCCTTTACATGATTAGTTATAACTATTATTTTGAGGTGGAAAAATCTGATCTTCGGGCATGTTGATGAATCACGAAGGAGGTAGAGATACGCCTACCAAAGCTTGGACATACGCCATTTTTTGTTACACAAAAAGAGTTGGTCATATATTAGCACATGCTGAATTAGGGGCTCCAGTTCCCTCAGGATCCAGAAGTAGTTCAGTATATCGAGCTGGTTGGCATGTGTCTTGGTCAAGCAAGCCTAAATACTAGGTTAACACTAGTGTCGTTCATCATGGCATTAATTCTTTCTAAGATCAAAATATCAATGGAGCACTTTGTAGCGAGCACATAAGTGTCAAAGAATCCTCAGATTCCCTTATGCTTTATTACTTTGTGGAAGAAATATAAAGCAATAATTGATCTTTTGGTGGCTGATAAAGTTTGGAACCACCACTTCATTTTTGTGAGTGACTGCTGGGAGAACGACCAAAAGATCTCTAGGAAGACCAATCCAAGAAGAGTGCCAACAGAGTGGCAAACCGTAGGTAAGTTCATTTGGCTTTTGATTACAACTTAAATTATTATCACTTTTCATGTTTCAAACTTATGTTTTTATCCTTTTTGCAGCTATACCCAAGTCCCAACAACAGCATTTGAAAGCTACTAAAGAGACCTTCAAGAAATTATAGTTGTGAGATGAAGAGAACTGGTTAAATGAGTTCCACAATCGCTTCACTCCGACCAACACTTTTGTCAAACACAATCCAGAGCTTAATGTATCATAGGAAAAAATTATGACTCCTCCGTGTATGTCAGAAGTCCTCGGTCAAGTAGAAGTTGTCGATGGCAGGGTGTATCTTCCGACCATGAAAGATGCCTTCAAGCCACAGAGTAAAGAAATATGATGTTGGTCATTCGGGAACTAAAAAATTAACTATTAGTGCCGCAGAGGCAAAGAGATCTGATGAGCCAGGAAATCAAATTGTTGAGGCTATAGTGAGCCAAATCTTAGAAAAATTTCCAAACCTTAGAAGGAAGAAAAAAATTAAGCGCATCAAAGGATCACAAATTGAAAGGATGAAATGGTGAGAAGAAGAAGAATAAGATGAAGATGATCTTTGAAATTGTGTGTCGCAGATAAAGCACGGGAAATATATATAATTCAACTACTTTCAGACTCGTTTTCATCGGCTTGACCATGATTTGTGTTACCTTTATCCTTCCGATTTTCCGGCTGCTGAGCATCCTTGGAGCTTCCATATTCAGATTCCTTGTCTTCATTCCTATCCGCAGAAGCTCTATCTTCACCCTCTGTATCTAAGATAGTGTCCAACTCATCTATGAATAAAAGGTAAGAAGGTCATTCTTCTTCGGGTACCAAGTCCCAAAAAGATCAAAGACTAAGATCTGGGAATATTTTGTGAATCACTTATCAGACGAATTTTCTTGGCACCAAAGATTTGTGTTGCTCACAGCCTGCCAAGATTGCTTCATATCCAGCCTTATTGTTTGATGCTCTGAAGCCAAAACGTATTTCTTGGTTTATTAAGTTTCTGGTAGGAGATACCAACTAAACTCGGTGCTCAACAATCCAAAATTATTGAGCCCCTATCGGTTCAAATTACCCATTCATCCTGAGGCTTGTCTATATTCGGTCGAGGTCCAGTTCATTCGGAATAAAAATCAACTAGAAATTATGAAAATCTTATGCCTTAATTACTATTCTAGGTTTAAATTCGATGTCACAATCTCCTAATTCCACTGACCATTTGGTCATCCGAATTCGATGTCACGGTCTCCAAATTTCACTGACCGTTTTGTCAGTTGCCCGGATACAACTGGTTTTTGCAACACATTCTTAAGTGGAAATTAGGTTTGAACTATAACAGAACGAGCTTGGAAATGTGGCTTCATTTTCGCGCTGCCACTAATAGAGCTTGATGAGTCTGAATTCTGCTTACTCACCGGACAGGGACAGATCGGACCAAGGCCTCCGGACCGGACAGACCACTTCGAACACTTAGCCAAATGGACTGTTCGAACTATGACAAAAGTACTAAAAAACCTAAACACTTCTTGACTAGGCTACTTGCTCTCCTACTTAGAGCCCATGGGTCTTTAAACATGACCCGAGTCCATTAAACATGACCCGAAAACCCATAAAGCCCAAATGTAAGGGTATAAATACCCAACCACCTGCATTAACTATGGGTAATGAAATTCAACTGCAACCAGGAAGCTTAATTCTCCCTCTACTCTCTACTCAAAATACTAAATACCCATAAACTTCCACAAAACTCTGAACAAATTACCCAATTACCCTCTGAAGAGTTTTAAGTTGGACCAGGGGTGATTATGCGATACGAGGATTACTTAGAGACAATTCGGCGATACAGAAATATCTTAGTGTCAATTTTTAGAGAGAGAAAGTAAAGATTATTAGGTTAAGTAGAGAGAGAAAGTCTCATATTATTTATCTCGGGATTTGTGAAGCGTGTGTGGTCCTTTTATAGTACAATTGCGGACCACACACGCTTTAACTTTGGTTAATTACATCTTTTAGTCCCTATATTTTACTTTCTTCCTATTCTGGCTATCTCTTTATATAGTTTATACAATTCAGTCCTCACACAGTTTTCTCTATGCGTTTTCCTCCTCTCACACTTTTCCTTTGCTATTTTCTCCAGTCAAGTTCTTCAGTCCTAGTAAAAGTTATTTTACTGGGACTGAATAATTCTCCGATTTCTCACTTCACATACCCTCGAATAGTTACTTTTGACAGGCAGAAACCATTTTCCTCGAATATTTTCTCTCTCCGAATTTCCATAATGCCCCTCGAACCATCGAGGCCATAAGTCGCTCTTCGAAATTCCACAATGCTCCTCGAACCATCGATACCACAAAAAGCTCCTCGAGAAATCGATCTTCGAATTTCTCCTATTAACCGAGTAGCCCCCCAATCCTTGCACATTTTTAGCCATACAAGCCCCCGAATGATTTCAGATTAAGGCTAAAAGGGGTGCCACGATTGATTTTAACATGACGTCATTTAACAAACACATGTGTCAGCACATCTTTTTGGAAAACGTTACCTATTCCCCTGACACTTTTTGACAGAAAACTCCTCATCTTCCCCTGACATTTTCTGACAGAAAACTCTTCATCTTCCCCTAACATTTTCTGACAGAAAACTCTTCATCTTCCCCTGACATTTTCTGACAGAAAATTCTTCATCTTCCCCTGTGGCTGGTGTCAGAATAATTCGCACCTATATGGACCATAATGTCCCTAGGAAAACACCATAAAAAGTCCTCGGGCCTGATCTGTCAGTAAAGCCGAGATTCACCTATAAATACTGACCTTCTCTCCTCATTAACTAAACTTCTGTTCAATCATTTCTAGAGAGATAAAGCTGGCGAATAAACCCCGTCGGATTCCTGAGTGGTTGTTGATCAGTAAGAGGTTCGAAGAGAGAATTGCTGCCGGCGAAGACGTGAGGCCTCACCCCCCACCATCGAACTACTACCTTCTTTGGTGACTGGCCTCCCTCAGCAGATTCGACTGCAATTTTCCCCCTCGAAGTCGCTCGAAAAAGCTTGCATAGCGATTTGAACCCCCTCAGAGAAATGGGTAAGGACAGGAAACACAAACACTCGCCCGGGAAGAGAAAGAAATCCCACAAGGATAGGTAAGGCTCTCATGAGAGAAAACGCGCCAGGGAGGCGCCCCTGGTCATTCGGGAGCCTACTTCACCAACAACCCTCGAGAATCTCCCTCAAAGATCTGCTAGCCCTCTTCGAACGTCTACCAGACCTCCTCGAACTCCTGTCAGTCCTCCACGAATATCTACAAGAACATCTAGAAGCCCTCAACGGACTTCTAACAGTCCTCCCCGAAGAAACGAAGTGGATGGTTCAAGTTTGCCTTCCACTCAATCCATGACCGTTCATGGAACTCGATTTTCACCTTCGAAAACGCTCATTACCGAAGAGGATATGCTCAATAGGCGAAATGAGAGTCGAGATGCCAAAGGGAAAAAACCTGCCACAAAGCCCCTCGAACCAAAAGTGTCTATGATCCCCTCCTTAGGTTCTTTAAACATTGCAACCTCTTAATCCCAAATAATATCCAAAGAGCAAGCCCGTCGGATCGCTCCAAAATCAAAAAGGGACATCGTGCTTCCCTTGGAACTAGACAGTATTGCTGGTCACAATATTCGGGGCATTGAAAACAAACATATGGTAGCCCTTGCCAATATCAAATAAAAGTACTTTTCAAAAGACGAAGAGGCGATGCTAAGGACCCGATGGTGCATCCATTCCTATATTACCATCAGATTTCCCTCAGAAGGAGAGACACCTTTATCAGTGAGGGACAACGAGTTGGTGGTATACACAGAGATGATGAACTGGGGGCTAAGGTATCCCTTAGACCCCTTCTTTATCGAGTATTTGTCGAAGATAGACCTTTGCCCTTCACAGGTTGGTCCCAACATGTGGTTTACTCTAATGGCCTGCATCATGGCCTCGAGGCTCTCAAGTCACGAATTTTCGTTAGAGCAACTCATTGGCCTTGCTGGTTTGGCCAAAAATCCTTTCTTTCCCTTTTCGTCACTGACTTTCAATCGAGGACAAAAAATCCTGAAAGATCTACTGGAGGCTGACAAGAAATGGAGGCGACAATTTGTCTTTTTCTCTGGTTGCTGGGAGACCGGGTCAGAGGCCACTCCCTCAAATCCTCACAAGCTCTCTCTGATGTGGACTAATAAATGTAAGTACCTCCTCGAATTTGTTATGCCTCCTCGAATTTTTGATTGTGATTGGCCTTGACATTGGCCATTGTTGCAGCTATGACTGGGATATCCAAGCCCTATTCTGACTATGTTGAGGGTGCCACAAATGTGTTCACCAAACTTCGCTTGTTGGCGAAGGACTAGTGGGACAACCGATTTCGTCTCTGCTTTACTGATAACAATCTTGCCAGGAGTCGATTGTGGAGGCTCAATCCCCTCGACCGCATTAGTATGAGAGGATTGATGACTCCCCCTCGGAGCGAGAAGTCATGGAGCGGTGTAGACAAAAAGACATAGTGGTATATCTGCCCAAGCGGTCCCGTTCGCAGAGTCATCTTGGGGATCCTCCAGAAGATGAAGTTTTATCAACTCAACAGCTAAACCCTGAAAGACCA
The DNA here is from genome assembly GCA_036936605.1 of Limnanthes douglasii subsp. nivea. NCBI lineage: Eukaryota > Viridiplantae > Streptophyta > Magnoliopsida > Brassicales > Limnanthaceae > Limnanthes > Limnanthes douglasii. Next base: position 130,494,313 of record JAUPFV010000004.1, read on the forward strand.
GTCAACACTCAAAGGGCCTCCTCCCTCAAACAATGCTGGGTCATCAAATTCCATTCCCCCTCCACCAAACAATACTGGATCATCGGACTCCCTTCCTCCTCCCCCTGCTCCCGTCGTGCCTTCAAAAAAGGATGCCAAGACAAGAGACAGGAAGGGTAAGGGTATCCTCGAACCCATCCAAGAATTCTCCGAGGGAGGTGAGACGTCTGAAGACAATCAGGAGGCTGGTCTAGAGGAAAAGGTCCAAGAAATCACAAGTGAACCTGAGGACAGAGGTGGCCATTCTCCCAGGGAAAGTTCTCAACAATCCCCACATTCGCCTCTTACTGAGGCTTCGCACCCAGTCCCCCTCAAAAATAGTCCAAGATTAGCACCTCTCCCTATTCCTCGGAGCAACCCTCCTCAGCACATTCACCCAGACACACTTGGGGGCGGGTTTTTTGAGTTTGACTCTGCAGCATTAGGGTCTCCTTCGAGCTCCTTCGAAGTTCCTTTGGATGATGTATTCTCACTATCCCCTCGAAAATTGCTGCACACCTCAGTAAATAGAGGCAAAAAGATGCGTCACCTTGAGAAACGCAAAAATCACTACAAGTTTAAATCGCTGTTGGCTGCCTCTAAGCTCGAAGAGGCCAAGAAGCAACATGCAGTGATCGAGGGCCAAGCCGATGCCTTGTACGAGCGTTTGTCTGCCTCCGAAAATTACGTGATAATGCTAGAGAGGTGTTGTCAAGAGGAGAGGGACTTGTATAAAAAGAATACTGATGCTCAAGAGCTACTGATAGCTGAGTACAAAAAGGGACATCGTTTGGCTTGTGATGGATTCACAGAGTGTACCGAGGCCCTTAGAAAGGTGACAGTAGACCGAGATCAGTTACTGAGACGGGTTGAGAACTTTTCTGGACAAGTCGAGGAAGAGAAGGACAAGGCTGTGGATGCTTATGCGGCGACGTGCACAAGCAAGCGGCAAGCTCGGGATGCCACTACTCGAGCTGGTTTGCTTACTCAAATCCATGCTGAGCATCCTGAATATAACTTGGGGAGCTTTTGGAAACTTGTCCCCTCGGAACTTCGTCCTCCCCATATAATGGTAAGTGATAGTGAAGAGTCCGAGACTGAGGGGAGTATCTCCTCGAAAAATTCAGACTGAGTGAATACGTAGAAGGTGTTAATGTTTTGTGTATGGCCCAATAGGGCCTCTTTTTGTAATGTGACTGGGGTATGTTGTACTGTGCTAATTTTGTAAGAGATAGTTCGATTTTGTAAGGTCAACAATCAACAATCAATTATTATTTTTATGCGTAAGTTCAATCCACAGCACCAAATGTTATGTTCCCTTCAATAATCCGAAGAGACAAATCCTTCAATCCACTATTATGACCTACCTGATAGTTTGAAGAGACGATATCTTGTGTCACATTATCGTGACCCAAATACTAACAAAGGCAGATTGGATTCAAGGCACACATAAATGTAATCCAAGTGTTGATAAAGTCATATAAAACTCGAGGCACACATTAGTGTGACCCAAATATTAATAAGGTTAAACAAAATTCGAGGCACACATTAGTGCGACCCAAATATTAATAAGGTTAAACAAAGTTCGAGGCACACATTAGTGTGACCCAAATATTAATAAGGTTAAACAAAGTTCGAGGCACACATTAGTGTGACCCAAAGATTAGTTCGAATGGGCACAATTCGAGGCACATGTTACTGTGACCCAAAAAATAGTTCGAAGGGACACCAATTCGAGGCACATGTTACTGTGACCCAAAAAAAAGTTATGGCAAAGAACTCTTTGTATTTAAGCGGCTCATCGAAACACCTCATTAAAACCTTCCTGTGCCTAACAGGGTGGGAAAGAGTGTGCCCTCACCAAATTTTGTTCTGGGGGATACAAAGAAGAGGAAAAGAAATACAATTTCAACTAGCTCTTTTAATCAAGATACAATTTTAAATGCTCAATATTCCAAGGGAGACGGAGGTATCGCCCTTCCTTATCTTTTAACCGATATGTGCCTGGTTTTATCTTTTCGGTGACCTCATAGGGGCCTTCCCAATTCGGTCCCAACTTCCCCAAACTCTTGTCTTTAGTGTGCAAGAAAACTTTTCGTAAGACCTTGTCTCCCACCTTAAAATCTCTGTGCTTTACCTTAGACGCGTATCGACTCCTCATGAGAGTTTGATAATGGAGGGATGTCAATAGTGCTTGTTGTCTCTTTTCTTCAACCAAGTCTAAAGCCAGTGCTCTACTCTGGTCATTTGTGTCGGAGACATACGTTCCTACACGATGTGAGGGAAAAAGAATCTCTGGAGGGACAACGGCATCCATTCCATAGACCAAGGAAAATGGGGACACAGCAGTGGTCGTTTGCGAAATCGTTCATTATGCCCACAACACTTCCTGTAAATAGTCGGGCCATTTCCTCGCTTTGCCCTCCAAGTTCTTCTTCAAACCATCGAGAATCGTGCGATTAGTCACTTCCACTTGCCCATTAGCCTGAGGGTGAAATGGTGCTGAAAAACATTGTCGTATGACCCTCGATATACAGAAGTCCTTGAACTCCTTGTTATTAAACTGAGGTCCATTGTCCGTTGTGATCTGCAATGGTACACCAAAACGACAACAAATGTTAGATATGACAAACTTGATCACATCTTTGGCCTTTGTCCCTGCCAGCGGCTCAGCCTCTACCCACTTAGAAAAATAATCGACTGCCACGATTATAGTCTGTCTGCCCCCAGACGCCATTGGTAGGGGCCCAACTAGATCAATGCCCCATCTGTCAAACGGGACTGCCTCTGAAATGCTTTCTAGTAACACCCCAAGTTTGTGAATCACATTAGCGTATCGTTGACATGTGTCACATCGTTTGACTAAATATTTTGCGTCGGCCGCGATAGTGGGCCAATAATAGCGAGCCATGAATACCCTTCGAATTAATGCCTTGTACCCACAATGGGCAGATCCTTCACCATCGTGGAATTCGGACAAGATAATTTGTGACTCGGGCCCACTCAGACACCTAAATAATGGTCGACTCAGGGATCTTTTATACAGCACTCCTCCCAACAGAATATAGCCATGAGACTTGTATCTAACTTTCCTAGCTTCGGACGTTTCGACAGGTAAAGTGTCATGGGCCAGAAAATCAATGATGACCGTCCTCCAATCGTGCGTAATCGCGTTGCTTTCCTCCGAGATGTTCATTGTGTGCTCCTCTCCAATTGAGATCGAAGGGCACTCCTGAACCAAAACCCACGGGTAACCTTCCGTCCGTGAAGCGGAGGCAAGAGAATCCGGGACAGCGTTTAACTCTCTTCGAACATGCTCGTACTTGACTTCCTCAAATTCATATGCCAAATCTTTCAATAGCTTCAAATACTGTATCAGCGTATCTTTCCTGGCCTCGGACTCTCCCGAAGCTTGATTTATCACCAACTGCGAGTCACTGATCAGTTTAATCTTTCGAGCCCCACATATCTGAGCCAAATGCAAGCATGCTAGAACAGCTTCATACTCAGCTTCATTACTAGTAGCCTTGGAACATAGCTACCCCTTTCGGGGAAATCAACTGGACACCTGCCCCATTTCCTGAAGTGTTCGACCCCCCATCCGTCCGTATCACCCATTCCTCTTCGTCAACCAAGTCGTGGACTTTATATTCCTCTCTATCCGAATGGAACTCGACCAGGAAATCGGCTAAAACTTGTGCTTTTATCGCCGTTCGAGGCTCAAATGTTATGTCGAAGTCTCCCAGCTCTACTGACAGAAACGAATGGCTTGGAACATAGCTACCCCTTTCGGGGAAATCAACTGGACACCTGCCCCACTTCCTAAAGTGTTCGACCCCCCATCCGTCCGTATCACCCATTCCTCTTTGTCAACCAAGTCGTGGACTTCATATTCCTCTCTATCCGAATGGAACTCGACCATGAAATCGGCTAAAACTTGTGCTTTTATCGCCGTTCGAAGCTCAAATGTTATGTCGAAGTCTCCCAGCTCTACTGACCATTTAGTCATCCTGCCAGAGATGTCAGGCCTTTGTAATAAACTCTTCAGAGGAAAAGTCGTCCGAATAATGATTGGGTGGGCCTGGAACTAAGGTCTCATCTTTCGAGCTGTCGTTACCAACGCTAAAGCTACCTTCTCCAACATGAGATATCGCTTCTCCGCATCCAGCAAACTCTAACTGACATAATAGATAGGCTTCAGGAGAGAGTCATCTTCGCGGAGGAGAACGGCACTAACCGCACATCCTAATACTGCTACATAGATGATCAATGCCTATCCTACCAATGGTTTAGATAAGACTTCCAGAGACGTCAAATACTCTTGGATTTGACGAAAAGCGGTCGAACATTCCTCAGTCCAACAAAACTGTTTCGCATTCCGCAACACTTTGAAAAATGGAGCACATTTATCCGAAGACCTAGAAATGAATCTATTCAGAGCGGCCAATCTTCCTGTCAGAACTTGTACTTCCTTAATATTTCGGGGGGGGGGGGGGGGTCATCCTGATCAGACAACTTAAACAAAGAAGTGGCAATCAGAGGTCAGCTCGATCTAGTGGAAGAAAGAAGAGTTAAAGCTCACCTTAGAGTTGCACACTATCAGGGTTTGATGAGAAGCAGATTTGCTTCTAAAGTTAAAAGAAGAGATTTCCAGCCGGGGGACAAAGTATTGAGGAAAGTATTCTTATACACCAAAGAAAAGCTGCTTGGAAAATTGGCCCCAACTTGGGAAGGACCTTATGTGGTTGTTGAAAGGCTTAAACCTGGGACATATTGGCTAGAAGACAAGGATTGAAGAGTCCTGACCCACCCTTGGAATATCGAACATCTCCGGATGTACTTGGAGTAACATCTGTGTAAATATTTACTTGTTTAAACATCCATGTAAATATTTGGGGGCATACTCTTTCCTACCCTGGTGGCACGGGGAGGTTTTAATGAGGTGTCCGGGTTTTAAATAAAATTTGATGCCTTCTTAAAAAAAATTCGAAGTGTTCTTACTTTCTCTTTTGTCACACCATCCGGACTGAAATAAAAGAGTGATGACCACTTAAACATTCGTCATCGGAGAATTTAAACACTCTCATTATGAAATAACTAAGGGCTATTTAAACACTAGCCATTAAAATTGGAACAGACTATGAAAGAAGGTGAGAATTATGCAAAACAAGGATATTCATTAAAATAACTTAAGTGCCTTGGCCTTCCAAGGACTTTCAAATTGTCAAAACAAAGTAAAGGATCTATCCGGTCAGATACCGGACACACTTACAAAAAGAATGCCTTGGCCTTCCAAGGACTTTATTTCAGATAACATGAAAACTAAAGAGTAATTCATAAGTTAAGAATGAGCCTTTGAGGATGGCTCAGCTTCATCTACCTTCTTCTTCTTCCCATTAGGATCATCTTTCTCTTCGTTTGGACTCTCCCCGGTGTTCCCTTCGTCATCGGATGAGGATGCACTGGAGTAGCCAAGCCTATCGCCTTCGGCCATTGTGTGATATGGGAGGTCTTCCCTTCGTCTCTGTGATAGTCTTCTCTAGAGTGGCGAATTTTGTGGAACTTGCCTGTTGGTTTTTCTTCAGCTCTTCATTCTCCCCCTTTAGAATGGCAGCATTTGAAGTGGCAGTGCGACGGTCATCGGACAGCCTCTCTTTGTCAGACTTGAGGTCTTTAATAATGTCTGCCTGATTCCGAACTTGCTTTTCCAACGCGAGCACCGGCTGAACATTGCTTAACAGAGAATGAGCTATAACATCCCTTTCACTTGACCAATAAAAGTCTTACCATTAAAAGTGAATGTGTTCGAAGTGTTCGGAGGGAGATAAGGCCCAGCAAAATCATCTATGGGAAGATTGATGAAGTACTCACCAAGCCCACTTAGACCAGTGATGTCTACCCCATCAATGCTAAGATCTCCCCCTTTGACCTCATCGGTTTGGAAGTCACCAGGTATCTCATCTACCTGTGTTGGATCTGTGGGATCAGCTTGGGGAAGAGGCTCCGGAGGACGGAGAGAGAGTTCGTCACCCTTAGAGGTCTTTTTCTTCTTGGCCTCCCTATCTTTGCTTTCAGCTACCCGTTTACGGTCTCTCTTGGAAGCCCTTGGAGGATTTGGGGAGTGAACCTCTTGCCTGACACTCTCCTGCTCTACCGCTTCCAAGAGAGCAGCATCAATCTGGCTTAGGGCTGACCCCTCCGAATTTGGCAAATCCGCTTCCTCCACCTCAGCAGGGTCCGTACCACCTGCCACTTTCTTGCCTTTCTTCTTTTTTCCCTTCATTTTGCTCGGGGCCTTGGCCGACCTGGCAAGTAAAGTGTCCTGTCCGGTTCATACGTCATTTTAAGCACTACATCCGGAGGAGGCTGGGTGGTGAGCTTTTCCCAAGTCAAGTCTCTCCGACCTGTGGTGTTCCAAAGATGAGATCTTGCTAAGTTGCCCGCCGTGAAGGCATCGTGGAACCGATTTCTCCACCTTTCAGCAGCCCAAGCATTGATCTTGGAGCAAGTGGCTTGCCCGGACTTTACATAGTCATTGAATTCCTTGGGCAGTACTTATAAGAAGAAGACAAAGTTAATTAGTTTAAACGAATTTGATAAAAGAAGAGATAAAAATATAAGGTAGGAGCCTTACCATCACTCCTCCATCTGCTGCTGAGGAGACTGGGGTTGACTCCGGCCTTGATTTTCTTCCCGTTCTCCCAAACGCCACTTACGAAGAGGAATTGAGTCCTTCAATTCCTCTCCGACTCCAGCAAATCATCCACTTCCTTGAAGTCATCCCCCATGTTGAAGTGGTAAAAGGGGATGTGGTGGTTTTTACAGAGGCTGGCCACAGCAGCAAATTCCTCCATTGGTAGAGGGATCCCGGAGAGCCTAGAGGCCATAATGCAGGCCATAAGGGTGTACCAGGCATTAGGGCTCAGCTGGCTTGGGCAGAGCTTTATCAGATGAAAGTATCTGACGATTTTTGGGTCTAAGGGGAATCTGAGTTCCCAATTAAACAGCTCCGTGAAGATGACTATTTCGCTCAATTTGCAATCCATGGGGGTTTCTGGGTTTATAGGGATCCTTATCTTCACGTTCTCCGGAATTCCCCACTTCGTACGCATCCGGCCCAATTCAGCTGTGTGGATGAATGCGTAATTGATTTTTTAAAGAGCGATGAGGTACTTAACATTGACCTTGTGAAAACAAGGCCCCATCCTTCCTTCAAGACTCTCCGGCAGATCCGGATGCCTCAAACATAACTTCTCTTTGCCTTTATCTTTTTTGGCAACAACAACACTATTGGTCTGTCCGGAAGGGTCAGACTCAAATGGAGCCTCTTCGATAGAGTCCTCCATTACTTCCTCCATGATCGATAAGGGGTTTTTGGTAGCGGTGGCAAGGGGAGGGTTTAGATTTGGCTCAGCCTGGTCTCCGGACTGTTGAGCTTCAGTGTTTCCTTGGTTTCTGGCCTCCGGTTGGGGCTCTGATGCAGATGCTTCTCTTCGAAGACTTGGACTACTACCCTCCGAACCGGACAGTCTGTCCTTGGGAGCTCTGATGGGCACTTCTGACCAAATGCTGCTGTCCTTGGCATCCGATTTTGAAGCAGTGCTCTTAGAAGCCTGACCCTTGACCAGCCGGCCTTTTCTCCGGTCAACTAATTTTGGAGGGGAGGTTTCAGTGTCTGACCCCATAGCTAAAAAGGGGGAGGGTTTTTTGAAGCAAGTAACGGTTACTCCTGGCTCAACAACAGGTTCCGATTCTTGAACCGAAGAACCTGAGATGATGGGTGAGAGGTTGGTTTGAAATAACCTTTTCGGTTTAATGCCTTTAGAGGAAGAAGAACCTTGGTCTGATTCTGTGGTTGAAGTCACTGGCTTGTCCATGGGCGAAACAGGTAATCCTGCTGCAATCCGCCTTTCCCTTTCGACATTTTGCGCCTTTTCTATTTCAGAGAGGTTGAGCCACCCACCTTTGTTCAAAGTGTTCCTCGCTGTAAACATAAACAATCTGGGTAAAGGTTTGTTTTGGAGAGAAAAAGCTTTAAGAAGTTACAGAGTCAAAATGAGAGTGATGGTGAAACAGTAGAAAGTGTTTTAATTTATAGTAAATCTGAGAAAGGAGTTTGATTCCTAGGAGAATTCGAAAAGATTGGTAATGATTAAAGACGGCGCTGATGTCACCATCTTTAATAAAGAGGTTTCTTTTCGAAGAAGGTGGGTTAGACATTCAAGGTGAAAAAACGGCTGAAGAAACCAACCAGAAAGCGACACGTGTCCCATAAACTCTGGCAAAAAACTGTTTGGATTCACAAAGCTTTATCAGTCCGGATATAGCCATAGCCCAAGTTGACAGACCTGTCCGGAAAAAAACTACCCCTAACATCGGACTGTTTTTCAGGTTTTTGACAAAGGTATATGAACAAACACCTAAAAAAGGGGCTCCTGATGAGTCCGAATTCTGCTTACTTACCGGACAGGGACAGATCGGACCAAGTCCTCCGGACTGGACAGACCACTTCGAACACTTAGCCAAATTGACTGTTCGAACTATGACAAAAGTACTAAAAAACCTAAACACTTCTTGACTAAGCTACTTGCTCTCCTACTTAGAGCTCATGGGTCTTTAAACATGACCCGGGTCCATTAAACATGACCCAAAAACCCATAAAGCCCAAATGTAAGGGTATAAATACCCAACCACCTGCATTAACTATGGGTAATGAAAATCAAATGCAACCAGGCAGCTTAATTCTCCCTCTACTCTCTACTCAAAATACTAAATACCCATAAACTTCCACAAAACTCTGAACAAATTACCCAATTACCCTCAGACATAAATTAACCTCACCAGAGCTAAATCTCATTTTTCCAACTTTAAATATCTTTTTTCAGCATCCGGTAAGCTTTAACTAACATAATAAACTAGGATCCGATAACTTCAAACTTTTTTTACTAAAATCATATTTAACGTATAATTCGAAATAACTATGTAGAAAATTACTTCTCTCACACAACAGGTTTGGTCAAAATATATTAAGAATATAAATGTTTTTTTATTTTTATGAAGGCTTTATCACATTCTGGAGTCCAGATGAACTTATTAGCCTTTTATAAAACTTGGAGAAATAGTGCACACTTATATAAGGACCTTGATATGAATCTATTTAAAGTCGCTGACTTTTTAGTTAAAATTTGTACTTCTTTGATGAACTTTGGAGGATCCTTGACCGTTAAATCATTAAAAATGTATAGGGTTGACTTCATTTCCCTTCTCACTTACTATATAACCCAAGAGGTTTACAGACCTAACGCCAAATGTATATTTTTCTAGGTTCAATTTTAAGGTAATGAATTTTAGGTTATAAAATGTTTCCTCCAATATCAGTAAAATAATATTCATATCTTGTAACTTCACTAACATATCATCAATATAAAATTAAACTTGCTTTTAATCTGTCTGGCAAAAGCTTTGTTTATTAGGCACTAATAAGTAGCCCCATTATTCTTCAATCCAAAAAACATCACTTAATAGCAGAGAAATCCCCTACCTGTTATGAAGATGGTGTTGTATTGGTCCCTCAAATCCATCTGTATCCAGTTATACCCAACAAAATGTTCCCTAAATGATAAAAGTTTATTACTCGAGGTCGAGTCTATCAAACGGTCAATTCTAAGGACAGAAAAAGGATCCTTCAAACAATTTTTATTTATATCTACGAAGTCAGCACACATGCGTCATTTCTCATCTTCTTCTTTTTGACAAGTATCGAGTTTGGTGTCCATAATGGGTATTAATACTCTCACATATGCCGAATTTTGTTAGTTGATCTACCTTTTCCATAATTGATTCAGACTTTTCGATAGAAAACACTCTTCGTTTCTCAATAATAGGATGAAAATTAAATCGCATTGCAATTTTATGAAAAATAACACTCACATGGATTCTTATTATATCCTCGATACACCATGAAAATATAAGAAAATTCTTTGACAAGAATGATAAATGATAATAGTAATTCTCTTATGACCGGTGGTAACCGAGATCCAATCTTCAAAAATCTTTCCATTTGGAAACGTGTACACTTTGATGTCGTAATCACATGTTAACAAACGGAGAGTCTCTCTCAGATCATCTACAATATCTAACGAACTTACCACTTTTTGCTGTTATGGAGAAATCTGACTTGACCCCCTATTGCATATTTCAAACATTGGTCGATAGTTAAGCAAACAGCATGTATTCTTGACAGTCATAATCAGCCAAAAATAGCAATGTAAGAGGTTTGATTATCCACTACTATAAAAAAATACTCTCATCGTTTTCTTGAATAGTCTTCGTTCTAACAGTGTCTCCTTCAAATTTTTTGATTACGTCAGTGGTGGTCCTAGTAATTCTCGTTATCATTCTATTTTATCGCAGTATGACATAAAGATTCTTTATTTTCTTGTAAGTGGACATGAAACAGATGTTTCGTAAATTACCCATATCAATCAGGATTCTTCACATTTCAGTTTATTTAATAGCCACTCCAAATTACCACGACATCCTCATGAGGTCCAACAACATCTCTTAAATTATTGCTATCAAACACGATAAACGGCATTGGATCTTGGAAAACGTATGCGTGGACATTTTCCGTTCTAATTGAATTTCCAAACTTACAACATATCTCTTTCGTGAATAACTAGAAATCCCTAACACCAAATCCCGACAAAAAATAATCAATGATTCAAAAAATTCTCACAACACTTAACCTTCTCTTGTTGGGTTCATCATTCACCATAAAACTCCTTCGTTTATGATCAGGGTCCAAATACTTAAAATCTACATCAAATTCATTGTAACTGTAAGGTCCGACTATGAGCATTGTTCATTCTTACTTTGGTGTAATCTCAGTTACCTCCCTTCGGACTATAGCCTGATTGCCAACTAGCACCCGATGTCAACCCCTAAATTGTACTTTGATAAAAATGGTGAACTTTCCATTCTTAATCAAGGTTTATATTTCCTATGTGAAAGAGATGCAATCCCTTGTTGGTATATATCGTTATAATACTTGCAGAACTGGTTATTCTGACTTTCCCTTGGACTTTGAATCAGAAATGGTTTTCTAAACTAAACAAAATTCTGCATCTTATCGAAAATGGTAGTGATGCTCCCTATTAGTTCAACATAGTTATCAAGTCAGACTCATTGATTCGTTCTGATTCTAGATTGTTAATTTTATGGGTGTTGATTTACCTTAGGTCGAGATGGGGTCTCATTTCTTCCCTTCAGACGAAACGTAGTAGCTACTTGAGGGTGAAAATTTTGGACTATTGTTGATTACATGATGTAGAAGACTGTAGAGTCTATCTTTACAAAGGAATCAATTTTAATATTTTATACTTTTCCACTTTGATTTACTTCTTAACCTGAGCTAATGGAGCCTCGAATGTTAAGAATTATTTTTTGGTTACCTCATCAACTAAATCTCTGGGGAGAAGTCATTGTTTGAAAGAATCAACAATAACTTGCTCATAACACTCATTTATGTTAATCTTCATAGGAAAGAAGTATTTAGTGTAATCTTTCAAACTTTTGCCAACCAATTAGTAGCACATGATTATCATGTCTATGTTCTCTAAATGATGTCCATAACATATAAAAAATATTGCTAGAGCCTTGTGGAAGTAGATTGTGCTACTTCAGAGCACTATACTTGAAAGTTTGAGAGAAAGCTCGACACAATAAATTATCATCTTTGTCGCAATTCATCATAATTTTGTTTTGAATTATCTAGATGGTTATCCGAATCTCTATTCCTATCAAACGTTTCCATCGTGGATATATCAAACCGCTTCAGTAGATGCTTAAGAGAATTTTTGTAGATAAGGAAGATTGTCTCCAAGTATGTCTCTGGCTATATTGGTGGCCATCACTAGCTATTGCATAAAGAATCTACTCGTACTGAACCACAAACTAAATGTTTTCTTGATAGTTAAAACTCTGGTTCCCCAAGTCTTCTTATAATAAAGCTGGACTTTCCCAGATTGGTACCATGATTGGATATTTTTCGACCCTTCCTTTAGTTACTATTCTATCATTTCCCTTTATAGACTCTTGTTTATCTTAGGAGTCTTGTGTTTTTAATCTCGCTCTCGCTTTGGGTTTTGGTATCAACTGGTATGTCTCTTAAAATAATTTTTACCATCATAATGTCTTCTCTTTTAATGATACTAGTCTCTATTCGGGGAAGAAAAATATCCCTCAGACTTAGACATAGAATATTCATTAGAGTCCGAAATACTATAATGGTACATTTCCCTTCTTTCATTTTTCAAGGAATGGTGGCTTCTATTTGACCAACATCTTCGGAATTTTACCCGATTTTGTATAAAATCGGAGTCAACACCTTACCCCTTGGAAAAGTTCTTCTTCCCCAAACTTTTGGATTTTTTAGCAAACCTTTCTTGGTTGAATAATCAGTGCTTCCTTTTTAGATTTCAAGGCCTCAATTTCCTCTCATAATTGATCATGATGCTCCTTCATGATCAACCATCCATGCTTATTTTTTTTTATATGTTGTGGTTGAATTTCCTAAACAAATTGATCGAACCATTCTTCTACTGTGATTTTTTAAGTTACTATAGCATGATCCATCTACTCTTCGATAAATTCTGAAGAGAAACTTGAAACTCCTACGGTTTTGGACACTTGTATGTGGGTAGTTGTCTAGACTCCATTTGTGGTCACTACTGATAGTTCCAAAGATTTCTATAAGGTAATTATGTAAAAAACACTAAACAATGTTGTTCAGATAGATGATTGAGTTACTTATGTATAAATTTATAGAGAGGGAAATTCTGAGACAATGGTTAGAAAGTTAACTGTGTATTAAATGTTCTCAAGCCTAAAAAGTCTTTATATAAAGAGTTCTTGGCCCAAGTGGGCTTGCATGTTACATAGGCCCATTTGGATAATTGAGGCCCATATAACCCAACCCATTACCATAATTTATTACATAAAATCCCTTTAATATACATCTTTATCACATTAGTAATACAAAGTAAATTCTAGGCTAGTAGCTTATTGGTGGGACTCCATTGTCGGATAATTCAATCCTTAACAAATTACACTAGTGTTTTTTCACAACAACTCTCTATTTTTGCTACCTATTAAGATATAATTTTTCACCCAACTAACAAATGTTTACTTTCATAGCTAAAAATGTATAATTCTAAACTCGTAATATAAATATAAATTACCATATTCCAGCATATCTTTATCATATCAATATTTAAACTTGTTAGTAATTTTTGATAGGGTAATAAATTATTTGATTTGACAAAAGATCATCATAAATGTGGTAATAACTACAACGGTTAGTTCACGAAAAAAAGAAACAAATTTTATATACCGATTGTATTGGTATAAACTTGTTGGCTTTAAATTCAATTTACACTTTCATTAGGATTCCACATAGTAACAACTTTGTTATTTAAAAATTATTATCTACTATGATTATGACTCCAGTTCAACTATTATGATGAATTATCACCAGTTGATAGTTCACCGGAACGACAAGAAAACTGAAAAATGACAACTAGACAATGAAAGAAAAAATACTTTTCTTCTTTTTCTAATGAATTTCATCTTTTGTCGTTGAAGATTTCACCAGAATGTTTCGAATATTCTGGAGATGAAGATTACTCAAATGTCGTTCTTTGTCCTCGTCGTGGAATAAAAAAGAGAATAAATTTAGTAAAGTGGAAGAAAATTTTGAATCACCTGAAGATGAGGAATAAGAGACTTTCTTCTGATGTTTGAGAAAATGAATTTAAATTTTATTTTTAGCTTATTGTTTTTGTGTGTTTTTGTTACTATGTTTTTTTTTATTTTCTTGTTTCAACTATAATTTTTATTTTCAACATATTATACCTTATTACAAAAAATGCACTTCATAATTATGCAACTAGAAATGTTCTCAATTTTTGTAACCTAATGCAGTGACTTATACAACATAATTTTGCAACCATTTTACGCAACCACCTATAAAATGTAATTTGCAACCCTTTTACGCAACCACCTATGCAACCAGTTAACACGTAATTTCACACTCAAATCTTTTAATCCAAAAATCACTCTTTTTAAGATAATTGTCAAAACAATTACATGAATGTATGAAGTCAAAGAATCAGCATAACTAAAACAATTATATAGTCATAAAACAACAACAAAATAACTCGACACAAATAAAAATAAAACAAAAAGCAAAAAATGAAAATCACCCGTGAATCAATAAACATTGGATAAATACACAAACGATAAAAAATAAATACAAACTACCAACAATTACAAAAAATATTCATTAAAAGAAAAACCGATTTCAAATTTGAAAAAAAATTGGTCGAATATACAAAATTACGAATTAATAATAACAAACCAAAAATAGGATGGTTATTAAAAAATTAAATAATTTAGTTTCAAAACATGTGTTCATGGATTGTTTTTCGTATTTTAAATTATTAAAGTAAATGAGTTTGATTCTAAATTATTATGGGTGTATTATCTTTTATATTAATTATTATTTATATAATATTATTTAATAAAAAGATCAGGCTAAACATTGTACATATTTTGTTGGATCTTACACCGCTAAATCTCGTAATGTTCTACTAGATTTCTTACTAAATTTTAGACATTTTTACCATTTTGAGAAAAAACAAAGTATAAAACGAGATTGATAAATCTCTCACCTTTTTTTCCATTTTTCTCTAAACCTTTGAAAACATCTCAAGCAACCAACAAACAAAACACTTTATTTATCGAATCCGACCTCACAACAGTATAAATTTATGCTATACAACCCTAATAGTCTATTTTTTCGGATTTTGTTATGTAACTTGGTATACATGTAGGTTATAATTACTTATTTTTAAAAAATCTGTTTTCATACTGTTTGAGTTGTTTTGTTGATTTGATAGCATAGTATTGTAAGTGAATTGTGGATATGTGGTTTGTGTGTGATTTTGAGAATAATAGTCCATGAACTTATTTGGACTTTAGATTTCTCGGTACATGTTTGTCGCACGATATGTCCGATGAAATCGCACATGTCGTGCGACAAGGAAGGGTGGGTGTTGCAAATTTCATGCGACAAAATACAACTTCGAAATTTTGATTATAAATTTTTAAAAAACATTTGATGGATGATAAATAAATAAAAATTAGAAACAAATAATTATATTTAATAATATTAAAATAAAATTAAATGAGTTTAAAGACTAAAAAACGATAAGAATAAATATTGTATAATAAATATCGAATCATTATTTTTTACTCTAATAAATACCAAATAATTTTGAAACATAATAATTATTCGTATATTTTTTAACTTATTCACGATTAAAATTAATTAAAATTTTAAATTAATTTTTTTAAAATTTTATATTATATCAGGTGGTTTACTTTTTAAATATGTATTATATTTTTTAATATTTTTTAATATTATGGTAAAATTAATTAAAATATCAAAATTAAATAAAAAATTATAATTAACATAATTATAATTAACATGGAGATAAATTTTATATTATATTATTAGTAATTTCAAATAAATTTGTGTAATATTTTTTTATATTTTAGAAAATTCAAGAGTTTTATTATTAATATTTTATGTTACCCATCATTATGATATGATATATTTTTTATAACCTTTTTATATTATTTTTAAAGTTAATTAATATTTAAAAATTAAAATATTAAATTGGTTATTTATTTATTTAATATGGTATTGTATATTTTAATATATCTTAATATTATAATAAAATTAATTCAAAAATTCAAAATTGAATAATAGATTATAATATTAAAATATCAAAATTAAATAACAATTATATAATCCACTGATTTCTCAAGAATTATAAAATCCATTGATTTCTCAAAAATTATATATTTTGTTTTAAAATATGAAATTGGATGAGCGATGAGAGTCTTCTCCAAGAATTAAGCTCTTGAGCCGTCTCCGGTGTCCCTCTGTTTTCCGATTGTCTTTCATTCTCCTGCCTTATCTCTATTTTTCTCTCTTCTTATATTCTTCCTTTCATCCTTCCTGCTTATCTCTATCATGGAGATAATAAATAGTATCATGTTCGAAGATGAATTCCCGGCATTAATTCAACAGTAAAAACAGAGCTATGGCGACAAACATGTAGACATGAAACAATATGCTGATTTGTTTCGAAAAGAAAACTCAAGAATCCGTGAGGTTGAATTCAAACGAGAAACCGTTAACTTGAAATCTGACCATGTTTAAATTCAATTTAATCAAGAAATCAAAGAAAAACTTGTTTCGAAATAAAAAACAACACTTGGCAAGTTCTCTCTTGGATTACCGAAGAAAGCGGTGTTCGAAAGTTTCGTCAGTTCGCTGAAGTTGAAAGGTTGTGTCTGAACTATAAATTGAGACTCTCATCACGTGTTCTTGGAGTTTAATCTTGATGAGGATGTATACAAAATATGGTGAAGAAGAGTGTGGAAAGTGGGAGGCCTAACAATGCGTATACTGAGATGGTCACCGGATTTTCATCCAAAGTACGAAAACCCATCTGTTTTTGTTTGGACTAAATTCGAAAAGTTGCCAGAGTATTTGTACAATATGGGTTTCAAGAAGGAAGTGGCTTCCACATTAGGCAAAGTGTACAAGGTTGTAATCCCAGAAGATAACAGAGCTTATAAGGATTCTGTGGTGGCTCTGGCTCTAATCAAACTTGACTTATCAAAAAAGATTCATAATTGCATATGGATCGGGTTTGGAAATAACGATGGATGCTGGATAAATCTTAAGTATAAAAACTTACCATCATATTTTTATGGTTGCTTTTATTTGGTCACTGTTATATGGATTGCAAGAAAAGAATTAAGTCAGATGGCAAAGAGGGGAATGCTCAAGAAGAAAGGGTTAAGAATAAGGATGATCTGGTGAAAGAAGATAGTCTCAAGACTGAAAATAAACAATGGAATGAAACTGTTGAATCTAACACTGAGTTTATTCAAAACTTGAAATCTATTATCGTTCACAAACAAACTGAAGTTACATCAGAAATCAACTCAAGGACTCAAGACAAAATACAAGAAAAGGTTACTACTAGTAACAATGAAATACAACATGGTCTTAGGGCTGATATCCCTGAAAATGCTGAGATCATCGAGGCAATTCAACATCTTCAAGAGCAAATTGATAAACTTGATCTTCTTGCAAATGTTGACTTGATACCAGGCACTTATTCTCCAAAACAGAACAACATTGGAAGTCTTCAATTATCTCATGTTGAGAAGAATCAATCTTCAACTGATCAGGACTTTAGTACCATCATGAAAAAGAAACTAAAGTCAGCAAAGAAGATAAAGAAACCAAGTTAAAAAATAATGAAGTCTTTCAAGTACAGTGGTGAAAACAAGAGGAATAAGTCTCTATATGATAATGATAAAGATTATTAACTGGAACCTGCGTGGTATTAATAACAAATCTACTATTAGGAGATTAAAAGATATGATTTTTAAAGACAAAATTAACATTCTTTCTATTCAAGAGCCTTAACAAGCTCTAAAAATATCTCTTCTATATCTGAATTGTTAGGGTTTTCAAATCATTGTTTTAACATTTCAAATAAAATTTGGGTTTTCTGGGGAACTGATCTTAGTATTAATATCATTACTAATCATGATCAGTGTCTTAATTTGGAAGTTACTACTACTAATGATATTACTTTTCACTTATCTTTATTTATGCTAAGTGTAACAGAATTCTAAGGATGGACTTATGGCATCAGCTGCGATCTACTTCAAATACTACTTATGGCTGGCTTGTGGTGGGTGACTTTAATGTCATCTCATCATCTGATGAGCAGATAGGTTGCAAGCATATATATTATAATAGTATTGATGACTTTGTTCAAACTATAAATGATTGCTAGCTAGAGGATGCGGGTTTTTTGGGTCCTAAGTTTACTTGGAACAAAAGCCTAAAGTGGAAAAGGTTTGATAGAGCCTTGTTTAATGCTAACTCGTCTAGTACATATTGTACTACTAAGGTTACTCACATGCCCCTCTTTTGATTATGGCTAATACTAATCCTTCTTATAAGCCTAATGTCATGAACAAAAACTTTAAATAAATGAACATGTGGTCTAATGATTCTTCTTTTATTGATGTGGTTAAAAAGAACTGGAATTTGAGTATTAATGGGTCTCCTAGTGAAATCTATTGGTTTAAAATGAAAAGACTGAAAAGTTGTCTTAAATTGTGGAACATAAATTGTTTTGGAAATATTTTTAATAAGGTTAAAGAGACTGAATCTATGGTTAAGGAGGCTGAGCTTATGCACTCTAATCTTAACAATAATACCTCTGATATGAACTTAAAGAAAGCTAACAGTCTTTTCTTGCAGGATCTTAGAAACGAAGAAGACTATTGGAGACAGAAATCTTATAGTTGTTGGCATATTAAGGGTTATAACAATACAAAAATGTTTCATTTTTATGTCTCTAAAAAGAGAAGGAAGAATGCTATTAAGGCTGATGGAAATTGGCTCTACAATTATGATGAGATAGGTGATTCTGCTATGAAGTTTTATAAATATATTTACTCTAAAAAGGCTTATAACTCTATTGAGGATGAAAACATTTGCATGAACAATGATCTTTTGACTTCTATCCCTAAGCTAGTGACTGAGGAAGACAATTCTGACCTAATGAAGCCTACTTCTAGAGATGAGCTATGGAATGTCATTAACTCTATGAATCTAGATATTGCATCTGGTATTGATGGTTATAATGTGAATTTTTATCAGGTATGCTGGCATATCATCAAGGATAATTTGGTTATTGCTATTAATTCTTTTCTGACTAGTAGTGACATTCCTAAAGGAAGTTTTGCTATGGGTCTTTGTCTTATCCCCAAAACTATCAATCCTACCTTTTGGAATCACTATAGGCCTATTAGCCTTTGTACTTTAACTAATAGAATTTTTTCAAAGCTCTTAAAGAACAGGTTGTCTAATGTTCTTCCTAGAATTATCTCAAATACTCAGGAGGCATTTGTCAAAGGTCGATCAATTCATGATAATATCCTTGTAGCAAAGGAGATGGTTCATTCTAAAAGTCCTAATGCTATTTGGTTTCTCTGATAATTTCATTCAATTAGTTAAAGTGATGATAAATTTTGTCTCTATCTCTATCCTTATTAATGGTGAGTCTTTTGGATATTTTAATTTTTTCAGAGGGTTAAGGCAAGAAATTTTTTTGTCCCCAAGCTTATTTATCCTAAGTGAGGAGGTTTTAATTAGGGGTTTGATAAATCTCTATAACCAAAACCCTAGTATGATATTTGCTTCTAGATCTTCTATTGTTCTGCCTAGTATTTCTTTTGCAGACGATATTATGGTATTTACAAATAGTATAAATTCTTCTATAAAGCTACTTAGTGACATTTTTTATAAATATCAGCTTATTTCTGGCCAAATTATTAATAAAGAAAAGACTCAAGTTATTACCTCGAATTTTCTTTATAAAAACAGAATTCAGGAGCTGGAAACTTCTACTAGCTTCAAGACTGACCAATTGCCTATCAGCTACTTGGGAATCACCTTGAGCTGCAACAATAAGCAAAGAAATTTCAACAAACTGTTAGATAACATCAATGCCAAATTATAGATTGGGACAACAAATTCTTATCATTTGGGGGAAGGCTCTCTCTTATCTCAACTATTCTTATGTCTTTACCATACTATTGGATGCATAACACTATAGGTCCTCAATCAATTATCAATATAATACAAAAAAAAAATTAACAAATTCTTATGGAGGTCCAAATTTGATACTAAAGCCATTCATTGGAGGGCTTGGAAAAATATTTGCAGACCTTTTGATGAAGGTGGTTTGAATATAAGAAGCCTCAATGATATTCAAACCACTATTTCTCAAAAGCTCTGGTATATATTCAGAAAACAAGACAGTATTTGGGCTAATTTAATGAAATACATATACAATAGAAATAGTCATCCCCTTAAAGCTAAATTTAATAACACTAGTTCATTCATTTGGAAGAGATTAGTTAATATTAAAGACTCAGCTGAACCTAAGATAAAAGGGACTCTTGGCAGGGGAAATGTGGACTTCTGGTTGGAGAATTGGAATAACCAATCTCCAATCTTGGAGTACAAGAATATTGATTCAAACATGTGGTTCCTCGAGAAAAATGTTAACAGGTTTTGGAAAGACAATGGTTGGGATTTTGATGTGCAGAAAACCTTCCTAAATGAAGACAGAATTCAGCAAATTTCTGTATATAAGATTGATCCATCTAAAGACGATAAGTTGGTCTAGTCTACTTCTCCAAACCTAGAGTTTAACACTAAGCTTACTTGGGACAAAGTGAGAAGGCACTATATTAAATCTTCTTTATATAAGAAGATCTGGAATCAACTAACCCCCAGGAAGTGTTCTTTCTTTACTTGGAAACTATTTAAAAACAAATTTGCCTATTGATGCTACATTACAAATTAGACATATTAGCCTAGCTTCTAAGTGTGTTTTCTGTCCTAACTGTGAAAGTATAAACCATCTTTTTGTGAACTGTAATCGAGTTTGGTCTATTTCGAAGTATTACAGTCGTATTTTTAATATAAAAATTGAACCTTATATGAGCATAACCCATGTCATTAGGGAATGGTTCTGGTTTTCTAAGACTAGGGTTCATATCACTCATGTTTTTCCTGCTATAATCTGTTGGTCTATCTGGAAATTTAGAAATGACATGAAGTTTAAGAACAAAGCTATCACTACTGACTCTGCTATATTTTATATTAACAGGATGATTTGTAGTTTGGACACCAAATTAAAAAAGAAGCACTGCTTAAATTTATAGAAGCTGGGAAATATCTGGGTTGCTATTCAGTTTATGATGATATCCGTAAGCACAAATATGTAAAATGGACTCACCCGGTTGAAGGTAGAAGAAAACTCAATGTCGATGGAGCTAGCTCAAATACTGGAGAAGCCTCGGGTGGTTTAATCTTTCGGGATCATCAGGGTGAATTGGAGCTGGGTGTAGGATCTACATTTGGGAATCTTCCTCATTTGCTGGCTGAGGCGCGAACTCTTCTTAAAGGTCTCTTGATTTGTAAGGACAGAAATTGGGAGATGGTCGATATAGAGACCGATAGCCAGGCGATAGTCGACTACCTGGCTAAAGGCATATACCCTTGGCCTCTGTCCAAGCTTCTCCCAATTTGCAGACGTCTGCTCCACCGTGCATGACTATCAAATTTATCTCCAGATTCCAGAACTTCGCCGCCGATTGGTTAGCAAAATGGACGCTCCGTTGTAAGCATAAAATTGAAATCGAATAATCGTCTGCTCCAACTGAGCTCCGATATATTCTTCTACTCGAAAGCTTGGGCATAGGATACCTCTCTACTCCAAACTAATTTCAGCGAAGCTTATATTTCGATTTGGTTTTCGAGATTTCTCATTGTAGCTGATTGGTTTCTAGGGTTTTTCTTTGGGAGTGTTCGTCTGTTTGTGTTTAGATCTAGGGATTTAGGGCGTAGACTTTGGTAAAGTTAGATTTAGTCTAATTATTGTTTTATAGTCCCTAACTTTTAAGGTATCTTATAATTGCTCACATTATAAAATAAAATTTCCAATTTTGCGAAAAAAAAATATAAATTTTGTTTTAAAATTATTTTTAAAATTATTGGATATTTATTAGAGTCAAGAAAAATTATGGAGGATTTATTATCCAATTTTTTTTATTTTATATTTATTTCTTATCCAATAAATTGTTTTTTGAAAGACCTTGCCCCAGATCAATCTTCCAGTGGGTTATTCCATGATTTCAAATTCAAAATGGAGAATTTTTAAAATAATTTCTTACAACTAATTCTGAATATTTAGGTCAATAATTTTAGATAATTTCTAAAACAAAACTATCAGTGTTTCGAAGAAGATTTAAAACCTGATTATTTCCAAACATAAAAAGTGTTTTGAGGAAGTTCAAACTCAATATCCAAACTAATTCTTAACTCATTCACAACTCCATCATTCTTTGGCTTATAAAATGATTGAATCAAAACATGCGCAATAAAAAGAAGATTCTCGGTTCATGCATACAATATATCCTGCAAATTAATTTACAGACTCATGAGTCAATAAGAAAGTACTAAATCGAGAGAACATTACTTAAGAACTTGTTTGAATACATCGAACTCATGCAATTCGTAAACCAAAGAGAAGCTAAAGCTATGAAAATCTTGAGTGGAGGAAGCTTAGGTATCCCTATCTTTGTGATGATCATGTTACCAAGTAGGCATGGTCGTCCTATGCCGAATACTTTCTTTTTCTTTTGTTTACCGTCTCGGTTGAGGCATTTGGAGAGATCAAAGTTTCCACGTAAACTATTGGATTCGGACAGGCAGTAGCAAGTACCTTGAGAGATTTGGTTTCAATATCGAAAGATGCCAAATCAGTATGAAGGTTTGCTAATATGATTTCGCCTCGTCGTGTGAGGCACAATGGAGAAGACGCAATGAAATCAGGGTTACGAAACTGAATATTAAGTAGTTCAGTCCAAGAGGAGCTTACGCCGTAGTCCTTCATTATCCATATAGTGTGAGTAGAAAGACCATTATACCAAAGATTCATAGTTAAACTGAGGCAACCTTCTAAAACACTTAGACGAGAGCACTGTCGGCAGATATCAGGAATAGAGATAATACTGAAACTCTCTTTAGCTAACCCAAAAGACACTATCACAGGATGCGATACACGATCGGTGCAATCTGTTAGTATCCAATGAACAGCTTCATTTGAAAAAATCCCAGAAAGAGGCTTGGTATGAAACTGTTTGTTAAGGTACTTTGTATCTACAAAGTGTCTCCAATTACCTCTTTTCAAGGAGAAAATGTTGATCATAGCACTGCCACTGTTTCCACTTGTATCCAGATTACTCTTACAAAAGGTAACAATCAAAAGCTTATAGTCATCTGTGGTTGAATCGTAGCCAAATCCATATCTAACTACTTCCATATCTGGGGGACAGTTAAGAGCAGGTATTTTCTTGTACTCGTTTGTACAGGGGTTCCATACATAGATCATCTCATAGTTACCATTACAAACACACAGCAGACCGTTACTAGAGCCTATAAACCCTAAATCCATCAAAAATGGCAATTTGAGCGTCCTACAGGCAGATAAATCATCAAAACTACTCGAACATTCGCAGTCTACAGATCTGATGGGGTGATCTATGTCCGGAACAATGATTTTATGGAAACCGATTTCAGGGACCGAAGAGGCTCTTTTAAAGTGCAGCTTGGCAAAATAAGCGGAAGAGATGAGAGAAAACCATGATTTCGAGGCGGACCTGAATCGCAGTAGAGCTTTAACTGGTAACCCCGACAATATTTCCATCACAATATCTTCTGGTAGATAGAGAGCCATTCCTGGTCTATCGCTCCCTCTCCGAACACTGGAAATATCTTCGGGTAGATGAATAAAAGGACTTTCGCTTTCTCCGGAACTATACAAAACTAAGGAGAAGTAAAGATGAAAGAGATGGAAATTCGAGAAGCGAGGGTTTGCGTTTCTCTCTGTCGATTCGATCTCAGCAGGTGAAGTGAACTGAATAATGCACCAGACTTGGGTTTATATCATATTTTTAAGATACTTTTAAAGATAGGATATCATATTCTAAAGATATTTTTAAGCCGTTAGATTTGATTTTGTTACCTTCAAAATGAATAAGGTTATGTCATATTTTTAAGATATTTTTAAAGTTTCAGATTTGAATTTTTTATCCAAAATAAGCAAGATTTTCTTAACTAACAAATCCCTAGTGTCTATATATATATTTATTTATTTATTGAAACTACTTTGCGAATTTTAAAGATATTTGAAGTGTCAGATTTGATTTTGTTAATATGGAAATTTTTTATTGATAAAGATACATCAAGTAATCAAAGTTTGGTTAAAAAAACATGGAGGCCCAATACAACAAGGCTAGAGATGGAATAGATGGGCCAAAAGGTTTCAAACGATTTGACATGACCCGAAATGAGTTAGTAACCCTAAGATTAAGCAAAACAAGGGAGGGAAGAAACAAAGGCCTCCCATCCTTCGAATAAACCTGATCTCTATCCCCGATCTTTAAAATGAATAAGGTTATGTCATATTTCAAATGATATTATTATAAATCACCAATGGATCCTTCTGAATGAAAAAATATATATATATATATATATATATATATATATATATATATATATATATATTTCAAATGATATTTTTAAAGTTTTAGATTTGCTATTTTGATTGCTAAATTTAGGCTTAAGGCCTATTTTAAGGTAGCTTAGCTTGGATAAAACTTCTAATTTAGTAATATATTTCTAGTTTGTTTAAAAAAAAGTCTTAACTAACGAATCCATTTTATGTGTCTCTATATATAAAAAATTGTTAAAAACAAAAGTCGAAATTACTTCACGAAATTTGTTTTTTTAAACATTTCGTATTTTGTTTAACAGTTTTAGTTTTACGAAATTTAATACCTAGTCATATTTAGTCCGCGAAGTTACTATAATTTTTTTTAAAAAATCGAATTCTTTACCTTTTCTCTCCTTTCTTTCTAGAAAATCAAATTTTTTTAAAGTAAAGATAAACTAAAATTAAAAGTAAACTCAAAACTAAAGTAATACTAAAATAAAACTAAAATATATATTAAATGTAAATTAAAGTTACAACTAAAAGTAAACCTTACTCTCTCTCTTACCACTTTCTCACCCACTCACAGCCACATCACACCTGCATATACCGAAACCAAACAACCACACAAACCATCCACAGCCAAACTAATCAACATACACTGAAACTCACCGGAAGACCGAATCGGAAGCACCCACCAGAACCGAATCGACACCGACGAGAAGATCCACCGAGCAGATTCATAAAAAAGTTACTGTAAGTGCATTTCGTTGTTGTTCGATGCGTTAGTTAAGTTTATGTTATCGATCAGGGTGTTTTGTGGCCGATTTTTTGTGGTGGTTTGATCTTACAGAAACTTCAAGCTCATCCATGACGGATAGTGTTCTTCGTCACACGGGGCGTCGAGCACTATCTTTACGCCATTGCGTGGCGTAGGCAAGGATGCCCACGCCATAGGGAAGGCGTGGGCATCCTTGCCTTCACCATAGGTATGGCATAGTATGCCAGATCCACGCGATCAAGATGGTGTGGGCGTATTGGTTTACGCCATCACTGTGGCATACACCAATAGACCAACGCCATTTTGATGGTATGGGATGCTCCGGTCACCGGAGTAACCCGGGACCGGTTTATTTTTGTTGGTTGGTCTGTATTTTACGCGTTTATGTTTTTATTTCTGTAAACGCTTCGTGGTTTACATTTGGTAATTCGAACCAACCTTGACATTTAGTACATTTTTTATTTCAGGTTATGGATCTCGTTGACGCTTCCGGTTTTGCTGATGGCTCTAGGACCAAGAGAGTAGAAAAGCGGACAAGGGTACGGGAAGCTAGCCAACCCGAATTAATAGCCGATTCAGCGGTTCCGATGGATGAGCTGTCTATAGTTTCCGGACCGCATGCTTCCGGATCCAATTCCGCTTCTGTTTCCCGCGGAGGACGCCATCCTCCCCCACCTAGAGGGCAACATAGAGCGCCTCCCCCCTCCAGACTGTCATCGTTATTCGGCGAAGCGTTCACCGCCCATGCTACATACCACATTTGGATGAGAGAGGTAATATTTACATTTGCAGTTGATATTTTACTTCGGTTGATTTTTAATATATACTAATATTGAAAATGAATATTTTCAGGAGCGCAAGATACGGCTATCAGTGTTATTGATAGTAGTTTTGGTTTGGAAACTTTCAGGTTGCCTCAAGATTGCGTCTTATGTTTTGTCTGATATCGGGTTTTGTTATTTGGCTTTATTACACTTGGTAACATCATGACCAAGACGGTAACATTGTTGACAATGTAGAGGAATGTCACCATATATAATGTCAAGCCAAAAACCATCTTGGCCATCAAAGTAAATCATAATATTCCTATTGAGATGCTTGGATTGATTAAGTTTGATATAAGCCTGACAATAATTATGCCGTAATGATATTTCGTCTGAGAAGGTGAATTATACTAACCATACCAGACCTGTAGAATACGCCTGTTGCAGACATTTTTTCCTGCACAAATCACAACTGCGACTCATGTACTCATTATATATGTGAACACTACCCACATAAATCGCAAACATAGTAGAAGCAGCCTACACAAACAGACAATGCGATTGTAGTGGCCTTTGATGCAAAGACATTGCTAGACATAACCAACAATCACACATTGTGTTTTACTAACAAAACAATACTACTATCCCACGTACATAAATTTCGAGACACTTTGTGACCATAGTTCAATAATTACAGACATTGCTAGACACATCAGAGACACCAGAACAGGATGCAATTTATGCACCCTTCATCATCCACAACACAACTTCTTTGGCGCCCACTTCCAATATCAACATAGAGACTATCAAAACATCTACCCTTAACCAATACTTGAAACACCAACCTCATTTCGACTAAACCACTATAATCTCTAACACATAATGTTTTTTTAAATAAAACTCAAAACAGAACAACAATGAAACCCAAGTATATCACGCTCAAGAAATAAAAACATGGAAAAACAAGCTACTTCTCTATCCATTATGGTTTTGAAACAAAAAAAACTCTCCAACAGTAAACAAATACCTTCGAGAACTAGTTCGTCTAAAAAATTACGTTAAAAACTGGAAACTTACCTTTATTACTTCAACGGCGTCGTCGGTTCTTCCAGTAAAACAGTGTCGAACGGCGACGGTGACTTCCTCTCCGTTGATCGGAGACGTCGACAGTTATGTTTCGGGTTTATAGTTGACAGTAGGGTTTGGTTGAATCTAAGTTTATGGGTTCTGTATCAGGTCTCGTGTCTATCTCTCTTCAAAATTTGAAAAGTGAAATTAGAAGGAATGGTAACCCAAAAGTCTGGCTTATGAGTAACAAAAAAAGTGGGATCCAACCAAAATTAACCTTTTATACCTTAGAGGGTATTTTTGTCTATTTTTATGGTCCAAATACTTTAATAAACTACCCAATTAGCGGGTACCACTTTGGTATCACATACTTGAGAAAGTATTTATGGGAAGTTTCCTCTATATATATATATATATGACCTTTTTAGTGTCGCACAACCACTTGCAGACGTGATGCCTGTAGAAATTTCTATATAAGAAAATGTAGGTGATACTATCATATATTTATTCATAAAATAATAATATCAGACACTACACGAGTTATATGAATATGATTACTAGTATCAATTCAAAATAAAATCGAATTAAATAAGAAAGATAAATAATTTTAAATATTGAATTTAGAAAAAACAGTTTAATAGATTTTTTTTTCAACTAAAATTTATACAAAAAATTATCTGAATGTTTTTTTCTTCACACGTAATCAAATAGAACCTTCTCCAGAAGTTATTTATCGAGAACAAACTCAACATGGGAAGAGAGTTTTTTTCTCTCCAAGAAAATGGTTCTTGATTACAAAATTTTATCTTATCTAATCTTTCTCCTAATTACAATTCATTATTGATCACTCGTCAATTACATCAGTTAAACTAGTAATGGCTACTCCTCAAGAACGTCTTATTGATTCAGATTTCCCTACCCTACAATCAGCTATTTAACAATCCATCATAAACAGAAAAAAAGTCGCGCGCCTCAAAATTATAACCCAAAGATGAATTTGTTTGCAGATATAGTAAAAAACAAGAAATTTGTTTCTTTTTAGCCTATATGTATCCAATAAAAAAGGATCATATTTCATTACAATTTGAAGATAGTGTAATTGAAGCCTTGAAATCCGCATCAACAATTACACTTATAGGTAAGTTCAGTAAAGGTTTACCTAAAAAGCAAATCTTGGATAGTTTCTTTGAAGCCATGAAATTAGAAGGGGACTTCACTTATACTAACCGGGATTTAAGGTACCTTTTCCTTGAATTCTCTCTTAGGTCTGATCTGTGCAAGATCTGGTCGAAGCCTGTATGGACAGTAGGCAGCAGTTCCATGAGAGTATTAAAGTGGTTTCCCAATTTCAACCCTATAATCGAAATTCCTATAGTTCCTGTACGGATAAGATTGGAGAACTTTCCTGAACATTTATATACTGAAGACTTCATATACTCATTGGCTTCTTCACTGGGTTCCCCCATTAAAGTTTGGGTACCTTTAAAGAATTGAGTGTTATACAATGCCTGCTACGCGTAGATAGAGCTTGATATCTCTAAATAACTAGAACATAATTGGTTTGGTTTTGGGCTCGGGGTAGTTTGGTAAAGTATTTTGGTAAGTTTGAAGTATTTTGTGTTCAGTGTGAGGAGTAGTGAGATAATTAAGCAGCCTGCTTGTATTAAATGTTGATCACCCACATTAATGAGAGTGGTTGGGGTATTTATACTCTTAATTAATGATTCATGGGCTTACCGAGTCAAGTTGTGAAACTCGGTCAAGTTTAAGAACCTATTAGTCTCCTAAGTTGATTAGGAAATGGCTTAGTCAAAAGGTGTTTTACATTTGTCGTGTTCGGATTTTCAGTGGAGTGTTATGGTCCAAATTACCCCTGTCCGGATTAAGCAATGGGTTGTGTCTGAAGTATCTGAACTCATCAGTAGCCTCTTTTTTAGGCCTCACTAAATATTTTTGGTAAGGCTAAAAAATCTACCAAGCCGGTATCAACTTAATCCGATCTGCTCGTGTCGTCCAGACTAAGAAGCTTATTTTCAACACTAACCCAGAAATTTGTCAGGATTGGTTTCTCTTCCCAGAATTTTAAGAGTTTTCTTCTTGGATCGTGGGACACGTGTCAATATTTGGTTCGACCTACCAGCCGTTATTTTCCCTAGACCGGCGCACCCACTAAGTCTAGAAAGTTATATAGGCTTTTGATTCTTCACACGTTTGTGCAGCCATTAATCCATTGTCTTCCACACTCAAAGCATTTTTAGAGAGATATCCATCTTTTCCTTCAAATTGTTCTTGAGAGATTTTATGTTCACAGCCAAAAAACGCTCTAGTTAAAGGTGGCTGGTTAAATTCGTCAGAGTTAGAGAGAGCGAGAAAGATAGAAAGAGAGAACCGTATCGCCGCTGGCCTCCAAGTTTCTCCAAGTGAGAAAACTAGTCAACCAACCAAGGACACCGATCAAGGGTCATCCTCTTCCAAAAACCCTAGGCCCATACAGATTTTATTCAAACCAATCCATTTACCCCTCCCTTCTGGTTCCTCTGTTCAAGAGTCCCAACCTTCAGTGTCTAAGGAAAAAACCATTTCAAGTATAAAAAAACCCTCTCCCTTTATTGTTATGGGTTCTGATACTAAGAAGTCTTCGGAGAAGATAACCCCTCGCCGGACGACCCGCCAAACCAAAACCCAATCCATACCTTCACTACCAAAACCCTCCGGATCGGAGGTATCTAAAGAAATTTCACAGGCCAAGCCCTCCAGATCCCAACATCAACACGACACTAGGCCTTCAGAGGCAACAAGCGTTCAACCACCCGGACAACCTTTTGTGTAAGAAACTGACCCCCCCCCCCTTCTTCTAAGGCAACTAACAAACCTTCTACAGTGATTGATGAGATTATGGAAGACATCATCGAGGAGCCCCCCTTCGAGACTGAGGCATCAGGTCAAACGGGAGATGCTGCTTCTGATAAATAGGACAAGAGTAAGGTAAGAATATGTATGACTCATACAGATTCGCTTCTGGAGTTCTTAGAGGGCAAACTAAGCCCTTGTTTCAAGCACGTTAGCGTTAACCTTGCAAAACATAAATTATATCTACACCCATACTGCTGAGTTGGGCCGAATCCGGATGAAATGGGGGATTCCGGAGTCTGTAAAGGTAAGGATACCTATTACTCCGGAGAATCCCATGGATTGCAAGCTAAATGAGGTGGTAATTTTTACCGAAGTGCTAAACTGGGGACTCCGGTTCCCACTAGACTCAGAAATTGTTAGGTACTTTCACTTGGTCAAACTTTTCCCCAGCCAGTTGAGCCCCAACGCCTGGTACTCTTTCCTTTCATGTATCATGGCATCAAGGTTGTCAAAGATCCCACTTCCGATGGAGCAGTTTGCTGTTGTAGCAAGCTTGTGCAAGAACCATCAGATTCCATTCTACACCATCACAACGTGGGGAATGACTTCAAACTTGTGGACGACCTGTTGGAGTCCGAAAAGAATTAGAAGACTCAGTTCATGTTTGTTAGTAGAACATGGAAAAATGGTAGAAAGATTAAGGCCAACACCAACCCTAGCATGCTAACTAGCAGATGGAAAATCACTCGTAATTTCCATTCTTCTCTTTATCTTCCAAGTTTTATCTTCTTAAATTATAAGTGTTTTCCTATTCAGACTAGCTTGTTACTCCTTTTCAGTGCTACCGAATGAGTTCACCGGATATTTGGAGGAGGGGCAAAAGACCTGTGCAAAACTCAATGCATGGGCTTCAGAACATTGGGGGGATGCCTTCCACAGTTGCTTCACATCAAGCAATCAAGTGAGGTCTCATCTGTGGAACACCACAGGCCGGAGAGACCTCTCATGTGAAGAGCTAACCACCCTTCCTCCTCCTGGTGTGATTCTAAAATTAACAGAGTCGAAGGATAGCAAGTTGTTCTTACCTTCCAGAGCTAAGGCTCCCAGCAAGATGAAGAACAAAAAGAAGAAAGCTGTAGCAAAGTTGGTTCAAACAGCTACCGAAGGGACTGGTTCGGGGAACCAGGGGGGGATTGATGCAGCCCTGCTCAAAGCAGTAGAGGTTGAAACATTGAGGGAGGCTGGAGGGTCACAGAACCCACGAAAGCCCCCTAAGAAGGACATGAAACGGAGGGCCAGTAGTGATGAGAAAGTGACTAAAAAGAAAAATGTTACCCTGGGAGAAGAAATAATTCTTCGTCCTTCAGAAATCCAATCTCCATCAGCCCCTGCTGATCCGACCTTGCAAGAGAAAATCCCAACAGATCTACACTCCGGATTGATTGCTAGAGGAGGGAATGATGAAGTGGACATCAGTGCTCTTCAAGATATTGATTTGTATTTCAATGATTCCGAGAAAGATGATTTTGCAAGTCCCTACCGTCCCTCCAGTTCTGCCAATATGGTGACCTTCAATGGTAAATCCTTCTCTGTTTTCGGAGAGCAAGATGTACTGAGCCACTCCCTACTCGGTCATATCCGACCCATACTTGATCTGGAAAGGGAGGTGAAAAGTCAGACCAACCTTATCAACTCCCTCACCTCTGACAAGAAATTTCTATCAAATAGCCTCCTAAACGCTCAACAAAGTACAAAGGAACTGAAGAAGGAGATGAAGGCACTGAAAAAGGACAAGGAGGATTCAACAACTAAGTTAGCCACATCAAAAGCAGCCACAACTGAGCTCCAGACTAAGAATTCTGACTTAGAAAAAGACCTCACAACATTGAAGGAGGAAGTGAAGACCAATGATGGTTCCATTCAAACCTTAACCGATGAGAAGACTAAACTAGAGAGCATTGTTTCAGAGATGACAAAGAGAAAGAGGATTTAAAGAGCCAGCAGGAGCAAGCTATTCAGGTGGTATTGATAAGTATACCAATGAAGTGATAGACTCTTTAGAAAAGAGAGATGATAGGATCAAGTATGACATGGTGCTGCTGTTCCATGAGACCTTTCCGAAGAGAACCCTAGGTCCTCTATGGAAGTATGTGGATTATGAAGAAATCCCATTTCATACTCTAGCAGATGGTGATAAGCGCAACTACTCCAGTGGAATCAATTCCACTACTTATGATGAAGAGGTTTTTGGCTGATTTTGAGAGAAATCGGATTTGAGAAATCTTGAGTTTTTTTTGGCGGATTTTGAGAGGTTTTGGTGAAGAGAAGAGAGAAAAGAAGATTTTTGGCTGAAAATACAGCTTTTATATCAAGGTTAAATGGGTCATTTTTGGGGTCTCATTAAAGCCAAATGAGGTCTCATTATAAAAGGGTCTCATTATAGCTAAACGAGGTCTCTATTTAGCCTTGCCCTTTAAAGATAGGATAAAATTATATCATATTTTAAAGATATTTTTAAGATGTTAGATTTGATTTGGTTGTCTTTAAAATCAATAACGTTATATCATATTTTAAAGATATTTTTAAAGTTTTAGATTTGATTTTTATAATATGGAAACATTTTATTGATAAAGATACATCAGGTAGTCAAAGTTTGGTTAAAAAAACATGGAGGCCCAATACAACAAGGCTAGAGATGGAATAAATGGGCGAAAAGGTTTCAAATGATTTTACTTGATTCACATATAGACCCAAAATGAGTTAGTAACCCTAAGATTAAGCAAAACAAGGGAGGGAAGAAACAAAGGTCTACCATCCTTCGAATAAACAGGATCTCTAGCCCTAATCAGATGCTACTAATCCAGTAATCTTGGCTTGTGAGGCCAAATCCTTTGGTTAATACGAAAGAATAGGCTGAACAAAGAGAGTTTGGAAATGGATGATAAAGAAATCATAAAGATATCCCATAAAACAGTGAAATTTCTCAAAGGAGAACACATTTGGAAACAAGCAAGATGAGAGCAAACAACGTGTTTCGACCAGGGGACAGATAAATCTAGCATCCAACTTCGTGTCCTCACCAATAATAAAGCTATCTAGAGATCCAGGAGATATCTACTAGCAAATCTCAGATGCCAAGGTAGCGATGAAAACAGAGACACCAACCCATTCAACTCTAAGATGGCAAAAGGGTAGTTAAATCGATACGGAGGACAACTCCTCCGAGAGCGGATTTGGATTTTGCAAGAGAGAAACCCCTGCATATGATGATTTAGCAAGAGAGAAATCATACATTCAATCGATATGGATAATTTGGCAGATGATGATTCGAATCACCTGCTTCGCCGAAGACAATCCAACTGTTAGGACAATAATTAATTAAGCTTGAAAATATTAATTAATTAATTTAGTTAAAATATTTTAATGTATTTTTGAATAATATATATTATTCAATTAAGAATATATTATTGAGTTGAAAATATTATTCAATTGAGAATATATTATTTAATTGAGAATATATTATTCAATTTAAAAAAAATATGTTTAGATTTGATTTTATATTTTAAAGATTATTATATTAGTAAAATATATTATTCTGTCATTTAAAACAGAATATATTTATACTAATATATATACGAGATGTACTAAACAAAAAGATTAAGAAAAATAAAATAAAATAAAAAAACACTTTTGTTCTCTCCCATATTTTTTTCTTTCTTTCTCCAAAAATATTCCATTAAAATCTACAATTGTGTTCGATCAAGATGAACAACTCGATTCCTATCTCTTTTGTTCCTCAATTAACAAAAGAAAATTATAATAAATGGAGTTCTCAGATGAAGGCTCTACTAGGATCTCAAGAAGAATGGGAAATTGTTGAAAAAGGCTACAATGAAGTAAAAGATGTTGAAGAAGAAAAATTAACACCAACACAAAAAGAAGATCTAAGAAAATCAAGAAAGAAAGATAAAAAAGCATTGTTTTGGATATATCAAGGAGTCCAATCATATGAAGCAGCTTGGGAAAAAATTGCTTGTGCCACTTCAGCAAAACAAGCATGGGAAACTTTGGAGAAATCATTCAAAGGAGATGAAAAGGTAAAAAGAATTCGATTACAAACTCTTAGAGGAGAATTTGAAAGTTTACAAAAAACAGCGTCTGAATCCGTTTCTGATTATTGTTCACGGGTATTGTCCATTGTGAACCAATTAAAAATAAATGGGGAAACATTGGATGATATCCGTGTAATTGAAAAAATTCTACGCTCGGATTCAAGATTTGACTATATTGTGGTTGCTATTGAAAAATCTAAGGATTTAAACATCATGACGATTGATGAATTAACGGGCTCATTGAAAGCTCATGAAGAAAGATTAAATAAGAAAAAGAAGGAAGTACCGTTAGATCAAGCACTACAGTCAAACTTGTCTATAAGTGAGAAGAAAGAATATTCTACAAATCAGAGGGAAAAAGATTATGGCCATCCTTCAAGAGAATGGAAAAGAACAAACAAAAACCAGAATTTTAGAAGCTCACAAAGAGGACACGGAAATCAAAGAGGAAGAGGCTTCAATACTTATAGAATGGGTCATTATGACAATCAATGGAAAGAAACAAACCAAAATCAGAACTTTAGAGGTTCACAAAGAGGACGTGGACGTGGAAATCAAAGAGGAACAGGTCGTGGTTATATTGAGTGTTTTTATTGTCACAAGCCTGGTCATATGGAAAGCGATTGTTGGCACAAGGAAAAAGAAACAAACGAAGCTAATATGGTGAAAAATAGTCAAGAAACTTTATTGCTTGTGACTCATGGTGGAGAGACTGATGATTTCTGGTACATAGACAGTGGTGCTAGCAAACATATGACAGGTAACAAAAACTTATTTTCAAAATTATTTGAAGTTGATTGTGGAGAAGTAAAAGTAGGAGATGGAAAATCTTACAAAATCAAAGGTGTTGGTGAATTACAATTTAAGACAAAGCAAGGGAAGATTGAGAAAATGTCTGATGTTTATTTTGTTCCTGGACTTCAAAATAATTTGCTTAGCGTTGGGCATCTACTGAAGAAGGGGTATGATATTCACTTTCGTGACATGGCATGTTACTTATCATTGAATAATCAAGTTGTTGCTAAAGTTGGAGTAGCACAAAATAATCTTTTCTCACTCACTCTTCAAAATCAGAATATGTCTTGCTTGATTAGTTCTCATGAAGCAGTTGCAAAATTATGGCATGATCGTTTTGGACATTTGAATTATAGAAATTTGGAGATGCTTTCAAGAAAGATGATGGTCACCGGTTTACCAAATATTAGTCGTCTCGATGATGTATGTGAAACTTGTCAGTTTGGAAAGCAACATAAAATTTCGTTTCCGTCTAAATCATCGTGGAAAGCAAAGAAACCACTGCAACTTATTCATTCAGATCTTTGTGGTCCAATGACAGTTCCATCTTTCGGAGGTAATCGCTATTTTATAACTTTTATTGATGATTACTCACGAAAAGTTTGGGTTTATTGTGTTAGAGAAAAATCAGAGGCATTTCAAAAATTCAAAGATTTTAAAGCGGAAGTAGAGAACTTTACTGGATTACAAATCAACACCTTACGGACAGATCGTGGAGGTGAGTATTTTTCAAAAGAATTTGAGAAATATTGCAGAGACAGTGGCATTCGGCATGAGATGACAGTTCGCTATACGCCTCAGCAAAATGGTGTATCTGAAAGAAAGAACAGAACAATAATGGAGATGGCTAGATGTCTTCTTAAGAAGAAGAGGTTATCAAGAGTTTTTTGGGCTGAAGCTGTTGCCTGCGCTGTTTATCTTATTAACAGATCACCAACAACAAGCTTGGAGAATTGCACGCCATATGAGATGTGGTATGGTAGAAAGCCTAATGTTCATCATCTAAGAATATTTGGGAGTGTTGCATACTCTCATATTCCAGATGTAATGAGAAGCAAGTTAGATGACAAGTCCGAAAAATGCATCTTCATTGGTTATAGTGAAAGAAGTAAGGCATACAAGCTATATAATCCGGTAACAAAAAAGATTGTGATAAGTCGAGATGTTCGGTTTGATGAAAATTCGTTTTTTGAGGAGATGACAGCTGAGAAAGAACCTTTACAAATTTTTCCACTTGAACTTGAAGAAAAAGAAGAGGCAGATTTTGAAAGTGCTGAAAATAATACTCCAACAGGAAGCCCTCCTACTTCCCCAAATTTTTCATCAAGTTCTTCATCTAGTCCGGTCAGAAAAATGAGAAGTATTCAGGAACTATATAATGTAACTGATGAAATCGTGGAACACGATGCTGTATTTTTTGCTTTCTTTGCAGGAGAAGATCCAATTTCATTTGATGATGCATATCAAGAAAAAGTATGGAGGAAAGCCATGAACGAAGAGATTGTCTCAATTGAAAATAATGATACATGGGAGCTTACAGATTTACCGTCGCACAAGAGTTCTATTGGGGTCAAATGGGTTTACAAGACAAAGATGAATCCAAATGGTTCCATTAATAAATACAAGGCGAGGCTAGTTGCAAAAGGATACAAACAAAAAGAAGGAGAAGATTTTACAGAGGTATTTGCTCCCGTTTCTAGACTTGAAACAGTTCGGTTACTCATATCTCTTGCTGCTCAAAATAATTGGAAGATGTTCCAAATGGATGTAAAGTCTGCATTCTTGAATGGTGTTCTCAAAGAAGAAGTCTATGTTGATCAACCACCTGGGTTTATTAAGAAAGGAGAAGAAGAAAAAGTTTACAAGCTAAAGAAAGCATTGTATGGGTTGAAACAATCACCCCGAGCCTGGTACAGCCGTATCAATTCTTATTTTGAAAAATATGGATTTAAAAAATGTCCATATGAACATACTCTCTACATCAAAAGTGATTCCCAAGGAAGATTTATGGTGGTTAGTCTCTATGTCGACGATCTTGTTTTCACAGGAAACAATTTAAAAATGTTGGAAGAATTTAAACAGTCAATGATGGCAGAATTTGAGATGACAGATTTAGGAGAACTTTATCATTTTCTTGGAATTGAAATCCATCAATCAGAGAAAGGAATTTTCATTTCACAAGAGAACTATGCAAAAGAAATTTTGAAAAAATTCAAGATGGAAGCTGCTAATCCAGTCACTACTCCATGCATCACATGTCTGAAGTTATCTAAAGAAGGTGAAGGAAAACTTATTAATTCAACCATGTTCCGAAGTCTGGTTGGAAATCTGATGTATTTAACTTCGACAAGGCCTGACATTGTGTATGCTGTTAGTTTGATAAGTAGATTCATGGACAAACCTTATTCTAACCATTGGGAGGCTGCCAAAAGAATATTGCGATATGTGAAGGGAACCATTGACTATGGAATTTTTTATGAAGCTAATACAGAAGTGAATCTCATTGGTTATACAGATAGTGATTTAGCAGGAAGCATTGATGATAGCAAAAGCACTTCTGGGTATGTGTTTCACCTTGGTAGCGGTGCAGTTTCATGGAGCTCAAAGAAACAATCAGTTGTGGCGCTTTCGACTACAGAAGCAGAATATATTGCTGCATCTTATGCAGCATGTCAATTGATTTGGTTGCGCGGAATTTTGGAAAGTCTAAAAAGAAAGCAGCTCAAGTCAACCATTTTATTTTGTGACAATAATTCTACTATTTCAGTCACAAAGGATCCAGTTCTTCATGGAAGAACAAAACACATCCGGATTCGATATCATTTTCTGAGGGAGCTTGTGAATAATGGTGATGTTCAAGTTAACTATTGCAAGATTGAAGATCAGATGGCTGATATCTTCACAAAGCCACAAAGTGCACAAGTCTTCAAAAGGAATGTTGAAAGTTTGGGAATCAAGAGCAAGCTTAATTTAAGGGAGGCATTGTTAGGACAATAATTAATTAAGCTTGAAAATATTAATTAATTAATTTAGTTAAAATATTTTAATGTATTTTTGAATAATATATATTATTCAATTAAGAATATATTATTCAGTTGAAAATATTATTCAATTGAGAATATATTATTTAATTGAGAATATATTATTCAATTTAGAAAAAATATGTTTAGATTTGATTTTATATTTTAAAGATTATTATATTAGTAAAATATATTATTCTGTCATTTAAAACAGAATATATTTATACTAATATATATAGGAGATGTACTAAACAAAAAGATTAAGAAAAATAAAATAAAATAAAATAAAAAAAACACTTTTGTTCTCTCCCATATTTTTTTCTTTCTTTCTCCAAAAATATTCCATTAAAATCTACACCAACTACACGTACATATCAGAAATCTAAGGACGCCTTCGTCGCCCAAGACAGTCCATTAACTGCTTTTGAAACACCTGCATCGCCCAAGACAGTCCAAATATACGCATATATCAGGAATCTAAAAGCAAAACCTTAGCTACTTTGATCATGGTTTGAAAGACAACATCTCAAATAAACAAACAGAAGCAACCTAAGCCAATAGTCCATCGTCCCTGCCCAGATAGCTTCTATAAACCGGTCTGGGAAATTTAACAGCAAAAAGCTAGCATCCAACTTTGCATCATCATAAAAACTGAAGCCATCTAGAAAGATATCTGACCCAGGAGATAGCTACCAGCATATCTCAGATGACAAGCTAGTGAGGAAAACAGTGACACCATCAAAAATTACATTCAAATCTAAGATGGAAAAAGCGCAGTCACATTGATATGTATGACTATTCAATCTTGAGAAGATGCATTGGCTACAACTGTAAAATCCAAACTCCACTGAGAGCTGAAAGCAGAGAAGATTTGGCATTTGCAAGAGAGAAACCCCTGTAGTTGATGATTTGATACAGCTTCATCTTGAGTCTGAAACATTAGAGACTCTGTTCATGATTGAAAGACGACATCCTAGATAAACAAACAGAAGCAGCCAAAGCCAAGAATCTATAGTCCCAGCCCAGATAGCTTCGAAATTGGTCTTGGAAAATTAACAGCATTTATGAGCGATACCAACTTGGCAGATGTACAATACCAATTTCCCAGATACAATTATTTTTGAACAACTTTGCAGAGGAACCAACGCTTTAATGATCTGCTACCAACAAGATTTCATCTCCAACAAAAGCCGGAAACAGATTAGATAAAATTCAGTAAGTATCCAAATTTTTATTTAAGAAGTTCTAATGTAACCATTGCCATCTTTCCCAATGAGAGCAATGCCTTTTAATCTGGGAGGGGTCTGAAAATTTAAATAATCAATTTTCATTTTGCAGCGAAGGGTCTCTTGCAAACTAGTCGGCTGCTAGATTTTGCTCACGAAAAATATGATTGAGGCTCATAGAAGGCAGAATTAGATTCTTGACACAAGTGAGGATATGATCAAGAGAAAGTGGGTACTTTCCTGATTTTAAGAATTTTATAAGCAATTCAGAATCCGATTCTATATCAATGTTATTTAAACCATTGATTTTAGAGATATGGAGGCCGTCAAGAAAAGTTTTTTCCTCTACTTTAATGGTAGGTAACTTGTTGTAGATGTTACCATATCCGTGGATAATGATTCCTCGACAATCTCTAACAATCACACCTTCACTAGATTCGCCTGATGGAAGACTACACGCGTCGGTGTTGATTTTAAAACGATCGGATCGGAAAGGGGTCCAATAAAGCACGAAAACTTTGATGGGTTTCCTGAAATGATTATAAAAATTTAAGACATGAGCTGAAAACTCCATATATAATGTTTTATTGGAAATAAATTAGAATGATCTAAAGATGGCATAATCTGAGTTATGTAGTTAATAGCCAAGTTAAAAGATTGGGAACTTCGATGATGCTTCATGTTATTTCTGTTTTTCGAGATAACCCACGAGATTATAGTAGGCAGAATAGTGATGATGTGGACCATGGAAATAGATTTCGAGAACCAGCTTCTAATACGGGGAGTCATAGTCATGTGTTTACTAATATTAACGTTAAGAGGATTAAAAACATATTTCTAGATATTCCAAACATAATCACATAACACGAATAAATGATTAGTAGTTTCGACATTTAGATAAAATTGCCACTTAGAAACAGTAGTCATGTGTCTGGTTTGAAGAATGGTGTAAATAGGCAGTGTATGAGTTATGGCTCTCCAAAGTAGGAAATAATATCTCTAAGGAGTAATATGGTTCCAGACCTTTTCAAATAAAGAAGAAGTGTTATGGTTAGTTCTAATTTTTTTTATAAGTGGCTTTAGAGTTAAAAAGACAATATTTAGAAGGTTTCCAAAGAATTACATCATCAACATTAGGATTAATAGATATGCTATATATTTTCTTATTAAAAGAGCCAGGAATAGAATGACTTATCTTATACATAAACCAAGAATTAGCTTCCCATTAGGACTTAACTTTCTCACAAATGAACCAGCTATTGTCGTTGTTAGAGTTAAGCTCGATAAAAGGCTTATTGTTGAGCCAAAAGTCTAGCCAAAAATCAATATTACCCTTCCCAAATTTTTAATTGATAAAGTTTTCAGCAAGATCTCTAATATTATTCATTATTTTCCACGTAATGGAGCCAGGTCTGGTATAGTTGATCTGAAGAG
Source organism: Limnanthes douglasii subsp. nivea (assembly GCA_036936605.1). NCBI lineage: Eukaryota > Viridiplantae > Streptophyta > Magnoliopsida > Brassicales > Limnanthaceae > Limnanthes > Limnanthes douglasii. Next base: position 130,534,617 of record JAUPFV010000004.1, read on the forward strand.
GATGTAGATTTTTGGAGTAGATGTTGTGCATATAGCTAGCCCAAATGCATTTATTATCCCTGAACCTGTACCGAAGTTTACATGAAACAGTAATTTGAATATTATTTAGATTCCTAAGGTTGAGACCCCCTTCATCGAAGGTTTTACTATTAGTATCCCAGTTGAGCATTAGATATTAAGACAAAATTAATAAGATTCATTTTGCCACCAAACGATAGAATTTTTCCTTCCCAATCCATGATTCTACCTCTGATTTTATCCAACAGAGATAAGAAGTTGATAGATTTATTGTATGAGTTAAGAGTAATCCCAAGATATGTAGTGGGGAGGAAACAAGTACTAAATTTAGTATTAATAGCAAAAACATTTATCTTATCCTCGCAAAGATTTTTAGCAGTGATCAACTTAGTTTTATCCTTGTTAATAGATTGACCTGAAATAAACTGATAAGACTAAAGAAAATTTCCAATAACATTCATAGAAGAATTCTTTCTATGAGTAAAAATCAAGATATATCATTAGCAAAATCAATATAAGTTTAGGAAGTAAGTAGATAATCTAGAATTTAAGTTATTTGACATAATTCTATTTATTATTGTGTAGAGACTAATGGGACATAATTCTTTCCACTAAAAAAGATTGTTATTTTTTGGGATAAAACAGATGCCCATAACTCCTTTGGGGATCTGGTGTCCTTGCATAAAGGATGACATGACATGGCATAAATTTACATTGATGATTCTCCAACAAGTAATAAAAAACCATTTGTTAAAACCGTCTAGTACTTCAAGAAGAAATTTCTTATCTGCATTGTCAATCAACTTCAGAATATAATTAAAAATGTTGTCAGTAGAATTGAAATCAATATCATTATAGTTAGGGAAAGATAAAATATTTTTGAAATAAATTTCTACTGAATTGTTGATTACATTGTCATCTGTGATCCATATATCATTCTCTTTGATGTTGCAAATTCTATTTACTCCTTTTTTTCTTGACAAAGTTATGAAAACATTTAGAGTTACGGTCGCCATCTTTCATCCAATTAGCGTAACATTTTTGAAACCATAACTCTTCCTACATAAGAAGAACTAGTAAGTGGTCAGCTGTAGCTTTAGAAAAAAAAAACTTTTTATTCTCAGTCTTGTTAGAATTGAGTAACTTTTCTTTACAAATTTTCATCATTTCCTCAATATGAATCACTTTGTCAAATATATTGCCAAAGTGATTCTTGTTCCAGTCTTTAAGCTCTTGCTTGAGTCTCTTGACCTTATTCCAGAACTTGTACATGGGCTGTCCACCTATAGGGATATTCCAATCAGTCTCCACCACATCCATGAACTCTTTATCACGAATCTACATGTTTTGTAATTTAAGGTTACTTTGAATTTTGGCACTCTCTTTAGTAATATAAATGCATAAAGGAGTATGATACGAACATGTCCTAGCTAAATGAGTGACTTTAGTGTCATTGAAAATCTCAGCCCAAACCTGATTTATAATAACCTTATCGATCCTTCTCCATTTATTTTTGTTTGTCCATGTATATTTAGTACCTGCAAATCATGCATCATCTAGAAAACAGTCATAGATCATATTGTTAAATTCATCAACACTCTGATTACAGTAATTAGTATAACCTAGTTATTCCGTGGGAGAACATATAGTGTTGAAATCTCCCACCACAAAAAAGTCTTAACATTAATAGAGATAAGTTTAAGTATATTCCATGAATCCACTCTATTAGGCCTCTAACACTTAACATAAACAAAAGTGAGAAAAATATGAATAGATAGAAGATAATAATTAATTTCAAGATGGATGCATTGGATATGATTCATGAAAACTTTAACTGATAGATTAGAATCCCAAAATACCCAAATTTTGTTAGAAATATTAGCAGTAAGATGATTAAATTTGAGCTTAGTAGCTATAACCTCTTGACGATCACAAACAATCAGGGGATCTGAATTATGAGGAGCTTAATGTTTTCCTTAGACACAACAGATTTGAGCCTTCTAATGGAAGCTTTATTTCCAAGACCTCGAATGTTCCAGTTGAGCATTCTGATCATTTAGGACTAGTTAATGTAGCTCTTTCTGTCTCTGAAAATTACATAGATTTGATGACAAGGTTGCGCTTCTTTGTGTTTCTAGCTTTTTTGAGTTTTTTGTTGAGTAGGGATTGAAAACTCGTATCTGTTTATTTTTGTGTTATTACAGGTGTATTGGGTAAGCTACCAACAATTCCTTGATTGGCGGAATGATTTTCAGTTGGAGTTTCCGTTTCCAAAGATGAAGAAAGGTAGGAATCATCATCCAAGGATTTGATGGCATCGATTATGTCATCTTTATCTTTTTCAATGTCTTTCATTATCACTTGAGGTTTAAATAGAGCAGGATTGTTGTTTTGGTCATCTCTTTTGGGTGTAGGAAGATTTAGGTCTTCAGATTGTTTGATGATGTTAGAATTTCTAGGATTGATCACAATGGATTTTATATTAGGAATTTCTATTTCAATAGGATCTTGAATTTTATCTTTGGTAGTATTCTGATTTTTGGTTTCTTTTTGTTCCAGGATCTTGGAGGTGGTAGTTTTTTTCTTGCATTCTGTAGCATCATCACCTATTTATTTACAGTGATTACAATCATGAGGCAATTTTTTGTAGCTGACCTCAAGCCAGTATCCATCATTCTCTCCAAATCCAGTCCACACATGGTAATGAATGGGTATGGAAAGATCAATTTCAATCTAAGAAAAACACGCGTTAAAGAGCGCTGTGTTTTGATTCAACATCCAAATCTTGATTGTATTACCCATGGAATCAACAATACTTTGAATCATTGACTCATTGTAAATAAATTCAAGGATTTTTGAGAACTTGACCCAGACAGGCGTGATGCGACATTCAATCTTAGGATTGAACACAGGAGTCCACTTTAGTACCTTCATCATTGATATACCTATAGTCCAAACACAGCGACTCTAAAGTTTACCCAGGTTTTTTTTACGATAGTTCAATCAGTATCTGATGTGAATCCCAGTTTGAGCCGCTATAAAGACCTACAAATTTGTGATCGGATAGAAAAGTTGTTAGTAAATTATTTTTAGATATTCAAGTCAAAACTTTACGGACATCTGTATATTTTGTATGAGGGTTAAGGGTGTCTTTGTATTCTTTAGAAAGATTTAATGAAATATGATCACATTTTTAATACATAGATTTAGGCTGGAATTCCCTGTTATTTCACTTTGATTTGAATAAATCCACGTAGGGTTTGGTATGATAGTCATTAGGTACAGGTTTAAAAATTCGTTTTTGGTATGAATGTTGTAGTTGAGGAAATTCTTTGATGCTCTGAATTTGATCTCCATATCAGCAAGAAGAATAATGTTAAATGTTAAAAGGATATTGAAAGGATCAATCAAGGAAGAAGAACAGTAGATTGGAGATCAAAAGAGAGGAATGAGATCTTTCTTGGAGATCAAGAAAGGTCTTCTAGAGAGAGGTTTCAGATAGTCTAAATATATTTCAATGAGTCTTTCTTAGTTTTAAAATTTTAGATTTGACATTTTTTACCGAAAATAAGCTTGATTTTCTTAACTAACAAATCTCGTGTGTATATATATGTATATGACTTTTTTCCACGGCTGAAATTGTTAGATTTGATTTCTTTATCGAAGAGCAAGTTTCAAAATTGTATTATGTTATTTCGTCCATGGTTGAAAGTTTTACCTCTTTTCGACGATAATGTTATATCGGAAGACTTTGAGTTTATATCTCAACGGTATATTGAACTCTTTTAGTATATCAGCCCAAATCAAACCAAATGGATAGTGTTATATCATACTTCTAACATATTTTTAAAGTGTTAGATTTGATTTTGTTACCTTCAAGATTAATAGGATAGGATTATAGGCATTGAACAGTATATCGTCCCTCGACTATCGCGTTTGGTGGCAGATAGTCCCTTGACTTTCAAATGTCCGTTGACAGTCCCTGGACTATCGCATTTGGATAAAGTTAGTCCACCAGATCCTCTAATCCATGAGAGGCTGCCACGTGTCACCATAGTCCCCAGATTTTTGTATCACCACTAGTCCTTTGAGTTTAGGTCAAACCCAAAATGTAGAAAATTACAGAAAACTAAACTCAATGGACTAGTGGTGATACAAAAATCTGGGGACTATGGTGACACGTGGCAGCCTCTCATGGATCAGAGGATCTGGTGGACTAACTTTATCCAAACGCGATAGTCCAGGGACTGTCAACGGACATTTGAAAGTCAAGAGACTATTTGCCACCAAACGTGATAGTCGAGGGACGATGTACTGTTCAAAGCTTAGGATTATATCATATTTTTAAGATATTTTGGATAATAAAATCTTACTACTTGATTTTATTATCTAAGAGTAAGATTCCTTTAACAAGTCTCATATAATAGTGGTTAAGTTCAGAATTATATCGTGTTATTTGATCCGCCGCTGAAATGGTTGGCTTTTTTTCAAGAATATTATATCGAATTCTATAAATATATGACTTTTTTTTAGTGTCGCACAACCACTTGCAGGTGTGATACATGTGGAAATTTCTATATAGAAAAATCTAGATGGTACTATCACATATTTATTAATATAATAATAATAGGCTAAGTACCGCTTAAGATCTAAAACCCTAATTATTAGTTATTTAAGATCCATTTTTCTTGTTTTTTTGAGAAAGATCCGTTTTAGTTAAATATTTACCATTTAAGATCTACTAATACCCTTCATACCCCTACTCACTTATATAAGAGCTTTTAACACCATATCACCATTTTGTTTCCCCAATTTTTTTCTGCTACCTGAATAGTCCTCTGCCAAAGGTGATGATCAATTCTTGTTTATCTTTTGATTTCCTATGATTTTGATTGTGTTTTACCTGATTTCGAAGTTTAAATTTTTATATATACGAAGGATAGCCGACTCGTGTGTGTTTGGAAAGTCGAATTTGAGTTCAAAACATCTGTATGGATGAGATCTGTTTTCATTCTTTATGTAGTCTGGAAAGTCGAATTCCCAGTTAGTTTTTGAGTTCAAATTTGCTAATGTAGTTTATTTGTCGCATTGCTGTTAGTGTTTCGTTGATTTTAGTCTGTAATATGTGTTTGTGAAATTTTTGTTCGCGTAAAACGATCCTGGATTTATATGTAAGAGATGTGAAACGTGTTTGTTTATGTACGTAATGATAGTTACGAAACGTGTATGTCTTCTAGAATGGTAGATGCAAAACACATCTTTGATAGATGGGCAACGTTATTTGTTCTCTAAAAAAATCAAAGTAGTCTTTGATCTTCACTTTTATCTCCCACCCATCCTTCATATTTTAGAATTTTGTACGATTAGTCCCACCACACATGTGAACCATTTAAAACCTGACACGTGGCACCCAAATCCCAAGTTTTGTATCACTTTTGGTCTCCAAATCCCAAGTTTTGTCTCACTTTTGGTCTCCCAAAATGTGCGAGAGGATTGATTGTGCAAATTTCTAAAACATGAAGGATGAGTGAGAGACAAAAGTGAAAATCAATGACTATTATGATACATGGGCTATACATAAGAAGTAAGTTGATAATCTAGAATTTAGGATATTTGACATAATTATATTCATTATTGTGTAGAGACTAATGGGACAGAATTCTTTCCACTGAACAAGATTGCAATTTTTTGAGATAAGACAGATGCCGATGTCCATAACTCCTTTGGGGATCAGGTGTCCTTGCATAAAGGATGACATGACATGGCATAAATGTACCTTGATGATTCTCCAACAGACAATAAAAAAGAATTTGTTTAAACCGTCTAGTACTTCAAGAAGAAATTTGTTATCTGCATTGTGAATCAACTTATGAATATAATTGAAAATATTGTCAGTAGAATTGAAATCAATATCACTATAGTTAGGGAAAGATACAATATGTTTGAAATCACTTTCTGCTGAATTGTTGATTAGATTGTCATCTGTCATATATCATTCTCTTTTATGATGTAAATTTTATTTTTTCTTCTTCTTTTCTTGACAAAGTTATGAAAAAAATTAGAGTTACGGTCGCCATCTTTCATCCCATTAGCGTAACATTTTTGAAACCATAAATCTTCTTCCATAGTAAGAGCTAGTAAGTGGCCAACTGTAGTTTTAGAAAAAAAACTTTTTATTCTTAGTGTTGTTAGAATTAAATAACTTTTCTTTACAAATTTTCACCTTATACTCATTATGAATCACTTTGTCAAATATATTGCCAAAATGATTATTGTTCCAGTCTTTAAGATCTTGCTTGAGTCTTTTGTCCTTATTCCATAATTTGTACATGGGCTCTCCACCTATAAGGATATTCCAGTCAGTCTCCACCACATCCATGAACTCTTTATCACAAATCCAAATGTTTTGAAATTTAAAGCTACTTTGAATTTTGGCACTCTCTTTAGTAATATTAATGCATAAATGAGTATGATTCGAACATATCCTAGCTAAATGAGTGACTTTAGTGTCATTGAAAATCTCAGCCCAAGCGTGATTTATAATAGCCCTATCGATCCTTCTCCATTTATTTTTGTTTGTCCATGTATATTTAGTACTTGCGAATCCTGCATCATCTAGAAAACAGTCATAGATCATATTGTTAAATTCATCAACACTCTGATTACAGTAATTAGTACAACCTAGTTATTCTGTGGGAGAACATATAGTGTTAAAACTCCCACCACAAAAAAGTCTTAACATTAATAGAGATGAGTTTAAGTATATATCATAAATCCACTCTATTAGGCCTCTGATACTTAACATAAACAACAGTGAGAAAAATAAGATTAGATAGAAGATAATAATTAATTTCTAGATGGATGCATTGGATATGATTCATAGAAACTTTAACTGATAGATCAGAATCCCAAAATACCCAAATTTTGTTAGAAATATTAGCAGTAAAATGATTAAATTTGAGTTTAGTAGCTATAACCTCTTGACGATAAAAAAACAATCAGGGGCTCCTGAATTATGAGGACCTTAATGTTTTCCTTAGACACAATAGATTTGAGCCTTCTAAGGGAGGCTTTATTTCTAAGACCTTGAATGTTCCAGTTGAGCATTTTTATTATTTAGGACTAGTTAATGTAGCTCCTTTTGTGTCTGAAAATTGTATAGATTGATGAAAAGGTTGCATTTCTTTTTGTTTCTAGCTTCTTTGAGTTTTCTGTAATAGGGATTGAAAACTCGTATATGTTTATTTTTATGTTATTACAGGTGTATTGGGTAATCTACTAACATTTCCTTGATTGGCGCAATGATTTTCAGTTGGAGTTTCTGTTTCTAAAGATGAAGAAAGGTAGGCATCATCATCCAAGTATTTGATGGCATCGGTTATATCATCTTTGTCTTTTTCAATGTCTTTCATTATCACTTGAGGTTTAAATAGAGCAGGATTATTGTTTTGGTCATCTCTTTTGGGTGTAGGAAGATTTGGGTCTTTAGATTGTTTAATGCTGTTAGAATTTCTAGGATTGATCACAATGGATTTTATATTAGGAATTTCAATTTCAGTAGGATATTGAACTTTATCTTTGGTAATATTCTGATTTTTGGTTTTTTTTGTTCCATGATCTTGGAGGTGGCAGCTTTTTTTGCATTCTGTACCATCATGACCTATGTGTTTACAATCATCTGCCATAGGTGATGATCAATTCTTGTTTATTTTTTTGATTTCGTATGATTTTGATTGTGTTTTACATGATTTTGAAGTTTGAATTTTTATATATGTGAAGGATAGTCGATTTGTGTGTGTTTGGAAAGTCGAATTTGAGTTCGAAACATCTGTTTTGGATGAAATCTATTTTCGTTCTTTACGTAGTCTGTAAAGTCGAATCCCCAATTAGTTTTTGAGTTTGAATTTGCTAATGTAGTTTATTTGTCGCATTGATGTTAGTGTTTCGTTGATTTTAGTTTGTAGTATGTGTTTGTGAAATTTTTGTCCGCGTAAAACGATCCTGGATTTATATGTAGGAGATGTGAAACATGTTTGTTTCTGTACGTAATGATAGTTACGAAACGTGTATGTCTTCTAGAATGGTACATGCAAAACATATTTTTGATAGATGCGAAATATTATTTGTTCTTTAATATAAATCAACACCTGTTATGAGTGGTACTAGTTTTGTTTGTTTTAGGAAAACAAAACCAACGGTATTTTCGGATTTTTTTCTGAGTTACGGTTTAAAAGATACAGACTTTTAAAAAAATTAAATTTATAGAGTAAAACGAAAAAGATGTGAAATCTTCTTTGTTTTGATAGATGTTAAACATTCTTTGTTTGGCTAGATATGAAACCTTCTTGATTTTGCTAGATGTGAAACTTTCTTTATTATGATATATGTGAAACCTTCTTTATTTTACTAGATGCGAAACCTTCTTTTATTTTGCTGAAAACAAAACTTCCTTATTTTGCTAGATGCGAAACCTTCTTTATTTTGCTTGATGAAAAAACTTCTTTGTTTTGCTAGATTTGAAACATTCTTTGTTTTACTAGATGAGAAACCTCTTTGTTTTGCTAGATGTGAAACTTTCTTTAGTTTACTAGATGCGAAACCTATTTAAATTGTGTACAGCTAGATACTGATAAGGGAGCAATTCACCAATATTAATAAAAAAGAGTCAATTGTAAATAGAAGGAAGTTAATATGTCTATTATAGTATTTATTGTTTATTAGAGGATAATGTGTAAACAAAGTATTTTATGAAGGACTAAAAGAGAAATAAAACAAGGCCACCAAGGACAGTAATGGGTCCACCCTTCCCCACTATAAAAGAAGACCCATTATTCTTGGTAGGTGGGACATTTTTTGGATTTAATATTCTCTTTCTACTTTCTCTCTCTAGAATATCCTCTCTAGAATATTGATCCTTAGTCACATCAGGTCCAAGATCCAATATTATTCTCTTTTGTCATTTATTCTCTCATCATTGGCCCCGTCTGTGGGAATCCGTGATACCAAAAAGAAATCTTTTTTTTTAAATCACGATTTGATCTTAATGAATGAATGACCAAGCTATCGGCGAGAGGGTCGGGAGAGAAGTAATCCGAGCCGTTTCGGTGTATGAAGGTGAGGAAGCACCGGGTCGGGAATATTACATGCAGGGTCGGGACAAGCGGTCGACCCTCATCATGACTTGGAGACAGCTGCTGGAAGACATCGCGAAGCTAAACGCTGAAAAGGAGCGGGTGTTAGCTGATCAAAGGGCCCGTGAAGCCAAAGGGAAAGAACCAATTGTAGACAACCGCGGCGAAGACTACCAGACTATTGACCCTCGTATCGACGCCCACCCCGTTACATATTATCGGGAGTCTCGCCCGCGGGACAGGCAGAATGGGGGAACAGGGCTGTACACCAAGGATAAACAGGGGATCTCTATTGATGAAACTTCGGACGACTCATCAGGAAGAGAGTACTGCCTTAGGGAGCCTCGCTCTGATTCTCCTAAGTTAAAAAAGGGTAGCTCTGAGAAAAGGACGCCGGTGTCCTTCGAGAAAGAAGTGCAAATAGGCAGTAGAGAAGAGCCAGGTGGTTCTGCCTCAGGCCCAGTGACAACCATCGAACGGCCAGAACCAGGGGTACCGAGTCAGCAGCCAGTTCATCAACCCAGGAGATGAAAGTCTGTATGGGAATCAGACCGAGGGGCTTAGAGGCGGCGCGTTCGGATTCAGAATGAATTGGAGAGCTTCGCCGTTGTCTGACGAAATATTGTCGGGACATCTCCCGAAGAGGTTTGATATTTAGAAAAATATGACGGTAAACGGGACCCAGATAATCGTTTGAAAGCATTCAAAAACTTTACGTTAAGATTCGACAACGACGATAAGCTTTTGTGTCAGGCGTTTTCAATGACATTTAAAAACCGGGCATCAAAGTAGTACAACCGTCTACCGCAGGGTAGTATAAAAAACTTCGGGATATTCTGGATGATGTTCCCTCAGCATTTCGTCGGGAGCAAAATCTTCCGAGCCAACGGGGATACGATCATGAACTGTAAGCAGAGGCTAGGAGAGAGCCTCAGGGATTACACCAGGCGTTTTATTGATCCTAAGACCGACCTGGATCATTGCGAAGAAAACGTGGCACTAACAGCATACCGGTTGGGATTGTTGCCAGGACCGATGAAGCAAGCGGTCACCAAAAAGCAAGCTTTCACTTTTTCTGCCCTTCTGGCCCAGGTGGAAACCAAATACTGATAGAAGAGACCGAGGCGTCTGAATTGGCTGCGCAAATTCAGCAGAGCGCGCAAGCGTCGGCCGTCATAAAACAAGGGGCTCAATCTAGCTATGCTCAACAAGTCTAACCAGTCAGCACAATTCCGCCGACCCAGTCCGTGCCAGTCAAACCCTTGGCTCCCCAGAGCCAAAAAGCGAAGTCGACGAACCAAATGGTCTCGCGACCTATGTCGAATAAGTGGATCTGACTCGCTTACTTCGCTGATCTCACAAAATGTGTCTCTTCCATTTATGGGAAAACTAAGAAAAGTGGGATGTACCGAAGGCCTTTCCCCATACCGACGCATCGGGAGCACATGAAAAACCGATATTTTCGCTACCACAAAGATGTGGGACACAATACCAAGGATTGCATTGCCCTCAAAAAAAGAGATACAGATGCTGATAGAGTACAGAAACCTACTCGAGTACGTGAAAACGAAATCGCAGCAGGGCACTGCATCGAAAGAAATCGTGACGATACCGAAGTCCGAGACAACCATGACGATTTCCGAAGTGACCGACCCTTTTGACGTCTCCATCGAGTATCTAGATCCATATGTCAATCGTAACCTATCGGGGTCATCGAGGAGGAGGCTGCGGAAAGTAAGAGGAGTGTGAGAAACCTTTGTTTATTTTTGGAATCATTAACTATTTTTGGAGGTGACTCTCTGGCAGGAATAACGCACTCCTCCAGAAAGCGAGATATTGTGAACTTGGCTACTCATTTAGAAGCTCGGCCTTATCCCTTTTTGAAAACCGTTCCTTCACTGATCCCGTATTTTGACGATGACGACATGAGGGACATCGCCGGACCTCATGAGGACGCTGTCGTTATTGGGGCGGCCATTGTGGGGGAAGAGGTCCGACGCATCTTGGTTGACACCAGGAGTTCGGCCAACATAATTTTTGGATCAACTTTCGCCAAGTTCAGGGCACCACCAGTCATTACACGCTCGGATCGGACTGTTGTAAGGTTTATAGGTTTGGCAGCCGACGTGGTTGGAGAGTTTGAAGGTATCGTTCAGCTTGGCCGCGAACCATTTAAAAAGGAAGTCACTGTTTTTATTCGTCGTAGTGGACGTGCCGGCCTCTCACAATGCAATCTTTGGCAGATCGTGGCTATCACGAATGCACGCGGTATCCTCGACGGTTCACCATTGTTTGAAGTACGTGGTCGAGAACAGCGTGGGGGTAGTGCAGAGCAGCCAGAAAGCAGCAAGGGAATGCTACCGAGCAGCTTTGGCCCCAAAAAGGGATCATGAGATGGAGCAAGCGCAAGACTAGAAATTAATGGGACTTCCCTTGGGATCACTGCCCGTCGATGACCCTACAGAAGCTCCCAGTTTTTTAACTACCGACGAAGAGTGCGAAAAACACCAATTTACCGAAGGAAAAGTCTTACGGATCGGAATCCAATTGTCATCAATCTTTAAGAAACATTTGTTGTTATTGCTACAGGAAAATTTATACTTATTCGCGTGGTGTTCAAAGGATGTGACCGGAGTCCCAGAAGACCATGTGATCCACAAACTAACTATCAACAAGAATGTCAGACCCTTTTCACAAAAACGGCGGGCTTTTTCGTCGGAAAAAGCAGAAATCATCATGAAAGAAGTCGAACGGATGCTCAGTGTCGGGCACATCAAAGAATCAAATTAACCACTCTGGACATCCAATCCTGTCCTGGTAAAAAAGAAGAACGAGAAATGGAGGATGTGCGTGGACTTCACCGACCTTAATCGAGCATGCCCGAAGGATCCCTTCTCGATGCCGAGAATCGACCAGTTGGTGGATTCAACATCTGGTAGCCGGTTACTCTCCTTTATACACGCATACACGGGCTACAACCAAATCAAATTTCACCCAGCGGATCAGGAAAGCACGACGTTTATTACAGGCCGAGGCTTTTATTGCTATAAGGTAATGCCGTTCGGGTTAAAAAATGCTGGAGCAACTTATCAGAGGTGAGTTAATAAGACCTTCGACTGCCAGATAGGGAGAAATATGGAAGTTTACATCGATGACATGTTGGTAAAAAGTGGCACAGACGAAGGCCATCTCTCCGATTTAAGGGAAACCTTTGATAATCTAAGGGGTATAAATCTCAAGCTAAACCCAGAGAAATGTTCCTTTGGAGTAAGGTCGGGCAAGTTTCTAGGATATTTTTTTAGAGAGAAAGGAATCGAGGCAGACCCTACTCAACTACAGGCTCTTACCGATATGACACCACCTAAGAATATCAAAGAAGTCCAGATATTAACCGGGCGTCTCACGGCCCTGAATCGATTTATTTCTCGCTCGTCTGACAAGTGCGCTCCATTTTTCAGGTTTTGAGAAATGCCAAAATTTTTGCGTGGACACCGACGTGTGACGGAGGCTTTTCGGGGATCAAAGCTTATATATCCTCCCCGAACCTCTTAAAAAAGCCTCCGACGGGGGAAACTCTTTTTCTTCATACAACGATTTCGGATTTTGCAGTAAGTGCGGCTCTAATCAGCGAATCAGGGGCGGTCGCTAAAGCGGTATACTTTGTAAGCAAAAGCTTACTTGATGCAGAGACACGGTATTTGAAGTTGGAAAAAATGGCTCTAGCTTTGGTGACCGCGGCGCGAAAAATGCGACCATATTTTCAAGCACACCCCATTATCGTCCGAACCGCGTTTCCACTAAAGTACGTATTTCAGCGACCAGACATGTCGGGAAGAATGTCCAAATGGTCGGTTGAGTTAGGCGCTTTCGACATCAACTTCGAGCTGCGGACCGCTATCAAAGGCCAAGCTGTGGCTAATTTTATAGTGGAATTCCATTCCGATCACCCACACCAAGACACGCCGCATGAATCGACCAAACCAGATGAGTGGATTATCCGAACCGATGGTGGCTCAAACGTCAACGGGTGCGGCGCAGGCGTACAGATAGTTACTCCGACGGGTATAAATATGCACCAGGCAATCCGATTTGGTTTTCAAACCTCAAACAACGAAGCCGAATACAAGGCTGCTCTGGCCGGTTTGCGATTAGCGCAGGTATGTGGAGCTACGCATGTGCGCCTTATCAGTGATTCTCAACTTTTGATCAATCAAGCCTCGGGAGCATCAGAAGCTAGGAAAGAGCATTTGTTTCAGTACTTGGCAGAACTACGAGTTTTCGTCGCGTCTTTCGCTAAGGTAACATATGAGCATGTCCGGAGGACGGAAAATATGATAGCCGATTCGCTAATATCGGCTTCATGTTCAAACAATTACCCATGGGTGACCGAGCAAGAAAACTCATCGATCATATGGAAAAGAGAGCTGGATAACCGACTAGAAATGGCATGTGAGGTGTCTTCGGTAACTATCTCGGATTGGCGAAAGGATATGATTGCCTTCCTGGCTGAAGGGCTACTGCCAGAAGACGGTCTCATAGCTCGAAAAATAAGAAATAAATCCCGAGGCTACATCTTATTGGGGGACGTTTTATATAAAAAATCATTCAGCCGGCCGTTACTGCGGTGTTTGGGAGTAAACGAGTCACAGATAATTGTATCTGAACTACACGACGGCGAGGGCGCGACTCATTCTGGTTACAAGGCATTGATCAGGAGAATCTTCCTCGCCGGGTTTTATTGGCCAACGGTTACAACCGATTCCCAACAGATAGTGAAAACATGCGACACATGCCAAAGATTCGCGAACGCAATCAACATTCCCGCGGCGCCTTTAGATTCCATATCTGAGGGCCTACCTTTCGACCGATGGGGAATCGATCTCGTAGGACCATTACCGATGGCATCCGGTGGAAGACAGACAATCGTGGTGGCTGTGGATTACTTTTCCAAATGGGTGGAAGCCGAGCCATTATCGGCTACAAAGACCAAAGATGTCATCAGATTCATTTGGTCGCACATCTGCTGTAGGTTCGGGGTGTCTCAGAAACTCACCATGGATAACGGACCCCAGTTGGATAGCCAAGAAATAAAAAAAAATTGTATGACCCATAGGATTAAGCAATGCTTTTCCGCCCCCTTCCATCCCCAAGCAAACGGGCAGGTTGAGGTAACAAACCGAACCATTTTAGACGGGCTCAAAAAGAATTTGGAAGGAAAAACCGGCAAGTGGCCAGATTACTTACAAGAAGTATTATGGTCTTACCGAACAACACCTCAGACAGTGACCAAAGAGTCACCTTATGCCTTAGTCTATGGAATGGATGTCGTCACCCCACCATAATCAATCTTTCTGTCGTTCAGGGTCGGTACTTATACGGAAAGTGAAAACAACAACGCCAGACGCTTAGCTCTAAATCTGATAGAAGAAAAAAGGGGCCGAGCGCAACTAAATTCTTTACATTATGAGACCTTGATGAGAAGCCGGTATGCGTCCAAAGTAAGTCGGCGAGAGTTCACAGTAGGGGATAAAGTTTTACGGAAATTTTTTCTGCACACCAATGATAAGAGCCTCAGCAAGCTCGCCCCGAACTGGGAGGGTCCATATACAGTGGTAGAGCAGGTTAAGAGTGGAACATACCGTTTCCAGGACACACGCGGACGTTTGCTGAGACTCCCGTGGAACATTGAACATTTAAAACTTTATTTGGAGTAACTTTATTAATTTTTGTAACCATTTCTGTAAAGAATCTTTGTTCAGGGATGTACTCTTTCCTAACTCGGTGGCGCGAGAAGGTTTTAACGAGGCATCCATGGCAACCGACCCCTTTTAATTCAAAATTTTTGCCTTTATATCTCCGAATTGTTCAAAAGGAGTCTGTTAGCTGACGAGCTGACGGACAACTGATGACGAATTTAAATCGATCTACATATCATTTTCCCGACCCTATGGGCGGATTTTGTCAATTTAAATTGATCAACAGAACCTTAACCGGTTTTTCAGTAATCAAACTGATGTACATATCGTTTTCCCGACCTTATGGGCGGATATTTCAATTTAAATTGATCCACAGAACCTTCAACGGGTTTTCAGTAATAAAACTGATATACATATCGTTTTCTCAACCCTATGGGCGGATTTTTTTCAATTTAAATTGACCAACAAAACCTTAACCGGTTTTCAGTGATTAAACTGATCCACATATTAAATTTCCCGACCCTATGAGTAATTTTTTATTGACCAGCAAACATGACATCAAAATAGCGGATATTAATTTTCAAAGAAAAAAGAGCGGTTACAAGCGCAGTTCAACAAGAAGGATCTACCGACCCTGCAATTAAAAAACTTCAAATAAACAACAAAAAAAAAACATCAGAGGTCAGACATCATCTCCCTCAGACTCCGTTCCGGTATCGTCCGTCTCATCATCCTCACAAATGACACCCTCGGGGCGATCGGCCTCGGGAACATCCAGCCACATTGACCCTAGGGGCAGGTCGGGGAAGCGATAATGGAAGACGAGCACATAAGTCTCCTTGGCCTCAGCCGTTTCTTTCTCCGTCCATTTCTGGCACTGCTCGGCAAAAAGGGCATTAGCCGCCTTCAGGTCGGAGATTTCCTCACCCAGCTTTCCGGCGTTATCATCCCGGTCTTTCCTCACAAGTGCCAAGTTATTTTCGGCCGCCTCCAGCTTCTCCTCCAACAGCCTCTGAGCTTATTTCCCCTTCTTCACTTCTTCTTTGAGAGAGGCAACCTTCCCCTTCACGTCCCCTAGCTTCTGGCTTAGCTCCGCTGCTCGCCGTTCTTCATGGCCAAAGGTACAGTCATGTTGTACAGAGACAGGGACAGCCCCTCCGTGATCCGAAAATGGAATGCATGCAGACTCCCCGACACGGCAAGTACCGACAGCTTGACACCGCTCGAGGACGCCACGACGTCTTTCGACACTTTTTCGGGGCTCGCATCATCGGGCAGCACCGCTATGGGGTCGGTCACAGTCGCACCTTTAACCCCCCCCCCCCCCCCCGCATTGCTCAAAAAGCTCAGGGACAGTGGCATTATCAGCAGCCACAGAAACAACGGCAGTCCGACTCTCTTTCTTCGCACACTTTGGTTTCTTATTTGGAGCGTCGTCTGCTTCAGCCTTGCCCTTCCGCTTTTTGACCAGCTCCTCGGACTGGTGGTTCTCATCATCCACCCCAGCGGTTTCTCCTTGTCGTTCTTCCAAAGTGTCCCCTTCAGCCTCGGCATCAGCATGCTCAGCTTCTTCATCCGACTTAGGGCGCTTGCTGGGAGCCTTGTTGCGCTTCAGAAGAAATAAGTGCGCGTCAGGCGCGTTTGTCTTCGCAACCAAGTCCACCAAGCTCGGGGGTTGGTATAGCTCCTCAATTGTCAATGGCTCCGACGAGCACCGCCAGAGGTTGCTCATAATCAGGTTCGTATCCTTGAAAGCATGATGGAAGGTCCGACCCCAGTGTTTCCTTGCATAATCTTTTAAGATCTGGAAGGTTATTTTGCCGGGCTTGAAATGGTCTTTTTTCAACCCTTAGATAAATTCCTTCGACACTGCATAACAGGTCGGTCCATTAGATATTTTAAAAAAACGAACCATTAGGAACCCAAGTCCGCAGCAATCGCCTCGAATTCTCCTTGCTATAGGGGCGACCGTTTTCCCAACAGCCACTGAGAAAGACAAACCGATGCTTCCAACCCTTATTACCCTCGAGAAAGTCGTTCACGGTCTTCTAGGTGTTGGCCAAAGAAGAATATAAGAAGGGAGATTTTGGGGATTTTGAGAGCCCTGACATGGCTATGTACTCGACCATTGGCATGACCCGACCCGACCCGATGCACGCGTTGGGCGTTAGCTGTGAGGGGCAGATGTTGAGGGTCTGAAAATATAAAGCTATCTCGGGATCCAGAGGGAATCTGAGACCCCAGTTGAACAGTTCGGTGAAGATCACGATTTCCCGTGACCGCACATGCACCGGCGTCTCCCATAGTTTGGGAAATCGAACATTAACGCATTCCGGGATACCCCACCGGGTCAGAAGTTCTTCCCGTTCTTTAGTCGAAAAATAGAGATACTTGCCCTCGAAGAGAGAAATGACATCGTCCCGGGGCAACCAGCGATGGTAGTTAGTAGTAATGACTGCCTCAATCTCCTCGGGAAGAGGCTTTTCGGGAGGAGTAGCTTCGCCACCAGCAATAGCAATACCTTCGCCCGCAGCCACATCATCCGTTTCCGACTCTTCGGTGTTATCTATCGGGACTGCATCGGGTTTAGGGGGGCTAGCCACAAGAGGGTCGTACGATTGCGTAGGAGGATCTGTGGCACCAGAACTGCTCTCGGTCCAAGCAAGTTGCGCTTTTCGGTTAAGGCCCAGGAAAGTACGTGCGGTATTGGTGCCGGTCCAGTACCCCTTAATATCGCGAGTGAGTTGGACCATTTCAGGGGAGTTTTTCTTCACAGGCAAAGTAGAGGTTGGAGAATCACCCATAGAAAGGAATTTAGCTCTGCCTCGCTTTTGGGGAGGAAAAGGAGTCGGAGTGGTATAGGAATTCATCGACGAAGGCGTTAGGCGATTGATGTGAGCAGCAGGGGAAGGTAACGAGCTGCTGCTTGAAGAGCTAACGGTATCAGGGGTACTCGCGTCGGATAGGACTGGTCTAACTAAAGACTCAGCAGGAACCGGTTCGGGTAGAACGGGATCGTGAGGCAGGGGCACGGGTACAAAAGGTTTCGAATTAAAACTCCAGATCAGTCCCGCAGCTCGATACTCTTCAGCACGGTCACCAATGCTAGCCCACTCTTTGAATCCGGACACTAGCTTTTTCTTAGTTTTTGGTTTTGGCTTCGGGTACCTATTTCTCATAAAACAAGCTCTCTCTCCCTAGAATAATCCGGACAACACTTTCTCTCTCTAGAACGCCTCTGAGAGTGATTCATGTTTGTGAGGTATTTATAGGCAACCCCACCTAGCCGTTACGCGTACGGGGAAGTCCAAGCGACGAAAAGCAGCGGCAAGTCGAAAGGACTTCTTGAGAAACTGTGCAAACAAGCACGCTTTGAGTAAACGGTCAACACGTGTAGCCATTAGTCAGACTAGCACAGTAGGCATGTGCTAGCTAGCTCAGACAGAGGCATTAGATGGGACACATCAACCCGATTTACTTTTCAAACGCCTGATTGCCGGTCCAGGCCCATGTAAAAGTCACTAAGAAAGATTAGAAGCAGACCCGGGATGGCTCATAAGAGCGTCGGGGCTAAACGCGACCGACCATTTAATAAAAATATGGAGGGTCAGACATCAGTTGAAAGGAAAGGTCCGCGACCGACCATTTAATAAAAATATGGAGGGTAGGACATCGGTTGAAAGAAAAGGTCCGACCTAGATAAACCAATCAACCGATACCAGAGGCTAAAGGACAGAGACGCTCCAAGCTGATTCTTTTACAAGTCTTCATTCCCGCTGCTCTTGAAGACTGGGGGGCTACTGATAAGGGAGCAATTTGTCAATATTAATAAAAAAGAGTCAATTGTAAATAGAAGGAAGTTAATATGTCTATTACAGTATTTATTGTTTATTAGAGGATAATATGTAAACAAAGTATTTTATGAAGGACTAAAAGAGAAATAAAACAAGGCCACCAAGGACATTAATGGGTCCACCCTTCTCCACTATAAAAAGAGACCCATTATTCTTGGTAGGTGGGACATTTTTTGATATAATATTCTCTTTCTACTTTCTCTCTCTAGAATATCCTCTCTAAAATATTGAGCCTTAGTCACATCAGGTCCATGATGCAATATTATTCTCTTTTGTCATTTATTCTCTCATCAGATACGAATTCAGGGCCACTATGATAGATGCTAGATACGAAACCATCCCACTAGATGCGGAACAATATACTGAGAAACGTGTGTAATATATATATATATAAACAAATTCAAAACATATCATGAGTGGTATTGGTTTTGTTTTTCTTAAAAACAAAAGCAATGGTATTTATGGATTTTGTTTGTGAGTTACGGTTTAAAAAATTGGGACCTTTAAAATTTAAAAAAATAAAAAAGAAACGGAAGGGTATTTAAAGTATAAAGTCTCTTAAACAATTTAAGCCTTTATTTGTAATAGAGTTTTTGGATGAGTCTTAAATGGTAAGTCTTCTATAATAGTATTAGACATGAGTCGGCTAAAAATCACTATTGGTCCCCCATCTATAGTATGTGTATCAAAGTAGTCTTTGATCTTTACTTTTGTCTCCCACCCATCCTTCATATTTTAGAATTTTGTACGATTAGTCTCACCACACATGTGAACCATTCAAATTCTAACACGTAGCACCTAAATCCCAAGTTTTGTATCACTTTTGGTCTCCAAATTCCAAGTTTTGTGTCATTTTTGGTCCCCCAGAATGTGCGAGAGGACTGATCGTGCAAATTTTTAAAACATGAAGGATGAGTGAAAGACAAAAGTTAAAATCAATAAATACTATGATACATGGACTATACATGGGAGACCAATGATATTTTTTAACCACACGAGTCATATGAATGTGATTACTAAGTATCAAATCGAAAGAAAATCGAATTAAATATTAAACATAAATAATTTTCAATAATAAATTTAAAAATAACAATTTTAATGGATTTTTTTCAAGTAAATTCAATAAAAAAAATCATCTGAACGTTTTTTTCTTCACGTATAATCAAATAAAACCTTCTAAAAAAGAACCTGAACATTTTTATTTTTATTAAAATTTTACGTCGAATCAGAACCTTTTCTGAAACAAAGAAGAATGAAAAACTCAAATGTTTTCATCTAAATTTAGTATAAACACAAATTCATTACCTATTTCTACGAGGAAAGGAGTTTCAAAAAGCCTATTCTATGCCTTCAAGGGGGTAGCCGAGTTGGTTGAGTATGGTATGTTTGTGACCAAAAGGTCATGAGTTCGAGTCCCTCCACGTACGCTTTCTCGGCTGAGTCTGTCACCTTGTGTGATTTACCTTCTGGCGTTGATTTGCAGGCTATCGCGTCAGACTGATGATAGACTGAGGATTTACCCGACATTTTATTAGAAGCAACCCAATGTCTATTTCACGTAGTTTACGATATTATATCCCTATTGTTAGTCAAATCCTTTTTAACTTTTCTAAATTGTTTCAAATTTTATCGTGAAACAATTGATTCGAATTTTGAAAAAAATCTGAAACACCCATCCGACCAAAAAAAATAACAATAAATTCACATTGAATATATTAGAATACACTCACGAATTCACATTGAATAATTATAAGTCTCCTCTCTCTAACTTGCAGCTCAATTTATCAAGAACTTGGGGCGAATCCACAACTTGTGATTTGTTCTTACAATGGGATGTTTCTTATGAAATTTTATAATCATGATTGGATTCGAACTTGCTCTATGAGGTGAAATCGTTTTTGTCCCTCCTACCATATAAAAAACCTTACCATTACATGAAGATTGGTATGGATTAGGAGTTAGATGAAAACGTGAACGAATTCAAAGGGGTATGTATCCACAAAAAAACTTTGTTCGGGAGCTGAATTTTATAGTTCCAAAACAAACTGGAAAAAATTGAAGATCGGAGAAAACCAGAATATTCTCAGTTGGTCCATTAAATCACTACTAGAAAAATAGACTATTATAACCCACTAATACCTATTTGCAAACTCGGTTCTAATAAGAAGCGACAAATTTATAATAAATTTGCAGCATGAATATTTTTACCCATTAAATCAAATCTAGGTAAAAAATTACCATGAAGTTCCAACGATAAAATATTTAATTGCAAGATAAATTTATTTTACCACGCAATAGCAACGATATAACATTTAGTTGCAAAAAGAAAATTAGTTTACGCAATGGAACTAATTGGGCGTTCTGATTTTTTTTTTAATTTTAGCTAATCCGAAAATAAAAAATAGTTATTAATTTACTACTAATTATATCTTGCAAATATCAACCCACCAACTTAACATAAATCTCTAAATTATCCACCAAAATAAACCTATCCCCTCCCCTTAAAATCTAAATATCACATCTACAAAATCTGGCATTCCTACCGAAACATTGTTAGTCAATGTTCCTACTTCCAACCGAGGGGGTTCCTAAACCGAGGGGTACTCAAACCGAAGGGTCTGAAACCGAGAGTTCTTAGAAAGGATCTTAAAGATAAGGCTTCTATAACTGAAGGGTCTGAAACTGGGGGTTCTTAGCCAATGATCTTGAAGATGAGCCTTCTCTAACCGAGGGATCTAAAACCGATGGTCGTTAGACAAGGATTTTGAATATGAGGTCTCTATAATCGGGTAGGTTGAAACCATTGAGTCTTTAAACGAGAGGTGTCCAAGCCGAGGGTTTTGAAAATGAGGGGCTTTTGAAAAAAGTCCTTATACGAGGGATCAGGAGATTAAAGGTTTCATGTCATTCAGAATTCTGGAAGACTAGTGAAGTTATTTAATGAGTTATAAATGACTTATTAGTGAGAGTTAATACCCCTTCTAATCACTTAATCTTCTTCTATGTCAAATTCCAAACATATGACCCTTAGCTATCTTTTGTAAGTGTAACATTGCCTTTTTTGATAAAATTGATCTTCAGTAGGTCCGAAGACGTTGGCATAATTTAATGAACTCCATTAATGTTTTTTGTTTGTTTTATTGTTATTGAATGTCTTTAACTAATCTCATTACAGGAATTTTCCATAAGAATCCTAACAACTGGTATCAAAGTCAGGTTTGGTAGGGACCCAAAAGAGGTCAGTTTTGAGTGGAAGCAATTGAAACAAACAAATACAAAGATAGACTCAAAACGTTTGATGGTGTAGATTTTGGGTTTTTGAACATATAAATTGAAGATTATCTATGATAAGGACGAAAATATTCGAAGGGGTAAAGTCGGACTCATGCCAATTTTTTTATTATCATTAAAATGTGGTTATTTTACTATTTAATTATTTTCATTTTTATAAATTTATTTTTTTATTAGGCTTAATGGGTTTTGACATACGGGCTTGGCCGATAAGTGTGGTTTGGCCCATTAGCCCCATTTAACCTAAATTTAACATATAAATATGTTTGAGAAAACATTTATGATGAAGGACATTTAATACATAATTTTAACTTCTCATCCTAAAGATTTACTTAAGCTTCTCAATTGTCTCTTTACCCTCCACGAAAAAATTAACTCTTCTTTATTACCTTACTAAATAGCCCATCAAACACTTTTTATCTTCACCAATATGTACCAGAAAAAACTATCAAAACTTCTAAAAAAGAAGTCAGAGACCATGAGAGGTGAAGAATACACTGTTTTTGAAAAATAAGCCTTGAAGTAATCTGATTGACGATATCATGCAATGTTCCTTTCAACATCGTAAGGGAAACAACCATGAAGGCTCTTGTAAAGGATTTTTCCAATATGTATGAGAAGCTATTAATATCAAACAAAGTTCACTTGATAAGGTGTTTATTCAATTTACAAATTAGAGAAGGCAGATATGTAGCTTAACACCTCAATGTACTCAATACAATCACAACCCAATCGAGTTCTATTTAAATTGATTTTGATGAAGAAATACGAGCATTGATATTCATGTCTTCCCTACTAGATAGTTGGAATGCTACTGTCACGACTGTGAGTAGCTCGTTAGAAGTAATAATTTGAAATTTGATGATGTTTGTGACCTAGTTCTCAATGAAGAGATTTAAAAGAGAGAATCGGATGAGTCATCAATATCATTAGTCTTGCATACAGAGTCGAGAGGAAGAAATCCAACCAGAGAGAATGAATGCGATAAATTGACTATCGAGATAGATCAAAAGATCGGGGGGAGGGGTATAAATCTAGTAATACTAAAAATTCCCACTGGTCGAAAAACATCAACTCTTGGAACTCTGGGAAGACCGAGAACTATAGAAATTAGTGCAAGAGAGTACCAAAGGACCATTAGAGGAAGACAAAGGAAAATATCACCCCAGAAGGAGATACTGCCTTAATATACTCCTTAGAAAGCAAGGAATAAGTTTGTATTCTAGAATTTGGAGCATCATTTCACACTACATTGAAGAATGAATTCATCGAGAGCTATGTCCCTAGAAACCTGGGAAAACAATTTCAGGGACCAAAGAGGCTCTTTTAAACTGCAACTTGGCAAAATAAGAGGAAGAGATAAGAGAAAGCCATGATTTTGAGACATACCTGAATTATAGTAGATATTTAACTGGTAACCACAATATATATTACATTAGTACAATCCAGTTAGTTTTACAATATTACATCGGATTATATATATAACCTTTTTTGGTGTGTTTCAGCCTTACCACGTATCTGTCTATTGAACTCTTTTAAGTCATTGGACCTTCTTCCGTATATGAGCCCAAATAAAATATATTATATTAGTACAATCCAGTTAGAAGCCTTCGAAAAACATTGTATTAAAAATATTAAACGTACAACTAATTTTACCGCTCACATTTCACGAGTTTTTATATAACACTATTTTGTAACTCTATATAAAACTATATGGTGTGGATAATAATCGCCTGAGGGTAGGCTAGTAATTTTAAGTGGAGTTTCAAGGTGGTGTATGGGTGTTTAACGGTGGTGTGTGGGTGTTTAACGGTGGTGTGTGGGTGTTTAACGGTGGTGTGTGGGTGTTAAACGGTGGAGAGATAATTAAGCAGCTTGGTAGCAGTTAATTTTCATTACCCATAGTTAATGCTGGTGGTTGGGTATTTATAGTGTGATTTTTGGGCCCTTATGGGCTTTCGGGTCATGTTGAATGGACCCGGGTCATGTTTAAATACCCATGAGTTCTAAGCAGGAGGGCAGGTAGCTTAGTCAGGAAGTGTTTAGGTTTTTTAGTACTTTAGTCATAGTTCGAACAGCATTAAGTTCGCAGTGTTCGAAGTGATCTGTCCGGCCCAAATGATCTGTCCGATTTATGTCCTTAGTGCCTGTCCGGTATCCGGAGATATTTAGACTGATCTGCCCTTCCGGGGAGTACACTGAATTCGGACTCATCAGGAGCCCCTTTTTAAGGTGTTTGAGCAAGTGTCCTTGTCAAAGAACTGAAAAACAGTCCGATTATATGAAGCAGTTCTAAATCCGGACGGAGTTGTGGGTATACCCGGACAGATTAGACGTTACGAATTCCAAACGATTTTTGTCAGAGTTAGTGGGACACGTGTCGCTCTCTGATTGGTCACTCCAGCCGTTTTTTATCTCGAATTTCGCACCACCTTCTTTAACAAGTAACCTCTTTAATTGCCAATAGTGACATCAGCGCCGTCTTTTAATCATTGCCCAACTTTTCGGATTCTCCTAGGAATCAACTCCTTTTTTCACATTTACTATAAATTCTCATTCATTTTTCATTGTTTTCACTATCTCTCTCAAATTTTACTCTGCAATTTCACCCAGAGCTTTATTTCTCTAGAACAAAAACTTCCTTGGCTATTTTATGTTTACAACAAGAACAGCATTGATCAAAGGCGGTTGGCTCAACCTTTCGGAGTTGGAGAAAGCACAAAGGGTCGAAAAGGAAAAACGACTGGCAGCATGGCTACCATCGTCGCCTGTTGAGAAACCAGCCTCCTCTGTTGCAGAATCTGATAGAGGCTCATCCTCTTGAAAAGGTACCAAGCCCAAAAAGCTCTTTCAATCTACCCTTTCTTCCATAGTATATGGTTCCTCAGTTCAGGAGTCAATACCTGCCGTTGAACCAGGAGTCACCGCAACAAGCGTCAGGAAAAAATCATCTTTTATTGCCATGGGGTCTGACTCTAACCATTCCCCGGAGAAGTTAGTCATCAAAAGGCCAAGTCGGCTAGTCAAGGGGCTAACCTCTAAAAATACTCCCTCGAAATCGGGGGCAAAAAATAGTGAATCTGGGTGTGGGGCACCCATTAGAGCTCCCCGGGAGAGGCCGTCCGGTCCGGAGGCCAGCAGCCCAGTACCCCCCAGAGAATCTTCTGCCTCAGAAACTCAACTTGAGGTGAGAAGTCAGATAAATACGGGTAGTCAACAGTCCGGAGGGCAAGCTATGCCAAGCTTTAATCCTCCCCGAACCATTTCCACAGAAGTCCCTCCAACAATTATGGAGGAGAGAATGGAGGACTCTACTGAAGAGGTCCCCTTTGAGTCCGAGTCCTCCGGTCAGGCTGATACCACTCTTGCTGTTGCCAAAAAGAGGAAAGAAAATTTGTATCTGAGGCATCCGGACCTGCCGGAGTGCCTTGAGGGGAGAGTGGGGCCATGCTTCGACAAAGTCGAGATTAAGTACCTCTTGGCCTTGCAAAAGACAAAGTACGCATTCATCCATACCTCTGACCTGGGTAGAATGCGCACAAAATGGGGGATCCCTGAAAACGTGAAGATAAGGATCCCCATTGATCCGGAGACCCCAATGGACTGCAAACGGAACGAAATAGTCTTCTTTACGGAGCTATTTAACTAGGGACTTAGGTTCCCACTAGACCCGGAAATCGTGCGCTATTTCCACCTGGTTAAGCTCTGCCCAACACAGCTAAGCCCCAACGGCTGGTTCACCCTAATGTCATGTATTATGGCGTCTAGGTTATCAGGGATTCCTCTTCCTATGGAAGAGTTCTTAGCAGTGGCCAACCTGTGCAAGCATCATCAGTTCCCCTTCTACCATTTTAACATGGGGAACGATCTCAAAGCTGTTGATGATCTCCTGGAGTCGGAGAGCAAATGGAGGAGCCAATTATTGTTTGTCAGTTGCTCATGGGAAAACGACAAGAAAATCAAGGCCGGATAGAATCCAAGCCTTCTCAGGAGTAGATGGAGGAGTGACCGTAAGTTTTTTACTTTAAGTTTCTGTCCGAATCTCTCTTTTCTCTTTTTTCTTTAAGTTAAGTTTGTACTAACCAATTTCTCTTTTGTTTTAACAGAGCTGCCAAAGGAGTTCGGGGACTACCTGAAGGCCGGACAGACTACCTGTGGCAAAATCAATGCATGGGCTGCAGAGAACTGGGAGAATCGATTCCACAAGGCCTTCACCACTAGAAACCTAGCAAGGTCCCACCTGTGGAACACAACAGGTCGGAGAGACCTAACTTGGGAGGAGCTCACCACCCAGCCTGATGAAGACATTGTGCTTAGGAGGTCCCACGAACTGGATGAGACCCTCTACCTGCTTGCCCGGGCTAAAGCCCCGAGCAAGATGAAAGGCAAGAAGAGGAAGGGCAAACAAGTGGTGAGTAATGCTGAGAAGGATGCCCCACCAGACCCGGAGGGGCCGGCCCAGGTTCAAATTGATGCAGCCCTTTTACAAGTGGTGGAGCAGGAGACCGAGAGGCAAGAAGAAGAGCTTCCAAAACCTCCAAGGGCTCCCAAGAGGACTCGCAAGCAAGTAGGTGAAAGCGCTGACCGGAAAGTCAAGAAGAAAAAGACTTCCCAAGGAGATGAGCTCGCTCTCCGGGATCCGGAGCCCTCTTTTCCCACTGACCCCACTGACCCAACGTTGGCCGAAGAGATCCCAAGAGAGTTTCACACTGATGAAGTTGAGGGGGGAGAGCTCAACTTGGATGAAGTGGACATCACCGGTCTGGGTGGACTTGGTGAATATTTTCTTGGCCTCCCTAGAGATGAGTTCGCAGGGCCTTACATCCCTCCGAGTAGCTCCAATACGGTCAATTTCAATGGTAAGACTTTCATGGTTTCTAGTGAGAATGACACTATAGCCCATTCCTTGCTTAGTAATGTGCAGCCAGTTCTCAGATTGGAGAGGCAAGTCCGGAGTCAAGCAGACACTATCAAAGACCTCAAGTCTGATAAGGAAAAGCTGTCCGAAGACCTCCGCACTGCCACCACCAATGCTGACTTGCTTAAGGAAGCAAATGAGGAGCTGAAGAAGAAGTAAAATGAAAGCAACACAAAAGTTGCCACCCTAGAAGAAACCATAAAAGATCTTCAGGATAAGCTGTCCGGAATGGAGAAGGACCTGACAACCTCAAGGGGAGAAACTGCAGCAAAGGAGAAGCTCATCACCAACCTGACCACTGACAAGATCGCTTTAGAAAATGCAGTGACTCAGGCTGCTGAAGAGAAGGCTGCTTTGGTGAGGGACCAAGAGGCCACAATCAAGGCCAAGATCAACGCCTATGCCAGGGAGATGATACAAAGCGAGGAGCTAATGATTCAAAGGGTGAAGTCTGATATGGTTCTCCTGTTTCACAAAAACTTCCCGAAGAGGAGACTGGGGGACTTATGGCGTTATGTGGATGATGATGACCTTCCATATTATACTATGGTTGACGGAGGATATTCCGGTGAGTCCTCATCTGATAATGAAGAGGAAACCGGAGAGAGCCCAGGTGAAGAAGAGAATGATCCCAAGGGAAAGAAAATGGTCGAAGGGGGGAGTGACATTAAAGGCAAGAAGGCAGACGAGGGTGAGCCATCTTCAAGGGCTCAACATTAATTTATGGTGCACTTTATTTATCTTTTACTCAAACTAAAGTCCTTGGAAGGCCAAGGCACTATTTTTGTTGTGGCGTCCGGTGTTATTCGGACAGATTTTTTTGCTGTTCCCTAACTTGTTCAAAAGTCCTTGGAAGGCCAAGGCAGTTTCAATTTGTTGAATGAATGTTTCTATTTTGCTCAACCATCCTCTTCTTTCATTATTCGTTTTAGTTTAGATAGCTAGAATTTAAGTAGCTTTGAGTTATTGCATTGTGAGAGTGTTAAGATTCTCCGGCTAGAGTTTAAATAGCCCTTAGACCTTTCAGTCCGGATAGTATGACAAGAGACAGAATTTTGAAAATACTTAGAAAATCATTGAAGATGGCATCAAATTTCATTGAAAACTCTCTGTGCCACCGAAGAGGGGAAGGTATGCCCCCAAATATTTACATGGATTTTTAAACAAGTAAATATTTACACAAGTGTTATTCCAAGTACATTCGAAGGTGTTCAATATTCCAAGGGTGAGTTAAAACCCTGCCATCTTTGTCTTCCAACCAATAAGTCCCAGGCTTGATTCTTTCGATTATAGTATACGGACCCTCCTAAGTTGGGGCCAGCTTTCCGAAGAGCTTTTCCTTAGTATGCAAGAAGACCTTTCTCAATACTTTGTCCCCGGGCTGGAAATCTCTTCTTTTAACTTTAGAAGCAAAACTGCTTCTCATCAGGCTCTGATAGTGTGCAATTCTAAGGTGGGCTTTAACCCTTCTTTCTTCTATCAAATCAAGATGATTTCTAATTGCCATTTCATTAGCGTGTCCGGAGAAGTTGTGAACACGAAAGAAAGGAAGTGTCTTCTCTATGGGGGCTACTGCATCCATCCCATAGACCAAGGCAAAGGGAGATTCTTGTGTTGCAGCCCCAAGTGTTGTCCGGTAGGCCCACAAGACTTCTTGTATATAACTAGGCCACTTCCCAGCAGCCCCTTCCAAATTTTTCTTTAACCCGGACAGTATAGTTCTATTAGCCACTTCAACCTGCCCATTGGCTTGTGGGTGAAAAGGTGAAGAAAAGCAGTGATGTATACCCCTTGAGGCACAGAAGCTTTCCATCTCTCTGTTGTCAAACTGTGGCCCATTGTCTGTTGTTATCTTTTGTGGGACACCAAATTTGCAACATATATTGGACAGAATGAATTTTATGACAGCTTTTGATGTTGTCCCTGCCAGGGGAGCTGCTTGTATCCACTTCGAGAAGTAGTCAATGGCCACAATTATAGTTTTACGTCCTCCGGACGCCACAGGGAGAGGCCCAACCAAGTCCAATCCCCATCGAGCAAAAGGGATGGGCTCAGAAATTGACTCCAAAGGAATGGCTGGTACATGAATTTCATTGCTGTACCTCTGGCATGGGTCACATCTTCTTACAAGCTCCTTAGTATCTTTCATGATTGATGGCCAATAGTATCCGGAGAGTAACACTCTTCTTGTTAAAGCTCTGAACCCACAATGGGCTGATCCCTCACCATCATGCAATTCGGAGAGGACCACTTGTGACTCGTGATCTCCTAAACAACGTAGGAGAGGTTTACTATAGGATTTTTTATACAACACTTCTCTCAACATAATGAAACCACGAGCCTTGTGTTTTAATGTTCTGGCTTGTGACTTATCTGAAGGTATAATACCATCGGACAGATATTGTATGAGAGGAGATCTCCAGTCTTGAGGTCGACTCGCTTGTATTTCAAAAACTTCTTCTTTTTCACCCCTACTAAGTTGAATAGAAGGACTTTCAAGCACATGGATCCATGGATAGGACTCTGTATATGCTATCGTTGCCAATGAGTCTGCTAGCTCATTTTCTGCCCGGGGAATGTGCTCATAGACCACAGCTTTAAACTTTAACGCTTCATTTTTGAGGAGGAGTAAATATTTTACCAACTTCTCCTTTCTAGCCTCAGATTGGCCTAAGGCATGGTGGACAAGCAACTGGGAGTCACTTAGAAGCTTGACCCTTTTAGCTCCACAGATGTAGGCCAACTTTAATCCAGCTATAGCTGCTTCATATTCGGACTCGTTATTAGATGTCTTGAAAGCAAAACAGATAGCTTGGTACATGCTGTCCCCGTATGGGGAAGTGAGACATATTCCTGCCCCACATCCCATGGTGCTAGACCCTCCGTCTGTTCGGACAATCCACACTTTCTTGTCTTTTGAATCAGTAGGTTGTTCTGAATCCCTATCGGAGTGGAATTCAACCAGAAAATCAGCCACAGCTTGGGCTTTTACAGCTGTCCAGGGAGCAAAGTCTATGTCGAAGTCCCCCAACTCTACCGACCATTTTGTCATTCTGCTTGAAACGTCTGCTTTTTGAAGGACATTCTTTAAAGGGAAAGATGTCCGAACAATGATAGGATGAGCCTGAAAATAAGGCCTCATCTTTCTTGCAGCTATCACCAAAGCTAATGCCAGTTTTTCGAGTTTCAAGTAACGCCTTTCAGCATCAATCAAGCTTTTGCTGATGTAGTACACTGGGTATGGACAACCATCAACCTCCCTTACCAACACAGCACTGATGGCACAACTTGAAACAGCCAGATACACAATAAGAGTCTCCCCATCAACTGGTTTGAACAAATTTTTGGGAGAGGAGAGATGTTTCTTGATTTCACTGAATGCCTCATCACACTGCGGGGTCCACTCGAATCCCTTCGCACCCTTCAAAGTTTGAAAGAAAGGAGCACACCTGTCCGAAGACCTCGAGATAAATCTGTTCAAGGCAACCAATCTCCCCGTTAATCGCTGTACTTCTGTAATGTTTCGGGGAGGCTCCATCTGGAATAAGGCATTGAGTTGGTCCGGGTCGGGCTGTATTCCATGCTCACTTATGATATACCCTAAGAACTTCCCGGACTGTACTCCGAATACACACTTTTGAGGGTTTAGTTTTAAATTCACTTTTGCCAAGTTGGCAAAAGTTTCTTGGAGATCGGACAAGTGCAACTGCTCATCCATGCTTTTCACCATCATATCGTCAATGTAAACCTCCATATTTCTTCCAATTTGATCAGCAAATGCCTTGTTGACTAACCTTTAATAAGTAGCCCAAGCATTTTTCAAGCCAAAAGGCATCACCTTGTAGCAATGTAGACCTCTATCAGTGACAAACGTGGTATACTCTTGATCTTTTGGATCTACTTGGATCTGATTGTACCCGGAGAAGGCATCCATGAAGGAGAGCAGTTTGTTCCCAGACGTAGAGTCTACTAACTGATCTATCCGGGGAACCGGATACAAATCTTTCGGGTAAGCTCTATTAAGATCTGTGAAGTCAATGCACATGCGCCATTTGCCATTTTTATTTTTTACCAGGACAGGATTGGCAGTCCACAAAGGGTATTGAGATTCTTTGATGTGCCCCATCTTTGTGAGTCTGTCAACCTCTTATACTATGACATCAGCCTTTTCTTTTGAGAAAGCTCTCCTATTTTGAACCTCTTGTTTCAATGCTATGCAATCATCAATGGTATGGCCAATATCATTGTGATATTGGCAAAAGGAGTTATTACGATGCTCTCTGGGAGACTGCAAGGTTGCTGGTCTCCGGTAGTCTACCTCATCTTTTGTTTTATCGAAAATGGTGGCCACGCTTTCTTTGAGCTCCGCGAACCACTCTGGTTGGACCCATGGCCCTATTTTGTTTCTAGATTGTTGACTTTGAGCAGGAGCAGCTGGCTGAGACTGAGCCTTTGCCCTACCATGACCCTGTCCGGTTTCTATTGCTTTGTTCCCGGACTGGTTTTGATTTGGAGTTGGTGTTACTGGGGTGGACCTCACCTGCCTGTGCACCCTAGTCTTTTTTGTTTCATCAACGTTTATTTGCTTGCCAACCTGATTTAGCAATCCCCCCCAGGTCATGGCCTTCTTTCTGGTCACCGAATCAGCCAGGTTTCCTGGGTTCAAACCTTGTCTTAGGGATGCTATTGCCACCTGTTCGAAGCAATCAGCCAACCCATTCTTTGTGTTCACAAAACGACTTATGTACTCCTTCAAGGACTCATTTGGCTCCTGGGCACAATGGATTATTGTGTCTCCATTGCCCTTCAGCTCCTTACTCCCCACAAACTGGCTTCGAAAGGCCACCCAAAACGTATCAAAATCTTTAATACAACCCTGAGGCAGGCTGTTGTACCATTTCAGAGCACTCCCCGTAAAAGATTGGGAGAATGCCCTACACAGTAGTTTATCATCATCATCAAAGTTCATCATGAAGTTCTTGAATTGCTCCAGATGATTGTCCGGATTGGTACTGCCATCGTACTTCTCCATCTTAGTACTGTCAAACCTCTTCGGGAGGTTTCCAGACAGGATTTTAGAAGACAGTGGAGACTGCCTCCAATTCCTTCCACGACTGAACACAGTATCCTCATTGGGAGTTGCAAAGATACTTGGCTCATCGTGGAAAGCAAAGGGAGCCATCAGCATCTTGTCCATATACCTCTGGTGGTGAGATGACCCCTTTCCAATATGCCTTTTCATTCTTCCATGGTGATCTCTTTTTCTTGAATATTTCTTAACCTACTTTTGCTTTTTCTTAGTTCGACCCTCATCGCTGCTAGAGGACAAGGATTTTTCATTTCCCTCACTATCCGAAGAGCTGCCCGAAGATTCTGAGTTTGAGTCAGAGCTCTCCACAGGCTTGGACCGGTGAGACTTTTTAGAACTGGCATGTGTCTTTTTGGTACTCACATGAGTTTTTGAAGCCTCAGGCTCTCTAGGGTTGTCGGTGTGATGAACAACCGATGCCTTGGATTTTTCTTTCATGCCCATTTTGGCATTTTCAGCCCTCAGAGCTTCTATTTCAAGCTTTAACCTATCACGCTATTGGACAGTATACTCATCGTTTTCTTCCACCACTTCGAGCAAAGCTGGTGGAACCGCTGGATTGTCCGGATTCATTCGGACAAAATTTCTTGGCAGGTTTTGAATGCTTGATTCAGGCACCTCTCTCCTCCCACTGTGGTCGCCAATTTGGTGCGGATAATAATCGCCTGAGGGTAGGCTAGTAATTTTAAGTGGAGTTTCAAGGGGGTGTATGGGTGTTTAACGGTGGTGTGTGGGTGTTTAACGGTGGTGTGTGGGTGTTTAACGGTGGTGTGTGGGTGTTAAACGGTGGAGAGATAATTAAGCAGCTTGGTAGCAGTTAATTTTCATTACCCATAGTTAATGCTGGTGGTTGTGTATTTATAGTGTGATGTTTGGGCCCTTATGGGCTTTCGGGTCATGTTGAATGGACCCGGGTCATGTTTAAAGACCCGTGAGTTCTAAGCAGGAGGGCAGGTAGCTTAGTCAGGAAGTGTTTAGGTTTTTTAGTACTTTAGTCATAGTTCGAACAGCATTAAGTTCGCAGTGTTCGAAGTGATCTGTCCGGTCCAAATGATCTGTCCGATTTATGTCCTTAGTGCATGTCCGGTATCCGGAGAGATTTAGACTGATCTGCCCTTCCGGGGAGTACGCTGAATTCGGACTCATCACTATAGAAGTTGTATTGACAATAAATTAAGGCAGTTATAAGCCTTACTTATGGTAACCTCTGGTTTCCAACCTTATCCATCTTAGTTCTCTTAAGAGAAACGCATTTGTTATCGTGAACCCGATAATTTTTTTTTTGATTTAGGATAGCACTAGAGCTTATCTAGTTCTTTCATAGGTTACCTCTATAAAATGTTTGTCGAGCTGTCAGTGTTGATCATTACCATTTTGATCTCTACTCAGGGTGACTATATCATTATTAATACTGCATCGTTGTATGGTGATACCACTCTTTTTAAACCATCATCCAATAATGATTGATTTTTCAGTTTGATACACTATATCATTATCAATAATGATTGATTTTTCTTTTTTTTACCATCATCCAATAGGGCATATGTTATTTATATACTATATCTATCTCATATTGATACATTTTTCTTGACTTTTCTTAAACTCCGTAATATGGATCTTCTCTAGAAATTATTCCATTTATTTGTTTGTTTGGATCTGAGTCCAAATATTCTTCATTTTTCTCTATTTTAGCCACTATGATAGTATTTGTATCTAGTTCTTTTTGTTTTTAAACTGTAGTCGAAGCTTGTTTCATAATAGCTGTTGGACATGATCCCGGTTCCTCATTTATTTCTTCTTAACAAACTCAATTAGTTTTCCTTCATCAACTAAACTTTGGACTTGATCCTGCAAAGTCAAACAATATCTAGTAAAATGAATAGTATAACCATAGAACGTATAATATTTATTTTTGTCTAGGTGCTCCAGTGCTTTGTGCAACTTTCCATGTCATTTATACTTAATGATATATATCATCTTTTCATAGATCGCCTCTAATGTCTCGTTCACTTTGGTAAATGTTACTTGGAGGTAGTCGTTCTTTTACTACTGTTGTTGTAGACACTTTTAGACCTCTTTTCTAACCTTAAGAGAGACTAGTTCTCGGCTTGGCTAAAGGTAAAAACTTTATTTTACTCGGTATATCATTCTTTATATTGATCTATATTATTGTGTAGGTCTTGTGAAACAATCGATTCCATCTGTTAGAATAAATAAACCATCCATCGTGCATGAAAACACTATATTGTTTCGACATTATATTATTTCTATGCGAATTGGATATGTATGTGTTTGTATATAAACCGTTAGTGTATCTATACTTGTATATTATATGTTATTCTTATTATACTAGTCCCGTTATAACACTCTGATTATCGTACATACAAAACTGTACAGATTATAGGTTTCCTAGCAACATACACAAACACGATATACTTACTACGTAGTTGTGTAAACAAGTTGCACACTTTATATATATGTGTATGACTGTAACTTTATATTATATACGAGTATATCATATTGTTTGCATTTAACACATTATAGTACAAACATTAAGAACGGCACAACCACGCTATTACATTTGATATCGTAATTTTCGACGTGTTGTTGTTGGACCGTCGTTATTGTACTATTTTTAGTATCTTCTATCACATTCCATCTATTATATCCCAAGTATTTGCCTCCGCAATTTGGTCAAGTCTCGTCTCCATTCGAATTCGAAAGCTCATCTCCAATTAATGGCTCGTCTCCAGTTACAAAGCTGATCTTCCATTATATCGCATTAGCAAAAAATGAGAAGTTCGTCAATGAGTCCAGCAAAATAACAAACGCGCGCAAAACTGGATAATAACCGTACTTTGGAATTTCATTGTGCATCTCGATGGCCTTATTCACCATAACTGCGGTTTCATCAATAGATGAAGTTTCACAGTAACCATAATCTCATTAGTGGAGAAGCTCCAACATAAGTAATGAGGTCTTCTTTACTTCAGCATATATCAACCACCGTACAACTTTCTCCACATCCATTTTCCTTCGATTACCATCATGAACAGATGTCGCAAATCACCTTCCTTTCTTTATCAATTGAACAGCAACAAATTCTCTAACAAATACAAATTTAATTCTGAATTAACAAATTCATAAATTTGGGTAGTGATCCCCATCTGTGTCTTGTACTAGGCAAATCCAAGAGTAGCAACAACAACTAAGTCCAGTATAGTAATCTACCAGAACAACAAGCTAGTTTATATGGCCAAATGAATTTCAGTGGCTCCGCTTTAGTTAAGCAGAACCAAGAGAGATTATGCAGAACCAAGAGAACTTGGTGCCAAGACTCAAGTCTCAAAACAGATTGATTTATTAAGTAATAGAAATGACTATTAAATAGTTAAAAATTGAGTAGACAATAAGACAGCACAAACTGAAATGACAATATGAAAAGGAAACGGACAAACTTAAAGGACACAATTAGAAGTTTGAGATTAAATGCAACACTCTCCGTCCTAATCTCAACCTCGTTTACTCAAGTTTTTGACTCCCAATAGTTTCCTCATGTTGCTAGCCCCTTTGTCAAAATATCTGTTTTTTTATCGTTGCTGCAAACATGTTTCAAGACAACTTCTCCTCGCTCTACGCATTCCCTGATAAAGTGAAACCTTATTTCGATATGCTTGCTTCTACCATGGACCATAGGATTCTTAGCCAGGTCGATTGCAGATCGATTATCAATGCATAAAATCGCTGGGTCAACAGCTTCATGTGTTATCTGACTAAGAGTATTTCTAAGCCAAATACCTTGGCAAGCCGCTACGGTAGCAGCCATGAATTCAGCCTCACGCGATGATAGAGCAACACACTTTTGTTTTTGTGAGACCCAAGTGATAATACTCTCATTCAAGTAATAAACTATGCCTCATGTGCTCTTTCTATCTTCAATTTGTCCACCCAAGTCACCGTCTGAAAACCCAGTTAACACATTGTTGCCACTATTCTTTATATACACCAACCCGTGTTGTATAGTTCCCTTAACGTACCTGAGAACTCTTTTCACTGCATCCTGGTGCTTTTTTGTGGGTTTTTCCATATATCGGTGGACTATACCCACTGAGTATGCGATATCTGGTCGCGTATGAACCAAGTATCGTAGACTCCCTACCATACTCTTGTAGTCTGTAGCATTGACCAACTTTCCTGTCTCGTCTCGATCAAGCTGTTCCTTTGGATCCATTGGATACTTCGTTGGATTACAATCTCCCATTCCTGCATTTTTCAGAATTTTTCGTGCATAACCTGCTTGTTTTAATTCGATATATCCTTCTCCTTGTTCAACTTCTATTCCCAAGTAGTAGCTGAGCTTTCTTATGCCACTCATCTCGAACTGAAGCTTCATCTGGTTCTTGAAATCCTTGATTGCTAAGAGACTCGTGCATGTTACTAGAATGTCATCTACGTATACTGCAATAACCAAACTGTTTTTTCCCTCCTTCCTTGTGTATACAGCATGCTCATACGGACAACGAGTAAATCCAAGATTTATAAGACATGAATTCAGTTTGGCGTACCAAGCACGAGGCGCCTGGCGAAGTCCATACAAAGCGTTAGACAATTTGTACACTAGGTGCTCTTGTCCCTTTCTTTCAAATCCCTCTGGTTGGGCAACGTATACATCTTACACTATATCTCCATTCAAGAAGGCTGTCTTTACGTCGAGATGGTGCACTTCCCATTGATTTTTAGCTGCCAAAGCTAATAGCAACCTCACTGTCTCCAACCGAGTAACTGGTGCGTATACTTCATCAAAATCAATGTCATGTTCTTGTACATAACCCTTTGCTACGAGGCGTGCCTTGTATTTTACCACCTTCCCGTTGGTATCCCTTTTTAATTTATAGATCCATTTCAGACCTATGATCTTCTGTCCAAGTGGTAGACTCGTCAATTTTCATGTATCATTTGCCTCAATAGAATCCATATCCTGCCTCATTGCTTGCCGCCAGTTGACATCTTTTGCTGCCTGTGTATGGTTGACAAGTTCGTCTACCCGCATGAGCCATAATTCTTCTTCATCAAGCTCTATTTCCTCCGTGACATTATAAATTTCACTCAAAGGTATGAATATTTTTGGCTCTGTGCTATCATCGTAATTATCTCGATTGATTCTAGAAGTAGACAACTGAGAATGTGGAGTGAATACTTGAGTGTTACTGTAGTTGTCATATCCAACAGAGGACTGAGAAGACTCAGAAGCCCGAGACTGTGGTGTTGACGTCTGGGTGTTATTGCCACTATGGTTGTCATCACCATACTCCACGATTTCGGTCTCATCTTGACCTGTTTCATCAACCTCAGGCATACTTACCACAATAAAACTCTCTTGTGTCTCCTCCGTATCTGCAATCACACTCCACGACCATTGCTTTGTTTCTTCGAAAATGACATCACGGCTTATAT
Organism: Limnanthes douglasii subsp. nivea; assembly: GCA_036936605.1. Lineage (NCBI taxonomy): Eukaryota > Viridiplantae > Streptophyta > Magnoliopsida > Brassicales > Limnanthaceae > Limnanthes > Limnanthes douglasii. Next base: position 130,572,068 of record JAUPFV010000004.1, read on the forward strand.
GTATACAATCTTCCTTGGGATCATATAAATGGTATCCTTTAGTTCCAGGCTCTCTCCTCAGATTAACTAACTTTTTACTGCGATCATCCAGCTTTGTGTTGTGTACACTTGGAGTTTTCATGTGCGATAAGCACCCAAAGACTCGTACATGACTTATCTGCGGTTTCCTTGTTGTTCATGCTTCATACGGCGTCTTACCTGTCAATGCTCGCGTGGGTAGTCTATTGAGGATGTACACCGAGTTTCTGACTGCTTCAGCCCACATCTTTGATGGCAATTGTATTTCCTTGAGACTGCTTCTAGTCATCTCCACAATGGTTCGGTTTCGACGCTCTACCACTCCTTTTTGTTGCGGAGTGTAGGATGTCGTGAGGTGTCGCTCAATTCCTGCATTCTCACAGTATTATTTAAACTCATTAGAATTAAATTCACCTCCTCTGTCAGTTCTCAGCACCTTGATTCTTTTCTCTGACCCGTTCTCAACCAATACGCGAAACTTCTTGAATGCTTCGAATGCCTCATCCTTGGTTCTTAGAAAGTACACCCACATAAACCTGCTAAAGTCATCAACTAACAAAAAGAAATATCTGTATCCAGAGGTAGTAGTTGGAGATATCGGGCCGCACAGATCACCATGTATAAGTTCTAGTACCGTTTTTGTACTAAACTTGGATTTGGCTGGAAATACCTTCCTGGTTTGCTTTCCCATTAAGCACCCATCACACACGACATTTGGTTTTATTATCCAGGGCATTCCTTCTACCCTCTGGTGCTTAGACATGAGAGCCATGTCTTGATAATTGACGTGCCCAAGACGGGCATGCCACAATCTCGTGATGTCATCCGCTTTAGTCACTAGGCATTCCTGTTTGTTAGTCTCAATAATAAATTTCTAAAGTCGATTGGTAGATCGTTTTACCTTCATCAACAATCTGTCTTTGTTGTCGTAGATCCTCAGAAATTCTCCCTTGAGTTCCACATTATAGCCTTCTTCAGAAATCTGTCCCAATGATATGATGTTATTACGTAGACTAGGTATATAATACACCTCTCGCAGTATCTTTTCTTCTCCATTTTTGCACAGTAATATCACACTGCCCTTTCCTTTTATCTCGACTTTTGAACCATTTCCAAAACGCACCGCACCAGATATACTCTCATCTAGTTCTACAAAGTTTCCTTTAAAACCTGTCATATGACTGCTTGCACCATTTTCCAGGTACCAGACATTCGATTCGCCTGCACATTCTCCACGCCTTGGAAATTGAGTAGATAGCAGTTTGTCCTCATTGAGGAGCAGCTTTGACGAGTCTTTATCATGTTTGGCCAAGAGTAGGGCCATTTCATCATCTTCCATCGCAGCCAAATTTGCCTCCGCTTCTTCTGTTTCCTTGTTTTTTCTTGGTTTCTTGCATTCTGAGGCGAAGTGACCATAGATATTACAGTTGAAGCATTTGATAACACGCTTGTCGAACTTTCCACGGCCTCTCTGCCTTGTGGATCTATCACCATTGTTTCGCCTCAACCATTCTTCACGCGTCAATAAAAGTTTTTTGTTGTCTCCTTCTCGTTTAGCCCATTCCTCTTCTGTCAACATGAGTTGAATCTCCTTCGTTTCCGTCCTTCCTTTTACTCATTCTTCATGTTCCTTGAGTGAACCCACAGCTTCTTCGACAGTCATGCTCTCGATGTCTCCAAATTGCTCCAGTGTTGAAGTTATCTGTAGGAATCTTGCAGGGACAGCACGCAGAAGTTTCTTTACGACGTATGATTCTTCCATCGTTTCCCCCAAAGCTCGAATATTTGTAATGAGGCTATTCATTCTCATGTGTTAATCTTCAAATTTTTCATTGTCACCCATATTCAGCATTTCGAATTCAGATTTTAGGGTCTGAATCCGTGCCTTCTTTGCTTTGTCTGCACCTTGGCATAATGTTCTTATCATATCCTAGGCATCCTTCGCTGTTCCCTTGTTCGCAATTGAGAGCAATACATCTTCGGGAATTTCCTGATACACCATTGCTAGCGCTAGCTTATCTGTCTTCTCTGCGACAGCAACATGGGGATCTTTTGGCTCTACTGCATTCCAGACCCCTTGCGCTTGTATATAAACTTTCATTTTGAGAGCCCAAGCCGTATAATTACTTCTATCCAGCATTGGGTAGCTCAGGCCGTACGAACCTCATTTCCCTTTGTTCACCTCCATCGTTAGTGAAACAAATACGTCTGCCAAGACCTTCAGGCTCTGATACCAATTCAAGTCTCAAAACAGATTGATTTATTATGTAATATAAATGACTATTAAATAGTCAAAGATTGAGTAGACAAAAAGACAGCACAAACTGAAAGGACAGTATGAAAAGGAAACGGACAAACTCGAAGGACACAATTAGAACTTTGAGATTAAATGCAACAAAGACAACAGAGTTTGATGCAGGTTGCTCGCCATTGACTCCAACGACTGAATAGGATGCCCTGACATTTTGCCAGAATGTTATTATTTGTTTCATTAGTAAATTTTTGAATATCAAGAGGTGTCACAAGTGCTTTTTATTTTGTTCCAAAAAAGTGAACGAAAAAGAAACGTGGGAGATCTATTGTGACTTTAGCAAGAAACAATTCGACACCTAGATGATTCTTGCAACAATCTTCTCAATTTTATCCGTACCTACAACTATGTAACTACAGCTATGGCAGGAGGGAACTTATACTTCTCAGTGTAGATTTCTAAAAAAAATATGAAGAGATAGAAGAAGAATAAATTTTATTAAAACTTTTGTGATGTTCGTTGTTTGATACATTGTATATCCTATATTTATATTAGTACATTATTCTGTTTTAATGACAAAATAATATTTTTGACTAATATAATATTTTCTCTAAAATACAAAATCAAATCTCTAAAAGAATATGAATAATATTTTTACATCAAAAATATATTATCCAAATCTTTGAGCAATATATTAATTAATTAACTTAATTAATTAATATATTTCTAGCTTAATTTAATTTTGGTTCCAACACTTAGTAGATCTTTTGTCCATGGTCTAGTCTTTTAACTAGTCCTTGTCGCAGTCTATATAGTTGAAGTCAAATCACGCTACAGAACGCGATTCTCATTACAATCGGTGATTTTTCCTAAGTCTCTCTATATCATACTCCATGTGGCGGTGTCCAAAAATTTGAATCTCCCGCTCCCGTCAGTATAGTAGTCTTGTCTCCGCCGCTCGAGCCTCAGATTGTTAACCACATTCTCCACTTGTTGTATTTACTGACTTTTAAAAGCAAACTAGAGCAACTCAACGGACTACAAAACACAACAGTTAATCTAATTTTAGTTTTAACAAACCATGTTGCATGTAAACTAAAAAGAGAGTTACAACACAACATTAGCTATAGAGGTCAAAACATTAGCAACCTTAGAGGACGAATGAGTGGTTTTCGAGGTATAAGCAAACATAAAAAACTACAAAGATAAAGGCTTTATAGGAGGTATATTTGCTCCCAACGAGGCTACATGTCATATATGTGGAAGGTATGGACACTCAAGTATTGTTTGCTATTAAGAATTATCCTACCTACGTAGTATCTACATCAAATGAACAACCAAACTCATATCAAAGAGCATACATGGTCAGACAAGAATGCGAACATGAGGCCTCATAGTTCGCTGATAATGGTGCTAGTAATTATGTCACTCAAAATCTTAGTCTCATGAGTGAAAAAACTGATTACAATGGTTAGAGTATATTATTGGAAGTAGTGGTGAAAATATTTATTTTACACACATGATAGTCTAAGCTTATTACTCACAGAAACGAATCTGTTATATTGAGAAATATACTTTATATTCCTAAAATAAACAAAAAATTTTATATTTCTATCTCTTACTTCACATAGTCGTATGTATGTTAACTTTTATTATATTGGTTTCTTGGTGAAGGATAAGAAAACATAGAATGTGTTGCTCAAAATAAAATTTGAGAATAACATTTAAAAGATTGAAGAACCACTAGTTCACTATTGTTTTGAATCAACAAATTTTTTTCAAAAGTTTTTAGTGTGGAGTCTATTCTTAATTTTTCTAATCTAGATGAGTACAATGTAGAAATTAGTTCTAATTCCCTAAAAGAATAATGGCATATAATACTTTCCCATATTTCCAGAAACGTTCTGTCAATTATCCAAAAAAATATAATTCTATACTTTCTTAAGCAAACAAACGAAATTTTATAATACATACAATTTGGCAAGTTACTTTTACTATCTTACTCTAATTCTAGTTCTTATTCTACTCATGTTGTAGAACTCATACATATAGATGATTGGGGCCCTTTTCCTACTAAGTCTCAATCTGGTTTTAGGTATTATATTAATTTACTAGATGATTTTAGCAGATAGAAATGGTTATATCATCTAAACGAGAGAAGAGTGAAGCAATCACTATCTTCACTCATTTTAAAACTCTTGTTAAAAATCGGTTTGAAAGAAAAATAAAATTTTATAATCAAATTGTGGTCGAGAATTTATATCTTTTGTTCCTATAACTAAGTAATCAAATATAAATTTCAAAACTTTATGTCCTTATCTTCTGCTCAAAATGGAACAGAAGTCCGGAAATATCGATACATTATAATGAGTTTAATCATTTTAGCACAAACCATGTTACCTGAAAAATAATGGTCTGAAGCTTTGTGTACAAATATTTTCCTATTTAAGAGACTCTTTACTGTTATCCTATAGAAACTTATACCATATAAGAAACTCCATAATAGAGCACCTGACTATTTAGCCTTAAACATTTTTGGATGTTATTGTTTTCAATGCTTAAAAACCTATCAATCTCATAAATAATAATTTTATTCAATCAAGTGTATTTATCTGGATTGGGGTGACTCTCACAATGAGTAAAAATGTCTAAGTCTATTTTTTTTTATGAATCAAAATTTTCTTTTCATTCAAGTTTTCTAAACACTAAAACTATTAAGAGTGCTTTATCATTTTATTTGTCTTCCTGGTTGTCTACTATACATCAGCCTCCAGTGATAAAAAAATATTTCTCACTCGGGGATATCTGACATATATATATATATATATATATATATATATATATATATATATTGGTCAACATACTACCATAATCATAATCAACAATCTAATATAGCAACTACACCATCCATACATGTTATACAAGTTTGTATATAATCGCATGCCAAGGGTATACATGGCATTACACCTGAAAATATCCTGACCTAAAATCAAATTCTAACTCTACTCAAAATTATACTAAAACTTTGGCATCCACCTTACCCAATCAACACAATATGCAAACCATGTAAAATAGTTGTGTTTATAATTCTAACTTTATTTACACATGTGTTACTACTATCACTTTGGCTCTACCGTCGGGACCTACCCAATTTTCAAAGGCCATGTGCGTTCCTAAGTATAAACATGCTATAAATGAGACCTATGATGCTCTCCAATACAATTAGAGATGTACATTTCTACCAAGGCTATCTAATATGAATATGGTTAGTTTCATACAGGTGCAATGCCCTTTAGTGATGGATATTGTATGTTTCTAGTCCTGATTGTGCATCTGGATAAGATTATATCATGTGAATATATCCATAAAAGATGACATTTTGTTTCATAATGTTGTATCTACAAGCTGATCGATTCTCGGTGTTAGGAATGAGTCTTTACACATGTTTTTTTCAAGTCCATTAAGTCTACAAACATCCTCCACGTTATGTAATGGAAATCTCATATGTGTCATGCAATATTCAGTCCATCTACTTCTATAACGATCCTCTTTGTATTTTATTGGAAGTAAGATATCATTTTCTGTATAATAGGCAGAAATTTGTTGTTGATAATCAAGTAGTGACATATGACTTTTAATGGAATTCTTGTAACATTCTACGCACTGTATGAAAAATGATCTAGGTTATTTTTAAAAAAAACACAATTTTATACCTGCGACCGGTTAGGATATTTCGGATGATATTCAAGGTCTTTCTTGCTTCATTTACTAGATTTATACACATTTCCTTGGCATCACCAGCCAAGGTCCTTCTCTGAGGCCATCCATTCATTCTAAGATGACCTTTTATCTTTATGGTGGATATGCTTTAAGTGCTAGGTATGTTGCATATCATTCAATATATGTCTTCTAATTTTCTCTTTCTATGATCACTTTATCGTTTACTTAGTATCTTAAGTATTGGGGTACTATAGATACTACAATGACGAGACAAGAATGTCCCAATATAATATTATAATATGGTGGTGCATCCATCACCATGAATAGAGATATTACCTTTTCTTAAGTTCCTACTTGCCAAGAGTTACATCCAAAGTTGGCTCTCTTAAGATAACTGCATTTTATCTAGTGAACTCGTTAAAAATCCTCTGACTTGGGGTCAGCACTAGAGCTCATCTCGTTCTTTCATAGGTAGGTATATAAGATGTTTATGGAGCTGTCATTGTGGATCATCACCATTTTGATGTCTACTCACGCTAACTCCATCATTATCAATAACGTATCGATGTATGGTATCACCACTCTTTTTAAATCATCATTCGATAATGATAGATTTCGATATGGGTTTTGGTACAAGAATAGGGACATCTGTTATTTATATACTATATTAATCTCATTTTGATACATTTTTCTTGACTTTTTTTAAACTCCGTAATATGGATTTTCTCTAGAAATTATTTAGATTTTTGTTTGTTTGGATCTGGTTCCAAATATTCTTCATCTTCTTTTATTTTAGCTATTATAATAGTATTTGTATATAGTTCTCTTTGTTCTTATACTGTAATTGAAGCTTGTTTCAAAATATCTGTGGGACATTGTCTCGGTTCCTATATTTATACCATCTTAACAAACTCAATGAGTTTATATTCATCGACTAGACTATGGACTTGATCCCGAACAACCAAAGAATATCTAGTAAAATGAATAGTAGCACCATAACACGTATAATATTTATTTTTGTCTAGGTACTCCATTGTTCCGTGCAACTTTCCATGTCGGTTATACTTAATAGTATATTTGATATTTTCATAGTTTTCCTTTAATTTTTCGTTCACCTTGGTAAATGTTACTTGCAGGTAGTCATTTTCTTACTACTGCTAGTTTTGTAGACACTTTTAGACCTCCTTTAGTAACCTTGAGACTGATTAGTTCTCGGCTTGACTTAATTCTTCATATTTCTCTATGCCATTGTGTATATCTTGTTAGTTGAAACAAATGTAGTCGGAGTTTGGTTATCCCTAATTTTTTGTTACTTTGAAAATTTCATCTATTTTTTTATACCGCTCCACTTGAGGCTAGTATATCTCCAAAGTTTAAAGATTTTTCCTCATTATTACATTAAAGAGAGAACCTTTTGGGACTCGTTTCTTGAATATGGTTATGACCACTAGACTGTGGCAATCTTGTAGTTGGGACTTTGTTTCTACGAAATGTTAGATCTACTCCCTTAGACTTTTATTAGATCTCTATTTGAAGTGGATTATGTACTCTTCATATCTCTTGATCTTATTTTAACCTACTAGATGTTTCACATATTTCATCTGAAGCATCTTATAATTTTTATGCATACGTTTTGCATACTATTGAACCATTGTATTGGACTTTCTTGAAGGGTCATGTCAAAGGCTCAACACTTTATCCCATCACTAGCTTCATACTACAGCAACGCAATATTGAAATGTTGGATATGATTCTTTGGATTTCTTTTACCGCAGTACTTATTTATTTTAGGATTTTCAGACATCAGTAATATTAAGCGATACAAAACCTTTAGGACCAGTAAAGACTACTAATGAGGATGGGAATCTGAATCCTTATAAAATCTATTTAAGGTATTCATGAATAGGTATGCATGTTGGAACCATGTTCATTTCCAAGTATCTCCTTACAAATCTGTATTATGCCTCGATACAGTTGACTAATATTCTGAAAAGTGTTCGTTTACTTATAAATACAAATGGGTGTATCCTGGTTGGTATTGTGGATAGCCTTGAGACCAGCTTTGGTAATGAGGTACACCATTCAGTTCTTGTTGTTGCTTCTGTGCACGATTTGGTGGATAAATTGGTTGTGCTCCAGTGTTATTATGTGACATTCAGAATTATGAGGTGAGATTTGTTGTTGGATAAGGGGAATCCTTGGACAAACTGAATATGTTGGAATCTTGGCTAAAGTCTTGAGAATTGTTGGTACCCCAGCCGTGACAATTGGTATCAAGGTTGTGTTCCAGTAAAAATGGTGTTTTGGTGTTCACAACTAATGGAATTGTTAGATGTTCCTTTTTTCTCATCATGATCCTAACAAGGTTTTTCTCATATCTTCGGTTAGGTGTTGAAGTGGGATTTGAGCGTCTTCTTTTATTTCGACGATATTATCGTCGCTTCTTGTTGCAGCTTGAAGATCCTTGATTCAAGTTATTTTTATCTCATTGTAAGACACTTTGAAGGGATGATTTCTGCCATAGGTTTATTTCAGAATGTATTCTTTTAGAATTCCATAACTTGCATTGTCTTTTTTTTCCTTTGCATCTATGGTCTAAACAATAGATGTGACTCTAAGAGCATGGGATATCAATTGTTCTTGCAATAACCATAAAATATCAGCTTGTTACCTCCTTCAATGTTGATCCAACCAATTAATTTTATACAAATAGTTACAGGGGTCGCTCGAGTCTTAGGTTGTCCATCAGGAAGCTCCATCTCAAGACCCTTATCTACAGACGGATCAGATCTCTCTCCGGAATTGAGGTCCCTCGAGTCTTAGGCTGTCCATCAGGAAGCTCCATCTCAAGACCCTTATCTACATACATGTCAGATATCTCTCCGGAATTCAACACCAGCTAGTTTGAGCTTCTACTTTCGTCTGGCTTCTCAGGAAAAAACAAATTGTTCCCACATATGATGCCAATTGATGTGATAATATTGGAGTGACTTGACTTGATATAAAGCAGAAGATATCAAGTATTAAAGTTAGAAAATGGATAATACAGCTTAAAGATATAAAAATAAATAAACGAATATTTTACTGATGATTGTTATATATCTATTTATAGAGTTTGTAACTATATAATATATCTATCATATATTAAGTATATTTTATACTATCTTATTCTAATTTCTTAGATACTGCATCTTATCATCTATTTGACTAAGTATTCTGTACATTAAGTACTTGAATTGTCGATGGACCAATGTAGACGGGTCAGACTACATTTATGAGAACTATTGAATAGAATTTGTATCATAAAGGTAATTGTATAAATACTAGATTTATTCTGGATATTATGTGGGATTAAATTTAAGAATAAACAACTTAAACAAATCGAAACGTTTTTGGACTATTTTATAATAACAAAATAAGTTTGAGGTTATGATATGTAAGAGTGACAACTTAATACATATTGGATTATATATATAATATTGTTTAAATTTTTAATTTAAATTGAACTTCAAAAACTATACTGGAAAAGCACAGTTTTTGAAACTGAGTGAATTTCAAACATGATAAGAAAATCAACTAAAAATATCTATTTTTTTTGGTAATATTAAAAGATTTAATTTGTTTATCATTCAAAACAAAATTATTAAAATAAATATAGTTGTAACTATTGGAAGATCCAAACATGGAAACAACAAATTTTAAACGATAACAAAAATTCAGAATTTTAATAACATGATTTTATCCTTTAAATTTTTTTCGCATTATATAAGATGATTTATAACTCATAGATTTATAAGTATCGAAATACGATTATTATTTTTAATCATTTATATTAGAGTTTCCAAAAAAAACAGTCACACTTCTCAATATATCATCAATGGTTGTCTGAATGTTAGACCACTAGAATTTGAAAATTCATTTGAACACATACATGTCATGACCAACTGATGAAAATAATTTTTAAAAATTATTAAGAAAAGCCAAGCATATATTAGGGAATTCTGTAGCTTAATGGAACGTTTTGGTAGAACAACCCCAAGTATAAACAGTTGGGTATTGGATACTGAAGATCCAATATAATAATTGTTGTATACAGCGACACACAAACTATTATTATACGTTGGACACAATCATATGTAGGCCTGTTTTTGTTATATATCACACCTAACTTAATTTTTTTTAATTCAATTGTGAGAGCTAGGAGGTGATTAGCAGAGGCTTTGGAGAGATTAATTTTATCCTCCTGACTGTTAGATGATAAGTAGTTAACCTCGCAGTTTTTAACCTCCTCTTTAGTAGCTTGAACATTACCAAAAATGTTCCCAAATATAGTTTTGTTCCATAATTTGAGAGCTCTCTTGAGGCTCTTGATTTTTTTCCAAAATACAAAGAGAATGAAGCCCTTCATGTCCTTATACTAGCTTTCTTCCACAGTCTTTAAGAAACTTTTTTCAAGCGTCCAACACTTGAGAAATTTGAAACTTTTATTGGGTTTAAGTCTTGAGTTATTTTGATTCTTAAAGGAGTGTGATCCAAACACGTTCGAGCCATATGGGTGACAATAGTGTCAGCAAAACTGTCATTCCATTCTATAATTCTTGGTTTAAAGGAATAAAGGTTAAAACTGTTTTGGAAAATGAAGCATGGAATCTAGATAAACTACATTCGATCTTCAATGAAACGAATACTAACATTATCTCTAAGCTAAGTATACATGAACATATTAAGGACTCTCTCTACTCGATTCTAGCGAAGAATGACAGATTTAATATTAAGGAAACATTAAAAGTTATTAACCCTTTTCCTAATAAATCTTCTTTATATGAGAAGATTTGGAACCAGATAACTCCTATTAAATGCACTATCCTAGTTTGGAAACTTATTGAGGATAAGCTTCTTATTAACTCAATCTTAATAAATAAACATCTAAGTATAGTCCATAAGTGTCAATTCTGCCTAAACCTAGACACTAAAGACCATCTATTTGTGTCTTGCCCATTTACATGGAAAATATGATCCTATTTTGCAAGAATTCTAAAGGTTAACATCATGAGATTTATGACATCTAAGAATATGTTGCATAGCTGGTTCTGGTCATCACCTAATAAAGTCCACATTAAGACTATTCTACCAATCATAGCTTGCTCCACAATATGGAAAGAAAGGAACAAAACTAAAATATTGGGAGATGCCTATTCTGTCAAATCTACTATTAAATACATCACTCACATTCTAAATGGCATGGACCAATCTACTCTACTAAAACACAAACACTAAAAGAATAATAAGAAAGCAGCTAAAATCCTAGGATGCTTCAATTACCTAAAAATAAAGAAGAAAATAACTTATATGTCTTGGTCTCCTCCAATTCTAGGAAGATACAAACTAAATTCAGACACCTGCTGCTTGAGCTCTAGGGAAGCTAGTGGTGTTATCATTATCAAAGATAGTTGTGGCTCCATCACTCATGCCTATAGCAACAATTATAGGAGACTCTCTCCCATAAAAGCTGAGGCTCACACCTCCAACGTGGCCTACAAATATGTAAAATTATCGGGTTAAATAAAGTTGATATTGACACTGACTCAGAAACTCTAGTCAGTCTCATTTCATCTGGCCTCTACCCTAAAATTTTAGAATCAATTTTGAAAAAAATAAGAAGCTTAATTTTCCCAAAAATGGTCTTACAACACATATTTAGAGAGAAAAATTGAGCAGGTGACTACCTTTCTCGATGGACTCTCCGTTGTAAGATGAAAATTGATTTTAAAACTTTTAAAATACCTTCATATTTATAAGTCATTACATTCTTAGAAAGCATACAGGTAGGCTATATCCAAAGAGAATGAATTCTGGTTTTTGTGTAGTGCAAATTAAAGAGGTGGCCTAAAGGAATTACATGAAGTTTGTGACACATAGAATGCTGCTGGAATATGGAAGATGATGGAAATGAAGAAAGTTGATTCAAACTTGAAGATAAAGTGTCCCTGACATATGAAGAGAATCATTTTGAAAAGTCATAATTATTATAATTCCTCAAGAATCATTCGACATATTCAGAAAGAAATTCTTACGCTGCAAATTTAACACTAAAGCCAAGTCGACCCTTAGAGAAATTCCATCTCAAAAAATGAAAAATCATGAGTGAAATCAGTACAGATATTTGTCTTTCTTTAACAACTAGGAAGCAACCGTAATGAGTCCATCTGTTCCAGACAGATTTCACTGAGGGTGGCATTCTCATAATCAAGAGTTAGTTATGCCTCTCTGATTTCTCTCCCATCTGGATCCACATCTACTGGAATGGGTGAGTAGCTCACCGGTAACCTTAGCTTCAGTATTGTGAAGCGCTGAATACTCTAAGTTGATGTACTTCTCTGAGGGCCCCAAAATGAATCTATTAAATCTTGTAAAGGTTGCCAAGCTTCACTGTAGTAGACGTTTTCTAATGCCTTAAGGCTGAAATTTAATCAGATGAGGCAAATTGAATAAGATAAAGCAAATGAGGCAAAAAATGGTTGAGATAGAAATTAGGGTTTTACCCCTTTTGTTTGTATGGTCAAGATAACATCGTAGTCCTTTAATTTAGAAGTTGGGACTTTAGCCAACTTCAGACTTTAAGTGTAAGGTCTATTGGGCCATCTCAATATCTCCTTTAAATAAAAGTCCCTTAAATTTTTTAAAATAAAAGTCAAAATGTCAAGTGCTCAAACTTTTTCTCACTATTGCAAGTTCTCATTTGGAAAATTAATGACGTGCAAAAATCTGAAGTGAAAATGGATTAGGTATCAAACCAGTTATAGTCGAACAATAGTAAGTACAACGATACCCTTGCTATCCTAACAAGAAGCATAATCGGCATACTCAGACTAGGAGTTTGATGGATTTTTTTGGCATTGTCTATGCAAAATGAAAAAGCTTCACCAAACTAAACTGAAATTCGAGTTCCGAGTAAAGAAAAAAGAGGTTGAGGCTGGGGTAAATGATAAATATGAAAACTAAAAGAAATTATGAAGGTTGTGACTAAGTCAGTAGAACAGTCTGGTAATAAAGTTATAGTGGATGTGATTCTAAATTTTTATCATATGTTTTCATGTCTTGAACCTAGATCCCGAAAAATAAAATTTGTCGAGGTGAGGTATGCGTTATCGAGCAGCTTATAAGAATAGGGTTTGTTGAGGTGAGGTATGCGTGTAACCCGTGTTTACGACTGGTCACAAAACCGTACTTAACAATTATTTTTGTTTACTATTTGTTGCATGTATGGTTCTTTACAGGCTTAAATCACAGTATAGTCCATTGATTATCACATTTTCTTTCACGTAGTCCATCAACTAAAAAATCACTGGTCATGGTCCTTAGACTATTCAAAATCTATAAATTTAGTCATCGCGCGTGGTCTTTTCTCTGGTTCAGCCACATGTCCTCATAGTTAAATAGTACGAGTGTCAAAAGTAGTCCATCGGCTTTTAATTCCATTTTTACCCTTTAAATTTAATGTTTTCTTTAATATTTTTTGTTTTTTATTTTTTATTTTTTATTTTTTATTTTTTATTTTTTATTTTTTATTTTTTATTTTTTATTTTTTATTCTTCTGAAAATAGAGTATCGTAAAAAATTAAAAATATAAATAATAATAATAAAATCGAGGGTAAAATATTTAAAAAATATATATTAAAAAAATATTTTGCGATACTATGTTTTTAGAAGAATTAGAAAAATAATATTTATATAAAAAACAAAAAGACAAAAAATATTTCAAAAAAAATAAATTTAAAGGGTAAAATGGAATTAAAAGTCGATGGATTATTTGTGAGGCTCGTACCATTAAACTATGAGAACACGTAGCTGAACCAGAGAAAAACTTGGTTTATCCATATGCCTAAGTCAGGCTAGTCTAAAAGCTTGGTTTATCCATATGTCATACATCATGGAATCTACATTATCAAAAAATCGGATGCCAATGAAGCAATTTGTTGCTATTGTCGGGTTGTCTTGAAAGTCTCAGATGCCTTCTACCTCTACAAAACTGGTGATGAGTACAAGGTTGTACATGATCTGTCAAAAGCTGATGAGCTGTAGAAATGTTATTTTCTCTTCATCAACGGTTGGTGGGAAAATGGGAATAAAATTACCTTACAATGTAATCTTAATCAGCTCACCAAGTTTTGGAAAAATACAGGTAATTCTTCGAACCTATATTGTTGTTTATCTTTCATTATTCACAACTTATCTCTAACCTTTCTTTTTACGATGATACTGGAATCTTATTTATGTCATATAGAGGATGGTAAAGTTACCTTTAAAAACTTTCATCAACAGGCCGATGAGAATTGGTCGAATGGCTTCCACCAGTTCTTTAACCCTAACAATTTGGTTTTGAGTCACCTCTGGAGGACTAGCTCTGAACGGGCCTACTGTGGGAGCCGTTGACCGCTCATTCTCGGTCATTGAATATCCTTAAGAGAATCGAGGCTGCAAATGGTAAATTATAACTTCCAACAAGGACTAGAGCCCATAACCATTGGGCCAAGAAAGGCAAAGAAAGGCCAAACAAGGCTCTAAAAAAACACAGTTGGGGTTGCAACTGATGTGCAACCGAATAAGTCTTTTCCAGCCACAGTTGATGAATTTATGCTAGCTGCAGTCACTGCTAATATTGAAGAGGATGATGCACCCATAGAGCTTCCTATGTCAAAAATAAAAAGATACACAAGAGAAGCAAACACAACAATGACAAAAGAGAGAAGACAAATAAAATAATAGTTATCATTTCAGATATCGTTCCTCATTCGAAAATTGTCCCTCTTATAGTCCCATAAATTTCTCCTCTAACACGTCTAGCATCTGAACCAACTTCTCCATTTCTCCCACCATTAGAATATGAAACATATGGCAAAGGCAATCTGATGGAGCCTATGGGTTGGATTAACTTTGATGCTTGAAAATATTTCCCCGAATCTATTGGCAATGCCACAAATATGGTTTATGACGACGTACCCTTCGAGCTGATAAATGAAAATTCCATACTAGTGTATTTGATGTTGGGATTTGTGAGACCCGTTTCTAAACTAGAGAGGGAGGTCAAGGCACAGAGAGTGACCATTGCTTCCCTTGAAGAAGAAAACATAAATCACAAGAGTCTCTAAAAGGAGAAAAAACGCACGCTGATGGTTTAACATATGAGGTCAAATCGGTTAAGGATGCGCTTGCCCAGCTAAAATGTTTTTACGAAGGGTTACAATCATCCAGTTCCGTGGAAATTACAAGAGTGATAGACCAGCAACCAATGATAAAACTGTCATTGAATGCTTGTTAAAAGGGCTAAAGGATCACGAGGTCCACGTGAATAAATATGGAGAGGAGTTAACTTCGATCAAAGTTCAAGCTACAAAATATATAGAAGATGCAGTGGATAAATATGTCGATGGGATCATAAATATTTTGGAAAAATAAGACACCTCAATCAAATCTGACATGGTTTTGGACTGTCACAAAGTATTTTCTAATCTAAACATTGGATATTTGTAGCATTTTGTTCCATAAAGTTTGTGGCCCAACAATATGCCCACAGCTAATCATTTAGGCATATATATGGACTCATCCAATGATAGTTAGGAGAGAGTGACGGAAGAGACTCTGAAGGCAGGAGTTCACAGGAAGAAAATGCCAACGGGGAAGATTCTGGAGGCCAATGAATTTTAATGTTGATGTTGCAAGCCATTGGCATATGTAAGGCATTTTGAGGTTTTATTAGTATTTTAACAAGTCATTGATTTGTCTAAGGCATTTTGCAGTTCTATTCAGATTTCAATATAAGCCCTTAGCGTTGATAAGCCATTTTTTAATTGTTATCCTATCGGTAAATCAAAGTTGCTTTATTTTCTTTTATTTTTTAACTTGCTCTAATCATTCGAAGGTAATCCATGCGAAGGCATATCAAAGAAATCCTTTAACCATTCGAAGGAATATCAACCAATCACTTCAACCATTCGAAGGTAATCCATTGAGGGTATATAATTTAATCACTTTAACCATTTTAAGGTAATCAATTCAAAGGTATATAAAACAATCATTTTGACCATTTGAATGTAATGCATTCGATTATATATAAAACATTCACTTTAACAATTCAAGGTATATAAAACAATCGCTTTAACCACTCGAAGGTAATCCATTTGAAGGTATATAAAACATTCACTTTAACCATTCGAAAGTAATCCATTTGAATGTATATAAAACAATCACTTTAACCATTCGAATGTAATCCATTTGAAGGTATATCAAACATTCACTTTACCCATTTGAAGGTAATCCATTCAAATGTATATAAAACATATTAAATGCAAAAAATAATATAAGACTCATTTAAGGAAAATACGATAGATTGCAAGTAATTTGGACACCTTATTAAAACATCCCTTAACCACCATGGTAGGAAACAATATGCCCTCAAATATTTATATAAGCATAACACAACATAAACTGAATAAAAATTATATACCATCATTCAAGATAAAGTCTTAAGTGTTCAACATTTCAAGGGTGCCTCAGAAATTTTCCTTATCGACCAATCAGTCGACAGGTTCTATGCTTGACCCAAATATTCATTATAGTGGGAGTACCAGCATATGTATTGTATTTTCAAAACCTCTAGCACGGATCACATCATTTAACTAAATATTTGGCATTTGTCATGATAGAAGTCTAGTAATACCTTGTTAATACTATTCTTGTTCAAGTTTTATAACCACAATGGGTAGAGCCTTCCCCATCATGTTAGTCAGATAAAATCACATAGGAATTATCATACCCAAGGACTCACAATAAAGTCCTGTTAAAGGATTTCTTATAGAGGACGTATCTCAAGACTAAAAAGCCATGTGCTTTAAACTATAATTTTTTAGCTAATACTTTATCAGTGGATGACTTCCCTTGGTAATGAACTTTTTTATCTCATACCTGCATTATTTGCGTGGTGTTGTGGATACTTGAAAACGTTTTTCAATGTTTATCCCAACTGTGAGTTCTGCTACTATCAAATGACATTCTTTTATCAAGATCCACGGATATGCTTCGAAGTAAGAAATAGTATCTAAGGAATCAACCATCAAAGTTTTTAGCTCTTTTCATATGTCCACACTTCACACATTTAAAGAAGGTTGATGTTTCCCTCCATACTCATAAATACTTTACGAACAACTCTTTTCTCACTTTGGATTGGCCTTGAGCATGATGTATGAGTAATTGTGAATCACTTATCAATCGAACTTATTTGGTACCACATATTTAGGAATATCTTAACCCATATATTGTTGTCCCATACTCACCTTCATTGTTTGATGCTTTAAATGCAAAGTGTATTTCTTGGTACATTTAATTTCTGAAGGGAGATAGCGAAGAAATTCCTGCCCTACGAAATAACATGTTATACCCTTTATATGTTCGAACTACCCATTCTTTCATAGTTTTTTCAATATAGGATTCTATATGCGGTGGTTTCGAATGGAATTCAACCAAAATTAGGTTACAACTTGTGGTTTGTTTGCAGGTCAAGAAGGAAAAAAAATATCATAATCCCTTAACTCCATAAACCACTTGGTCATTCAACTTGATACATCTGATTTCTACAAATCTATTTTTTAGTGGAAACAGGTCCGAACAACAATAAAGTGTGCCTGAAAATGGAGCCTCATTTTTTTTGCTGCTATTAAAATGGTTAAAGCTAACCTTTATAGCTTTAAATATCTCTTTTCAGCATCTAACAGACTTATACTTAACATAATAAAAAAGACAAGTATAATATGAGCTTCCCGACACAATACTGCACTTACGACATAATCAGATATTGTTAAGTAAATGTGAAGCTTTTATCCCATAACCAGCTTGGATAATTTTTTTGGTAAAGAAAAATGTTTTTTTGATCTTATAAAATGCCTCAAAAAAATCGAAGACCAACTGAATTCCTTACCATTCCTTAAGACTTGGAAAACATGTGCACACTTGTCAAATGACTTTGATATAAACCCGTTCAATGCAGTCAGCCTTCCGGTAAATATTTAAACCTGTTTAGTGAATATGGGAGGGTCTATAGCAAGTAACGCATGTAGCTGTGTTGAGTTGGCTTAAATCCCTTTTTCACTTATAACATATCCTAAAAACCTTTCGGACCGTAGTCTGAATGTGCAATTCTTCGGATTTAACTTCCAGTTAATAGCTTCCAAGTTTGAGAAAGTTTCTTTGAGATCAAACATGTGATCCTCCTCGCTTAAACTCTTTATTAGCATATTGTTAATATAATCTTCAACGTTTCTTCTAATATGACTGGCATAAGCTTCGCTAGACATTGGTAAGTAGCCCCAACATTTTTTAAACTAAAGGACATAACCTTATAACAAGGTAGATTGTCTGTGATTAATATAGTGTAATCTTGATCTTTTGAATCCATTTGTATCTGATTATACCCAGAAAACGCGTCCATAAATGATAGTATCTTGTTGCCATAAGTAGAATATATCAATTGGTCTATCCGGGGTACAAAATACGGATCCTTTAGACAAGCTCTTTTTAAAACTATAAAATAAATACACATATGCCATTTTCCATTTTTCTTCTTCACAAAAAATAGGTTAGCAGTCCATAGTGGGTATTGTGTAGTCAAGCTAACTACATATCTTTTCTGAGAACAACTTGAGGGGGCTGTCACAGTATCCTCCCCTAAAATGGTTAATGATTCAAAAAACTGACATATTCAGAAACTTTCCCTTCTTTTCACATACCATCATAACCTGACTATGTCCAGATGAGGATTTATATATTCGGAATCCTCATCAAACTCATTTTACTCTTCAATAATTACCATAGTATTTTCTTGTTTGCTGTCGTTTTTATGGCCTATCTTTGAACAGTAGAATTTCCTATTTAAGCCTTACTCGTGCTTGGAAGTGATCTATTTCTCACTTGTGCTTTGATAAAATTAGTTAGTTTTTTTTTTCTTAATTAGAGTTTGGATTTCTTGCTTTAAAAAAATACAATCTTAGGTATTATCCCCACATCATTATAATACCTATAGAATCTGGTGTTTTGATTTTTCCTTGGAGTTTGAATGGATGGTGGCCTTAGAAAGTGTACAAACTTCTTCAATTTTTCGTAAATGGTTGCAACATTTGTTGTTAGGTCTATAAAATGATCGAGCCGAACCCACTCATTTCCTTCAGGTCTAAATTGTTTCCCCTATGAATGCTGGTTAGCCTTAAGTTGATGGGACTTTTTTCTAGACTCCTTTGGACAATAATTAGTTGTTGTTGTTGTTTGTTGTTGAAAGGATGAAAATCTGCTTCCAGACTGACTAGGAAACTTCAATATTTTCATCTCTTCTGCTGGAAGGTTTTTCCCAAATTGGGATAATAGTTGTTTTTTTCGGGTAATAATGTTAGCCAGTTTCCAAGGTAGAATCCATTGTCTAAAAGTAGTTATGGCTATTTTTTTGAAGTAGTCTAGCAAACCATCTTTAGTTTTTACAAAACACTCCGTATATTCCTTTAAGTCTTCACCCACAAACTGTTGGCATTGAATTATAGTATCTTCCTTTCCTCTAAGCTCTTTTCTCCCTAGAAATTATCTTCACAAGACATCTAGAACATGTTAAAGTTTTTTATTGACCCCTATGGAATTTGGTTTTACCCTTTTAAGACACTTTCCTTAAGGGTTTGTGAAAAATCCTTAGACAACAACTTATAATCAACGTCAAAATTCATCTTGAAATTCTTGAATTGTTTGAGCTTGGAGATCTGCCTCAACCAAAAATTTGTTGGAACATTTACAAGAAAAAAGGTTCAGATTTATTCATCCTCCTTGAGCTCAGAGATAGGCCTCGACCAACATTTGTTGGAACCATTTACAAGGAAAACAATTATCCAAAATTAAAAGTATGCATATAACAAACATAAAAACATTTTTTATGGTGAACAATTCATTGACTTGCCAGCTATTTTGGCCCCTCATTAAAATGGTCTTGCGCCATAATGGTAGAAAAAAATTAAAAACTTTTTTCGTAAATTACCAACATTTTGTAGTAAAATAAAATTCATAAGAAAAACACTAACTTTACATAAGGTAAATTTATAGGTGTTCAATATTTCAAGTTATTTTTATTCCAATAATGATTCCATCAATGTCATTGGGTTTCCTTCCATCTCTACCCATACCTAAAGTCATAAAAACTAATATTCTTTCATGGGCTTCTTTCCTCCTCAAACTAACCGGACCGTAACGCGCTTAAAATCTCAGTCAAGATACTTAATTCTAGAGATGGCTCGTACCACGTGGCGGTTCAGGTCGGGATTTAGGTATTCGCTAGTTAAGTTGTGCTCAGTCGCCTCCTGACTCACATTCACCATATTATTATTCTCCTCCTTTGAAAAGGTCATCTGAGTACCCGATCCTCCTACCCTGGTGGACCAGATCTATCTGGAAACTCCTCTTAGCTCCGCCATTATTTCTTATGTACTGTAAAAGCTTTCTATTATCGATCAAACTCTAAATATCTTCATTTAATATTGTGCAATCATTCTTCCAATGGTCTAAATCATTGTAAAACTTGCAATATTATCGTTTATATCTTCATGAGGATTAGTCTTTGGGAGATAAGGCCTAAACTAGGTTTGGGCCTTAGATTTATGTTTAATTTGTTATATGTTTTCAGATAACTCCTGAACTTCTCTACTTCATTCACTTACTCCTTCGATCGTCCTTACCCCAAACTGAAAAGGTACTTTGATGAGATGTAGCCTGAGGCCACCTCGAGGACTGTACTTGAACAAATTGTGACTTTATCGGCATCGTTGAAGGCAAAATAAGAGGTATACAATTTTTTGTTGCTTCTTAAATACTTGGGATACCCTATGATATGGATAAGTATTATTTGAGGGGATATTTAGCAATATAAAAAATAAAAAAAAAATTTAGGGGATGAGTAAATAGATAATTGAGTTGCTTCAGTGGGGAGGCTTTTTCCCCGAGATTTCTTGCTCATACCGAGCAAAATTCTTACATGGAGGCGGTATCCCCCCCCCCCTCTCGTAGTTTGGAGCAAGCGGGAATACCCAATACTGAATTCTTAGAATTTATACAGATTGTAGATCCTAGTTTTACCCTGAAGCAACAAGATTGACTTGAATATTGTATGCACCCATGACTACAGCTTGAGTATCTTGTCCATCCCCTCTTGGGAGTGCCTCAAAATTCATGCAAGTCTTTATCTGATGGTTTTTTATGATGGTGCTTCCGTTTGAGAAGGGAGTGTTGCTCATTATCCTTACTTGGTGATACTAGCTAAGTACCAATCTTGCATCCGATGTTCCAGTCCTAATGATCTATAGGCTCAGTCCAGTCTGAAAGGTCCAAATATCATGTGGGTTACAATGTTAGTTGTCTCATCAATAGGTGTCCCCAAAAGAATCTCAGACCGCGTGCCAGTTTTCCTACTAGCTAAAGTGTCCTTCCCATTTTAGATAGCGGCCACTTCGGTCACGGTAGCAGCGTTCGCCGAGGTGTCATTTTCTGCTCGAAGTGTTGCGGTCTGAAATATAATTTGTTTTATCTGCTCATCTAACTGAGCTAGATAGAGAGAATAATCGAGAGGGTTTTTCAACCCCAAGCCTTACCACTCACCCTCACTCCCGGGGGAGAGAGGTGTGTGAGCGACCCTAGAATAGCCATTGAATCTATAGTTCGCTCCAGAAATTATAGAGACTAACAACAAGTAATCTAGTTTTTAAAGTGATATTTGGGTACCAAATTGAATATCTCTCCCACTATAGTCACCACTGATGAGTCTCGATTTGGCTCACCAGAATATGTTAGAGTTTAAATAACAGAGAAAAATCTACTAGATAGAGAGTGAACTTTAAATGTTATAATAGAATAATAACTGGTCACCTTCTTTCAAGTGTGTGACAAGTTATATTTACAATGACCAATGTGGACCTATGAATTCTATTGATCGATAAATATAAAAATTTCCTTCTATGAGTTGTGTTTAGCCTACAAATAATATAACTTAATCCAGTCCAAATTAAGGCCTTAAATCTAATAAATAATTCTCTTACCAAGTACCATATGAGATAAGATATATTATGAGTTCTAAAATCGCATTAATGTGTTTACGCTTCAATGCACTAATATACCATCGTATCAGTATTTTGTAGATTTGGATTCGTGTCCCCTAAGCCTATAGATCGTTGGTAAACTTAATTGTATTTATATTTTTCTATGAGTATTATATATACTGTGGTAGAGATATAAGGCCTAGGCCTATTAGCCTATATAGTGTTTTCAATAAATAAGAGTTTTATACTTTATGTAATTGATACGCTTTCTACATAATAAAACCCTAAGAATTTTTTTTGTTTCTCTAGTCATCTTTTTTTTGTTTATCTTTTTTAACATGGTATCAGAGCGTAGGTTTAGATCTTGAAGTTTTCGTCTTTTCCGCTGTACCGGCGGGCAGTTGTTTTAGTTGTCCACCGGAAGAAATAGCAAAGTGAATTTTTTTGGATTTTTGGATCTATTGTATGCAGCCACAATTAACAGACCTGATCGAGAGGTAAACGGTATATTTTTTTAGACAGTTGGTTTGAGACATCTAATCCTTCAATCTGACCGGTTGGATTATGATTCGGTGTTACAGTTTGGAAGAAATCACTACACAAACAGTGAAGATTTTTGTTGGTAAAATCATAGATTTAATTTTGATTTTGATTTTGATTTTAATTGGAAATTAGATTTAAATTTGGATTCGGTATTTGGATTTAGTATTGAATTTAGTTTTGGATTTCGTATTTGAATTTGGCATTCGGATTTCGTTTGGATTTTGTTTGGGTATTTGGCGTTGAGATTTCTTTGGATTTTGTTTGGTGTTTAGATTTTGTTTAACGTTCGGACTTTGTCTGCCGTTTTCTTAGATCGACGTTTGTCGTTTTGATTCGTTTTGGTGTTTATATTTCGTTAATCGTGTGTATTTGGATTTGGTATAGATTTAGTTTGAATTCGTATGGACTTGTTTGGATTCGTTTGGATTTCTTTTGGATTTGTTTGGATTCGCTTGACTTTGTTTGGATTTATTTGGGTTTGTTTAGATTCGTTTGGTGTTTAGATTTCGTTTGGATTAGTTTGGAGTTTAAAGATTAGAGTTTGGAGTTTGAAGATTTGAGCTTGAAGATTGGAGTTTAGAGTTTGGAGAGTGGAGATTGGATTTTAATTTTTGGGTTTTGACGTTTCGATTTTGATTTTGGCGTTTCGTTTTGATTTTGGCTTTCGATTATGGTTTTGAAGTTTGATGTTTTGTTTTTGCTGCAATTTTGGTTTTTATTTTGTGTAACAAACTCTCAATGCAAGAATAAGCATTGCGAGTTTGAGAGAGGGTGTTAGCGATATAAGGTCTAGGCTCATTACCCTATATAATGTATCTATAAATAATAGCTTTATATTTTATGTAATACATACTTTCTAATAAACTGGAAATGTTAGCCGTTTCTTGACGGCTACTTCTCTCGTTTATCTCTTTGTTTCTTAACATACTTGAATACGTTCTTAAATTGGAAGTATTGTAGTTATTTTGAACTAAAATAGTTTGATTGAAAATAAAAGCAAAAGATAACTAAATAAGAGAATTTTATTAGGATGGACATACATCTCTCATTGAGCACCTGCGCATTAGGGTATTTAAAAATCATACACCATCGAATATATATTTTAGGTGCTCGAAAAGTAGTATGTGTCATTCGATTTAATACTTGAGAACGAAAAAAAAACTAAGGTTTTGTTTAAAATTGTAAATTCTGTTTAGTATTTTTTTGAGGCATGGATCTCAACATACAAGTTGATCCTCTTCTTGAGAACGGGGGAATAAGGGGTGATAATGAGCACGCTAACACGTCTCATATAAATCAAAATACAAAAGAAAAAAATATCATGCAAGGAGAGCGAGATCAGTTCAGGGCAGAAATCGAAGCTTTGAAATCCCAAAGGCAAGCTGAACAAGAGCTAAAGATGTAGAATCCAGTAGGACATCTTGATCCTGATGAGCCTGATAACAACCACAAACAAGATGAAAGTGATCAGTCCCCAAAGGCTCGTAAGGGAACCGAAAAACAACATCGTATTAAACAATCATTGAACACATTGGATTTTGTTGGAAACTCAACCACATAATCAGACTCGTATATTTTTCTTAATCATCAAGTACCTAATCATGGTCGTTAGAAAAATAAAGATGCATTAACTAAAAACCATTCTAAGAAAGTGGATAGAAAGGGAAAAGGGAGAAAAAAGGATATTAAGCAAAGTAAAAGGATCGGCAGACTACAGTATTGATAATTTGCTAAGCAATCAATTCCTTAGCCAGTCCGAACCAGGTATCTTTGTCACTAATGATGAGGATCATGTGTTTAGCCAAGGTCACAATTGGAGGCAGACACCTTTGTCTACATAGATTATTTCTGGGCATCTACCAAGGTGGTTTGATAGCTCTAAAATAGAGAAATATGATGGAAGCCAGGATCCTGATAATCACCTCGAACAGTTTCAAAATTTTATAATGAATTTTAATGATGATGATAAGCTGTTGTGTTGGGCCTTCTCATAGACTTTCAAGGGAAGTGCATTAAAATTGTATAACAGGTTGCCATAATGATCTACAAAAAAACTTTGATGTATTCTGGGTGGCTTTCCGAAGGCAGTTTGTGGGGAGTAAAAAGATCAAAGGGAACGGTGACACCATTATTCATTGCGCAAAAGAGCCAAACGAGTCTATAAAGAATTACCTTAGCCATTTTGTGAATACAAAGAATGGATTGGCTGATTGTTTTGAGCAAGTAGGTATCGCATTTCTAAGGCGGGTTTTAATGTCGAGCGATTTGGTAAATTCTGTTACTCGGAAGAAAGTAATGACCTGGGGAGGATTACTGAATCAAGTCGGAAAAAAAAATCACACTAGAGGAAACCAAAAATTCTAGAGTACCGCGTCAGAATACATCTGCTCCCATAATTTCCATCCCACAAGCTACATTCAATTTTCTTTCTAAAGAATTTGTACAAAGTTCGTATCGGCCTAGACAAAGTCAGTCGAATCAGGGCCGACCGTATAGACCAAAGATGAATGAGTGAGTCCAACCTGATGAAAATATATCCACCATTTATAATAATACCAAGAATGATTTACATTTCTAAAGGCCATCACTAATTCAATCCCCTAGAGGAAATCGGAACACACGATTCTATAGATACCACAATGATGTGGGCCACCATACCCAGGATTGTATTACCCTGAAACAAGAAGTGCAAACGTTTATTGAAAGTGGAAAGTTGTCAGCTTTTGTTAAAATACAATGATGCAACATGAAAATTAACACACGTGCCCAGCTCAGCACAAGTACAACCCATGTTACATCACCAAATTCTCAAAGGCAGAGTATGGAAACATCTAACAAAAGAATGTTATGGTAATTGTGGAACGCTTTGATGTGGATTTAGAGTATTTAGACCTTGATCTAGATCGGAATCAAGTTGGGTGATAATAGAAAAAACAGTTATAGTATCTGATATGTGCAGGTACTTTGAATCTTTAACCATTTCTATGGGAGATACTATAACTGCACCATCAAGCTCCTCCAGAAAAATACAGTGAACAACCTAACAACCTAGTTAGAAGGGAAAATGTCTACACATCTTTATCATTACTCTTCTCTTTTCATTGTCTTTGATGAGGATGGCCTAAGGGAAATTATGGACCCTCACAAAGATGTTTTGCTGATATGAGCATCTATTAAGGGTAATAAAATATGAAGAATCATGATTGACCAGGCAGTTCGGCAAATATTTTGTTCTTATCAAGCTATAATCAAATGAAAAATCCTGCGGTTATTTAACGTTTGAATAGAACCATAGTGGGTTTTACTGGCATCTCTGCTGATGTAATTGGGGAGTTTGAAAGAGAGGCCTTGTTAGGAATAAAACCATTCAAGAAAATGGTGATGGTTTTATTTGTAGTAGTTGATTTTTCAACGTCTTACAATGCAATATTGGTGAATCTTGGTTATCCATGATGCAAAGAGTAGCATCTATTGTTCATAAATTTTGAAACACGGCATGGAAGATCAAGTAGGTTTCGTCCGAAGTAGCCAAAATCTGGCATGGGAATGTTATGTCACTCATCTCACTCCAAAGTCATTGGAAGCAGTGAAATTGGAAAATAATAGCAATTAATAGAGTCTTCTGCGTAATCAAATGAGATAAGTTATCCGAGGGAGGCTCCTACTGTTGTGATCCCAATTAAACAAAATTGAAATTCATCGTCTGGCAGAAGGAAAAATATCAGGGTCGGATCCATATTACCCTTAGAATTGAAGAAGAAATTATTGTTCTTTTTGTCTAAACTTTTACATGTGTTTGCATGGTGCAACGAGGATGTAACGAGAGTACCAGCAAGTGTTATCAACCACAAACTATTTGTTAGATCCGATGTGGGTCTAGTGGTGCAAAGAAGATGAGCTTTATTTAAAGAAAACTCAGAAGCCATAATCCATAAAGTGGATCGGTTAACTAAGGTGAGGCATATGAAGAAGTCCCAGTATCCTCTTTGGACCGTTAATTTGTTCATTGTCAAGAAAAAAAATAGAAAACTCATATGTGTATCGATTTTATAGACCTTAACATAGTTTGTCCCAAAGATTCATTTCCAGTGCCCCGGATAGATCAGTTGGTAGATTCCACATCGGGAAATAATTTATTATCTTTCATGGATGCTTTTTTTGGGTATAATCATATACCAATGGATCTAAATGATCACCATCATACTACTTTCATCACTAATATTGGGTTTAACTGCTACAAAGTTATGCATTTGGGACTGAAGAATGTTATAGCCACTTATCAACGATTGGTTAATAAGGCATTTCTCGACCAAATTGGCGAAAATGTATAAATTTATATTGATGATATGATGGTTAAGAGCCCCAAAGAGGAGGATCACATCTCTCACATCCAAAAAACTTTTTCTAATTTGGAAGCCGTCAAATTGAAATTAAATTCTAAAAATTGTACCATTGGTGTTCGATCCAGAATTGTTTTCGGTTAAATCATAAGTGAGAGAGTAATTCAAGATGACCCATACCAATTGAATGTTTTTTTTTTTGCCATGGATCCACTTTGAACTACTAAAGAAGTTCAAATATTCACTTGAAGGTTAGCGGCATTGAACAGGTTTATTTGGAGATCATCAGATAAATGTGCTTAGTTTTTCAAGTCTTGAGAAATGCAAAAGACTTCAGCTCGTCCCCAAATTGTGACCCAGTGTTCCTCGAAATTAAGTGACATATATCTTTACCCAACACTTTATTTAAACCTATAGATGGAGATAGACTTTATATGTATCTAGCAGTATTGGAATATATTGTGAGTGCAGTATTGGTACGAGAAGTTGATAACTATCCCCGCCCTATTTATTATATAAGTAAGAGCTTGTTGAAGTCCGAAAAAAGATACTTAAAATTAGATAACTAGCATTGGCATGGTCATAGTAGCCAGAACAATGAGGCCATATTTTCAAGCACATTCTGTTACGATTCGAACTTCTTTTCCCTTGAAGAATGTGTTACAAAAAGCAGATATATCAGAAAGAATGACCGAATGGTCAGTTGATCTTATAGATGATGATCTTTGCACCCCAAACTGTAATCAAAGCTCAAGCGGTGGCCAATTTTCTAGTTGAATTTCACTCGAAAAAGCCTCGTGAATAAGATCAAACCAATAAACCTGAGAAGGAATAAGTTGTTCAAACTGATGGTAGATCTAGTACAATGTGATGTGGTGTTGGTATCTGCCTAATTTCCCCCTGTGGGGATTCAATGTACCAAGCAAATACGTTTTGGTTTTAAAGAATCTAACAATGAATATGAATATGAGGCTGTAATAGCAAGATTGAGATTGGCTCAGATATGTGGCGCCAAAATAATCAGATTATTGATTAATTTACGGTTAGCCATTCAACAAAGACAAGGGAAGTCTAAAACGAGGAAACATGTTAAGTACGAGCATGTCCCAAGATCGAAAAATCCAATGGTTGATTCCCTAGCCAATATAGCCTATCCTGAAGCGTATCATTGGATCCTTGTACAAGAATATCCTTCCGTAGTCACAAAATCTGAAGTAAAGGATGATGTGGAAGAGAACTTGTATGTATCTCCCATGACTTCTCAAGACTGGAGAAACAATATCCAAGAGTTTATCACTAACACAATTTTACCTCAAGACAAAGCTTCTGCAAAAAAAACTAAATTATAAAGCTCATGGGTTTATGGTTCTAATGGGAGTTCTGTTCAGTATGCCTTTGTTACATAGCCTCAGATTTACTGAATCTTAAATTTTCATATCAGAACTACATTATAGGGAATGGTCAGCATATTGCGGTCACAAGGCTTTAACTAGAAGAGTCTTGTTGGCATGATACTATTGGCCTTCTATTATGGCAGATTCTAAAGACTTGGTGAGAAGATGTGACCCTTGTCAAAGGTATGGAAATGCAATCCATGTATCGGCATCTCCCATGGAGTTTGTACCTAAAGCATTACATTTTGACATATATGGACTTAATCTAGTCGGACCACTTTTGATGGCCTATAGGGTGTCGCACTATCATTTTGGCAATAGATTTATTTCCAAGTGGGTAGAAGCTTCAACATTATCTGGGACAACATCCAAAGCAGGCGTAAAGTTTATTATTTCTAAAATATGTTGTAGGTATGGCATTCCTAGGTGTATTACTACAAACGATGGTCCTCAATTCGACAACAAAGACATGCAAATATTTTGTACATCAAGAGGAATTCGCCATTGTTTATATTCTCTTTTTCATCATCAAGCCAATGGATAAGTTGAGGTAGCAAACCGAATTATCTTAATGGGTTTGAAGAAAAACTTGGAGGGAGCAGTCGGGAAATGGCCAAATTGTCTACAAAAAGTAC
Organism: Limnanthes douglasii subsp. nivea; assembly: GCA_036936605.1. NCBI lineage: Eukaryota > Viridiplantae > Streptophyta > Magnoliopsida > Brassicales > Limnanthaceae > Limnanthes > Limnanthes douglasii. Next base: position 130,601,078 of record JAUPFV010000004.1, read on the forward strand.
TATGGGCCTACCAAACTACTCCTCAAAAAATTACTCAAGAGTCTCAATTCGCTTTAGTTTATGTAATGGATGCAATCACACCTATATAAGCTACTTTTTCTTCTTTCAGAGTTTAAAATTATTCCGGAAAAAATAATGAGGTGGTAGTAAGGGCTCAGCTGGATTTAATTGAGGAAAGAAGAATAAAATCCCACTTAAGAACCGTTCACTACCAAGGCCGTAGGATAAGAAGGTACACATACAAAGTTAGAAAAATAGACTTCCAAGTAGGATATAAAGCTATAAGAAAAGTGTTTTTAAATACGAAGGAAAAGAAATTCGGAAAACTGGCTCTGAAGTTGGAGGGACCATGCATTGTGTATTAAAGGATCAAGGAATGAGCATACAAGCTCTTGGATAAATAAGACAACATTTTGAAGCACCCTTAGAATATTGAAAATTTAATATTATATTTAAAATAAGCTAATGATAAGTGCATTTCATGTCACTTATTACCCTTCTTTTATTCTTAAAATCGTCGCTGATTCTCAAGTATTCGTTGTGTTTTAACGTGTTTTTCCAGTATTCTTAAAGGCGCTTGTGTCGCGGGTAAATTGTGATAATATTAATAAATTTGGGGTTAAAATTGAAGAAACTGAAAAATTAATGTACTTGAGGGCAATTTTGAAACAGTTGAAAAGAAAATAAAATATATTAATGCTAAAAATATATTATGACCGGTGCTTTTCCAAAGAAAAATATATTAATGTTTGAAAAAATATATTAATGTTGAAAAAATGAATATATATTTCCTAAGATATTGTTTAAAATATTGAATTAAGAAAAAAAATATTAAAGCGAATCACAAATAAAATTAATGCTGAATTAAGAAAAACATATTAGACTAATGCTAAGGTTTTATTTAGCTATATTTTTAAAATATTATTTTATTTAGCATAAATATTTTACCATTTGTAATTTGATTTTTCAGGGTTTCGGTAAAAGTTATAAATAGAAGAAAACGAGAAAAAACAAAGGTGCGCTCCTTTGAGTTGTCTTGGTTTCGGCCGGAATAAAAAATATAGAGATCAAAAGGCAATTGGCCACTAACTTGGTATTGGGCAGAATACCAAATATAGACCACGAGAGACGGGGAATAAATTAGAAGAGAAACCGGATTTGGCAGAATAGAATATAAAGACAGATAACAAAGGAAACAGACGAAAGAGAGAAAGGTGAGAAGGCAGTGGACGCTGTGTTTTGGTTTTCTTTCGGCAGAATATACACAGAAGGGAGAGGAAGAGAGGAACGGTTTTTTTTGGGTTTTCTTTCGGCAGCGGCAACATATAAACAGACGGAAGAAAGCGGGTGACAGCTACTGTCGTTTTCGGTCGGCAGTTGAGGTAACGGTTACGGTATTTTCGATCGGGAGTTTATATATTGTTTTTCGATCGGTAGTTTACGGATTGTCTCTGTCATGCAATACTTGGTGGTTATTGTTCGGTTTGACATTCTCTAAACGCTTTTTCATCTATTTATATTCGTCTTAGAGTTATGTTAACTTTTGAGCCCATGATGATGGTTTGTTCGATTATGAACTAATCGTTGTCATGGAACCCTGATGGATTTGTTTGAATAATACTTATGGTTTGATTGCTTGATTTATTTGTGAGATACGTTTATCGATTACCTAGTATGGTTGTGCTTATTGTTAGATGCGTCGCGAACATCTAGTTTGTTAATCTTTAATGAATGCGAAAGTGGATTTAAGGGTTTAGAACTTGTCATGCTAGCATAGGTTCTTGAATGATTCGTATTGTGATTGTTCATGATTCGTAATATGTCACTAACCATATCATATTACCCTATGTAATCGAAATAGATAACTTGCGCTTAAAACCAATTGTACCTCAATTCGTATAGACATATAGGATTGTCATGCAAGCGGTGTCTGCTTAACTGCTATCTCTTTTGTGGTTGTTTAAGTGGTTTGGTTTACGTGTACTGAAAGGTAGCGTATACTGATTTCGTGTTATCTGATTACTAATCGTAGTTATCATACATATTGATTAAGTATATTAATACTTAGAGTAAAATAAAAAATGAAGTTAGGGTTCCATGTTTTCTCTCGCTTAAGTAAACTCGTTAGATAATCTCGTTAGTTAATTTGCTTAGTTATATTCATACTTTATTACTCGTTCAAACATTAGTCTAATAATCATACTTTGTTGCATAAGTGAATTCTTGTCATATACACCTGGTCTTCGTGGGAACGATCTTTCTTACTTATTACTTGCTACTATTTGACCACGTATACTTGCGTGAGAAAAGGACTAACAGCTAATCATGTAAATATTTACTATGTTTTAGTCCAATGTAAATATTTACTCTGTTCTACCTTGGTACGGGTAGGTTTTAATGAGGTGTCTGAATCACAATCAATCTATCCTATTTTGCCTTTTAAAATTATATTGGCTATAATTGGTTGGCTTAAACGTTATTGTATTTGAATGGATTACCTTCGAATGGCTTGGTTGGCTTAAAATTTATTGTCTTTGAATTGCTTGGTTAGTTTAAAAGTTATTTCCTTCGAATGGATTACCTTTGAATGGCTTGGTTGGCTTAAAATTTATTTCCTTCGAATGGATTACCTTCGAATGGCTTGGTTGGCTTACAAATTATTTCCTTTGAATGGATTACTTCTGAATTGCTTGGTTGGTTTAAAAGATATTGCCTTCGAATAGATCATCTTCGAATGGCTTGGTCATCATTAAGAAAATCTTACTTAATTAGGGTCGGAGATTAATGGAAGTGAAAATATATTAAAACATGCAACTGATATAAGTAAATACAACATTAATTGCCTTGAGTGGTTCTAAGGAAAAATAAAACAAATCCGAAATGAGGTTACAAAATTCATTTAGCCTAGCCAAGGAAGGAAAAATAAAACAAATCCGAAATGAGGTTACAAAATTCATTTAGCCTAGCCAAGGACTTGTAAAAGATTATCCGATCTAACACCAACAAAATTCCTCGTATGTATCAAGGACTTTAATTCAAACGCATATACACATAAAATTTATTAACCTTAAGGTTTATTCCCATCGGTTTTCTTTCCTTCTTTCTTTTGAAGATTCTCACCATCAAAATCCTCTTCATTCTCTCAATTGGATTCATACTCATCAAAGTCATCGAAAGAAATGTTAAATTTTTCACGATAAGGAATCTGTTCATCTGGCACATGTCTCCATAGATCCTTAAGAGATAAGTTGCGGAACTTTTGATGAAATAAGAACACTGTATCTGACTTAATTGATTCATCCCTCCCTTGCATAGACTCAAATACTTTATCAACATATTGATGGCGTGGCGGAAACAGAAGAAGAAGCAACGATAGATGAAACCCTAATTCAAGGGTAAGATGATGCAACCCTAATCTAAGGGTAACAACGAGTGAAATTTTCACTGATAAAAATATATTATTCCCATGACCTCCAATAACTTAAGGCATAAGAGGCTTTATATAATAGCTTCTCAAAACCCTAAATTAGAATACAAGGAAATGAAATAAATATTCTAAAATAAAATAAAATCAAATCTTAATATAATTAGATTTGATTTAAATACATAAGATATTTGAATAAAATAAAATAAAATAAAAAGGCTTTTGTTTGGACTTTCTGGGCTACCTCATCCTCTCCTGGTTGACAAGAATTCGTCCTCGAATTCACAGCACCATCACCATCAAGAATCCAAAATATTTATTTTATTTTATTCAATAGTTACATTGGGAATTATAATTGTTGACCTTATCAGAATAAGATAAATTCTTCTCGAGTGTTCCTTATTCAAAGTAACATTGAAGCCATCCGGTTGATGAAAAAAAATTCGAAAACCTTTTCATAGCCTGAAGACAACATCCCCGTGTCCAGTTGATGAAAAAAATATGGTTTTGAAAAAAACTTCATAGCATGAGATACCATCTCGATAAGAAATTTTTACCTTGATTCGACGATTGGTAGCCAATTTAAACTCCTTCAGTAACCTGTCAATACGATCGTCATTGAAACGGTTGGTATGCCCCCTCATACTCAAACGATCTTCCCAATCTTATTGACCATGTATGTTGTTCTCTTTCTTAAACCTTTAATCAGATGATATCAAGATTCAGAACATGCTTGCCCCGTAGCAGGAACTTCGGCTCTGATACCAAACTAATGACGCGGCGGAAACAGAAGAAGAAGCAACGATAGATGAAACCCTAATTCAAGGGTAACATGATGCAACCCTAATCTAAGGGTAACAAAGAGTGAAATTTTCACTGATAAAAATATATTATTCCCAAGACCTCCAATAACTTAAGGCATAAGAGGCTTTATATAATAGCTTCTCAAAACCCTAAATTAGAATACAAGGAAATAAAATAAATATTCTAAAATAAAATAAAATCAAATAAAATAAAATAAAATCTTAATATAATTAGATTTGATTTAAATACATAAGATATTTGAATAAAATAAAATAAAAAGGCTTTTGTTTGGACTTTCTGGGCTACATCATCCTCTCCTGGTTGACAAGAATTTGTCCTCGAATTCACACCACCATCACCATCAAGAATCCAAAATATTTATTTTATTTTATTCAATAGTTACATTGGGAATTATAATTGTTGACCTTATCAGAATAAGATAAATTATTCTCGAGTGTTCCTTATTCAAAGTAACATTAAAGCCATCTAGTTGATGAAAAAAAATTCGAAAACCTTTTCATAGCCTGAAGACAACATCCCCATGTCCAATTGATGAAAAAAAGATGGTTTTGAAAAAAAAAATCATAGCATGAGATAGCATCTCGATAAGAAATTTTTACCTTGATTTGACGATTGGTAGCCAATTTAAACTCCTTCAGTAACCTGTCAATACGATCGTCATTGAAACGGTTGGTATGCCCCCTCATACTCAAACGATCTTCCCGATCTTACTGACCATGTGTGTTGTTCTCTTTCTTAAAACTTTAATCAGATGATATCAGGATTCAGAAACATGCTTGCCCCGTAGCAGGAACTTCGGCTCTGATACCAAACTGATGACGCGGCGGAAACAGAAGAAGAAGCAACGATAGATGAAACCCTAATTCAAGGGTAACATGATGCAACCCTAATCTAAGGGTAACAAAGAGTGAAATTTTCACTGATAAAAATATATTATTCCCAAGACCTCCAATAACTTAAGGCATAAGAGGCTTTATATAATAGCTTCTCAAAACCCTAAATTAGAATACAAGGAAATAAAATAAATACTCTAAAATCAAATAAAATCAAATCAAATCTTAATATAATTAGATTTGATTTAGATACATAAGATATTTGAATAAAATAAAATAAAAAGGCTTTTGTTTGGACTTTCTAGGCTACATCATCCTCTCCTGGTTGACAAGAATTCGTCCTCGAATTCACAGCACCATCACCATCAAGAATCCAAAATATTTATTTTATTTTCTTCAATAGTTACATTGGGAATTATAATTGTTGACCTTATCGGAATAAGATAAATTATTCTCGAGTGTTCCTTATTCAAAGTAACATTGAAGCCATCCGGTTGATGAAAAAAAAATTCGAAAACCTTTTCATAGCCTGAAGACAACATCCCCATGTCCAGTTGATGAAAAAAAGATGGTTTTGAAAAAAAAAATTCATAGCATGAGATAGCATCTCGATAAGAAATTTTTACCTTGATTTGACGATTAGTAGCCAATTTAAACTCCTTCAGTAACCTGTCAATACGATCGTCATTGAAACGGTTGGTATGCCCCCTCATACTCAAACGATCTTCCCGATCTTATTGACCATGTGTGTTGTTCTCTTTCTTAAACCTTTAATCAGATGATATCAGGATTCAGAAACATGTTTGCCCCGTAGCAGGAACTTCGGCTCTGATACCAAACTGATGACGCGGCGGAAAGAGAAGAAGAAGCAACGATAGATGAAACCCTAATTCAAGGGTAACATGATGCAACCCTAATCTAAGGGTAACAAAGAGTGAAATTTTCACTGATAAAAATATATTATTCCCAAGACCTCCAATAACTTAAGGCATAAGAGGCTTTATATAGTAGCTTCTCAAAACCCTAAATTAGAACACAAGGAAATAAAATAAATATTCTAAAATAAAATAAAATCAAATCAAATCAAATCAAATCTTAATATAATTAGATTTGATTTAAATACATAAGATATTTGAATAAAATAAAATAAAATAAAAAGGCTTTTGTTTGGACTTTCTGGGCTACATCACATATGCATCCACAACATCGGCTATTTATTGTGTAGTATTTTCTTTGAGACAAGTGATTTCATCTTCTTTCTTCTTAAGAAGATATTTGATTTTTTTCTTCTCAATGTTGGATAGTATCATTATCCTTAGTCTGCTGATCTTTTAAGGAAGCAATTTTTTTGGAATTGGACGATTGTAAACTAGTGTAGTCAGACTACACTTTATCATGATCGGATTTGGCTTGAACCAACTCTTCATTGAGGGTCTTCATTTCCTTACCCAAATTTTAGTTTTATGTTTCTCTGCCTCAGTATAGTTCTTCAAACCTTGATTTTCGTCTCGAAGAGAGACAATATCCTTATCTTAAGATTTTACTTGCCTCTTCAAGATAATAATTGGATTTACGTATCCCAAGACCGCATACCCTAATTCATCATGTTCTCGAGACACTTCGAAACACTCCCCGTCATATTTCACAACATTCTCAGGATTGGTAGATTGAGGGAAAGCTTGTTCAAAATCTACACAGTTAAAATTCCCTATGTCATCTAGCTGGTCATCACCTCCGAATGATGGTCTTTGGTCAATAGGAAGTATTGGGGAAAGAAGATTAATAGATTCTTCTGCTTGAGGAGGGACCTTTATGAGAGTGATTGAATGAAGGACTTTGGGTCGGAGAATGATCTCCAAATCATTTGCAGTCTTCTTCTTCTTCACTTCTCTTTTGTCACTGCCCTCCTTATTACTCTTTTGGACTTTTTTCTTTTTAACATTTACAGAGGCTGATGGTGTCTCAGTCTTTCCAACGGTGACTGCGATAATTTTTAACAGAGTTGTGTTGATTTTTTCTAGTGGCCCCATACTTCCTAGTTCGGGAATAAATTGAGATGAACCATTTATCTTCTTTTTTTTTATTTTTCTTATCACGGTGACTGGGAGCCCTATTCCTACGTGGAAGGTAAATTTTTCAATCGCATTCTTTAGTTCTTTTTAAAATTTGTGAGGACTGAGGAGGAGTGGTAAATTGTTCCCATGAAGTCTTACGAGTCAGATATGTTCTCCACAAATGGGCTCTCACCATATTTCAAGTAGTAAAACAGTTGTGAAACCCGGTTGACCATTTCTCAGTAGCCTATTGATTTAACTTTGTAAAAGTTACTTTCCCATCTCCCAGATGTTGTGCAAAGAGCTTTGAGAACACTACAAAACAAATCTGAAGTAAGAAATAATAGTATCAAAATATAGATACAAAGAAAATCTCTAAAAACACTTATATAAGCTTTTCCAGCATCTTGTAAGCATACTTAGATTTCCAGTATCTTGTAAGAAACTGAGTCCTCCAAGGATTTTCAGTTTCTAAGATGTCATGTACCACTTTAAATTCATTCCCATATTAAAATAATAAAAAGGGATATGATCATTGCGACACAAGCCAACCACAACAGCTAATTGTTCCATGGGCATCCAAATTTTAGATAGCCTAGAATTATAATGTTAGCTAATAATGTGACCAAACATTAGGGCTTAATTGACTTGGCATAATTTTACCAAGTGGAAATACCTCACTATATCTGGATCCAGAGGAAACCGAAGGCCCCAATTGAGCACATCAATATAATTTACCAACTCTTCAGCCTTGTTGTCCATCGGAGTGTATCCAAGTTGAGGCAACCTCAATTTGACTGATTCTGGAAACCCCCATTTTTTTAATCCTTTCTAGTTCGGATTCGTGAAAGTAAATGTATGATATTCTTTGTAAAGCTAGGAGGTACTTGACACTCACTTTGATAAAATTGGACCCAACTCACCCAACAAGGCACTCATGAAGTGGTTTGTATTTGGGCCAGACAGCCTTACCCTTTTTTCTAATATTAATCTATGAGTGTCCCCAATTTGACCCGATGTTTCCAAAGATATGTCTTCACCTCTATCATCCATATTTTCTTCCATCATTTGTGGTCTTTGTGACATGGGTTCATTAGGCTTAGTACCATGATTCTTTTTCTTAATACGAGAGGGATCAGTTGATGAAATTGTGAGATTTTCTCCTAACATCACTTCTGAAGGAAATTCAGTTGTGGTAGCTTCTCCCAAGATCGGAATTTGTTGTGAGGGATTACTAGCATCTTTAGAAATTTCAGCTGATTTTTTCATTTCCTTGCCCAATGAGGGATTTTTAGTTTTAGCCTTAGAAATTCTAGTGGCTTTACGATGGGTATTTTCGCCAATATCTGACCCCATAGAGATGAAGGTTGAAGGACGTTTACGACTGTTAATTCCTTTTGTTAAGGATGTTTTAGTTGACCCAACCGATTGGTCGGAAGATGTAAAAGGTTGGGCAATGGGCCTAAGTTTAGAAGGGTTTGTTTGTTTATTAAATGAGGAAACTCTACTGTGTTCTGTAATTTGAGTCACGACTATTCCGCCTGGTGAAGTAGGTAATCCAGCAGCACTTATTGCTTGCCTATTTTCTTCTTCCAACTCGGATAGATTAAGTCAACCTTCTTTAATTAGTGAAATTCTTGTTGTAAACATAAAAACTATAAAATATACTAAAGAGAAGCAGATAACGATGAACAAGGCAGAAGAGGGTGAAATTTTATTTGAAAGATTAGATTCTTTCTCACTCTAAAAATAGAAACAGTGAAAAATATTACCCTTACAAGGGTGATGGAGAAACACTTGAGTGTTTGTACTATGGAAGAGGAACCAACAGTAATAATGAAAGGAGGATATTAAATATAGCCACTTTCGTTTTTTGGAATTAGATACAATTATCAAGAATAAAACCAATTGGTAGGTCCAATAGCTACATGACACGTGTCTTTAAAAATTATTGTGCTAAAGTCGTGACGTGTCGATTAAAATTGTTTTGAATATATCCTTCGGATACGGTTCATAAATTATTTAATAAGTTAGCTCTCTCGAAGTACTTTAGAAAACGCTAAAGGGGCTAAATGACAGGGTCAGATTTTGTTGGACGTCAAAAGCAATAAAGAAGGCCGGATTTCTCTTAGAGGGTAGTTCGGACCAAAATTTAAACTTAATAAAGAAGCAATATGCTTAGTGACTCAATTGGGTTCCTAGTTTATTTACTTGTGGGCTTGAGGGCTTGCGAGATTGACATGAACGTCTGAATGGCTCATGGGTCTAAAAAATATTATAAATAGTTCAACGAACAGCATTAAATGGGTTTGATTATTTATCTCTAATATTAAATACTACATATTTATTCTCACTCTACTCTCTATCTTGAATCCATTACACAACTTAAACAACTTTCAAAAATACCCTTCGATAAACTTTTATGATCACCAATTATCTCATGTTTTATCGTAACTTATACGCACAGAGATTCTTTAATGAGGCTTAGAAGCGAAGATGTTCGTGTGAAGGGGGCAGACTAGAGAATGTTCGTATGACGTGACAGTGAATAGTGAATTTCTAGAAATGGAAAGACAAAAGGAATATGTGAAGTAATTATTACTCAATCATTGGCCCTTTTCCCCAAAGGGAATGTCCTTTATATAGGAAAAAGGGTAGGGGACTATCACTCAAGTCCCTCACTTCTTATGTGTGCTTTAATTTGGTCCTTAGCCACTTAATACATTGTTCTTAACCTTGTTAGTAGGCTAAATTACATGCCAAACACCTATATTTTCCTTCCCTTATCAGTAGCCCCCCAGTCCGGGTGCAGTTCTCGGGACATCGACTTAAATTGCAACTTGCCTTCTTTCGGATCGGACCAAAAACTACCCTGCTCGGGAGCTTTGTTCTTTGAGCGAATTTTAGTGAGGTCGGATTTTCTCATGGTCGGATCTTGTATTCCTTGGTGGTGTTCTGTCCCGGATCAAACTCGGTCTTACTGACCTCACCCTTTAGTCAGGCTCATGTCACCTAAATAATCATTTAATGTCAGATGTGCGTGCTTGGTTCGCTGCTATCGAGTTAAAAACTTTTTTAGGCGGCGCAGCTGTCATGACACGTGTCATGATACCGTTACGCTCCAACTGTTCACCTTCTGCTCCCTTTGCCTATATATAGCCCACTTAGTTTCTAAACGAAGGTTTCTAATTTCGTTCACACAAATTTAGTTCTAGAGAGAGAAGTTGTGCCAAACAAAACTTTGAGTTTACATTTTCATGCTTGAAGAGTCTCGTTATATTGGAAAGTATAAACTTTGGAGGTGGTATCATAACATTAAACGGATTGGTGCTGTTGGGCCTTCTTCTGCAAGAGAATATCCCTCTTCTGCCGATATTTGGGAGGCTAACTTTTGAGATAACTGGGCTCCGATCGGTGAACGCTCTGCTCAACTTGCTCGCGAACGCTCTGCCCCGCTTGCTGCATCCTCCCTTGGACAAACACACCTTTCAAGTGGTGAGGTTGATCTCTATGTTCTTTAACTTCCTCAAATCTTCCTTCCCGATCTTCCCCTTTTGTTGTAATGGGTGAGGAAAGAGAAAGATCACCGACCCAAGATAATCGAGATCGGTCTAAGAGAAAAAGATCGCAGGATCCGGCCGTTAAATCAGTTCGAATGCGGATTCCCTCCTCGGAGCAGACTCCCACTACCACTCCCCACGGCTCTCCTCAAACAACGCCAGACGTTAGTCCTCGAAGAACTTCGTCCTGGGGGACCCGGGTAGAACCATCTCTATCCTCTATTCCAGAAATTCAGGAAAAATCTTTATCTGAAGGCCTTAGAAACGTTGCAGCGATTGAGGCAGAGCCTCTTCGGGTCGCTCTTACCGATGTCATCCCCTCGGAACCTATAGCTGACCCTTCCACTCATCCAGGTGAAACTTCCCTGGTAAAAAAGAAGAAAAAAAACAAGAAAACACGTTCGACAGGCCTGCCCTCGAATATGGAAGATTTCCTGAGCGATCACCTTCGTAACCTCGAATCCAAATATCTCTTGGCTTTATACAAAGTGAAGTATAAATATTTCCACCCGACCGAGGAGACTAAGCTAAGGGACCGTTGGGGTATCCCAACCAATATTACAATCCGATTCCCCACAGTCAGAGAGACTCCTTTGTCGGTCCGCCTTAATGAGTTGGTGCTTTACACCGAATTGATTAATTGGGGTCTCCGACTGCCCCTTGATCCTCTTCTGGCCGATTACTTTCACTTGGTCAACCTTTGTCCTTCTCAAGCTGGGGCCAAAATGTGGTACACCCTAATGGCTTGCATTATGGCATCACATCTCTCCGAGTATGCTTTTACCATGGAGCAACTTATTGTTGTTTCCGGAATAGCTAAGAACTCTCACTACCCCTTTTATTCACCCGGTTTTGCTAGAAACCTTAAGGTGATAAAAGATTTTTTAAAGGCTGACAAAAAATAAAAGCAACAGTTTCTGTTCATCTCCGGGCTATGGGAGACCGGGTTCAAAAATTCTGAGGACCTTCCTCATCGACTTACCCTGCAGTGGACTGGTCGAGGTAAGTGCTTTTACCTAAATAGTTTCCGACCCGATGCTTTTGGTAAATTCTGAGTGTTTGGTTTTTCAGCTATGAAAGGGATCGCCAAATCTTTTAAGCGTCACGCTAAATCCGGTAAAGTTATTGTTGAGAAACTGAGCCTCTAGGCTGGTGAGCACTGGGACCACAAGTTTCATTAAAGCTTTATGCTGATGAACTTTGCTAAAAGTAACCTGTGGCGATTCGATATTAGCCAAAAGAGGACCCTCTCGGAGCTTATGGTGGCTCCTCCAGGTGATGACGTCCTTGCACGGTTGGAACGTTTGGATAACGTCGTCTACCTCCCTACTCGGGCTCAAGCTCTGAGTCATCAAGATGCGGACGAAATCGAGGAGGGTGCAGAAGCATACACTGAGGATGATGCTGAATCTGACAGCGATGGACCCGACCCTCATGGTGATTTCCAAGAAAAGGTGCAAGTCAGTCCTCCCTCAAGAACTCTAGGTGATCATGATGATGCCCAAGTAAAATTAACTTCGGTTGTGATACCATCGGATCCTCAACCAGCAGCCCCGCTCGAACATCAGGTATTTTCTCCCTCTTTTCAACCTGATACTCAACCAGATGATGCTGATAATCAGATTGAGGTTAGGCCTCAAGGTTGTGCTTGTGCCACCCGACCACGAAAGTTTACAACTGAGGAGAAAAATAAAAAGATTGCTGAGAGAGGGGGGAGAATGAAAAAACCAATCGCCCGAGTCAGCCATCATCCCAAAAACTTGTGATTGTTGATTCCGACTCTGGTGAAGAGTTTGTTTCCAGCCGGGGGAAAGGTCAAGAAGATGGTTCTGACGTAGAAAAGTATTGTTCCCCGGACTCTCCTTACTTTGACGTTTATGGCAACGACTACGTGGCGAACGAGATAAACAAGCTATTGCATGTTGCCGCTCTACTCGAACGCAAGGTGAATCGGAAGGATCGCTATAAAGAAAACATTATTGCGAGGAGGGCAGAAGTAACAGCTTTATCATCGGAGGTTTCTGAGTTAAAGAGAACAGTAAAATACTTGACTAATCAAGTTACTGAACAAACCGAGATATCTTCTAAGGTAGAAGGCTCAGTTACCGAGTCCGACAATCTGAAAAAAGAAATCAAGGAGCTAAAGGATGAGTTAGCCAAAACATCGGAAGTTACCGCCAAGGTGGAGTCCCTATCTTCTGAGTCTGAAGAGCTAACTGACGAATTGATTAAGGAGAAAAAGACCTTCGATGAGCGTTTGGCTACTATTATTTCCTTTAAGACTGAGCTTTCCGAGGAGAAGACAAATTTTGACGAAGAAAGGGATAAGTTTATCACTAAAGATGTCGAGCGCGATACTACCGTTGATGGTCTTCTCCAATGTTATTGCAAAGCCAATGTGTACTTTGAGAATTGTGCTCAAGACCTTGAAAAGCTAACTGCAGCCCATGAGAGTTTGAAGACAAACTTCGAGGCTAAGAAGAAGGAAAGTCTTGATGAGTACGCTGCCAATGTTGTTGTTCGTCTAGAGGAGCGAGATGCTAAGCTGAGATCAGCCATGGTAATGGAAATGCATGAGAAGTTCCCAGACTTACACCTTGGCAGCCTCTGGACACGAGTCATCGAGCAGCATCGTCCCCCTGGAGTATCTATGGAAGATCCTGAATCTAGTGAAGACTCAGAGATTTCTTCGTCGGACTTGGATTCTCTTGCTGGTAGCAAAGGGAATTCAGCTTCCGAGTAGCTTATGTTGGGTACTCTTTATCTTGTTATCTTTTTATTGTATGATCACTGTGACAAAAAACCTTTAGTGTAATACTTCCTTTTCTTTTTCTTTTTTGCAATTGGAACTTTTTAACGATGTTTTCTTATCATGGTATCTTATTCATGTGTTGAGTTTAGATATTCTTGAGATGTGTTTTGAGTTCAAAAAGATGAACTTGCTTGTCCAAACTTCTTTGGAGTGTGTTTTGAGTCCAAAAATATGAACTTGGTTGTCCAAATTTCTTTGGAGTGCGTTTTGTATTCAAAAAGATGAACTTGCTTGTCCAAACTTCTTTGGAGTCCGTTTTGAGTTCAAAAAGATAAACTTGCTCATGTTTTTAAAGAAGGCAATAAAACTTGATATTAAGCCGGCTATTTAGGCACCTCATTAAAACCTTCCTGCGCCACCAGGGTAGGAAAGAGAATGCCATCGGAACTTACCTAAACTGTTAACGAAAATATTTACAAATCACTTAATCAAACTAAATAAGCCTTTAGATGCTCAATATTCCATGGATGGGGAAGATCTCTTCCTTCTTTATCTTTCAATCTGTATCTCCCTGGTTTCAACTTCCTTGTGATCGTGTATGGCCCTTCCCAATTTGGGGCGAGTTTCCCGAGTTTCTTGTCTTTTGTGTGCAGGAAGACTTTTCTTAGTACCATGTCCCCCACCTCGAACTCTCTTCTTCTAACCTTTGACGAATAACGGCTTCTCATCAACGTTTGATAGTGCAAGGAATTTAGTTGAGCCTTTCTTCTCTTTTCTTCTATCAGATCAAGTTTTGTGTATTTTCCTTTGTCATTCCCTTCCTCGGAATATTCAGTTAATCGGAAAGATAGGAACATTGTTTCCGATGGCACTACTGCGTCCATCCTATATACAAGCGCGAAGGGTGACTCATGTGTTGATGTCCGAGGAGTGGTTCTATATTCCCGTAACACTTCTTGTAAGTAGTCTGGCCATTTCCCTGCTTTTCCCTCTAAGTTTTTTCTTAGGCCGTCCAAGATCGTTCGATTGGTTACTTCAAACTGACCGTTCGCTTGGGGGTGGAATGGGGTCGAAAAACATTGTTGTATCCCCTTAGAGGCACAGAAATCTCTCATCTCATTGTTATCGAATTGGGGGCCATTATCCATCGTTATCTTCCTTGGTATGCCAAAACGACAACAAATGTTAGAAATGATGAACTTGATTACATCTTTTGTCGTTGTTCCTGCTAATGGTTCTGCTTCCACCAACTTAGAAAAATAGTCCACGGTGACGATGATGGTTTAACGTCCCCCTGAAGCCATGGGAAGTGGTCCAACCACATCTATCCCTCATCAGTCAAAATGGAGAGATTTTGATATTGATTCTAGAGGTACCCCATGTAGGTGGATCAAATTAGCAAATCACTGACATGTGTCGCATTTCTGCACTAGCTCTTTGGCGTCCGCTGAGAGGGTCGGTCAATAGTATCCTGCCAGAAAAACCCTTCATATCAATGTCTTATATCCACAATGAGCATAGCCTTCCCCATCGTGTAGCTCGGAGAGTATCAGCTGCGACTCATCCTTCCCTAAACAGCGAAGTAAGGGTCGACTAAAAGATCGTTTATACAGGACATCTCCGAGGACGATCTATCCGTAGGCTTTGAAGCGTATTCTCTTGGCTCTGATTTTGTCAACATGCAGCATGTCATGGACTAGAAGTTCTTGTATTTCGTTTCTCGAGTCTTTTGTTAAAGTCGTGGATATCTGGAATGCTTCGATGCTATCTTCCCTTAATTTGGATGCCTTGACTATAGACGAATTTTCTTGGGTCACTATCCACGGGTACCTTTCCGAGTAAGATTCTTTGGCCAATGAACCAGCTACTGAGTTTCCTGCCCTGTGGACATGCTAAAATCGGATGTCTTCAAACTCCAAAGCCAGCTCTTTCAATACTCCCAGATACTTTACCAAATGATCCTTTCTCGCCTCCGAACGTCCGAGGGCGTGGTTCACTAGGAGTTGAGAATCACTTATCAATTTAACCCGTTTAGCCCCACAAATCTTTGCTAGTCGCAATCCGGCCAGGGCTGCTTCATACTCTGCCTCATTATTTGATGCTTGGAAACCAAGTCAAATTGTCTGATACATTGCGATGTCATCCGGTGACGTTAATTGTACACCTGCTCCACATCCCAACGAGCTGGAACCCCCATCAGTTCGGACTAGCCACTCAGAGTCGGATTTTTCTTCTTCCATGTCCACAATGTCTCTGTCCGAATGAAATTCCACCAAAAAATCTGCTAGCGCCTGCGCTTTGATTGCTGTTTGCGGCTCGAACTCAATATCGAAATCCCCCAGTTCTACCGACCACTTGGTCATCCTTCCATATACGTCGGGTCTTTGTAGCATACTTTTCAAGGGAAAAGATGTTCGCACCACTATTGTATGAGCTTGGAAGTATGGCCTCATTTTTTGAGCCGATGGTACTAGGTTGAGGGCTAGATTTTCCAACTTGAGGTATCTTTTCTCTGCGTCTAGGAGGATTTTGCTTACATAATAAACTGGTTTAGAAACGCCTACTTTTTCTCCAACTAAAACCGAGCTGACTGCATAGGCGGACACTGCCAAGTATAGAAATAATTTCTCCTCCGAAATCGGCTTCGTCAATATCTCCGGGGACGAAAGATGTTGCTTGAATTGATTGAAACCTTCAGAATATTCTTGAGTCCATTCGAACCGGTTTTCTTTCCTCAACACCTGGAAGAACGGAGCACACTTGTCCGACGATCTGGATATGAATTTGTTTAAAGAAACCATTCTTCCAGTTAAAATTTGCACTTCCTTGATGTTTCTAGGTGGAACCATAGTACATAGGGTGCTTAACTGCACCGGATCTTCTTCGATGCTCTGCTCACTGACTATGTAACCTAAAAACTTTCCTGATCTTACTCTAAATGTGCACTTTTCCGGGTTCAACTTAAGATTTATTTTAGCTAGATTAACAAAAGTTTCTTCTAGGTCAGTCAGGTGATCTTCATCTTTAAAGATTTTGACTAACATATCGTCAATGTAAACTTCCACGTTTCTGCCGATTTGAATTTCGAATGCCTTGTTCACTAGCCGTTGGTACGTCGCCCTCGCATTTTTTAGTCTGAATGGCATAACTTGGTAGCAATGTAGACCTCTTCCAGTTATGAAAGTCGTGCTCTCTTGATCCCTTGGATCCATCCGGATTTGATTGTAACCAGCATATGCATCCATAAACGACAATAAACGATTTCCACACGTTGAATCCACAAGCTGATCTATTCGTGGGACCGGGAAAGGATCCTTAGGGCGGGCTTTGTTTAAATCAGTGAAGTCTACACACATCCGCCATTTTCCATTCTTCGTTTTTACCAAGACCGGGTTAGCGGTCCATAACGGATATTGTGATTCGCGGATGTGGACAACTTTTGTCAAACGATCTACCTCTGCCATTACTGCTTCAATTTTTTCTTGGGAAAAAGATCTTCGTTTCTGAATGATTGGGCGCACGCTATTCCGAATAGCTAATCTGTGACAAATGACCTCTTCCGGCACTCCTGTAACATCCTCTATACACCATACAAACGAATTCAATTTAGTCGAAAGAAATTTGACTAAGCTTTCTTTTACCTCAGGAGATAACCTTGTTCCTATCTTGAGACTCTTCCCAGGGACAAACATATGATCCTCAAACCCTTCATCGGGGACCATGAATCCAGGGTACTCCCTCGGATCATCTACAGGATCGGAATCCAAAGGAGGCCCCTCTGACTGCTATTCTTTTCTGCATCTCACCCCCATCAACTGCTTAGGGGCCAACACTGCCTTGTAACACTCCCTAGCCATTTTCTTACTTGATCTTACAGTTTTGATGTTGCTTCCCACCATATATTTCAAGCATTGGTGGATCATGGACGGTACAGCGTGCATTTTAGACAACCAAGATCTTCCAAAGATGGCATTGTACGATGTGGGTGCATCCACTACAATGAACAGTACTGTCACTATTTTCTTGAAATGTCTCCTCCCTAGCTCCACCATGCCTTCGAATTCTCCGACGACGTTCGCGGTCGCACCGGTGAACCCTACTGTCGTCCTGTCGTACCGTTGGATAGTCGGAGGGTTGGTTAGCTTATTATAGGTGGTCATGAACATGATATTGGCGGAACTTCCCGTGTCAATCAGAATCTTTATTATCTCGTTTCCGGCTATCTCCGCTCCGATCACCACGGCGTCTTCATGTGGGCCAACAATCTCCCTCATGTCGTCATCCTCAAAACAAATGATTGGTGACGGGTTCCGATAAAGGTGTGATGAGGCTCCCGCTTTCAACTGTGTTGCTAGGCTAACGATGTGTCTCTTCCTTGAGTAGTTTGATATTCCTGCCATTGTATCTCCCCAAAAATGGTTAGTGATTCAAATAATGAACATAAGTCACTGATCTTCTCTCGAGGGATCATTTTCTCTACCATGTTTACACTATTCCGACCCGACTTTGGATCAAGATACTCTGTTGCCACATCAAAAGTATCTAGAAATTCTTCTTCAATCGCATCAGAAATCATCATGGTACCATCTTGTCTTGGAGTCACTTCTTGTTTAGGCACCACTACGGTATTCTTTTTGACAAAGTCAACTAGTTTTCCGTTCTTTATCAAATACTGAACTTCTTTCTTTAAAGCCACACAATCCTTAGTGTGATGTCTGATATCCTCATGGAACTGACAATACTTGTTCTTCATGTGCTCCCTCTGGGTCTGCAATGGAAAAGGCTTGCGGAAGTGTACATTCGCCCGTGCCTTTTCAAAAATAGTGGAGACACACTCAGTCAACTCAGCATAGTGAGCCGATCGGACCCACCTATTCGAAGCTGGTCTGATATATTGCTGAACTGCTTAACCAGCCTGTTGATATTGTTGGTTCTGATTCCGTTGAGGGGTTTGATTTGTTGCTTGAACTGTCGGAGTGCATGCTCGGACTCTCACGATCGTTTGGGTAGCCTGTGGTTGGACATCCATTGTCGTCGTACTAGCTCTGGCTAAGTTTGGATTCTGATAGAACTGAGACATTGATTCGATCTCTGAGGCCCTGGTTTCCTCAACTAGAATTCTCTTTTCTATCTAATCCAGGAAAGCTCCAAACGTCATCGCTTGTGTTTCTGCAGCATTACCCTTCATCACCCCCGGAAGAAGATCCATTCGGAAGGCAGCCAGAGCTACTTTGTCCTCGCAGTATCCATGTCTGTCTTGACTTGGATGAATCGCTTAGTGTACTCTTTCAAACTTTCTCCAATCTTTTGCCGACAGTAAATAATGGTGTCACCCTTAACATGAAACTTCTTGCTTCCAACGAAATGATGTCGGAACATACTCCAGAACATGTCAAAACTCTTTATACACCCTTGAGGTAGTCGGTTGTACCAAGTAGAAGCAGCGTTCTTGAACGTCTGAGAGAAAGCTCTGCACAGAACCTTATCGTCGTCATCATAGTTGATCATGAAGCTCTTGAACTGTTCGATATGGTTGTCGGGATCCTGAGTTCCATCGAACTTCTCCAGCTTAGGGATATCGAACCATTTAGGAATGTGTCCGAAGAGAATTTCTGGGGAGAGAGGTGAAGATCTCCAATTATGTCCGACCTTGTATGTGCTCCCCCCCGGACCATCATTTGTGGCTGGGTATAATCTCTCCTCGGTTGGAGAAGTAAAATGGTTACTGACTCAAAAATCTTGTTGATAGCTGTCGGGCCGAGTATGCCTCCGAGTAGTGGCAAGGTCCTCGGTGTGCATTTTTCTTCTACCAGCATCGTCTTTCCTCATCGAATCACTTATTTTCCTGCTAGTCCGATGAGAGTGTTTATGTTTCCTCGGATCTTTGTGTTTTCGATCCATTTTATACCTTGAGTCAGTCTCCGAAGACGAAGAATTATCGGAACTCCATGAAGTATATTCGCTCGACTCGGAAGGCTGATATTTTTGCTCGGATCTAGCGCGTATTTTGGAATGCCAATGACCCTCCGGCATCGGTTTTATTTAGGTACAACAATATTTTGGGTGTGCTTGGCCTCGACCTTTTCTTGTCGGACCTCTGATCTGACCCTTTTGGTGCTCGTCACCATAGAATCCCTTTCATCATTTAGTCTCTCGATGTCTTCCAATAACTCTTTCTGTCTGGCTACCAATACTGATTCTTCTAAGAGTTCCTCTGCACGCCGATCTGGAATATTGCCTTCGATCGTAACCTGTTCCTCCATCAGATGATCTCCAGACTCAACACCAACCAAGACTTTTGTTGGGTTAGCCTCAATCTCTCCACGCATTTCTGTATCTATGTTTTTTTTAGTGTTTAAGGTTTTAGAAAATTAATTATGGGTACCAAACGGTTCCCACAGACGGCGCCAATGATGCGCACAGAGATATTTTAGTGAGGCTTAGAAGCGAAGATGTTCGTGTGAATGGGTCGTACTAGAGAATGTTCGTATGACGTGACAATGAATAGTGAGTTGCTAGAAATTGAAAGAAAAAAGGAATATGTGAAGTAATTATTACTCAATCATTGGCCATTTTCCCAAAAGGGAATGTCATTTATATAAGGAAAAAGGGTAGGGGGTGAAATTACATGTTTACCACCATGAAAATGGATTTCTTACCCCCACTATCTTACTATTTACAGACAAGTTTTAGGGGACTATCACTCAAGTCCCTCACTTCTTATGTGTGCTTTACTTTGGTCCTTAACCACTTAATACATTGTTCTTAACCTTATTATTAGGCTAAATTACATGCCAAACACCTATATTTTCCTTCCCTTATCAGTAACTATATACACTATCTAATTCTTAGTAGAACAATATTGAGTTATTTGTCAAAACTGAGTAGTATACTTTTTTAATATGCCCAACTTTATTAATTTTATCAAATTTTGTAATTGTATTTATCTTCACTTTGGATAAATGGTGACTTGATATGATTAACTCTTGAGCCAACTAAAATTTCATGGCACATAACTTTGACCGATAATCTCATTATATTTTTGGTAGTCCAAACAAATATATCAAAATTGTTAGCTGAACACATCAATAAGTCAAAAATTACACTACTTATTAAGTTGCATATGACCATTACTATTCGATTGTTTTCTTCACCTATTTTTCCATATATTATTCAGGTTTGACCAAATAACGAGCCTTTCACGGGTCGTCGATCTTCTCATAAATTGCCTGATTTCCTAGTTGTTGCTATATTTTAGAAGATATAGAATTCGAGTAGCACTCTGTGAAGATGATTGGTTTATTTAAGATGACTAATATATAATTGTCAACTACATAAAAAAACACTAATGGACATGTGAAGTGATCATGAATCTAATTTAGCGAAAATATTATTAGAAAAAGGCGTGGCATCCACCATTATAAACAAACACCAAACTTTTCTTATTTCGTTGTTCTTATCAAAGATCACATTCATCTCAATATCCTCATCTATGAGAGTATCCTAACAGGTAAAACCAAGACGAGGTAGCCTCTCATTTTGTTACAACTGATATCCAGTCAGACATTCTTCCCTATCGATCATTATACATCGGGCTTCAACGTTAAAATGTTTTTGCAGGGATTATGAGCGTATCATAATGAACTCCAACAACCCCGCATATAGGTTTTAATAAAGAACCTTCTTAATAATAAAACTTTGATAAATTATTACTTCAAGATTTATTATATATTATTTATATATGTATAATAAGCTTCAATATACTAATGTAAAATTTATAGGCACACAGTTGTACCCATACAACACTATTGTACAAAATTCATAAAAACAATTTAGCACAACAGAACTATTTGCTAACACACTATCATTGTACCCATATAAAACTATTTTGCATATGCAACATAATTGTGTTGTATGAGAACACTAAAATCACCGATTTTGGGTTTGATCCCTCTGAAAGAGGTACTTTTCCATTATTTTAAACACTAATATAGGAGATTAACCCAAATAAAAATATTCATATGTTAATAGACTTGTATAAACTTAAACAATTAAGAAGTAAGACTATATATATATATAATTACAAAGAAACTAAATTTATTTTTTGCCAAAAGAATAATAGGTTCTTCTTAGGGTGAACTCTTTTTTAAAGCTAAGCAATTTGTTCATACATAAAATATAATCCAAAATATTTGCAAATAAAATTATTATAGGATACATAAGTCATAGAAATTAACAAATTTCACCTCTAAAAAGGAGGTTTGTTCTTATAAAACTAAAAACATTTAAATAAAAACATTTAAAGTAAAGTAAAAAAAGTACTACTTAAGGGGCAAGAGCATTCTCTTTCTCTTTGGCTTAGCTCGGAGGCAACACCCATTTTAATTTTTCCAGGGTTGAAGAAGTGTTAACCGTTTCTTTTTTTATTTGGACTAGTGGAAGCATTGGTTTACTACTAGAGGCTTATTTTACGAATAATATTTATTCCTATATAATATGAGTGTGGGAAGGAAGAACTTCATTTTTAATATCATTACTTTTGCCTGAGCGTCAATATTTGTAGTCTTAGGGCACTAATTTCAAATACTATCTACATCAACTTCAAGAAGATGTTCATGGAAAAGAATAAGAATATTAGCCTTTAGTGTCTTCCCATACTCAGCTGCCTTATCACTAACAAAAAAAATTGTATTATCCAAGCGAGCCTAATATTGGTCATTTAAGTTGAAAACTTCAGCCCATGATCAATTCTCTCACTGTCTAGTGTTGAAGATACGCCTTCCAATCCTCCCTCTCTTAAAAATGGGTTTGTTAACTCTTTAAACCGCCTACGAGAATCAGATAATTAAATTCCAATATGTTATATTATGAAAACCTCAAACCTCAACATCACCCCTGACTATCTTTTCAGTTGATTCTTGAGCCTTGATTGTACCCTAACTTCTCTCTCGATCTCCCATCGAAGATTAATCTGATTATCGAATTCCTTAAATGTTTTTGTTGCAATTTCAATCATTTTACAACTTTTGGCTCAACAAACTAAACACAAAATAGCATGCACTAAAGGATAAAATTATATTTTTTATCTTATAAAATAATCATTAAAAAACACGTGCCTTAATGTTTAACTCCACTTACTAAATTAGTAACAACATAATGAGATATTCAAGTTCTTTTAGTAAATGTGACACCAGCATATTCTTGTTGGTCGAAGTATCAACATGAATGTTAGTGTTCATGATGATTATGTCTTCAAGAGAAACATTGTTAGATATTTTTATAATATGAGCTTCTGGAAAAATCTCATCTTTTCTTCTATAATGATTGCCCCTCAATAATCCGGTTTATAATAAGTATCATTCAGTTTTCCAAGGATCATGCAGGGCCACAACATACACATCGCCCTTATCACAACCACTTAAGGACTTATAACAACAATCTTGGTAGTATTTAAATTATCTTTAAGACCTTCCTTCTTATTTTTATTCTTCTTATATGAAATAGAATTCGCACGACTAACAAAAAACATTAGTTTTTTACCAAATATCGTTTGACAATTTTAACCTTCGACTAATTTTTCATAATCATTTCTCATGGAAGAATTATTAAAACCACAAAAAAAATTGTGGCAACACATTTTCCTTTCCCTTCAACCTCAACATGTTTGGAACCTCCCCTGTTCTCTCGAAACATGACCTTTTACCTGTGTAGTATGAGGAGTATTTTGTTTCATAAGGAAAACCTTTCATAGGTTTTGGTTATGAATCTCTGAGTCGTTAGATCGTCATCTATCTTCTCTTCAATTACTCTGGCCTCATTACATTCCTATTAACAGGTTTAACTTTAAAATTCTTGTTTTCTAGGGGCTGATATCCGGTCAGACAAAACAATTATGCGACAAGGGCATTGAGATAAAACATCTTCAAAATATTACCAATATCACCCAAAAACGCGGGATAAAGTTAACACTCTGAAAGATAACCTATCTTTGAATATTTTATGTACAAAATTCAATAAATTAAATTATGTAAAAAAATACATTTTTATACATGTTTAATTACCCTAGATTTGTTTTGATATGGGGAAAATTGGTCAATTTATGGGTTGGATAGTGAACGGCCAAATAATATTTTTTATTATAAATAAAAGTCGTAAGGGGCACATTTTCTCACTTAAGAAGAGATTTTTTTTTTTTTTTTCACATGTTGTCACTACTTTCTCTCTCTAGTTTTACTCTCTTGTCCTACCCTTATAAATATACCCTTATAAATATTATGGTGAGTTGGTCATGCATCAATAAAGAGCACATTTCACTAAAAAGAAACATTTCTAGCTAATCTTAGACAATTCATATAGAGTCATCTAAAGCCCATCAAAATAAACTTAGACTTATCATGTATAATATTCATTACTTTCATCTTTTAATTGCGATTATTATTTATTCGCAAAAATCTTCATCATTTGGATCACAATTCAAATTTTATTTTTATCAGATAATATATTTTTATATTAAATTATAAATTTAAGTTAGATATTTTTCTTAGGGTTTGCTAACTCCCGAGTCTAGTACTCCTCAAAACTACAAAAAATCGTACATTTATAATTTTTTGATAAATTATCATCACAATTAAGAATCTCCAATCATTGGTTGATGACTGGATACGACACATCATTAAAAAAAGTCTCAAAAAATAGGCGGAGCTCTAATTCTAATACTAGGTTGAAAAAAAGTTATATTTTCCAAACAATCAGCAATGATATTACCTTTCTTAGGTAATATGTGTCCTTAGAAAAAATCCATTTTTTGTAGAGCAAACAATTTATCCTCGGCATGATAGTCGTAATTCTCCTCCATAATATTGTGCTTTTTATTTTAATATTTATGTTAGTAAATAAGATTTTCCTTTTTAATTTCTCCGGAACACCAATATTTAGTGCAGGATCAGACACTCCTACAACAAGAAATTAGATATTTATAACTATTGAAGAAATCGGTGGTGCCACGATAATAAAAGACCACTTAAAGGGATTTAGAGTTGGAAATAGAAAGTTTATAGATTAACCTCGCACTGTCATAACTAGAAGATTCAAATATTTGGGTTTTTAGACAATTTTTAAAAGCGAAATGAATGAGAAAAAAATAGACTTGTCAAATAATGATGGAAAAAATAAACAAAAACACAGGAAATTAATTTAATGATCCAGAAAAAAAAAATCGAAAGGTTGATATTTATAGTAAAAATGTATACTTCATTTCTAGTACACTAAATCATAAGATTTGGTGTTCCACAATAAAATCTAACTATCATAAAAGAATAATTTAGACGATAACTCTAAAAAGCTATGTGTTAATATAAGTTACCTTGATCTTTGATACATATTATATCTATACACGTATACCCTTCAATAGGTACGGAATATTCAGCAACAAATGTACTCCCAATTTCAATATAAGCAAGGCATATTGAACGCACAGCTTCGTTAGCTAATTGTTTAATTGTGTTCTTTAATTAGCAGACTAATTCTTCATCTAAAGGAACAACATCACCACTATATGATTTTAGGTCACTTCTCTAAAAAAATAATAGAAAAACGCATTGATGAAAACTTATTAGGTCTCTTTGACTCACCTATTTAGACAATGATGTAGATAGGTGAGTCAAAGTGATAAATTTTCACTTCATGAGTTCCTTAATATAAATTTTGAAATTGAGTTCATGAAGACAATAACATATGCTTCAGAAGTTGGTATTCTAATATATGCTCGCTTTTACTTACCTTCATTTTCACCTTTCATTTCAACCATCTCCGCTCGCTTTTTCACCTTGATGGACCTGCTAGTTGATGACGCGGTGGAAATAGAAGAAGAAACAACGATAGATGAAACCCTAATTCAAGAGTAACATGATGAAACCCTAATCTAAGGGTAACAAAAATTGAAATTTTCAGAGATAAAAATATATTATTCCAAAAACTTCAAATAACTTAAGGAATATGAGGCTTTATATAAGAGCTTCTCAAAACCCTAAATTATAATACAAGGAAATAAAATAAATATTTTAAAATAAAATCAAATCAAATCAAATCTTAATATAATTAGATTTGATTTAAATACATAGGATATTTGAATAAAATAAAATAAAATAAAATTAAAAAGGCTTTTGTTTGGACTTTCTGGGCTACACCATCATCTCCTAGTTGACAAGAATTCGTCCTCGAATTCACAGCACCATCTTCATCAAGAACCTAAATTAATTATTTTATTTTATTCAATTGTTACATTGGGAATTATAATTGTTGACCTTATCAGAATAAGATAATTCTTATCGAGTGTTCCTTATTCGAAGTCACATTGAAGCCATCCAGTTGAAGGAAAAAAATAGTTTCGAAAACCTTTTCATAGCCTGAAGACAACATTCCCATGTCCAGTTGATGAAAAAAAATAGTTTTGAAAACCTCTTCATAGCCTGAGACACCATCTCGATAAGCAATTTTTACCTTAATTCGACGATTGGTAGCCAATTTAAACTCCTTCAGTAACCGGTCAATATGATCGTCATTGAAACGCCTAGTGTGTCTCCCGCATACCAAACGATCTTTGAGATCTTCATGGTCGTATGTTGTTCTCTCCTTTATACCTTGAATCAGATGAAATCAAGATTCAGAAACATGCTTGACCCGTAACAGGAACTAAAGCTCTGATACCAAACTGATGACGCGGCGGAAATAGAAGAAGAAACAACGATAGATGAAACCCTAATTCAAGAGTAACATGATGAAACCCTAATCTAAGAGTAACAAAAATTAAAATTTTCAAAGATAAAAATATATTATTCCAAAAACTTCAAATAACTTAAGGCATATGAGGCTTTATATAAGAGGTTCTCAAAATCGCAAATTATAATACAAGGAAATAAAATAAAATAAATATTTTAAAATAAAATAAAATAAAATCAAATCAAATCAAATCTTAATATAATTAGATTTGATTTAAATACATAAGATATTTGAATAAAATTAAAAAAGCTTTTGTTTGGACTTTCTGGGCTACATCACTAGTTTTCCCAGATGGCTTTGAGTGGAAACTATGTTAATAGTCCAGTTTGCCCTTCACCAAACCTATGACTGGATTAATATACGTGTGAAACCTTATATTAATTATATGCAGATTGTAAGATGTGAAACAAAGTGAAAATAATATATGTGAAACCTTTATAGTTGTTTTCACCACATCGGTAACGAATAAAACTAACTATGTCATCATTACAATTGCAATGACGAATTTCTTCAACTGTTCTAAATATACCATTACCGGCCATTGCGTATGGAGGGAGTATTCCCACTTCTCTAGATACTATACAAACAAAGGATCCTGGATGTTGTTCTCCATATCCATTATCTTCAAATTTATTACATCTCTAGCACTTTTCATTTTTTTTCTCGCCAATTATTATTATTATTAATTATTAATTCTTTAATCGCTTAAATATCATGTAAAGACAAATGTATTTTATAAATTAAGAGGATATAAACTAAAATTATTCGTAATTAAATATTGTCAAGATTGAATTTTTGGTTTTTTTTTTTTAATTTAGGTTTGGTATCAAAATTTTTAATTAATTAAACGCTGAAACAAATTATGCTGAAAATCATGGTTAGGACTAACATGAGAATATTATATAAAACTCAAAAACTTTGACACTCTTCATTTAAAATTGGTGTTGATTAAATAACCATGATTATATTCTAAACGACTCTATGGTGATTAGTTTTGGAATTAAGTATAATATTGCAAAATTCCTTTTATATCAATTTACTAAATTTATAGTAACAAACTAGTTATTGAATCCTGAAAGCAATAACTAAATCTTACTTGCCTTGCAAGTTTGTATAAGGTTTTGTTTCTATAAAATAAAGATAGCCATGTGTAATACTGTCTTGTGTTTCTATTATTTCGGATAAGTATGTAATGTACGTTTCAAATCACAAGCAATAGTTAATGGCAGGAGATTAATGGAATCACACAAAACCACTTGTATTCCGTGTTAAGGAAGCTTACTATTTATTTCGTGTCGTCTCTAACATGAAACCTCACTCGTTTGATTTGTTAAGTATGATTCGACTAAAATTTTAATTTTATTATGTTTAATAGGTTTAAACATATTTAATTTATAGAGTGGGTATGTTTCAGTTTTCAAAATTCATTTTGAGTAACTAATATTTTTATCATAATTTTAAAAACAGTCTCTTTTTAATATTTGACTAATTTTTAAATAATAAATTTGATCATTTAAATTAGAAAAAAGTTACTGGCGACCGTCCAGTTATATTTTACCATTTAAAAATAGTTTTTCTTTTTATTTGACTATTTTTTAATAATATTTTATCATTTAAAAATAGTTTTTCTTTTTATTTGACTATTTTTTAATAATATATTTTATCATAAGTTATTATTCGTTATTTATCTGTGTCATATTGTTCAATTGCAGTGTTTTGTCAATATCATACACGTTGACGTCTAATTAGCTATAAATGTTTTGAACTGTTTTTATAATTATTTTGAACTCTAAAAGTCTATCCTATCAAACTTATAAATAATAGGATTAATAGAAAATTGTAATGTAAAAATAGAAAATAGCTTAGATGGTAAATCTGAGCTAAATAACTTTTTTTTATAAATTATATAATGGATAATTATTATGAGTATATGTTTTATTTTTATTTTGGGAGTAATTTTTGTTAATAAAAATATATCTCGTACAGATTAGATATGTAGATAGAAATTTCGGTTAATGAGTTTTTTTATAATTGTAAAAGAAAATAGTTAAGTTTGGTGGACACACCTCCGTGTAAATACTTCGATTATCAAGATTTTTTTATATTGATTAAAAAAATTGATAGATTATTATCAACACGTGCAGGAAGAGATACCGAAAAACCTAATACTAACCGAGATAGAAGGTCGGTCGAATATAATATCTAAAATAAACGTTAGAGACGAACTAACAACTCTAAATCTCACATGTCATATTTTTTTTGTATTTTACATTCTGATTTTTTTCGCCTACATCGTACTGATGAATAAAATATTCTTTTTTCAAATAAAGTTCGATAAAAAAATGTGTATTAACAAGAGAATTCATCTTAATAGTTCAACACTTTATCCATATTTTTTATTTAAAATTCATTTACTCTTGAGGATAAGTTCCTCTCATCAAATTTGGCACCATTTGTTGAAAATTTCATTCGGAGTATCTGAGTTTATAGTAATTTGAAAATTGAAGTCTAACCAATGGTGACAACTCAATCAAGAATGGATGGTAGCCTACCTTAGAGCTAAGCAACACCTCTTTCTTTGACATGTAAGATGTGTGATAAGATAAAATCCCCACACCGAAAAAAGAGAGGAAGAATGACCTTTGGTCCAACCAAAGCCCAATAATGTGAGAGGCTATTAGAGATGCTCTCCCAACCCTTTTTAAAATTGTCGTGCTTGAGCTCGAGCTCGATGAACTAATATAAGAGCACTTCAGGTCTAATATAATTCAAGTTTAGAGAAATAGATGGCATGAACAAGCTTATAAATATATATGAAATATTTCAGGTACTAAATCATAAGGTAATTATCCAATAAAGGTAGAATAGAGTGCAAAAATACATGAATTTCAAGAGTCAGGTTGTTCGGAATAGGGTGGAAAAAAGCAAACACTTCAAAAAAAGCACGCCAAACGAGCAAAAAACGAGGATAAGTTTAATAATGATAGTCTCACAAGTGCGAAACAAGCAAAAGGTAAAGAGGAAGTTGAGTTCCCACAAATGAAAATATTCATAATAGATTTAAGATAGTATAATACATTCCGGAAAAGTCTCAAATTAACCAAGAATTTTGATAGAAGATCTTCTAAAAGTTCGATCCTACCGGATAGATAAGTATGACTGGACAACTAACCCTGAGCACTAATTGGAGGATTTCCATAACATCATGCTCATATTCAACCTTGGCAATACCTTCTTGTGCATTGTATTCTACATGACATTTCGAGGGTAATACCTTGACGTGGTTCAACAATATCTTCTTAGGTTCTATTCAAATATTAATGTATTTACGAAGCTTATTCATGAGTCATTTTATTGGAAATAAAGTTATTTAAAACATGAAGGACTATAGGGCGAGAGCATCTAAAATTACATACAATGATTTGTTCAATAGATAAATTATCTTGATAGATACAAAGAAAGTATGGTGGTTGTAGTGTTTAAGAAATATCTCCAAGAATACAGTCGTTTTCATACGGATTTGATCGAGTTCCTGTTGAGATAAATTGGGAGTTATTATTCCATTTGAAGATGTTCATCAAGGTTAAATAACCCAAAAAGAGATGCATTGATCTATAAAAACTAACTGATCCGTGTTCTGATGCGATTGATATAAAAAGAATTAAGCAATAGATGAATCTGAATATGAAAAAAGACCAACTAGATAGGACTTGCAAGATCTATTTTTATGATTGAACCTTGAAATTTACAACATTAACGAAAAATATCACTAGTATCTAAGATAAGACCAAGATCATGCTCAATTATCGAAGGTTGAGAGGTACATACTATTAACACTAAGTGCTCTAAAAGTAACTAGTGCTACTATAATTGACTTATATGTACATATATTTGATTAGACGTATATGCACTCGAACCAAGCGACATCACCTCATATATTTTTTATTGATGATGACCTACGGGAGGTAAAGAGTCAGTATGATGACATATTTTTTGTCAATGTCGTTGACGAGATCAATATTAAGTGAGTACGAATTGACACACAAATTTGAACAAAAATTATATATATATATATATATATATATATATATATAAGTGGTTATAAAAATATAATATGAGTCATCTCGTTTAAATATTGGTGCAACACGAGCCCCCAATGGAGTTCAAAGAAAGAGATATTAACTATCCAAAAAGACACTTCAACTTACGAAACCATTAAATACCATTTCTAATTTGAAGCTAGGAAAATATAGAATATTGAAGATATAAATCAGGGACTCAAAACGAATTCAAACACATATTGTGTTATTTAATAAAAATGCAATCCTACTATTTTTGTATGGAATATTTTTTAGATTACATGAGTTATCAAAACTATTATTTGCAACAACCTACGATAAAACAAATACTATGACCGATCCGAAAAAGGTGGAGATAATTTTTTATGAGAAATCCAAAGTTTATATTAAAAGAGTTGTATAAGCTCTTAAGGGCTGGATATATTAGGGAATAAAAGTACCCTAACATGGTTGGAAATAAAAATATAAAAATGGAGAACGTGTGTCGACTTCATAATTTTAAACCAAGCTTTCTCATATTTCACATTTTCACTCACAAGAGTTGATCAATTGGTTGATGTGATGATCGAGTATGTATTTCTCTCGTTTATGGATGCATATTAGGAATACAACCAAACCAATTAATAACTCAACTAATGTTTTATTTTTGTCCACTTACAAGCTGATGAAAAACATGCCCATCATTGTCCAATTAAATAAATACATAGTGGGATTTATAGGGGGTTATGCTAATGTGGTTGGAGAATTCGAAGGTGAAACTGTCCTCAGAATATGACCGTTTAAAAAGATCGCGAGAGTCCTTTTTGTAGTGGTTGACGGTCCAGTTTCTTATAATGCTATTTTTGGTATATCTTGGCTGTGAATGATGCATATTGTAGCTTCAATTATCCACCAATATTTAAAATATGCGGTCAGAGGCCATGTAAGGGTAGTTTGAAGTAGTTAAAAAGTGGCTAGAGAATGGTAGCTTATTGTCATTGCCTCGAATGCGTTAGGGAATGTGGCAGCTAAAAAGGAATATCAATTACTAGAGTCCTTCTCGGATTTAAGAAAAATTGATGATCCAAGAGAGACTCATAGTGCAGTTATTCCAGTTGAAGAGGTTGAGTTACACCACTTTTTCGAATAGAAAATGTGTGAGAATTGAAGATAAGTTACCATCACAGATAAAGAAAAAATTGTTATCATTTTTATCCAAAAACTTGCATGTGTTTGTTTGGTGTAATGAGGATGTCACGAGCGTACCAATGAGCATCATTTCTCATAAATGGGATGAATGATCCGATGTGGGCCCTGTCATACAAAGACAAAAACGTTTTAAGTAGAAAAATCCAAAGTTATTGTTAAAGAGGTAGATAAACTGATAAAAGTGTGTATATTCGGGAATCTCAATAACCACTATGGACCACTAATCTAGTACTTGTGAAAACGAAGAATGGCAAGAAAGGATGTGTATTGATTTTACAGAACTAAACATGATATGTCTGAAGGATCCTTTCACTGTCCTCCGAATAGATCAATTAATAAATTCTACTTATGGTAATAAGTTGGTATCCTTCGTAGACGCGTTTACTGGGTACAATCAGATACCAGATGAATTCGAAAGATCAAAATCACATTATATTTATAAAAAACATAGGCCTACATTGTTATAAGGTTATGTCTTTCGGCCTGAATAATGTTGGGGTTACTTACCAATGTTTAGTGAACAAAGCTTTTGCCAGTCAGATTAGAAGAAATGTTGAGGTTTATATCGATGATATGTTGATAAAAAGTTTGAGGTATAAGGATCAATCTCTTGATCTCAAAGAAACTTTCCCAAACTTGGAAGCTACCAATTTAAAGTTAAATCTAGAGAAATGCACATTCGGGGTACAACCATACAATTCTTGGGGTATGTTATAAGTGAGAAATAGATTTAAGCTTATCCATTACAGTTAAACGCATTACTTGATATGGACCCTTCTAGATCCACCAAAGAAGTCCAAATATTGAGTGTAATGCTAACTTCATTGAATATATTTATATCAAGATCATCAGACAAGTCCATCGTTCTTCCAAGTCTTAAGAAATGCTAAGGAATTTAATTAGTCTCCAAGTTGTATAAAGGAATTTCTTAGGATAAAAAATCATTTATCTTCACCTAAAACAATATCCAAACCCGTGATAGGAGAAATGCACTAAATTTAATTAGTTGTGTCCAACTATACAATGAGTGCAGTTTTGGTTCGGGAAGTTGATAATTATCCTTGCCCTATTTATTATTTTAGGAAGAGTTTGTTAGATTCTAAAAAGAGGTATTTGAAGTTAAAATAATTAACATTCGCCCTTGTGATAGCATTCAGGAAGATGAGACCCTATTTCAAAGCTCACTATGTTACTGTTCGAATCTTTTTTCCACTAAAAACATACTACAAAAACCAGATATATCGGGTTGGATGAATAAATGAT
Source organism: Limnanthes douglasii subsp. nivea (assembly GCA_036936605.1). Classification (NCBI taxonomy): domain Eukaryota; kingdom Viridiplantae; phylum Streptophyta; class Magnoliopsida; order Brassicales; family Limnanthaceae; genus Limnanthes; species Limnanthes douglasii. Next base: position 130,633,833 of record JAUPFV010000004.1, read on the forward strand.
CTTTTGAATTGGGAGATTATGATATTGATTTCGCTCCTCGAACTGCCATCAAGGCACAAGCTGATAATTTCTGGTTGAATTCCATTTAGAACGACCACATGTGAAATTCCTTATTGAAAAGACTATGAAACAATAGGTTGTCCAAAAAGATGGAGGGTCTAGTATGTTAGGCTGTGGGGTATGAATTTATCTACTATCTCCATTCGAATATTCAATATACCAAGAAATAAGTTTTGGTTTTGAGGTATCGAACAATGAAACTGAGTATAAGGCAACAATAATTGGTCTTAATATACCAAGGAATACGTTTTAGTTTTAACGCACATACTCATATGATCAATCAGTGGATGACTACTAGATTTGGTGTCATCAAACAACACTTCTGATGTACTCTTGAACGCATTACTTCATAAACTTCCCAAGTCAGCAAACTGACTAAACACATGGTAGTCTTGCAAATCTTTGTCAGTAATGGATGCATTTGTGATCATATTAGTTCTAATGTCTCATAAATTTTACCCTTCTCCCTCGATAATGACAACACATAAAAGACAAATTAAATACTAAAAAAACTAAGAAATATATCTGCCAATAAACTGAGTATGAAGAGCACATGTGATATAGAGTTTTAATAAAGTTAAGCGGCAATATGAGACTAACACGAATGTTGAAGAACAAGGAAAATAGGTAAACAAGGTGGATGAAATGAGCCAAATAGGGAAAAACAAAGTTATCGAGTGAAAATTGCAGAATTAGTACGAGTACACAAAAGAAAAAATGAGAACTAATGCTTACATTATATATGCACACATATTTAACATCCAACATTGGTTTCAAAAGCAAGATCGACATCCCTAGTGCACATATCTCATCAAGACTTTATATACAAGACATCACGACACGTCCGATCAGCAAGTCGTTCCTATCCAATTGTTGATCAATCATAAGATCAACGCCTTGTAACCACATCAATAGTGCGACCAATGAAATGAAAAGTTGCAACAATTCCTATATTTCTTTAATATTAAACGCGTCTCGTAGTCTATAAATAACCGATCAAAACCTATTTTGCCAAAAAATTGTTTACTTCTTGAGTAAATATATTTTATTTCCACATTTAAAGGCTATAAAAACACTAATAACGACATATATTACACAACAGTACATACTCTTATTCCTAGATGTAAAAGTTCATCCGATATCACCGAAATACATGTATTAGTGCATGATCTAGTACAAAACTCACCTACAAAGCTCACAATTAACAAAACATATTTTTATCGACATGATTATCACTCTTACACGAACTACATACATTTAGACAAAAACTTCGGTTATCGAGATTCTTCCACAAGGATGAAAAATCCTAACTAAAGTTTATCTATACTTGTCATGGTTATCAATATATGGATGAATATTTTCAAATGAATATTACCAAAACACCGATATAAAAAGGTCTCATAACAATCTCGTCTCGTAGTAACCGAGATGAAACATGACATAACAAATATAAAAATACACTAGTCTGAGATTCCATGTCATAGCTTTTATATATTATTTTGCCAACTATTATTTTATAAATAAATTATTATTTGTTAAATAAAAAGTAAAAATATAAAAACTGAAAATTATTTATCTATATAGTTATTTAAAATTCTTATATTTTCTCTTTTTTATCTCCAAAAAGTTCATTCTATTAGTTGTTTTTATTATTTTTAATAATCTATTTCCCAATCAATATACGAGCATTGACCCGCCTGACTTCATAAAAAAACTTACCTCATCAACATGAATTAATATTGCACAATCTTAAAATAAAAAGTAAAAATAATTATTATGATTGAAAAAAAAATTTAAGCGTTAAGAACTTATATTATAATAAAGGACCCAGAAATTAGGGTTTTACAAAGAGAATGACATAACTGAAAAAAGTTTAAAAATAAAGAGGTGCCAAAGGCTTCCACCCAACATTTCAGAATAAAAATTTATCTTCTTCAACAGGGCCCAAAAGCAAACTCAGCCTTCTACGAAAAAACTTTCGAACACCTAGTGCACCACCAAAGTAGAGAGCTTCAACCACGCATTCAATGATTAACTGAACTATGAAAATCTTCTTTTTCTTGAAATATCAACAGACGAAGAAGAGCTGAGCAGAGCAGAAACTACTCCGAGTTTAAGTAGCCCAACCCTAAACCTTCTAAGAACACAATGACCATTAGTTCAGATGAAGCATTGTTATAGGTGAATTTATGGTTTTTCTTGCTATTCAAAGTGAACTTTGTAATCCAGTCTGAAGCTTGATTTTGAATTCTGGAGATGTGTCTTATGGACATATTGAGCTGAATAAGCTTTTTGCAAATAGAAATGGTAGAATCTAGATACCAAGCAACATTACCCTCAGCAAGGAGGTTGACCAGAACGAGGCTATCAGTTTTAATATCCACATCAGTCAAATTGTATTGCTTGCAAAAAATCAAGCCTTGTAATAACACTTTTATTTCAGCGATTAAAGAAGTCAATTTGCCAAATAAAACTCCAGAAATGATGATAATATCTCCGTCAGAATTCTTGATCAAAGCGCCACCACTGGACTCAACATCATAATTACAAGCGCCATCAATGTTTAGCTTCAATCTGTCAGGTGCAGGGAAAATCCAATTAAGGTAACTAGGAGTTTTCTTTCTGTTTTGAATAGAAGCACATCCTAGCGCAGAACCTGCATTCAAAGCTTTATACCAGTGTTTACTGGTAATTTTATTAGACATATCAATATCAGTGATCACTTTGATTACCAAATCAATATCAGTTTGATTACCATATCAATACCACATCACTTTGTTTCTGTTTTTCCAAATTACCCAACAAATAATTTGAGGAACAATATGAGTTATATGGAATTTGTTTTTAAAAAACCAGAACCAAACTCTTATCATATGAGACAGAACTATATGACGCCCAATTTTGATTTTGAAAAGATTACCAAAGTAATTCCAGATATACAAGGCAAAGCAACAACTGATAAAAATATGGTTTTTCTCTTCACAGTTGTTGCAGAACTAGCATTTGGAAACTATAACAAAGTTCATTTTCATTGAATTATCATCAATAGGAATATAATTGTTAATAAGTTTCCAACAGAGGAAAGTTAACTTCTTGGGAATTTTAGAGTTCCAGATCTTCCTAAACAAGCTAGAGTTGTTATGCTTTATTCTTATGTTGTTCCATGTAAGCTTTATGTTGAAGTCTTGGTTAATAGAATACTTCCAAACTATCTGATCTTCCTTATCATGATTGATTTTATAGTTTTTGATGTAGTTGATTTTGTCTTTAGGAAGAAAGGATTTCAGAGTGTTGACATCCCAAGTGTTGTCTTTCCAAAATGTGTTGACATTTACGCAGAGGAACCAGTTGCTGGCATTAGAGACACTATGATTAATCAAGGGGGGAGGTTATGCCACTCTTCAAGCCAGAAGACCATATTTCATCGTCCCATGATCCATTTGATGTTTCCTTCAAATGCTTTTGACATGTCAAGTTGAATCAAAATGTTTCCAGTTTTAGGTTTTCTATTTATGTCATGGAGTAACTCTTTCGCAAGCAAGATGTTTTCATGAATGATCCTGTCTTTAACAAACGCGCCTTGAAAGCTAGAGATAATACTGGGAAGTATATTAGCTAATCTCTTGTTTATGGTACCAGACAACACTCTATTGAGCAAGGTACACAGACTGATAGGTCCAACTGATAGGGTTAGCACACTTAGGAACAATGCTTGTAGTAAAAACCGAATTAGGGATAATGTTACCATTAAGATAGGAATTTAAAGATTTGCAAAGATATCTATTAATAATATGCCAGCAGATTTTATAAAAGTGAATATTAAAACCATCATGGCCTGAAGCACTATCATTTTTCATGTTGGTGATGATCTGCCAAACCTCATTTTTGTTGGTGAGCTTAAGCAAATATTCATTGTCCTCTTTAGTAACACTTCTGAGAATGTTATTAAAGATGGAATCCTGCAATAAGATATCTTATTCCTCCATGCTAAAAGAGTTAGTTAAAGAATTTTAAGGAAATTTTCAGCAGAGATACCAATATCTTTAAAACTCTGGATCCAGTTGTCATTCTTTTTAATGCCTTTTATAGTGTTGCTACTTATTTTCTTGGATACGTAAGCATGGTAAAGCTTAGTATTGCCATCACACTCATTCAGCCAACTGTTATAAACTTTTGTCTCCAGTATATTTCCTCGTTTTTAAGGGCTTTAACATACATACTATTAGCATTGGATAGACTAGCTTATGAGTTTTGACTGCTATTCATGTAATGTTGGATATCCATTTCCTTGACTTCCTCCGCATTAGCCTTAACCTTGTTAAAAATTTTGCCAAATTTCTTGGTGTTCCAATCCTTTAGACAAGCTTTAAGTCTTCTGAGTGTACCAAAAGACTTGATTTTGACTCCCTCTGCAGTTGAGATTCCAATTATGCTCCACAATGCTTAAAAAGCTATCATCATTAGTCCAAGCATTTAATAATCTAAAAAATTTATTTGTTAAAGTTACATTGTTTACAAGAATTACAGTTAGAAGAGATTAAGAGGGGAGCATGGTTAGAACAAGTTCTGACCATGTTGGTAACTTGGATCTCCTTGAAGGTACTGAACCATTTATCATTCACCAAAGCTCTATCAAGTCTTTTCCAATGCTTGTTTCTGTACCAGGTATATCTTGATCCTATATAACCATCATCTTCAAGATTTCAGTTTCTTATAATATCATTAAAGTTCTCAGTACTTATATGATCATCATAGGTACACCCAAGCTGGTCATCAGTAGAAGTAATAGCATTATAGTCTCCAGCAGTAATCCAGGCACAGCTAGAACTAGCAAGATCCTTCATCTTCTCCCAGAAGTCCATTATTTGCATCTTATGGCTTTTAGCGTAGATAGAGGTAAAATTAAAGCTATCATTTAAACCGGGGTAGATAACATCTATATGAAGGAACTGATCGTGATCACTTTCAATGTTAATCTTAACATCTTCATCCCAGAAAATCCAAACTTTATTCGAAATGTTAGTAGAAAAATTCTTATAACCTAGAGTATTAGCAATACTTTCAAGATTATCAACATTAGCCATTGGCTCTTGAATAGCTAAAATTTTAATTTTCTCAGCCTTGATCATAGATAAAAGCCTTCTAAAAGTAGGCTTGTTGTTGATGCCTCTAGCATTCCAACTAAGTATCCTTATCATTATCAGATAGGGATTTTTGTTTGTTTTTGTCCCCTTTTTTCTCAGGGAATTGATCATAAGTTTGTTTATTTTATTAACTTTTTCTGCAAATTTAAGTTTACTATTAAAGATCAAGCTAAAGTCAGGCTCAGGATCAGGAGAGACGTATCTTTCCTTTGGGTAGTATTGCTGCTTCCAATGTTATCACAGTTAGGAGACCCACTGTAATTATCCTCTTGAAGTTTACTCTTGGCATATCCTTGTTCCAGCTTTTGAAGGGCTTCAATAATTTCCATATCATCTTTGACAGATAAATCTTTACTCAAATCTTTAACTTAGCTTTCATCATTAGCTTGTTTATTCAGACTATTGCATTGACTGTTTTGGTCTTGTAAAGATTGGTTTGAGTTTCAGAAATCTTGTTATCTTGATCTTGATCTTTTTGAGTAATTATAGATTTTATTTTCCTTCTGTAAACTTTAGTGAAAGTTTGGAATTGGCTTTGCTTTGAATCTGTTTTTTGTTGAGGCAGAGTATTGTTCTGGCTCACAAAATTAGGGCTCAGTATAATCAGCAGTTTTATCCTCTAAATCTTTTGTGTTTATCTTTTTCTTGCCGTCAGAGCTTTTGTGGTCTATATGATAGCATACATTACAGTAAGAAGGCATATTTGTGTAACTTAACGTAATCCAATAACCATTATTATCTCCGAATTCGATCCACGTCATGTGCTTTAATTTCTTTGTAATATCGACTTCAACTTGAGCAAAGCAGGCGTTACTATAGGCTCTGGTGGTTTCTGGGACAACTATTTTGTACGGAGTACCAATAGTAGACACAAGATCATTTATAACGGTGTAGTTATACATAAACTCTGGGATTTTTTTTCCAAACGAACCCAAATGAGCGATATAGGATTTTCATACTTTCTGTTGAATTCAAGATTCCACCTTAATATTCTCATTGTCATTCCATCAAAGTTCCAAACGCTTCGGGCCCATACGGTAATGACATCTTCCTTAAGGCATAATTCCATGAGGACGTGTCTTGAATCCAGAATTTCAAAGCTGTAAGACCCTTGAAATCTGAATGAGTTCAAGAAGTTGTTTACAGTAATTCTTTTAGATATATCATTGCTAAATTTTCCTATTAGAGTAGTTCTTGATTGTTGGAGTAATATGTCTTTAGCTTCCTTGTTGTATTGGACAGTAAAGTGATCCTATGCTTCTTTCGAAAATTCTGGTTTGAGATCCGTAAACAAGGGAGATGTTCTTGGTTTGACTGCATCTGCAAATGTCTTCTTGATTAGTCCTTCATTGGTTTTTGTTGAAAGAAGAGGTGAATATTTATCATTTTTGATAGTGTTGCTTGTAATTGAAATTATGGTAAGAAACCAAGAATTTAAAAGGAAGAAGAAGGAAAGAATCCGAAAAACAATAAATTCTTGAGACTCATTCTTGGAGTTTTTTTTCTTCATCCCCGGAAGTTCTGAAATTTCTATTACGATTAAACAATATTAATACACAAAAAAACTCAACTAGACTTATACATAAAGCAAAATAAAGCTCCCAAGGGGTAGCCGAGTTGGTTGAGTATGGCATGCTTGCGACTAAAGGTCATGAGTTCGAGTCCCTCTACATACGCTTTCCCGACTGAGCCTGTCACCTTGTGTGGTTTACCTTCTGGCGTTGGTTTGCACGCTATCGCGTCAGACTGAGAGTTTACCCTGTACGCACTCATTGCACTCTGAGTAGCGGCTGCGGATTTCCTTAAAAAAAAACGCATCATTGCACTCTGAGTAGCGGATTTCTTCCGAAAAAAAAAATCAATAAAAATAAAATAAAATGGAAATAGCCGTATGCTTAACAAATGTGGCGGTTATTTATTTTAGTACACTAATAATTCCTCTAAACCCATACCTATCTAAATCACATAATTATCCTTTAATCACCGACTTTCTCCACATCGAACGGTTACTATATAAAAGAACCAATAAATAACTTATAACATGACGCACCTGATTCTTTCCCTCAAAATGCGTCCCTTTTATCCGCATTCACTGCCCACCAAAACGCAAATATCGTGGTTATCTAAATCTAGCCGTTAAAGTTAACCCCTTTGATGAACATCGAACGGCTGATATTTAAAGAATAAGAAAGTATCACCAAACTTCATAGAACTGGTAGCTGAGCTGGGTCCCACTGGGGTATATCAAACGTGACAGGTTTGCGTTCACATTCTTTTTTTTCCTCTCGTTCTCTTCTATATAACGCTCTCCAACTTGTTTCATTTCTTCAATCTTTCCATCTCGAAAATTGTTTTCTTTATCACATTGTTCTTCATAATCTGGTAAGGTTTCGCATCATACATTGTTCATTTTATGGTGAAAGTTTATAGCTTTTGTGATTTTCTTTTTGGGTTTTTGATCAGTCTGTTAACTGCTTTAGAGCTGAATCTTATCCGGGTGTTTCTTATTTTGTGTTTGATTATCTGTTTTGGTGATTTTCTTGGTCATTTGGGGTTTTGAATGAAGCAATGGATATAGGGGTCATTTTTTGTTTGGCTGCTGAGAAAATTCAACAATAGTTGAGACCCTTATGATCATTCAATCGTCTAATAGTTTTTTTTTTATAATCCTTGAAAAAAATGGTGTTTTTATGTGTTCTGTGGTAAAAAAATGACAGCTGATTAAATCTATTTTGTTTTATTCTTTGAAAATGATAAAAAAATAGAAACCTTTTATGTATTATATACTTTTAAATTAGTGTTAAGAAAGCGAATATGATATACATGTGTATGTATGGCTGTGATGAAACTTTGGTTTGTTTCAGGTGAAAAATGGGAATCAACTTCAAAGGGTTCGTGTTGTCTCTTCTACTGTCATCGTTAATGTTCTCTTTGGTGTTTTCGGATTCTAACGATGGAACACTAAGAATTGGATTGAAAAAGATGAAACTTGACGCAAACAACCAGGTGGCTGCTCAGCTTGGTTTTAAAGGTCAAGAGGCTCTTAGAGCTGCCAAAGAACATCGTTACGGTGTTGGTAACGGCGCAGATACTGATATAGTAGGATTGAAAAACTATATGGATGCTCAGTACTATGGTGAAATTGCTATTGGTACTCCACCACAGAAATTTACTGTCATCTTTGACACTGGAAGCTCTAACCTATGGGTGCCATCTTCAAAGTGTTATCTCTCGGTGTGTGTATATATATTTTCATGTGTTTTTATCGAACATTTTTTTTATAAGAGGGCATCAAAATAATTTATTTTTTTGTGAATTGTGAATTGTTTTTAGGTGGCATGTTTCTTTCATGCGAAATACAAGTCAAGTGCTTCAAGCACCTACAAGAAGAATGGTTTGTTCTTTACTCAACAAGTTTGGTTTTGGTCTTTCGCTGTGAATGCAAACTTTAACCTTTATTATGTCCTCTAATGTGCAGGAAAATCTGCTGCCATTCAGTACGGTACTGGAGCAATCTCTGGTTTCTTCAGCTACGACAATGTAAAAGTTGGTGATTTGGTCGTGAAAGATCAGGTGAAGAACCTTGTTTTAATCTGTTAAAAATACAATCCCTTAACTACAGAACCATGTACTGATTGTTGTTGCTCAATTCAGGAATTTATCGAGGCAACGAAGGAACCTGGTGTTACGTTCTTAGTGGCCAAGTTTGATGGTATCTTGGGTCTTGGTTTCAAAGAAATCTCGGTTGGAAATTCAACCCCGGTTTGGTACGAACTATCATCTCTGGGTTTTGGTCGATAATCTGCTACTGTCTTGTGCTTATAAATGTGTCTAATGAGAAACTTGCTGTGTTTTGTTTTACAGGTATAACATGATCAAACAAGGTCTTATTAAGGAAAAATTGTTTTCTTTCTGGCTTAACCGCAAACCAGAAGAAGAAGTTGGAGGTGAACTCGTATTTGGAGGGGTTGATCCAAAACATTTTAAGGGAGATCATACATATGTTCCTGTAACACAGAAAGGTTACTGGCAGTTTGATATGGGTGATGTCCTCATTGGTGGTAAACCTACTGGATATTGCTCTGGTGGTTGCAAGGCAATTGCAGACTCAGGAACTTCTCTGCTAGCAGGTCCAACGGTAAGCGCAAATGCTAAAAAATTATTTGTCCTTTGTCTAGCAGAGTGTTTGGGCCTTTATTTAAAAAAAATTCTTTATCCTAAAATATTATGTACCGTGTGAATGTCTAGACTATCATCACGATGATCAATAAAGCAATTGGAGCTTCTGGAGTGGTAAGCAAGCAGTGCAAGGCAGTTGTTAAGGAGTACGGTGCAAATATTATTGAATTGCTTATATCTGAGGTAAGTAATTTGTATCAAGTTCCATTACATTTTACTGACCATATTCATGTCATACTAGGCTATGTTTAGATCTTAGAAAAATTATTATACCTAAGTAGGTGAAAAGTTTATGCTATAGACTAAATGTTTTCGTACCTTGATATGATATACCATAACCGGTTTTTGTAATGAATTGATGTGTTGTCATTGTATCACATCAGACGAAGCCGACGAAGATCTGCTCTGAACTCAAAGTGTGCACCTTTGACGGCAAACGTGGTGTTAGGTCAGAATTGTATCAAGTTGGCATTTATTTTTCTTTTGTATCCCATCATATTACTGAAACATAGATATTTTGAATGTAGTATGGGCATCGAGAGTGTCGTGGACGGAAAGAACGGCAACGTCTCTAGTGGATTAAGTGATGCAATGTGCTCCGCTTGTGAAATGGCAGTCGTATGGATGGAGAACCAGCTGAGGCAGAATCAGACAGAGGAGCGTATATTGGCCTACGCTAATGAGGTAAGATTAATAATAGAAATTACTTTTTCCCTATTTCGTGCCATGTTGTGCAACTCATTTTGGGGTTTGACATGTGGACAGCTTTGTGAAAAAATGCCTAGCCCAATGGGACAATCAGGGGTTGACTGCGGAGATATCGGTTCCATGCCCGTTATTTCATTTACCATTGGTAAAAAAGTGTTTAACCTCAAGCCACAAGAGGTAGAGTCTAATTACTATTTACTTGTAGCATGTAGTTATTCAGCCCTTTACCATTTTATATCTGAATTTACAATCGCCCATATTTGATCTCGAGCAAGATCTGTTTTAACATGTTGAAATTCTGTTCTTGTAAAAACAGTACATCCTGAAGGTGGGTGAGGGTTCTCAAGCTCAATGCATCAGTGGTTTCACTGCTTTGGATATCCCTGCTCCTCGTGGACCTCTCTGGTATCTCTTCTCCTGCCGATTTAACATTTTCAGTATTAGTTGTGTTATTTAGTTTTTAGAACTTCAAAATACTATATATTTCTAACTTTTAATTTGAAATGTGTTTGTACAGGATTCTCGGAGACATCTTCATGGGTCGCTATCATACAATCTTTGATTTCGGCAACTCCAGAGTTGGTTTTGCAGAAGCAGCATAAAAAATAAATAAAAGATGTAATATCGAATCTTCATTTAGATTGTGATTAAAGGATGTTATGTAATTTTCTTATTGAAATATAAAAGGAACTTGCATTATTTTACCTAATCATTTGCTTGCAATTAAATCATTGAATCTATCATATTGCTCTTTCCGTAATCAATCTCATGAAAGCTTACTTGTTAAAATTAAAAGTATTGATGAGTTCACCATAGTACACTTTAAAACTCAGACAACTAAAACATACAATTTAACTTTTTCACTTTCGCGATCAATCTGTTCTTATTTACCTATAGAACCAGTGTATCAGCATCCCAATCACAAAAAAAAAGTGTATATCTTTTTAAAAACAAAGAGCTTAGAGTTACAAATTACTGTTCTGGAAGGCAAATAAAAGCACTAATTTGTTAAACCTCATTTTCCTAAGTTTAAATTAGATCATGGAATATGCCAAGGCAACAAATTTCATTCAATTGTATGTGAAACCGAAGCGATAAAAATTGAGAACCGCTCTGAATTTTAACTCTATTCGAAATCAAACTAATAAAACCGTTAAACCGATAGAATCGGTTGAAGCGATAAAACTAACAAAATAATAAAATCAATTTGGAACCAAACTAATAAAAAATATCGATTTGGAACCAAACTAATAAAATCGTAAACTGATCGAACCGAACCGATAAAGCCAAAACGAAATCGGAATCATAAAACCATGAAAACGGAATTTTCTTTTGAAAAATTATTTTTTATACATTTGTCAAAATTAATAGAAGACCCATTACAAAATTAAAAATTAACTTTTAGACATAATTTAAAATAGATCAAACCCGACAGAACCAAAAACCTAACGGTGCGTCTGTTGCGAGTCAATATAGCGGTGACTGTTGGCATAGCCATCTGATCCATTCCGAACCAATAAGCTTAGATGTTTAATCCGGCTCCACATTTTCACGAACGGCTCCACATTTTCACAAAACATACTTTATGGCTAATCAAATTACTCTGTCATTTTCACGAACGGCTCCACATTTTCACAAAACATACTTTATGGCTAATCAAATTACTCTGTCCATCTCTCGGGAAAAAAAAATTCTTATAACAAACATTTTGTTGCTAAAATGCATAATTGTTTAAAAAAAACATTAACAGCAAAATAATATAGTAATAGTACTGCTCCTGGAATAGTTTCTAGCAGTAGTAAAATCGTAATGATATAAAGTTTACGCTTTCTTTATTAAATATAAATACCGTAAAATATTATTTGTTTTATACGTAACATGTTATATTATTAAATTTCTTCTCATTCAGTTTTTTAGTTATTAGGTGTTTCCGTCGTGCTTTGTTGCTGCTTGTATTGCTGCAAACTTTCTAATGCGTTACTGCCTTTGTCTTTCAGTTCTTGGACTTCTTTCTCTAGTTCCATTTCCTGCTCCTTTGCTTCCCTTACTGCAGCTGAGACGAGCTACGCTTAGAACAAAAAGGTCCTAGCATGTCCCGGGGACTCCAGTCCCATCACTATATCAAATACTTTATCTGGAACAGGCTCGCGTCTAGTTTCAGCTTGCTTCTGTCTTGTTAACTGCAATCTTACTATTGCTTATATTTACTAAAATCTTATGTACAAAGTACAATGCGGAGGTGTCTGAATCAACTGGATATTTGCCGAATAACTCAAATGCAATACTCCGACTTGAATCTGGAAAACGTGCTCAGGTACGACAAGATCCGATATAACTACAAAAAGATAATGCACACGCGATTGGCAATGCTTAGGTCTATCATGTACATTAAAGAAAGGTTTATAACATAGATGATGTATGTATAGAAGACGTCTTTAATACATAGGAACAAAGTAAAGCTTTATTACTCTCTGATGTCTTACATATAGAGCAGCTTCCCTTTCATCTGAAATCAAATGAGTGGTGTAGGCTCATCCTGATTACTCTATATTAGGCCCAAACCCTAATTAAAAGAGGGTTTTGTTTGAAGATAAAATGGCTAATTAAGGAGTCTAAAGTTATTACAGAAGCCTTCTACAACGATCCCCACTGACCGGTATACATTTAGAATTGTAGAAAATGATGCAAGTAAAAAATTGTTTTTCCTTGAAATAAACAGAATACTGGTACTTGATAGAGCTACTATTTCCATGGCCTTAACAAAAAAGCAGTTTTCCAGTGAATTATAAGGCACAAATTGCACTGTCTTAAACATTGCTTATAGAGTATCAACTGTCATTGACAGTGACATGATCATGCTACTTTCATTGCATATTCACTATTTCCCAATTGTTCTACCTTGCATCCAAGAATGAAAGGGTTATTTAACCGTGTGTGTCCAATTTCCAGTGTTTATTACCTACTGGTACAAAATTTAACATTTCGTCGATAACACTGAATTTTCAAACAACTTTGAAGTAAAACATAAAATGAGGGCATGGTGTGCTTGAAAGTATTTTAAAAATCGTATTATTGGTACATGGACTCATAGCTGCTATCGGGTTCGTTCTCACTGTCGTATCTGTTGGTTTTCTTCAGAGGGAAATTGTTGGAATATGATGAGCCCTGAAAGCTCATGGAGACTAATTTATATTTCTTTAAGCTGGTAGCAGAATATTAGTCCAGTTGCCAGAAAAAATCTTATTTGAAATTTTGAGGTGTACCGTGTACGAACTTAGAAATGTACCTCCAGTTAGGCCACCACCATCGTTTTAAGCACGTCGGCATGTCTGAATGTCTGCTACCTTTAGCCAATCACTGATATCGATTGGAATTTTACATCCGTCACAAGCAAGGGCACTAATGAAGCTCACAGCTTAGTTTGCCAATTCACCAATAGATTCACCACTTTCATAGGTCTCACAGTCGGACCTGATTTAGAGAATTCTTATAATCTGTTATATACTTCTGTGTTATCCAGGTCTATAAAATACAAAATAATATACAAGTCCGAAACAATCCCTGACCAGGTTAAAACTAAGTTAGATCGAGTTTAAGTTTTACTTAAAGTAGTATATAAATAGTTAAATACAAATCCTTTTATAATTTTCACCAGCATATCCTTAGTTCACCACTTTTCAAACGAGCTTTTCATTCTTGGCACACAAGCTAGTAGTACAGCTTTTCTTAAAAGATGTAGATAACTAAATGTTTAATGTATCTCTATGTCACACTGCCCGTGAACCATCTAGATATTTAATTGTATATTCTTTTGCCTATGATTTCTCTTTTGGCTTGTTCCATGCCGAGATTTGTTTTCAATTCACTAGAACTATTAAAGGACAGATGCCTGGTTTCTTAAGATTTTTATTAAGTTTAAGTTAAAAGGAATGCCAACTTTAAATCGAGTCAACATATCATTGCTCATTAATTAAATTTTGGTGCTATTTACTTTTATTATGAAAAGATAAAGCAATTAATTCGATGCATTATTTCTGCACAGATCTTACTCTAATACATATATGCTTGATACATTTATTGGGATGGTATTCAACACTGGAAAGTTTGTGCATACCATTCTGTTTTGCAGTCTTAAGGATAACAAGCCAACAGAGCCATCAGACAAATCTGCAACATGATTGAAACAGGTGGACTACATAAGCATCGTGCTCTAAAATTATGAGAAACAAATGAAAATCAATAAATAATTAACAAGCAAGTACTACTTCAACAAAAAAATATTTAAAATTAGAAAAGCATGAACAGTAATTATTGTACTCCTGCGGATCTTCACTGTCAACTGCCTTGGTGTTCGATTTAATATTATAATTGACAAGAGTAGGTGGCATATAATGTCTTCTATCTTAAATGACTTCAATTTCTTGTTCTTGAGGACTATCTATTCTTAAAACTGAAGGATTCACAATATAAAAAGAAAATGTCGGTCAAATTGTTTTGAACATTTTTTTAAACTTATAAAAGCTTCTAGGACGTAACAGGAACTTAACTTTCCACTCTATTGGTTCTTGTACAGAAAAAGAGTTATTTGACATAAAAAAGAAGAGCATATGACTCATTTGTTCAGGTCTGTGACAAATATTTACAATAAGATGTCATATTATACGAAAGAAAAATGTTTAGTAGGGTAGAAACTTAAGCTATATAAATTTAGCTCAAACAATACAAAATTGGCACAAACAACGAACTCAAAGAAGTGACAAGATCAAAATTTACATGAACAATAAGCTCAAAATTTTTGGCGTAGTTCATAGAATCGAACTATTATGAAGCAATAGGCAGTTTGATAACTACACCTGAACATAATCAAAAGCCAAACTCAACTGGTACTGCTGATTTACTGTGAGTGCGTGAACTAGAATCATGAACACAATAATGATTCTTTTTTTCATGTTTTCCAACATCTATTCATCTACCAAAACAGGCTGATAACTATCTCTGAAGGTAAGGTACAGAAATTCTAAAACACATTTTTGTCTGCAGGATTGAGCAGGACACTTAAAAACGTTGATACTTGCTGAAGTAATATACCACATAATTCCACAAATCATAGACAGAGATTAAAGAAATTAAGCACCCATACTAGGCAATATATGAGTCTCTAATAAACAAACATTTACTTACACAACTAATACACTACTTGAGCCACAAATGTCCATAGGTTTAAAATCTATGGGAAAGCAGCTAGTCAGAGCTACTTGATGCATTAAGACAATTCAGTTTATGTAGTTTTAATGTAATTATATTTTTCGTCATAAAATATGGTTTCGGCAGCTACTAGTGATCAAGGAGAGCATGTACTCTTTCAACATTCTCTATTCTTTTAGTAGAAGCTATCATTTTTCATTTTGTTCATGTAGATAACCTTTTACTGCAATATTTATAAATATTTCTCTCTTTCTAGTGTGCGAAACTTTTATTTGTTCCCTCAAGCATCGTCCTATCGTCAAGTTTAACAATGTGTAAGTTTTTTTGTAGATAAAATAAGCTCCTGGACTATTAACTTGAAATCACTACTCAATCTTTACTTTCCTCAACCATCGGGTAAACTACAAACTCATTTTAAAAAGCAGCCACAATAACTACATAAGTTGCAAAAAAGTTTCAGCTTTTAGAAACATAAAAGTTCTATAATCAAGCCAAAAAGATCCAAAGATTATTCAGCCTGTAGTTTCTCTATGCACCATATCTAGAAACATCAAAGAACTGATTTTATTATCCACAGACAAAAATTAAAATACAAACAAGCTCTAAAACCTTATACATACCACATAAACTTTATTATAACTCGTTTGGGTACATATACCATACCAAACCAAGAAGGATGTCGACATTAAATTCAAAAGAATTCTACTTAAATGGATTGTTAGTATATATGTACCCAATCAAGAACCGAATTGGACTCCCGAACCTTCCATGGAAATTCCAACTCGATCAGCAAACTGACATTATGAGAATCGGCCTACTCTACATAATCAAGCAACAAAACATATACACAAGAGATTAAGATTGACAGGCAATTGTAGCAATTAACGAACCAGATAATTAATAGACAAAGTGCATTTTAATGGAGTTTAAAAAAAGCAGGAGTAGCTAGAAGGAGAAAGAGATTGAAATCAAGTCTAACATTGAAGTTGTGAATACTAAGAAATTGGAGAAGTGAACGACAAATTCGACGGAATCGCAAAAAGAATAGAGAAACGAAGAATAGAGTAACGAAGGAGAACGTAAAATTGCGAGAGAAACCTGAGAGCAGAGAGTAGAGGGCCTTGATAGAAGAAAATGAGAGAGTGACGGAGATAGTTACGGGGAAAGGGGCTTTAGACAAATGGTTTTTCTTCCGAATTAAGACTTCAAAACCCGGAGTTTGAATATGGACGTTTAAACATTTATAGGGCGCCACTGCGTCTAGGTTAGTTTTTTTTTTTTTATATCGTCACCCTCGTAAATCTTGTAGGGTATTTTTAGATCTTAAACTTGATTTAGGATAAACTTTTTATCAAATTCGAAATATTTTGTTAGCACGGAAATTTTATATCATTTTGTTAAAAAAAAATTATCAAATCTTGACAATTTTATTCCTTTTTAAAAAGATAAAATACATGAACAAGTCGATATATCTCTCATTTTTTTAATTTTATAAAACCACTCAAAAATTATCAATCACTCGAAAATCAAAACAAATCAAAACAAGTTGTTTTCCAAATCTGAACTCACGACAACATAAAGATATGCTCCAAGTTTTAATGTATTTGTTTTCCGATTTCGTTTTTTATAGGTTGTAGAAAATTAGGTTTTAAATTTTGTTTTTAAAACTTTAAATTTGTCGTATGGTCCAAGTTGTTGTTATATTGAATTGATATACTAGGTGAATCTGTGTTTTGGATTAAAATTTGAGGATAAAAGTGCAGGAATGAGTGTTTTAGGATTTCAATTCCTGGTTTGCTATACTGGTTCATTGCACGACATGTGCGACCATGCATGTTTGGTTCGCATATGTCATACGACAAGGATGAATGTTTATTGACAAATCAACCCAAATTTTAATGTTTAGAGCGTTTTTTTTAAATATCTGATTCTTTATGTGAATTACATGATTGTTGGTATTTGTTTCACTACATGAATTCTTGATTGGATTGACGTTTTTTTCTACACTTCGTTGTAGAATATATAGTTTAAAATTTATTGTTTCTTTACTTACTGAAAAAATGTCTTTCGTACTAGTACATTTAAGCACTTAAACCAATGTTTTTTTCTAGTGATGGTGCGTACGAAAACGACTATTACGAAGCAGCATGGTTGGGATAAGGCTCTCGATACACTGGTGGCTAGAAAGATTGTCCCTACAGAGGAGGAGTCGCCCGGATCTTATACGAAACGACGATTGCATCGCGGTGGTGTAGCCAATGATACCAGCCATCATGCTAGTTAGGTTGCGGCTGACAGTAGTGGTGCAGGAAAATCTTCCCAGGAGACACCTGAGGGGGAGTTCGAGCGAGCCATGTTAAACGCCCTTGTACGTTATCCTGATTACGCCCTCTATGAGGCGTACAATGTTTTCAACGGAGATATAAGTAAGTTTCCTTACAACTTGAGTATTTTAAACCATATTTTCCAAAATTATTTTTAACTTGATTTTAATAAACAATTTTATTTTTTACTATTTTTGTGTTTATTACAAATTGTAGGCGAGATTCAGCTTACGTTGATTCTCGATATACGAAAATCTCCGGAACTGGGACTTGCGTCATTAGACTAGGGTACATGCCAAAGTTATGGATACTATATTTCCCCCCCTGATCGATGTGTTATCCCGTTGGTATACCAACGTCCATCTGTTAAAGGCCTTTCTCGAGCTTTGGCATGAGGAGAAATCGTCATTTCACTTCTCCTTCGGCAAGATGACTGTCACTCTCTACGACGTTGTTTACTTGCATTGTTTGAATTTTTTATTTATATCTTTTATATTTTGATGACTTTTGATGTTTGATTGCGAGTTTTTTAAGTAAGTTATGTTTAAGACTTTGTACGTTTGAATACTTATTTTTTAATCGTAAGTGAATGTTTGGATGTTTAATCGTAAGAGAATGTTTGGAGGTTTAATCTCATAAATAATTATTGGTAGCTTTAGATGGTTGATGTTTGGATGTTTTAACATCATACTATAACAAAACAACACATAATCGTAAACTAACAAAAATGTAAAAATAGCATAAAATGTAAAGTAAAGTTAAATTGATGTAACATGGAACAACAATTCATATCATGGTAACAAAATTAACAATATTATACTAGATCGCATGTAATATGCAATCACCTTGCCTAAGAGTCACATCAAATATGCAAAAACAACCATTCAGAAGGTTTTTCCATGCCGAAACATTGTGAAGTCGTCACACGCACGACATAAAACTCGTTTGTCGCACCTGATGTGCTAAAACAATACTCATGTTTCTTTTTCACTACCAAAAACTAAGCCTATAGTCGCACACGAAATACGATGAGATACCGTGTCATCGCACATTTGATATGATTTGCCATAATTTAAATAAAGGAAACTTCGTTTTCAATAATGTTGATAACGTCACATAATGTAATAAAAAACCTCGAAGCAATGTGAGATTAACAACAACAATAAATAGTACAATAAAACTTAGACGTCAAAGTCATATCCAATGTTATCTTCAACATGTGAACAGTTCATAATCGCATCCTCTTTCTCAGCAATGCTTTCCTCGAGATATGCTAGCATATCTCTAATAAGGAAATCTGTAACTTTCAAGTTTCACACTTTAACTACATCTTTCCTTATTCTGTAGGACATATCGAACGCACGACGCATTGGTATAGACTTTACAAGATTGTACATTGTTTTAACTTCAACACGACTACGCGTAATTGGATTTGGATCTCCGAATTATCCGTTATCATAATATATCATACACAAAACTTGATTAAAAAAACATTGGTCTTCACATCCGACATATTTATGGTAACAAACTTCAAAACTTGGAGCAAGTGATAGTCTTTGTCTGCAGTCAACTCCATACCATATAAATCATTTTGTTTTTTATATTCAAGAAGATTTGGTCGATGAACTGTTAGGACATGATTCAGGTCACTTATAAATAAAAAACCAATATTGGCGGGAATTAATATTTGGCAGTAATTAATAGTTTGCTATAAATTTATTTAATTCGTGGGATGCGTTAAACAAGTGAGAAACATAAAACGTACGCATTAAGAAAAATGAAAACTAAATTAAAGAGTACGTGAAAGTATAGAAATACATAATCAAATGTCATCAATGAAAAAGAAATAAAAAATACATAAGTTGGAGTAGTTAACAAAAAAGTATGAAAACAAAAAATAACATAAAATCAAATGTCATATTTGGTGAGGTTGGTAAAATGTGGCACATCGTTAATATTCATTCTCTAACCGGCATACTTAAGTGAATTTATTGAATCTAGTGTAGTACGGATGTGGGCACCTCATGCCAAGTATAATAGCGGCAATGGTCCATCATGTTGAGTAGTAATTTGCAAATTTAAAGTCAAGTCAATGCATAAATAATAAAATCTTAATATAATAGACTTGATATACTTACATTAACAAAGTGGACTCCATTTACGAAAGAAACTTCGATCTTTATATCGCTGAAGTATTAATAGGTGGACTTCCACGAATTGGTAGATAAGTTAAAGACCCTGCTTAAGAGACATGGTATACAAGTCTCGTGTATAATTTGGTATCTTCTCACCGCTTATAAAGATATAAGAAACAGTAAATGTAACTGAAGTCGAAGTTACTCCAACAATAACTAACAATGGCATCTTATACCTCATTGTTTTGTACGTACAATCCATGACAAACATATTCGAGAATGTAAGAAACAAATATATACTCGTAGGATATGCGAAAAAAATCGGTGGTCACCTTCGATTCATTGTGTAACCGCTCCTACGTGGAGTAACCATGTTCCTTCAAGTTTTCTAACAAATATTGTATTTGAGTTTGTCCAGCATGTTTGACATCCCGAAGTTTTTTGTGACAATTATAGATTTCACGCATGTTCGAAAGATTATCCGGGTTATTATTCTTCAAACCACTATATATCTCCTTAGGACGCGACCCAAGGAAAGAAAAATTACGAACTAGTGTCTTTTCTTCCAGTTTGAGTCTACAAGCACATGAATGACCATTCAAACGAACATAAGATTCGTGATTTGTTTGCGTTTATAACTTCCAAACGTCATTGGATAGCTAGTATGTCAACTTGATGCCCTTTTAATTGAAATGGTAAATTACATTTCTTTGTTGTACACTTTCGCTTTCTTAAAGTTTTCGGATTCGCTTTTGATACAAAAATACCGTACCTCTCGCATCGGTACTGTAATCTAGGAGTTCTTCCCTATTTCTTACTATATTATAGCGCGACAATGGTGAAGAATTTTAGATTTTTTTATGTCTCGTCTACATAAATATATAGTTTCGCCTTAGTGAATAACTTATTTTTGTAAAGACTTTTGTGCAATCAGTCATCATATATGGTGGTTGGCATGATTCCTCCTACAAAGAATAAAATTATGTTAAAAAAACTTGATATGTAATAAATCGTACAACGGAAACGAAAATTTGCAGCCTAATCACATACGGCGTGCGACTAGAATAATATGGTCGCATGAAGAAATACGGTGATAAAATTATGGGCAAATGCATGTTTGCAACCATATGATTCTGGTCGTACGCCATGTGCGAACAAGCGGCCTTGCATCGTATTATTCGTATGATTTGTATAAAAACATAAACTAAAGTTGAAATCGTTACCTCCATTCGATACAAGTTCTCCTTGTCCATCAAGTCATCCACAGAAACGTCAAGTTCCTCGTCTTCTATAACTAATTGGTGCTTGGTTGGTTTGTGATAGATTTTTTGTGTTTGGATGGTAAAGTGTTTGTGTTACGGTGGTAAATTGTTAGGGCTTAAATATAGATTTGGGGGGTTTTAGATTTAGGGGTAATTTTTTAGGTAATGGAAATCTTGTAAATACGAAGTTTAAAAAGGATACTTTATGGTTTTCAAAATTTAGTTTGAAAAAAGGTGTAGGGCGAGAGATCCAACAAAATATGTCTTATTTCTAGCAAAACCTTGATTTTATTTAAAATTAAATATCTAGATTGAAATTGTTAGATCCTATACCATTTTTTATAATTGTTTCCTTTTATGTTTAAAATCTACCAATATATCCATCTATCAAACTACTTATTTTACAATTACGACTTCCCAATAATGTTAAGGTATGTCATACAAACCTAATGATATAGTTTTTACTTTGATTTATTTATTAAGTTTTGTAGCTATTTGGGTTTAAAATTCCGACTTTTAAAAATTTAATTTTCATATGGTTATGATTTTAGTTGTTTGTTTGATGATTTTTTAATTGATTATTGTTTAAAAGTGATGGATCTAGGTTTATGATGTTTTTTTATTTGGTTAATATTTTAGGAAGGTTTTAGATTGGGGTTACTGGAAACTGGTGTTCGTCGCAGAAATCACACGATATTGAGAGAGTTTGCCACACATATCACGCGATAGAGATGTATTTTTTCGCAAATCAGCGTGTTAATGTGATGCTAATTTTTGAGTGATCTACACGAAATTTTAATCCATTTTCATATACTTTATGAGATGTGTGGTAGTGTCTTCGTTTGAATCCATACATGTTTTAATAACTAATATCCTACATCTTGCAACACTTATACGATGCATATATAGTTTAAATGCATAAAATTGATAATTTGTGTTTATTCTCTTTTATTCAAGGCAGAGTATTAGATTTGATCAGACTTCGTGTAATGTGTGAAATAATCATCATGACACATATGTAGGGTCATCCGCTATGGAGAGTACTGATCATACAGGGTGGACCTCTAATAGTTCTGATACAATGCATCCTAGAAGAAGTGTTTGCACTCACTAATCCCCACGTACGAGGCTTGTATCATGAATACATGAAGCACGAAGTCACAACGTCTTCCAGGATGATGTAAGTTTATTTAAAAGTTTAGTATTCGAGTAGTAGATAAATTAGGTTGTCTTAGATTAATGGATACATGAAATCAGTTTGGTTCCTTAAAAATATAACTAACATATATTTTTGGTTGAAGAAACATGATCTTGATGTTGATTGTTCTCATATATGATGGAGAGTAATTGTAACATATTTGTTTGGTAAAATATAACTATAGGATGTTTTAGATTTTATTTATCCGAAAGATAAATTTCGGTAAGATCTTGATGTTGATTGGTCTCATATCATAGGATTGTGACTTTATGATTTAAGTCATCTAATCATCAATTTTATTTATTAAATAGATTTATAAGTAAAACATAGTATATATGTCTTGATTTTAATGTTTGAAAGATGCTTAATCAAGAATGATTGTCTGTGTTTTAAATAAGCAATATGTGTAAGAGATTATAAGTAAAACATGCTTAGATTATTTTATCTATAGCTATAAGTTTATAAATTTTACTTTAATATCACATATATAATCTTTATAAAAATGGGTCGACTAACTTTTTTTATTTGATTTTGTGATAATCTTGTAGGCTCTTATATTATCTATAAGACTTTGTTATATTTATGGTTTAATCACTTTCATATCATTTATGTTTGACTTTAACAATCTATATCTTTCTATTACTTTAATTTAATTCGTTCTGTAGCCTCGAGTGAACCTACATTGTTATTCTATGTACGAGAGTGTTCATAAATGTGACTTGAGCGACCGTTAGACTGGAGTATATACGCGGTTATGCATACTCTGACTGGGCCTCTTATCAATGCTTTGTCTCTTTGGCATACCAATATCCACACGATCAAGGTGTTTCTCAAATGTTGGCGTGTAGAGACATCGCTCTTTCATTTCTCGTTTGACAAGATGACTCTGACACTTGACGACATCGATGTTATCACGGGTCTTCCTGTAATAGGTATGCATTTCATTATTTTTTATATATTGGTTATGAGGAAATGTATAAGGTGTGTGCAAATATACTTGGTATTACATCTACACAGCTGAGTGCAAATATTATTAAAGGTGAGAATACTGTTACCCTGGCGTGTTTGAGGGATAACATTTTCCGCTAAATGTTATCATAATTTTAGTGTGACCGATCAACATGCGAATCATGCTACAAGTGCTCATATATATTACATGTTAGGTAGTACAATATTGGCCAGCAAAACTGGAAATATCGTTTCGCTTGATTATCTGCAGTTTATTCAACATTATCAGACGATGGGTAAGTATAATCGGGGTTAGATGGTTTTGGTCCAATTATATCGTGCCTTGAACATAGTTTTCTCCACTATACTGGTGGTATATGTGGGTTAACTAGGTTGCCGGAGGCTTGAATTTATAATCATTTTCCTCGTTTTAACTGCTCTGTGGTATAACGAGTATGTTATCGCCTTACCGCATATGTGCCGCTATGCACCGCTATGCATCGCTACGTGTTAGCTCATTTTAGACTATTCAACTTGATATTCGACAGACCGTAGATACGTCTCGCGCGATCGTTGTAAGTTTCGATTAACACTTTAAAATTTTAATTTAATTTTGTTTCATTTATTTATACTAACTTTAATATATACTAAATTTTGAACGATATTATAGGTCAACTTTATTACATATGTTTATCTACGAGATGTGGGATCATTTTATGAGGTCAGCTAGACTAATCATACGTTGAGGTCGTGGGATATAGTAGAGGCGTATTATCCATACTGTGTAGCATGTCAGAATAGGTCACATTTGATAAGGGTATAATTCGCCGGAATAAATAATATGGGGTTGATTATGAGTAAAAAATACTTGGTATGACTATTAATGTATTTATTATCCTTTAGACGCAAATTTGTAAACAATGTGCTTAATAAGGGACCAAAATGATAATAAAATCAACCCACTAAGGATATTATGGGTCCACCTTACTTTACTATAAAAGGTGACCCACTTTCTTGGTAGGTGGGACATTGAATATTATTCTAATCACTTTGTGCTTTCTCTCTCTAGACTCTCTCTCTAGTCACATCAGGTTCAAGATCCGAAATATTCCTTGGTCATTTATTCTCTCATCATTGGCGCCGTCTGTGGGAATCCGTGATACCAAAAAGGAATCTTTTTCTTTGAAAATCACGCTTTAAAAGATGAATGACGAGGCTGTGGGAGAGAGGGTCGGTAGAGAAGTAATCTGAGCCATTTCGGTATCCGAAGGCGAAGAAGCCCCAGGTCGGGGACGCTACGACCAGGGTCGGAACAAACGATCGACCCTAATCATGACCCGAAGACAGCTCCTAGAAGACATTGCCAGGCTGAACGCCGAAAGAGAGCGGGCATTAGACGAGAAAAGGGTTGGGGAAGGAAAAGGAAAGGAACCACTCTCGGGGGACCGCGGAGAGGGCAACCCAACTGTTGGACCTCGCATCGAAGCCCGACCTGTCAGGTATTATCGAGAGCCTCATTCCAAGGAAGGGCAAAATACCAGAACACAATGATACACGGAGGGTCATCGCGGCGTTTCCGCTGACTACACCTCAGATGACTCATCGGGCAAGGAGTACCGACGACGGGAAATTGTCCAACGCGCACATAAAAATCATTCCCGACGTCCCCGAGGACCCAGGTTAGACTCCCCGAGGTACAAAAAGGGTAGCACCGAGAAACAAACTCCGGTGTCGTTTGAAAAGGAAGAAATGCCCGCAGCCAGTCGTGAGGAGCGAGCAACGCTGCCTCAAGTACCATGGCAACCATCCAACAGTCATAACCTAGGTTACCGAACCAGCAGCCAGTTTATCAGTCCAGGGGATGATGGACTCTACGGAGTTCAGACAAAAGGACTCAAAGGTGGAGCTTTCGGGTTCGGGATTAATTGGAGAGCCTCGCCATTGTCCGACGACATATTAGCGGGGCAGCTCCCGAAGCGATTTGATATTTCCAAACTAGAGAAATACGACGGGAAGAAGGACCCAGATAACCACTTGGAAGCCTTCAAAAATTTCATGCTGAGTTTTGACAATGACGATAAACTCCTGTGTAGAGAATTTTCTATGACCTTCTGAGATCGGGCGTCCAAATGGTACAACCGTTTACCACAAGGCTGCATCAAAAACTTCGGGATGTTCTGGACGATGTTTAGACAACATTTCATCGGAAGTAAGAGTTTCCGAGCCAACGGGGACACTATTATGAATTGCAGACAGAAGTTGGGGGAAAGCCTCAGGGAGTACACCCGGCAATTTATTGACGCTAAAACCGACCTGGACCCCTGCGAGGAGAATGTTGCCTTAACCGCGTATCGTTTGGGCTTACTCCCGGGACCTATGAAGCAAACAGTAACGAAAAAGCAAGCATTCACTTTCTCCGTCCTTTTGGCTCAAATAGAAAAGCAAATATTGATCGAAGAAACCGAAGCGTCCAAACTGGCTGCGCAAATTCAGCAAAGTGCACAAGCAGCGGTGGTGATAAGGCAGGGGACTCAATCGAGCTATGCTCGGGCAGCCCAACCGGTCAGCATTGTACCTCCGACACAGTCCGTATCCACCAAACCTTCGGCTCCACCGAGCAAGAAACCAAAACAGACGAGTCAGACGACTTCGCGACCCATGTCTAACAAGTGGATCCGGCCTGCTTACTTCGCGGATCTCACAAAATGTGTATCATCGATCTACGAAAAAACCAAGAAAAACGGGATATACCGAAGACCTTTCCCGATACCAACGCCCCGGGAGCAGAGGAACAATCGTTACTGTCGCTATCACGAAGACGTAGGGCACGATACTAAGGATTGCATTGCTCTCAAAAAAAAGATACAGATGCTCATAGAGCATGGTAACCTCCTGGAGTACGTCAAGAAAGCCCAGCAGAGTGCAACTTCGAAAGAAGTCGTGGTGATTCCAAAGCCCGAAACCGCTATGATCATCTCCGAGGTGACCGACCCTTTCGATGTCTCCATTGAGTACCTCGACCCCGAGGAAAATCGCAACATCATCGAGATCATCGAACAGAAGGCTGAGGAACACGTCGGTATCGTGAAAAACATTTGTAAATTCTTTGAATCCCTGACTATCTTCGGTGGAGACTCTATGGCAGGTACCACACAATCTTCCCGAAAAAGGCACATAGTGAACCACTTAGTTAGAAGCTCGACCGATCCAACACTCCAAAAGCGTTCCGTCCCTGATCCTGTATTTCGACGACGACGACATGAGAGACATAGCCGGCCCCCACGAGAATGCCATCGTGATCGGAGCAGCCATTGCGGGGGACGAAGTCAGACACATCTTGGTGGACACGGGTAGCTCGGCCAACATAATCTTCGCATCCACTTTCGCGAAATTTAGGACGCTTCCGGTCCTCGTACGGTCCGACCGTACTATCGTGGGATTTACGTGATCGGCAGCCGATGTCATCGGGGAGTTTGAGGGCATCGTTCAATTGGGCCGCAGACCATTTAAGAAGGAGGTCATCGTTCTATTCGTGGTAGTTGATGAGTCTGAATTCAGCATGCTCCCCTGACAGGGACATATCACCACCAAAGCCTCCGGACCGGACAGATCGGATAGATCACATGGACCGGACAGATCACTTCGAACACAATGACCATAGGACTGTTCGAACTATGACAAAAGTACTAAAAAACCTAAACACTTCTTGACTAAGCAGCTTGCTCTCCTACTTAGAGCTCATGGGTCTTTTAACATGACCCGGGTCCATTAAAGATGACCCGAAAGCCCATAAGGGCCCAAACATCACACTATAAATACCCAACCACCTACATTAACTATGGGTAATGAAAATTAACTGCTACCAAGCTGCTTAATTATCTCTCTACTCTCTAAACACTTAAAACACTCACACACCACCGTAAAACACCAACTGAAATTACCAGCCTACCCTCAGGCGATTATTATCCACACGAGTAGTAGACGCACCGGCTTCCCACAACGCAATTTTCGGCCGATCGTGGAGATCACAAATGCATGCGGTATCTTCTATAATCCACCAGTGTTTAAAATACGTGGTCGGAAACAACATGGGTATAGTCTGAAGCAGCCAGAAAGCGGCACGGGAGTGTTACCGAGCAGCGTTGGCACCTAAAAAAGATCAAGAGATGGTTCAGGCGTGTGAATAGCAATTAAAGGGGCTCACCCCAGGGTCGTTACCTGTTGATGATCCTAGGGAAGCCCCTAGCTATCTGACTACCGACGAAGAATGTGAACAACACTTGTTTGCCGAAGGAAAAGTTCTGAGGATCGGGGTTTGCTTGTCACCAATCTTCAGGGAACAATTATTGTCTCTACTACGGGAAAACCTAGATTTGTTCACATGGTGCTCAAGGGACGTAACCGGGGTCCCAGAGTCTTGTGTCATTCACAGACTAACTATCAACAAAAACGTCAGACCGATCTCTCAAAATCGTCGGGCTTTTTCCCGAAAAAGGCAAACATTATCTTACGCGAAGTCGAAAGAATGATCAGCGTCGGGCACATAAAGGAAGCAAGTTACCCGTTGTGGATCTCCAATCCCGTTCTGGTCTAGAAGAAAAACGGGAAATGAAGAATGTGCGTGGATTTCACCGACCTCAATCGGGCGTGCCAGAAGGACCCTTTCCCGATGCCGAGGATTGACCAATTGGTAGATTCGACTTCGGGGAATAAACTACTTTCATTCATGGATGCATACGCCGGCTATAATCAGATCAAATTACACGCAGCGGATCAGGAAAACACCACGTTTATAACAGGCCGAGGACTGTATTGTTACAAAGTCATGCCGTTCGGACTAAAAAATGCTAGGGCAACATACCAGAGGCTAGTTAATAAAACGTTTGCGGGTCAAGTTGGGAGGAACATGGAGGTGTACATCGATGATATGTTAGTCAAGAGTGGCACGGACGAAGATCATCTTACCGATCTACGAGAAAATTTTGATAACCTGCGGGGTATAAACCTTAAGCTCAACCCAGAAAAATGCTCCTTCGGGGTCCGGTCGGGAAAATTTCTAGGGTTCTTCGTTAGCGAAAAGGGATTGAAGCCGATCCCATCCAACTCCGAGCTCTTACCAACATGACTACTCCCAAGAGCATCAAGGAAGTCCAGATCCTAACTGGGCGTCTGGCTGCTTTAAACCATTTTATCTCTCGTTCTTCTGACAAGTGCGCTCCCTTTTTTCAGGTCCTGACACAAGCCAAGAATTTTGTGTGGACGCCCGAATGTGACGAAGCGTTCTTGGGGATTAAACGATATCTGTCGTCCCTGAACCTCTTAACAAAGCCCGTAACAAGCGAGACCCTTTTTCTTCACATTGCAGTTACTGACTTTGCAATTAGTGCGGCCTTAATCAGTGAGTAAGGATCAGCCCCGACAGCGGTTTACTTTGTAAGCAAGAGCTTGCTGGATGCGGAAACACGGTATTTAAGGTTGGAGAAAATGGCTCTCGCCTTAGCAACGACGACACGAAAAATACGTCCATATTTTCAAGCCCATCCTATCGTGGTCCGAACCTCGTTTCCACTCAAGTACGTCCTCCAGCGACCGGACATGTCCGGGAGGATGTCCAAATGGTCGGTTGAATTAGGCGATTTCGATATCGACTTTGAACCGCAGACAGCTATTAAAAGCTAGATTATGGCTGATTGTTTTAGTGGAGTTCCACTCCGAACGTCCGGATCAGGACGCACCATCCAAAGAGGCCGAATTTAATGAGTGGACCGTCCGCACCGACGGGGGGGGGGGGGGGGGGGGGGGGAGAATGTCAGTGGCTGCGGAGCGGGGATACAGATAATTACCCCAACGGGCATTAGTATGCACCAGGCCATTCGATTCGGTTTTCAAACTTCAAACAACGAGGCTGAATATGAAGCTGCCCTGGCCGGGCTACGGTTGGGGCAAGTATGTGGTGCAAAACAAGTACGCCTTGTGAGTGATTCCCAACTTTTGATAAACCAAGCCTCGGGATTGCGGAAGCTAGGAAATAGCATCTGGTACAGTACTTAGCAGCACTTAGAGTGCTAGCTGCCTCGTTCGTCAAAATCACGTACGAGCACGTCCCGAGGAGCGAAAACATGGTGGCAGACTCCTTAGCGACAGCTTCCTGCTCAAGCAACTATCCCTGGGTAATAGAGCAAGAAAATCCATCCATCATCAAACAACAAGAGCTCGATAACCGACCTCAAATCGCTTGTCAGGTCTCCTCGGTAACAATCTCGGATTGGCGGCGCGATATCATAACCTTTTTAGCCAATGGTAGACTCCCTAGTGATGGCGCCTCGGCTCGAAAGGTTCGCAACAAGGCTCGGGGTTACACGCTATTAGGCGACGTACTATACAAGAAATCGTTCAGCCGCCCTCTGCTCAGATGTCTCGGGGTCCACGAGTCACAAATAATTGTATCCGAGCTACATGACGGTGAGGGTGCGGCACATTGCGGTTACAAGGCTCTAATTAGAAGGATTTTTCTCGCAGGGTTTTATTGGTCTACGATAACAGCAGATGCACGACTAATAGTGAAAACTTGCGACACATGTCAAAGATTCGCAAACTCGATAAACGTTCCTGCAGCTCCTCTAGAGTCCATATCCGAGGGACTACCCTTCGACCGATGGGGAATCGACCTTGTCGGACCACTACCAATGGCATCTGGCGGGAGACAGACAGTTATCGTGGCAGTAGACTACTTTTCCAAGTGGGTCGAAGCTGAGCCGTTATTGGCTACCAAGGCCAAAGACATCATCAAGTTTATCTGGTCCAACATATGTTGTCGGTTCGGGGTACCCCAGAGGCTTACCATGGATAACGGACCAGTTCGACAACGGAGAAATGAAGGCTTTTTGCACAACTCACGGGATCAGACAATGTTTCTCCGCTCCGTTCCATCCTCAAGCAAACGGGCAGGTCGAAGTCACCAACCGAACCATTTTGGACGGACTCAGAAAGAACCTCGAAGGAAAGGCTGGTAACTGGCCGGACTACCTACAAGAAGTGTTGTGGGCCTACCGAACCACCCTCCGGACGACGACCCAGGAATCGCCTTATGCTCTGGTCTACGGTATGGATGCGGTTGCCCCAGCAGAGTCCATTTTCCCATCTTTCAGAGTCGGTACCTATGATGAAAACACAAACGACGGCAGCAGACGACTCGCTCTCGATCTTATAGAAGAAAAACGCAGTCGCGCTCAGTTGAACTCGTTGCACTATCAGACCCTGATGAGAAGTCGATACGCATCTAAAGTACGCCGTCGGGAGTTTAAAGTCGGTGACAAGGTTTTGAGGCGCGTCTTTCTGCACACCAAAGACAAAAGCCTCGGCAAGCTCGCCCCGAATTGGGAAGGACCATACAAAATCATAGAAAAAATCAAGAGCGGGACATATCGCCTGCAGAACAAGCTCGGGCAGCCTTTGAGACTACCATGGAACATCGAACATCTAAAGTTGTATTTAGAATAGTTATAAATGTCTGTAATTCGTTAGGCATGGTCTGTAAGAACTTATTAGTCGGGGATGCACTCTTTCCTACTTCGGTGGCGCGAGAAGGTTTTAATGAGGCATCATAAACACCCGACCCCTTTGATTGAATTAATCAAAACTTGATTTTGCCTTCCAATTTTTGAAGCGTTACAAACTTGACCATCTGACGAGTTGGTCAGCGTTTGTCCCTGCAATCTTGGATTGCGCTACAGAACCTATTTTGGTTTTTCAGTTTCCGAACTGATCCACATTTTACAATTCCCGATCCCATCAGGAATTTTCAATATTATATTGATCTACAGAGCATACTTTGGTTTTTCAGTTTCCGAACTGATCCACATTTTACGATTCCCGATCCCATCAGGAATTTTCAATATTATATTTATCTACAGAACCGACTCTGGTTTTTCAGTTTCCGAACTGATCCACATTTTATGATTCCCGATCCCATCAGGAATTTTCAATATTATATTGATCTACAGAACCTCCTTTGGTTTTTCGGTTTCCGCACTAATCTATATTTTCCAATTTCCGACCCATCATATCAATCAACAGAACCTCTATGGGTGGTTTAGTTGAAAAAACATCTACTAAAATATTATGGCAAGAAATACCCGATCACATGTCAACATAAAAATAATATGATTGGTCGCAGGGCAAAATTAATAGGGGACCCTGCGGCTCCCAAAAGTCAGATACAACAAAATAATCAAACAACAAAGTCAGATACTTAAAACAACAAAGATAGGGCGTCCAGATCACTCGTCATCCTCCTCGGACTCAGTTTCGTCTGACTCATCTTCACAAACGACATCAGAAGGGCGGTCCTCCTCTGGCACATCCAGCCACATCGCCCCGAGGTGAAGGTCTGGGAAGCGGTTATGAAACGACAGCACATACGCGGCCTTAGCGTCAGCTGTTTCTTTCTCCATCCACTTCTTACACCTGTCAGCAAAGGCAGTGTTCGAGGCTTTCAGCTCTTGGACCTCCTGAGTCAAGATAGCGGCGCGATCTTCCCCGGCTTTCTTTGTCTCTTCTACTACCCGGCCTGCTTCTGCAGCCCGCCCCTCCGCCAGTTCCTGAGCCGCCTTAGCCTTCTGCACCTCCTCTACCAGACCGACGATCTTTGCCTCTGCGCCGTCTAACTTCTGGCTCAGCTCGATCGCCCGACGCTCCTTCATAGCCGCTGGTATAAGCAAATTGTACAAGGATAAGGCCAGCCCGTCGGATCCCTGCAACGGGAAAGTATGTGGACTTCCAAGCATAGTTAGCACCGGGTACTTCGTACCACTCGACGACGCCGCGATAGGGTCCGGCGTTTTGGATGGGCTAGCGTTATCCGGAATCACCACTACGGGATCAACCATCAAATCGCCCTTAGCCCCACCACACTGAGCCCAGGAAGAAACCCCCAAGAAGGCACGGGAGCCGATCCGATTAGAACTATGAACCCCAACATGGTGCAAGGTGCATAAAAGAAAAGCATCCGAACGTTGCCCTCGGACAGAGTTTGCTAGGGAGTGCAGCGGGAGGAAGAAAGCCTCCACAGATCAAACCAGGTCGGTAAATGTTTTAACATGCCCGGCGCTCAGGAGAAGGGAAATCCGTCCGAAGAAGGATGACCAACGACCCAGGGTGCGGGTGACAGCGGTTACTGTGTTTAGGTTCTTCTATGAGTCTTCGCTCCCGATGCTCCCGAAGACTGGGGGGCTACTGATAAGGGTGTAATTCGCCGGAATAAATAATATGGGGTTGATTATGAGTAAAAGATACTTGGTATGGCTATTAATGTATTTATTATCCTTTAGAGGCAAATTTGTAAACAATGTGCTTAATGAGGGACCAAAATGATAATAAAATCGGCCCACTAAGGATATTAATGGGTCCACCTTACTTTACTATAAAAGGTGACCCACTTTCTTGGTAGGTGGGACATTGAATATTATTCTAATCACTTTGTGCTTTCTCTCTCTAGACTCTCTCTCTAGTCACATCAGGTTCAAGATCCGAAATATTCCTTGGTCATTTATTCTCTCATCAACATTCAGATGATACCATGCATTTTTGATACTCCGTTGTGCAAGAAAGCAGGTAGATAAAGTTTTAAGTATCTATGAGATGAGATGACTTAACATAATTTACAACATCATATCATCACGGATAGAGGTGATCCATTTGAGGGTGGTCTGGCTGGTACAGATCTAATGTACCCCGTTTGGGTTAGGAGTAACCTTTAGTATATAGTGGACAACCGTGACTCAATAGGTCCCGATACATATGTGAGGGAAAACTCTTCCGTAAGCGCTTCTGGTATCGCGAAGGATGTAGTAGATCAGATATCAACTTTTTGAGAATATAATGATACGATAACATTGGAGGAGAAGGAAGATGTATTTGAGATGTGTCTTCGTATCGTCGAACGCTATCGAGGTCGTTCTTAGGTCGTAGTTCGCGTTTCTGATCAATTGTACAACATATTTTACTCTTTGTTTATGATCTTTGTTTATGATATTTGTTTAGTAGAATAAGAAATATATTATGTTTGCAAAGCTATTTTTAGAGGAGAATAAAGTGGGTGGAAAGTTTTACTAGCGAGAAAGTGATGTTTGAGGGAGAATAAAGTGCGTCGGAAAATTAATTTGCCGCGAAGTTCATTATTCGTTTCAGGTTTGAGAGGGAAAAAATCTTCAAATCACGTAACCTATGTGATTTACAATTCAAAAATCGCAGAGGTTATACGAAACACAGGCCTCTATTTGATGATTTTTTATAAATAGTCGTAGCCAATTGGATATTTGATTTTGGCCAATTGGATATTCGATTTGGAAAAAAAACTCTACAAATATAGTGGTTTCTTATAAAATTATCTCACAACCTTCTCATATATCTCATAAAACACTCTACTTCAAATATTTATTTTCTCAATTCAAATTCAATGGTTTCAAGAAAGTCTAAGACTGTCTGAAAAAATGATGATGAATCATCCTCATCGAGTAGACGAAGAATTTTTTTTTTTGAAGTTCATCATTTCGAAGAAAAGAATAATTCAAGAGTATTAAAGATGGATCCAAAGGCGAGGTTCTCGTTCAAAACTGTATGATGCAACAAGAGGGAGTCCATATTTTCTCTAGTATGTAGTTATAATACGAGGAACTTATCCAAGTGCCACGTATAAAAACATTTTAAATTTTCTTGATAGTGAGACAAGATCGGGTGAGTTAGTTCTTGCTAGATATGATTGGTATATTGAATTAGTACAACAGTTCTATGTAATTGGAAGTCTTATATTTAATGACCCCTGATTTTTAGATTGAGGTGTACAGTTAATAATTCTTAGTTTAGTTTTGTTGAAAGTGACTTAGTAAACAAATTTCTCCTTCCAACTCGGCTATTATTTGGTGGTGATCGTTTACCGATCCTTATATATCCTCGTATGAGATGAACTAATGAGTGTCTTACAACCTTGGATGAGGCAGTGGACGCACTGCGTGGTGGTAATGAGCAATCAATGGTTAATGGTAGATGTAAAGCTATTAGAGCTAATCTAGATGGATGTAGTAAATTAGCTTTGAAATTAGTTAATAGTTATTTTATTTATACTAATAGTAATTATTCACACTTGTCGTTTATTCAAACATTTGTAACTGCTTTTATGGTAAAGATGTCAGATATAATAAATTTGACGAGTTTGATCATTAGGCATATGAATTCGAAAGTTGGTGGCACAAGTTATCGCATGATATGAGAATAAGTTGTTTGCTTATTAACCAAGGGGTAGATGTTAGTAGGTGAACTCTTCGTATTATGGCCCCAATTTTACGAAGTTTTGCAAGAGCTATGAATATTTGTCGGCATTGTCAAACCAACTACTCTACCTACGGGTTTCCCTCAGCAATAGCATCAGCCGGCCACTTCCAACGCAGGTAGTTCTTCTCAGCATCAACAACAACTTTTGGATCACCAATATATTGAATGGATGCATAATAAACACATGAAGATATATAGTGAAGTACGCAACACCTTACTGGAATAAAACGAATTCATGGGACTGATGATGACTAAGATGAATTTAAATGCGGTTGCTGAATAAATGGATGCTGATCTTCCTCCTACTTCACATCCTCCCACTACCACCTTTGAACTTCGAAGATCAAACTTTTTAGTTTTTTCAAATTTGATTGTATTACCATCAGACATGTAGGTTGCAGTGTAAGCTGTGAATTTATCACGTCCAACCGCGCAAAAAGTATTATAACATCATGAAATATAAGATGTATAAAGCTAAAATCCCTTTTTTGAACACCGGTTTCTTATGTATGCTTTCACATTTACCGCCTTCGTTAGGGGGAGCTGTTATCTTATGGGTACTGTCTAATACTCTCGTCTTTTCAAAAAGAAGGAAAATTTACATCCAAATTCAAATGATAGTTTCTGGTAAGATTGTTATATTTGGTTAACTTTTTCTACACCCAATCTTTATATATAAATGCAAGAAAGAACGGAAACCAGAAGTCATCTACTACCATTGATTTGAAGCTCATTTAAAGCTTTTATTGGCCAAAAGAGTAAGTAAAAGTCGCAGATAACCACGTTGGCAACTGTCCATAGAGAAGACTACTGTTAATTACACTACGATCACACGCCCATGAAGTTGAGATCACCTCTCCTCAGATCTCAAGGAAATAGACGTTCCAAACTATAAAAGATATGTTTAAGTAGACGTACCAAGTAACTTCTCACAATTTATCTTAATAATGAATAATTCCCTCTAGATACAGAACCAAAAACTATAGAACCAAAACTATGACGTGCGATCCAAAGACTGCAACTTAGTCCGCAATTTTTGGTTCTCCTTAAGAAGGCGATCATACTCGGAAAGGAAACCTTCAGATTGTTTTCTTAGAGATACGAAAGCATCTACCTCTTTTGTTTTATCTGAATATTCAGATTCTAGCTGCTTAAACTTGGCAGCCATATTCTTCATTTCTTCCTTTATGTCCTCCTCGTCCTTGTCTTCGAAACCATTGCGTTGTTTCTTCTCAGCTGCCATGTGTTTCCTTCTCGACCGTAGTTCTCTAATATAGTGGTGTAGTCTGTCGATCGTTACTGCCAAGAATAAGGACGCACCTGTAAGTAGATAAAGTCAATTTTCACTGTCCAAATACAAAATACAAAAACATAAAAGTTGGTGGTTGTCGTAAGATAATTGGAATGGTTGGTGTGGTACAAAATCAACTCTATTAGGATTGCATCGTTGCCGTGGATTTTAGGTTAGCGATTTTGTGATTCGTACACTTAGTAAATATTTCGTGAGATATAATATATCCGACAAAAAGGGTATGGCATCCCTCAGTTATAATTTTTTTTTATATAGTTTATTAAATAAAAATGGTTATAGGTATTTGATGATCGGATTTCACTGAAATTAATCTAGAAAATACTGGAATCTGACATTAGGTGCCAACATCTTGACATAGTCTATAAGGATATGAAATTGTTTGGCTAAAATTTATCCCAATATATATATAATTTATACGATTTATATTTGATCATTTCAAAAAAAAAATTCAATAATACATATTAATAATATTTAAATGGGCGAAGCTATTTTCCTATCATATTTTTTATTTTTTTCGTATTTCAAAATCAAAAAAATTTATCACTTGTTTTTACTATCTTGCCATAATTTTAAATTCTAATTTATAACTTAATACTATCAACTATTATGAAATATTTATATAAAAAAAAAAACAAGATTAAACCAAATTAAATCCAACATATATGATTTAACTTCTAAAATTAAACCCTAAAAACAAAACAAAAATCAAATTTCTTAAAGATTAATCATGGAAGAGGAAAACACCAAAATCAAAGATTTAACACCGGAGAATATCACCCAATCAACCAACAAGGTAATTTAATCTTGTTTTTTTTAGTTTAACATTAATGTAATTTAAAAATCTGTGTTAAAAAAGAAAATATTTTCAATAAATCCGATTTGTGCATGTCTTAGCAGCAAATAACTAATTCCGAGACACCAGATAAGAATCAGTTGTTTTTTTCCTAGAAAAAAACACCTGATTCTGAGACAACACCTAGGTTCGTTTTTTATAAAAAAACACATGATTCCGGGACAGCACCTCGGAATTAGGTGTTTTTTATATAAAAAAATGCACTTAATTCCGAGATGTCGTCCCGAAATTGGGTGCATTTCGTCTGTTTCAATAAATAATGGTGCATTTTTAAGTGTTGTTTTTAAAAAAATAACGAATGATTTCTACCTTAGACGAATTCGAGAAAAACTACCATTGTCTTTCAAAATTAGAAAAGAAATCGAATAGGTGGCTAGGGTTTGTTATTTTTCAAGATTTGAAGAGAAATCTGGAAAGGATGCCGTTTTTATAGTGGTTAGGCTAGGGTTAGAGTTTATGGGTGATTGATGGTGAGAAGCCAATAGAGTTGATTGGGTGTATATAAGTTAATAGAGTGAGAGATAGTTGAGATGGTGGTAGAAATTGGATGGAGTTGCTCCAGAATGAATGAGTTTTGGGATATAATAAAGAAAATAATAAATATGTTATTTCTTTTAAGGAGGAAATAACAAAGTGGAGTTTTTATTTATTTACGAGGAAAATAAAAAAAATTGATGGAGGAAATAGCTTCACCTATTTTAATTCATTAAATATGATTTGAATATTGTTTAAGCTACAATCACACTTTTATGGAAAGATTAAATATACAAAAATTTAAAATATAAAACTAATAAAAAAATACAAAAAAAACTAATTTGAGACAGGCGAAACATGAAAATCGTAGCGACTATTAAAAATATACTTTATGCTTAAATGACTCCCAAATTTCGATAAATTTTGTTACTAATAACTTATATGGTAAACTAATTTTAATAAAATCGAAAAATACATCAATTTAAACCATTTATGATAAAAAAGTATTATATATATATATATATATATATATATAAAATAATAGTCGATGGACGATTAATGCCTCGTAATAGTTATACATAGAACTGACAACGGTTGTGAACCGAATTCATAAAAACTAGATGGAGATTCAGAGACTGAATTTTAACGGTTTGATTCGCGATTCTATTTTGAAAACCGAAATCAATATAATATCGAATCGATTAAGAACCAAATCAATAACACCAATAAATCGATAAAAAACCGAACTGAAAATCAATAGGAAGAACTAATAAGATCTTTAAAACCGATTTTATTATTTATTTTTTACAACATTATATTATCAAAATTAATATAATAGTTAATTACTAATTGTTTTAATAAAAATCAAATATTAATTTCTAAACATAAATGTTTGTTTTTATGTTTTTTATTTAAATTAATAAATTTAATCGAACCGGTAATATCCAATCCAAAACCAAAGCAAATCGAATTCGGACCGAACTCGAAATCAGACGGAACCGAAAATTTAACAGTCAACTCCGGTTAGAAAAATAGAACCCAAAGCTCAGATATCCGGTTCCGGCAAAATCCGAAACAAACCGGACCCGAGAATGCTTAGCATTCAACAAACAAAAATGGATACACATTATAACCAAAACGGAACCCATAAATATTTTGAAGACTTACCCATCATCGAATCAAATTTGTTAGGATTCAGAACTAAGATCCAAATCTCTTATTTATTTATTTATATATATATAGAGAGAAAATCCAGTAATTTATCTTACCCATTAGAGTGGATTCAAGAAGATGATTAGCCAGAAGAATCTGGTCCGTTGGATTAACAACAGTCTCACCGATCCAACGCTTCCGGATCTTTAACATGGTGTAAACACTAGAGGCCAGTACTACCGATAAGGTCGCAAACACGGTCTTCACCATTAAAGGGCCTCGACCCTTTTTAACGCGATCTAGAACAATGATCACCAGCTTTCTCAACGGGGTTTTGAACGATAAAACAATTACCAGACCCATCTCGGATAACAGTAACGCAAACAACAACTGTCGCATTTTGATTTTCTTTTTTGATTGAAAATAGCTGTTTTGTTTAGGGAGACAGGGATTGAGACAGCAGAGATTGTTGTTTTATTGAAACAAGGTGTTTCTTTAAGGAAGATGCAGGTTGTGATTAGGAAGATGTGCGAGGAAGAGTAATGATGATTTGAGAGATTCAATGTTTAGATATTAGAAAAAGATGTACTGGTTTTCCTTTTGCTAATCTTAACTTAATTATCGTTATTAATACTATTTTATTTATTTATTAATGTTTTAAAATTATTGAAGATACGATCGTACTTACTTACATCGACATTTGGCGTAGATAGACTTGAGTCACTTGGCTACTAAAATATATTCAAAACTCTTGAATTCGTTACCCATTTCAAAGCGATTACACACGTACAAACAAGAATATCATATAAAAAACAAACAAAGAAACATTATCATTGCGTTTATAATTGGGTCACCCTAGAAATTAGTCATATTTTGATAGATCTTAAATAGTCATAATTGGGTCACAAGAATATCCACGACGAGTTGTGATCGCACTACGAGATGCGATCAAAAGAAAAAAATCATCGGCTAAGTCCATAACGAGTCGTGATCGTGTCACAAGGCGTGATCAGAAGAACTTGGCTAATGGTCAAGTCCATAATGAGTTTCGGTTGTGATATGGGGAAATACCAAGTGCACTTGACCCTGGTCTCACCATGCTGCACGACCAACAAGATTGTGCGATGACCAAGATTGCAACAAGCCCTGGTCATGTTTTGGGATGCAACAAACTAGCTTGGTGCTAGACCAACCAAGATTTTACCAAAACCAAACTAGCACTCACATAAGATGCACAGTAGCGCATCTCATCAAACCAAGACATGTTGATCAGTGTAAAATAACAAAGTCTGGAAGATTATTGCATTACTTCAACGAAAGAATTTAATTGGTTGTAAGAGGATTTATAAAACCCAATTGGATTCTAAGGTTATACAGAGAGACATCAAATATGACTTGTGGCAAAAAAATATTATACTCAAAGTGAATATGCTGAATTTAAAGAAACCTTCTTTCTGGTTTTATCGAATGACTCTTTTATAACAATCGTTGCAATAGTTGCACACTTGACCTATAGCTTCATAAAATGGATGTAAAGACAAATTTTATTAATGATTACATTGATGAAAAATATTATATGGTGCATCTTGAAAACTTTGTAATAAGTGATTTTAAGTCGATGATATCATAAATTTCTCGAAATAATAATATCCTTCGTTATCGAGATGAATTCGATTGAGGACTATGTTTATAAAAAAAAATTAGTGAAAGTAACTTCATATATTGTTTATTTTATATTAATGACATATTGATAACCACAAATAATAAAGAGTTGTTACATACTATCAAGAAATTTATACGAGAGAAATTTTAAATAAAAAATCTAAGTGACGCTACTTTCACATTAGGAATCCATATTCATCAGAATAGTTCCTATAGAACTTTAAGATTGTCACAAACTATATATACAAAAGTTGGAAGTCTCATGTATGTTCAAATTTGTACAATGCTGGGTATGGTCTCGGTTGTTGAATTATTGGGAAGATATGTAAGTAATCAGAGGATTGACCATTGGAAAAATAATAAAATGATACATGTTGGCATATATGAAGTCAGCTAATTTGGAGATCATTAGGTATCCAACTCAAATTTTGGTGGTTATTTGTACACATTTTCAGAACTTTGGGCAACATATTCTTGGTAGTTGGAGGTGGAATATCTTGAAAAATTGTAGATGCATAATTTCGTCACATGACTGTGCATTGTAATAGGGATATAAAATCTCATGAGGCTATATTATGACAACAGCTATGCCATATTAATATTCAGACAACAAGATGAGTTCATATAAGTATTGGAATATATTATAAGTTCTTGTGTGTATTAAAAAAAGTGCGGAGTTATCAAATCAATAGAGAGCACCCTATAATGAACTTGATGGTGGTAGACTTTCTTACTAAACAATTATACTTACATTTTTTAGGAACAAACCATCAGGATAATGTTGTTTTTTCATAGGATCATTGAGTTTGGTGGGAATTTATTTTAAATCTCAAGATATGTTTATAATTTTAGTAATATAATTTGATTTTTTGATATCAAACATATATTACAAGTTTGCTCATTTAGTGTTAATGATTTAGTTTCCTAATTAAGTAGAGCTTCACTAAACTAAAGATTATTTAAATAAATATGAATGAACAAGTTCAATAGAGTGGTCCAAATAAAAAATGACTGTGACTTACATAAATAAAATAAATTGTTTAACGATATTTTTCACTCATAAATAATCATATAAATAAATATGAGAAAAAATAAATTAAATATTTCATATAAATAATTATTTGATAGATTGGATTTAGATTATTTGAATTATTAAATTTATAATTTGAAACCAAAATAATAAATTTATAGACTAATTTGTAAATAAGTAAAAGTTTATAAGTCAAGTTTAACTCCAACAATTTATTAAGACAGTGGATTGCAACTATAAGATATTCATCGTATAAATATATATAAGAAAAGAAAAACTTATGGTTTTTTCGATATAAGGACGGTTAACTTATTAGCTTTTCTCTTCAATTTTTTTTTTGTTTTTTTTTCTTTGGTTCCTTTGAAGAACCACCATGATATTTTTATTTTTACTCTTTTTTGGTAAATGATTTGGCGCCATATTTTGATCAGGAAGTATAATACGTTCATCAGGAACATCCAATCTTTTCATAACGGCTCCTGTACCGGGGGCTCCATCGATTTTCCTGCTAGGATAATAGAATCCGAGGAGACTTTCCATAGGTTGCTCTGAACAAAGTTTATAGGAACGGATGCCTTATAGAATTCATTGGATCATTCTTTTTCTGCCAATTTGCCTAACTTGGCAAATGTCTCCTCGAAAACAGTCTTATGAATTTTGTATCGCCGTTAAATTTCTACAAAGAATAATAACAGTTTGTATAAATTAATAAAGTAATAGAAGAAAGTCATATTACTTACTTGCACATTTCCACTTAAGATTTAGCTTTGAAGTAGAGATCTCATTGCAATTTTCCCAAGCACCGGAAATGATGAAGAATTTATGTTTCCCCATTTTGTCTGCCTCAAGAAGATCGTCGATGATTTTCTAGGAGTTCCGGATGGTCAGGTAGTAGAAAGGGAGAACAGGGTTATTTGACACACCAATTTGGGAAATGAATTGCTCTATTGGTATAGATATATTGGAAAGCTTTCATGTCATAACACTGGAGAGAAGAGTAAACCATAGGTTAGGACTTGTTTGTGATGGGTAGATATCAATTATCTTGAAGTAATCTACCACAACTAGGTCCAACGGACCAAAGTCCCCAGTTCATAATTTTGGGGTAGACAACAAGTTCTTTATCTCTACAGGAAAGTGGCGTCTCTCCTACCAATGGTAACCAAAGAGTGAAATTATCAGGAATTCCCCATTGCTTCTTAAGGAGCTCAGTTTCGGATTGGTTGAAGTACTTATATTGCGCATTGTTAAGTGCAATAAGGTATTTGGGAAGAATATCTGAAATGAGAATTTGATCGGGTTAAGCTTGAGGTTGTATTGCCGAAGTACATCAAAGACGGTTTGCAACATTTAGAGGTGTTGCTCTTCTGTGTATCTTGGCGATCATATCATCAATGTACACCTCTAAGTTTTTCCCGAGATGATCCCGAAAGATGTGGTTTATGAGCCGTTGATACGTAGAGCCTGCGTTTTTAAGACCAAAAGGCATTACAGTGTAGCAGTATAGTCCCCGCTCGGTTTGGACGGATGTATGCTCATGATCAGATTATTTGAGGGAAATTTGATTATAACCCGAGTATGCGTCCATGAAAGACACGTATTGATAGCCAGATCCGGAGTCTACCAACTGGTCTATGCGCGGTAATGGGAGAGCGTCCTTGGGACAAGCTTGATTAAGGTCCGTGAAATCGATACACA
The DNA here is from genome assembly GCA_036936605.1 of Limnanthes douglasii subsp. nivea. Taxonomy (NCBI): domain Eukaryota; kingdom Viridiplantae; phylum Streptophyta; class Magnoliopsida; order Brassicales; family Limnanthaceae; genus Limnanthes; species Limnanthes douglasii. The sequence goes on from JAUPFV010000004.1 coordinate 130,676,505, forward strand.
TTCACCAGCTGCCCCCTTTTTCTGACTAGGACGGGGTTAGCGACCCATACAGGATATCTTTCCTTTCTGATGTGGCCGAGCCGGATTAACTTTGCTACCTCTACCAAAATTTCTTCTTGCTTTTCTAAGGAGAAAGAACATCATTTTTTTCCGTATTGGTTTAGCGCACAGGTCAATTGCCAGCTCATGGCATATAACAGATGGATCTACTCCCAAAACATCACTTACTTCCCATACAAACACGTCTTCATTTATGGCTAAAAGTTTGGGTAAATATTGTTTAAATTGGATTAATAACTTACCTTTTATTCTGAGGGTATCCTCTTAGGATACCAGCTCCTCAATTGCTTCAGAGTTTGTGTAGTCAGGTGGTTCTACCTCTCTGGGATCGTCTACCGGTCTCTCCGAGGGGATATTCAATTTTCCTCCACCGACCGCCTCGCTTTGTGATTTCTATCTGAGGGGTTTAGATAGATCAATCATTACTGTATAACAGGTTCGCATCGTGCGCTGACGTCTCCTGATTATGTTGACTGTAAGTGCATAGGGTGGCCTCCATTCTGTGTAACCATGGTTTCCCAATGATTGTATGGAAGGGGCTTGGTACGTCAGATATGATAAACAAGGTTTTGAGCTCTTTCTTCGTTATTCCATGCCCCACCTTAACCATTAGTTTCATTTCCCCCATACATTGGGAAGTTTTGCCCTCATAACCGACCATGGTGTGTTGAGTGGGCTTGTAGTTCGGTACGTTGAGCATTCTATTGAAATTATCCTTGAAAATAATGTTGGCGGAGCTACTCCGGTCTACCAACACGCAGGTTACCATGACACCACCTATATCCATGTGTATCGTTAACGCATCCACATGAGGCGTACTGACCCCTCGGGGGTCGTCGTCATTATAAGTGAGGTTGGAAACTGGGTCCTTGTAACTTTGGTACGAGTTAGCGTCAATTTCATACATATTAAAGTCCGACCTTGATCGTTTACCAGTAATAGAGATGGGTCCCGTCGAGTCTATGGCATAGAATGTCCCTCTGCAACTGTCAAAAGCCATTGATGCTTGCTTTTGTCGATCTCCCTCTCATTGTTAGGTTTGTCCTCGATCGCCGATCGCATATTTTCACGCCTATCTAGGTACGAACGTTGCTCTTGCTGCTTGATGAATTAGACGAGCTTGCCATTGTCGATGAGCGTATGAATTTCTTCCTTAAGCTGCCAGCAGTCATCGGTTGAGTATTCATGGTCGCAATGATAAGCGCAGAAGTACCGATTGGATCGTTTAAATCCGGGTGCGCTCATTACTCGTGGAGTTTGATACTTGACCTGACCCTTGGTTCACTCATACACTACAGAGATAGCCTCAGTCATATGAGTAAATCGCCTCGAGGGATTTTCGAAATGTGATGGGCGTCTGCTCGATCTCTGCGAGGCTTCTCTTCTACTCAATTATGTTCCACATCTCCCTCATTTACTTCTGAACTGTGTCGGTCGGGGGAACCCCATTTCCTCGCATCATCAACCCTGCTAGGGCTCTGCAAAGCATCGCATCATCCGGATTAAATGCCATCATCATGTTGTGGAATTGTTCTTGATATCGCTCTGGGTCGCCTGATCCATCATAAGCTTCCATGCGGAAATGATCAAATTTCCTGGGCAGTTGAGCCTCAAGAATTTTCTCCGAGAATGGCGACTCATTAAGAGTATAAGAGGATACCCTGTGACGTACTAGATTATACCGAAGGTCTTCCTCCTCGCACGCCCGTTTGGAGATGGTTGGTCCTTCCTCTCTCTCTTATGCTCTATTTCCTTAGCATGATTTCCTCATATTTTCTCTTTCTCCTTATTGTTTGTCATCATGCTTGGACGACCTCTTAGTCCTGTTGGCCCGGCTGGCTTCCGTTCCTGACTGGTGGTTCGCGCGGTTGGTTCCTCTAGCCTTCGTCGTGAGTGCTTGGAGAGCATCATTCATCCCCACCGACGTTGCATGCATTGCTTGTTCTCTGGCATCACGCTCACAAGCAGTCTTTAAACTTTCATGTTAGATATGATGAATCTACTGCTCTAGCTGCTGGATGGTTGGGCTAGTCACCAAATTGGTTCCTTGTATTTCATGATCCTCACGACCCTCCACCTACCTCGGTGGTGGGGGGACTGTTGTTGCAGCTACCAAAGGCAACGCTTGGGACGTTGGGTCCACCTGACAGCGGATATAGCAGCCACTTCCTGTTGAATGGAGGCTTGAGCAGATCGTAGGTTTTCTTGCCTCGCCGTGAGGTTTGCCGCGAGCCTCCTGCTTCCCACAACCTCACTCGACTATGAAAGTTCCCTCTCAATTCCTGACCTAGTGACTATTATGGTAATAGTGTCTTAAGAAGTTTCTTTCCCACAGACGACGCTAAATTTGATATGGGAAATAACAAATGGATTGCCAAGTAGAAACACAAAAATGGATTAGAAAAGAGAAGATACCTTTATTCTAGGGTTTTACCCTATTTATACTCATTCTCATTTATGGGCGGTTACAATCAACCGTTTCTCCTACTTAAAAATAATTAAAGACATTACTTTGTTCCACTAACGTATGGAGCCTATATTTATGGTCTTATTCATTAGTGATTTGACTAAGGTAAATAATATATCGTATTAAAACTGCTTTTCTTCTTCCCGAACAAGCTCGGTCTGAAATCAAGAGCGGTACTTCTTTTTGGCTGGGGTCGGTCTGCCTCAGTTTCCCACTTATTTGATCACTTTTTCATTTTTCCCTCGCCCAGTATCTTCATTAAATCAGAGTAGCGCGCTAGCTCGAGCTGATTATCTTTTATTTGTTGTGCTCGTATGGTTGGAGCGCTCGTCTACCTCAACCTTTATCTTCTTCCTTCATATCTCTATTTATTTATGTTTGACTTTCTTTCTAGCTTAGTTTCTTTTATTGTCTTCATTCGCTCGGCTCAGTTTTGATGTTGGTCTGCCCGGAGAATACCCAATCATCAGGGTGATGGTCTCATTGGTTTTTTTTTTTGGAGTTGGTATCTTTGTAGCACCACCCTCAGAATCAGATGGAGGATTACTTTCTAGATTTTGAATATCTGAATCAATTTATGTTATAGCTTATGATTCAGTGATCTCCTCAGAAACCTCGTCTCGAAGTTGTTGAGGGGCAGCAATGGAAGGTATAGTTGGGGAGCTATTAGGTATATTCGAAGCTCTTTGCTGATTGTTTTACGAAGACGCCTCCTCTGAATTTTTGTTTGTCACATATGTCCCCTTCGAGGGATGAGGTGATGTAGTGAGGTTTGGTGAAATATAGAGATCTTCAAAATCTCTCATAGCTATGAACCTACTTTTTCGAGGAGTTTCTCTGCTTATGCGAGGAGGTTGGGTTTTTTAAGAAGAGGATCCTGGACTTTTTTAGAATAGTTTTCTCTGTTAATTGGAGGAGTTTGCTTTTGGTTGATTCGAGGAGATTGGTTTTTCTTTTGAGAAGATGTTTATGTATTTTTTTGAGAAGTTCTATCTTTGTTGATTCAAGGAGTTTTCTTTTGGTTGATTCGAAGAGGTTGTTGTGAGATGGCTTTGGTGGCTAGATCAGAACGATTTTTTGAAAAACACCCCAGCGAAGTAAAAGATGATGATTGTTTGGTAGGAGGCCAGGGACCGTACATGGTTGTTTGGGTGATTAGCCTTGGTTTATCGTCGACGATTCTGGTAGCTTCTCTTTCAGCAGCTCTCTGTGCAATAATTAGGCAATTCCATCAGTTCTTCAAACCGAACATATACAGGGAAAATGGGATACGATCTGGTGAAGGATGAATACGACAGTGATAGTGGAAGAGTAAATTTTTCAGAGAATTTTTTCTCTTTCTATCTCTAGAATTTATGTGTGATGGGCAAAACAAGTATTGAGTTGGTATTTATAGAGGAAATTATGAATATGGGTTTGGGATTTTGAGAAATGGAGTTAAAAAATCTACACACGTCTATAGGGTGAAATATGAATCGATAGATAACAGAAGCCTAGTCTAAAGTAGGTAGACACGTGTAACGTATTAGAGTCAGATGGTATGCATACCAGGAAACTTTTATAACCTTCTATTTGTTCTATGAGGATAACAATTAAGTTTCTTAATATTTTTTATAATTAACCAATTGGGATTGATTTCACCGAGGAAAAATGATGAATGATTTAAGAAGACACATGATTTTTTAAAGATAAGTAAGATAAAGATAAGGTTCAAATTATCCGAGCAGCGTATAAGACCTGAGCCGCTAAGTGTTTCTAGACCAGTGTCACACAAAGAAAGATATAAAATATGCTTGTATATAATAAGTGTTATTCATTCCTCCGAATTCTTCACAAGGACTATGAGGGTTACTAAGGATATAAGTATCTGAGGAGTGAATACAATTACTAAAATTATAATTATTTGACTATTTTATAGTTTAAGGATAGATGTAGTGGACAATGAATATATCAAGGACTGGGTGTGCAATTTACTGTAAATGTGTTTGTATTAAGTATAGAAATAAGGTGAAATATCCTCACTTCTAACTTAATCTATTACTTATAACCACTCATGCCTATAAATAGTGAGTGGACCTTGGAAATAAAGTTAATCGATACTTTGACTTACTATAGTTTTTTTATTACTTTCTCTCTCCAAAAGCTTGAACTATATTTTCTCTACAAAATACTCCCGATAACACTTATTTTTCACGTGGCAGCTCAAACATCAATATTTTATCTCACTATTGGCCTTCAAACATGTGAAGAATATGTTTATGGAATTAGGGATTTATAAAGAAGACTATGTGTTTCTCGAATTAGGATTTTAAATTTTCAAGGACCAATAATAAGACAAAATGCTGAAATTTGGACTGTCACATGTCAACTTCTCAATACTTACATGTGCGGAGACTAATTATACAAATTTCTAAAACATAAATGATCGATGAAAAACAAAAGTGAACATATGATACTAATTTGATACAAACCCAAATATGATAGACTAATGGCGATTTGTAACCTAAAAAATTTATTAACAAAAGTTACCGTTCTTGGATCTAAAGTTTTTTTAATAATTTTTTCGTCAAAATGATAGTTTTCAGCCCCTCATATTTTTGTTTCTTATTGCAGGGTCCATTCTACTAAGCAAATTGTTTTCGAGAAATATCGTTTAAACTTAAAGTAAACTTATCGTAAAGTGTGCGATGTTGAAATTTACTATTATTAAATATTTTGTAATATATAATTTTTAAAAAACCTCACCAATATTTAAAAAATATTATACATATGACAATATCTAGTTTTTAGATATCTTATAAAAATAGAAGATGAATTTTTAGATATCTTATTGCTTTACCTTGTATATATGTACCTTCATCAATTTTATTTTATTTTACTTTGTCTTACTAGTTTTGTCCTATTTATTTACGTGCCATGCTTAATTAAGACTCGTTTTTGTTATAATGAGACCCCGCTATGATGAGATCTATTTTGGCAATAATGAGACTTCAATATTTACAGTAATATCATTGATATAACAAACCTATTGTTTACCAAATCTCTCTCTTTTCTCTTTTCTAAACCCTAAAACCTCTCAAATTCACCAATCTAAAAATGTTAGATTTCTCAAATCCAACTTTGCAAACCTGTTAAGGTATGTTTTCTCTACGTATTGGTGTAATGATATCATAATATACTTTAATATTTTTACTAATTTTTAGAGTTTTAATTTCGGCCTAAAAGCTTGAATTTTCCAATGATTTTTGTTATTGTTTGGAAAGATGGTTATATGTATATGTCTAGTTAGGTATTTATCTACGTTTCGGTATGCTATTTGGTAGATTTCGTTGAGTTTTGCAGGGTTTGGGATTGATGAGTATAGTCTCTGTATCGAGGGAATTCGCGAATTTTGGGGACCCAGAATTTGCGAATTCGCCAATTGATTTTTTGCCTAAAATGTGAACATCGTGTACGCGATTTAGTGTAATTTGGGTATAAAGTGTTCGCAATTTCTAGTGTTTCATTAAATTAAGCATTTTTAACCCCAAATTGACTTGGTTATTCATTGCCATTTTGTATGTCTTCCATGTAAAAATATATTATGGGGTTGTGAAATGTTTTGGATATGATTTGGTATATAATAATAATAATATATTTTTTGTACTTTCAACATGCGGTGGAGACACCATACTCTTATCGGTGGATACGACACTGATGCTACCGACATCGATCAGTGTGACTGTAGTTCACGATTAATTAGACATCAGTGACGCGCCGACCTTCCTGCACCTGTAGTTCCCTATAGACGTGAGTCTCCAGATCAGCTATTCTAGAGAGTCAATCATCATGTGTTGAGGATGCATTCGGCCATGAATGACTACAACCTGCACGAGGAGTATAACATCTTCAAGGGCGAGGTAACTTGGGATTGGTTTAACGTGTAGTAAATTATATCTTATTTATTCTTTAATTTACTTTAATATTGTGTAGGCTCGTCCACTTATGCGGTGCTACGTGATGTACAGTACCCATCGCGTAAGGTGAGAGACCATGTTATGAGGTTTTGTTTTACTCCCCCCATCGACTGCTTCACGTGTTTGGCTACCAACGTGCACCTCATTGAAGAATTTCTCGAGAGGTGGCATATGGATACCAACAACTTCCACTTCTGATTTGGTGAGATGACAGTGATCTTAGACGACGTTCACGCTATCACGGGTCTTCTGGTTAGAGGCGAGGTTTTTGACCTATAGATAATCCCATAGATAGACAAATTATAGTTTGGTATTCTAGTTTACAAGGTATAACCACTGATATTCTTAAGGAGGAACTAAAATAAACAAGGCTGGTAGTAGTAGAGCGGTACACCTACAGTTTGCATGACGTATACATTGATGCTCACTTTGTGGATGATTCTATTTTGGATGATATGGTTCTGAAAGTGACAAAGGGTTATTTTTTCCACATTCTTGGTTCTTCTATTCTGACGAACAAGACAGAGAACAGTATATCTCACGATTACTTACAGTTTGTTGAGCACTATTGGTTATTGGTTAGATATAAATCCAGCCAATCTGTATTGGCTCCGTTGTATTACCAGCTTGGTAAATCGTTCTTATATGCAATATCGGGGTTTACTGGTTTCTTTGCTTTGTTGAAGACGTGGAATTATGATTACTTCCCCATGTTTATGACTATGGTCAACAATGGATACAAAATTTCTATGCCGACTATGTGTAGATACGCACCTCATTTTTTTGCTCAGATCTGGAGACTCGTATCAATACCCGACATAATTTATCTTCATTCAAGGAGCGTGATGTAAGTTTCAATGTTTATATTTTTATTTGTTGATCTACAATTGTTTTATTATTACTTAGTGTATAATTTATATTGTAGGTGTGGTTCATGCCGCACGAGCATATACGCGACCACTTCCCTTTCCGTGATATGGCTTGGATCATACGTTGAAGGCATAGGACGTAGTTGAGGTATATTATCCACTACGTATCGCTTGAAAGCTTGGGCATATTCAGGATAAACCTCGTTAACTGCGTCCTGTTTTGTTGGCAGACAGAAGTAGGCATGTTAACATGCGCTATTTACGAGATAAGACTATATGGACAGTCGCAAGTCGTTGATCCCAAAATACATGGTGATACATATATTATAGGTCGTCCGAGTATGACCTCTTTATACACTTTATGAATTCAGGATCACCTACGGTACATTTTGATCGATCCTGAGTGCGATTGATCTGATCCATATGTTAGAGAGACCCCAAAAGTGATGAGTTACCAGGCTAGCTTATATGAATTGTCCGATCGTGTTAGGGATGCACATTTAAATTCACATGCGATGAGTATGAACGAGATTCATCAGTCGCTGGAGAAGTGCTCGATGGTGGCACGCCAGTACCGAGAGCTTGATGAGTGATCATTTTGTATTTCATGACTATTTGATTGTATTTTAGGCATATTTCGCGACTATGTTATTGGCTCATGTTATGTTGTCATATTTTGTATTTTGGGTATGTTTTTATATATTATTTAGATATATTTTATATGTTATCTAGCTATATTTAGTTAAATATTTTATATGTTTTAATGTACCGTATGTTATGACTATATATTATTAAATAATTATTTACTCCAAACAATGATTCTCGCCATACATTGATTCCCTCCAAACAATGACTCATGCCAAACAATTACTCCCACCTTAGATTTGTTCATGGTAAAAACTAATTACTTGCCAAATTGAAATGTTCTTTAAAAGTGACATGAAACCTAGCCTAATAGTTTATCCACCAAACATTCAAAGACATAAAAAAACACAAAGTATTTTAAGGAGGAAGTTTAATGTAAATAAAGACTATCAATTGCTTCAAGTGGTAAAGTTTGTCCACCGATAGATGTCCGATGATACAAGCGATGTTTGTTTCGATCGGGTGCTATGTAGGATGTATTTCGATTATGGCATATTAGGAGTAACAAATCATCCAACGCGCAGTCGTGACAAAGTCAAAAGCGGGTACAATCGTAGCTATTACTAATACGCGGTATACGATACACTGATACCTAGTGGCTATCACTAAGCCGTAGTAGGGTAACATCATCCAATGCAGATTACCATTCACATACACTTCAAAGACGTCCACCTTTTTTCTAGGTTATCTACCACGTTGTGCACCATTAAACACTCTCTCCCGTAGATCACGTTGATCTTGCGATTCATCGATTAAATCCTGTCTAACTTGTTGCCATGAATCAGACTTACCGTATACGGTTAAAGCTACGACCCAAAATCTGCAATTGCCATCCGAAGATACGTCTTCGACGCTATAAATATACTCATATAAATAGTTGGGTAACCAACTCTTTTAACCGCTAAAATATTTTCCTTTCATCAATTTTTTCGATCGAGTCACTTTCTCTTTCTTTGGTTGAGGTTGAGCCTTAGATTTTTCTTTCACTTTGGCTTTGGGTACTAAAAATATTTTAGCTATCGAGGCACTTGTGCTACCTATCATACCGGGAGTGTTAGCGTCTTGATTACCATCAAATTTGAACTCGGATAGGTTCCGCTTAGTTGATTTATTCGGACCGAATTTTTTCCTACCTTTAGTGACAATCAACTCCATAGGTTCCAAGATATGACTTCTCGCGGGACCTAGGATTCACATCATCTTTTTTATGATGTGATATTGGATGTGTGGATAGTAAGCGCGGGTGGTGCTATATATCAAGAGATTTTTCTTATAAGCTCATCTTCGGTACCAACTCATCCGTCGTTTTGATCTCTGAAGTACTTCAATAAACATCACATTCATCATGTTGAATCGTCCTACCTTCTTTCTCGATCATATCTAAATCACATGCACACGGTAAATTATACGTTTTCCTAATAACACAACCACAAATTGCGGGAGTGGACCATATTTCCTCGATTTGTTTAAGATTTTGCTATATTAATTCTATATCTGTACATGAAAGTTTACCTTTTATATCGTAATAGATAGCCCCCTTAGTCCCCTACTTGAGTTTATTGGAAAAACTTTACTTCGTTCGAACGATTCGAAAATGTTAGAGGGTTGAGCGTGAAGCAACTAATGAACATGTTTCCAAAATTTCTCAAATGTGAATAGACTTGTGTCAATTAACCGTTTTAAGCTTGAGTGAACACTCACCATCCTATTACATATGATTAAAAAAATTAGAAGTCTAAAAATTAATATTAAAACCAATATATAATGATTATAATATAACTCACCGATTGCTAGTCCGATTGCCCAAATGTCGAAATTTTTTCATGTGGACATCAAGAAATTTGGGTCCATAACTGTCTATCTATTGTTTTTTGACATAATCGACAACCATCGGATAAAAGTCATAGAGGTGGTGTAACTCGGCTATGTTTTTGTTATAATCTTCGATTGTCGCTGAATATGAAATCGCTTGATAAAATTCGAGGAACTCATCGGCCATGTCCACTTTCGGCAAAACTTTTCTAGCGTAGGAGAAAATGTTCGTATTAATATGTGAAGTGCATAGAATATGAGTGGCATCCAGAAATATATCCTTGATAGCATTCATTAAAGCCAACTCCCTATTGGTGACGATAATATTAGGAAATACGCACATGTTATTCCTCATCACGTTCCTTAGAGCGCACAATCCTCACGTGTAGTTCTCTTGCTTCTTGGAGCTCATAAAAACAAAAATGACATAAAAGGTTTTCTTCATCGAAGTTTGACCAACTATTTCTAGCAAAGGCATCTTATAGCTTGCATTTTTACACGTGCTATCCATTATAAGAACTTGAGGAAAAGTGCGCAATAAATCGATGTTTGTAGGATGCGCGAAAAAAAACTCAAGGATCTCGTCAGTTGCTTCGTTAGTTCGCTCCCAAACATAGTACTCGTGTTGTTTTAACTTACCGAACAAGTATGGCATTTGGGTCTTGCCCGCTTTATCGACCAAATTGTGTTTTGACACATGTTATAGATCGTACGCATACTAGGTACATTAACCGAGTCTCTAAGCTTCCAACCACGATATATCTCTCTTGGTCGAGAACCGATTTCCGTTTGATTATGAACAAACACCTTTTTTCCACTTTAGTCTAGCGGCTCGTGAATGACCATCCGAGTGTAAAAACGGTTGGTGGTTGTGTTTCCTGTTTACCACTATCAATTTCTAATAACTTGGTAGTTCTGAGACCGGTTCTTCCCTTAACAAGAACAAACAACCACATTTTTTTAATTAACATTCTCGACGCTTCTTAACATATCCCGGTTTGGGGTTAAATTTGTAAACACCATGTCCGTCACGCTTGAAATACATCCTTGTATTTTTCTCATTTTTACTACCGTCGTCGTCTTTACTTGAAACCAAAATGAATCATAACTTCTTGCTTTCGGAACCAACCTACGAGACCAAATCGGATTTCATATATAAGTTTTACGTAGTAAACATTTTCGTGTAATCGGCCATCGAACATGGTGATTCGTCTAGTCCTTACAATATGCATGAAATTATATAAAAATCTACTTAATTTTAAATACTTATATCGAAGCTGCCTAAACAGTGCAAAATAGTGCAAGTAATTGACAAAAATCGCGCGTACACAACAATCAATTTGTCCAAAATCTCGAATCTAAACTACTACATAATTTGTTCAAATCACGAACACATAGTTCGTGATTTTGACCAAGTCCTGAGGTGAGGGTTCGTGATTTGGTAAAAATCCTGAGGTGAGGGTTCACGATTTTACCATGACCATTAACCCTAAATTCATGTATTCTCTCGCGCTCTGGGTGTGCAGATCGTCAACCCTACCACGCGACACGTGCGAGATTTGTACGGGAGCTAAGAAAACTATGAACTCTGCCTCTACTTGTATATCCAGATGGCCAGTCGAAGACTCCACTTCTGAGGATGCAAAATCATCCAAATTACAAGAAAAATCGTTATTCAAATCTTTCAAATCTATAATATATGATGGATTTAGTGTTTTTTAGTTCTAGGTTAGTGTTTAAAAGAAATTAAGTTAGGCCGGAAAAGGTTTGAAATTCTCTTATGTGGCGGAAAAATGGGTTTTTATATGCGAAGGACAAAAAAATCATGTCACAGAGAAAGAATAAAATTAATTTTGAGGTCTCGGTCGGATAAAATTGATTTGGAGGTCTCGTTATAAGCGCCTATATTAAATTAAATTTGTATTTATTATAAAATAACTGTAGACATTAAGATAGATTGATTGTTAGACTAATTACAATCATATATTTAGGCGTTACTCGTCTTACCGTATTAATTATGGTCCATTAAGATAATGGTCTGACTGTATTGATTATGGTCATAATTAGTTATAATCAGTTATAGATGTAGTCCATGTATATATAGCTTCTTACCGTAGCACTTTGTAATTCATTAAAAACAAGAGAATAATATTATATTTTATTAAGTCTCTTTTCATTTCTTTATTTTTATCATGGTATCAGAGCAAAATTCCTAATTTTCTTTATTTTATCATTCTTTAAAAAAACACGATTTAAAAAAAATCACATTTTTTTATAAAAAAAAAATCACCATGGCTGATGATTATTTCCCATCGGAAATCCATACTAGTACCTCAAAGAGTTTCAAGACTAATAGCATCGTTCAAGGGTTTACCGCCGAACAAATACAGCAATTAGCACAAGCAATCAATACACTGGATCACGATAATTTTGGTAATATTGATGCATATGTGTCTGCAACAGGTTTGATTTCATCTACTATTGTGTCTGTTAATTCTAGTAGTACAAGTTCTTGGATTTTGGATACTGGCGCCACAGATCATATTGTCTCTCACATATCACTCTTAAACGATCCCAAGCCTTCCACTATTACTAATTTTAAACTACCAAATGGTGCAGCACCGCAAATCACTCATACTGGCACAATTATTTTTAATTCAAAATTAACTCTTACAAATGTGTTGTGTGTACCCTCCTTTAATTTAAATATAATTTCAGCGAGCAAACTGACCAAAGAACATAATTGTTGCATCATTTTCTTTCGTGACTATTGTATTTTGCAGGACTTGGTTTCGGGGAAGATGATTGGATCAGGTAGACAACGTGGTGGTCTATACTATATGCATCCATCAACAAATAATTCGACTATATGTACGGTTTCTCAGTCATCTGACCTATGGAACTTACGCCTAGGCTATCCTTCTTTGTCTCGTTTTAAGTTACTTTCACATTTAATCCCAGGTATTCACAAGGAGTTAGGAAATAATTGCACAATTTGCCCACAAGCAAAACAAACACGCTTACCTTTTCCAAAAAGCTCAATAAATACAAAACTTCCTTTCTCTTTATTACATTGTGACGTCTGGGGTCCTCACAAAGTTCCTTCATATACAGGTTCACGTTATTTTCTTACAATTGTTGACGATTTTACTCGATGCACATGGACATTTCTTATGCACCATAAATCAGAAACAGAATCTTTATTAACTTGTTTTGTGCAATTCGTCAAAACCCAATTTCAAAAAGATGTTCAAACAATACGAGTGGATAATGGTACTGAATTTCTTTCTCTTCGTATTTGTTTTTCAAAACAAAGGCATAGAACTTCAAAATTCTTCTGTTTATACCCCACAACAAAACGGAGTTGTCGAACGAAAACATAGACATATTTTAAATGTTGCTCGTTCTCTCATGTGTGAATCAAATGTACCACTTAAATTTTGGGGGGATTGTATTTTAACAGCTGTTTATTTAATCAATCTCATTCCTACTCATTTACTATCAAATAAGTCCCCATTTGAGGTCTTATATAATCGGTCTCCTTCACTCACGCACTTACACGTTTTTGGTTGTGCATGTTATGTAACTAATATTCATCCCAGACATAAATTTGACTCTCGTGCATCCATTTGTGTCTTTTTGGATATTCACATGAAAAAAGGCTACAAAGTTCTTGATTTACATACTTATAAAGTTTCCATAAGTCGTGATGTCCACTTTGAGGAAAATATATTTCCCTTCCATCCCGCTTCCAACTTTCCTTTTCCAAACCAATCATCATCGCCATCTTTCAATCAAACACCTAACTCATCAGTTACAGTTCCCAATCCTACATCTTATGACTCAGAGCCTCAGCCATTATATCTTTCATCTCCATCCAATCCCAAAAATCTCACACCTTCAACCTCTAAATCTCCAGAATCAACTATGAATTCAACACCCTCACTCATCACTCCACCAACACCTTCTACTCTACCAACACCTTCTACTCCACCAACATCTTCAACTACCTCACCTCCCTCAACCATACCTCATTCTACTACCGTTCCTAATGATATCTCGGTTCGTCGTTCCACCCGCCATATTCAACCTCCTACATGGCACCAAGACTACGACATGTCTACCGAGATCAATCAATCTTCAACGCAATCGAGTTCTCGTCAATCTACAAGGTATCCTCTCTCCTCTCACATTTCAAATTTACGATTTTCCCCTAACCATCGTGCTTTCCTAGCTTTGTTAACATCACAAAAAGAGCCTTCATCCTTTGAACATGCTAATTGTGATCCACTATGGCGCCAAGCCATGTCCATTGAACTACAGGCTCTAGAGCATAACAACACTTGGCAGATGGTTCCTCTTCCTCCATGGCACAAACCTATCGGATTCCGTTGGGTTTATAAGATCAAATACAAATCTGATGGAACTATTGAGCGATATAAAGCCCGTTTGGTGGCTAAAGTTTACACCCAAGTTGAAGGTATTTACTATCAGGAGACTTTTTCTCCAACTGCTAAACTTACAACCCTTCGATGTTTGTTGACTATTGTAGCCTCCAAAAATTGGTATACTCATCAACTTGATGTTCAGAATGCCTTTCTTCATGGAAATCTAGATGAAGATGTATATATGTCTCCACCTCCTGGTCTCCGCCGACAGGGGGAGAATTTGGTATGTCGGCTTCAGAAGTCTATTTACGGTTTAAAACAAGCATCCCGAAATTGGTTCTCCACTTTCTCAGCTACTGTCAAAACTGCAGGTTACATACAAGCAAAAGCAGATTACTCACTTTTTACTAAATCTCAAGGTAACAAGTTCACTGCTATTCTCATCTATGTTGATGATATCCTATTGACTGGGAATGATTTACATGAAATCAAATTGATGAAGAATCATCTACTCCAACATTTTCACATTAAAGATCTTGGCGATTTAAAGTATTTTTTAGGTATTGAATTTTCTCGATCTAAAAAAGGAATCTTTATGTCTCAAAGAAAATATGCATTAGATATATTACAAGATACAGGATTATCAGGAGTAAAACCCGAAAAATTTCCAATGGAGCAGAACTTAAAATTAACCGATGAAGACGGTGAGCTACTTCATGATTCGACTAGATATCGCAGACTAGTTGGCATGTTAATATATTTGACAGTAACCAGGCCTGATATTGTGTATTCGGTGCGTACATTGAGCCAATTTATGGGAGCACCTAGGAAGCCACACTAGGAAGCAGCGTTAAGAGTCCTCCGTTACATCAAGAAATCACCGGGTCAGGGTCTTTTATTTCCATCAGAAAACAATCTTACACTCACGGCCTTTTGTGATTCAGATTGGGGTGGATGTCGTATGTCAAGACGTTCCATTTCTGGATATTGTGTTTTTCTTGGATCATCACTCATATCATGGAAATCAAAGAAACAAACTAATGTTTCACGATCATCTACAGAAGCAGAGTATGAGGCAATGGCAAATACTTGTTTGGAATTAACCTGGTTGAAATACACTTACAGATTTGAAGGTCGACTTGGATAAACTAGCATCATTGTTTTGTGATAATCAAGCAGCTTTACATATTGCTGCTAATCCAGTTTTTCATGAGCGTACTAAACATATTGAGATTGATTGTCATATCATTCGAGAAAAAATTCAGGCTAAGATAATTCGGCCATACTATATCTCTACAAAGATGCAATTGGCACACATATTTACAAAATCACTCGGGAAAGATCAATTTTATTTTTTGTGTAGCAAGCTGGGAGTCCTTGATTTACACTCTCCAACTTGAGGGGGAGTATTAAATTAAATTTGTATTTATTATAAAGTAACTGTAGACATTAAGATAAATTGATTGTTAGACTAATTACAATCATATATTTAGGCTGGTCTTACCGTATTAATTATGGTCCATTAAAATAATATTGATTATGGTCATAATTAGTTATAATCCGTTATAGATGTAAACTCTTTTCATTTCTTTATTTTTATCATATCTTAATTTACCTAACATAATTATTTATTTATGTAGATTTTTTTCAATATTGCTTTTAATTCGGCCTTATTTACATCAATTTCAGGTACCTAGATAGTCTTTAATTTGAAGGGTAGACATTAATTCTTCATTAATATCTTATACTAAAATTCTTTACAAAAACTTATACATCTTCATTCATCGACAAAGGCAAAAGTTCAGATTTAGATCCCCTAGAGGTTGTTGTCGTTGAACTAAAATCCATACTCGATGACACATCCGACAAAATTTTAGTTGTGCGCTGGACAAATGCAGGCTGCGCTGGTGCCCGTAGAGTAAGGGAGTTGCTACTAAGCATGACCACAACTGCATCCATGGTTGGTCTGTCAGCTACATTGTCCTCAACACATAACAATCCAATATGTATGCATTTTATAATATCGGTGCTCGAACTATAAGTCAATGACGGATCAACCATATCCATTATCGTCCCGTCCTTCCAGCATCTCCATACCTGCATGCATTAGCCAATCGCTATCATTATAATAAATTCAAGTAGCGTGTTGGAATTGTTTTCCGATATTGTAA
This sequence comes from Limnanthes douglasii subsp. nivea, assembly GCA_036936605.1. Taxonomy (NCBI): domain Eukaryota; kingdom Viridiplantae; phylum Streptophyta; class Magnoliopsida; order Brassicales; family Limnanthaceae; genus Limnanthes; species Limnanthes douglasii. The sequence continues at coordinate 130,692,873 of JAUPFV010000004.1, forward strand.
TATAGTGTAATGCTTACTGAGCCAATAAGAATTTCTACACTCGATCCGGAGCGGAAAGAAGTGTTTTTCTGACCGGTCACAATTTCAAGAACCAAGACCCCAAAACTAAAGACATCAGTTTTGACTGAGAAGTGTCCATACATTACGTACTCAGGAGCCATGTAGCCACTGCAAAATTAACAGGATCAAATCAACTAATATAATCTGTTATTGTTGATATACCATACTTTTATTGCTCAAGGTATTTATTGCAGTCAGTATACTTACTAGGTTCCTGCAATCCTACTTGTAGCTGCTTGAGTTTGATCAACATCAACCAACTTTGCCAAGCCAAAATCTGCAATTTTAGGGGTCATATCTGTGTCTAACAAAATGTTGCTAGCTTTCATATCTCGATGAATAATTCGAAGACGAGAATCCTCGTGAAGATATAGAAGTCCACGAGCGACGCCTCCTATGATTGTGTAGCGTTTTTCCCAGTTTAACTGAACCCGCTTTATAGAATCTATATCAAAAGAATATTAAAACCATGAAGTCAGATATTCTGTTTGTACAAGAGCTTTTACTTTTATCATTGAAAGGAAATCATCCGTACCAAATATGAAGTTATCTAGGCTAGCATTCAAGACAAACTCGTACACGAGAAGCCTCTCATTATTCTTTATACAGAAACCAAGAAGCCTAACTAAATTGCGGTGCTGTAGTTTGGCCAATAACAATGCTTCGTTCTTAAACTCTGTGTCCCCTTGGCTAGAATTTTTCGCTAATCTTTTTACAGCAATCTCTTGTCCATCAGAGAGCTTACCCTGAAAATGCATCCAAAAGTGTGAGCTAAAGTCATTGCCAGCTAATGATTCAGGTAATTGATTGTAATTTTCTTTCACAACGATACCCTATAGACAGCCCCGAATCCACCTTGACCGAGCATGTTTTCATCAGAGAAGTCATTTGTCGCATTTTTAATTGTGTTGAAATCAAATAGCAAAGAGTCCGAATTAGGGTCACCACCCACAGCTTCAGTTGCAAAAGATAGAAAAAGGATGAACATGCATGCTTGAGAAATTAGTACTGTAAAAGACAAATTACATCAAAGAACAAACCTTTCGACTCACTTTCAATTGTATTTTTTGGCTTTCTCTTCCTTTTTCTCAAGAAGATGTAGAGGCAGATGACAACTACGATAAATGCAAGAACAGAAAGAACCCCGGCAACCACAGTTCTTGACGAGTCTATCTCTTTTCCTACAATATTTAATGTAAAAACTAGTCTATAATAGGCTCCTGCTAACTAATTTCAAGGTATGTCCGTGAAATTTGTTCAGAGAATTACTGAAATTTATCAATAGACTACTCAAATGCTTTACTAATACATATTCAGACTAATGAAATATTGTATACCTTTTACATTGGCAGTTTCATTTATGGTCGGTGGAGGGAAAGGAGACACGGATGGCGACAGAGTTGCTATACCAGTATCAGCAGCCGGGTTGTAAAATCGATATACTTCGTATCTGAAATTACAGCTTGGCCCAACAGCTCTACCTCCTCGCTTCCCATCACAACACCGTGGAATTTCCGCAAAAATCTCAATCAAACAGTCATTGCATTCCACTTCGGTCATATCAGGTATACACTGTACAAGTCCATAAATATACTGGAAAGCCGGGCCAGTCGCGTTGCCTGTCGCGTACTTCCTGATGGAACCACCAGCTGCGGCTCTTGCCCTCAACAGGTCCAACAAATTTCTTAAATCCTTATCGAACTCGTTTTTTTCAGTAGCGTTTCTCCCGTTCCATTTATAGAAACGTGGACGATTCTCGATTGAATCAAAGATAGACCTGTTCGAATAACGGAACATACAGTTGTCGAACCATATAATTGGCTCAATTTGCATCGGACAAAGCTCGTGAAGTTGGTTGGAAGCTGTTCTGATACAACTAACACAACTGTCTCCTTTTACATCACCTCTGCAAAGAGCGACTCCGTTGATTTTATCGTTGTTTTGACCGACGGAGATTTCGTAATGGCCCGAGTCATTTGGGGGCAGTGATGAAAAGTTAGAGAGGAGGGTTTTCAGGTTGGAAGAGTAGGTGCTGTTTCCGGTGAAGTTGCCATTTTCCCGTAAACAAAAATGGTATAACTTGATTTCTTGAGAAAAAACTGTCAGGATCTGGAAAACAAACAGAAGAAGAAATTTTGTGAGCATTGGGATTCCAACGTATGGATTGTCTGAGATTCAGACTTGAATATCATTACTACTAGCGTTTTGTTGATTGGTTTCGGAATTCTTGGTCAACATCGTCTGCTCTCAACTTGACTGAGACATTCATCAACTAAGAGGTTTATTTTATTAATTTCTGTTCGGCTCTTTTGATTGTTGTGAAGTCAAGTTGTTAACATGTTCGTCGACTTTACCAGCTCTTTTGATTGTTGTGAAGTCGAGTTGTTCACGTGTTCGACTTTACCAAAAGAAAAGGATAATAAGTCCTTTCTAAGAACCGGTAATTTAATATTTCAAAATTACCGAACCAAATAATGAAAATTTTGTAACCTAAATAACTATTCTTCTTTCATTCTTTCATGTCACTCTAATCTATAATATCTAGAGCGGTCAACGGTTTTCGGAAGATTGGAATGGAAATGAGAACCAAATTTTAACGGTTCAGTTCGCGAAACCAAAATGATAAGATTGGTTTGGAATCGAATCAATAAAGCCGATAAAAAATCGAATCAATAAATTTTTTAAAACCGATTATTATTATTTTACTATTTATTTTTTATTGAATATATTATCAAAATATATAGTTAATTATCAAGTTTTGATAAAAATCAAAGATTAATTTCTAAATTTAATTTTTATGTCATTTATTTAAATTAACGAATTGAAAATTAAATTATAATTTTATTTCATTTTTTTAAGTGAACCGAACTCAGAACTGGACAAAAAACTTAGCGCTCCAGTCCGGTTCCAAAAAATAGAACCGAAAGCTTAGCAGTCTGGTCCGACCTGAACCAATAAGCTTAGTGGTCCGGTCTGGTTCAGGCAAAATCTGGACCGATAATACCCCTAATAATATATTTATTTCTCCCATTTATTTAATATATATTTTTATATTAAAATTATAATTATTAGAATAAATAATTTTAATAAATTAATAATATTATATTTTAAATTTAAATTATCCAATTTTCTAAAAAACTTATTTTTTTTAATAAAATAAATAATTTACATTTTACGACACACTATTATTGATTATTTGAAAAAATGTAAATAAGTAATAACACAAAAAAAAACATAAATTATTGCAAGCGCACACACAAGATAATAACCTACATTGTATTGATTGTCATGGACATCTAATAAGTCCCGTCTAAATGTTGCGGTCAATAGTAAGTCATGTCTAAACGTTTTAGTCAATGTCTAAATGTTACAGTCAAGAGTAAGTCCCGTCAAAATGTTACTCGTCAATAATAAGTCCATCCAAAATATCGTCAACCAATTTCATTTCTCTATATAAAGGTCCACAATTACATAACTTTCAACTCACAACTCAATCTACTTAAATATAGTCTATAACAAAACTCATACTTTTGTTCGATATGGAGTGGACTGTAAGCGAACACTCTTATCTCCTCCAAACCTTTAAGCATGTGAAGATAACGAGGTCAGATGAGACTACCACTCGGTTTATTAACAAAGTGTTATGTACAATGTACCACATGTACAGTTACGTGTATGAGGGTGGAGGAGGAAAACCCATGTCATCTCCAAACAGTCGTGAAGAAGTATCTACAAGGTACAGTTATCTGAAAAATGAAACAATGTATCGTGTGTTTGACCTCCTATAGGAAATTATAAATGATGTGTATAACTCGTTACATTTGAAAGTAACTGATTTTTTGGCAAAAGATATGCTACGTTATGTGGAGGAACAAATCATTGTAAAAGAGGAAGCTAATTGATTAAATAAGTGTACATTGGATGGGGTCAAGAGGTGGACCCTTTGCGAGGTCCAATGGGCAGAGACCCTCGTCGGGATCGAATGGTGTTGTTGTATTGAAAATTCATTCGAAATTTTGGTTATCTCCGGATTCCAAGATAATTGATTAAATAATAGCTTGTTGTAGCTACTGGATTGTGGAAACTAGTAAGAAGAAATCATATTTTATGACCAAACATGGTCTTATCATGCTAGAAATTAATGGGTGAGTAGTGTAATAATTTAAACCAAACATTGTATTAATTTGTTTTCTCTGTATTCCAAGGTAATTGATTAAATAATAGCATGTTATAGATAGTGGTTGGTGACATATCTTATCTTATCAAAAGTTAGTAGGAAATGTGGTAATACATTTCAAACAAAATAACTCAAACGATATTTTCATTCAATAAAAACAAGTTAGAACAATATCCATATAATAATTGAAAACACCAACCAAAATTCAAACATGATAAACACACATAACAACAATTGAAAATATCACACACAACAAATACGCTACTCCGAAAATAAATCTTTCATTAACATCTCAAACATCTGCTCGGCATAACGATCACAAACTTTGTTATCTTAATAATTCCAAATTTTATTTAGATAATAGTTTTAGTGGTAAAGTAAAGTTTGGAGGAGTAAATTATAGAGAGAGAAACACAAGATAATTAGAGAAAGAAATTGGCAACATATATTTATCTAGCAAAAATGATTCACATTTCCCCATGAGAGGAGCTATCATTTTATAATAAATACAATGAGTCACACGTATAATGAACAACAAATTTTTGTTATTTTCCTAAAATTATAATTAATTATAAAGAGATCTCTTAACACTACATTATTGTCATACTTCTCCTATGAGGTTTTCCTTACACCAAATTACTTTTTATTTTTTCGATCTTATTTTCCACTTATATGATTTTTCCCTTATCAGTAGCCCCCAGTCCTTGTGAAAATGTTCGAGCGAGGACTATAGCTGGCCAATACTTCAATTTATCCAACGCTATTTATCTTATCGGGCTTATGATGTTGTTGTTAACTTCTTCTTAGATTTTATTGCCATTATTGTCAAAGAATTCTTTTTGTTATCTAGCACATGTCGGATGGTTACTGTGACGGTTGACGTGTTTTTCAGTATTTTATGGGTATGACGTCATAAACATCTGACACAGTCAACGTATCATGTTTTGGGCGTGACGTCAGTTGGTAACTGACATGATCGACGCATACCTTTTGATCTGCATTGGAAGTGACCCGAAGCGGCGCACTCCTAACGTAGGTATTCATTGCCTCTAATCCTATTCACTTTTCCCCTAGGAAAACATATCTAGAAGCTTATGGTCTTGAAGTTTGTTGAAGCCCAATACTCTTTTATAAATACCTCAACGTCTATTCATTGTTTTCGCTCAAAACTTTTTAGAGCGGGAATTTTCAAAAAGGTTATTCATTGGTACAAATAAGGGATCGACGAGTAACATGTTTGTAAAAACTCCAACCACAATTTTTGTAAACACAAAAATTGATAAAATTCACTAACACAAGAAGAAAAGTTAGTTGAAGCTTTGGGCTTTGCAAAAGAGTTTGAATTGGCCAATAGAATTTCTAAAGTGAGTAGAAGCGAAAAAAGTCTCAAGTGGACTGAAAACAAAAAGATTCTGAAGCGGACCAAAAGAGAAAGAGTCCAAGTTGACAAAAAATAAAAGATTCCAAAAAAAGATCAAATATGATATATTCTAAAGTGAACATAAGTAAAAAATATCATAATATGGTTCCATTTAGATTGGCTTTAAAAAGATCCCGATAAAAATAATACAAGGGTGAAACGTGGCTTATAAACACAACTATTCAGCTCGATTGACAAAAGTGTATACAAAATGCTCCGGTCTTTCGGAGATGTACGACATAGTAAAAAAATCAGAAAAACAAGAAATTTAGTTTAGAAAATAAATATAACACAACATACAACCCCGACATATCAGGTGATTAAAAAAGAATAATGAAATTAAGGTTAGTCAAACAAAGTTCCTCAAAATCATTTATCTAACAAGCATTAAAATCCTTCCTATCAGTAACAATGTTGGCAATGTTATCAAGGTTATGTTCATCCCCATTACCCTTCTAATAAGCTCCTCCTCGGCATCATCCATCTTCACTTTACCGTCTTTGGTGGATACTTTGACATGTTTTTTCAACGAGAACAAATTGCCATAAATATCCAATATGCAGGTTGGGAAACTTCTTGTAAAAACCAAAGACCATTGTTGATGTTATTTTGTGGGCTTGTTTAACCAAAGTGTCTGTAGAAACTAGAAAAGATTTTATTAAGTTAAAGCCATATATATAGGCTCTGAAAATATCTTCTAATTATACTAGTCTACTGTAATAATTATGTTTGAATATTGACTATAATAAATTATTTAGTCAATGTATATTATTATTTCCTTTAACACTCCCCCTCAAGCTTGTGCGAAAGTGCTTGAAACTGTCGTAGCTTTGATAATAAAGTTCTCTTTGAAACTTGAACTGAAGTACTTGAAGTGCAAGCTTGATCGAAAGACTGAAACGAAATCACACTCCCCATCAACCTGGAGCATATATATTAATCATGCCCAACTTGTTACAAATATAAGTAATCCGTGATCCATTGAGCGCTTTTGTGAATATATCTCCTAGTTGTTCTCCTGTTTTGACATATCTCGTATGAATGAGATTTTGTTGAATCTTTTCGCGGATAAAATGACAATCAATTTCAATATGCTTCGTTCTTTCTTGAAAGACAGGATTAGACGCAATGTGCAGGGCCGCTTGATTATCACACCATAATTGCGCAGGCATGGTAGTCTTGATGCCAATATCATTTAACAATTGGAAAATCCAAATTATCTCACAAGTAGATTGAGCCATGGCTCTATATTCAGCTTCAGCACTTGATCGCGATACAACATTTTGTTTCTTACTCTTCCAAGATACCAAATTACTCCCTACAAAAACACAGTAACCAGTGGTCGATCTTCTATCAATTTTAGATCCAGCCCAATCTGCATCTGCAAAACACTCTATATTTGTATGACCAATACTGCCATACCAAAATCCTAGTCCAGGAGCTGATTTGAGATAACACAAGATATGTTCTAGTGCTGCCCAGTGATTAACTGTTAGAGAAGACATAAACTGACTTACAACACTGACTGGATATGCAATATCTGGTCGAGTTACTGTAAGGTAATTGAGTTTTCCTACTAATCGATGATACTTTTCTGGATCACTAAACAATTCTCCGTCATCTTTCAGTAATTGCGAATTAGGAACCATTGGTGTATTACATGGTTTCGCTCCTAGCTTTCCTGTTTCCATCAACAAATCTAAACATATTTTCTCTTGATAAAAGGATACCTTTGTTGTTTCTTGTTATTTCAACCCCCAAAAAATACTTCAATGGTCCTAAATCTTTTGTTTGAAATCGCGAATGTAAAATTTTTTTAAGCAATGAAATGTCTTTAGTATCATTCCCAGTAATAATGATGTCATCTACATATACAACAACGAGTATAATTTCATTTGCAGAACGTTTATAAAAGACAGAGTGATCACAACTGCTCTTCTTCAACCCAAATTCATTTAATGCATCACTAAACTTGCCGAACCAAGCACGGGGACTTTGTTTTAATCCGTACAATGATTTATACAAACGACATACCTTTCCTCTCTCCCCCTGAGCAACAAATCCAGGTGGTTGCTCCATATAGACTTCTTCTTGAAGGTCTCCGTGTAAAAATGCATTTGTAATATCTAGCTGATGTAATGGCCAATCATTTGATGCTGCTAAGGAAATAAATAAACGAATAGAAGTAAACTTAGCTACCGGAGAAAAGGTTTCAGAGTAATCAACACCATAGGTTTGAGCATATCCTTTTGCAATAAGTCGTGCTTTTAGACGAGCTAGCGTCCCATCTGGATTCATTTTTACATTAAACACCCATCTACAACCGATAGCTTTCTTTCCAGTGGGTAAATCAACCAACTTCCAAGTACCAGTGTCTTCTAATGCTCTTATCTCTTCAAACATTTCAGCTTGCCAGCCAGAACGACACAATGCTTCGTGAACAGTTTTTGGAATAGAAATAGAATCAAGAGATGCTATAAAAGCTCGGGTAGAAGAAGGTAATTGATCATATTTTGCGAAAGAAGAAATTGGATAAGTACATTGTCTTTTACCTTTTCGAAGAGCAATAGGAAATGTATGTCGTTTGAACTCCATAAAATATGCCGTAAGAGACTTATCTTGTTTTTCAGTACGATAAAAAGACTTGCAGACATCATAGATACGCGATATATTACCTTTTCCCGCATATAGAAATTCCAGATATTTCATTAACTTTTTAACGTATTCACAATGATTAACAAGACTAAGTACCTCAGTAGTGATTGTATTTCGAATCTGAAGAAACAGGCGAGCATCATCACGCATCCAATTTTTCGCTGTGTCATCCGTAGAAGGATCTTGTATCAAATGGTCATCTTTTTCTATACTTCGTAAATAGATACGAATTGTTTTACTCCAATCTAATTAATTGGATTCGTTCAATTTCTGTTCTGTGATTTTTGTCATCACAGGAACCAAATCAGACATACTTTTCTCCATCTAGATTTTTTTTATAGAAACCCTAATGGCTCTGATACCATGTAGAAACTAGAAAAGATTTTATTAGAACATAGAATTTCAGTACAAGTTAAAGCCATATATATAGGCTCTGAAAATATCTTCTAATTATACTAGTCTACTGTAATAATTATGTTTGAATATTGACTATAATAAATTATTTAGTCAATGTATATTATTATTTCCTTTAACAGTGTCCAACATTTTGTTCTTCGTGCTGAGAGAGGATTGTTATTTTCAGTTGTCTTGAAATATAGCGAAGCCTTGTATTGGAAGCTATGGTTGCGTCATTCTTCAAGAGAGTCATTTCGGCCTCTAGCATTGGCATTTGCTTGGCCTATGATTTTAGTTGATTAACCTCATTCGAAAACATCTTTATTTTTGCCTCAAGCTTCTATTTCTCTTTATCTTGCATCTTTTTTCATTAGAAAGTTGGATTGTCACGTCTTCATAGTAGAGATAGATGTATCATCATCACAAATATGTTTGACAGGTTATTTCAACAGAGTAGAGAAGTTTGGGAGCTCCATATGGCTTTGACGCCCATATTTTAAACTATCCCAAAAGTAGTGTTAGTATCTACATAAAACCATGAGTTAAAATAAGAAATATAGAAAATGGTTTCAAAAGATAAGTAATGAAATAAATGAATACTTCCATGTTAAGGGTCGTGATCCAAGCCATAACGTCCAAGAGGCATGGCTGGTGAAAGCCATTGAAGTGCTGTCATCCACGACATATCGAGGAAAGACTTTACCCAGATCTTGATATCTTATACTCTTTATCGTCTTCTGTTTTTGATGATTAAAAAAGGAAGATGTAGGGTGTGGAGATCCAAACTTTTGGATTGAGTTGCTTGTGAGAATGATTTTATTCCCTTTGGTCTTATCGACGACCCTTTCGCTTTGGGAAATACGTCTACCAATACACAGTCAACTATGGTGGTGGTTTTCCTCTTTCTATTCTTAGAAGGATCGATATGTCTATTTTTTACTTGTTTAATTTTCATACACGTCTATTTTAGAAGTAAGATATTAAACGATGAGAGTGCCATTACCTTCGCCACTTCTTCTTCGAGACCAAAATCATTGGTAGAGGGGTCTTGCTTTTCTTCCGCCGTAGTCCAAAGCTTTGTTTGGGAGTTTGTGAGTGGTTAGAGAATGGTGGAATCTTTTATCCAATTTTTATTTTACCCAAGTGCAGAGTCACGGGAAGATGGCTTCGGCGGTGTCAGCGAATGAGGTAAAGAGTTTTAATTATTCTGCGAAAGCAAAGTATTACGAATAACCATAAATAAAAGGAGATTTTTTTTAAGATAATACAAAATTAAAGCTAAGTTTGGGAGTTCGAACTCATATTCTTACTATTTATTTTCCAAAAAACTACTTAGGTGGCTTAGGTTTTACTCAGAGATCGGTTCACCATTATTTAAAGCATAACTAACAAAGAATAAGTGGTATTGGTAACTATCTTATATAGGTTTGACAGAGTAAGGGTGTAGGTCAAGAAGGTTGAATTAGGATTAATGGCCAGAATGATAGTACTCTTGCACTTCAAATTCAATCTTTGACAATCTCAAAGTGATGAGTCAAGACAATAAGGTATGCCATATGGTGGGACTGGCCTGATGATAGATGGGTGTAGAGGGAACCTAATTCCTTCATCAAGCAATTATTAAATAATATTAACTCATTTTGCTTCGCAACTAGAGGGGTCTCCCATGTTTTGGATAATCGGAAGAGGTCACTCGAGGTTATGACTCATGTACTGTGTATGATAGACGATTTCATTTACTGTGCATGATAGACGCTTCTTTTGGAAGAAAACGTTTCCTAGAAGTTCTTTGGGTTTTCCACCCGTCTCTATGAGGTTTTTTAGCCAAAATGCATCGAAGAAATCCTAACAAAGAACTTTAAAGTTAGCATAACCAACATAAGACAAACTATTGCCTTTCAGACAGTAGTAGGTTCTTTTGTTTACCATTATCCGCAGTATCATACCTTACCCAAATGGCCACCCTTCAAACCACTCTTACATACAAGCGAAATGTTTCAGCATATTGTATTCCTACTTCAACAAAGCTCTATAGAAATAAGGGGCCTATTAATAAATGGTGATTTGGTAAATTAATAGACAGACTAGTGAACCGAACAACTAGAATTTTTTATTACGCGAAAAATACCTCAGGAGGATTATTTGTTTATTTCAGACCAATGGAGCCACAGAGGCCCAAAATAGTATCGATAAATACTGATTTATCACCTTATTTTACGATGGAACTCTTCACTTTTCTACTATGAACATGATGATTCCATTTTCTCTCTCTAGTTTAACTCTCTAACTCTACCTATTAATATTCTAATGAGTTATTCATGCATTAGTCACGAGTACTCGTTATTATACCAAATTAGGAAAGTTAACCAAAATATCTTTTCCTAACCTCAGAATCATTAGGTATAGTCATCCGAAATACAACCCGTAAAACCTAAACTCATCAATGGGTAAATGCAAAATCTGAAACAACGGTTAAATAAAGTATGAAATACAAAATGATGGTTAAATTTTGTTTTTTTACCTCAACGAAAATTCCAGAACGTTAATAAATGCAAAATTCAAAACAAGAGTTAAAGAAAGTGAAAAAAGAAAAATGCGAAATAAGAATTAATTGAAGTTCAAATGTGAAACAAAAATAAAGTTTGATTTCTTTACCTAAATGTGAACTCTAATATATGGGTAAATATAAAATATAAAAAAAATGAATAAAGGAAGTGCAAAATGTGAAATAAGAGTTGAGAAAAATTATTTAGATGCGAATTGAAAAACGTGGGTAACTCTATAATACAAAACAAGTGCCGAAAGAAGTGTGAACAGCAAAACATGGATAACAGTTAAAGAAAGTGGCAACATATGCCCTTTTTTGTGTAAGTGCAAATTATGAAGCACCGGTAAATACAGAAATTGGAACAAAGTTAAAAAAAAGTATAAAATGCAAAACACGCCTTAACTCATCTCATGAAAAACAAAATTTAAAAATAATATATTACTAATAGATCTAGTTTTGATGGTCTTGAAATAAACAAAATTAATGGTATCTCGTTTCTTTGGCAATTTTTTCTATTATATAATTTGAAAGATAATTTTTTTAAACAAATAGACGAGGGAGAAGAATTTTGGGATTCGTTCTACTTTTTAAGCTTAAAGAGAAATTTATAGTAGAAAATATGGCCAATATAGGTTTTAATAAGTTGGATTTTGTGGATACCCGTTATAAATTTTTTGGTTGGGTAGCATATGTAAACTAATCTTTATAAGATAAATATTTTTTCCTACTTGCATGAATTCTTATCTAAATATAAGAATTAAGGAGCATGAAGATCAGAAGTTCTTGTAGTGAGAGGAGGGAGGTCTCATTTGCACGATATGTTCTCCGTGAACATTAATTTTGTAGGCGTTACGTCCAGCTTTGAGGAAGCGACCAATAGCGTCTTCCATGTAGGTTTTTCCTTCTTTCAGAGTCAATTTTTTGCCAATCTTTTCAGGATAGCTAGTAAGAGTGTTGTCTCCATTTAGTACTGCGGCTAATTGAAACGCACTGAGTTTTGCATCTTCGTTGGCCTCACTATTTCTGATCTGAATTGGTGTCGGAAGTTGCTGTGGGCAGTCGATTCTTGGTACTGTTCTTATATTAACAATGTTCTCAAAGGTTAAGGTGTCAGCCCATTCATCTCTCTTGGTAAGAAACAGTGAAATCAGATTAAAAAGCTTCTTTACTGTTGCCGGAATGACAGTATCATTGGTCACTGCATAATTTTTATAAGCTTGTCTTTGGGCAGAGCGTGGATTTAGATTGTGCACAGAAGCTGTTCGATGAAATGACTTATCGAAACGCTGTGACTTGGAAACACCAGGGCTGCCTCTGGAATTCTTCTTTATAAATGTGTAATTAATCTAAACTAATTCTCAAAAGTGATCTATGTTTTATTTGATCTTGATTTTGTTTCAGTAGATTGAAATGTTTTTAAATGTCTGACATGTTCTCACGTTTACAGTAACTTGGAAGATTGAACCGCAACCTTTGCTTCTAAGGTTACTTATTGGTTTATAAACTATACACCAACCAAATCCTCAATCTGTGATAAAGCAATCCTTCCATAGACCACTCCGATCTGACTTTATTAGAAACAATTCATTCTTGTTCCATGAACAATTACTCAAGACTATATATTCACCAATATGAGCCATTCATAGATAAACAGAACATAAACAACCAGGCATAAAAAGCGAATACAGTTCTAGGCGTATGATACATACATCTATTTAGCTTTCATCAACACCATAGACCTCGCCCTCAAATTAAGAAATATTCCCCTGAAATTACAATACAAAACATATATCACAATTGACTAGAAATCTCGCAAATAGAGAGTGAGAGTAGTGTATATACCAAAAAAACGCGACAAAACTATAGAAAATCACACGGAGCTGCAGCGGCACAAACTGGTGATTTATCCATCCCACAATTGGAAAGAACTGCACTTATAATTTTATTTCAGATTTCAAGAGGCTAACAACAAATAGTCAGATAGTTATTATAACCCAAACAATGTGTTCTATTACCGTCCATGCTGTAAGCTGTACTGATGGGTATTCCTTCTTTATTTTGATTTTCACTTGCGTCCATGGTCTTTCTGCACTCAGTTGTTATAAATATAGCAATAGATCATACTTGCAACTTGAATTTATTTTCGGATGAACTTACTTTCGATAGCCATCCCGTAGTAGACCATAAATACAAAGTTGTTCCAAGGAGAAGATGTCAGTTGTTCTACCAACACCTATAGCTCAATATTTTAGAATGTTTATATTTCACAGAAGTTGATATGGTTTGATTCATAGTACCTTCTTTGCAACAGTTTTCGTATCTTTCTTCCCCTTGAAGATTTTATCCAGAAAAATATGCAGGAAATGCCCGAATGGTCCGAGATAAGCAAACCCGAAAAGCTGCATTTTGTTCATATTATGAATAACTCACATGATGATAAACAAATGACATAGACTTGCTTAGGGAGGAAAAGTAAATTTGACCCCACATTAGTTAGACATGTAATAAGTCCAAACGTGACCGATAAACAAGTCGAAAAATCAACTTAGGATCGAGGGATAAATAACTTTGGTGATTTCTTCCGTATAATCCATTGAATTCAAAACCACCAAGAGTCCCTCCACTTGTCGATTTCGATAATATAGTCCATGGCGTCTGGAAAATTAAGGACTAATGTCACTGAAATCTGCAGGTCGGGAACTAAATTTATAGAAATCTGCAGGTCTACGAACTAAATTTATCGAAACTGACAAATTGAAACACTCTCACCGCTGATTTTGAAATCGGTAGACTATATGAAAAGAATCATTGTAGACGAAATCACCGGAAAAACCTCAATGGGATATAAATCTGGACATATCTAAACTAGCCAGAGGTATTTTGGGGCTGTGCCAACCTATGGAACCAAAGAGAAGAAAGTAAAATCCAACTGGTCCATAAATTGTAATAAGTTTGACATTTTGAGATTCTAAAAGAACATTATACTATCTTCTTTTCATATCATATGAACAAAATAAAAAAACATCTTATATAAATTGTAGTTTCAAATAGTACACCAAACGAATCAATAGAAGTTACCACTTTTAGAAGAAGCCTCCTCAACTGAAGTTTTTGGATGCCAGATAGCTTCTGTGAAACTATGTCACTGATTGCTGACAATACCCCAGCAGTAATAGCCTGCAACCATTTAAGGTGAAATAAATTCATTGTTTATAAGATCATTTTAATTGATGTTCATATGTCACTGAACTGTGCTTTTGTCATTACCAGAGCAATACAAATTAGCCAATAAGAAAATCGAATGAAATATACAGATGGTTACCGCAAAACAAGATATAATTGGAACATGTAAAACGAAAAACCTTAGTTCTGAGAGGACGACGCTGAAGCTGTAGCAAGTAGAGTTGCAAGCCTTTCTTTCCTACAGAGCTCATTGATTTTGCCTCAAGTCACAGTCGGGGAAAGAGAGAGACGACTAGCTTGTGATAAAAATATCTAAATCATCAAACGTGATTTAGAACCACACAAAACCAGAAGAAGGCTCTCTGTCTAGAATACAATTTTTATTTAAGTTCTTTTTTATGTAGCATACGTATTTTATTTATTAATACGAGTTAGTGAGATTTTGGGATTATTTCAGATTTTTATTAATTCTCTCTTTTTTTTTTGGTAATATTATGGTGTTGATACCGGTTAGATATTCTATCATAATTGGATTGACTAGTCAACAAATTTAGTCATAATATATTATCGAGCAAGTCGGATGATGCGGACCATAATGTATTATCGAGCAAATTTGTATTTGTTCGAATGATGTTGCTATGTTGAAAATTAATTTGCATTTGATTTTTTTTATTTTAGTCGGTTTTTTAATCATTTGAAAATAACCGGTTTGGACATGCATACATGTAAATGGTTAACAGTTATGTTGACAATTTGTATGTCGGTTTGGTAGTTTTAGTCGAAATATATGTTTCGTGTTTAGTTCATAAACAGATACGAAAAATCATTCTCAAAATTTAAAGAAAATTCTGATTTTATGCGATTGAGATTTTTGGAGAACCACCGAAAATATTTCAATATGGAATTGTATATTACAAGACTTCAAAATTATCCATTAAATCATACACTATTCCCAACAAAATATTGTAATATTCTGTATATGAAGGTTGAAAGGACAAGCGGAGAATCTGCCACGAACATGACAAGCAAGTTTCCTAAGCTGGATAAGTTTGAGAGGCATGATATGAGAAGGTGGCAGAAAAAAATACATTTTATGTTGACTATGTTGAAGGTTGTGTACGTTTTGAGCATTAACATGCTATTGATCATTGAGAATGAAACGATAGAACAAAAAAAGAGATGCTGCAACTGTGAATCACTAATCCTAAGGGAAAGAACCAAGTAGGAAATCCAAGTGTGAATATGGTTGGAGATAGTACATTATCTAAGAATGCACATAGGAAAATGAAATATATATTTTTTTCAAAGGAAACAATAATACATATTTCAACAAGAAGCCAAAGTTGGCATGGTGGAAGTGTGGAAAACCTGATCATTTCAGGAAAGATTGTCGTGTTGAAAAAAGGAAGAACCATTCTGGTCCAAGTGAGTCTAAGGATGCAAAAAAACAACAAGTTAAGATTTTAGTTCAAAATTATGTGTTACTAATATCTAAATTATTTTATGTGCAAGATGATAATGTTGCATGGTGGATTGATTCCGCAACAACAAGCCATGTATGTAAGGATCTTTGATGGTTCAATAACTTTCAATCAATTGAAGATGGATCTACATTAAAAATGAGAAATGTTGCAACCAAGCCAATCAAAAGACTATGAAGTGTTATGCTAGTTTTTTTTTCTTCTGGAAAATGTGTTTTACTAAACAATGTATTGTATGTTTCCGTGAATCGAAATAATTTTTTATTCGGTGTTCTCTTAAACAATCTGGTTTCAAACAAGTATATGAAAGTGAAAAATATATCTTGTCAATTCATGGTGTATGTCTAGGCTTTAGATATTTATGTAATGCTATGTTTATAATAATGTTAATATTTCATTTTAATATGAGTTTTTTTACATGGCTTCTATTAGTACTTGTAGAAATTTAAATAAAATAGAATTATGACATGCTAGACTAGGACATGTACATTATAAGAGAATAAAAAACATGTCAAAAATTAGTCTTATAATTCTCGTTGATGTAAATAATGAGAAATATAAGACTTGCATGTTAACTAAGATAACCAGAAAACCTTTCAATAATGTCAACCGAGTTTCCAAAATATTGGAACTAGTATATAAGGATTTATGTGATTTCCATGCTACCTATCCGTTACGAAATAAAAAGTATGGTATTACTTTTATTGACAAAGCATCTAGATATTTTTACATTTATTTGTTGCATGCGAAATATGAAGCTCTTAATAAATTTAAAATCTAGAAAGAAGAAGTAGAGTTACATAAAAATGATTTGGTTAAAAATCTACGTACGGATATAGAAGGTGAATGTTATGATCCGATATATTTTCAGTCTATTGGTATAATACATCAAACCACGACTCTTTATACACTACAATAAAATGGTGTGGCAAAAATGAAGAATAGGCCTTTAAAATAAATGGTTAATTATATGTTTTCTATTCGGGTTTGAGTGAAGGATTCTGGGGTAAGGCTATGTTTTACAGACTGTTATTTATCAAATTGAATTCCTACTAAAAGGAATAAGATGACACAATATGAGCTTTGGTTTAAAAAGCCTCCAAAATTGAGTTTTTTAGAGTTTACGGTTGTAGAACAATTGTAAGGCTCATCGAAGCTAAAGGAAAACAATTAGTGAAAAATGTATAGATTGTATCTTCATTCAGCATGATGATCATTATGTCGCATATAGGTTCTATGTATCTAATGATTATGTGTCAGTGAATACAGTTTTGTAGTCAAAAGATGAAATATTTGAATAAGAAAGATTTATATCTATACCAAGACCTAGAGATACAATTCAAAATTCAATAAATAGAAACTCAATACAAGGTGAAGGTGGATTAGGTCGTACTATTCATGTACTTGAACTTTCTAAACCAATAAGAATCACTAGAGGTAGAAAAGCTAAGTCTTTTGGATATGATTTTCAACTTTGTTTTGTTGAAGGGTCAAGAGATAAGATTGACTATTCATATCATTTTTTTAATTATTTAGGACGATCTAAAGACTTTTAGTGAAGTTATAAAATAAAGAGATATTTTATTCTAGAAAGAAGCTATTCAAGATGAGATGGATTCTATCATGTATAATCATACATGGGAATTGATTGATTTACCTATGAGTTGCAAATCATTCAGAAATATATGGATTTTTAAGAGGAAAATGAAAGTAGATGGTACCATTGGAAGGTATAAAGCAAGGTTGGTTATTTAAGGTTTTTGGCAAAGAGGAGGGATTGACTTATTTGATCCATATGCTCATGTTGCTAGTACTTTCACTATTAGATTATTGATACCAATTGCACCGGTATACAATCTGGTGATTCATCAAATGGATGTGAAAACAATATTCTTGAATGATGATTTCGATGAGGAGATGTGTATAAAACAACTAGAAGGGTTTGTTATGCCTGGTTGTGAAAACAAGGTATGCAAGTTGAATTTTTTTGTATGGTCTGAAACAAACCCTATAAGATCGACAATTTTATTTGATAATGTGGTATTATCTAATGGTTTTATTCTTAACCAAACAGAAAAATGTATATATATATATATATATTAAATTTTATTCTTCTGGTAAATGAGTTATGATATGTCTATATATGGATGATATGCTGATTTTTTGGTACCGACCAAAATCAAGTTGATGAAACCAGGAAGTGTTTGTCATCCATTTTTGAGATGAATGATTCTGGGGAAGCTGAGATGATTCTTGATATAAGGATCAAGAGAAATAACAATAGTATATCGATTTCTCTATCTCGTTATATCGAATAAATTTAATTTTAAAGATTGTTCTCCGGTTAACACAAATATGAATCATAGTCTTACCCTTCTAACTAATAAAGGTCTTGCAATATCTCAACTTGAATATCAAGAGCCGTTGTTTTCTTATGTATGCAATGACGAGTACTAGGACATATATTCCATATGTTTTTAGAAAGCTTAGTATATATGTTAAAAATCCTAGTTCACATCATTGGAAAGTTTTAAAACGAGTAATCCAGTACATGAATAAAATCATGGATTATGGTTTGACTTATACATGATTTTTTTCGATTCTTGAAGGTTATTTGGATGTGAGTTATATTTTCAATATAAAAGATCACTCTTCTATG
Organism: Limnanthes douglasii subsp. nivea; assembly: GCA_036936605.1. Lineage (NCBI taxonomy): Eukaryota > Viridiplantae > Streptophyta > Magnoliopsida > Brassicales > Limnanthaceae > Limnanthes > Limnanthes douglasii. The sequence continues at coordinate 130,711,452 of JAUPFV010000004.1, forward strand.
ATTGGATGGGTGTTCCTTCTTGGAGGAGGTGTTATATCTTGGGCATTCAAGAAATAAACTTGTATAACTGATTCAACAATTAAATATGAATTTGTTGCATTAGCAACAACTAGTAAAGAAGCTGAGTGGCTGAGAAATCTGATATATGAGATTCTATTATGGCCCAAAACGATAACACCTATATGTATCAGATGTGACAGTGAAGCTTCCTTGACCAATATCTGTAGACAAGTTTACAAAGGCAGGTTTAGACACTTAGGTGTTAGGCATAGCATAATTCGTGAACGTATCACACATGGTGTTATATGAGTGCAACTTGTTAAAACTCAATATAATTTAGCCGATCATTTAACCAAAGGGTTAAGTAGATAACTAATGCACATGTCGACTATTGAGATGAGATTAAAGTCCATCTGAAATCTCTCATGTTGAGATTCTCAATTCCTATATAATATGACATTAGATGTTAAATTAAATGTAGAAAACTCAACATTTAGAGATTGTAACACATTTTTAGTATCATCCCAAGGTATGTGTTCCGACCTGCAAGTTGTGGAGGTTGAAGTTTATCTCTTTTAATAGTTCTTTTGAAGTATTACATATGCAGGTGAAAGAGGAAAATATACATATTTGAGCATGAAATTGAGCCATTTCAAGAAACTAGGACTTGGCTTTGATATACTTGAGAATGATAAAGATACAAGGCTAGGAAGAAAAGTGTCAAGTAAGAACATTTGATGATGTAAATTCGTTGTGATATTGTCTTCATGTATTCATTATGAATAGTAAATGTTCAATCTTTAGTGATACATTGATATTTAAATATTTGAAATGTATAATATACTAATATGAAATTCAATCACCACGATATTTTATTTGTGCATAAATTTGTTATTCATTGTGATTTTATTTTAGTTAATCACGAGTTGCACTAAACGGAGGAAGATTGTTAGAAATTTTAGTGTAATTAGATTGACTAGTCGACCAATGTAGTCATAATATATTATCGAGCAAGTTGGGTAGTACGAACTGTAATATATTATCGAACAAGTTTGCATTTGTTTGAATGGTGTTTCTATGTTGAAAATTCATTTGAATTTGATTTTTTTTATTTTAGCATATTTCTTTATCATTTGAAAATAACCCGGTTTGGACATGCATGCATACAAACGGTTGACACTTATGTTGAGAGTTTTGGTAGTTTTGACCAAAATATATGTTTTTTTTATTTGGAAATAGATATGAAAAAATATTTTCAAAATTTTCTAAAATAATATTTTTATCCGATTGAAATTTTTGAAGAGCATAAAAAATATTTCAGTTTAAAATTATATAACAAAACACATCAAAACTATCACATAAATCATACACCATTTCCAACAATAACAAATTCAATGACAAAAAATAATTAGAAATGAAAAATATAAGTTATTTATAGTTTCAAAACTATTAATTTTGTAAAAAAGAAAGTAAAGAATCAATGCTTTTATATTTTGAATATGTTTACTGAAAAAAAATTAAAACATATATTATGATTTGTATTTATAAAATAACTAAATTTATTTTTTTAATATGTTTACATGTTTGTTAAACAACATAAGTTGAATTTGTTTTAATTTTTTTTACAATAAACTAATTAATTTATATTAAAAAATATGTTTGATACAAATTTTATTTTATTTCCATATATTTTTATATAAAAAATTGATTTTATTTCCACATATTTAAAAAATATATATTTTATATAACAAATTTGATTTCATTTAATCTCTTTTCAAAAATATCTCCTATACAATAAATTTCATTTTGTTATATTTTGTTTTTTAAATATGTTTTAAAATAATATATTAAGAAATATAAAAATTAATTGTTAAATTTTAATTTTATATGTAGTAAAGAATATATTGAGATATATTAAAAACACCTTAAGGTAATTGTATAGGGCCAGACTAGAAATAAGACACATTTTGATAGATCTTAAACCGCTGGATCTTATACCCATTTGATATATCTCTCACCTAATTTTGGACCAATGTACCCTTTTTAGAAAACCTAGGTATAAAAGGGTTTGATAAATCTCTCACCATTTTTTCCCTCTCTTTCTCTCTCTCTCTCTAGAAAGCTCTCAAGCACACCGTTTGACCCATTTCAAAAGCTCGATTTTTGAAGAATCTAAAGTCAGGAAAACATAAAGGTAAGTAATACAAACATCATGGTATAATTTGTTTTTAGATTTCGTTGGGTATAAACTGCAGAAATTAGGTTTTTAAGTTTTTTAGGTTTCGATTTCAAAAGTTTGATTTTTGTATGGATTTAGGTGTTGTTTTGTTAGATTAGTGTTGTATTTTTGTTAGTTTTGGTCGGATCTATGCCTATGTGTTTGATTTTGTGTGAAATGAGGTTGCTTTGGTAGGTTTCTAAATTTAGGGTTTCAGTGATGTTGGTAGCACGATCGTGCGACCAAGACAGCATAGCGTCGCATGAGACGGGATGTGCATTTTCGTCTCATGCCACAGACAGCTTAAGCTGTCTCACGCGACAGACAGCTTAAGCTGTCTTATGCGACAGACAGCTTAAGCTGTCTCATGCGATAGACAGCTTAAACTGTCTCATGCGAATCAATGCCTTTTATGAATGCTTATTTGGTGTTGTCTCACTAATACATATTTTTTTTATGTTGTCTTTATAGGATGGGGCGTATCAAGCAGAAAGTTACAAATCCGTTCAAGAAAATGAGGGAACGTGATCGTTTGGCACGTGAGGCGGAAGAGGCGGCAGAGGGTAGAGTTTTGCCTCAACCCGAGGATGTAGAGGCAGGTCCCAGTGAGGGACATGCTCCTAGTACGCGTACTAGACGATGTCTCCGTTGTCATAGCGATTACATTCCTACTACTGCTGGTAGCACAGGGGCAGGTTCTTCTTCGCTGTCACCTGACTATTGTTACGATGACGATGCAGATGCGCCAGATGATATAGAGGGGGTGCAGCGGGAGGAGGCACATGATGCCTCACATTCACAGTACGAGGACGATGCACCTCACGCACTACATGCAGCATCTCACGCACCCGAGGGTGAGGATCAGGATTTTTTGTCGGTGCTGCCGCATGTCCCGGTTCTCTTTCTGGATTACACCCAGCACGAGGCTTTCAACGTCTATCACGGAGATGTAAGTATTATACCTTTATATTGTTTTATCACTTTCTTACTTGTTCGATACATATGTTTATAATTATTGTTTTTTCACGAATTTACGTGTTTGATACATATTGCAGGATAGGGTCACCCTGCGATGCTTCACTATGTACGACAGTCTCCGGAGATGGGACCTGACACAGCAGAGCAGGGTACGGGCAAGGGTGATGGAGACTATTTTTGGCCCGCTCATCGATGCACTCTCCCGCTGGCATACCAACCTCCATTTGGTGGAGGCATTCTTAGAGCGATGGCACGAGGAGACTTCTTCATTCCATTTCTCGTTCTGGGAGATGACATTCACCTTGGACGATGTCTACGTCATCACTGGATTACCGGTTGTAAGTATGTCCTTTGATGCTTTACCTTTTGACTCGGAGGTTGAGAAGCTTAGTACTTATGCTGGCATGCTAGGTGTACGACCATCTGAGTTGAGTAAAAACCTTAGGAATGCTAGTAGTGTGAACCTTGGGTGGCTGCGCACTACTTTTAAAGGTGCTAGGTATAGTGATAGTAAGATCACATATGAGAGGGTAGATCATGCCACCCGTGCCTACATACTGTATTTGTTAGGTACCACCATATGTGCCAACAAAACCGGCAACATCATTCCTTTAGATTACCTCCAGTTCGTGAACCAATATCAGGGTATGCATAGGTTCAAGTGGGGTCAGTTGGTTTTAGCACAGCTGTACCACTCCCTTAGTCAGGGATCTCTCCATGGTACGGGAGGCATTTGCGGGTTTATAGGAATGCTCGAGTCGTGGATATTTGCCCACTTTGTTCAGCTCCGAGCTCTCTTGTTTTGCGATTACGACATATCTATGCCACATATGTGCCGACATGCACCGCATAAGATTGGTGTCTCTCATGATTTGCGCAGGAAGATGAGACATGCACTTTCGACGTGCACGAAGGCAGATGTAAGTCATATTCGTTCATTTTAATTCTAAGTACTTTTATTAATATAATTGGCTAAGTTGTTCATTTTTTTATTTACAGGTTATGTTCCTTCGCTTCATACACTTACGGGACCATTATCTGTTCCAAGGGGTGACTTGGGTTGAGTTAACGCTTAAGGCGTTCAACATGGTTGTGCCGTACTACCCAGACCGTGTCACTCGACAGATGGGGTTCGTACAGCTGATTCCTAAGGATATACGCCCTCCTAAATAAATAAAAAACAGGGAAGAAGATGGTCTCTGGATACCCATGGGGCGGGCACTTGTGGAGGGATTAGGACAACCATGTGTACACTCCTGATGGCACGTTGTACCGTAGTAGTGGAGAGAGTGCTGACCCGTTGTACTACATTTGGGTGAAGAGGAGGCTGTGGTACATCGTTAGCAGTTCTGCACCAGCTAGAGGTCATCGGTTGGAGCCGCAGGGTGGTGCTGACTTTGCAGGATACGAGCAGATTGCTCGGTTTTCTCCATCGATACCGACTCTGAAGCACGATGATCTTGTAGAGACCGTCCTTCATATGTGCCGGATTGCTGAGACGTATAGATTGCTTGAGGCAGTGAAGATTGCCCGCCGAGAGATGGGGGAAGATAGTAGCGATGATTTTTTTGATCGAGTGCTTTGTAAGATGTACTACGGCTATGGCCGTTTACAAACTGGAAGTCTTCTCGTGTGCAACCGTGATCAAATCAAGCATAGGTAATTTTTTTGTAAACTGCTCCAGCATTTGTTGTTTTTGCCATATAAAATTAAGCAAGAAGCGGCCGCCGTCTCGAACATGACGGTGGTAGACTACATCACTAGGGATATGGTAGCGTATCTTTAAGATAGGATTACGGAAAGGGAAAAGGGGGTTGATTCTGACGACAACTTGGGATATGACTTCGATGATTGAGCATTTTGGTTGTTGGCATCTAGTTGTTTAATTATTTTCATATGTTTGTTTAAGTTAAGGTGTTAACTTGTTATTTTCGTCTTTATGTATTTCCTTCAAGTGTACTTGTTGTTTTCCCCTTTTTAATGATACTTTACTCCAACAAATGTATAAACCGCGTTCTTTATGCCATAATATATTAAGGTTTGCGTCGCATGAGACGAGTGCCAAAGGAGGTCGCATTTTGGTCGTGCGATATATGCCCTCTGTCTGAGAAACAGAGCCAAAATTTTGGTCTTAGGTCGCATGCGACAAGGGCAAAAGGCAATCGCGTTTTCGGAGTGCGATATACGCTCTCTGTCTGGAAAACAAGGCCAAAGTTTTTGCCTTCCGTCGCATGCGACTACCTTCAAAGACAGTCGCATTTTTGGAGTGCGATATATGCTCTCTGTCTGAAATTCAGGGCCAAAATTTTGGTGTTTAGTCGCATGAGACGGGACCCAAAGTCCGTATTTGACTTAAAAACTAACATTTCAAATAATCACATCAACTATAATACATAACACGTTAGTAGTCATTTTCCTACTATATTACATCAAAATTACATTAACTATATTACATGAAACGTTAGGCAAAATAACTTAAAACGTTGTACAAAAGCATTTCAAACGTCGTCTCTAGTAAAATCTGTTACATGTGGTTTTTCGTTCAAGTTAATTTTCCTTGCGGGCATTATCTGTGTAAATTTGTTCAACCGTCAGTAGTAGGGATGCACCCATTGATTCGCTTTTTTGGTTGCATAAGCGGCCCAAAAAGGGTATAATGGAGGTAACGGTCCATCGGGTGGAGTAGTAATCTACAAGAAAAAGAATAAATGAATGCATTAGTAATGAAAGCATAAATTTTTTGGATTGGAAACGAAATATACTTACATTAACAAAGTGACATCCATGTACGAAAGCTATCCCAACTTCTATGATCATTGAATTGTTGACGGGTGGCTTTCCACGGATTGGTAGATACATTAACGAGGCTGCTTGCGATACATGGTATACCATGCATTGATACCTTGTCGCGATGACTAATCCAATGTCCGGAAATGTCATCCAATAGTAGCTACTAGGGTTGGGCTTGAAGTAATCTAACCTATGTACCAAATCGTCAAACACCTTCGGCGAACCATATACATCCAACCAACATGCACGGTTGTCCCGCAACTCCTTCAACAACTCGCGTCTAACATCCTCCTATCTATCTTCGTCGTTGTATATTGAATGCGCTACGGAACGATATCCGCATTGTCCGTCCGGAAGAATGTCAACTAACTTTAAAATATAAGTGTGTAGAAAGGCCGGGATGCAATCCAGATATAATGTTAACTTCCCATCCTTAAAAATTTTCTTAGGCCTACCAACTTTCTTTTTTGCTAATGGAGGTTTGGGTAGTACGATGGGGACCACTTTGGATGCGGCCCTGCTCCCTAATGTGTTTACGGGTGTACTACCTACCGAGTTAGCCGGAGTACTAGCACTAGCGGTTTGTTCAATGGGATATTCTCACGAACTAAGGTTCCGTTTAGTCGATTTATCAACGCCTCCCTTTGGTCTACCCTTAGCTCTAACCGCTTCTTTAGGATCTTGAATATGACTTGTCTCGGGCCTCAATAATTGCATTACCCTATTGATAATGTGGTCTTGTTGGTCGGGTCGGAAACTACGAATGGAGTTGTCAATTAAGGAAAGTTTTTTTTGCAATTCCTCTTCACGAGAGCTAGGATCTCTATGCACAATATCTAATATTTTCCAAAAGATATCCACGTCTTTTAAAGGGATGCACCTACCATCTCTAGCTATAAACGCAAAATCACAAGCACAAGGTAAACCATGCGTTTTCCTAAGGAAACAACCTCCACATGCTACCCGATCTACTCCTATATTTCGAGCACGTACAATAGCAACCATCAGTATCTTTAGCCCCGCATGTGACACATGACCTTTAAGATTTTGGGTCAAAACACCATCACTAAACTTACTTCGCTCGAATGATTCGACGATACCCGCATGCTGCTTCGTTAATAAGTTATGAACTTTTTCCCAAAAAATCTCAAAGTTGCATTGATTCGTCCCAAGATATTTTTTTAGGGACGAGTGAGCACCCTCTGCCCTACATAGTACAAGTAATAAATTATGAACTTATTTGAAACTAGATAAAATAACTCAACGAAAAATAGGATAAACGAACTAACCTATTTGTAGGTTTTTGGTCATAATGCTTAGTCGTGTTCGTTCGGTACGCAAGGAACATGTCACCATATTTTGTTATCCACGAGTCCATAACATACGCAAAACACTCTGGTTTAGATGCAAACATCTCCTTCTGTGTATCTAGATTCTTTTGGTAACTCTCAAACGTGTTCGCCCCCGCAACGTAGCCGTAAAAGTCAACAAAGTGTTTCGCTACCGCATCATCGTGCAATATCTTCCGTACCGCCCCAAGAATGTTCTTACTAATGTGCCACGTGCATAATAAGTGATGCGTGTCCGTAAAATTTTATCGATCGCTCGCATGAGAGCTAACTCTCGATCAGTAACAATAATCGATGGAAATGCGCACACGCTATCCATCATCAAACCACGAAGAGTTTCCAAAGCTCATACGTAGTTTCCAATCTTATCTCTGCTCATAAATACGTACGCAACAGTAAATGTAATAGAAGTCGACGTTAAACCGACAATCTCTAATAACGACATCTTATACTTAGTCGTCTTGTACGTACAATCCATGAATAACACGTTCAGGAATGTACGTAATAAGTCTACGCTAGTAGGATGTGCGAAGAAAAAGTCAGTGATCACCTTTGAATCATCTTTCAAACGCTCCCATGTCGAGTATCCATTCTCCTTCAACTTCGTCAAAAGATATTGCATTTGCGTTTGAACCCCGTGCTCAGCATCCCGATGTTTTTGGCGGCAATTGTATATTGCACGCATGTTTAAAATGTTCTCGGGATATTGGTACTTCAAACCACTATATATCTCCCTAGGGCGTGAACCGAGGTGAGACAAACTACGAACTAGTTCATCTTCATCCAGTTTTAGCCTACAAGCGCAGGAATGACCGTCTAGGCGAATGTAGGGTTCATGATTGTGAGTACCGTTTATCACCTCCAAACGCCATTTCATGTCTAGTACGTCGATCGAATGACCTTTTAGCGCAAACGGACAATTACATTTCTTCGTCGATGTCGTCCTCTTTCTCAAAGTTTCCGGTTTCGCCTTTGATACGAATACACCGTATCGCTCGCAAACGTACTCTAACCTAGGAGTCCTTCCCCATTTCCCGCTATCGTAGAGCTTTCTAATTGTGACAAACTTGATCTTCTTCGATTCAATGTCCACGAAAGCATCCAATTCGGCTTTAGTAAATAATTTATCCGTGTTGAATATTTTTTACTGTAATCGGCATCCATAAATAGAGGCTGGACAAGTTCCTCCTACAAAATATAAAATTGAAAACTATGAGTTTATATAACATTGTTGTCGCACGAGACATGTCTCCAGTGCCGTCGCACGAGACATGCCTCTAGTGCGGTCGCATGAGACACACTTTTGTCTTCGTCTCATGCGACGGATGCAGTTAACAAGTCGCACGAACCGCGTGCGACACGACCGAAAACCGAAATACAGGGTTTCGCTTCTTACCTCCATCCGGTAAGCTTCCTCCTCATCTAGTAAGTCTTCCAGAGACACGCTCATCTCATCATTGTCCATGGGTACTCCGATTCAATATTTTTCGAAGTGGATTTGATGGGTTTGGGTAAAAAAGCTAACTTTTTTGGTTTAATGGGTTTAGAGTAGTAGATGTTAGTACAAAACTTGTAGATTTAGGGTAATAACGGATAGATTTCAGAGTTTTGGCTGATTTGAAGTGTAAATGGCATGAATGTAGAAATATAGAGGGAGAAAGGGCAATTTTGGAATTTCAACTTTGAGTTTGAAAAAAGAAGGGAGTAGAGTGAGAGATCTATCAAAATGTGTATTATTTCTAGCCTGGTCCAATTGTATATATTGAGAGAATTGTTTTTTTAAAACTGATAATTATAATCGAAAATGAAACCATTTTACGACGAATGGATCATGTATTTAATTGAATGAATTTCATAAAAAAAAATTTAGCCCCTCTTTATTTTGTTTCCTGGGTCTGCCACTGTATGCTTATCATCTATTCGTGTAACTTTATCATACATGACATTCAGCAACTCACGTTCGGTAAATATCCTCCTTATACTACTAGTATTACGTGCTTGTCGCGGCTTCAACTGTATTGGTGGATTCTAAAGTTTTCTACATAGTTTCCACTCTCGAGGGAAAAGGTTGATAAATTATTGGTCATCCATATATCATTTCGATAGACTTCACAATATTAAAATATCTTCCACTTCGACTAGATGCATCCATTATGGGTATATATCTCTTCATTTTTTAGAAAAGTCTTTTATATTCTAGCTGCATATGAAAATACTTATTCAACATATCCACTAAAATCTATTTTTTTCATAAAAAATGAGATATTAACATCCCCTGAAGTAGATATCTTTTATTATGTGAATAATCCATATGTTTGATCATTAAATTGGGTAAAAATAATTTCCCTTAAAAATAGTACAAGAGTTTCAAATGTTCGTCAACTAGTCGTGCATGAATCTTTATTAATGGTAAAACAATAATCACTAACTAATTTTTAATGTTAATCTCGGACTTCGTGTTAGGTTCAGTTTATTAGTAGCACCATATTTTTATTCCTAACAAACGAACGGACTCTACCGTTATTCAATAATTTTACTAAAGTTTCTAATACCAAAGGTTAATGACAATCCCACTTACGACGAGAGTACCCTAATATTGAAAAAATAACAATCTTGAAAATCATGCACATATACCAAATTTTGTTTCTATATAAAATGTATAAATTATAATTGTCTCACTCTTAATAATGTAATTTATGCAAGGTTATTTTCAATCATGAGATTTAACTAACAATTCTTATAAACTTATTAAACTAGACCACTATATAATTTTCTTAACTATATAATTTGCTTGATAAACTATTAATTTTTTTTAATATATTTATTGTAAAGAAGCGGTAGACATAATAGTAGATGAGTGGTTATATTAGCTCAGACGTGAATGCAGAGGGAATGATTGCATTGATTATAGTCATAATTAGCACTAGCTTTAATCAATGTATATATACAAGTAATATTCTTATTGAAAATATGCATAACGTTTTATATTTTTATGACACGACATCAGAACAAAGTTTCTAATATTATTAATTATCATAATTCTCACTCTTACAAAAAAGGACGCTTTGCGCTAGGATTATGTCGTCACCATGGCTAATGATTCTTACATAATCCAATCAGAGATCCAAACCACCAACTTAAAAGGTTTCGAGACTGCTAGCCTTATAGGGTTCACTACCAAACAAATATAACAAGTAGCTTATGCAATCAGTGCATTGGATCATAATAATCATGGTAATGTTGATGCTTATATGAAGGTTGTAGGTTTAATTCCATCTACTATTATGTCTGTTAATTATAGGAGTACAAGTCCTTGGATTTTGGATAGTGGCGCCATATATCATATTATCTCTCACATATCGCTCTTACCAATCCGAAACATTCCACTATTACTAATGTTAATTTACCACCATGGTGCAACACCACAAATCACTCACACTCTTACTTTTTGTTTTAATTAAAAATTAACCCTTACAGATCTCTTGTGCGTACCAATCTTTAATTTAAATTTAATTTCAACTAGGAAACTCACCAAAAATCAGAATTGATGCATCGTTTTCTTTCATGACTATTGGATTTTGTAGGACTTGGTTTAGGAGAAGATGATTGGCTCGGGTAGACAACGTGGTGGTCTATACTATATTCATCTAAATAAATCGGCTATCTGTCTTGTGTCAGAGTTTGTGAGTTCAGATATTAATAATGTTTCCTTAGGAAAATTTTATATGTGAATTATAGAGAGAGAAAGAGATAAAGAGTTTTTTAGAGAGAGAAAGTCTAAGTGCAAATGAGTAAAATAGAAAATGTGTTCAACCCCTTTATTAGGTTAGCCTTGTCCTTTATATAGAGGGGCCAAAACTTAGCCTTAAACTGAAATCGGTTACAAAAGAGAGAAAATTACCCTTAACCCTTAATAATATCACATAGTTACAATTGTTCTCTTAAACTTTCATTATTTACATTTTAGTCCTTAAAATCCTACTTCTATATCAATAGCCCCCCTAGTTCTAATGTCAATAAATGAATGAGAAGTAAAATATCTTCGAATTCTTCCATATGTCGTATCAGTTAGTGTGATAAAAACTCGAAGTCAAATACTCCATATAAAACTTGAAGTCCAAAAATCGATAGAAGATACATATTCGAAGTCCAAAATAGATGTGGATTCGAAGTAAAAAACAGTCATCGAATTATTCTAAAACACAACAATTTTCTTTTCTTTCTCCTTGAATCATTATAGAAGTAGCTTCAAAACATAATCATCGAATTTCATCAAGAGTGTACACAAATGTAACCGTTTCACATTACCGTTCAGATCCTATCATGACTATCTAGCTACTAGACCCATATCTAGATAACTAGTCTGACAGATGTCGAACTCCTAACTTTTTCACCGTTTTGTATTCTGTCCTATCATCATAGAGTCCTTTCCAGTTCACACGCCTTCCTGTCTTTCTATAAATTCTTCAGTAGCCTCATTTTTTATTCTCACAATACAAATCATTTGAGAGAAAATTTAAACATTTGGCTACCTTCAACGTGTTCTTCATCTTTTTCAATATCTTTATTAGAAAACTCAAACTTTCCGACCAAAAATCATCTTCTTTGGTCAATCTTCATCCAGTTTATAAGAAAAAATCCAAAACCAGAAGATCCAAGGCTAACATACCCAAAAAATCAAAATTTCTGAAGACTGATAACAATTTAGTCTTCGGATCATATAACTACTTTTGCATCACTGAGAGAGCGGATGAATATAAAGTTGTCGGACTAATCAACAACTCTTCTGTTGGAACAACCACCAAAACAACCTACTACAGTAATATCGATCTCACCAAAATTCATGTTTTCTCTCATTCTATAATAACTGAAGATCGTCCCTCTTCCAAAGTTATAGCGCCTAAAACACCTCGAGCCTCTTCTTCTCAAATTTTAAGTTTTTTCTTTGATTAGTGAAGAATCAAGCGAATCTTTCTCAAAACAAATTTCAAATACTCCCTCCTCGAGTCATTGTTCATCAATCTGAATAAGAAAAACTTTCATAGCCATGAGAGACGATTCAGAAATCATTCCAACTCCTCACTCTTCGAATCCAGCTACTCAGGATTTTCCTCCGATAAAGATAATATAATCGAGGAGGTTCCCTAAGAAAATAATCCTTCACCAGAAACTGAAGATCTATTCCTTCAACAAAATCTTTCCGAAACTAGAGATGAAATATCAGGAGCCAATGAAGCTGATTTTGAGGCTACCGAAACCGATCATGAAGCTGAATCTGATGATGGGAACTCATAAACTGCCATGGATAAGAATACCCGTAAGCCTCAAAAAAAAGAAAGAACCATGACTTGTTTTCGAGGAAGAAAGAGTTGTTATCGGTATAAATTTAAGAGATCTCGATGCTAATTACATTATTCAATTGAAAAAGGTTCGATAGATATATTACCAAGAAAGACAAGCTTCAAACTTAAAAAAGAAATGGAGGATGGGAGAGAAAATCACAATTCGACTGCCTAAGGAAGGGAAGGTCCCTTAGACTGCAAAGACGATGAGTTGGTGGTCTACCCTAAAATTATCAATTGGGGTCTTCGGTTTCCACTGGATCCTATGATCGTGGAGTACTTCGAAATTCTTAACCTATGCCTTACTCAAGTGATACTGAATTAATGGTTCACTCTTATGTCAATAATAATGGCATCTCGCTTATCCAAGATTCCAATCAGCATCAAGGATTTCATCTCCTTAACCTAATTATCGAAAGGTCTGAAGCTATCCTTCTATTACCTCACTCTAGTAGATGACCTAAAAATCATTGATGATCTCTTGGAAGGTGATAAATTCTGGAAGCAAAAGTTCATCTTCATCTCAGGAGCATAGGACAATGGCAAAGAGATATCCGAAGTGAACTCATCAAAGCTAAATCTCATCTGGAGAAGCAATCGTAAGTACTTCAAAAATAGTACACTTTGAAATAAATTTCATCTATTGTCTTCCTCCTTAATTATCAACTTACATGATTATTCTAGAAATTACGAGGCGATATGTTATATGTCGACCAGCAGCTAAGGATATTTTCAAAAAACTTGCTGTTTGGGCCGAGAAAGAGTGGAATAACGCTTTCGACACCACCTTTCAACCGATCAACTTCCTTAATACTTATCTGTTTCTGATCATAAAGGGAGCCTTGCCTCCTCGAAATTTGATGGAAGAGCCCAATCTTCATTTTGCCTGCAAAAGGTTAGTTCATCCTAATTGTAAAGTATTCCTGCCTATCCGCGACATGTCGGAAAGTCATCTTCCAAAAAAGAAAAAAGAAAAGGCTAACAAGAAAAAGAAAGGTAAAAAGGCAGCTAGCACGTATGGTGCTAGCCCTTCATCTTCATCAAAGCCTAAACCTCGAAAACAAAAAGTAGGAGAGCAGACCTTTTCACCCATTGAAGAAGGAAAAGATCAATAACCGTCTTCGAAGAAAAAGAAAGCTTCCTCCAGCTCTTATGGAAAGAAAAAGAAACAAGCCAAAATAACTGAGTATACATTAGCCGATAAAAAAGAAACCACAATTGTTGAAAATCAACAAAACCCTCCTTTCGAAGTGAAAACAGCCAATAATGATGCTTTGATAATCATCAAAGACAATGCTGATGATGGAAATCAAAGCACTGAACACTTCGACCTTGAAAACTTCATTAATTTTGACGAGTCACAGGAGCTTTCTGGAGAAGACGATCATCTTCTGCACGACCTTAAAACTTGTATGCATCACTTCAGGAGACCAACGATCGTCGAAGCGTCTCCAGAAATTATCAATCCCTCTGCACCAACTACAACTTTAGATATGATTCCTTGTCCTAGTTTAAAAAAATTTCCTCCTCCTCCACCTAAACCTGCGATCTTTGCTGCATTTCAACCATTTAATGATCTCAATACTGCAGTAAAAGCACTTGCTTCCCAAGTCGAAGCTTCTCAAGATCATCTGAAGCAATTGGTCAAAGGCATGGTTCATTACAAAGGTCTTGCTTAAGATGAAAAACAATTAAGGGAAAATTTTCAACGCAAGGTGGTCGAGCAATTCCATATGTACGAGTTAGCAAGGTCTGAGCTTATTCGAGGCGTTCTCTTCATGAAAAATCATCTGCAAACAACACACTTTGTTGAAAAAGAAAAGTTGACTGCTTCTCATAAAAAAGAGATGAATAAACTCAAAACTGATCATAGTATTGAGCTAGCTGCTGAAAAATCCATATATGATGGTCTCCAAAACTCTCTTACTTCCAGCGAGGCCAGAAATAAATATTTGACCGATAACATAACCAAATTGAAGAAGGAATTTGAAAAGGAAAAATAAGATGTTGATGCTGCTGCAGAAGCTGAATTTTCGAAAGACATGTTGGCTGCCATTAACAATGACAAAAAAAAAACAACCATCACTATTCTTCGAAACTTCATGCAACTTATCCAAAGATTAACCTCTCAAGTTTCCGGAATGATATTCCCATCAAAAAGCGTCCAAGTGAAGCCTTCGATCCTATCCCCGACTCATCATCGTCAAAGGAGGAATCATCCGATGAAGATGAGTCGTCTGAATAATTTTATTTCTCTTTAAATATATATTTTTTGTACTTGTCAAATTAGAATTTGATTTTTGTACTTCGAATAATTAATCTAATTGACAAATGTTTTGCATATTTTTCGCTTTTATCATCTTCATAAATTATTCGATGTTAACAATTCTAAAATAAATATGATAAGTACTTCAAAACTCTCAATATATAATTACAAATTGTAAGTATACCACTTCAAATACCTTAGTGAAGTTGGTGAAAATGGTTGCACTTTGAATTATTAGTAGCATATCTAGTGAACGCTACACTTCAAAAAAACACAGTGCATTATTGAGTGTTGCACTTCGTAAAAAATGTAATGTGTTCATTGAACATAATACCTTGAAAATTGATGTTTCTTCGAAAAGTATAATAAACACTTCAGCACATTATACTCTTAACCAACCTCAAAGTTGATCAATCTTTGATAAGTTGTTAAGATAGTTTTAATGAAAACATTTGTAAACAACAATTGGTCAAAAACGTATTTTATTGATAAAATTGAATATGTATATAGCGCCTCGTTAAACCTTCCTGGGCCAACAGGGTAGGAAAGTGTGCGCCATTCAAAAGTGAAAAATCCAAAATACAAAGACAAATCTATTCCCAATAAAGCTTCAAATATTGTATATTATATGGGTGCTGAAGCATCCTCCCTTTGAAATCACAAAGACGATAAGACCCTCGCTTTATCCTCTCAAAAACCATATAAGGCCATTCCCAATTCGAAGCCATTTTTCCAAGCCTTTTCTCCTTTGTATGTAGGAACACTTTTCTCAACACCATATCACCTTCTTTGAACTCTCTTCTTTTCACCTTCGAATCATATCTATTTCTCATAAAAGTTTGATAATGGATTACATTCAAATGAGCTCTTTTCTTCTCAATCAAATCTAAATTCGCCCTTTTAACTTCATCATTGGATCCTTCAGAATATTGATTTATCATAAAAGATGATATCGTCTATGGGGCTGACTGCATTCATTCCATATGCTAATACAAAAAGATTTTCTTGTGTAGCCTCTGTAGGAGTTTTCCGATAAGCCCAAAGAACCTCTTGCAAATAATTTGGCCATTTTCCTGCTACTCCCGTTAAATATTTCTTCAAGCCATCTAAAATTGTTCTGTTCGTTACTTCGACGTGTCCATTAGCTTGGGGATGAAAAGGCGTAAAAAACATTATTGAATTCCTTTCGACGTGCAAAATGAAGCCATATCTTTGTTATTAAATTGAGGGCCATTATCTGTCGTAATCCTCCGAGAAACTCCAAAAAGACAACAAATGTTGTTCACAATAAACTTGATTGTATCTTTTGCCTTTGTTCCTGATAGTGGTTCTGCCTCAGCCCATTTTATATAATAATCCACTGCTACAATTATCATCCGTCTTCCTCCATAATCCATCGGCAAAGGGCCCACTAGATCAATCCCCCATCTATCAAATGGTACTGCCTCGGTTATAAACATAAGTGGCACAACTGGCCTATGAATAACATTAGCAATTATTTGGCAAGTATCACAACTTCGAACTAAATTCTTAGCATCATTCATGATTGCTTCGGAAAATTCAGATACCTGATTTGCTAACAACTGAGAATCTGTTTCCAAGCGTACTGAAGTTGCTCCAATTTTTTTTTCCAATCTTAATCTTGCAAAAGCAGCTTCGTATTCAGCCTCATTTTTTGAAGCGTGAAAACTAAATTTAATAGATTGAATCATCTTCTCTCCAGTTGGGACAATTAACTAAACCCCAACACTGCACCCTGAAACACTAGATCGTCTATCTGTTCGAACAACCCACCTCAGATATACTGGTGCGTCTTCTTTACTTTCTTCCACATCCGATATGCTCGAACGAAATTCAACAAAAAAAAATTCCAATGCTTCCGCTTTTATTGTCGTTCGAGGTGCGAACAAAATATCACAATCCCCCAATTCCACTGACCACTTGGTCATTCTCCCGGAAATGTGAGGTCGTTGTAAAACATTTTTCAAAGGGAATGAAGTTCGGACTTCACTTGCGTGATCTTGATAATAGGGGCGCATTTTTCTAGCAGCAATCACCAATGCTAATGCCCATTTTCCAACTTCAAATACCTCTTTTCTAGCTGCCACTAAACTTTTACTAATGTAGTACACTGGCTTCGGAATACCTGAATATTCACTGATTAACACCACACTTAGTGCAAAATCCGACACCGCAATGTATAAAAAAAGCTTCTCTCCATTTCGAGGTTTTGACAATATTTCTGGTGATGATAATAATTTGTTTATATTTGTGAATACTGCCTTACATTCCGATGTCCATTCAAACCTGTTTGGTCTTCATAAAACTTGAAGAAAGGAAAGGATTTGTAAGAAAATCTAGAAATAAATCAGTTAAGTGCTGCTAACCTTCGTGTCAGAATTTACACTTCTTTAATAGACCGAGGTGAATTCATTGTTATTAAAACTTTCAATTGTTCTGGGTCAGCCTCTATACCTTTTTCACTGATGAAAAAACCTAAAATCTTCCTTGATCAAACTCCGAAGGTACATTTTTCAGGATTCAGCTTTAACCTGATTGCCCTTAAATTAAAAAACGCTTCCTCTAAATCATTAAGATGCACTTCATCCTTTAAAATGTTTACCACCACATTATCTATATATACCTCCATATTTCTTCCATTCTAAGTGGCAAAAGCTTTATTCATCAACCTTTGATAAGTGGCTATAGTATTTTTCAATCCAAAAGGCATGATCCTATAATAGTGCAAGCCCTTATCAGTTATGAAAGTTGTGCATTCTTGATCTTTTAGATCCATTTGAATTTGATTGTATCCTGCAAAGATGTCCATGAAAGTTAGTATCTTATTTCCAGAGGTAGAATCAATCAGCTGATCAATTCGAGGAACATGAAATGGATCTTTAGGACAAGCTCGATTCAAGTCTGTAAAATCCATACACATTCTCCATTTCACATTCTTCTTTTTGACCACTACCGGATTTACCGTCCACAAAGGGTATTGCGACTCCCTTATATATCCGACCTTGGATAACCGGTCCACCTCAGAAACAATTTCTTCCGATTTCTCCGAAGAAAATGCTCTTCTTTTCTAAATTACTGGCTTTACCTTCATATCAACAGCCAGCTGTGTCGAATCATCTCAATTGGTACCCCTGTTACACCCTCTGTTTCCAAGCAAAAACATCCAAATTAACAGATAAAAATTCTAGTAGTTGTTAACGTAAAAGTGGGGTCAGTAAGGTTCCAATTCGAAGCACTCTTCCTTCCGAAAAAGTAACCTCCTCAATTTCTTCACTTACCGTTAAAGACCCTGGGGTTTCCCTCGGATCACTCTTCTAACTGTATTCATGCATTAATTCTCCATTGCTGGATCCTCAGATCCGGAGTGTAGTGGCATAACATTCTCTAGCTACCTTCTAGTCGCCTCGAACGATCCCAATCCGATCTTCAACCACATACTTGAAACATTGGTGAACTATTGATACAACCCCATACATTCTAGAAAGTCATGACTTTCCAAAAATAGCACGGTAACTTGTGGGGCAGTCCACCACCACAAAAAGCACACGGACCTTCTTTTTAAACAGTCATTTTCCGAAACTTACTTTTCCCTCGAATTCCCCAACAACACGAGCTGTTATACCCATAAATCCTATAATTGTCCGATCTGATTGAGAAATCCGAGGTGGATTTGTTATTCTATCATAAGTTGACTTAAAAAGGACATTAGCAGAACTACCAGTGTTAATAAGCACACGTCGAATTTTGACGCCAACCACCTCTGCTCCAATAACCACAACATCTTCATGTGTAGACATCTTCCCTTCAATTTGAGTTGTCAGGTTGACAGCATGTCTCTTCCTCGAACTATCTGACTTGCCAATCAACGAATCGCCTCCAAAAATGGCTAACGACTCAAAGAATTTTCATAAATCTCGCGCATGCCCCTTTTATATTAGCTCTTCAACTGCCATCAAAAGCAACATGTTCGGATCCTTCTCCATATATTCCGAAAAAGCATCAAATTCTTCAACTTTTGAATCTAAAATCATCAAATTCTCAGCTGGTGCAGCCTTCGAAGTTGACGTTACGTTGTTTTTTTAACCGCTCCCCTACGACTTTACATAAATCAAGAGCATCATATTTTCAATCAAAGTCTGAACCTTTTTTTTCCAGAGCAATGCAATCATGGGTATCATGTCGGATATCCTCATGATATCTGCAATATTTGTTGTTCTTTTCCTCCCTCGGCCTACTTATTGGAGTTGGCAACCTAAAATTTACCAAGCTTTTGTTCTTATCTCAAATGACAGCCACATTCTCTGTCAAATCAACATAATATTCTGGTTTAACCCATTGATTTGGCCTTGGACTGTTATAGTTGTAAGATGGAGCGTGAATTGAATATCCACCAGTTCGAGGTGGCAAGTTGATATTCTTCTGCTGTGTTTGTTGATTACCATTTCAATTCGAGGGTTACCCTTGGTTATTGGCTACCTGAATAGAATTCTTTGGAGTGCTAAGTGGTTCTCCTCGGGCTCTGGTTGACTCCTCAACTTTAATATGATCCTCAACTTGAGCCATCAAAGCTCCAAAAGTTAAAGCTCTTCTCTTCGTAGTTTCATTGGCCAGATCCCCTGGCAATAATCTTTGGCAAACAGCTGTCATCACCACATTCTCTTCGCAATTATCCAAACTTGCTTTAGTCACAACGAACCTCTTCGTATAATCCTTGAACTTCTCTCTACGTGCATGCTTGCACTGGATAATGGTATGTTCATTCTCTCTCAGTTATTTACTCCCCACAAACTTCCTTCGTAAAGCAGTGTAAAAATACCTAAAATTTGAAATGTACCACTTTAAAGTTGTTCCCTTTAGAGTCTGCGAAAATGCACGACACACAAGCGGTCGTTATCTTCAAAGTTCATCGTGTAGTTCTTAAATTGTTTGATGTGGTCATCGGGATCCTGCATCCCATCAAAAGTTTCCACTTTGAAAATGTCAAAACGTTTCGGAAGCGTTATAGAACGAATTTCACTTGTCAACGGAGAGTTTCTCCAGTCGACACCTTGCACAAACAGATCATATGTTCCCATTACCGCATATAGATTTCAATTAGTCTCAGCATACTGATTCGAAGTGTTTCCTTCACACAACGTAGAACGAGGAACATTGTCCCTTTTAGATTTGTTTCTCTTTTTATGCTTTCTCGACTGCTCTCTGTCCGATTTCTCTTTCGAAGAACCCATGTATCTTTTAAAACCTGAAGCACAGCTTTCTACCTCTTCATCACTAGAAGTTATATATTATTGCTTATATTTTTCCCCTTGCGAGAGGAATAACGTTCTTTAGGAGACACAAAACGCGCTTTTTATGTTCACTTTTACCTCGTCGTTCGACACAGGACCGATGAGATTGATCTCCCATATCATTTTTTTCATTCTCTTGTCTCACCTCGGATTTGAGCTTCGCCGAGTGGATTTCTTGTTCTCATTGTTCATATTTTTCATTTAATGCATTTATTTTGTCTAAAAGCAGATTCATACGCATCTCAATGTCTGATTGAGTTTGGATCGGAGATGATCCATCCTGCCTATTTTCGTTTCTTTGCAAGTCATCTTTTAAAGTTTCCATCGTCGATCGAAGTGATGGATTGTTTTCGAGATTCATTATATGAGATGTAAATGAAAAAACAAGAAGATCGGATTAAATTCGAACTGACAAGCCACTGATTCTTAATTCTGTCCCTAGTGGAGTCGCCAATTTGGAGAGTTCAGATATTAAGAATGTTGCCTTGGGAAAATGTTATATGTGAATTCTAGAGAGAGAAAGAGATAGAGAGTTTTTTTAGAGAGAGAAAGTCTAAGTGCAAATGAGTAAAATAGAAAATGTGTTCAGTCCCTTTACTAGGTTAGCCTTGCCTTTTATATAGAGGGTCCAAGACTTAGCCTTAAACTGAAATCGGTTACAAAAGAAGATAAATTACCCTTAGTCCTTAATAATGTCACATAGTTACAATTGTTCTCTTAAACTTTCATTACTTACAATTTAGTCCTTAAAATCCTACTTCCATATCAAGAGTCATCTGACCTATGGCACTTACGCCTAGGCCATTAATCTTTGTATTGCTTTAAATTATTTTCACATTGTCTTTTAAGGTTTCACAATTTAGGAAATAATTGTACAATTTGCCCACAAGCAAAGCAAACACGTTTGCCTTTTCCCAAAAGCTCAATAAAAATAAAATTTCTATTCTCCTTATTACATTATGATGTCTGAGGTTCTCACAAAGTTCCTTCATATCGGTTCACACTATTTATTTAGAATTTTGATGACTTTACTCGATGCACATGGACTTTTCTTATGCACCATAAATCAGGAACGCAATCTTTATTAACTAATTTTGTGTAATTTGACAAAACTCAGTTTCAAACATATGTTCAAACAATAAAAGTGGATAGCGGTAGTGAATTTCTTTATTTTCGTACTTTTTTAAAGGTATTAAATTTCAAAACTCGTGTGTTTACACCCCACAACAAAACATATATTTTAAACGGTTGCGTGGACATATTTTAAATATTGCTCGTTCTCTTATGTTTCAATCAAATGTACTACTTGAATTGTTGGGGAGTGTGTTTTAATATCCGTTTACTTAATCAATCACGTTCCTATCCCTTTAGTATCAAATAAATTCTCATTCGAGGTCTTACATAAGCGCCCCTTCACTCAAGCACTTGCGTGTTTTTGACTATGCAAGATATGTAACTAAAGTTCATCCCAAAATAAATTTGATCCTCGTGCATCTATTTGTGTTTTTAGGTGTATCCGCGCAAAAAAGGCTCTAAAGTTCTTGATTTACATACATATAAAGTTTTCACAAGCCGTGATATCTACTTTAAGGAAAATTTATTTCTATTCCATCCTGCATCGGCCTTGCCTTTTCCAAGCCAATCATCCTTATCATCTTTCAATTAAGCAGCCAGCTCATCATCATTCAATCAAGCACCCAACTCATCATCAGTTGCATTTCCAAATCTCACATTTTATGATGCAGAACCATAACCTTTATCACTTTCGTCTCCATCCAATCCTATAAATATTGCACCTTTAACCCATACCTCTATACGTCCCCAAAATCTGCTATGACTTCATCACCCTCACTTCTTACGACAATATCACCTTCCGCTCCACCAACACCTTCCATTTTATCATCACCCCAAACCACACATCATTTCTTCCACTTCCCAATGATATCTCGGTTCGTTGTTTCATCCGCGATGTACAACCTCTTGTACGTGACCAATACTACGACAAGCCTACCGAGATCAATCAATATTCAATGCAATCAAATTCTCATCAGTCTACAAGGTATTCTTTCTCAACTCATACTTATGTTTTATGTTTTGTCCTAATCACCACGCTTTCTTAGCTTTTCAATCAGCCCAAACATAGTCGTCATCTTTGGAAAATGCTAACCATGATCTATTTTGGTGCCAAGATATATACATTGAACTTCAGGCTTAAGAACATAAAAACACTTGGCAGTTGGTTCCCCTTCCTCTGGAACATAAACTTATCGAATGTTGTTGGATTTATAAGATAAAATACAACTCTGATTAAACCATTGAGCGATATAAATCCCGTTTGGTTGTAAAAGGCTACACCCAACTACCTCCACCCGGATTCTAACAGATTCATTTCCCACACTAAACGCCCCTTCTACTTAGAGCTGTCAACTTTGGACACGATCTGTTAACCCAACACGAACCCGACCCGAAATTTTAGGGTTAGAGACCTAATATTTCAGACCCGATGAAATTAAGACACGACACGAACCCGACTAAAAAAAACGGGTCGGGTTCGAGTTGGGTTCGTGTCACCCAAAACTGACCTGTAAAACCCGAAAAGACTTGTAAACCCAAAAAAAATCTGTAAACCCGAAAAGACCTGTAAAGCCCGAAAAGACATGTAAACCCGAAAAGACATGTAAACCCGAAACAGACCTGTAAAACCCAAAAAACGTGTAAACATGTATAATAAAATACTGAAAACACTTAATAAAATTTTATTAATAAAATAATACTATTTTAAAATTTTGACCTATAAATTAAAACACCAAAAATACTTATAAAACTTTATTAATATAAAATTTTATTAATATAAAATTTTATTAATAAAATAATATTATTTTAAAAATTTGACCTATAAATTAAAACACCAAAAATACTTATAAAACTGTATTAATGACATAATTTTATTTTCAATTTAAAAGATATAAAATAAATAATATACTTAAATAACTAAATCTAATGAATCTAACCCTTACACCTAACTCCATTCCCTCACAACCACTTTTTCATCTGAGAGACTCACACACCCTTTTGTCTTTCTTCTTTGCCGCTTTCATCTTCTGGAAAAAGTTCTTCAAATTTTTCTTATTTTTTTCAACGGTATAATACACACCACCAAGACTCAATCGTCATTGTCATCTTTATCTCCAGATCTGAGAGGTACTGTTCTTATTTCCGTGTATTTTTTTGTATGTTTAAAAAAAACGAGTTTAGGAAGTTGTGAATTGGTTAGGTTGATGTTTGAAAATTTTGTAGTGATAGAATCATGTAAGTTTCAGTGCAATCTGGTCAAAAAAACAATTAAGGGCCGCAAAGATTCGGTTTCGAAATGTTGAAGTAGGTATCATACTCTACAAATGTGCTTTTAAATTTAGATTTATTAATAAGAACTGATCACTTTCTTGTACTTTATCTATATATTTAATTAAATGGCATGTATGTTCTACCTATGCAACCTGGTAGGAAAAAAGGTTAATTTGAACATGAACTATGTCGGATAGAAGAAACCATTAATGCACATGAACTATATCGGATTATGAGCTGTGTTACGGGTACATGTATGTCTGAATCAAAACACAATCAAAACCCAATTGTAGCAACCCTTTTTGTAGTTTCTTTGATCAATTTTAGAATTGTAAAATATATTTCTTTTGCTTGTACCTTCTTCCGCTCTCAAACATTGATGGGGAATTTGATAAGAACGTTGAATTTTGAGGCCTTGGTTTGATCTAGGAACGGGAGGGTAAGAATTTGGGTTGAAAATTTGGAGAAAATGAAAGTTTTATGCTTGTTGCGACTTAGAAGTATTCAACTTAGTTCAAATTTTTATAACCAAACCATGATAAAACTAGAGATGACCAATATCTATTGTTATTTAAGTTGGATGAACGAGGGATTGGTTATTTGGAGAAAAATGTAAGTTTTCTAAATTCTAAAATGTAAATATTTAATAGTTTATATTTATTTTATATGATTCCAATATCTATTGTTTGATAATATCTTCTAGTTTTGCAAGAAGAGAAGATGAAAAAACTCACGGACGATTGTTTGATTTTGGATTTGGATCTTAACATGGATGATGGTTCGATTAGTTGATTTCGTTTAAGGTAATTAATGATATAATTGTATAAATATGTTATCGATTATAATATATATTTGAGATCTAACTTTTATTTTACTTTATTTTTTGTAGGATCTTCAAATTGGTGAAATCAAGAAAGTTCGTGTGTGTTTTATTTAAACATTTGTTGTTCAAGACAAAATTTGTGTAATGTAATGTTTTTAATATTTTGTAAGATGTGAAGTTAATACTATCTAGATTTCATGTTACAAATTATGTATTTATGTTAGTTTTTTAGTTTTCATATTTTCGTTTCTAATAGGTCGTGTTCGTGTTATACATTTGTATCGGGTTTGTGTTTTGGGTTTGTTTAAAAAGCTGGGTTCGTGTTTCGGGTTTGACCCAAAATTCGTGTCAAACAGGTCGGGTTCGTGTCAAACAGGTGTTTCGTGTTGGATACAATTTTGTGTCAAACAGGCCGGGTTCGGGTCCAACATGTTTTTAACAGGTCAGGTTCGTGTCTTTGAACCTGACACGAATTTTTGGTTGGTGTCGGGTTTGTGTCACAGGTTCTAAAATTTCGGGTTGGTCAAACCCGACACGAACACGACCCGAAACCCGAAATTGACAGCCCTACTTCTACTACCGACCCATCCATAACTAAAACACCATCAGTCCGAGTAGCCTCTATAACTACATGTGACTCTTGTAAAACCCTAAGTCTTCCATTTCCACCCTTATACTAAAACCCTTCCTCATCTAACACACATATAGACAAAATGTTACATTTAAATTCAGAGACATAACTCACATTTGTTAAAGCCTTTTCTAGTCTAGTAGAAAGCTTGAATATATGACCGCGCTTGATTTTACTCCAAGATCCACGATCTTAATCTTTATATTTTATCTTTACCAACAACGGATTTTGATATCATGTCTCAATGCTTACCAAAACTATTTTTTATTAAATAAAAAATATTCAAATAAGATCCCACGCAACCCTAACAAGACTCGAGGCCGAATATTATACTTCAACCGAACAGTGATCAACAATTGGCGAACGCCTAACCAAGAGGTTGTATGAGGTAATAGGAGCTTCAGTTATTACCTTATTTCAAGAATAAAGTTAACAAGAAATAACATAAAAAATAAATAAATCGCACAACAATAGATTTAACATGGTTTGGATAGTGAAGAAATCCTACATCAACGAGTAACGAACATAATTTATACATATATATATGAGGTTACAAAAAGACTCTCAAACACTAAACACTCAATCATTCATTTGTTACACAACTCTTTTTTGGGTTTACAAATATTTCATGAATCTGAGAATTCTTATTCAAATGTTTATCTTCTACCTCACTACACTTTCTACAAACATACTCGCAAACTTTTCATCTTTTGTATCGTCTTGCCACATATTACAAAAAAAATATCTTCTTCTATTTATTGACCGACTATGATAAATTTTAATTAATTAAGAAATCTAATAAATATATAAGATCTAATTAATATAGAATATATAATTAATATTAAAGATCTAATTAATATAAGAGACCGATTTAAAAAATCATAATCTGCTTTGAGTTACTTCTAACCTAAACTTAATAATTCTCTACCTAGGCTTATAGTAACTCCAGTATTTGTTACCCTCATGCTCTAACTACTCACTGAAAATAAAATTTCCACTTACACACCTAAAGTGATCAATTCCCATGCAGTCTATGAACTCTATCAAGGCAATCCGCCTCAATAGACGAGTCTCCCGACCTCATACATCCAAGAAAGTTGTAGTAACATTTATCTGAACTATCCTAAGATCAGACTGAGAAACACTTGACAATTTCTCTATAATTCGAACATCTAAAGCCTTTGACCCATCAAAATCTAAGTCAAAACCCAAACTCAGCAATGGTTGAACTTTATTTGCAAATACCGAAACTGAACTCATCTTGAAAATAGATTTCGCAGATGCATCCATATCCCCACCTTTATATTCCAACTTCATCTCAACTCTAGCTTCACCTTCGATACTATTACATTTCCCTGAAGATCGAAAGTCCAATGGATCATGTTGATGATGATAGATGTCCAAACAACTCATTCACTCAACCTCTTGCTCCCTCGAGCTGTTAGAAGCATAACTGTTATTTTAAGTAATCAACTATTCTATATTTCAAGGTACTCTTCAATATTATGCGTCTAAGCATACCAAATTTAAAGAAATAACGAATGAATGGTCGGCCCACTAATACCACACCATTTTAAGTCTTAAACCTCTCCAGTTACTTACTAGATTGGATCTCTATATGCTTTGATATTCCTTCAACTGCCTCTAGCCGAATCCTAGAAAACCCATTCCCCATACTATATACATCTTCTACTAAATACCCATCCATGAATCACATTTGTTAAATCATTTTCGAGTCCAGTAGATAGCTTAAATCTAATACTTCTCATGGATTCCATCAATATTCGTTTTTTTTATCTTGTCTTCTTCACCAATAGTGAATATTGATATCAGATCTCCATGCTCACCGTACCACTTATTAGGGAAACCAACAATATTGAAACAAGATCTGACCCAGCCCTAACAAGACTCGCTAGACATAAACCTAGCCACTCAACCGAAGCAATGACCAATAATTGATGAACACCTACCCGAGAAGCTGTAGGAGGTGATACGAGCTTCGGGTCTTACCTTATTTCAAGAACAAACTTAACAAGAAAGAATCAGAAATAACAAATTAATTAAACAACAAAAGATTTAATGTGGTTTAGATCTTGAAAAATTCTTACATCCACGGGTAACTGACACAATTTATTGATAGGAGGTTACAAGAAGACTCTCAAATACTATAAACAATCAATCATTTTATTGCTACAAAAAACTCTTATGGATTTACGAAAAATTCATGAATCTCTGAATGCCTATTCAAATGTTTATCTTCTACCTTATTGCACTTTCTTCAAACAAGTCCACCGATTTCGTTTGAACTGTTGCTCGTCTTTTGTCTTGTCTCGCCACACATTGCAAAGCAATATCTTTTATAATTTATAGGCCGATTGTGATTAATCTTAACATATTAATTAAAGAATATAAATAGTATAAAATACTCAGTTGATATGAAATCTATTTAATATAAAAGACCAAATTAATAGAAGATTTAATTAATATAAGAATCTAATTAATATAAGAGATTTAATTAAACTAGAAATTCATTTAATATTGGAGATCTAATTAATATTAAATATCTAATTAATATAGTAGATCTAATTATATATAGAAGTCCGATTTAAGAAACAAGATTATGCTTCGAGTTACTTCTACCGCACACTAACAATTCTATACCTAGGCTTATAGTACCTGTAGTATTCGTTACCCCGATGCTCCAACTACTCACCAGAGATAAACTATCCACCCGCACGCATAAAGTGATCAATTCTCATTCAAGCCATGAACTCTATCGAGGTAATCCTCCCCAACAGAACAATCTCTCGCTCTCTTAAATCCAAGAAACCAGTAGTATCATCCATCTGACCTATCCCATGATCATAGCGAGCAATACTTGATAATTGCTCCACAGTTCGAAAATCTAAAGCCTTTGACCTATTAAAATTCAAATCAAAACCCAAACCCAACAATGGTTGAACTTCATTTGCAAAGGCCAAACCCGATCTCATCTTGAAAACCACTTCCATAGAGGCACCAACATCTCCACCATTATGTCCAAACTTCATCACAACTCCAGCTCCACCTTTAGAACCAATTACATCTCCATGAATACCGAAAGTCCGGGAGCTCCTATTGACGATGATAGTTGTCCAAACAGCTCATTCACTCAACCTCTTATGTAGTTCAATTGACAGAAGTATAAATCTTACTCACAAGTAAACTATGGCTTGTCTTCTCAGTTATTCCATACTTGAAGACACTTTTCAACATTTTAAACCTAAACATACCAAATTCAGAATAATAGCAAGTGATTAGTCGATTCACCAATAGCTTGTCATTGTCAGTCTTAAACATTTTTACTTCTTGAATTGGATCTCCATATGATTTGACAAGCTTCAACTGCCTCTACTCGAATCCCCAAAAGATCCATTCCCCGTACTAGACACCTTTTCTACTATTGACCCATCCATAACTAAATCACCAGTAGTTTGATCAGTCTCTATTGATGAGGGAGAATAAAAGATGTATGGAAAAATTGTAAGGAAGTATTTTTATTGGGGAAGTATTATAAAAAAACAATAGAAATAGTTATTATGAATAAGTGAGGAAATATAAGGACTAAATGTGTAATAGGTAGGAATTAAAGTGTGTGGAGCCCATTATTATACTATAAAAGGACCACACACGAGTTGATAATCTGATTGATTAGTATAATATTACTTTCTCTCTCTACTTAGTCTAGACTCTCACTTTCCATCTCTAAAAAGGCTCTTTCACGAAGGATTTGTTCTTCACTGTATGAACCCTCGAATAGTCACATAACACAAAATCACCCTTGAGCTATTTCTTAATTCATCAGTGGCGCTGTCTGTGGGAAACAAAAATCTGACGACAATCGCTTTCTGGAAATTATTCCTAATCCGAGCAGAATCATGGAAGAGCAAAGGGATGATTTTGTTAACGACTACGAGAAGAATCTTGTAGGGAACACTTATCAGAATGATATGGATATGAGGCGCATGGTGGCCAGCGCGTCGGAGAAACCTTTGATGACTCAGATCTGCTGGCTCGAAGGAATGAGTTGTTGTTGGAGATTGAAAGATTGAGGGCGGAAAAAGAAACTGTTCAGACAAATCTTTGCTCCGAGGTGAGAAGGGAGCCTGACAGTGGAAAAGAAGAGCATGAAACCGATTTTCATCCTAAAAATAGGGATACTAGATATAGAGGTCATGAACGATGTTCTTCGAGGAGGAAAGAAAAGTGTCACCTGGAATCTTTCGACTCAAGCGATTATTTTTGTTATAGCTCACCAGAATCGTCTCCTAGGAGAAATCACAGAAAGAAAAGGCATGGTCGAAGGCGTGTGGAACACCGGGGGGAAGGGGTTTGGAGAGGAAATCTCTGAGGGGCAAAGAGTTGTCGCGCTCACGCTAATGAGCAGGGTTATGGCCAAATGAATTTTCCCTTTGGGAACCAAAATGTTAACTCGCGGAATTCGGAGTGGAAACATCAATATACCCTACCGTCCGAGGAGGGACTATATTTTCCGATCCATGAAAACTTGAGAGCTAACGTCTATAGGACGTGTCATAATTGGAGAGCTTCTCATTTGTCCTCAGAAATTTTAGTTGGCAACCTCCCAAAACATTTTGATATCTTGAAACTAGGAAAGTTTGACGGAACACAAGACCCTGATAATCATATCGAGCAATTCAAGAATTTCATGATTAATTTCGATGACGATGATAAATTTTTGTGTAGAGCGTTTTCTCAGACTTTCAAGGGGGTGGCTTCCAAGTGGTATAACCGGCTTCCGCAGGGCTCGATAAAGAATTTTGACATGTTCTAGAATATCTTTCGACAACATTTTATGGGGAGCAAAACGTTTCGAGCTAATGGAGATACGATAATCTATTGTAGGAAAAAAGTTGGGGAAAGCTTGAAGAATTACACCAATCAATTCGTTAAAACAAAAACGGACATGGAGTATTGCAAAGATTGGCACTTGCTGCATTCAGGATGGGGCTCCTCCCTGGACTCTTAAAGGATACGGTGGCGGAGAGTTAAGAAATTACCTTTGGGGCATTGCTGGATCAAGTTGAGAAGAGAATTTTAGTGGAGGAGACTCAGGCATCCGAGAAAGGAATATGTGATCAGCTGGACCAGAACCAATTTCAAAGGCCTGAGTCTAGTAATCAAGGGCCTCGTGCTAATGTTCAAGCCAAAGGTACGGGTCAGTATCCACCGAGGCAGAGAACAAATCCACATAACTATAGTAATCAGTAAAGTTATAACCAAGGAGCAAGGCCAATTTCGAACAAATGGATTCGTCCGGAGTATTTTACTGAGTTAACGGAAAATATGGCCACGATATTTGATAAGGCAAGAGCAACGGTGCAGTTCAGAAAAACTTTTCCTATTCAGACTCCAAGGGAAAGCAGAAGTGTTAACATGTACTGTAAGTACCATGAGGATATTGGGTATGACACTAAGGAATGCATTGCTTTGAAAAAAAAGGGCAAGCTTTGTGATAAAGCACTCCGAAGAGATTGATGTTTTCGATATTGAGCAAGAGTATCTGGATCCCAAGGAGGGGAGAAATAACGTGAACATGGTGGAGGAGATTATTCCAAGGGGGCAAGTAAATGACCTGTGTGCTTTTTTCGAGTCGTTGGATATCTTTGGAGGAGATACCATCGCATGGAGTTCTAATAGTTCACGGAAAAGACATATGGTGAACTTGACCACACAGATTGAAGCAGGGGTTTCAGCACAGATGCATCGCTTGCCCTCCCCCATCATATGTTTTGACGATGATGATATGAGGAATGTAGCGGGCCCACACAAAGATGCGGTGCTTATCGTTGCGGGTATAGCCGGAGACCAAGTTCTGAAGATACTTACTGACACGGGAACTTCCGCGAATATTTTGTTTATGAGTACCTACATGAGAATTTCTGACCCGCTTGTTATACGACGATCCGACAGAACTATAATGGGATTTAGCGGTGCAACAACGGTGGTTGTTGGAGAGTTTCAGTGTGTGGTAGAGTTAGGTTGTGGGCCGTTTAGAAAGGAAGTTGAAGTGCTGTTTATAGTTGTTGACACACCAACATCATACAACACAATTTTGGGTCGCTTTTGGCTGCCCAAAATGCATGGTGTGATTTCGACGGTACACCAGTGTCTGTAATATGTGGTAGGAAACAATATAGGGATGATCATGAGCAGCCAGAAGATGGCTCGAGAGTGTTATCAGATAGATCTATCCTCGAAAGGAGTTCGGGGAGAAGTATCAGAAAAGGCATAGCAATTAAAGGGGACTTCCTCGGGTATCATTCCTTGTGATGATCCGAGGGAGACCCCCGGATTCCTGGTTCCGGAGGAAGATCACGAGGAGCATAAGTTTGCAGAGGGAATTTTTTTGAAGATTGGAGTAAAACTTTCTTTTGAGTTCAGAGAAAGGTTGATCGCATTTTTATCAACGAAGTTAAATATGTTTGCTTGGTGTGCACATGACGTGACGGGAGTACCACCAGAGATACTATGTCATAAACTTGCAGTACAGCTTGATGTTTGACCTATTGTCCAGAAAAGGAGACCAGTTTCTCAGGAGAAGTCTGCAACTATTCTCTCAGAAGTGGAAAGTTTATTGAGCATAGGCCACATTCGAGAGTCGCAGTACCCCGTATAGGCCTCGAATCTAGTCTTGGTCAGGAAAAAGAATGGTAAGTAGAGAATGTGCGTGGATTTCACGGACCTGAATAGAGCTTGCCCCAAGGATCCTTTTCCGGTGCCCCGAATTGATCAGTTAGTGGACTCGACTTCGGGCAACCGATTATTGTCTTTCATGGATGCTTACTCGGGGTATAATCAAATTAGATTAGATGCAAAAGATGAAGAGAGCACATTGTTTATCACCAGGAGAGGATTATATTGTTACAAGGTAATGTCATTTGGCCTGAAAAATGCAGGGGCAACTTATCAGCGTTTGGTCAACAAAACCTTTAAGGGACAAATTGGTAGGAATGTCGAAGCTTACATCGATGATAAGCTGGTAAAAAGTTTGCAGGACGAAGATCATTTCTCTGACTTGGAGGAAACTTTTAACAATCTAAGTAAAGTCAATTTGAAATTGAATCCAGAAAAGTGCATTTTTGGTGTACGATCGGGTAAATTCCTTGGCTATATGATAAGTGAAAGGGGCATAGAAGCTGACCCGGAACAGATAAAGGCTTTGAAAACTATGACGCCACCTCAGAATATGAAGGAAGTCCAGATTTTAACAGGGAGATTGGCAGCATTGAATAGGTTTATTTCTCGATCAACGGACAAATGCGCACCTTTCTTTAAGGTATTACGGATTACAAAACTGTTTAGTTGGACCGACCAGTGTTTGGCCGATTTTCTCCAAATTCAAGAATATTTGATGTCCCCGGATATACTGTCCAAACCATTTGTAGGGGAAAAATTAATCGTCTACGCTGAGAAACGATATCTTAAGTTGGAAAAAGTAGCTTTGGCATTGGTAACAGCTGCTCGGAAAATGAGACCATACTTTCAAGCCCACCATATTGTTGTTCGAACGACATTCCCCCTGAAAGGTATGTTACAAAGGCCGGATATATCTGGGAGAATGACAAAAAGGTCAGTTGAACTGGGAGATTTTGACATAACATTCAAGCCTCGGACGGCAATAAAAGCTCAGGTTTTGGCTGATTTCTTGGTTGAATTCCACTCAGAAAGGGACGACATGGAGATTGTTGACCACTCAGATAAGACGGAATGGTTGGTTCGAACGGATGGGGGGTCGAATAATTCTTGAAGTGGTGGAGGCATCTAATTAATTTCTCCGGAGAGGATAACCATGTTTCAGGCTATTCGATTCGGTTTCAAGGCAACCAATAATGAGGCGGAGTATGAGGCAGCATTGGCGGGCTTACGATTGGCTCGAATATGTGGAGCCAAAAAGATTAAATTGATCAGTAACTCACAGTTGGTGATAAATCAAGATTTGGGAGAGTCTGAGGCACGAAAAGATAAAGTGGTCGAGTACTTAAAAGTGTTAAAGACTTGGTTGCCGAATTTGATGGGGTTCAATACGAGCATGTTCGAAGGGAGGCAAATGTCGTCCCTGATTCTTTGGCAGCAGCTTCACAATCGGAAGGTTATCCATGGGTCCTAATTCAGGAGCATCCTTCGGTTACGGCCGGTACAACGCATTCAATGAATATTAAGGAAGTAAGCAATGTGATCACAAATGATTGGAGGTCAGAAATCGTAGACTTCTTGGAAAAAGATAGTTTACCCACAGAAAAGTCTGAGGCTAGGAGGATCAGGTTCAAGTCTCATGGTTACATCCTGTTAGGAGGAGTCTTATATAAGAAATCCTTGAGCAGACCATTACTTAGGTGTTTGGCTAAGGACGAGTCACAGTTTGTTTTGTCATAATTGCACGACGGGGAAGGATCGACCCATTATGGGTATAAAGCATTAATTCGACGGGTGTTTTTGGATGGTTATTATTGGCCGACCATCTCTTCTGATGCGAAAGATTTGGTAAAGAGGTGTGATACGTGTCAGCGATATGCTAACATAATACACAAGCCTGGGGTGCTCTTGGAGAGTATTTCAGAAGCAGTACCGTTTGATAGGTGAGACATTGACTTAGTTGAGCCCCTACCAATGGCGTCTGGTGGAAGGCAGACCATAATAGTAGTAGTGGATTATTTTTCCAAGTGGGTGGAAGCGGAACCTCTAGCAGGAATAAAAGCAAAAGATGTAATCAAGTTTGTTGTCTCGAATATTTGCTGTAATTTTAGGGTGCCAATAAAAATCACAACGGATAATGGACCTCAATTCGATAACAATGAGTTTAAGAGTTTTCGCCTTTCTAGGGGCACACGACAATATTTTTCCGCCCCGTTCTATCCCCAGGCTAATGGTCAGGTGGAAGTGACCAATCGAACGATTTTGGATGGGTTGAAAAAGATTTTGGAAGGAAAGGCCGGAAAATGGCCCGATTATTTACAAGAATTATTGTGGGCTTATAGGACGACGCCTCGAACAACAACTGCTACATCTCTATTTGCCTTAGTGTACGATATGGATGTTGTTGTCCCTTCGGAAATTGTCTTCCCATCGTACCGGGTGGCAGCTTACACAGAAAATTTGAACAATCAAAGTAGAGCCTTGGAATTGGATTTGGTGGAAGATAAAAGACGACGTGCACAGTTAAAGTCCTTGAATTATCAAACGTTGATGAGAAGTAGGTATGCTTCCAGAGTAAAGCAAAGAGATTTCAAGGTGGGGGACAAAGTGTTACGAAACGTTTTTCT
Source organism: Limnanthes douglasii subsp. nivea (assembly GCA_036936605.1). Lineage (NCBI taxonomy): Eukaryota > Viridiplantae > Streptophyta > Magnoliopsida > Brassicales > Limnanthaceae > Limnanthes > Limnanthes douglasii. The sequence continues at coordinate 130,745,826 of JAUPFV010000004.1, forward strand.
GCACACTAAAGAGAAGAGTCTTGGAAAGTTGGGGCCAAATTGGGAGGGCCCTTATGAAGTAACGGAGAAAGTAAACCAGGGAACGTATAGATTAAAAGACAAGGAAGGGCGATATCTTAGGCATCCATGGAATATCGAACACTTAAAATTGTATGTGGAATGAGGAAGAAGTTAGCATGTAATGTTTATCTTTTATGTATTTTCAAGTTTACAAAAACAGCGAGGACATACTCTTTCCTACCCTGTTATGCACAGGAAGGTTTTAACGAGGTATCATTATGAGCTGGCCAGTAAATTTGCATTTTTTGCCTCGAATTATTCTTTCTAAGACAACATTTTTTTCCTCCAATTATTCTTTATAAGCTTTCCTTAGCGCAACGTACAACGATTATTACGATGAAAATCGGCCCAAAGAAACCATTCAACGCAAGTGGGCACACGCTTATTTTTTCATATAAAAAATATGAAGATTAATAAGTTATAAAATTGTCATTTCAAAAAGTGGCATAATCAAAAATTCGAGGAAGACGCTCTTCGGAGCAAGGTAGATGGGTTACAAAAATTTCCTTACAAGGACTTATACACAAATTGCCAAACATGCTACCATTTGTATTACAAGATTTATCTAGTCATAATTTTCCGAGGAGTCGCTCTCCTCGGAATCCGATGACTCACTATCACTAACCACAATGTTCGGAGGACGAAGGTCGGGGGAGACGAGCTTCCAGAAACTGCCTAAGTTGTACTCGGGGTATTCTGCATGAATTTGGGTGATCAACCCTGCTCAGATTATAACATCTCGAGTGTTGAGATTTCCCGCACACTTGGCCGCATAGGCATTCACAACTTTTTCTTTCTCCTCCTCAACTTGTTTAGGAAAATCTTCAATTATCTTCACTAACTTTTTTTTGTCCTCCGTAACAACCTCTTAATCATCACAACAATCTTTAAATCTTTTGCATGCAAGATGGTGAGCTTTCTGGAATTCTGTCAAAAGTTTCTCTTGAGCCCCCGTTTTCTTTTGGTAGAGGTCTCTTTCTTCCTGGCAACATCTTTCAAGCTTAATGGCGTAATTTACAGAGGCAGACAGTCTTTCAAAAATTGCATCTACTTGACTCTCTAAAATGGTGTGTTGTTTCTTTGCCTCTTCAAGTTGAGTGGAAGCAAGAAACGCCTTGAACTGATAATGGTTTTTTCGGTCTTCTAGATGCTGAATTCTTCTTCCCATGTTGACCGAAGCATGAAGAAGGCTGCGAAGACTTAGTGAAAATTCATCATGCTGAGGAATTTTGAAGGATCCAGAAGGCGAGCCGAGTGTTGTGGGGTCAAAATCTGAAGACTCACCAGTTAGAATATTGAGATCAACATTTTGAAGAGGATCGCTTCGGGGAACTGGGAGCGGTGCTAATGTAGGAGAATTTTCAATTGGAGAGGGACTTGAAGCATGTGTAAGAGGAGAATTGGGTGTCTGACTTGAATTTTCTCTAGCTTCTTTTTCAGGGTCACTTGAGACATCCTGGGGCTCAGTGCCTTGGGCAATTTCTTGGACATCATCCTGTGTTTTTTATTCCTCGAATGTTGTTGCCTGCAATGGCATCAAGTTCTAAGGGAAGAGTGATGTCTCCCTTAGATTTAGGGGTGATCCGACGAGCTTGTTCTTCGGACATTGTTGGGGGAGCGGTAATCATTCGACTAGAAGACTCCGAGGAAAGGTCAATGGCTTTACTCTGCTCTACTATAGAAATCGGTTTAGTTGCTGACTCAGGATTATCCGAGGCAATTGCTTTCCCTTTATCAGTCAAGGATTTGTATCGCATTGCTCGAAGATCGTCTTCGACAATGGTGGTTCTTCCTGGAGAAAATAAAGGGCTCCCGGTTGCCGTTATTGAAAGGGTGGCTGGAAGGCTCGATCCTGAGGTGTCGGTCTTCAGAGGAGGATTTTCAACTACTAAAGCCAAATGGGGCTCTGGGGTTTCCGAGGAAGTTCTTTTGGCACGCTTGCGCTCCTGAGAGTTCTTTTTATCGTTATGATGCCTTTTCCTCTTCCTAGAAGAATGCTTGTGGTGTTTATCTTTACCCATGAGTTCGAGGGGGCTGAGATCAGAAACTTGACTTTGTTGCAAAATTTCGAGGGGTATGATAGCAGCAGAGTTTTCCGATGGAGGCCAGGAACCGTAGAATGTGGTGACAGAAGGTTGGGGTTGAGGCTCAATGTATTCACCAGCAGCAACTCTCTCTTGAATTTTTTTACTGATTAGAAGCCATTCTGGAATCCGACGAGGTTTATAAGCCAGCTTTCTCTCTCTAGAAATTTTAGAACGAAAAGTTTGGAGTGTAAATGAAGGAGATCAGTATTTATAGAGGAATATGGGCTTTTAGGGTAAGCTAGGCCTGGGGATATTTTCCTTTGTTTGCCTAGGGGTGTTATGGGTAACATAGGTACAATTATGTTGATTCGAAAAACGAGGGAGAAGATGAAGAGGCAATCAAATGATGAAAAGTATTGGGAACCGGGATAAGATCTCTAAAGAATTTACAACTAATGACGTCATGAAAAAGGTGGAAGTTTGTTGATTAAAGTATGCAAGTTCGCACTGATAATTTTGATGAGTCCAATCCTTCCAATTTATTAGCCTAGCATGGGAGGCTACATAACGTCGAGACAATTAATTCCGATGAACAAAATTGATAAGAGGCATGGTTCAAGCTTTGCTAAGACATTGCAAGGATTTAGGGGGCTACTGATCAGTATTGCATGAGATGTATTTTTTGAAGAGGCATTTTTCGAAGAGGTATTGTTCGAGGACAATTAAAGAGTAAAACGTATTCGAAGAGTAAAAGATATTCGAAGACTTAAAATGTTCGAAGAGAAAAGATATTCGAAGAGAAAAGATATTCGAAGAGTAAAAATATTTGAAGAGAAAAGGTATTCGAAGAGGAAGGCTATTCGAAGAGTAACAATATTCGAAGAGAAAATATATTCGAAGAGGAAGGCTATTTGAAGAGTAAAAATATTCTAAGAGAAAAGATATTCGAAGAGGAAGGCTATTCGAAGAGGCATTTTGTGTTCGAAGAAGTATTTTTTGAGGACAGATAAAGAGTTGAAGATATTCGAGGAAATGCATTTTCGAGGAGAATTGAAGCAAACAAGATAAAATTCGGAGATGTATTCACAGTCCCAGTAAAAATATTTTTACTAGGACTGGGGGGCTACTGATGAGGGAGAATAAAAGATGTATGGGAAAATTGTAAGGAAGTATTTTTATTGGGGAAGTATTGTAAAAAAGAACAATAGAAATAGTTATTTGAATAAGTGAGGAAATATAAGGACTAAATGTGTAATAGGTATGAATTAAAGTGTGTGGGGCCCATTATTATACTATAAAAGGACCATACACGAGTTGATAATCTGATTGATTAATATAGTATTACTTTCTGTCTCTACTTAGTCTAGACTCTCACTTTCTCTCTCTAAAAAGGCTCTTTCACGAAGGATTTATTCTTCACTGTTTGGACCCTCGAATAGTCACATAACACAAAATCACCCTTGAGCTATTTCTTAATTCATCATTTATAACGACATATGAGTCCTGCAAGACCCTAACTCACCCATCACCACCCCTATACTCAAACTCTACCTCATCTATCATACCTATAGACCAATTGTTACGTTTAAATTCAGAGATATACCTTACATTTGTTAAAGCCTTTTCCAGTATAGTAGAAACCTTGAATCTTATACTTTCCTCATAGAACCATTATTACGATCGAGCTTGACTTTGTTCCAAGATTCACAATATTTATCTTTTTACTTTCTCTTATTCACCAACAATGAATATTAATATAAGATCTCTACACTCACCATACTATTTTTTAGTGAAACCAAAAGTATTCGAACAAAATCCGACCCGTCCCTAATAAGACTTGAGCACGAATACTATCCATTTAGCTGAAGTAGTAATCAATAGTTGGCGAAATCCTAACCGAGAGACTGTAGGTAGTAATATAGCTTCAGATCTTACAATATTTCAAGAACAAAGTTAACAAGAAATAACATAAAATAAATAAATAAATCACACAAAAAGAGATTTAATGTGGTTTATATCGTGAAAAATCATACATCAACAAGTAACATACATAATTTATATATATACATATATGAGGTTACAAGAAGACTCTCAAACATTAAACACTCAATTACTCATTTTATACAAAACTCTCTTCTGGGTTTACAAAGAATCCACGAATCTTAGAAAGCATATTAAAGTATTTATCTTCTAACATCACTACACTAATTACAAACAGACTCGTCGATTTCCTCTGAACCACCATTAATCTTTTGTCTCGTCTCGTCACACATTACAAAGAAATATAATTTTCTATTTATAGGCTGATTATGAATGCTAAAAAGTTTGTACCATCAAGCAACGAAATGATCAGAGGGAAAAATGGTATCATCGAGATCAACATTCTCCAATTTTATATATTTCAGCAACTTCAATGGAGTTTCAAAACTCCCATAGTCCATGTACCATGCAGTCACGGTGTTGCATGACACCGAATCTGTGTGTGATATTTCATCGAATATGTTTTGAGCAAGAATTTTATCCCAATTCACATCAATCTCATCTTCATTTATGCTTGTTTATTTCTTCAATTTGTCTATTTTTAAAACTTATAATATTTATTTACTCTCATAACAGTTGCTCGACTTACATGAAGTATCATTTCCCGACCTTTTAGGAGGTGGGAGTCTAGGAGACGGAGGTCTGGGAAGTGCTAGAGGTCTTGGGGGTGGTGGCGTACTCGTATATTGTGTGAAGGGTAGTATCTCTGACATAGTTGACCACATATCATCGAGTGACTCAAATGTATCCTTTGGTCCCGTTTTTAGATTGTATTCTGTATTTTTAATAATATGATTTTTATCCACAAACTTAATTATAGGTGACATACATGAAACCTTAATTATATGAAGATGATTTCTATCCACAGTTGATGAAAAAATTGGTTTAGATATCTCTATTTTTTCTAGTGATTTTAATTACTTAACATCAATGTTATCTCTTCGATCTCATAATCTTTCTTATCTTTAAAATCATTATTTTGGTAACCATCGTCATATTCATCATAGATTAGCTTGTCAAATACCAACCCTGATTGAAGCTAAGGTCTTTAACTGGTGCAGTATGAGCACAAGACTCATTAATTGATTGTGGTGGTTTTGGAGACATTACTCTAGATGGAATCAATGTAATCTTGCATTTATTCATTATAAAACTGTATCGATATATCCTACCATATTAACAGAAAACCTGTCTAACTGTCATGGACGCCCTAACACTTGATAACAAACATCCATAGTAACTACGTCGCACCATGCTTTATCTTTTTAATTACCAACAGAAAATGCAATTAGACAACATTTAGAAATTGCTGCCTCCCTTTTTTAACCTGGCTAGTAAGTAAGGGATTGGAATAACTACAATCTTCAATAACAGTTTCTGAACTGTCTCATCAGAAATCAGATTCTCACAAGTGCCCGAAGCGATTACGAACTTGTAAATTCTTCCTCCATTAGTGCATGTAGACTAAAAGATGTTGTTCTTTACTTCCATTCATAAATCAGAAAAATCAAGTTTCGCAAAACATGATTCTTGTATTTACATAGCAGGAATTAAAGTTTTGCTAACAACTGATGCAACAGAAATATCGAAAAGAACAAAAAATAAACGAAATGGTAATCCAAAAATAACAAAAGATAAACGTAACCTTATTAAAAAAAAGCTAAAAAATTTAATAAAAATATTGTATTAAACATATAAAATGAGTTGATTTTTTTGAAAATGGCTATAAAGAATCTCCACCAACTTAAATTATAATAAAATTTGAATTTAAAAATAATTAAAAAACATATTTAAAATAGTAATTAAAATCTTAATTAAAAAACATATTTAAAATAGTAATTAAAATCTATTTAGAAGATGAAAATATATCTTTACATATCACACATCCAAACTAAAAACAACCGACAACATTTTTAATTCAAATATTGCCCGGAAACAAAAATATTCATACATAAATTAAACACACCACACCAATGAATCCAAACTATTTGGTTTGTCATTGCTCCAACAAAGTAAAATTTTGGTCTCGAATATAAAATGCTATTTTCAATACCGTGTTTTCATGTTCAACTTAGATCTTAGCATATCATATATTTAGTGAGTGAGTGGTTATTTATAGTTCATTTATTTATTTTGAATTTAAATTATTATACAACAATTTAATTTTAAATATAAAATATTTTTAGATTTTTTTTCACTTATTTTAAAATGTAATTTCCATTTTAGTTATACTTATGGCTTCTTACTTTTGTTTAAAAAAATTATTGTGTAGTTTTATAATTTTTCTTCTGTAAGATTCCAACCAAGTACGAAATACTGTATTAAGTTAGGATAGAACCGGTTTTGCTAGAATATTATAATTTTACTTCTGTAGTAGAAGTAATGAATTTCCTAAGAAGAATATGATTATTTTTGTAGAAATAACTTGTATTTTGATTAAAACTTGCTAAAATATAAAAAAATATATAAACTTTTGAATGGAAAAACATGCCCCCAATTGGGGGTACTAGTTACCAACCCTATGATTAAGCAAGCACTAAAGAGTACAGAAAGTTTAAGCAAGTTTGAAGTCTGAGTTCCACTTTATCCTCATCCTAAGCTAATTAGTATTTGGTTTAAAAGTAGACAATTCTGTTCAGGAAAAGACTATGAATAACAACTAAGAAATTACCAAAAAAGTAGATAAACAAAAGTTTAAAACATTCCTCAGAAGAAGTATTCACGGATGGGTTGGGTTGATGATTATTAGTTTAATTATAAAAAATTGTATTGAACTATTCTTATTATATCTCAAATTTTTAATTATTGTTTGAACATAATAAAATATAGTGATAGCGATCGGTTGAAGGCCATTTAAATAAAAATAATACAAGGTTTATATAAAAAATGATTATACTTTTAAAACCAAAAATTCTCACAGCGGATTTAAAAAACATAACGTTGGTTTAGAAATCGTAATTCAATTATAACAGCAAATCAAAGTATGCTCTACACATCCATAATTGTTTTTTTATTATAAATAATTGGACATTTTACTATAAATTTATTCTGTATAAAGAAAGTTGATTATAATATAAAAGAAAGTTACAAAACCCTTAATAGTTACAACAGTATAAAAATGTTATAAAATAGTTAATATGTATGTGGTTTTATTTTTTTAGACTCCCACCAAATTTTATTAGTTTGACTGTTTTGTGAAATATTGGGATACTCTAATTTTTTCTATATCTATTTTACTGAAAACAAAATTGAAGTTACACTTAAAATTTGATAGAAGATCAACATCTAACTCTTATATTTTGGTTATTGTTTATGATATAATATTTTCTCAATTACTCTTTTTTTATTCAGTTACCCTTAAAATTAAATAATTGGAAAGATTACATAGCGAACCCTAAAATCAGAGTCTGATAAAATTAAGGTTACAAGCTTAAAAGAAATCAGCCTTCTGATTCAATCCATCTAGAAAATGATCGACGAAGAAATCTTTCAGAACTAGCAACCAAAGCTTAAAGAAAGGAGTTCTAGATCGTCACGAGAAGGCCTCAAGCAGAGAACGCCTAAACCAAATGACAGCAAATCGAAATAAGGAGCTTCTAGATCAACACTAGAAGGCGTCAATCAGAGAACACCTAAGCCAAATGATAGCTAATCGAAGCAAAGAACAAGCGAAATCGAAGCGAAGCTGACACTCTGAAGACGATAACGATAAGACCTTCACATTCTCCCAGAGATGAAGAAGAACTCCTCAGGGATTAAAGAAATTGAAAAAGACCACGAAGAGCTCTGCGACAGACTCAGAAGACCTAAACCTTCGAAGACCAGTAGAGGCGAATCATAGAAATCAAAGACTCAGCAATCTTGCAAACCAATCGGCTGCAAGGTTCTGCTCTCGAAATGCATTACGAAGAGAAATGGAAGAGAAGAGGAGGCCTCTGATTCGAATAAGCATCTGCTCAATGGGCACAATCGAGTTGCCATAATTAAGCAACGAAATTAATATTTCAGAGTCGCTTTCTATATCAATGTTAGAAAGCCCTTTGACTTTACAGATAGCCAGGCCATCCAACAGAGCTCGAGCTTTTGCTTGGATTGGCGACTGCTTGCCATAGGTGTTCCTGTAACCCAGAATGATGTTGCCAAGATGATCTCTGGTGATAATAGCGTCGTTGGTTTCTCCTGACTAAGCATAGGAAGCATTGGTGTTGAGTTTCAGTCTACCACAAGAAGGAGGAGTCCAGTAAAGGTACTTGATTCTATTCTTGATATCTCTGCGTAAATAACAGCCTAATTCATTAGCAGCTTGCTCATAATTTTTCCAATACTTAAATTTGATTAAGTTAGAGTAGTCTAGAGCATATATTATATGCTTTATATGCTGAACTGAAGACTCAGCAGTAGTGGTAGAGTCCTTGAACTTGATTCTGTTCCTAGCTTGCCAAATAACCCAGTTGATAATGGGTGGCAAGATGGTCTTCATATGGACTTTCGAAGGTGAGGACCATGACCAGTTCCTGGCCATATGGATTTGAGTCATAAACCTATAAACCTTGACATTGAATATGTTAGCGAAATATAACCAAATCTGCCAAACATGCTCACAAGAAACAAAGACATGCTTGGTACTCTCCACATTATTACAAAACAGACAATTAGAAGCTAATTCCAAATGTCTCTTTTGTATCGTGACCTCTGTAGGAATAAAGATTTTTAGAAGTCCCCAGTGAAGAACATAAAATTTAGTTTGAGTAATTTGGTTCCACGTTCTTTCAAGTATAGAAGATTTAGGATAGTTTTGAGTAATTTTGTTAAGAGTGTCTTTAATATTAATAGAACCAGAATTTGAAAGATTCCAATGAGTTTTGTCCTCTTTATTGCTATCAATTTTCAACTTTTTAATTAGGTTGATACTAGAGCTAAGAAATAGGGAACTTATCGTGTTAAGGTCCCAAGAGTTATTTATCCACAATGAGCTGACTGATTCTCCTGTAAACCACTTATTATCAGATTCATCCTCAAATTTAATTATGGGAGGACCACCAAACCAGCTGTCCATCCATATGTCGATCTCTCATTTGCCAATAATCCAGGTAATATACTCTGCAACGTCTTTTCTGACATCATTCATTATGTTCCAATTTAAGGAACCCTTGTTATTACTATTGATTTGACTGGGATGATAATTCTTAAAGTAAATACTATGAGTCATCCTAGACGAGAGTGAACTCTTTCTTCTAAAACGAAACCAAAGCTTCATGGAGTAAACTCTCTGATAGTCAACAAGAATATGAACATTAAGGCCACCTTCACTGTAGATTTTACAAATGATGTTTCATGAACACCAGTGAATTCTATGCTTCTCATTAGTAGAGCCCTACAAAAACTTATTAAAGATTTTTTCTATTTTGCAGATAATAGAATAAGGCAGCTTGCAACTATGACTCCAGTAGATAGGAATGGGGAGAAGGACACTTTTGATGAGAGTGAGTCTCCCAGCATAGGACAGTCTCTTGCTCCCAAGCCATAATTTTTCTGTTGATCTTGTCAATCAGTGGAAAGAAATTGGTGATTCTGTTGGTGGAGCTCAGGGTTACACCCAACTAAGTAGTAGGTAGCTTTCCAATATTGAAATTAGTAAGAATTTGAATACTCTTAAGCATGTTTTGATTGATGTTACTGACATCTATTAAATGAGTCTTATCTCTGTTAATAACTTGGCCAGAAGCATCCTGATAAATCTGCAATAAATGACCAATTGAGTCCATAGAAGTGGTTAGACCATTTGAAAAGACTAATAAATTGTCAGCAAAATCCAGACATGAAATGTCAATTTTTCTTATACCCTTAAACTTGATAGTTTTATTAGTATTATAAAGGCTAGCTAAACCCCTAATTAAAGCATCCGCAGCAAGGATGAACAGACTATGAGATAAAGGGTCTCCTTGTCTGATTCCCTTGCTGGTTTTGAAGAAACCAACTGAGTGACCATTGATTGAAATAGTAGCATAGACATAGGTAATAATGTTACTAATAAGCATAATAAACTGATTGTTAAAACCAAAACTAGCAAGGAATTTAAATATAAAATCATGAGAAAGGTTGTCGAAAGCTTTCGACATATCCACTTGATTATAACATTGCTGCTTTTGGTTTTCCTTTTCACGTCATGAAGGAGCTCCTTGGCAATCAGGATGTTTTTGTGGATGGATCTTCCCTTCACGTAAGCCCCCTGAACTTCTAAAATAAGATTAGGTAAAATATGAGCTAATATGTTATTATTTAATTTGGACATTAGTCTATTAAGAATAGTGCAAAGGGATATAAGTCTAAAGTGATTCCAATAGCTAAGGTTCTCAATTTTAAGGATTAAGCAAATTCCAGTAGCTTTGATCCCTTTAGGAATAGTTTTTCCTTTCAAAAGTCACTCATAGCATTGCAGATATCATGCTTAATGATCAACCAGCAGGTAGTAAGGAAACAAGTGTTGAAGTCATCGATGCCAGCAGCACTAGATGGCTTCAAGCACTTAATAGCATGAAGAATTTCATCCTCAGTAGGCTCATATAGTAAAAATTCATTATCTGCATTAGGTACAATGATAAGAATGTGCTTAAGTATATTAGAACTATCAATATCATTAGGATTAGCATAAATGGTGGAAGAAAACATATCTTTGAAGTATTTCTCCACTGAAGCATCCATGAGATCTTCATCACTAGTCCACACATTATTATTTTTGATATTAGCAATTCTATTACTCTTTTTTTTCTTTTTAACAAAGCCATGATAGGTTCTAGTATTTATGTCCCCATTTTTAATCCATGCTAAATAGGTTTTCTGCTGCCAGTAGATTTCCTCCATTGACAGTGCAAGGAGGTTGTCAGCAAGGGCTTTGGAGAGGTCAATCCTGTCTTCAATGCTTTTGCTATTAAGATACTTCCCTTCAAAATGGGTGACCCTGGCGTCGGTATCTTTGACCTTGTCAAAGATGTTACCAATGGTATCTCTATTCCAAATCTTTAAATATCTTTTAAACCTTTTTAATTTACTCCACATGACATTAAGAGGGCTGTTAAACATGTTTTTTTGCCAGCTATCTCCAACAGTCTTGATAAAACTAGTATCTTTAGTCCACATATTAAGGAACTTAAAACTGCTACTAATATTTTTTTTCTTATTGCTAATGCAGACTTTTACAGGGCACTGATCAGAACAAGTACGAGCCATGTGGCTCACATCGGTGAAGTTGAAGCTGTTAGTCCAATCCTGATTGACCAAGACCCAGTCCAATCTCTTGCCTTTGAGGTTACTCATCGAGGTAAATTTGGTGCCCATAAAGTTAGTTTCCTCAAGCTTGCATTCATTAATCATATCATTAAAATCTTCTAAAATTTGCTGACAATAGTTGTTGCAGTTGACCTGATCAGAAAAGGATCTAGAAGTATTGAAATCACCAAGGACCATCTAGTCTTTCACAGTAGAAGAGATGCTCTTCAAGACATTCCAGAGTTCAAGTCTGCTACTCCTCTGGCATTTAGCATACACCGAGGTAACATAGATAAGCTTGATGTGATTAGTAATTAGGATTTCAGTATGCACTAATTGAGTATGATCCATCTTTATGCTGACTTGAATTTCATCATGCCAAAAGATCCACAACTTATTAGAGGAGTTAACATAAAAATTACTAAATTGTAAGAGAAAATCTATAACATCAAGTTTATTAGGAAGAATAAAAGGCTCATGAATGAAAATGAGCTTAATGTTGTGACTCTTGATAATAGACTTAAGTCTTCTTTGAGAAAACTTATTTCCTATTCCCCTGATGTTCCAAGAGAGAACATTAATCATTGGAATCTTTGCTAGATGAATTTTTGGTCTTCACAAATAGTAAAGACTTGGTTGCTTTAGAAGTCTTCTTTTTCTTGATTCTGGCTTATTTAAGTTTCTAGTCCAGGATTTTTTGAAAGCCTTTGCTTGTGTCTCTAGTCTTTAACATAGGTGTTTCTGGCAAACTGCTTATGTTGTTTTGATCAGGTGTATTGTAGCTAGATTTGGACTTGGAATGAGCTGGGAAGACCTGGTCAAGGTCCTTTATAGCTTCAATCATGTCCTCAGATTTACTCTCCATTTATGTAGCTTCGTTGATGTAGTTTTGAGTCTCATTGTCATGTTGGGATCTTATTATCGATGTGAGTTTTAGTTTATGCTGATTGATTGATAGATCTTGGGGTAAGACTCTAACTAAGTTCTGGTTGATTTGTATTTCAGGTTGAAGGGTTTCCACTTTTTCTTTGCTATTAGCTCTTTCAAAGGCTTGATTTTCCAGAGCAGACAAGTCTTTTTGTTGCTGCTTATTAGTTTTCTTTTTTCAATTTTCCTCGTATGTCCAATGTGGTAACAAAAATTATAATAGTGTGGTACACTCTTGTAAGAAATCTCCACCCAACAGCCATTATTAGGACCAAACCCAATCCACATCTGATTTTGCAACCTACATATAACATCCAATTCCACCCAACCATAAACAGCATTGAACAAAGCCCTATTCTGAGTGGGAATTCAAGTCTTTATAGGATTTCCAATAGAGTTGAACATAGTTTCAATCATCGATTGATTGTAGAGATATTGAGGAATATTGGAGATTCTTGTCCAAATATGGGTAATAGGGCTTTCAATTTTAGGATTGAAGTTTGGGGACCACTTTAGCACTCTCATAATAGTGTTGCCAATGGTCTACGCTGTCTTACTCCATAGGTTTCCTAAGTCTTCCTTCAAATCAAATTCAGACAGAATGTGGTGAGGGTCTCTAGTAGAGATACTTAGGCTACCTTTATACTTTCTTTCAGCAACAAAATTGTCTAGTAAGTGTTTTTTTTGTATTCCTTCAGAAAATTTTCCAATCAGGGTAAACTTAGACGATTTCATCAAATTGTCTTAGGAGACTGTAACGAAATATGGTCATTCTTGTAGCTAATAGAGTCAGGCTCGAAGTTATTCATTTCAGTTACATTATTCTTCTAAAGATCAACATACTTCTTTTTCCCTGATGAATTTTCTCTTTGCAGGCTGTTTTCCCTTTAAGTATGATCCATGAAGCAACACACAAAGCAAATAAAGAAGATAACGAGGGAAACCACGATCAAGATGATCAAAGAACCAAAAGACCACGATCAAGAAGAGCAGACCGCAATCAAGAGAGATGATCAGGGCAATCTAATCAGCCAGAACAAGCAAACACAACACAAACCAGAGAACAACAGGGATAAAACCACAATCAAAAGAGATGATCACAAACAAACCAACAACAATAAACAAGCAGGAAACTGCACAGACCAAAAATCAACAGGGATGATCAAAAGCTTCACCAGAACACAGCAAGCAGAGAAGAGAAATGAGAAGAACAACTCAAGAAAGGATCTTGATACAAAAGCGTTTCTTGGAACCCATAGCTTTCCATAAAAAATTAGCGCTTAAGAACTTTCAATATCTCAACCACTTCTTAATATTTAATAAATATGTATAAAAAATATACTATACAAAAATATAAAATTGTTTATAATCTATTATTAGATCATATACAATATTACTAAATATAAAATACTCACCTAACCAATATTTTATTAATACTATCATATACAAAACATTCTTTTGTTTTAATCATATATTTTTATCATTTTTTATTTATTTATTATTTGTAATCTAGTATTCATTTCCAATATTTTATTAAAATCTCAAGCTATTTTAAAAGCTAAAAGAATCGGTATATGTGATTTGGTCACGTAATGAAACCTAAACACTAAAACGAGATCACATGTATGTTTTTCTTTTTATCGCTTCAGACTCAAGGCTCCTTATTTGTTACCCTCGTAAATATAGTTGGTTGCATAATTTATATACATTTATAAATTTGTTTGTATACGAAATAAAGAGAAAATTATAACTGTATAAAAATATTAGATGTGCTTTTGTAGATAACTATTAATTAGAAACATACTGAAAATATTATAAATAATATTTGGTCACCAAAATATAATTATATTTTTTTTAATAATTAATAATAATCTTCTTTTTGTATAAAAATGTTAACTATAAAAGTGTCGGAAAACATAATAGTAGTATATATAAAAAGTATGTGAAATAAATAACATTTACTATTTACTATAAGATATAGTATTTTTATGTTAGGACAATGTTATATTCAGACCTCATTTAGCTATAATGAGACCTTAAATCAAAATTTTATATTATTTTAGTTAAAGTGACCATTTTACCCATCATATAAAACAACTTTTCAACCAAAAATCTAATCATTTTCTTCTTCTTCTTGGACGAAACTTCTCTCTAAAACTAATCTAATACCCAAAGAATGAATTACATTAAAATCTAACCATTTTCTTCCTCTTCTCCAACCAAACTTCTCTCTATTTTTTAATTATGTTTTAATATCTACTTGTGAAACTTTACGGTTGGGTAAATCGGCTTGCTCGGATAGGTTCATTGTACGATTGTCTTCTTCCCGAAAGTTTTGTAATTGTTGGTTGAAAATTTGAATCGTATTCAAGTACTAGATAACCCGTGTGTTTATACACTACGAAAGCTGTGTAATTTCTGTTTTTATCCTCATTTGTTTTATTATGAAAAAACAAAGATGACAGAAAGAGATAAAAAGAATTAAGAATTTAAATCAAAATAATTTGTTTGACTGATTGAATTTTAATAATTAAAATCCAATTATGTTTTAATTGAATTATTTTTTGTCTTTTGTGAATTTCTATGCGTTAGTTATATATGATCAACATTTTTCATCGGAATTATAGAGAGAAGAGAAAAGAAATGGGAGAGAGAAGAGATATAGTTTTCATGGGAATTAGAGAGAGAGAAGAGAGCCAGAGAAAAGAAGAGACAGTGGGTAGAAAATGTTTTATATATTAAAGGTGTTTTAGTAAAATTTGAGATCTTATTATAGTCAAAGTATAATGGGTCTCATTATAACCAAAACGGGTCTCGATTTAGTGTTGCCTTTTATGTTATTCAAATAAAATAGTAAATTTGATAGATGAAAGAAAATAAAAATATTACAAAAATTACTACAAATTTAATACTTATAATTATCAATATTAAAAAAATTAATATGGATAAATATTAATAAATAAGAACACCTTATGACTGATGGAATATTCATGAACTTTACCGTAAAAATATTATCACGGTTGTACTTTTCAACGGGGATGCCGCGATGAAGAAATTAAGGACAAAAGTTTCACCAACTAAGGACAAAAGTTTTACCAATACGAACAATTCATTACCTAATAATGAAAAATAAAATTAGTAAATAAATAAAAATAAAATTATTATTTTTCAATATTTGGTTTCTAATTTATTAAAAATAATTTGGTAAATCATATTAAATAATAACCATCTAAAATAAACAAAAATAAATTACTTACCATCTTTTTATGATATTATATATCTGTAAAATATATTAATTATTTATGTATATATTTACAAGTTAATAGATTCAATTATTTGTTTAGCTGCTGTCTCAAAAAGTAATAATATTATACTTCCGGTTTTATTTAATGTTGATATTCAAATCCTAATCAACCAACCCAAATGTTATACTTGCCATCTGTTTTATTTAATGTGGATATTCAAATCCTAATAAACCAATCAAATGTTATACTTGCCATCTGTTTTATTTAATGTGGATATTCAAACCCTAATCAACCAACCCAACTCTACGTATTACATAGGAAATCGTGTATGATTTATAAACGGATAATTTTGATGGGTTTAGAATCATCTTTATATAAGATATTGTTTTTTTAATATTATATGAATCTAAATTATTTAATATAAAAATATATTGATTCATTCTACGAATTTCATTTTTCTAGATAAATAAAAACCCAAAATAATTATATTTATTTTTATCATAGTTTTCACTTTTTTAGTCTTAAAATACAAAACCAAAACACAGAAATGTTGACAAGATAATTAATATTAAAAGGTTAACATGTCTTAAGTTTATAAATAGCTATAGATACTTTTTCTAGTTGCTCATTAGGATATTCTCTGGAAGAAATACGGGAAGGGACGGTCTGCGGGCAGGGGTTCTCATCGATAAGTATAAGGAATCTTAATTTTCTTCAAAGAATTCTTAATTATCACTAGGGATAGTTTCAAGATCCTCTACCTACCTTTTTGTTATATCAAAAGGTAAATTTATTAGCATTAGGAGAAAGTTTAATAGAAAACTACCAAATCAAAATTAATAGTTATGATCTATGGAAGAAGACACGTGTTTGGTTTGGTGGCACTCGTGTAAGGTTATTTTGTCCAACAACCAACAACTCTTGGATAAATGAATATCCATATTATTCCAATAATCAACATATACTTCAACACATTTTCACAAGGTTTTATAAAGTACTACATCAAATATCCCATTTTTACATTCTCTATTCTCTATCTATTTTAAGATGTTTTTTTGCATAATTTTATAATTTAAAATTTTAAAAATATGGTTTGGCTTACAACTATCCAGGAACTTGTTTATTATAAATAAAAAATATATAGAATGATTTTGTTCGTTGGTATGATAAAATTTTGAAGTTAAACAATATTTTATATTTTTGTAAAAGTAAAGTTTTAACTGAATACCAACGAAATAAAGAAATAAAGCCTATTAATTTTTTTCAGAGGTATAGTGTTAATTTTTTTAGAGATATAGTTTGTTTATAAAAATAAAGACAACAATTTTATTGATATTTTTATTAAATTTTAATAATTTAATTAAATATTATATTTAATGATAATAATATTAAAAAAATCTAGACTTATAATGGAACAAATTTTTGTTTAATATAAATAGTATAGATGAAATCAAATGGCTTTCTGCAAGGTCAGGAACCCAGCCAGCTGACCTTTTAAATAATATGATTAGTACTATATAAAAATACCTCGACAATAGTATAGGTAGGTAAGCAACGGTTAGGAACCCATGAATTAGTAGACCTAAACTATTAATCAGCATGGTTAGGAACTCATCCATTAGTAGACTAAAATTTAAGGCTAAAAATCATGGTTAGTCATCGGTGTTTGACACCTGTTACATTCGTACCACTAAGCTTCAGTCGTTACCAAAACAAGTCATTGATGTTTTAAATCGTTGCATTTTTGTCACTGGCGCGTGCAAATTAACATGGAGCTCACATCTGGCAGTCCAATATACCCGTACTTGTTCCATATACGACCATTCTCTTTTTTTATTCCAAAAATACTCCTCCTTACTATTTACTGTATTTACTTTTTACTTTTTACCGTTTCAACCTTATTTACCTTATGTACTTTTACCTTTTACCTTATTTACTTACCTTATGTACTTTTACCTTTTACCTTATTTACTTACCTCAGACATCTTCTTTATCACACTGTTCACTTGTCTCACCTTATAATCTGTGTTCTTTCACTGGTGAGCGTGTTTCACTAGTTAAATATTTCGAATCAATCCCTCAAAAATATAGTAGTGTATATTACAACAAAGTTCCCTTCTTCTTCATTTTCTTTTTTCAGTTTTTGAGTTTTTTCTATTCATGATTTTGATAATGTTATTTTTATGATCTAGTTTTGGATTGCAGAAGCAATTGATGGTGGGTTTTGATGGGGAAGTGAAATACTGAATTGGGTTTAGCTCAAAATGGTTTTTTTTAAGCTTGTAGTTAGAAGACGATGGAGATCGCAGAGACTTGAGGTTGAAGACGATTGCTAATTTTTGAAGTTTTGGTTGTTAGACTTAGAAGATTGGCGTGAAGGATTTTTGTTAAATTTTGTGAAGATTTTTTAGACTGAAAATAGTTATCCGACGAGGTCATCTGATGTCGACGGCGTCGTCGGCGCCTATTTTAACTCCATCCGCTGATTCACCGATCTCCCCCCTCCTTCTAATGCCACTACAGTTTCTCCGCCTCCTACGACTGTCAACCTGCCGCCTTAACTGCCGCCACCATCACCTACACCTCAATCGCCGCCACCATCAACAACTACGCCTCAACCGCCGCCACTATCAACACCTACGCCTCAGCCGCCGCCACCATCAACACCTCTTCCTCAACAGCCGCCACCATCACCACCTCAACAACCGACACCATCACCACCCCCGCCTCAACCGCTGAGACAACCACCACCTGCTCCATCACCTCCGTCGCCTCCTCCACCTTAACCGCCGTCACCTTCTCCTGCGGTACCAACTCCAACAACACCATCGCGTAGCTCTCCTCCACCGCCGCCTTCGGCACTAGATCAGCCTGCTGAGCCACCGCCTCCAATCCCACAAGCTAGCGCATCTCCACCAAATTCACCAGCATCGCCTACAACCAAAAACCCGCCTGCACCACCTGCATCTCTGCCGCTACCACAATCAACCCACAACCAAATGCACCTCGACCGCCAATTCCAGTTCAACCTCCCACTACAACACCAGAAGGACAACGGTCAATTCTATCTCCTCCTCCATCTCAAACTGATACTCATGCACAACCTCCACCACCGACACGATTTATGGTTAAAGATAAAAAGTAAAAGTATTTGAGGTGAAAAGCAAAAAGTAAACTTTAAAGTAAACAAGGTAAATCGATTTAAATAAAAAATTAAAGTAAAAAGGTAAAAAGCTAAAGTAGAAAATGTAAAACTAGTAATAAGGGTGTTTTAGGTAGGATATAATAGATGACCGTATAGGGAACAAGTAGGAGTACATTGGGGTGACACATGTCAGTCTCTTGTTAATTTGAACACGCCAGTGGCAAAAATGCAACGATTTGAAATATTAATGACTCGTTTTGGGGACGACTAACTCTTAATGGCACGAATGTAACATGTGTCAAACAACAGTGACTAACCAAGGTTTTTAAAACTTAACGTAGCAATCTATTTATATACTATAAATATATTTAATATATAATATTATTTTTATATATATATATATATATATATATTTGAAATAGTAGACCTAAACTATTAAACAGCATGGTTAGGAACCCATCGATTAGGAGACCAAAACTTAACATACGTAGCAATCTATTTATATACTAGAGATATATTTAATATATATTATATATATATATATTAATAAGGAATTTTATTGAATAGAATGAAAATTACAAGGTTTTAAAGGAAATATTACAACAATTTAAAATCTAAACCAGGAGAACCTCTTCTTCTTCTTACCAAGAATTAGGGCTAAATCAAACCATAATCAGCAAGCCTCAAATAACCCAAATCGAAGCTTTCCAAAAGAGCAATCGCCTTCAACTTCGAAGGCGCTTCCAATCCATTAAAATCAAAACTCAATTGAACCCTCAAGGCCTCTTTAGCAACCCAATCAGCCCCAAGGTTTTGCTCCCGAAAAATATGCCTAATAACCATCTTTGGCTTGATAAGTCTCCTGCAACAACACAACAAAGGGTCGAGATACCAGGTTGAATTTCCATAGACCAACAGATTTACCAATATCGACGAATCCATTTCGACATCAACATTACTCAGCCCCATACTATTGCACAGAGCAAACCATCGAGCAAAGCTCGACATTCGGCAATCAGAGGCGAGCCCTTGCCATACAATCTGCCAATGCCTCCAACAATGCTACCATTGCTGTTTCTGATAACAGCACCACCACCAGACTCATGGTTAAAGGTACAAGCCCCATCAACGTTCAATTTATATCGACCTTGCTTAGGATTTTTCCACTTCAAGAACAGTGGCTTGCTCGAAGTCTTTGTTTGATTAACACAACCTATATTAACAGCTTCTCTACCATATTTCCCTCAATGCTTCTTAGTCAGATTTTTCGCATGATCTAGACTAGTTAGAATGTAGATAATATGCATGATAATCGACTTAGAACTAGTAGCTTCATTGTTGTGTTTATTTTTGTTTCGCCCTGACCAAATAGACCACACTATTTTTGCAGGCAGAATGGTGAAAATGTCGCAACTTCTTTGAGCAGCCCAATACCACTTCATAATGATGTGCGTAAGAGTCATATAGGGTTGAACCTGTACTTTGAAGATACCACTAAAATGAAGCTAGACAGCCCAAGCTTGAGGACACTGCACCATAACATGGTTAGTACTTTCAGTGTTTTTACAATGAACACACTTAGAAGCCAGCTGAATGTTCTTCTTTTGCATAACATCATCAGTAGGAACCCAACTATGTAGGGCTCTCCATAATAAAAAAGAGCATTTTTTAGGTGCTATACCATTCCATGTCTTAGCATAAATTGTAGTAACATTACCTTTGTCTCTAATGTGATTCAAAGTCTCTTTAGTACTGAACTTCCCATCTTTAGATAGAGACCAAAGGATAGTATCTTTACGATCAGAAATCCTAACCTCCATAATCCTGTTAATCTCTGTAGTCGTAACACTAGAAGTGAGTCTTTCCAAATCCCAAGTACCATTTAACCAAAAGTCTTTAACAGAATCGTTGGCAAAGTCCTAAAACATTCTTCTATCATCATTATTTCTGACTTTGATGAAAGGACTATCTGAACACCACCTGTCATACCAAAAACTTATATTCCCCTGACCAGGAAGCCAAAAAATATAATCCTCAGCCTTCTCTCTAACAGTTACAATACGATTCCAAGTCTTAGACTTCTTACTAGGTGAAATAGCCAAAACAGGATGAATACCATCTCTACAATAAATGGATAACATATAGTTATCTTGCATTCTGAAATTATACCATAACTTCATAGAGAACACCTGCTGTATATCTTTAAGTCTTTTTAGATTGAGTCCCCCTTCATTGAAAGGTTTGCAAAGCCTTTCCCATCCAGCCCAACTAACTGCTCTTTTATCATCTTTTGTTCCCCACAGGAACTTATTAAAGAGAACCTCCAGTTTATTGATAATGCTAACAGGCAAGGGAGAGTGCTGCAGATAGTAGCTAGGGAAAGCAAGAAGGACAACTTGAATCAACAGCAATCGGCCAGCAAAGGAAAGATGCAGCTTATCCCAATCCATAATTCTGCTTCTAACTTTGTAAATTAAATCTTCAAAGTAAGTAATCCTAGAATTAATAGCAATAGTGGAGCCTAAGTATCTGAAAGGAAAATATGTATACTTAATGTTCCAAATTTATTCAATAATAGCAATCTGTTGATGAACCATTTTGTTAGACACAATTATCTTGGACTTGGCTGTATTTATTTCTTGTCCAGAAACCCTCTGATAATGATCAATAACAGCATTGATAGCACACATTGTATCAACATTTCCATTAGAAAAAACCATAAAATCATCAGCAAAAGCTAGGCAAGCCACATTCATAGTGCTTCTAGTCTTATATCTGAACAAGGGATTACCATTAGAGAGAAGCTTTATACTCCTTAACAAGTATTCTTCAGCCAGGATAAAAAGACTCGGGGAAAGAGGATCCCCATGTCTTAGACCTTGAGAATTAGCAAAATAACCAGTCAACTCACCATTCACCAAAATTGAAGAAGAAACCTTGCTGATACAGTTATCAATAAGAGCAGAAACGTTAGAGTTAAAACCAAAAAGCTTCAAAATATTAAAGAGAAACATATGACTTAGCTTATCAAAAGCTTTAGTCATATCAGTCTTAATGATGACATTGCCCATCTTTTTGTTACCATTGATATCAAAACACAACTCCTGAGCTAGCAGAATAGAATCCTGAATGCATCTCCCCTTCACAAACCCACCTTGCTCCTCAGAAATTAGCTTAGGCAGAATTCTTGCAAGCCTGTTGTTGATTATCTTCCCCACAATTCTAGAGAACATTGTAGTTAAACTAATACGGCGAAAGTCACTCCACTTATTAGGATTATCAAGCTTTGGGATTAAAGAAATCATTGTGGCCTTCACCCCCTTAGGAAGAGCAAAACCATTGAAGAAGCCCTTGACCGCACTACACAGATCATTACCAACAACATTCCAACACTTCTTATAGAATTCCCCGTTAAATCCATCAGGACCAGCAGCTGATTCTGAATTTAAAGACTTAATAACCTCAAAGATCTCATCAGAATCAGGAATACACGAAATACTACAATTGTCTTCCTCAGTAACCAACAAAGGGATCACTCCCATTGAAAGAGCATCAGATTCCATACCAACAGAATGAGCAAGTAATGACTTAAAAAACTCAACAGCAGAACTACCAATGTTTTCTTTTGAAGATAACCAACAATTATCAACCTTAATTCTATCAATTTTATTCCTCTTGAGTCTCTTCTTCACAAAGCTATGATAGGCAGTTGTATTCCTATCAGAGTCCCTCAACCAAGAGGCATGCGCCTTCTGCCTCCAAAACATTTCTTCTCTATCAAGAAGCAGCAAATGGTTCTTCCTAGCCTCTTCCAAAGCAGTTCTATTATCATCAGTAGAATCATTTTGAAGCTTGGCTTCCCTGTCATTAATAATCCCCTCAAATTGCTTAATAGCATCAAAAACATTCCCAAAAACACATTTGTTCCAGACCTTCAACGCAACTTTCAATCTTTGCTGCTTGAGCCAGAAGACCATAACAGGATTCCTCACATCATCACCAATATTAACAGACCAACTTTCTTTTACCATTTTCATAAAATCAGGGTGAGTAACCAACATATTCAAGAATTTAAACGAAGCTTTAGTTCTTTGACTACTTGAGGAGACTTTAATAACCGTGGGACAATGATCAGAACAGCTTCTAGCAAGGTGAGTAACAGGAGTGCAATCAAAGAATCCAAGCCAATAGGAACTATACAAAGCACGATCCAACCTTCTCCAATTGCGACCATTAGACCAAGTAAAAGGACAGCCAGTGAACCCAGCATCAATAAGACCACAATCCATAATCAGACTGTTAAACTCATCCATTCCTCTTTGGTTAATAGTAGTACAAGACAACTGCTCATGAATATTAGAAATTATATTAAAGTCACCAAACATAATCCACTGTTGAGAACCAACATCAAGACTCCTTATTAAATCCCAAAGCACAACCCTCTGATCTCTTCTACACTTAGCATAAACAACAGACACATAAAACCAATTGTTCACAGAAGAATGACACACCTTAAGATGGAGAAGCTGCTCAGTATCAAGGACCACATCCACCTTGTAATCATGATGCCAAAACACCCAAATCTTATTATTCACATTACAACTAAACCCTCTTAACTTCAATTTCCTGGCAACCATACTCATTTTATCAGCCTTCACAAAAGGCTCTTGAACTGCAATGAAGCTAGCTTTTTCAGAAATGACCAAAGACTTTAATCTTTGCAACGTTTCCTTATTTGCAAGACCTCTTGGATTCCAATTGATCAAAGTTATGGTCATTAATCAGGAGCAGGTTTATGGGCTCTTTTGAGCTTCATTATCTTAGAAGAAACTGGACCCTTTGAGGTCCATATCTTTGGCACCTTCTTAGCCTTCTGAGACTCCTGTCTTTTACCCTTACCTTTCTCAAACTTATCTTTAACAGGCGAACAAGCAAGACTACCATCCTGCTTTGGAGAGTTATGAATATCATCACTCAAAATCTCAAACATATTTCTTCTTTCCAACGTTTTCAACGCATCTATCATTTCCTCTTCTTTCATAGGAGCAAGAGAATCACTATACTCAGCAGATTTAACCATTTGAAAAGAACAACTATCAGACTCCAGATCCACCTGCCTAGGGCTATCAACAATCTTATCAACTACAACAGACTTTAACAACCGACCAGTAACCTTCCCTTTGACATCAGCAGACTGAAATACTTGATCACAAAAACCATTCAAGTCTTGTTGAACCTTTTCTTTAACATACTCATTAACCTTATTAGAACAAGAAACCCGATCAGGCTCACCTGAACCATCAAGATCAGGGCCAATATCTTGACCAGTGATTAAAATCTTTTCACCAACCAACAACTTCTTAAAATTATCCTTAGAATGACCAATGTGAGCACAATGACTACAATACAAAGGAATGCTGTCATACACAAGATCAATCCAGTAACTGTCATCCTCACCAAACCTTAACTGGATCTTGCGAACTAAAGGCTTAGATACATCTATTTCCACCCAAAACCTACAGCAATTTTGCCTAGCTCTATTAACCGATGGCACCCAGACCTTCAACGGAGTACCCATGATCTTTGAGATTTCACTAATCGTAGCCCTATTGAACAAAATTTTTGGAAGACTTGGCAAAGAAACCCAGACCAGTGTAAACGGACACTCCAGATTAGGATCAAAACCTGGAGTCCATTTCAACAACCTCATCGTCTTGCTACCCAAGACCCAGAAACTCCTTGACCATAATTTCATGAAATCCTCAATATCGCTGAATTCAACAAAAACATGCCTGAAATCCCACACCAAAACGCTATAGAAGGCTTACCAGTAGCAAATTTTGCTATTAGAGTATGTTTAGAGATTTTCCTGAAAACTTAAATTTTGACAAAAAATTCCTGAGACTCTCCATAGAAGGCTTGCCAGTAGCAAATTTTGCTATCAGAGTATGTTTAGAGATCTTCATTAGCTTATCCTTATCCCCAGCATCAAAAGTTATGACAGGAAATTCATTATTTAGAGAAACAGAGACAACAGAGTGTTCGAAATCTGGTTTCTTGATTCTTAACGTATCAGAGTACGAACCCTTCTTAGATTCATTAATCTTTTCCTTACTTACTTCCTCAAAGATTGGATTCGAGATAACATTACATTCTTCCCCCTGGAATCTTGAATCAACTTTGCTCTGCTTTCCTTCCTGAGGCTGTGCCGAATTCCTTAGTAAAGGAAATTCCTCAGGCGATTGAAGATTAACAGCGGCCATAATCAACACAAACTTAATCAGAAGATGAGAAGAATCGGAGAAGAAATGAACAACGAAAATTAAACGATACTGGCTCTGTTCTTGGTCAAGAACAGAGCTTCTTCAAGATTCATTTTTCTCTCGAGATCAAATTCATATGAGAAAGTCTATATATATATATATATATATTTGAAATAAAATAACCCATCGGAGACCAAAACTTAACATATTTATTATTTTATATAAAATAAATATAATATAAAATTATATTATATAATGCTACTATTCAATAAACATCAATTGTAATTTATATCTCTCACTAATCTGCAGACCCGCACACTTTGTTTTTGGTCCACTTCCAAAAGGCCTCACACTAATGGAGATGTATTCTTAACTTATATACTAATATTTCTTCCCATGTTTAACCGATGTGGGATGTGGGACTTTGGTCGCACCTAACAATCCTCCTCTCGAACAAAGTACCACTCTAACCTCCTCTCAATTGACTTCCATCCGCCTACTCTAGTCAGGTGGAGAGACCCCTGAACTCTAGAGCTTTTTAAGGAGGATCTATCTACTCACTATCAGATGACATTGTGCCGCTCCTTGATCAAGCCACCTGCTTATCAGACATTCCATCTATAGTTGACATTGCACCGCTCCTTGATCAAACCACCTGCTTGATGATCCATCAGGCACTCTGACACTCTAACTATAGATGACATTGCACCGCTCCTTGATCAAGCCACCTGCTTGATGAGCCAGCAGGCGCTCTGGCACTCCATATATAGATGACACTGCGTCGCTCCTTGATCAAGCCACCTGTTTGATGAGCCATCAGGTACTCCATCTATCTTCTCACTATCAGATGACATTGTGCTGCTCCTTGATCAAGTCACCTGCTTGATGAGCTACCAGGCACTTCATCTATAGTTGACATTGCGACGCTCCTTAATCAAGCCACCTGCTTGATGAGCCATCAGGCACTTCATCTATAGTTGACACTGCGACGCTCCTTAATCAAGCAACCTGCTTGATGAGCCATCAGGCGCTCTGCACTCCATCTATAGATGACACAGCGCTGCTCCTTGATCAAACTACCTGCTTGATGAGCCATCATGCGCTCTGGCACTCCATACATAGATGACACTGCACCTCTCTTTGATCAAGCGACCTGCTTGATGAGCCATCAGGCGCTCCATCTATCCAGCAGATTATTCACCTTGAGTATGGCTTCTGGCTTCTGGTAAGATGTTCGGCATCTGAGAATTTCACCCACATCACACCCCCCACATTGGGTTATGTCTGAGTTTAATGCTCTAATACCATTTTTTGGGAATATGGGGTCTGCATATTCTGCCTTCATATATAAGTAAGAAGAATCCAATCTCCACACTAGTGTGATATTGTCCGTATTGTCCGCTTTGGGCCCACTAGCCCGCACGAGTTTGTTTTTGGTCCACTTCCAAAAGGCCTCACACTAATGAAGATGTATTTTTAACTTATATACTGATATTTCTTCCCATGTTTAACCGATGTGGGATGTGGGACTTTGGTCGCACATAACAATCCTCTTCTCGAATAAAGTACCACTTTAGCCTCCTCTCAATTGACTTCCATCCGCCTAATCTAGTCAGGTGGAGAGACACCTAAACTCTAGAGCTTTAGGGAGGATCTATCTGCTCACTATCAGATGACACTGTGCCGCTCCTTGATCAAGCCACCTACTTGATGAGCTATCAGGCACTCTATCTATAGATGACACTGCACCGCTTCTTGTTAAGCCACCTGCTTGATGAGCCATCTGGCGCTCCATATATCTAACAAATCATTCACCTTGAGTATGACTCCTGGCTTATGGTAAGATGTTCGACATCTGAGAATTTCACCCACATCACACCCACCACATTACGGGTATGCAGACCCAAAGCGGACAATATCACATTAATTGGTGAGAGATATAAATTCTAACAAGGAAAGTACAAGTTAAATTTGGTGTGGATTATTTCAGTCTGAGGGTAATTTTGTCAGGTGTTGTGTGGTGTTTCAAAGGTATTTAATGTTTAAGTGGTTTGTAGTGAGAGATTTGAGCTGCTTGGTTGTATTAAATGTTCATTACCCTCATAAATGAAAGTGGTTGGGTATTTATACCCTTAATTGTGGGCCTCATGGGTTTTCAGGTCACAATTATGAAATCTGGTCGAATTCAAAAACTCATTAGTTTATTAAGCAGGTTAGTAATTAGCTTAGTCATAAAGTGATTAGTTTTTAATACTTTAGTCATGTTCGGATGGTTCAGTGGCTGGTTTTTGTCCGAATTTCCCCTGTCTAGTTTCTAGAGTGAGTGGTGAGAAAATCCGGACTCATCAGTAGTCCCTTTTTTAGGTTATGTTTGAAGGCCTTTGACAAGACCTAAAAAATCTCTCATGAGCACCTGTAACAATATCCGGACAGATTTCGATTTGTATAACAGATTTATCCGGACTGGCAAATCTCTCAGAAGCTCAAAGGTTTTGCCATAGATCGTGGGACACGTGTCCCTTTTTTATTTGCCTCACCAGCCGTTTTTCTCCTTGAATGACGCTCCCACTAACCTAAAAAAGTAACCTCTTCAATTAATACTGGTGATGTCAGCGCCATCTTTAATCATTACCCTATCTTTTCGAATTCTCCTAGGTTTCAAGGTATCTTTTGTCTCTTTAGTATAAATTAAATCATTTTTCACTGTTTTACCATCTTCAACATCTTTTCACTTCTAATCTTCAAAGCTTTTATCCCTCTTTTCCAAAAACCCATTTTAGTGTAAGTTTATGTTTACAGCAAGAAACGCTATAGTAAAAGGTGGGTGGCTGAATCTGTCGGAGTTAGAGAAAACACAAAGGGTCGAACGAGAAAAGCGCATTGCTGCAGGCCTTCCAGTCTCTCCTATTTACAAATCTGAAACACCAAACTCAGAGCCTGATCGAGGTTCGTCTTCTGGCACCAGTTCAAGCCTTCGAAACGAACCCTCCGGATCTGAGCCCCAGCAGGACTCCAGACCACCAAAAGAAAGTAGTGCTCAGCCATCCAGACAGCTTACTGAGCCAGCCACTAGCACTTCTCTCCCTAAAACAACTGATAACCCTTCCATGGCAATAGAAGACGTACTGGAGGACATTGTTAAAGAAGCCTCTTTTAAGACCGACGTCTCCGGGCAGACGAGTGAGACTGCCATTGTCAAGAAAAGCAAGGGCAAAAAGAAGCTATGTTTAAAATACCCGGACCTGCCGGAGTGCCTCGTAGGAAAAGTGGGACCTTGCTTCCACCAAGTGAGTGTAAAGTATCTGCTAGCCATGCAGAAGACCAATTACGCTTTTATTCACACAGCTAAACTAGGTCGGATCCGAACGAAGTGGGGGATCCCAGAAAATGTTAAAGTGAGGACACCGGTCGATCCGGAGACGCCAATGGATTACAAGCTCAGTGAGATAGTTTTCTACACGGAGCTATTCAACTGGGGGCTTAGGTTTCCCTTGGACCCAGAGATCGTCAGATATTTCCATATGATAAAGCTCTGCCCAAGCTAACTGAGCCCCAATGCTTGGTACACCGTCATGGCTTGCATCATAGCCTCTAGGCTCTCCGGAACCCCACTTCCGATGGAGCAGTTTGCTGCTGTGGCCAGTCTTTGCAGAAACCATGTCATCCCCTTCTACCATTACAATATGGGTGACAATTACAAAGTGGTGGATGACTTGCTTGAGTCGGAGAAGAACTGGAAGACTCAATTTTTGTTCATCAGTGGTGCTTGGGAGAAAGGGAGGAAGATTAAAGCTAATGACAATCCAAGCATGCTTATCAACAAATGGAAGAGCACAGGTAAGCATTTTATTACATCTTTCTATCTTTTCTTATAATAGGTTTGTTTGTTTAATTTTTCTTCTTCTGTTTTTTGGTAGTGCTGCTGAAGGAGTTCAATGACTACTTAGAGGAGGGGCAGACTACTTGTGCCAAGCTAAATGCTTGGGTTGCTGAGAAATGAGGAAATCGCTTCCACAACTGTTTTACCGGAAGCAACTTGGTAAGATCTCATCTCTGGAATACAACCGGACGGAGAGACTTGTCTTGGGAGGAATTAACCACTCCACCCCTCTGGAGGTGATTCTTCAGAAGACAGATGCAAAGGATAGAAAGCTAGCCTTGCCGGGCAGAGCTAAAGCCCCAAGAAAAATGAAGGGCAAGAAAGGCAAGGCTAAGCAAGACGTGGTTGAGGTCAACCCAGGTGATGTTGAGGAAGTTGTCCCAACAAACTAGAAGGGGCAGGATCAAGGAAGGATTGATGCTGCTTTGCTACAAGTGGTAGAAAATGAGAGTACCAAAGTGGCAGTTGGATCTCCCAAGCCCCCAAAAGCTCCCAGGAAAGATCGAAAACGGGGAGCAGAAGGTGGAGATAGGGAAGCTAAGAAGAAGAAAACCTCAAATGGAGATGAAATTGCTCTCCGGCCTTCAGAGTCTCTATTTCCGGTCGACCTAACATACCCAACTCAAGTAGAGGAAATCCCAAGTGACTTTCACACCGGAGAGGGCACTGGAGGGGACATCAACATTGACGGGGTAGACATCAGTGTCCTTCAAGAGATTGGCCTTTATTTCGAAGACCTTGAGAATGATGACTTTGCTGGCCCTTACCTCCCCCTAAGCTCTTCGAACATAGTCACTTTCAATGGTAAATCTTTTTCTGTTTCAGGAGAGAGGGATATGGTGACCCACTCCTTGTTGAGCAACAGTTAACCGGTGCTCAACTTAGAGAAGCAAGTGAGAAACCAGTCAGCCATCATCAACACATTTAACTCTGACAAGGAGAGTTTGTCTAACGACCTCCTTACTGCCAATCAGAGTATTGAGGCATTAAAGAGAGAAAATGAGGAGCTGAAGAAGGGGAAGGAGGACTTGGCCACCAAGGTGGCCACTTCGAAGGGGGTTGTGAAAGAACTTCAATCCAAGTATTCTGACCTGGAGAAGAATCTGTCTACTTCAAAAGAGGAGGTGAAGGCCAAAGACAACATCATTCAGACCCTAACTAGCGACAAAATTTCGCTTGAGGATGTTGTGTCTAAGGCCAAGCAAGAAAAAGACGACTTGGTAAAGGAGCAAGAGAAGACAATCCAATCCAGAATTGATGTATACACCAACAAGGTGATAGACTCGCAATAGGAAAGGTATGCTGAAGTCAAATCGGACATGGTCTTGCTCTTTCATGAGAAATTTCCGAAGAGGACACTGGGACATTTATGGCGATTCATGGAATACGAAGACCTCCCTCGCCATACCATGGCTGATGGTGATAAGCACGGCTACTCCAGTGGTTGGGATGATACCACTGATGAAGATGAAATGACTGGAGAGAGTCTAGATGAGGAGATCGAGGATTCGAAGAAGAAACCAAGTGAGGCTGGGCCATCCAAGAAAACTCAGCCTTAAAGTTTTAATTTTTGTGTAGACTAAAGTCCTTGGATGGCCAAGGCATTTTTGTAACCGTGTCCGGCCCTTGTCCGGACAAACCTTTTCTTCAAAACTCTAAAGTCCTTGGATAGCCAAGGAATTTTACATATTTAATATCATTCCCCGGTATCTGCGGGGCAGTTTCATCTTTCACAATTCTTATATTGTTTTATAGTTTTCCAATTTTGATGGCTCGTATTTAAATGGCCTTTGAATATTTTAAAGTGAGAGTGTTTAAATTCTCCGATGAAAAATGTTTAAATGGTCATCATTCCACCGAATTAACTCGATATATTAGTCAAACAAAACCACTTCGAATGTTTCAAGAAGGCATCAAATTTTATTAAAAAACCCAGACACCTCATTAAAACCTCCCCGCGCCACCAGGGTAGGAAAGAGTATGCCCCCAAATATTTACATGGACTTTAAACAAGTAAATATTTACATAGTTTTTATTCTAAATACAACCGAAGGTGTTCAACGTTCCAGGGGTGATTTAAAATTCTTCCATCTTTATCTTTGGGCCTGTATGTCCCAGGCTTAAGCTTTTCAGTGACCACATAAGGTCCTTCCTATGTTGGAGCTAGCTTGCCGAACTGCTTCTCCTTGGTATGCAGGAAGAATTTTCTCATCACCTTATCACCTGATTGAAAATCCCTCCTTTTGACCCCTGATAGTGTGTGGCTCTAAGGTGAGCCTTGACTCTTCTTTCTTCCATCAAGTCAAGCTGGCTTCTGATTCCCTCTTTATTAGCTTGTTCGGAAAAATTGTGGACTCGGAATGAAGGGAGAGTGGCCTCTATGGCAGATATTACATCCATACCATATACCAAGGCAAATGTGGATTCTTGTGTTGCAGCCCCGTGAGTGGTCCGGTAAGCCCATAGTACTTATTGTAGATAACTTGGCCACTTTCCAGCAGCCTCTTCTAGATTCTTTTTAAGACCAGACATGATGGTTCTATTAGCTACCTCAACTTGACCATTTGCATGTGGGTGGAAAGGAGAAGAGAAACAGCGTTGAATCCCTCTAGAGGCACATAAATTCTCCACATCCTTGTTATCGAACTGTGGCCCATTGTCTGTGGTTATCTTTTGTAGAACCCCAAATCTGCAGCAAATATTAGATAGGATGAATTTTATCACAGCTTTCGAAGTAGTTCCTGCCAATGGGGCTGCTTCAATCCACTTTGAGAAGTAATCAATAGCAACTATTATAGTTCTACATCCTCCGGATGCCATGGGTAGAGGTCCCACCAAATCTAGCCCCCAACGAGCAAAAGGTATTGGCTCGGAAATTGACTCTAATGGGACAGCTGGGATATGAATTTCATTACTATATCTTTGGCATGGATCACACTTTTTTACCAATTCCTTGGCATCTTGCATTATGGAGGGCCAATAGTACCCAGCTAATAAGACCCTTCTAGTTAGAGCCCTGAACCCACAGTGTGCTGATCCCTCGCCATCATGCAATTCAGAGAGCACCATTTGGGACTCTTCAAATCCCAAACATCGTAAAAGAGGCCTACTAAAGGATTTTTTTTGTAAAGAACATCTCTTAAGATGACATAGCCACGAGGTTTATACTTTACTTTTCTTGCCACTACTTTTTCCGGAGGCAAGATTCCATCTGAGAGGTACTGGAAAAGAAGAAATCTTCAATCTTGAGGTTGATTTACTTGTATATTCAAACTTTTTTCTTACTTATCGGGATTGATTTGAATGGATGGGCACTCTTGCACATGAATCCAATGATAGGACTCAGAATAGGCTATGGTTGCCAAGGAGTTTGCTAGTGTATTTTCTTTTTGGGTATGTGCTCATAGGTGATGTTTCTAAAATTAAGTGCCACTTCTTTGAGAACAAGTAAGTATTTAACCAGCTGCTCCTTTTTTGCTTCAGATTGACCTTGTGCATGATGGATAAGAAGCTGAGAATCTCTCATTAACCTGACCCTTTTGGCTCCACAAATGAGAGCTAATTTCAAGCCAGCTATAGCAGCTTCATACTCGGACTCATTATTGGAAGCCCTGAAAGCAAAACACATAGCCTGGTACATTTTGTCTCCGTACGGAGAGGTTAAACATATCCCAGCACCATAACCCATGGTACTTGATCCACCATCAGTCCGGACAACCCATACTTTTTTAGTTTTCTCACCTATTATTTGCTTAGTATCTCAATCTGAGTGAAATTAAACTAGGAAATTAGCAATAGTCTCAACCTTAACTGCTGTACGAGGGGAAAAATCAATATCATAGTCTCCCAGCTCCACTAACCACTTGGTCATTCTACTTGAAACATCTGCCTTTTGAAGAACGTTTTTCAAGGGAAAAAATGTATGGAGAATGATCGAATGAGACTGAAAGTAGAGCCTCATTTTCCTAGCAGCAATTACTAAGGCCAATGCTAGTTTTTCAAGTTTCAAATATCCTTTTTCTGCATCAATCAAGCTTTTGCTGATATAGTACACCGGACAAGGATAATTATCCACCTCCCTTACTAGCACTGCACTTAGGGTACAATCAGAAACTGCTAGGTATATGTAGAGTGTTTCTCCATCAACGGGCTTAAAAAAGTTTTAGGGGAGGATAAATGCGTCTTAATTTCATCAAAAGCCTGGTCACACTAGGGAGACCAATTAAACTCTTTCGTACCTTTCAAAGTTTGAAAAAATGGGGCACACCTATCCGAAGACCTTGAGATAAAACGGTTTAGAGCAGCTAACCTCCCTGTCAATTGCTCTCTCAAGAAACCTTAAAGAAATCTTTAGGGTGGAAAATTAGTTTCTTGATCCCTAAGATACTAATAGTTAAAGTTGATTTGTGTTATAAGATTAGTTGTTTGTGCGACGGTGTGTGAAGCGGAGCGGTGGTGGGTGGCAGGCACTGCCTGTGCGATGAATCCTTTAGCGGATGCAGACTTTCCGCCTCTGCCTGGTTCATTGGGTACTGTCAACGTGGAAAATCTGTCATCGAAGAGCAAGTCCTATTCGGATGTGCTATTGAAAAAGGATGGGGTTTCTGAGTTCAAGTCTGCAGTCAACAAATCTTTTGTTGATCATAATATTATCAGGTTTACTAGTCAGGTGAAGCATGATCTACGTGCAAAATCAAGAACGACTCTTGTCGCAAAGTTTAATGATGGAATCCCAAAGAAACAAGCGTTTCAAAACTTTCTTGAGTCTTTGAAGTTTAAGGGCGAGTTTAACTATGTTACTTTAGACTCTAGGCAGATTCTTGTAGAATTCAAGGTGCTTGAGGATGCAGGAAGATTGTGGATAAAAAGGTTCTGGAAAGTAGAGGGTAAGCTAATGAGGGTGGTAAAGTGGTGCCCTAAGAGTTCTAGGAGTTTCGAATGCCCAGTTGCGCTATTATGGGTCAGGTTTGAAAATGTTCCTGAGTTTATGTATAACAGTTCTGTTATACACACTATGGCTGCTTCTCTAGGCTATGTACATCACGTTGTGGTCCCTGAGTCTAACAGAGCTAAATGGAATGCGTGTTTTGCATTAATAGAGATCGATGTCTCAAGATCCCTCAAATTTAAAATAAAGATTGAATTCGATGAAGAGGAGTGGCATTATATAAATGTCAGCTATAAGAATGCACCTGGGTACTGTAAGTCTTGTAATCATATGGGACATACGCAAGATAATTGTAAAAAGAATAGAGTCAGGGAGGTAAATAATGTGAAAGATAATACTGCTATTAATAAAGGAGATGTTCAGACTGTTTCTTTACAGAATGTTCAGAAGCCTAGTTCATCTACTATATCTAACAAAGTGCAACCTTTTGCTCAAGTATATAAAAGGAGGTTAAAGTCTATAATTACCAAAAGAGACAGAGGAACTATGTCTTGCCCTTCTACTAATGTGGTTAGCCCTGTGAAGGAAAGGTCTGCATCAAATCGTGATCTTGATATAATTAGTGCACTGCAAAACCTGGAGGAAGAAGAGAATGAATTAGACAGAGGTAATGTTCATGAATCTCCTAGAAGTGGTAAGCCTGGTAGTTATAATCCCTCTCCTAAGATGAGTACTAATGATAATGCAAGTGATTTTGAGGCTGTTATTTCTAGAAAAGTTAAGTCTGCAAGTAGGACTAGCAATGCAAAGAAGTTGACAATAAACTCTCTTAGAAAGAGAGATATGTTTTCAAGAAACTATGCATCTGATAATGATTAATGTTATCAGTTGGAATGCAAGGGGAATACACAATGAACCTACGATTGCTAGGCTTAAATATCTTATAAAAAAGGAGAATGTTAAACTGTTAACTATTCAGGAACCTATGGCAAGGATAGACAAGGTTG
Source organism: Limnanthes douglasii subsp. nivea (assembly GCA_036936605.1). NCBI lineage: Eukaryota > Viridiplantae > Streptophyta > Magnoliopsida > Brassicales > Limnanthaceae > Limnanthes > Limnanthes douglasii. The sequence continues at coordinate 130,780,574 of JAUPFV010000004.1, forward strand.
ATTTAATTACTAAAAGGCTTGGTTTTGAGAGTTGCCTTGTTAATACTTCTAACAAGGTGTGGCTATTCTGGTCAAGTGATATAAGTGTTGAGGCTATCACTGATCATGAGCAGTTTTTGCACGTGAAAGTTAATTATGGGGTATTCAACTACTTCTTTACTTCTGTTTATGCAAAAAATCAAAGATTGCAAAGGAGAGAATTATGGAGTCAGTTAAATGGTTTTACCTGTGATGAGCCTTGGCTTATAGCTGGTGACTTTAATGCCATCAGATGTCCTGATGACCAGCTTCATTGCTTGACATATGATGCTGCTAGTGCAGAAGACTTTAATAGTTTCATTAGAAATAGTAACTTGGAGGCACCGGGGTTCTATGGATCTCGCTACACCTGGAGCAACAATAGTAACTGGAAAAGATTAGATTGGGTGTTTATGAATCAGAATATGCAAGAAAATTTAAGGCTACAGGTTTGTCACATGGTCAGAACCTGCTCTGACCATGCTCCTATACTAGTCTCTATATGTAATGGTTCTAGCACAAACTCAGTGAGAAAGAAAAGTTCTTTTAAATATATCAATGCTTGGTCCAATCACCCTGACTTCTTGTCTAGTGTTGGTCAGAATTGGGCCAAGCATTGCAATGGTGATAATGGTACCATCTTTTGGTACAAACTCAAGCGTTTAAAAAATCATTTAAAAAAATGGAATACTGAAGTTTTTGGAAACATTTTTACAAAGGTTAAAGAAGCTAGTATTGAGGTTGAGAACTGTGAGTTAATTCATCAGCTCACAAAAGATAATGTTTCAAAATCAAATCTTTCAAGGGCAAATAGTGTTCTCATTTTAGCTTTAAAAAACGAGGAAAGTTTTTGGAAGCAGAAATGCTTCAATTCTTGGTTAAATGAATGTGATGGTAATACAAAATTGTATCACAGTTATGTATCTAGGAAAAGAAAGAAGAACACTATCGCTGGTATAAAGGATAATGATGTATGGCTTACTTCTGATTGTGATATTGCAGCATCTGCTGTAAATCACTTTAAATCTATTTTATCAGAGGTGCCTGAAGTTAATTCTGTTGTTAATATGCATGACTCTATACTAAACAACATTCCTAAGTTAGTGTTGGACAGGGAAAACACAGATATAATGAAGCCTACATCATGTGAGGAGCTCAGGATTGTTATTAATGCCATGAAGCAGGATAGTGCTCCAGGCATAGACGGGTTTAATGTCTCTTTCCTAAAACATTGTTGGTCTATTATTCAATATGATTTATGCAATGCTATCAATGCTTACCTGTCTGGGTGTGACATTCCAAATGGAGTGTTTGCTACAGGGATTGTACTTGTCCCTAAGTTGGCAAATCCAATAACCTGGAACAATTACAGGCCACTTAGTATGTGCACTATAATAAATAGACTAGTTTCTGCTCTTATAAATAACAGAATGTCATCTATCCTTCCTAAATTAATATCTCGTGGACAGAGTGCATTTGTAAAGGAAAGGTTAATACATGAAAACATATTAATAATAAAGGAAATGTTGCATCACATAAATAGGAAGCCTTCTAAAGGCAACATCATCATGAAACTGGACATGACAAAGGCGTTTGACAGGATGTCTCACGCCTTTGTTCTTAAAACCTTAAAATGTTTTGGCTTTTCTGAAAAAGTGGTGTTGTTAATAAGCAAAATGATTTCAAAAGTGATGGTCTCTGTTATTATAAATGGGACTACATCAGGGTATTTCCATCAGAAAACAGGATTGAGACAAGGGGATCCTTTGTCTCCTTGTCTCTTTATCCTGGCTGAGGAAGCACTATTAAGAGGATTGGAAAATTTATTTGCTACTAATAATAACATGCAATTTTTTACAAAAGCAGGATACATATTACCTTGCATTGCATTTGCTGATGACTTAGTTGTGTTTACTAACAGTTCACCTGCAGCAATAAAGAATTTGAGTTACATTCTAAATAAGTATCAAGAGGAGTCTGGTCAACTTATAAATGTAGACAAGACAAGTGTTATTACCTCATCAAGATATTCTGGTTCAAATGCAGCAAGATTAAATACAACTATGGGGTTTAGGACAGAAAATGCTCCATTTAGCTATCTGGGCACAACTATTTCTGCAAACAACAAGGGAGTACATTATTCTTCTCTCTTAGCTAAAATACATAATAAAATAAGTGATTGGGACCTAAAGAACCTGTCTTACAGTGGTAGACTGTCACTGATAAGACACGTTCTTTACCCAATTGTATTTTTTAGAATGCAAAATAGCATTATTCCTAAAAATATACTGCAAAAGATTGAACTTTGTTTCAATAAATTTTTGTGGAGGCCAAAGGTGAATGAAAGTGCTATGCATTGGTCTGCTTGGAGTAGCTTATGCAAACCATTTGGTGAAGGTGGCTTAAATACTAAGCTCTTATCTGATATGCAGTTGGCCTTTTCCTATAAGCTCTGGTATTTATTTAGGAAAGGAAAGTCTTTATGGTCTGACCTAATGTCAAAAACCTATTGTTTAGACATGCATCCTATGATTGCTAAGTGTAGTTCAACAGATTCAATAGTTTGGAAAGGTCTCTGCTCTATTAGAGAAGGGGCTGATAAATATATACACTGGAATGTGGGTAAGGGAAATGTGGACTTTTGGAGAGACTCTTGGCATAAGATGCCACCAATAGTCTCTCCTCAAAACTCTTGGTATCTGCCAGCAAAAGTAAAAACATTTTGGAAACTGGATAGCTGGGATCCTACTCTATTATCTTTCCTTTCTCACGAAAGACAGCAACACATTCATAGTGTTAAAATCAATAGTGAGAAGGAGGACAGTATAGAGTGGTGCATCTCAACTGGAAAAAGTTTTAATACAAAAAAAACATGGGAAAATTTGAGAACAAAATCAGTTTGTTCATTTTTCTTTAAGAAAATATGGCACAGTTACATACCATCAAAATTTTCATTTTTTTGCTGGAGGGTTTTAAAGAGTTTTGTCCAAACTGATAGCATTCTAAGACGAAAGCATATTGCTATTGTTTCTAGGTGCCAATTTTGCTGCAATTATGAAGATGTTAATCATCTGTTCATTAATTGCAGCTACTCTTGGTGCCTTTGGAACTACTATGGTTCTATGTTCAATATTCCAGTTAGAAGGTTTATGACTTTTAGACACATGCTGATGGTTTGGTTTAGGTTTACAAACAGCAAGTTTCATGTTACTCACATTGTTCCACAGATTATTATATGGACAGTGTGGCGTAACAGAAATCGTTGTAAGCTTGGAAAATCAATGGATAATTTCTACAATGCAATAAATCGAATTAACAGTCTTATTTTGGGTATTGATTCAAAACTAAAGGCTAAACACTGGCTAAATGTTGAAGGTGCAGGATCTATGCTGGGTGCATTATCTATAGGAAGGAGGAAAGTGACTTACCGATCTTGGAGAGCTCCAGCTCAGGACAGGATAAAAATTAACACGGACGGAGCTTGCTGTTTCAATGGCGAGGCAGCCGGTGGTTACATTGTTCGAAACCACACGGGAAACTGCATTGAAGGTGCTACTTTCCTCTTTGGAAAGATAAGCCCGCTTCAAGCAGAGAGGCGTGCCATGGTTGAGGCTCTTTTGCTGTGTCGAAGACGAGGGTGGTGCTTCGTTGATCTGGAGACGGATTGTGAGGTGTTGGTGAGAAGGATTTCTGACAATGGTTTAATTAAGGATGATGGTTTGGAGGTTTGTAGGGCTCTGTTGCTGCCTACGATGAGGCTTAGCCACATTTCCAGATCGGAAAATGTGGCGGCCGATTGGGTGTCTAAATGGAGCTTTAAGGAGAAAAAAAGCATGGCTTTTAAAGGAGATGAGATTCCCAGTGCTTTGCTAGCTATTGTGGTGCTAGAAAGCATGGGAATAGGGTACATCGACCCTGGTTGAAGCTTTGAAATTAGGGTTAGGTATCTGAAAGAGAGAAGGAGAAAGAAAGAAATGGGGATTTAGGGTTTCGCTAAGGCTTTTGTCTCTGAGTGTTTGTATGATGGGCCTTTTGTATATTAAAGCCCTATTTTTGTTGGATATTAGCCCTAGTTTCTTTTGGGCTACTTTTGTATTATTTCGACTATTAAATAAATGAAATAATTTTTGCCAAAAAAAAAAAAAAAAAAAAAAAAAAACCTCCCTGTCAATCTTTGTACATCTTTAATATTATGAGGAGGCTCCATTTGCAATAAAGCACTAAGCTGGTCTTGATCAGGTTGTATGCCCTTCTCACTTATTACATACCCCAAGAATTTTCCGGACTGCACCCCGAACACACACTTTTCTGGATTTAATTTTAAATTTACCTTTACCAAGTTGGCAAAGGTTTCTTGGAGATCTGCTAAGTGTAGCTCTTCGTCCACACTCTTTACCATCATGTCATCAATGTAGACATCCATGTTTCTTCCAATCTGATTAGCAAAAGCCTTGTTTACTAATCTCTGATAAGTAGCCCCAGCATTCTTTAACCCAAATGGCATCACCTTGTAACAATGGAGGCCCATATCAGTAACAAATGTAGTATGTTCTTGATCCTTCAGATCTACTTGAATTTGATTATACCCAGAGAAGGAATCCATAAAGGACAGTAGCTTGTTGTCAGATGTGGAGTCCACCAACTGATCAATTTGAGGGACAGGATATAAGTATTTTGGGAAAGCTCTATTGAGATCTGTAAAATCAATGCACATACGCCACTTTCCATTTTTCTTCTTTACTAGCACCGGATTGGCTGTCCATAAAGGGTATTGAGATTACTTTATGTGTCCCATTTTAGTAAGTCAGTCAACCTCTTGAACTATGACATCAACCTTTTTCTTAGATTAAGCTCTCCTCTTTTGTACAACAGGTGGTATATCCCTATGGATGGATAATTGGTTTGATATAATGTTTGCTGGTACTCCGGTCACATCAGCATTGCACCACGCGAATACATGCTGATGATTTTTCAAAAAGGCTAACACTTTACTCTTTAATTCCAACGTCATCTTGGACCCGATCTTGACACTTCTTCTTTCATCCAGATAGTGAGTTTCAACTTCTTCGATTGGTATTAAAACACCAGGGGTCTCTCTGGGGTCATCAATTTTACCATCTCCCCCAGAGGGCCCCTCAAATTGCTAATCCTTACTGATCCGAACTGCTCCCAAAGTTCGAGGGGCCAGTGCTCTTGCATAACGCTCCCTTGCTACCTTCTGACTGCTTCGGACAACTCCCACTTGTCCTTGCACAACGTATTTCAGACATTGGTGGACTGTTGAAGCCACAGCATGCATCCTGAAGAGCTAAGATCTCCCCAAAATGGCATTGTAACGCGTAGGACAATCCACCACAACAAAAAGTATTCAGACCATCTTCTTAAAAGGGCCCTTACCTAGTAAAGCCTCTTCTTCAAATTCCTCAATTACGTCAGCTGAGCTTCCAGTGAAACCCACTACAGGCTTGTTCGAACGCTGAATCACTGCTGGATTCTTCATCTGTTTATAAGAAGTTAAAAAGAGGATATTGGCAGAACTGCCGGTGTCCACCAAAATTCTCCTTATGTCATTGCCCCCAATGGATGCTCCTATTACAACAGCATCTTCATGGGGACCAGCTATGTCTCTCAAGTCATCTTCATCGAAAACAATGAAGGGAAAAGGAATTGGTGATTTGATAGAAAGTCATGCCTCCTTCCAGTTGGGTGGCTAAAGTATGTACATGCCTCTTTCTCGAAGAAGCAGTTGGTGTAGTCATTGTGTCTCCCCCGAATATTGTAAGTGACTCAAAAAAGATGATGAGTCCGGACACCGTCTTGCAACACTCTATGATAACACCCACCTTGTTTCGGATTGGATCAGGATCCGGATCAGGATCCAAGTACTCTGATTCTACATCAAACCTTTCAATTATCACCATAACCCCATCCGGAGCCGATGTCCCGGCATTGTTCGGGCCAGTTCGATGAGCGTTATCAGGCCTATATCCACTTCTTCTTTTAACATATGCCCCCAACTTTCCTCTCTCAATCAAATTCTATACTTCTTGTTTCAACGCGATAAAATATTCAGTGGTATGGTTAGTATAACGATGATACTGACAAAACTATTATTTCGATTTTCCCTAGGAGATTGTAATGCAGCCGGCTTTCTGAAATTTACTTCGCCTTTTATTTTATCATAAATGGTGGCCATGTTTTATTTTAATTCAGCAAACCACTCTGGTTGAACCCAAGGTCCTCGCTTATTTATAGATTGTTGGCTTTGGGCTGGCAAAGCTGGGTGTGATTGAGCCTTGGCTCTATTTTGACCCTGTCCGACTTCCTTGGCCTTGTACCCGGACTGGTTCTGGTTTTGATTTGGTGTAGCTGGGGCAGACCTTACCTGCCGGTGCACCCTGGTTTCTTCGTTTCATCCACATTTATTTATTTGCCGACCTGATTCAGTAAAATCCCCCATGTCATGGATTTTTTCCTGGTTACTGAATCAGCCAAATTACCAGGGTTCAAACCCTGCCTTAGAGAAGCTATTGCTACTTGTTCAAAGCAATCAGCTAATTCATTTTTGGTGTTCACAAAGCGACTTATGTACTCCTTCAAAGATTCATTCGGTTCTTGGGCACAATGGATAATAGTGTCTCCATTGCCCTTCATTTCTTTACTTCCAACGAATTATCTCCGGAAGGTCACCCAAAAAGCTTCGAAATTTCTGATGCAGCCTTGTGGCAAACTATTGTACCACTTCAGAGCACTCCCCGTAAAAGACTGGGAGAATGCTCGACAAAGTAGCTTATCATCATCATCAAAGTTCATCATAAATTTTTTGAATTTCTCCACGTGGTTATCTGGATCTTTACTACCATCATATTTTTCCATCTTTGTACTGTCAAACCTCTTAGGAAGGTTACCGGACAGTATCTTGGAGGACAATGGAGATTGTCTCCAATTTCGGCCATGACTGAATACAGTATCTTTGTTGGGAGTTGTAAACATACCTGAGGCAAAGGATCCATTAGTAATCAGTCTACGTGCCTCCGGCCATGGCTGCGACTATGAGACGACCCTTTACCCAGATGCATTTTTAACCTTCCATGCGTGTCTCTTTTTTCTTGAGTATTTTTTTACCAACTTCTGTTTCTTTTTAGAACGGCCTTTATCACTGCTGGATGATAGGGATTCTTCGACTTTGTCTTCATTTGAGGAGCTGCTGGAAGATTATGAGTCTGAATCTGAGCTCTCTACCGGTTTGGACCAGTGAGACGTTTTTGAACTAGCATGAGTCTTTTTAGTGCTCACATGGGTTTTCGATGAATCATGCTCTCTTGGATTGTCAGTATGGTGAACTGCTGACACTTTTGACTTTTCTTTCACACCCAACTCTGCCCTTTTAGCAGCCTTCAAGGCTTCTATCTCAATTTTTAGTCTATCTCGCTCCTCGATAGTATATTCATCGTTTTCTCCCACCACTTCTGCCAAAGCTGGTGGCACTTCCTGTTCGTCCGGATTCATCCGAACTGGTTTTTCTTGATGGTTTCGAATGCTTGATTCAAGCACCTTCTTCTCCCACTGTGATCGCCAATTTGGTGTGGATTATTTCAGTCTAAGGGTAATTTTGTCAGGTGTTGTGTGGTGTTTCAAAGGTATTTAATGTTTAAGTGGTTTGTAGTGAGAGATTTGAGCTGTCTGGTTGTATTAAATGTTCATTACCCTCATTAATGAAATTGGTTGGGTATTTATACCCTTAATTGTGGGCCTCATGGGTTTTCGGGTCAAACTCATTAAACCGTGTCGAATTCAAAAACTTATTAGTTTATTAAGCAGGTTAGTAATTAGCTTAGTCATAAAGTGATTAGTTTTTAATACTTTAGTCCTGTTCGGATGGTTCAGTGGGTGGTTTTTGTTTGAATTTCCCCTGTCTGGTTTCTACAGTGAGTGGTGAGAAAATGCGGACTCATCAAAATTAACTTAGATTTATATTTTTATTTTAGTTTTTTAATCACATTTTAGTTATTTGTGTAACGGATATTATGTTATGACACCGTATTTGATATTTTAATATAACACATATTTGTTATAACCATTTGTATCTTATTTTAATTTATTTTGATATATATATATATATATATATATATATATATATATATATATATGTCGATTTGATAATAACCAGAAGATCCAGGACACCATTATGTTTCAATCCTGGCTACACCACTGGTATAGATATAATTAGAGCATCAAATTATAGGGAATAATCAAATAATGTTTTGAACTCTTATTGGAAGGGTTTACTGCAGAAACAAAAACTAAAGGTGGTAGATATTGGTATAAGTGATCCGAGATAAGTGAAATTTTACCCTTAAACGTTTTCGCCTCTACCCTTGTTGAGCATATCTTATCCAAGCGACGGATGATCTCACTAGCCTTGTGACCAATAACCCTTGGTTCAACTATAACAGTTACCTACACAAGATGTACATGTATAATCTCTCAAAAGACACGATGAAAATAATTTGCATATGCCCCATGAAAAATTACAAACTAATACATTTAACGGACGAGTGATTAAATCTCACCTAACAATATATTATATTAGTGTACAAATAATAAAAGTATAACTTACATAACACAAATATCAATTCCTTACATTTTCAATTTCGTATATGATGTACCATCAAGGATGACTTACTTGTGACTCTTATCTAATCTATTTCGCTTCGACAAATCTGGAACCATACTCGTCATCAGGTTAGCCTCTGAGACATAAACAGTCTCCAAATCTGCTAAACCTCCAACATATTTAATTTTCAGAGTCTAATTTATCCAACTTTGAAAGATAAATAATCTACAGATACTCTCCTGTTTTGGACCGTGAAATCACACAAATCCTATTAGACTTCTCTAAAGGTATGAACACTTGATTGGGCACTACAAGAATTGCTAATATATCTACTTGATTCATAACTTTATTGTTCTTTCTAGACAAAAAAGTTGGTACTATTTTCTTAATTTACGTGGACCCCCAAAGACGATATTGCACTTCTAAATTATTGATTCTATCCATTGTATTGAGCCTTTTATTTATAAGTTACTCATTTCCTCTCTCGACATACATAAAGTTGTTCTAATATGACAAAGTCTTATATTTACACTATGACTCAAACCTTTTTAGACTATTATTTACCTATTTTGACGTTTTTATTTTGTAAATGAGTCCCTGCAACACCTATGACTACATGGGGTTCCATTGTTAAATTTTTTGATTTCTCAAATCTAGTGGCTATAATGACCTTATGACCCTAGTTCCTTTGAATTTATTTCAGTGATTTTTTCTGTTTTGTTGTCCACTTAAACACTTAATAATATTAGCTCATACCATGAACCCAAATTGTTTGTTAGTAAGCTCGTCGATTTGTAGGACTTAAACCGTGAGGAAATCCCTCTCATCCTCTTATTTTGAGCACCAATAGAACTAGCTTCATTCAAAGATTTTTCCCAAATATGATAAATTATATTCTGCTTAACTATCATCGAATCACTAAAAGAAAGACTCATATTTCATTCTCGATATCCTTTATTCACTATGTCCATCACATGATTATCCATCTCTACCTCTATAATAATATTAATTTAACGAGTACACTCAATAATAGTTTCGTTTTGATATCCAAACCAAATACAAACTATCACATTTTGGATTATATATTTTTTACCTAATATGGATTTTAGGAACGAATAACCTATCCAAATTCATATAATATTTTGAGAAATTTAATTTTATCTAACCTATATAATACTTTGATAAACTTTATTTTAGTATCATTCTCAAACCTTTTATATATATAAGAAAGTCCAGTCCCATTTTATGTATTCTTTTTGTTTTTATTTTATTTTATAATATTATATAATCTATATATTAAATTTATATTCAAATCTAATTAAAACTATATGATGATGAATTGATGATGTAGAGGTGTAATATTATATTTTAAATATATTTAAATATCTAATTCTTAATTTAATAAGATATATTAAATTTAATATGTATTATTTTAAATTTTAAAGTTGGTTTTCATACTTTTAATGTCCATCTCCTGTTTTTTTAGCAATGTCATTCGTTTTGTTTCTATTTTATTCACCCAATTTTTTGGATGGCACGAAGTTACTCTCTATTTGTATCACTATTTATTTTAAGGGCAAGACTATATTGAGATCCCATTTGGTTTTAATGAGATCCAAAAATCAATTTTTTTTTTCATTTTATGCGAAATGATTATTTTACCTCTCTCATATAAAAACCGATTTTTCAGCGAAAAATCAAACCCTTTCTTCTTTTTCTCTAACCAAACATCTCTCTAAAAAAATCTAAATTTTTTTAAAAAAACACCCAAAAATATGGGTTTAAGTGATTTGCATGACGTTTCAGTTGCAATATGGATGATTTTACATCGGAGGAGAAAGAACCTTCGACAGACCATCTCGAAACCCAAGTCGAGGTATTTTTCGAAATATTTCTACTTTCAGTGCGATTATCATCTCATTACGCAATAAATTAGACGAATAAAAAGCCTAGAATTCGCGAAATTACATGAATATGGGATTGGTGTTAATGCCGAAATCGCGAGGGACCTCCTGATTTTGGAAAAATCGTGAAACAGTGAATTCACGATTTTGCCAAAATCAGGAGGTCCCTCGTCGTAATTTTGACAAAATATCGGTTTTGTAACCTTTTGATTTTGCTTAGATAGGATGTCTAGTCCTCGTGAATTTATTCAACCAAATGCACAATTATACGCGATTTTTTTCAATAACATCCACAATTAGGTTAAATTAAAATTAAGTATGTTTCGATACAATTATTACATACCTTGTATAGGAACCGGAGCAACCGTCATGTTGAATGCCCGATTATGTTAAAATGTTTACTATGGAAACCTTATATACGAAACCTGATTTGGTATTATGAGGTAATTTAGAAAGCAAAAAACTAGGGTTCATTTTGGTATTGAGTAAAAACGACGATGGTAGTAAAAGTGGGAAAACTCCTAGGATATATTTTAGGTGCGAGAGGCAAGGGGTTTACAAAGCTAACCCCAAACCGAGGTATGTTAAGAAGCGTCGAGATTGTTCATCAAAAAATGCGGGTGTCTATTCTTGTTAAAGGTAAAACCGGTGTTAGAGCTACCCAATTATTGGAAATTGATAGTGGTAAACGGGAAACACAACCACCAACTATTTTTACACTTGAATGGTCACTCACGCGCCGCTAGATTAAAAGTGGAGGAAGAGGCGTTTGTTAGTAGTTAAATGGAAGTCGGTTCTCGACTAAGAGAGATATACCACGGTTTGAAGCTTAAAGACTCTAAAAATGTATCTAGCATGCACACAATCTACAACATGCATCAAAAACACAATTTGGTCGATAAAGCGGGCAAAACCCAAATGAAATATTTGTTTGGTAAGTTTAAACAACATAAGTACTGTGTTTGGGAGCAAACTAACGAATCAAAGGACAAGATCCTAGAGTTGTTTTCGCACATGCTACAGGCATCGATTTATTGCGCACATTTCCTCAAGTTCTTATAATGGATAGCACGCATAATATTACAAGGTATAAGATGCATTTGCTAGAAATAGTTGGCCAAACTTCGACGAAAAAGACGTTTTGTGTCGCTTTTGTTTTTATGAGCTCCGAGAAGTAAGAGAACTACACGTGGGGATTGAGCGTTCTAAGGAACGTGTTGACGAACCACATGTGCACATTGCCTAATATTATCATCACCGACAGGGAGTTGGATTTATTGAACGCTATCGAGGATATATTTCCGGATGCAACTCATATGCTATGCACTTGGCATATTAATAGAAAAATTTTCTCTTATGCCAGGAAAGTTTTGCCAAATGCAGACATGAACGATGAGTTCGATGAAGTTCATCAAAGGGTTCCCTATTCGGCGACGCTCAAAGATGATAACAAAAACCTTGCTGAGTTACACCACGTATATGCTTTTTATCCAATGGTTTTTAATTATGTCATGAAGCAATAAATAGACACTTATGGACACAAATTTCTCGATATCCACACGAACAAATTTAAACATTTGGGAAATCAAACAAGCAATCAGTGAGTTTTATTACCATCTGCATACATTACTTTTAAATATTAATTGTTAGAATTCTAATATATTTTATCGTACGTTATAGGGCGGAGAGTGCTCACTCGAGCCTCAAACGGGCAATCGACACAAGTTTATGCACGTTTGAGAAATTTTGGAAAAATGTTCATACATTACTTACAGGTCAACACTCTAACATTTTTGAATCGTTCGAGCAAAGTATGTTTCGTCCAAGAAACTCAACTAGGGGGTTTAAATCAAAGTTAAAATTTCATCTGCGACTATAGAATTAATAGATAAAAATCCTAAAAAGTCTAGTGAAATATTGTTCACTTCCAGAATATGTGGTTGTGTTATTAAGAAAACGCATATTTATCGTGTGCATGCGAGTTAGCTATGGTCGAGAAAGAAGGTAGGGCGATTCAAAAGGATGAATGTGATGTTTATTGGAGTAATTTACAAATCAAAACTATTAGTGAGGTTCGTGTCGATGATGAGCTTACAAGAAAACTCTCCATAATAGATAGTACCATCCGCGGTTACGGTGCACATGTCCAAGATCACATCATAAATAGGATGATGCAAATCCTAGATCGCACAAGAAGTTATGTTTTAGATCTTAAGGAGCCCGTTGTCACTAAAGGTAGGAAAAAATCCGGTAAGAATAAAACAACTAAACATGACCCATCAGAGTGAGAATACAATGGTAGTCTAGGCTCTAGCACTCCCGGTACGATAGGTAGCACGATCACATCGGTAGGTAAATAATTTTTAGTACCTAAAGCCAACACGAAAGACAAATCCAAGGCTCAACCTCAACCAAATAAGGATAAAGTGACTCGATAGAAAAAATCGATCAAAGGAAAATATTTTAGCGGGTAGGAGAGTTGGTTTCCCAACTATTTGCATGAGCATATTTCTAGCGTAGACGATTTAGCTCCTGATGGTAACTGTGGATTTCGGGCTGTGGCTTTAACCGTATACGGTAACGTTGATTCTTGGCATTAAGTTAGACGGGAATTTATTGCCGAATTGCAAGATCACGCGCAATCTATGGGAGAGATTGTTTGATGGAGCACAACGTATGCATAACCTAGTGAAAATGTTGGACGTACTTGAAGTGTATGCGAATGATAATCGTCATTAGATTACCTTACCCAACTACGACTTAGTGATAGCCACTAGATATCAGTGTACCGTATACCACGTATCGCTCCAACAATCCTATACGTATCTACCTCTACGCGGTAGCCTCAATCGTGTCCTAACATGGAAGTTGGTCTTGGTTTTGTACATGGTAACCATTACATAAAAGTAAGTACTCCAATGAATCATTTAATATTATATTTTTTTGTGACCTAGTATGTATCTTAATTTTCGTTGTATATGTTGTGTTGAATGAACCGCTACCAGAAATCTATCCTACTTGTTTTCCGTTTCGCAAAAACGAAGCCGTAACCGGTTGGGAAACACCGCTCGACAAACAATTCAACAAGTATCATCAAATCAAGCCAGCCCAACCTTCGAACGCACGCGAAGAGGCACCACAATTTTTTGAATTGAGCGGAGACCATTGATTAACTTGACGAGTTGCTTGTTTTTTTCTAGCGCATTAATGAATGCTTTATTTGAATTTCTTCATAGTTTGGATTTTATACTTTATTGTAACACGGTTTATTTCGTTTGATACTTCCAAGTCTGACATTATCATCGTTAAAAGTCTTTGTTTTTATTATATATATATATAATTTGTGACATGTTGTTTAAAATTGTATAAAAAATGGTTATAGCGTAAGTGCATAGTCAAAATTGCAAACGCAGAAGTTTATATTTTGATAAAATCGTGACTTTATTCTGCCGGATGTTGTTCAAATCAAATACTTCGTGTACGTGATTTTGATAAGAATCTGCGAATTAGGAAAAAACACAAACACTGTGTTCGCAAAGACTGCTGGAAATATGGCCATTTTTTATTTTAGGTATGTTCTCGATTTTCAAACTCAATTTGTTTAGACCAATGGTCTACAATACTCATTTAACACCATTACCGAGAAATGAGCGTAAAAAAAGGCATAAAACAGGTCTAAAATCAACTTAAATGTAGCCTAAAACTCAAAAAAAAAGTAGACCATAAATCACAAAAACTAAAACAACATTAGAGGAAAGCATAAACTTAAACTAAGGAAAACATAAACTCAAACAAGAACTAAGGAAAACATTCCGTTATTTCGTACTCCCACGCAGCAACCACATTTCCTCTTCCTTGATGGTAGTTATGCGGGAATGGATGTGATCCAGCTGGGCCTCCATTAAAGTATTAGTAAGCTCGCACTTGAACATCGTAAATGTAACATGATGTTACTCGTCGTTAAGGTTAGAAACAAGGTGTACACGAAATTTCACTAGGTAGGACCACCTAGTTTTTACCTCATCCAGACGTCTTAAAATCTTAGGTGCCTCGACGTCGTCCTTGCCTTATATGAAGTACATCTCGCATAACATTGCTTCCCAATAGTATTTACCTCATTCATACTTATAAGTTTTACCCACTTCGATGGATGTTTTCATCAAATATTCACATTCCAACTCAGTCCAAAGACACATTTAAAGAGTTTATATTTTGATTTTCTCAGGTTGTGTTGTTACAATTGGAGAGCATCTATTTATTGACCAATTTGTTTGTAGATAACATGATCCAATTGGACCAATCACTACTTGTCACGTGTAAGATATGGATAACATAATCCCATAACCTAATGAGTTCGTGACACCTAATAGATACAAACAAACACGTAATCTTTATGAGCGTTAGTCAGTATCATGTGCGTTAGATCAGGTGTACAATGATAATATATAAGGGTCTCATAATAGCATAACAAGATATATAGTGCAATAAACAATACTACTAAAACGTAAATACTTAAACAAAAACTTTGGAAATCAAATAACTTATCAAACAACAACAGAGTAATATATAAAAACTCAAAGAACAACAACAACAACATATGAAAACTTAAAAAAAACAACAACTGAAGAAATCATAAAAAACAAAAACAAAAACCAAACTGAACATAAAACTTAGTAGTCGAAGTCGTATCCCATGTTGTCTTCAACATCAATGTCGTTCGCAATATCATTCTCTCTACATGAAATATTATCCTCTAGATACGCAACCATATCCCTTGTAATGTAATCTACAACTGTCATATTCAACATTGAAGCCGCTTTTTGCTTAATTTTAAATAACATGAACAATAAACGTGGGAGTGCTTTCACAAAATTGTACACGCTTTTCACTTCATCACCGTTGCGCGTTATATGATTTGTTACCCTTAATCGACCATTATTGAAATACATCAAACATAACAAACGACCGAAAAAAGCATCGCTCATGTCTTCAGACATATCTCGACGAAAATCTTTCACTACCTGAAGTAACTGATAGTCTTCGGCTACACTAAAATCCATCTCTAATAACTTGTGTGTGTTTTTCATTTTTTCTAATTGTTTCTTTGATAAACTATTAGACTGAGTTTCGTGTCCTTTTTAAAGGATGTTAGAGTTTGGCGGGTAATTAATATTTGGTATGAACCCACTATTTGGCGGGAGACTTATTTTGGCGAGAAAAATAAATAATCAGCCCACCCGTTATAATGAGACCATTTTTCTTTATAATAAGACTCAGTTTCTTTATATTGATATCTTAATATTTGATAGAGGGAATCAATACACATAGGATTTGTAACAACATAAGATATTATGTAACAACATAGAATGATCTAATAACATAAGATATGTAACAAAATAAAATGATCTAACAACATACGATATGTAACAACATAAACTGATATAATAACATAGGACGTGCAAATAAAATTTAATCTAAAATGTGCGAACATAAAATGTTATACTAACATAGTCATGAAAAGTTCCCAAAATATAACAAAAATGTCATGAAACACAAGTCATGTAATACAAGTAACTCAATCAACGTCTCGATACTGGCGCGCCACACAATCATACTCCTCCAGCGACTGATGAAGCTCATCAATACTCATCGCGTGCAACCTCGAATGTGCATCCATAATACGATCAGACAAGTCATATAACCGTTCATGATAACTCATCGCTCTTGGGGTCTCTACAACATATAGATCAGATGACTCGTAATAGGGATCAAACAGAGTATACCATAGGTGATCCTAGACCCATAAAGCGTATAGAGAGGTCATACTAGGACGACATATAATATCTGAGTCACCAAAAATCCTAGGATCAACGACGTGCGACTGTCATGCTTTCAACGAGTTGTCTATCAAAGCCACGTCGCAAAAAGGGAAATGGTCTCGTATATGCTTATACAACATGAACCATACGTACATTATAAATAGTAAACTAAGTATGCTAATAAAACAAGTATTGATCAACAAATAAATATATAAGCGTCGAAACTTACATTATGCTCCCTCAATGAAGACAGTGTATGGCGGGTGTTGATACGAGTCTCATCATCTGTGTGAAAAGGTGGCGGTGCATATCTACATATAGTAGACATAGAAATCTGGTAGAGACTATTGACCGTAGTCATAAAGAAGGGGAAATGATCATAGATCCACGTCTCCAACAAAGGAACGAAACCAGTAAACCTCAACGCGGCGTGTAAGGACGATCGAACTAGCTGGTGATATAACTGAGCTAAAAATAAACTAGCTCAGTTATATCTAAACGATGACATATAGTGCTCTACAAACTGCAAGACATCAAAAGATATAGTGTTCCCCGTCTTGTTCGTCACAAGACAACAACCTAGCATATGGAGCAAATAACCCCTCGTGACACACTCTACCATAACATAAAAATAGCCTCATCCATCAAGAAATCCTGGATGTAAACCTTACGCAAAAACTGTAGCCGAACTGATCTACCACTACAAGCCTTGTTATTCTCTATCGTAATAACGTCGCGAGGAATATTTAATGCACTGGAATACCAAGCTAGACGTTGACCATCACTAGGAAAAGTTTGAAGGTCAAAATCCTCACCTGTAATCGGAATACCAGTGATGGCGAGGACGTCGTCTAATATGACCGTCATCTCACTAAACGAGAAGTGGAAGTTGTTGGTCTCCATATGCCACATCTCGATGAACGTCTCAATTAGGTGCACGTTGGTAGACCAACGCGTGAAAAAATCGATGAGGGAAGCAAACTAAGACACCATAACTTGCTCTCTCATCTTACTCTGACCAGTATGCCTCATGGATACCGTACATCATGTAGCACCGTAGGGGTCAACGAGCCTACAGAATATTTAAGTAAAATAAACAATAGATAAGATAGCATTTAGTATACGTGAAACAAATCGCAAGTTACCTCACCCTTGAAGACGTTATATGCCTCGTAAAGTCTATTGTCATTCTTTGTTGAATAAATCTTCGGCGGATTGGGATTGAATCTCCGAAATTGCTGATCTAGAGATCTAAAACTGCAGGTCACCAATGCCTAACTGACCATGAAGTAGAATCACGTTGTTCGGTGTCCGTAGCATAGGAGTCTGATCCAGCAACATGAGTACGCTCTCTACGAGGCATGTTGAAAATACAAAAAACAAATTATTATATACCAAATCAAACCCAAAACAATTTCACAACACCATAATATATATTTAGGTGGAATAAAAATTAGAGTTTTTAGGCCAAAACTAAAGCTCTAAATATTAGTAAAAATACTAAAGTAAATTATATAAAAATTACACCAATGAGTAGAGAATACATACCTTAATGTGTTTGCAACTTTGGATTTGAGAAATCTTGCGTTTTTGGATCGACGAATTTGAGAAGTTTTAGGTTAGAGAGAGAGAGGGAGAGAGAGAGAGAGAGAGAGAGAGAGAGAGAGAGTTGGCTGGAAAATGGCTTTTATATTAAAGGTATTTTAGTACAATTTGAGGTCTTTTATAGTCGTAGGAGATCTCATTATATCGGGGTCATATTATAAGAAAAACGGATCAAGGGGGCTACTTGAACCATAGAGGCACTAGAGATGTAGCTGCTCACCTCCTATTAGACCATACTTTCTCATTCCTTAGTATCACTTCAATCAAGTATCAACTTCTTAATACACTATAATCAAATCACACCGCTTGACCTGCAAGGAGAAAAATGGGTAAATATAGATATCGAAACTGATTGTTTAACTTTATTAAACATAATGAACAATTAAAACTCTGGGTACCTTAAAACTCTTATTCCCATATGTAGAAGTCTGATTCTCCCTTCAGTATCTTTATCTTTTGTTTCGAGAGACCGAAACCGAGCAATGGATTGGCTCAAGAAATGGACATTGAAATGCAAAGAGAAATTAAGCTTCTCTCATTTCAATGCCCCTAATTCTCTCATCTCGATTGTGTTTTTGGAAAACATGGACCTCAGTTATGTTTGTACATCTTAATCCCTCGGTACTGCTGGTGTGTTGTTTTCTTTGCAGATTGAAGATCGAGAATGTGGACTAAAAGAGTTATTTGTGATGTTTGAAGAGTTGATTGGACTCGGGAAGTGAAGACTGAAATTCGGTTCTTTCAGGTCTTTGGTTCAAGAAAGAATTTATGCATGTGGTTGAGGGATTTCGTAGAGATAGGTGCTCTGAGACTGGGAATTGAATTTTGTTTGTTGGAGAACAGAATTGGAAGCTTGGCTCAAGGTTTCTTCTAGGATTTTAAAAGTTTGGATTTAGGGATGCGGTATTTGGTGAAAGCTGGTGGTTCAAAGTCTTGATTCTGATTTGGCTGTGAATTTTGCTTCTCCTTCTAAAACTGCTCTACCTCTTTATGGTGTAGTGGAGAAACTTTGGAAAGTCTGGTTATGGAAGTTATCAAACTCGTGAAGATGTCATTAGACTGAAAGTCAATTTGGTATATTATCCTTTTGGTCCCTCAGTTGTTTGTTTAGCTAATTAACTCTGTAACTCTTTGTAAATCTTTTAATTTGATAATATAGTTTATTTTTTATTAAAAAAGAAAATTAGTGAAAAATAAATAAAAAATAATAATAATGTAACTACACCAATTCAACTTTGTTGCAACTCTGATGATGACCGTCATATTTGAAGGAGGTAAGGAATTTCAGTGGATGCATCATACACTTGCAAGAGGTAAAACACTATCGTCCTCTATTATTTTTACCTTCGTACCTCGTGTCACACGAACATCTGTTTTATTAACAAAAGATATAATAGAAATGAACGAAAAAGTATAATGAAATCTCAACTCAAGACAAAAGATAGTGAAATCAACAAAAGTACTAAATAGAGACGAAGATGTATACCATTTGTTTTACTTAAAGAATAAAATTCGTATAACAAATTCAGTTATTCCTCTCACTAAAGATGTATTAATTTTAAGCAAAGTCATCTGACACTATTCTCGTGCCTTTTCGCTTTTTGTTCCCCATAGGGGAGGCCTCTAAAACGTGGAGTTTCGAATGGAACGATCATAGAATCACCACTCAGTACCTCAGTTTTTTTGACATTTGCATGCTACAAGCTTATGTTACTATTCGGGAATCGAAATTTAGGCACCTCTATTTTTGCTCTAGAATTTTAATTACTATAAGCTTAGGGTATACCCCAAAACTATGTATGAATTTTTCTAATTAATTTAAGCTTTCATTTCAAAAAAAGCAAATCATCTGACACATTCCCAAGTTGAATAGTTCTTAAACAATAATTGTTTTTTAGATAATAGTATTTATTCAATATAATTGTAATTCTTTGAATAACTAATAATAATTTGTCTATTATAAAAAAACTATAATTAAAAATGTTATGATGATTTTAACTTTACAAAAAATATAAATAATCTGTGAATAAATAACATCGGACAAGAGAAAACATATAAAACAAGTGAAACTTGAATACATTTATTTTATTATGTTATGAAAATAAGATGTACAAATCCTTTTGATAGGTAGTTATCGATCCGATGTAGATTCTTTATTCTAAATTATTTATAGCTATTTTTGTGTATCTTATAATTAAAAAAAAATATAAATAAAATTGTTATTTGATAAACGTAAGCAAGTGATCTTCTTCGTGCATAAAAAATTAATTTTTTTTATATCTAAATAAAAAAAAATAGCAAGAAAATGAAATTGATTTTTATTTTTTTTGAATCATGTTAAAAGATGTTTTCCCATAAATATTTGGACTGTTTACCTAATTTTTCCAAATACAAGATCATAACTTATTTTTATTCATGTTCTCATACCTAAACAAATAAAAATGAAATCAATACTCTATTGAATCAATCTACTTTTATATTAAATTAAAAAAAAACAAAAAATTCATTCTCCCAAATAATTTGGATTCATGTATTATTAAAAGATTTATAAAAACAAATTCTTATATATAAAATTATTTTAAATCCATCCAAGTTATCCATTAGAAATAAACACCCTTCCTAATTATAAAAAAAATAATAAATCTAAAAAATAATATAATTGTGAAATTGGATAATAGATTTATTGAATTTTCTATAAGATTTCTGGTTTCCCATGCCTATACTATATTGATATTTGAAGCTATAACATTTCATTAAATGAAGTTGAATTATAAGGGCATTTAAGTACTACAAATTCCAATTAGGAAGCGTATAAAGGCAGAGATGACTCTCTTTCCGTGTTTGAAGATAATTGATATGTTTGTATTTGAGGACAATTGATAGCACTGACTATTTGGCTTATGTTTTTTGGACGGATAAATACCCTTTCTTTTATGTTTCAAAACTTTGCTTACATGAATATATGTTACCACTTAGATTTTTATACTACTCAGATACTTATACTACTTAAATTGGATTATCACTCTCTAAACCTCTGGGCCTGAGATATGTTCCAAATCATTTTTTTTACTACGTTTAGAGAAATCTTCCACTTTAACTTCTCAAAATCGAAACAAAATTTCTCGTGAAACTCAAAAATTGATTTTCTATTTTTAATCTTGAGCTTTGTATTTCATACTCATTTAGTTACTCTTTCTAATATAACCTTTCAACTCAATCTAGAAGTCTCTCCTTTGATTTTAAGAAAAGATTATCACCATAGTAATATAATTTACTATAATATGTTAAGATTGAAATATAGGTGATATATAGATATATATAATGGAAATTTATGTGTTAGATTTTTATAAACAAACATAGATTTGAATTATCTTATAAGGTTAGAAGGACTTTAGCTTTTATAAAATTGTATATAAAATAAGTACAATTTTAAATAATAGATTTTATAAAAAAAAATGAAAATATAATTAAAAAAATTGAAAAAACTTCCAAAACATAAAATAAATGCAAAATTTTATAACTAAAAGTTGACAATGCTTTGCACTAACGAGAGATTTAAAGGCTTACATCAAGAACCTGGAGGAATAGCAGCATGATGGACAAGAGAAGACTGTAGCGTTTTTTTTTTATTAACTGTACGTGATGGAATGATTTTTTATCTTGTTTAAATGAGACTTCACAAAGTTAAAAAATCCGATATTGATTAAATTTTGCAGAAAAAAAATATAAGAAAAACAATTTATTTGTAATTTGTTTGTATAATTTCCAAAACGACATACAATTTATTGGTTTAGAAATCCCAATTTAATTATAAAAACAAATCAAAATATAACTCTACACATTTATAATTTGCTTTTAAAATAAGTTGAAAATTTACTATCATTTATTCTGTATTCAAAACTCTAATTTTATCATTAATATATATTATAAATAAAAAGTTGATTATGATTTGCTGTATATTAGCTGAAGGATACTTGATTAATCCAAGTATAATACATAAATCTTAAAAAAAATGAAAAACTTAAGTTTAAATAAACTTATCTCCAGCTTGCAAAATTTTCTAAATTTCATCTTACTTTGACTAATTTTTTAACCGTTCTCTGAAGATTGCTATGTTCTTTAATATATATATTTCTCACTTTTCTTATAATATTTGGGTAGATTAGCTCCTATATATAAAATAAATTCCTTCTCTATAAATAAAGATTAAACTATATTGTTATTTGACACCAAAAGGATTCAAATATTTTACTTAATAAACTTGAGAAATCAGGTAAGCTTCAACATAATTCCCAATTGTCTTTGCTTTTGTTGTCTAAGAAGCTTGATTTACTGTAAGATTAATAATGAAATCATAATATATCTGTATATCCAATAAGTATATGTCGTTTCGTCACTGGCCATGTGTGATGGAATGAAATCTAAACACTAAAACGACATCACATATATCCATCCATTCTTTCTATCCCTTTAGGCACAGGCTCCTTATTCGTTATCCCCATCAGTATAATAAATCATATTTTTACATTTATTTATCTAGATATGAGAAAATTCATTGCAAAGAAAGTTAAAAATTAAATTTGTTTATATTAGATATCATCTTGTATATCTAAAATTACGAAAACAATTTGATATGTCATTAGAAAACATATATCAATTATTTCAACACAGCTAAAACAAATGAAAAAATCCACAATAATTGTTTATTTTTAATAAACGATTTAAGAAAAATCTCTTTTTTTTATAATCACTTTCAATTTTTTAGTCTTAAAAAGTTTAATTGTATAAAAACCATTGATTTAAGCTTATCGATATCAATTTTATTTATACCTAATTATATTTTAATTATAATACAAAAGGTTAATTTTAATAAAATATATTAGTATTTGTTTCATAAAAAATAATGCATAAAGATTTAAGAGCAAATTTACCAAAAATGATTTTATTTTTATATTAAAAAGTTTAATACTTATAATTACGGCTGTCAACGGTTCTTCGGAACCGAGAACCGGACTGGAACCGAACCGATAAGGACCAGACCGAGAACCGGAAATCGATAAGGAACCAAAACAAAAAGTCGGTTAGGAACCGAACCGATATGGAATCGAACCGATAAAACCGATGGAACCGATACAGAATCGAACCGATAAACCGATAATCGGACCAATAAAACCGTTAGAATCGATTATTTATTATTATTATTATTATTATTTATTCTTTTATAAATTATATTACTAAAATTAATAGTTAATTACCAATTTTTAACAAAATCAAACATTAATTTATAAACTTTAGTTTTTATATTACTTATTTAAATAAAAATAAATAACAATCAAATTTTAATTGGATTTATTTTTTTTAAGTGGACCGAACCGGACCGAAACCAGACCGATAACGAATCGAACCGAAACCGGACGGAACCGAAATGGACTGAAACGGGACCGGACCGAACTCGGACCGAACCGATCGGACCAAACCGGACCGGACCGGACCGAACCGAAAGCTTAACGGTCCGGTCCGGTTTCAAAAATTAGAACCGAAAGCTTAGCGATCCGGTCCGAACCGATAAGCTTAGCGGTCCGATCCGGTTCCGTCAAAACCCGGACCAAACTGGACCGATAACAGCCCTACTTATAATGCATGCGATACAAAAGAAAAAAAAGGTCTTCTTTCTAACAAGTCCAAGAACCCATTCCCTCGTTCCCTATCCTAAATTAAGAAATCAAAAGAATAACTTCGCAGCCGCCTGCGAAGCTCAAAATCTCTATCATGACGTAAACCAATAAACTTTCTCACCTCGAGAAAGTCTCTCATCCATAGATCAAAAATTCAGTCTCAATTCCAAACCCTAAATATTCAAGAAATCCAAATCCAGAGAACAATCACACTCAAGAGAACTTGGTTTCATTGAAAGAAACAAGCAATCAGCCTAAAAAGGCCAATATAATCCCAACAATGATCTCCAACCCCATTTTCGAAGATTCCTCTTCCTTCCAAGGTGGATATAAAACTGGCGATACTGGACAACAATCAAGATCGTACGCAGAAGCTATTGGCAACTCAAGAACAAAATTCAAGTACAATGATGTCATCTATGTAGTCAAAGAGGACTACAATGCAGTTCGGTTCCAAGAAATTGATAAGGACACTCTTCTCTCATTTCCTAAAACTACAATTATTGCTAAGTTCTCCTTCGAGAGACCTACGTTAAATGTATTTAAAGAATACCTAAAATCATTTAGATTTATATGATCTTATAGTGTTACAATATGGGATTATCGTTATTTCTTCATTGAATTTGACAAAACTGTTGACATTAAAATCTTTAGGAAAATATCTTTTAGAACAATAGGAAAATTCTCTTTCTGAATTTTGAAATGGATACCAGATTTTCACCGTCGGAGTCCTATGTGGATACCCTTGCCCAAAACCCTAGAACTGTTATATAACTCAGATTTAGAGCTTTTATTGGGCCTCTCAACCCGTTAACCCGTCCGCTACCGGACCGGTAAAGCCCGCCCGAGACCGGTCCAGATAGCTTAGGGAGCATGTTGAGAGTCAAAGTTCTCGTCCGATTCTTTTACCGGTCTGGACCGGTTCGCCCGGTAACAAGCCCGATAAGAAGAATATATATAAAAATTCATAATCTATGTATATTTTTAACTAAAACCCTAAAACAATTATGATAAACTAACAAACTCGCCCGTTAGGAGTCGGACGTGACCGACTCGACTCATAACGAGCCGGTCTCGGTCTATGATATTTGGCTCCTTTCGCTTAGCGGTCTGGGCTCGACCCGCCCGGTAGCTTAACGAGCCGGTCTCGGTCCAGCCTAAACCCGGACCGACCCGACCCGATAACAGCACTACTCAGATTCCGTCAACCATATTGCCAAAGCTATTGGTATACCTTTGGTAGTATGGGTGCCTCATAACAATAGAGCAAGCTTTAATCATTGTAAGGCTTGTCTCATAGCTGATGTGTCAAAAACTCTTTCCCAAAAAACTTGGATAAGTTTTGGGGGAAAAGATTGTTATTGGAAGGATATCACCTGGTGATAAACCTGCCTATTATAAAATTTGCAAGCACATATGTCACAACGATCTTCACTGTAAAAAAAAGATAACATAAAATCAAATCTAATTTACCCTAAAAACCTTAATTTTTCAGAACAAATACCTAAATCAAATCATTAATCTGAAAAATCTAAAGACATATGGGTTTAAAGAATAAAATCTATAATAATTGATCCAAACATTAAAGAATCAGCAAACAGAAACCCAAGCACTTAATCAAATTGATGAAAATGAAAATTTTCATCAATTTGTCTCTCTCAAAGATGATTCAATCTTAAAAATAAAAGAATCACCCCAGACCAAATCAAACAATAATAAAACAATCTCTCCCCAAAATAATCAAATCCGACCTTGACAAACTTTTAAACCAAGAAGCTAAACCTCATGATGTTTCTGAAAAAGATGTGATTGAAGAAATTCAGTTCATCAACCTTGGAAACACATTTAGTATATTCAACGAAGAAGAAAACTCTGTTAATAAATCTGAAACTCCTAAGAACATACTAAGAATCAGCCTTAATTTATCACCCATCAAGCCAAAAGCCTATGTCTAAAAAGATCTACCAAAAAATGTTACCAAAAAACCAAAACCCTAAATTAAAATCCTTAAAGGTAACTTAATTAACAAGACTTCAAATTTCAAGGATCAAACAGATCCGCAAGTTCTAAGCATAAATGACCATAAACATCCTCAATTGGAATGCAAGATGTGTAGGTAACTAAGGCACCATTAGAAGAATAAACTCTATAACCAAAAATGAAAATATAGAATTCGTTGCTCTCCAAGAGCCAATAATCTCTAATATTCAAATTGATAACTTAACAAACAAACTTGGA
Organism: Limnanthes douglasii subsp. nivea; assembly: GCA_036936605.1. Taxonomy (NCBI): domain Eukaryota; kingdom Viridiplantae; phylum Streptophyta; class Magnoliopsida; order Brassicales; family Limnanthaceae; genus Limnanthes; species Limnanthes douglasii. The sequence continues at coordinate 130,806,450 of JAUPFV010000004.1, forward strand.
TTTGAAACTAATTTTGCAAACCTAAATAATAAAATATGGTTAATATGGAAAACAATTTTAAATGTACATTCTAATTAAGAATGACCAATATCTGCATACAATGGTGACATATCCTTCTTCCAACAAAGAAGTTATGGTCACCATTGTTTATGTATGAGATACTAAAGACTTCCCCTTCGGGATCATTTGAGACAAATATCTGAAAACACTTACCATTGGCTAATTGTTGGAGATTACTTAGACCATGCCAAAACATATCACAAAATCTATGGTTTATGTTTCTCTTATTAAGGCATTGATAAAAAAATATTTCACCAAGATATCGCGAACATGAGATATTTAATTTCAAGTCAAGATTTTATACATATCATATTTTAGTTATAACTTCAAATTGTATTGTTTAAAATTTTAGATTACATATATTTAGGTTTTACTAATATAATTTTAATTTTTTTTATTCAATATTGTGCTATTTTTTAAAATGTAATTTTTTTTTAATCTAAATTCAAGTTATGCGAGTCTTACGTTTTACAATATGATAGAGTGTGTACAAATATGTAATAATCATCATTGTTGTGTAATAAATAAAAAACCACAACCCGTATAGACTTTTATTAGTTATATTTAGGTAATAATATATATTTACTTCACTTATTAATAAAATAATACAATTTTTTAGAATATTTATGAGTCGATACATCATTTTAGCACCCACAAAAGTGCAAGTGAAAGATTGTAAAGATCATCATATATTAGTTTGATATACCCTAAACTGTTATGAATAATTAGTGTGATAGATAAAATAATGATGGTAAATTAAACTTAGACAATAAAATCAAAACATATTAGTATTATACATTTTTAAAATATGGATTCCAATGTTTTTATGTTAAGCGACTGATTAAACAATATGCAAACAACTAAAATTGTATTATTAATATTAGTTTCATGAGTCCAATAAATAATGGACCCTGAAAAACATATTCGGTTTGTAATAAAAAAAACTCATGTATATTGAAATAAGGTGGTATACGATGGCCCCCAAGGGGGTAGCCGAGTTGGTTGAGTATGGTATGCTTGTGACCAAAAGATCATGAGTTCGAGTCCCTCTACATACGCTTTCTCGGCTGAGCCTGTCATCTTGTGTGGTTTACCTTCTGGTGTCTCGCGTCAGACTGAGGGTTTACCCTGTGCGCACTCACTGCACTCTGAGTAGCGGTTGTGGGTTCCCTCCGAAAAAGGTGGTATGTGATGGCAATGAGCTGTCAAATATTTAAAATTTAAAATTTATAAAAAAACCACGTACTTTCAGTTCACCTTTTTTCTTGAACCTAAAATTTTAAACATTTGAACATCCAATTTTATTATTTAGTGATTTTTTGACAAAAATATATATTAAAAACCATGTCTATAGTGATTGGAAGATACATTTTTTTCAAACCCATATACTATTCAATCCTATAATTTTAGATTTTAAATTTAATAAACAAAGAAATACTGGATATCCCATATTTATAAATCTAAAATATTATTATGCATTATAAAATATATGTGCAAGTAAATATTATTATATATTATAAGATTTATAAACTAGTAGGATATTGATAAAATATTTCCATCCCACCATAGTTTTAGAAAATTAACTAAAAAATTTACCGCTTCGAAGTTGATAATGTATTTTTATCTAACATTAAAAGAAGATGGACTAATGATAAAACTCGCAATAGAAATAGAGGTATGAATAACAAAAATCCTCAATTGATTACATACGAAATAATTATCATAATATATTATGATATTATGTAATGTCATTGAAACTGAGTCATAATTTTGAAGTTTTTTCGATTGGACAAAGTCTTAGGTTATTACTCATATCGTTGTTTGCATCGTGAAAATTTGTTATATGGTGGTCGTTTAAAATACTAACAAATAGACTCGTACGATTATAAGAAATATATTTTTGAAATTTGTAACTTTCATTTATCGGGTGATTTTTTTTTTTATTTTGACAGCATCCGTGAATGTAAAACATCTTTGGTCGAACCACATCAATTATGTGTTTTTTTACTTTTGATTCTTATTCAGTTTGTATATGACCTATTTGTGGTAAACATGACATCTTAATTTATAACAAATTGGTATTAGAGGAAGGTTTTTACAATTTAAAATTAGAGCAAGGTTTTTAAAATTTAAGATTAATAATGACGTATACATTAATAAAATACAAAGTGGAAAGATTTGATGGAGGATCATGCTTTACATTATGGAAGATTAATTTGAAATCTTCCATGATACTACAATTATTCTCAAAGATTAAGAAAATAAATATATAGACATGAAAGAATAAAAAAATGATAATCTTTAAAAATGACTCTGTGTGTTATTTTAATAAGTGTAAAATACATAATTCTTTGCAAGATTAACGGTGATAAGATTATTCCGTGCATGTGTAAAAAGTTAAGAGAATTTTATTAATATAAATAAGTTGTGAAGTTTGGTTGTTACGTCAACAATAATAGGATGAGTTTAAGAAAAAGAGATTTGAGAGAGAGAAAGTGAGAGACCACAATTGAGTAAAGTTAGAAGTTCAACCCCTTTATTAGTTCATCCCTGGCCTTTATATAGAGGTCCAAGGACTTAGTTCAGTACCTTAATAGTTAAAAAAAAGATAAATTACCCTTAGTCCTTAATAAAGATACATAAAAATTGTTCATTTAACCTTTTATTATTTACATTTCAGTCCCGAACTTCTATTTCATTATCATGAACCACTTATATTTAATTCTTGTATTTCGATCAATAATGTGTGTGCGGTCGGAGCATGGAAGATTGACTGTTCTTTTGGGGAAGGAAAGCAAAATGGACGAGATATTTTCACCTTTAAGTGTCCACTAAAACTCCATTTCGAACGACGGCCACGTCCATTTTGATTTGCTCAACTCTCTCGGGTTTGCAATGTAAATGAATGTTTACTTTGCGAATGATTGCTACCTTGTTGATACCGCCAGAAAAATATCTCCAAAAGATCATAAAGGATGCTGAAACTAAAAGAATTCAAACTGTAGTCAGACCATCAGGAAAAAGAATAAAGTTTCTTGTACTAGAGAAAGATTTGTAAACAATTCGAATCCATCAAATGGACGATATAAATTTTGAAAAAGAATAAATCAAACTGTTTTGAATACCGTGAACAGGTTCACTATTCACTATTAGAAAGATTGTCTAAAACAGAAAGATTAAAAGATAAATCTATAAAAGGGACAATTTATTTGAGGAATAGTGATTTGCTACTTACACAACCAATCAAAAAGAACGATTTGTTTGAAGAACAATCATTCGTTTCATGTAGGTGGGATTGATAACATCAGGACTAAAATGTAGGACTAAAATGTATGGTGGTCTTGTTAGGATCATGACGTGCTAGCATGTTCAGGGATTGACGAGGAACCTGATATCTCTTATTACGCTAGACTCTTGGGTTTAAAATGGTCGAAGAGGAACCTGGTTGCAATAGTTTTGTGTTGGATCTTATTGATATCACATGCTGAATGTACGAATCCATATTTCGAGTACATATCGAAATGCCACTCGCCACCGTGATGTTTGGTGATCTAGCAAAAAAACAGAACTAATAGGAGCTTCATCTTAAGAAATTTATATATGCGAGGATTTTTAGCCTTCTTTTCTGAATTACTACATCATTCTGACTGATACTCTCAGCTTGAATGCTTCCTAAGCTTAACTCACATCCATCATCTTCCATTTTACTACAACGAAACTTGGTGCTAGTCATATCTGAGTTACCAAACATCATTTTCCCCTTCTTAAAAGAGGAGTCATTGATTTTCTGGTTTGTGTTCCAGAAACTTGGGGAGAATATTACCCTTTTGTGAAGCTTCTGTCAGAACTACCGCTAACTGGTGAGCCATATGCCTTCTGTACCTCGTTGCTTTGTATTCTATGCTTTGGAGTCCTCTGTTTGCTCTACACTTCGCTGCTGTAAAACTCAATATTCCCAATAAAATATGCCAAGCACTGCCTTAATCATTTTAGATTTTTTGAGATTTTGAGAGGGACTCCATTATATTGTACAGATCTGAAATTGAAATCCCACCTACAAAGGTTCTGTGTTTCTAGGGCTACAAGCTCGCTCGTTAAAGGGCTGTATGATTTTGGGCCTATGGCATTAGCTGTTTCATAATCCTGAGACAAAGGAGTCAAACCAAGCAATAACAGAACGTGCACTTTCTCCACAGGCATTTCATCAAACATCTTTAGTGCAAAACAAGAAAATCTAATCTCAACAAAAACACGAACAATGCAGTTCAATGTAACATTACTAAGAGCTAATCCCTGATTCCGCGTCGCAAAAACCATACACACAACTTCACTTACCTTACCGATTTCCACAAACGTAAAAGAGGGAGTTTTACCGAACACTAACTTGGTCACAATTGTTGCTTGTTAGTCCAGTATCTCCAGTAAAAAACTAAACATGTTAAAGAATTTTTCAAGCTACTCCAAGTCACTTGAATCTCACACCCATTATTTCCAAAGAGCCTCGGGTTCTCCAAGATTGCCAACAGAGACCACCTCATATATTAGAATTTGCAGGCTTTTAATGATTGATTTTGCAGAAATCAAGCTCCCAACAGCTTCATTCTTTTTTTTTGCTTTCGTCAACTGCGGCCACAATGTACACTTCAGTTTTTAGATTTTTATCTTATTTGTTACTTCATCAACAAAACCGGCCTCTAAAATATTAATATTATTAATTTCAACAGTACGCCTTCCTTTTGGAGGTTGGAGACTTTCTCTTCGAAAGTTCAAAGGTTTTAGGTGGTAAAAACAGCTGCAAAAGATTTTTTTAATATTTTAATACGGTTACGTTAAATTGAGATCTATTTTTCTTAAAAGGAGATCCGTTATAATAGATATGTTATAATGAGATTATTTTCTTAGAATGAGATTTTAAAATTTGTTTTTTCTTAAACAATATTTGTGTCTTTATAATGAAGGTTTATGTGTGAGTGGCAAAATAAAGAAAAATCATTTTTCTTAAAAAAAATTAAGATTTTGGAAAACAACTATAATAAAAAAGAGTCACAATTTAGCCGTATCCTTCAACAAATACATATTTTGTTTATATTTTAAAAAAATTGTTAAAAAATAGTCAAAACTACTCCCTATAATGACATAGACATAGAATATAAATAAATGAAATTATAAAAGTCTTGGAGAGTTTTTAATAAACATCAATTTTGTATAAAATAAATTGATATAAAATGTAAATAAATAGTGCAAATAGATTTCTATTTTTTTTAAATTACCGAGCAACAACTTTAAAAATATTAAAAAATCTGAAATACAATTCTACGGAATAGTTTTTGTCGTTCTTTTAACAATTTCATATTTTAAATTGGACAAGTATTTTGAATAATAGGATTTTTATTCACCAACTTAATGGTAGAAAAAAATTTTGATAAAAATTTTGATATTGAAATTTTCTTTTTTATTTTTGATGATAAATTTGGTTTCAAAATTTTTAATTTTTTTACACCAACACTCTTCTCCTTGACTTCATCAGTATACTCATAGTAGATTATCTTATCAAGTACTGGCTCAGATCTAGCTTTACCGTCAAAACTAAGATTGGTAATCGATGTCGTATGAGCACGAAGATCTTTAATCGGTAGGGTGGTTTTAGAGTTTTGAGTAACCTACTTTAGATGAAAACAATGTAATTTGAGACCATCCATCACAAAATGTATCAATTCGTTTTACCATCATAAGTAGATTTTTTTTTGCCATGGACGTTTTAACACTAAATGACAATTTTCCATAATAACTACGTCACACCATGTTGTATCTTATAATTACCAAGAGAAAATGCAATTAGGGGGCGCTTAGAAATTGTTACCTCATTGTATTATATGAGCTCTCATAGTATGTACGGAAACTCTGACAATATGTACGAGTATGGAAGAACTTCGGTCTTTAATGTTGATAAGGGTAAAACTTGGTCTAAGGGTCTTTTTGGTAAGTGTTTAGGTGATGTATTAAATGTAAGGTTAAAGGTAGAGTGATAATTGAGATGATTGTCTTAATGTCTAGAGAGATAAAAGTCCAACCCTTTTAAATGTTGTCTTTTTGAGTCTTTAGAGGTTAACTTTAGGTCTATGGGCTAGCCAGATCGGGTCACGAATATAGGTCACACTCATCAGCCTCTACGCATATTAATCATTAATCATTATATATATTGTATAGGTAAATGTGTAGCTAGTACACAACAAATTCAGTATAATACTTATTTCGGGTCTAAATTACCCCTTTCGAATAAATCCGATGACTATTAGACTCAAATAAATCTGACCCTATCAATTAGCCCCCTCAAAAGTATTTCGAGAGGACTAGCTGACGCATACCCAAACCACATTAACGTTACACTTGATTATTCCTCCAAATCTGATTTCTAGCATTATTTAATTGAACGTAAGTAATGAACATATGTAAACTTCATCCGATAAGATCATTCAAAAACGGTTACTACCTAAATGCCATAACTTTAAACCAATTATTTTTATGACACGTTTCACCTCTTAATTTGAGCCACGAAATTGTTTTACCAGAGGTAAAACTAACCAATCAAAAGAGAGACAGTTGCATTCCTCTAGAGCCCCCTAGCTACCACTATCGTTTCCACTTCTCTAGTATGGTACTCAAACGTTTCTTAGTTTCTATATAAACTTCTTTTCATTTTTTCACTATAGGTACTTTTAGAGAGAGAAAAAGTCTACATTTTAACAGAGAAAATCTTCTTCATTCGAATTTAACTTCTTACCGGGGATATTTTCCTTCCTCCACCGAATTAATCACCACAGATTACCTTTCCAAAATATTTTTGGTGTTTGTATGTTCACCGTCAAAATCGTATTAACCAAAGGTGGTTGGGTGAATTTTTTCTGAACTTGAAGAAGAAAAGAAGAAAGCTAGAGCTGTTGCTAGGTTGCCTGCATCCTGAGGTACGGTTGTTGTAACCCAATCCTTCAATTATAGGGAAGTTTATCTATACAACAGCTAGAATATTTCCTTTAAACCCTCTTTTACCGCTTAGTCTTTCACATCACCAAGCTGTTCTCCTGAACCCATAAAATTATCTTACTCCGAATGAGCCACCAACCGTCGGAAATTTTATTCTTTCAAAGCCATGAGATCGGATTTCGAGCAGAATTGTCCATGTAGATTAAATAGATTATCTAAAACCAAACCAAAAATCTATACAAAAAAAGAGCCGACAAGACGAAAAACTACCGCCAGTAGTCCCCTCATTCCATAAAGTATGAACATGGGAGAAGATCTTGTAACCCTTCAAGCCGAACTTCCACTGAATCCGAGTAGAGGAGAAAATCATGCAACAGTGGTTATTGAGTCTTCTCATCCTGAAGAAGAGAATGTAGGAACTCAACCTACTGAGCCTTCATGATCTAATCATGGCGTTATGGAGGAGAACATGAAGGATTCTAGCAAAGACATCGCCCTCGAGACATCTGGTCAGGCCGGGATACTTCAATCCCAACAAAGAATAAAAAATCAGAGGTGTAACAAAGTGGTGATGGCAAGGGAAAAATTTAAAGAGAAGCTCCAACAATAAAATCCAAACTGCTTCTTTCGTCTTTAGTCGGACGCGTTAGGCCAAATTTAAGGTTAGCGTCAAATATCTATTAGCCCTAGACAATATATCAAATTTTTATTCTTATTCGTCTGCACTGGAGGCCCTTCAAGTCAAATGAGGTTTCCCAAGATAGTAAAATTAGGTTTCCCAAACCCAGAGAGACTCTGATGAGCTACAATGCTAGGGAATTAGTAGTTTACAACAACATGATCAACTGGGGCCTTCAGTTTCCCTTGGACCCTCAGATCCTGAGATACTTTAATTTGGTAAGATTGTGTCGAAGCGAAGCCAGCCCAAAGTCCCGGTTCTCATTGCTGGCATGCGCCAATGTTTCAAGACTTTCTAAGATTCCAATGACGATGGAATAACTGGCTGCCATTGCGGGACTCTCTCGTAATTCCCATATCTCTTTTTATTATTTCAACTTTGAGAATGACTTTAAAGTGATGGATGATCTGCTAAAGACATACAAAAATTGGAAAAATCAGTTTATTTTCATCATTGATCAATGTGAACACGGTAAGAAGATCCTATATCAGGGAAATACGAGCCAATTCACCAAACATTAGAAGAAAACTAGTAAGGCTTTTCAGATTTATTTTCATGTTTATACACTTTTTGTGATATTTTATCATTTAATCTTGACTCACTTTGTGTCAACTATTTTGAATCTCTATCTGCAACACCTAGGATGTAAATGTGACTTTAAACGGTTGAACTAGTGGGTAGAAAAGAAGTGGTCCAATGGCTTACATAACTGCTTCACCCCAACCAACTTTGTTCGAACTCATCTCTGGAGGACTATTCCCGAATATGAGCTAACATGAGACTAGTTTTGCACTCCTCATCCACCTTCTATCATTCTGAAGAAAACTGAGGCCGATCATGGTAAGTTATTCCTTCCGACCAAGAATAGTGCCCACAACCATCATAATAATAATAAAAAGAGCAAAGAAGACTTAATTCAGTTTGCTGCTAATATGGGAAATGAAGGACAACCACATGATATCCCCTCAACCCTGTTAGTTATTGTTGCTGCCATATTTTAATAAGGTTAGATGCCTTAAAATATCTAGTTCCCGAGAATAATAAAGTACACAAAAGGGGCATACAAGACACTAACAAGAGATACAATAAGAGGAAGAAAATCTTGACCAGTTCGGAGATAGTCATTTGTTCGGAAATTCCTCCTCCAACAATCCCTGTTGTTAATGCTCCCGTAGCCATAAAATTCGACTTCCCTTCTATACTACTTCCTCTTTCTGAGAGGCATGATTTTGAATATGTTAACCCAATTAAAGGTATAGGGTATTTTGACTTTGAAGCTTTTGAAACTGACTTCCATGAGTCTACAAGCACCATAATTGATGTCCTGTTCGAAGGGGTTCCCTTCGAGTTATCAAAAGAGAATGATATTTCAGGGTACTCAGTCATCAGCTATGTGAGGCAAATCGCCGAACTGGAGAGACAAGTGAGGTCTCAAATTGAAGACATCACTTCTCTTGAAGATGAAAACAAGAATTTGAAAACCTTAATCGCAGAGTAAAAGATAAAAGATAATAGTTTATCCAGGGAAGTAAAATATGTTAGGGATGACCTAGTCAAGCTAAATTCTGACCACGAGAAGTTGCAGGCTAATTATAAAAATCTGCAATCATCTAGTTCTAAGGAGATTACCTCATTGAATATTGAGCAGGTTGAGGACAAAGCCACCATTGAACGTCTAGTGGGCGAGAGGAAAAACCAAGAAGCTCTTATCATGAAACAAGATGATAAAATAGTTTCTCTCAAGGAGAAATCCTCTCAAGAGGTTTTTGATGTTATAGGTGCCTATGCCGATGCGGTGATAGATTCCTTACATTAACCAATAGATGCATCAACCAAATCATATATGGTATTGGAATTCCATAAAAATATTTCCCACACTTGCAGTGGTATATTAATGGGGATTGGTTCCAAACAATATATTATCTCTTGATATGACCATAGAAGATCAACTTGGTATCTTTGAAGATTCACCCGATGATGGTTCTGGTAGTAGGGATGATGGGGACTCTGATGGTGAGAGTTTAGAAGAAAAAGAAGAAGAAGAAGAAGAAGAAGAAGAAGATGCTGAAAAGAAAGAGCCCAAAGGCCAGTAGGTTTTTATATGATTGTGTTTGTGCAAGTCTTTGTCGTATACAAGGTATTTTGTTGTTTGAACCGGATTTTTCAGTGCAAGTCTTTGGCATGGCCAAGATATTTTTGTAATCTTTCTCCCCATATTTTTTTAAGTTCTTGGGTTACCCAATGCATTTATATTTTATCAACTTGGATTATTTCCTTATATATTTTTATCTTATTTCTTATTCGTGGGTATCCGATGATAGTTAATCTTAACAAAAGCCATTCGAAGGTCATAAAAGCTTGATGCAAACAATTCATTCGAAGGTAATCCATTCGAATTCAATGAAAACTCAACATACATAAGCCATCCGAAGGTAATGCATTCGAAGGCAATGAAAACTCAACATACACAAGCCATTCGAAGGAAACTATAACTCAATATACATAAGCCATTCGAAGATAATCCATTTAAAGGAAATAAAAACTTTTCATGCATAGGCCATTTGAAGGTAATCCATTCGAAGACAATAAAAAGTTAACATACACATTCTAAAAGGTAAAATTGGTCGATTAATAACGATTCAGCCACCTCATTAAAACCTCACCGTGCCACCAGGGTAGGAAAGAATATTCCCCAAATGTTTACACTGGATAAAAAACAAAGTAAATATTTATAATACAAATTTACTCGAGATATAACCTTAAATGTTCGATATTCTAGGGGTACCTCAAAGAACTGAATTCTTGGTCAACTAATCGATACGTTCTTTGCTTGATTTTTTCACACAGAGTGTATGGTTATTCCTAATTGGAAGCCAGCTTCCCAAAATTTATGTATTTAGTGTGCAAAAATACTTTTCTTAAAACTTTTTCACCCACTTGGAAGTCTCTTTTTTGCAATCTAGACGCATATATACTCCTCATTAAACCCTGATAGTGCGTTGTTCTTAAATGAGACTTAATTCTCTTAACTTCGACCATGTATACATGAGTTCTTATTACAGCTTTATTTTTCTCTTCAAAATAATTTTGAACCCCGAAAGAGAGAAGAGTAGCTTTTATGGGTTATATTGCATCCATTCCATAGACCAAGGAAAAATGATATTTGTGTGTGGTAGTATGTGGAGTAGTTTGATAAGCCCACAACGCTTCTTGTAGGTAATTAGGCCATTTACCTTTTGATCCTTCTAAATCATTTTTGAGACCCATCAAAATGGTTATGTTTGCCTCCTTTATCTATCCATTGGCTTGGGAGTGAAAATGCGAGGAGAAACAGTGGTGAATTCCTCTCGATGTACAGAAAATCTCTATATTTTGTGTGTCGAACTGAGGGCCATTATCTGTAGTACTACGTCTAAGATTTCTAAACCTACTTCAAATATTTGAAAGGATAAACTTAATTACCTCTTTGGAAGTCGTTCCAAAGAGGGGTGAAACTTCTATCCATTTTGAAAAGTTATCAATTGCCAAGCTAATAGTTCAACACCCTACAGAGGCCATCAAAAGGGGTCCAACCAAATCAAGCCTCCACATATCAAAAGTTATTTCTTCGGACATTGAATCGATAGGAACTACTGGTACATGTATTTCATTTCCATATCTTTGAGAATGATCATATCTTATAACTAACTTTTTAGAGTCTATCATGATGGATGCCCAATAATACTCTGCTAATAAGACAATTCTAGTAAAACCTTATAGCCACAATGGGGAGACCCTTCCTCATCATGTAACTCAGAGAAAACGGCTTGGGACTCATCGGATCCGAGGCAGCACAACAAAGGCTTACTAAAGGATCTTTTAGAAATGATCCATCTCAATACCAAAAACTCGTGTGCTTTAAATTTTAGCTTTTTAGCTAGGCTTTTATCTTTAGGAATGCTTCTATAATAATGAAATCTTGGATACCATACCTCAAATCTTGATTGATTGTGGTTGATATATGGAAACTTCCTTCATTTTCAAATTCCATTTTAATGGTTGTTGTTATAGAATGACACTATTGTACCAAAATCCAAGGGTATGCCTCAGAACACGCAAGAGTGGCTAATGAGTCAGCCATTGATTTTTTTTATCTTGACACGTGTTCATATTTTACATAATTAAAGCAGTCAGAAATTTCTTTCAATATTTGCAAATATTTTATCAACTGTTCTTTCTTTGTTTTGGATTGTCCTTACACTCATTTTTCTAGCAGTTGTTACTAAAGATAAGGCAAACTTTTCCAACTTAAGGTATCTTTTCTAAACATCTAGCAAAATCTTGTTAACATAATAAACTGGGTGAGGATAATTGTCAACTTCCCGACCCAACATCGCACTCACAGCGTACTCCGATGCCACTAAATGCACGTAAAGTCTTTCTTCGATGACTGGTTTGAATAAAATTTTAGGCGAAGATAAATGCTTCTTGATTTCTAGGAATGCTTTATCACGGGACCAGTTGAATTATTTGGCATTCCTTAATACTTGGAAGAACTGTGCATAATTATCTGATGATCTTGAAATAAACCTATTTAAAGGTACCAACCTTCCAGTTGATATTTGAACTTCTTTGGTGGTATGAGGAGGGTCAATAGTCAATAATGCATTTAATTGTGTTGGGTCAGTATCGATCCTTTTTAATTAATTATGTACCTAAAAAACTTTCGGGATCGTACCCAGATGGTACATTTTTCTGGATTCAGTTTTAGATTAATGGCTTCTAAATTACAAAACATTTCTTTGAGGTCGAGTAAGTGCCCCTCCTCCCTTGGATTTTTTACCATCATGTCATCAATTTAAACTTTTATATTCTTCACAATCTGACTAGCAAATGCTTTGTTCACTATATGTTGGTAAGTAGCCCTAACATTCTTCAGGCCGAATGACATGACCTTGTAACAATGGAGCCCCTTTCAGTGATAAAAGTAGTATGATCATGGTCCTTTGGATCTCTTTTGGTTCTATTTTATCGCTCTTCCGATCTAAACTCTAGAACATCACCACTAAATTCCGCTTCGTTTTTAATTGTACTTAATTCAGTTAACCATCTTGTGTCTACCCTTTTGTAAACTACTAACAATTTGACATTTGATGTTAAATTTAGAAAAATACATCTAGTTATTTACAAGTTATATGGATTTAATGTCCTCAATTGGATGCGCTGATAGGATTTCACATTGCAGAATATATGGATCCATGTCACCACATAGAACGAAGTAAATGTAGAGGATGTAGAAGAGCTTACATAGTTCGCAAGTGATATTCCAACCATGATGCCAATATATTTTAACCATGATGTTAATAGAGTTGCTCACCATTCCTTGAACTTCACCCTTAGCGATAACGTATAATGTAAAACAGCTTGAAATGCAATATGTAGAATAAAATATATACGCATCTAGACTAAGAGCGTAATATCAGATTGAAGATATTTATATTTTCACGAGTCCTATAAAAACAAAGATAGTATAAATAACCTAAATCAAGCCACACTTCACCAAAGTTCCTTTGAGCAACAAAACAAGCATAAAAGCAGCTTATTGTAGTAGTCTCTCAAATGCATCATGAACATAAATGATAAAGAAATGATGGTCTCCAGAAATATACACTAAATTAAACCCAAAAAATTATCTTCATCCTTGAAAATGGATATATTTTACATTAAGAGATTTAAAATCATAGACTTCCCAAACTATATGACAAGTTTGTAGCTTTGAAAAGTGATTAATTTAGTAAAAAGTTTCATTAAACTAAACTAATAAATCTTAACAAGATGTAATCATTGTCCAAATTATTATAGTCCATTCTTGTTAGATGTTATCAAAGTTACTGGTGATTTCAACTAACAATTCTTGTTAGTAGCTTCCAGATATGGACCTCGAGTAGTTATTTCCTTATGGTCATGCTTGTGCTTACCTTTTTGTAGTTTTCTACGACAATAGATGTTAACCGGATACGAGTATCTAGTATGTCAGAAAATTAGAACGTACAAGAAACTTATTTAAAATAAAATTCAACCAAAAATGTTAATAGTAAGAAAGAAAGATTATCTAGCATGGCTGATCCTGAGAACTATTTATACTAATTATCGCATTTTAAAATTTTAATGTGCACATCTGATTATTATGTTTTCTTTCCATACTTCTATAATATGTAAAGATGTGAATGATTGGTTACAAGTATATGATTTTAAAAGGTTTTTCCCATGCTTGTTGTCTTTTGTTTTTATTCTTTCTAAGAATAACATTATTACGTTAGGAATAACATTATCATTGTATTCTTGAGAAAAGTAACAATTTTATTAATGTTATTCTTGTAGGAGTAACATGTTTAAATTTTATATTTTTAAATAAATAACATGATTGATTTTTGTTCGTCAAAATATTTAGGAATAACTGTCTTAATAATGCTATTCTTCGTAGAGTAACGATTTTATTACTGTTATTCTTGATTAGGCATGATTAATATATGTATTTTAAAACTAATAATATTATTATTTTTCGTTAATTTAAACAATTAAAAGGAAATCTTTATAAAAATGAATAACATGATTGATTTTTATTAATCAGAAATAGTTAGAAATAACACTAACGTAAAACTAAGATAAATCATCTTATTAACATTACATGAATAACAAAAAATAAAGTTTTAACGTCGTGTTTTGACATATCACTTAATCTAAATATCCTTACTCTACACTGCATTTGTTGTCATATAGAAAAATGCGAAACATATATGGTCTTACTTTCATGGCCTTTGATCTTTGTATTTGATCTTAGTTTCTCCGTTTTCATATATATATATATATATTGTGCAAATGAACACAGACCATCACACTATCATAAAGTGAACCAAATTTTTATCGTAGACACTCGCACTCACTTATAAAATTTTCATGTCCTTTTATGAGCAAATAGTTTCCTCTTAGATATTTTTTAATCTTTTGACAAAACTATTTGAGGAATAACAGTATTAACACTGTTAAAATTTGATAGGGCATTACATAGCCAAAATCATCGTCTTTATAAATCACTACGTTTAGTATAACTAGCTAAAAACTTTATAAGACACTACACATCCAAAAGCATTGTTTTCTATCAAATAGAAATAAGTAGTAATGAAAAACTTACTAGAAGAAAAGCTGATTAACTAAAACAAATTCGAGAAAACCCCAGCAGTAGCAAAACCGTAAAACTTTTAAAAATACATAGTAGTAACCAGACTAACAATATTATAAGTATCAAATTAAAAAAGTAGCAATGAAAAACTTACTGGAAGAAACGTTAATTAACCACAACTTTGTCTATAAAACCCTAACAGTAGTTGTCGAAAATACATATCAGACTATCGTAATCCCAATAAAATAACTCACATGAGAATTATAAAAGCACACCTTTTATGACACAATCATTGAACCAATGTGCTAGTCTTAGTTGTTAAAGAAATATGATTTCGTTATATTTCGTCTCGAGAAATAAAGATGAAATAATATCATAAGCTACATTATTTAGACCATAATGGTATATTTACAATATACACACAAACTTCAAAATAGTATGGAGACAAGTGAACAAAACCTTTTATAAAATATATAAGGTTTTGTTGTACAACCTTACGAAGTTCATCCTAAAGCTGGTGGAAATTAGTATTATGAGGACCATAAATGGTATGGCAAAGCTCATGAAGCACGATGTTAAGAACATCATGGAAAAGTAAGAAATCCTAATCTTTGTTGGTTTCAAGCAGTCCCAACTTCACATGGAAACCTTCTCTTATATTAAGTTTTAAAAGATCTGGATTCTTAGGACTATAATTCAATCACAAAATCCCAAAAAAATTGAAATTGAAATATATCAATCAATACTACGTTACTCCACATATGAAACTAATAATACATGTTTAAACCCAAGCACAATACATCATAAAACAATATATATAATTTTTAAAATAATTCCAAATTCAATTGATAGAAGAATAAATGGTTCTAGATAGTGGTAGCACGAATAACATTAAGTAAAAATTAACTACACCGCATTTCTGAGAGAACCTTGACTCTTTATTTTTGTTTACGCATAATAGGCTGGACCTGTTTAACATGTTCTCTTGATTCTTTTTTGCTTTCTCTTCTCCTGGTTTTTTAGGGTTTTGGTTTCCCATACTTTGTGCAAATCTCGAAAATTTATCTTTTTTATGGAATGAGAAACCTTAATTTCATATTTATTATTCATATTACACACATCATCAATGTCGTTGGTTCCTAACATCATTGTAGGCATGTAGTTCGAGTGAAAATGTTAAAGGAAACAAAAGGCTCTGAAATAAAGTGCCATGAAAATATCTTAGAAAATAAATAATAACTCCCTAAAAAATAGAAGTAAGAGAACTAACAAACTAACTAACCATAGTAACAACCTGAGCTATAATCGGTCAAGCAATTGTTAGATAAACCAAGCTCCCTACAAAAGTACACTACAAAGTCAGGTCTGATAGAGAGACACAATCAATAAGAGAATATTTAGCATTAGTTCTGAGAGGGATGTATGTCATCTTGTTAACATATAATCACACTCGCTTAAATAAATCTGATGTTTATTTTATGTGAGAAATAGTATGTCACTTCTGATAGTAAGCCATCTCAATACGTACAAAAATATAGCATGCTGAAGTCTTTCATGGTAAACCTGTTAGCCAAATCATGTTTTAGTACCTCAATACAATCAAAATTATTATATGTACTAATCATTTCATCTACATATAGAGATAAAATAAGCAGTCATGCACTTGTACATCTGATAAATAAAGCTGAATCATGATTATTTGCAAGAAACCCAAGTGAAATCATTAATGTATAAACTATCACAGAACTAAGCACGATAAGCTTGTTTGAGACCATATAAAGATTTCTTAAACTCACAAACCTCACATGGTTGGTGAGAAAAATTAAGGAAGAAGTAATGTAAACCTCATCAGTAAATATAACAATTTAGAAAAGTATTTTCAACCTCCAGTTAAAATATCTTCCACTTTCAAGTGAATGCAATATAAATAAGGGTACCAACTTTTGTCATTTTTTCCACTATAAAAAGGCTCCTCATAATCCATACCATACTTCTGTGAGTACCCTTTTGCTATATGACGAGAATTGTACCTCTTAATAGATCCATCAAACTTTGTTTTGATCTTCAAAACCTAATAGAAATCAAATATATGCTTACTAGGAGGAGCTTCGACCATATCCCATGTATGAGTCTGATAAAGAGAAGTAAGCTCTTACACCGTATCATTTTTTTAATAAGGATCATACATAACTTATTTATGCGACCAAGGTTTATGTAAATCATCTATGTTTGCTATAAAAGAAGAAAACCAAGTTGAGTAATAAGCATAAGAAAAACATAACCGTTTGGTAAACTTACTTCGAGGGATAGATATCCTAAAATGTAGAGAATGTATTGTTCCACTATATGAAGAAGCATAATAATGCATTGATAAAGCATACGTAGTATCAACTGATGTAGATGTCTCATGAGTTGGTATATCTAGAATAATAAATGTATCATTGCCAATGCCAAATGGATTTATCTTTGTTATGTTATGTGACTTTTTAAGAATCGAATAAAACGGGGATATGCTCAATAAATGCAATATGTCGAGTTACATATAGCTTATGAATTGTGTGATCAAAGAAACGATGTCATTTATGTCTAATATGATAACTAGAAAGTATATATTTTAAGATATAACTTGTTCCTTTCAATATGAGGATGTATGACATAACAAGTACATCCAAACACTCGTATCTGGAGGTTGTCGATGTAACTTTTGAAATATAGACATCGTTGAATTATGTGTATGAATTTGATTAGCCACAAGTACAATAGTTAGAATTATTTCTCCATAAAAATCACTAGAACTTCAAAAAATAAAAGCATGGAACGAGTAGTCTGAATAATGTGACTATGTTTCTTTTCTAAAATACCATTATGCTGACGGGTGTCAGTATAAGATGATTATTATACAGTATTATTATATGTAAGTAACTGAGCTAAATCATTGGGGGTATTTCCCCATAAGTCACAATTAGAGCACTTTATCACATCAGAATGTTAAGTCTAAACAAGTGGTCTAAAATTTCTATAAATTGCAAGGAAATCAAAACTTCATTTCACAAGATAAACCAAATATAATGAGTGTAATCATCAATAAACGAGATGTAATAAGCCAAAACATCCTTTATGAAAAAAAGAGATGGACCTTATGCATCATAATATACATTATAAAAAAGAGAAACATAACAAGAGACATTTTTATTAAAAAGTAAAACATAAAAATTGCTAGTTTACAACAACTACAATCAGAGATACCATAAGTGTTCAAATGATCTAAAACACTCATAGAGAATTAAATCTTTAAATATGACTTAGTTACATGTCCCAAACAGGAATGCAAAAAATACAGAAGACAAATAACTCAAAGGAAAAACTGAAAAATCAACAATAGAGGCAGCAACATCAGTTTCTGTTAAAACATAGAGTTTCTCCAATATACGATATATCCCAATCATCCCCCGAGTACGTTGATAATGTATAACACAAACATAAACATAAAATATGACCTAATGACCAAATTTACCAATTGACTGATCGAAATATAATGCAACGCAAGTTGAGAGTGTAGTAAACATTAATAAGTGATATATGAAGGATGCAATGGAGTCGACGCTCTCTACCAACATTCATATAACATTGGAAAACAAAACTGGTTAGAAATAGGGGTGGCAATGTTGGTCCAAGCCGGCCCAAACCGACCCGACCCGGTCTAATCCAGTTGGGCTTCGTCCCGCCCGAGCATATAACAGGTCGGGTAGAGATATACAAATTATGACCCGTAGACTGGTCGGGCCAGGTATAGAATTTTAATTTGTCCAATCTGACCCGGCCCGTAAATATAAATTATATATAAAAAATAAAAAATATATTAGACGATAATTATAAATTTATTAAATATAATTAAAAATATATTTATAAATTACTAGAATATTGATATTTATATGTTTTCTAGTAATATACCGTCTTTGAGTAATTATTATTTTTCTTTTAGAGTCAATAATATATTTATTAATTATATTCTTTTTCCATAAACCTAACCTAATTCTATAAATTATAAGTATCTTTCTTCAAATCTTTATTTATATATACTTTAATCCTAATTTCTAATTTTTTAAATTTTTTCTCCTCTGCTTTTGTGTTTAGGGCTGTCAACGGTTCTTCGAAACCGAGAACCGGACCAGAACCGAACCGATAAGGACCGGACCGAGAACCGGACCGAACCTTAACGGTTTGGTTCGCGGTTCCATTCTAAAAACCGAAAACCGATAAGGAACAGAAACAAAAAATCGGTTAGGAACCGAACTGATAGAACCGATAAACCGATAGAACCGGTATGGAATCGAACCGATAAAACCGGTGAACCGATAGAACCGATACAGAATCGAACTGATAAAACCGATAAACCGGTAGAACCGATAAGGAATTGGACCAATAAAACCGTAAGAAAACCGTTAAAATCGATTATTTATTATTATTATTATTTATTCTTTTATAAATTATATTACCAAAATTAATAGTTAATTACCCATTTTTTTTTAACAAAATCAAACATCAATTTATAAATTTAGTTTTTATATTATTTATTTAAATAAAAATAAATAAAAATCAAATTTTAATTGAATTTCATATTTTTTAAGTGGACCGAACCGGACCGAAACTGGACCGATAATGAACCGGACCGAACCGAAACGGGATCGGACCGAACTCGGACCGAATCGAACTCGGACCGAACCGGAACCGGAACCGAACCGAATCGGACTGAACCAAACCGGACCGGACCGGACCGAACCGAAAGCTTAGCGGTCCGGTTCCGTCAAAACCCGGACCGAACCGGACCGATAACGGCCCTAGGTATGTTGATTTGTGATGCAGACAGTTTAGCGCTGGAATTTATGAAGACTCGCGATCACCCGAAGAATACGGTGAATTGACAGTTTGGAGCTCCGATGTCTGATTTTGACCCACAACACCTTGTTTCGAAGGAAACGATGCCACGAATGCAAGTCAACAGCTTCGCTCATGAACTATGGGTTTTTTTTGGCATTCGGGCTCATCTATCAGCTTATTTCGAGTTTTTAATATTTTAGGATATTTTAGTAATTTTTATATTTTTGGTTTTAGGGTTTCAATTGAACCCTTATATAAACATATCTTCTTTACATGGTTTGGGGAGTTGTTTTTTATTAATAAAATTAGGGTTTATCCCTCTATCTAGCTTCTTTTGCGTTTCACTCTGAATCATAGTGGTAGTGACGAAGATTCTGGAGTCGCTCGTATAGTTCCCGCTCGAAGTTGTAAGGTAGGAAGCCTTGCAGATTTTTTTTTGAACTTTTCCCAACTGCGGACCTTATCCTTGCCTTCACGCTCACGGTTCTTCTTCACTTGCTGCCACCAAGCCCGTGCCTTGCCGCGCAGGTGGATGGGGACCAACGCAACCCTTCTCTCCTTGGGAACTTCCTTGAAGTCCAGTACTTCCTCAATCTGGGATAACCAATCAACAAGCGCCTCTGCCTTAAGGCTACCATCAAAGTCCTGGATGTCTACCTTAAATCTAAGCTCCCAGCGGCGACCGTGATAAGTATTCTGTTCGAATCCCTCCCCAAAAGGGTTATCGATACCTTTAACCTCCGTGCCTTGTTGCCTGGCGTTAAGATCAGCCATCTGACGGGTAAGATCAGCCACCTGACGGCGTAGGTCAGCAACTTCCCGATCACCAAAATCACTTGCATCTCTAGCCACTGCAGCGCCACCGCGACCGCTGGTTCTTTCTCGAACCATCTCGCAGGACTGCCTGTGTCTGATACCACTATGATTCAGAGTGAAACGCAAAAGAAGCTAGATAGAGGGATAAACCCTAATTTTATTAATAAAAAACAACTCCCCAAACAATGTAAAGAAGATATGTTTATATAAGGGTTCAATTGAAACCCTAAAACCAAAAATATGAAAATTACTAAAATATCCTAAAATATTAAAAACTCGAAATAAGCTGATAGATGAGTCCGAATGCCCAAAAAAGTCCATAGTTCACGAAAAAAAAGGTGACTTGCATTCGTGACGTCGTTTCCTTCGAAACAAGGTGCTGTGGGTCAACATCAGACACCGGAGCTCCAAACTGTCAATTCACCGTATTCTTCGAGTGATCGCCAGTCTTCATAAATTCCAGCGCTAAACTGTCTGCATCAATTTGTTACTCTTCTTAATATTTAGTTTCTTTAAAACTTCTTATAATACTCTCATTTGTTTCTTTAATTTCTAATAATACTTTGCTTAAGATGAGTCTTTTTCATATCCGAAAATATAATCTTTGGATTACTTATACGTATTTTACTATTTTAATAAATATAACTAGGATCGTATAATCTGTACTTGATATATATTTATTAAATATTTTATTATTTTAATAAATTTAACTACGGCTGCATAGTCTAGAGAAATATTTAGTATTTTACTGTCATATATATTTTATTATGTTAGTAATTGATATTTAGATTTTAGATACTAAGAAATCTATAAGATTTAGTAATTTATATGAATTTGAAATATGCATATACAAATCATTTTTAATTTAAAATTATATATTTATATATATTATTGCGTTTTTGTTATATTTCCTTTAAATTTATATGTAAAATAACAAAATTATGACATCTGATCATGCTTCCCAAGCAAATAAAGTTAGAGTTTCTGAATCTTCACAAGCAAACAATATTAGTTTGCTGAACAATTTATCGAATCTTCCGAGCCACTAATAGCCCCAAATCAATCACCAATAGTCGTTGAAGAAGATGTAACTCCTTCTATATTAACAAGCGATCCTTCAATTCCAATTTCTGGTAATGTCAATGTGGAATTAGATACCTCAAATTTGAAATCAGGCGTATGGAAACATTTTAAGAGGAAAAGAGAAGTTGGAGCTATAAAAGCACATTGCAATTATTGTTCGCATGTGTTTGCAGCTAATAGTTGACAAGGGACAAATCATTTGCGTAGACACGTTGAAAGATGTCCAAAAAGCACAAATGTTGACATCAAACAACAAATTCTTATTTCTCAACAAAGTCAAATAGATGGCAAAACAAGTTTAACTCCTCATATTTTCAATCAAGACTTATTGCGAAAACATCTTCCAAGGATGATTGTGATGCACGAGTATCCACTTCTATGGTTGATCATTTGTGATTTAGAACGTTTATGTCTCATGCTCAACCATTGTTTAAAATGGTATCAAGAAACACAATAAAAACTGACATATTGAAGATGTACGATATTGAGAAACAAAACTAATGGGACTGATAGAAAAAAAATCGTGGCAGAGTTGTGATGAGGGCGGAATTCACCGATATAAGTCGTAAGGGTTAAATTGCAATAAACGATATTTAATGTAGTTATCAAGGTGTTAAAAGTCCCTCGAGGACCAATGTGTAAACATAAAGATAGTTGAGGGGCCTTGTTAATGTGTAATAACGGCCCACTAAGAGCTTAAGCGGGTCCACCTTATTCTAGTATAAAAGGTGACCCACTTGCCTGGCAAAAGGTATTGAATATTATTTTATGACAACCCCCTTTATCTCTCTATACTTTCTCTCTCTAGTCACATCTGGTTCAAGATCCCAAATATTCTCCCAAACAATTATTGACTCATCATTAGCGCCGTCTGTGGGAAACGAGTGATACCGAAAAGGAATCTTTTACTCTTTGAAAATCACATTTTGCGGGATGAACAGCGAAGCGGCGATAGAGAGGGTTGGTAGAGAAGTCGTCCGAGCCGTCTCAGGTTCGGAAGGCGAAGGAGCCCCTGGTCGGGAATGGCACGATCGGGGTCGGGACAAGCGGTCAACTTTAATAATGACCCAAAAACAACTCCTTGAGGATATTGCCAGGCTAAAAGAAGAAAGAGAGCGGGCACTGGACGAGAAAAGGGCCCAGGAAGGAAAGGGCAAAGAACCCATCTTGGAGGATCGGGAGGCAGTCGGCCATGACGACGATCCGCGAATAGAAGCCCGACCCATTAGGTATTACAGGGACTCTCTCCCCGACGACGAGCGAACTGCTAGGACTCGGCGGAACCCGGAGAACCATCGTGGCATGACATTAGACTACCCCTCAGATGACTCGTCGGGCAGAGAATATCTGCGTCGGGAAAGAGTTCAACGAACACAAAATAACCGTTCCCGACGCCTCCGAGGACCCCGGGCAGACCCTCTAAAATATAACAAGGGTAGCACCGATAAGCAGACCCCGGTATCCTTTGAGAAAGAAGAAATGCATGCCGCCAGCCGCGGAGAGCAGGAAGCTTTGCCACCAGTTCCGTGGCAACCATCGAATAGTCAGAACCATGGTTACAGAACTAGTAGCCAGTTTATCAGCCCGGGAGTTGAGGGACTCTATGGAGTTCGGACGGAAGGCCTTGGGGGAGGAGCATGTGAGCTCGGAGTCAATTGGAGGGCCACCCCACTGTCCGATGAGATATTAGCGGGACCACTCCCGAAGAGATTCGACATTTCTAAACTAGAAAAATACGACGGGAAAAAGGACCCGGATAATCATTTGGAGGCCTTCAAAAACTTCATGTTAAGCTTCGACGACGATGACAAGCTCCTGTGTAGAGCTTTTTCCATGACTTTCAAGGACAGGGCGTCTAAGTGGTACAACCGTTTACCGCAGGGTTGCATTCGGAACTTCGGGACGTTCTGGACGATATTCAGACAACACTTTGTGGGAAGTAAGAGCTTCCGGGCCAACGGAGACACTATCATGAATTGCACGCAGAAACTGGGGGAGAGCCTCAGAGAATACACTAGGCAATTCATCGACGCGAAAACCGACCTAGATCACTGCGAAGAGAACGTGGCTCTAACGGCGTTTCGCTTGGGTCTGCTTCCGGGGCCAATGAACTTCCGGGCCAATGAAGCAAGCAGTGACAAAGAAACAAGCATTCACGTTTTCCGCGCTTCTAGCACAGACAGAAGCGTCTGAGTTGGCAGCGCAGATTCAGCAAAGTGCCCAAGCATCGGTCGTAATAAGGCAGGGCACCCGGTCGAACTACACAAGGGCGGCCCAACCGGTCAGCACGATACACCCTAACCCTCCTGTGTCGGCCAAGCCTTCGGCCCCGGCCGGTCTGAAACCAAAACAAGCTGGTCAGACGACCTCGCGACCCATGTCCAACAAATGGACACGACCTGCTTACTTCGCGGACCTCACGGAGTGTGTATCATCGATCTACGAAAAGACCAAGAAGAGCGGGATATACCGAAGGCCGTTCCCAATCCCAACGCCTCGGGAACAAAGGAATAACCGCTATTGCCGCTATCACGAGGACGTTGGGCATGATACGAAGGACTGCATTGCCTTGAAGAAAGAAATACAGATGCTCATAGAGCAAGGGAACCTGTTGGAATATGTAAAGAAGGCGCAGCAGGGCACAACCTCGAAAGAAGTTGTAATTGTACCAAAACCAGAGACCACCATGGCCATTTCGGAGGTAACCGACCACTTCGATGTCTCCATTGAATACCTTGATCCCGAAGCAAATCGCAACATTATCGGGATCATTGAGGAGGAAGCAGAGGAGAGCGTCGGTAGTGTGCGTGGTCTTTGTGAATTTTTTGAGTCGTTAACCATCTTCGGGGGAGATTCTATGGCAGGAGTTACGCACTCATCCAGGAAAAGGCACATAGTCAACCTAACCACTCAGTTGGAGACCATAACTTGCTTCCAAACCAGAAGCGTTCCTTCTCCGATCCTGCACTTCGACGATGACGACATGAGGGATATAGCCGGCCCGCATGAGGATGCCACTGTAATCGGGGCAGCCATTGCGGGAGAGGAGGTTCGGCGCATCTTGGTGGATACCAGGAGTTCAGCCAATATCATCTTCGCGTCTACTTTTGCAAAATTCAGAACACAGCCAGTGATTGCGTGGTCCGACCGAACCATTGTCGGGTTTACGGGGTCAGCAGCCGACGTTATAGGAGAGTTCGAGGGCGTAGTCCAGTTAGGCCGCGGTCCTTTTAAGAAAGAGGTCACGGTTTTATTCGTGGTAGTGGACGCACCGGCCTCCCACAACGCCATTCTTGGTCGGTCTTGGATATCACGCATGCATGCGGTAACTTCTACGATCCATCAATGTGTAAAGTACGTGGTCGGAAACAACGTAGGTGTGGTCCGGAGCAGCCAGAAAGCAGCACGGGAATGTTACCGAGCTGCTTTGGCACCGAAGAAAGACCAAGAGATGTTTCCAGCTCAAGAATAGCAATTAAGGGGGATCCCCCCGGGATCACTACCAGTGGATGACCCCCGGGAGGCCCCAAGCCTTTTGACAACAGACGAAGAATGCGAACTGCATCAGTTCGCCGTGGGAAAATCTCTGCGGGTCGGGGCGTGCCTCTTGCCGACCCTAAGGGAGCAGCTATTGATCCTCCTACGGGAAAACCTAGATTTGTTCGCATGGTGCTCAGGAGATGTTACGGGGGTACCAGAGTCTTTTGCGGTTCACAAGCTGACCATCAACAGAAATGTCAGACCAATTACTCAAAAGCGTCGGGCTTTTTCCCCAGAAAAAGCATACGTAATCCTACGAGAAGTTGAGAGGATGACCAGCATCGGTCATATCAAGGAAGCGAGATACCCGTTATGGATTTCTAATCCCGTTCTAGTCAAAAAGAAAAGCGGAAAATGGAGAATGTGTGTGGATTTTACCGACCTTAACCGAGCGTGCCTGAAGGACCCTTTCCCGATGCCGAGAATCGACCAGATGGTGGATTCGACATCGGGTAACAAACTCCTGTCGTTTATGGACGCCTACGCCGGTTACAATCAGATCAATTACACTCCGCGGACCAGGAAAACACCACGTTCATCACAGGCCGGGGACTATACTGCTACAAAGTAATGCCCTTCGGGCTAAAGAATGCCGGCGCGACATACCAAAGACTAGTCAATAGAACATTCGAAGGTCAGATCGGGAGGAATATGGAGGTGTACATTGATGACATGTTGGTCAAAAGCGGGACCGATATAGCCCACCTTGCCGACCTCAGGGAAACCTTTGATAACTTACGAGGGATAAATCTCAAACTTAACCCGGAAAAATGCTCCTTCGGGGTCCGGTCAGAAAAGTTCTTGGGATTCCTCGTCAGTGAGAAAGGGATTGAAGCAGATCCTATCCACCTCCGAGCTCTAACAGACATGACCCCGCCCCGAAGCATCAAAGAAGTCCAGATCCTCACTGGGCGTCTGGCCGCCCTAAATCGATTCATTTCTCGATCATCTGATAAGTGCGCTCCGTTTTTTCAGGTCTTACGACAAGCGAATTTTTTTGCTTGGACTCCCGAATGTAATGAGGTGTTCTTAGGGATCAAACAATACCTATCGTCCCCGAACCTCCTAACAAAGCCTACCACTCCTAACAAAGCCTACCCCGGGCGAGACGCTCTTCCTTTACATCCCGGTCACGGACTTTGCGGTCAGCGCAGCTCTAATCAGCGAATCAGGACCGGCTCCAACAGCGGTCTACTTTGTGAGCAAAAGCTTGCTGGATGCAGAAACTCGGTATTTAAAGTTAGAAAAAATGGCGCTTGCCCTTGTGACAGCAGCGCGGAAAATGCGCCCGTACTTTCAAGCCCACCCTATCGTCGTCCGCACGTCATTTCCACTTAAATATGTTTTCCAGCGACCAGATATGTCCGGGAGAATATCCAAGTGATCAGTAGAGCTAGGGGACTTCGACATCGACTTTGAACGGCGGACAGCTATCAAGGGCCAGGTCTTGGCCGATTTTTTAGTCGAGTTCCATTCCGAACGACCCGAACAGGAGGTACCTCCCCGAGAAACCACACTAGGCGAATGGATCGTCAGAACCGATGGGGGAGCGAACGTTAGTGGCTGTGGAGCGGGGATACAAATCATAACCCCGTCCGGCGTTAGCATGCTCCAAGCCATCCGATTTGGTTTCCATACTTCAAACAACGAAGCGGAATATGAGGCTGCTTTGGCAGGATTGCGGTTGGCACAGGTGTGCGGGGCGAGACAAGTACGCCTCGTAAGCGACTCCCAACTTTTAATAACCCAAGTTTCGGGGAGTGCGGAGGCTCGGAAAGAACATCTGGTGCAATACCTAGCAGCACTAAGAGTTCTGGCTGCTTTATTTGACAAAATCACCTATGAACATGTCCCGAGGAGTGAGAACACGACCGCGGATTCCTTGGAAACGATCTCCTGCTCTAGCAGTTATCCTTGGGTAACAGAACAAGAAAGCCCATCGATTATCAAACGCCATGAGTTGGACAAACGACCTGAAATCGCATGCCAGATCTCTTCGGTTGCAACCTCGGATTGGCGGCGGGATATTATCTCCTTTCTGGCTGAGGGTCGGCTCCCCGATGACACCGCTTCGGCACGGAAAGTACGCAACAAAGCTCGGGGGTACGTCCTTTTAGGGGATGTGCTATACAAGAAATATTTTAGCCGACCCCTGCTTCGATGCTTAGGGTTCCACGAATCTCAAGTAATTGTGTCCGAGCTACATGATGGTGAGGGCGCGACCCACTGCGGATACAAGGCTCTAATTAGGAGAATTCTCCTCGCAGGATTCTATTGGCCGACGATAACGGCAGATGCGCGACTCATAGTTAAAACCTGCGATACATGTCGACGGTTCGGGAACGCCATCAACGTACCTGCATCTCCCTTAGAATCCATATCCGAAGGGCTACCCTTTGACCGATGGGGAATCGACCTCGTCGGACCGTTACCAATGGCGTCGGGAGGAAGACAGACGATTGTCGTGGCGGTGGATTACTTCTCCAAATGGGTCGAAGCCGAACCTTTATCCGCCACGAAGACCAAAGATATCATCAAATTTATCTGGGCTAACATATGTTGCCGGTTCGGGGTGCCGCAGAGGCTGACTATGGATAATGGGCCGCAGTTTGATAGCGTAGAAATGAAAGCATTCTGCACCACTCATAAGATCCGACAATGCTTCTCTGCTCCTTTCCATCCTCAAGCGAACAGGCAGGTCGAAGTAACCAACCGAACCATTTTGGATGGCCTCAGAAAGAACCTTGAGGTAAAGGCCGGAAAATGGCCCGACTACCTACAAGAAGTGCTATGGGCTTACCGAACCACACCCCGGACAGCTACCCAAGAGTCACCTTATGCTCTGGTATACGGTATGGACGCGGTCACCCCCGCGGAATATATTTTTCCTTCTTTCAGGGTCGGAACTTATCAGGAGGAGATGAACGACGACAGCCGACGACTCGAGCTCGACCTCATAGAAGAGAAGCGCAATCACGCCCGATTAAACTCTTTGTACTATCAGACCCTAATGAGAAGTCGATACGCATCCAAAGTCCGTCGTCGGGAGTTTAAGGTCGGAGACAAGGTTCTGCGGCGCGTCTTCCTTCACACAAAAGATAAAAGCCTCGGGAAGCTCGCAGAATAGGCTCGGACATCTTTTAAGGCTACCATGGAATATTGAACACTTGAAGTTGTATTTAGAATAGTGGTGGACTTGTATTTCAGATTGTATTTCACATTGTTTAAAATTGTTACGGTCGGGGATGCACTCTTTCCTACCTCGGTGGCGCGAGGAGGTTTTAACGAGGCATCGAAAAAACCCGACCACCGATTACATTAATCAAAAAATTCTTTTGCCTTCCAAATATTGAATTGTTGCGACTTTGGACAGCTGACGAGCTGGACGTCGTCCGTTCCTATTAATATCAATGGATCTACATATATAGTTTTCCCGATCCTCTGGGAAAATTTTCGATGCGATATCGATCTACAGAACCTTAATGGGTTTTTCAGCTCTTATCGATCTACATATATAGTTTTCCCAATTCTCTGGAAAAAATTTCGATGACATATCGATCTACAGAACCTTAATGGGTTTTTCGGTTTTTACCGATCTATATATGTATTTTAACAGACTCGCAAGGACATTTTTCAATATTACTTTAACTTGCAGAGCTTACGATCCCCGATCCTATCAGAGCCTAGGTAACGATGTGTGAGAAGGTATAGCCAGAAAACTTGATATATTAACAGGGGACCCCATGGCCCCCAAAAGCAAAAGTTAAAGATGTTCATAAAAAATAACGACAGAGGGGCCCGCGGCCCCCAAAGAGTTACAAAAATAAGTAAGCAAAAACAAAAAAAACAAACAAGCACAACTCCCGGATCACTCGTCCTCGTCCTCGTCCTCGTTCTCTTCATCCTCCTCGGCATCGTCGGATTCTCCACACTCGACCCCCTCGGGCCGGTCTTTCTCTGGCACGTCTAACCACATCGACCCGAGGTGAGGGTCTGGGAAGCGGTTTTGGAACGACAGCACGTACGCGGCTTTGGCATCGACAGTTTCCTTCTCTGACCACTTGCTACACCGGTTGGCGAAAGCGACGTTCGAGGATTTCAACTTTTGGACCTCCAGAGCCAAAGCAGCGGCACGGTCTTCCGCGGCTTTCTTTGCCGCCTCCGTAGCCTTCATCGCCTCCTCCGCAGCTGTCTTCGCCTCTGTAGCGGCACGCTCGGCTTCAGCAACCCGACCCTCTGCCAACGCCTGAGCCGCCTTGGCAGTTTCCACCTCCGAAGTCAGACTAGCGATCTTTGCCTCCGCTGAGACTAACTGCTGACTTAGCTCCTTTGCCCGACGCTCTTTCATGGCCGCCGGTACAAGCAAGTTATACAAAGATAAAGCTAGACCGTCCGATCCCCGAAGCGGGAATGTGTGCGGGCTGCCGAGCATCGACAGCGCAGGGAATTTTGGGCCACTCGACGAGGCTGCGTCTGGGTTTGAAGCTTCGGGGGGCTCGACATCATCTGGAATTTCCACAACGTCCGCCGTTGGAATACCCTGGGCATTACCGACCTGATCCAGAAGTGTCGGTCCTACAGTGCCCACCCCCGCGCTAACAACTGCCTGACTCTCTTTCCTCGAAGGCTTGGGTTTCTTCACCTTAGACCCCTCCGCATCAGTACGACCTTTCCTCTTTTACACCAAAGCCCGGTCCTGGCTTGCCTCCGTTCCTTCAGGCGCGGGCACCTCCACCCGAGTCGGTTCACCAGCCACCTCGGCTCCGGTCTCCTTTTCTCCCCCCTCGTCATCTGACTTCGGGCGCTTGCTATGCGCCTTGTTGCGTTTGGGTAGATACAATATTGACCCAGGAGTGTCGGTTCGAGCAATCACGTCCTCCAAGCTCGGGGGCTGCCGCAGCTGTTCGATGGTGAGAACCTCGGATGAGCAGCGCCAGAGGTTGCTCATGAATAAGTTCGTATCTATGAAGGTGCGATGCATAGCCCGACCTCAGTGCCTCCGGGAGTAGCTTTTCAGCACCTCGAAAGTGGCCTCAGCAGCTTTCGAGTAGTCCTTCTTCAACCCTTGCAACCAGTCCTTCGACACTGCGCAAAGGGTCGGTAAATAAAAAAAACAGAGTAGAACCATCATGGACCCAGGTCCGCAGCAGCTGCCTCTTGTTCTCCAAAGTGTAGGGAAGACCGTTCTCCCAGCACCCGCTCAGAAATACGAACCGATGCTTCCAGCCTTTGTCCCCCTCCAAGAAATCATTTACAATCTTCCATTTATTTCCAAGGGAAGAGTAGAAGAACGGGGATTTTGGAGATTTGGACAGACCCGACATAGCAACATACTCCTCCATTGGCATGACCAGACCTGAAAGACGGGAAGCCATGATACAAGACATTAGAGTATACCAGGCGTTCGGCGTCAGCTGCGACGGACAGATTTGGAGGGTGCGGAAGTAAAGCGCAATCTCAGGGTCTAAGGGGAAGCGCAACCCCCAGTTGAACAGCTCGGTAAACACCACAATCTCCCTGGGTCGGACATGAACAGGGGTCTCCCCGGGGAGCGGGAACCGAACGTTAACACATTCGGGAATTCCCCAGCGGATCAGCAGCTCTTTATGATCAGACTCGGGGAAGTAGTGGTACTTCCCTTCGTAAAGAGAAACCACATCTTTCGTACGAAGCCAACTAAAATACTTGGTAGTGATGGCAGCCTCAACTTCTTCGGGCAAGGGGTCATCAGGTGGGTTAGCTGTGTTGCCAGCAGCAGCAACACAGAACTCCGCGGGTGCAACGTCTACTTCTGACTCTCCCACTTCTGGGTCTGGAGCCTGATCAGAACTTTGAGCAGTAGCGGCATCAGGTTCTGATGGTCGGACCCGAGAGGTGGAGGCCTCGGCTATGTCGCCCGAAAAAGCCCGATGAGTCGCTTCCACTTCCTCGGGCGTAAGCTGACGTTTGGGCAAACCTAAAAAAGTGACCGCAGTGTTAATACCGGTCCAATACCCTCGAATCGAGGGCGTAAGTTGAACCATTTCAGGATCGTTACCTCCTACGGGGGACGTAGAGGGACCATCTTCTCCCATTATCAAGAACTTGGATTTGCGAGCACGTCGGGGAGCGTTTGAGTTGACAGGCAATAGGGTCGGATCGTTCGACCCAACTACAGGGGAATGAGAAGAGCTACCACTAGAAGAAAGGATAACGGTTTCTGGAGAAAGACTAGCCTCTGGATATGGAAAAACCGGAGGGTCGGTTAGGAGGAAAGATTCTGCAGGGATCGGGGTCCTGCGCGTCGGTATTCCTCTACTCGATCTTCGATGCTAGACCACTCTTCAAAACTCCACTCGGAGTTTTTCTTTTTCTTGGTTGGTTTTTGCTTCGAGTATCTGGGCTTCATAAAACAAACATTCCAGGATAAAGAAGGGTCTGATGAGCTCTCTCTCTCTCTCTAGAAATGATCTGACAACACTTCCTCTCTCTAGAATGCCTCTGAGAGAAACCAAGGATTGTGGAGTATTTATAGGCAAGGTTGAAAGATCGGGGGATACCAATCGACAAAAGCACAGCGGGAAGATGAAGAGTCTCCCTAAGAGCCTAGTCTGAAAGAGGTGTGACCCATTAGCTGATGACACGTGTTGACCACCGTCTGGCAAGGGCTTACCTAAGCCATCCATCATGCACCTACTGCTGATATGGGCCGTCACGACCGCGTCCGGTAAGAAAGACCAGCCCATCACAGGAGACCCGGGCTGAAAACCCAAGTAGAACAAAAAAACGCGGGAATCAACTCGGGTCGGAGCCTCGAACATCGGGAGAGAAAATCTAGCAGAACCCGAAGATAGAATGAAGGTCAGACCGTTACGAACAGTGTCGGTAAGCGACCGACGCAAGAGGAAAAATAACAGACTCGCCCAAGGCAATTAGACCGAAGAACATGAGAGATCGGACAACAGGTGCAGGCTCGGCAACAAATCTCCACTCCTGATACTCCCGAAGACTAGGGGGCTACTGATGAGGGCGGAATTCACCGATATAAGTCGTAAGGGTTAAATTGCAATAAACGATATTTAATGTAGTTATCAAGGTGTTAAAAGTCCCTCGAGGACCAATGTGTAAACATAAAGATAGTTGAGGGGCCTTGTTAATGTGTAATAACGGCCCACTAAGAGCTTAAGCGGGTCCACCTTATTCTAGTATAAAAGGTGACCCACTTGCCTGGCAAAAGGGTATTGAATATTATTTTATGACAACCCCCTTTATCTCTCTATACTTTCTCTCTCTAGTCACATCTGGTTCAAGATCCCAAATATTCTCCCAAACAATTATTGACTCATCAAGTTGCTCTAACAACTAATATGCGGTCTTCGCCAAATAAAACCAGAGGTTTTATGGTCATAACCGCACATTACATAGATAATTTTAGAATTTAAAAATTCATATTATCAGGTACCAATATTTAATATATTTTGTTGTTGTTCTATTCATTTATGTTTATAATTGATTCTTGTACATTTTTCATTGGCCTTTTTATTTATAATATTTTTTATATTAATATCAAATCATGACATGTAATATACCGATTTATTTATAATTTTTACCTTTATATTCTAATAATTTTACAGGTTTTCATATGTACCTTTTCCACATACAAAAGAAGTACTTGCTGATTGTTTTAGAGTGTTGTCTCGAGTGGAATATTGATAGGAACATATCTACTTTAATAGTTGATAATTGTACTACGAATGATGTGATGGTAAGATTGGTTTTGAGTAAAATTTAATCTAATAACTTATGTTGTGTGAAGCTTTATTCCATATGCGTTGTGCAACCCATATATTAATTTTAATTGTGCAAGAAGGTTTGATTGTCATCAAAGAATGCATTAAACACGTTGGAGATAGTGTATTATTTTGGACAACATCAACCAAAAGGAGACAAAGAATTGAAGAAACAGCACGCCAATTGGATACCCAATGCACAAAAGAGTTGGCTCTCGATTGTAATACGCGTTGGAATTCCACATTTCATATACTAGCTATAGCTTTGGAATACAAAGAGGTTTTTTTAGATTAAAACAACGGGATTCAACATATAATTGTAATTCGAGTGATAGAAAATGGGAAGAAGCTCAAGATATATGTGAAAAATTGGATTTGTTTCACAATGTTACTGAGCTATTTCAGGTACTTCATACCCAACTGGTAATATTTTATTTCAATAAAGTATGTGAGATTCGGATAACATTAAGAGAATGGTTCACAACTACAAGTTCCTTAATGATTGAAAATATGGTGTATCATATGTTTTAAAAATTGAACAGCTAATGGAACATAATTAATGGAATAATAGGTGTTGCCGCTGTTTTGGATCCTAGATATAAGATGGTTATTTTGTCATTTTATTTCTCTTCGATTTATGGTTTCAGGGCGGAACAAGAGATCAAAAGAATTAAAGATATGTCTTATGAATTGGTTAAAGAATATGTTAATGATAATATTGGGCATGAATCTAGTGCTTCAAATACGTTGTCGGTTACTCAAAGTTTCACAAAAAAACATTCTTCTAAATTTGATGAGTTTGTTAGTAGTAGGAAAAATGATGTTTTTGGAAGTGGAAAGTTAGAACTAGAATTTTATCTAGAGGATGATGTCATACCTACATCAGAGAATTTTGATGTTTTATATTGGTGGAAAGTGAATTGTCCAACATATCCTAATTTACAAAAAATAGGAAGAGATGTTCTATCTATTTCGGTGTCAACGGTTGCTTTAGAATCTGCTTTTAGCACTACCGGTCGGTTACTAAGTCCACATCGTAGCAAACTTGCATCCAAAACTGTTGAAGCATTAATGTGTACCCAAAATTGGATTTGGAACCAAATCAAAGGTATTTATATATTTATTAAAATCAAGTTATTGATTTTTTATTACATAAATTACCAGTAATCTTTATTATTTAACCTAACATCATGTTATTTGTTAGGTTCGTCACCAAAAACTATGGCACATTTGGAATCGACGTTTCAAAAGTTTCTTGATGATTTTGACTATGAAGATGAAGATAAAAGCATTGTGATAAGTGGTGGTGATTGATGATGCTATTAGAACCTAGAAAAACTTTCAAGAATGTTTTATGTTTGTTATGATATTTTATTTTAACTTATTTTAGACATATTTTATATTGCTTGTTTTATTAAAGATTTATGTTTATTTCTTCTAATAATATTTAATTGTTTATTTAGGTATATTTAATTTGGTTTAAAAAATTATGTCTTAAATATTTATTTTAAATTAAAAATAAAGTCAAATTTGAGCTGGGTTTAGGCCGAGTCGGACCGGTATGGAAAACCCGAATAGTTAAAATAATGTTTGCGGGTCAGGACGAGCTGACCCGCGGACATAAACGGAGCGTGCTCGGGTTCAAAAATATTAAACCTGCTGCGGGCCAGGCCCGGATCGGCCCGAACGCGGCCCATTACCATCCATAGTTAGAAACTTTGATTAGTCACCAATCAATCATGTGTATCAAAAAATCCACTAATGTTTTTTTTCGTATAAAAATAATCACTTTTATTAAATTTATTTTGCATCCATAGTCACTCACGGGTGACCATATATGCAAATCGAGACAAATAAAAGTGATCACTGACGCAAAACGAGACCAACAAAGGTGATCATTTTGATACAAAAAAACACTAGTGCTTTTTTTATACACATGACCAATTCTAGAGACTAACCAATGTTCTTAGCAAATAAAGCTAATATGGGTGAAATAGGAGACGCTAAAACAAAATATCACAGTTAAAGTGACATATAACGAGAGACACCAAAAGCTAAAGTTCACAAAAATGAAGGAATACCTGAACTAAAAGATGGATAAATACTTTAGTGAGACATGTATTTGGATATGATAACAAGATTAGAAACGATATATTCTCTACGAGAATAAAAAAATTATAGGTACAATGCAGAGGGTGGCATTATAATATTATTATGTCCTAATGATGCAGCATCAATAATGAACCGTAAGGGGGGAATGAATGACCAAATTATTAAGGAGGATGTGTCTATTGTAGAAAACGCTATTACTAAAAATGTCGTTGGTGAAAGGTTGATATTGTTTAGCTTTTAGAATTTGGAATTGATACTTCCATCATTCTTATTTTTTCAGAAAGCACACTCATCAAAGGCTAATTTTGGGGTTTGTCTAGACTGATTTGGAACACATGTTCGTTTTCGGACGGAAACAAAAATATGGATATTAATTACTTTTGAACCTCTATCAATGTAAGATTTAATTTTAGACAAACACCTTCAAATCTGCAGATTTTGTTAGACCTAATATGTTTCGAAATCTCTATTTTTTCTAGTGATTTTAATTCCATAACATCATTGTTATTCTCTTCGATCTCATAATATTTCTTATCTTGCAAATCCTCATTTTGGTAATCAATGTCATATTCATCATAGATTAACCTGTCAAATACCGGTCCAGAGCAAAAGTAAGGTCGTTAACTTGTGCAGTTTAAGTACGAAACTCATTAATTTATGATGGTGGTTTTGGAGACACTACTCTAGATTGAATCAATATAATCTTGTATTTATTCATTATAAAACTGTATTGATTCATCCTACCATCATGAATAGAAATTCTATGAAACTGCTATGGACATCCTAACAATTCATGGCATGCATCGATGGTAACTAGGCAGCACCATGCTTTACCTTTGTAATTACCAAGAAAAAATGCAATTAGGAAACATTTAAAATTGCTACCTCATTTCCCTCTTTCAACATGGCCAATAGGTAAGGTCTTGGAAGAGCTTCAATCTTCAATATCAGTATCTGAACAACCTCTTCAGAAATCAGATTCTCACAACTGCCCTAATCGATTAAGAACTTGTAATTTCTTCCTCCAATGGTGCATGTAGATTGAAA
The DNA here is from genome assembly GCA_036936605.1 of Limnanthes douglasii subsp. nivea. NCBI lineage: Eukaryota > Viridiplantae > Streptophyta > Magnoliopsida > Brassicales > Limnanthaceae > Limnanthes > Limnanthes douglasii. Next base: position 130,842,574 of record JAUPFV010000004.1, read on the forward strand.
AATCTCGTTCTCTACTTTATTCCTCAAATCAGAAAAATCAGGTTTCACAAAACATGATTGTTGTATTTACATAGCAGGAACTCAAGCATTGTTACCAACGGATGCAACGAAAATATCGAAAGGAACAAAAGATAAACAAAATATCTAAAAGTAACAAAGGATAAACGTAACTTTATTTCAAGGAAAATGAAACTTAAAACTCTAGTAAAATTATTGTATTAGGCAGATAAGATAAGTGATTTAAAAAAAAAAGTGTTGCTTCAACTTCGGTTATAATAAAATTTAAATTTAAAAATGATCGATATGGATAAAATATTAAAAAATCTATTTAAAATTAATAATTAAAATTTATTTAGGAGATAAAAATATATCTTTATATACACGTATTGGAACTAAACATCAACTCCACTTTATTTAAAATTCAAATATGAACTAGAAACAAAAATGATTTATTGATACATAAATCAAAGATATCACACCCAAATGATTCAAAAATATTTGGTTTGTCATTACTGCAAAAATGTATAACTCTACTCTCGAATACGATATTATCTTCAATATTGTATTTTCATTTACAACTTAGATTTTAGTTGATTTAGGGATTTCATGTGTCAACACATTGAAATCCCTAAATCTACCATCAAAAGACTGGAGATCTTTTACAACAAGTTTTTATGGGGAAGAAACTCTATTAGAAACACTGCTCACTGGTGTAAATCGTCAAAGTTATGCAAGAAATATGATGAGGGGGGTCTAAACCTAAGAAGGTTAGAGGATATGATTGATGTTTTTTCAGCAAAGCTTTGGTTTACATTGAGGAAACAAGACTCTTTATGGGATGCTATTACAAAAGCTATATATTTTAAGAACCAGCACCGTCTGTTGGCTCCTTTAATATCTAAAAGTTCACTTATTTGGAAGAGAATTTGGAGGATAAGAGATAGGGCTGAAAAGTTTATTTTTTGGCATGTTGGCAATGGCGTAGTGGACTTAAAGCTAGATAGATGGTGCTCAACTAATGCTTTCACTAATCTAACAGAGGTTGAAATCAGAAATACAATACCTACTTCTATGGTAAGCGAATATAGGAATGTTGATAGGCGGAATATACCAAATCTTGATTCTATTTTGAATCAGAATCAGATTCAAAACATACTCAAATTTGGCTTGAACAGATCAATTAAAGACAGGATAAGTTGGACTATAAGCTCTGATGGGGATTTTAACACAAAAGCCACATGGAACGAATTTAGAAAAAAGGGAAACATCTCTAACCTTTATGCTAAAACGTGGAACAACGTTACTCCTCTCAAGCACTCTTTTATGTTGTGGAGGATTCTGAAGGCGTGGGTCTCTACTGATAGTGTCCTGCAAATGAGAAATATTCAGTTAGCTTCAAAATACAACCATTGTAATAAGTACGAAAGCATAAATCACGTGTTTGTAAACTGTCAGAAGGCTTGGAGTGTTTGGATTTATTTTGTAGCTCATTTCAGAATCCACATTTCTAAATCCATGACCCCCCTCACTTGGCCATGTCATGGTAGTGGTCTACTGATAAAGGGGTTCATATTCGTACAATGCTGCCTTCAATTATCGTCTGGGTGATTTGGTAGGTCAGAAACAAAAAAAAGATGGAAAACTTGGAATCAAGTGCAATTGATATGATTATACCATCATATTCATTTTCTCTAGTCTTAACAAAACGAGTTTGCTTAAGAAGAAACACTGGATAATGGATGTCATGGTTGGTATTAATTTGGGCAGTGTCAATCAGCTTAATAAGCCTTATGTTCCGGTTGTCTTAAGATGGAAATGCCCTAAACTGTGTCGCCACAAGCTCAATACAAATGGTGGTTGCTCTAATACTGGTGAATATTTTGGAGGTGATCTGGTCAGAGATTATGATGGTAATATTCTATTTTCCTATGGGAGAGTATATGGGAAAGGGAGTTCCATTATTGCTGAATTCAGGGCCATGATTGACGACCTCCAGCTTTGTTATGAGAATGGAATTTCATCCCTGGATATCGAAATGGATTTTGGCTCAAATGATTTTTACTGGTAGAGCTCCTTGGTACTTGAAAGCTCTACTCAATTACAGCTACAGTATGATCTCTTCGAATCACGTTTTCATAGAGCATAACGGAGCTGCTAATTTTCTTGCCAAATTCACTACTGAAACCAAGAGGTACTCGTATTTCGAAGGAACAGAGCCCCTAATGGACTGAGAGCGATCTCATTTTTGGAAAGTATGGGTCTTTGCTACCTTAGAATGGTTTCAGAGAGTTAAGAGCTTTGAGAAGAAAATCGAGTTTTACTTGGATTTTGATTATGCTTCAAATTCTTTTGATTCTTCTCAGTACTGAATGTTTCATCAATTGCATGGAGGGTTTGGTGACTGCCTCAGTTTCATATCGAGTTTTTGGCTACTGGTTTTCTGCATGCTTGGTTGTTCTACAGGATTTTGGTCATTGGTTTCTCTGCATACATGGTTTTTCTACCAGATTTTCAAGGACTTTGGCCACTGGTTGTATGGATGTTAAAAATGGCTTGATTTCGAGCTAACTACTAGGTTACAGAAGGTAGAGTTCTTCAAAAAATGGATGATTTTTTTGCTAGGATTTTGGATTTTGAAGGATTGAGGAAATGTTCACGGCAAAGGATCGATCGTTTAGATTGATTAGCTGGGTTTGTTTCAGAGCTCTATGGTTTAGCAAAGGAGATGGAAGAAGAGGAGTTGTAGATTTGGAGGTAGGGTTTGTTTTGGGAGCGAATATAAGACTTATATTTGTTTAAATCTGTTAGTGTAGTTGTAACGGGCTCAAAAAATTAATATTCAAAGCCCACATCGGGTCCATTTAAGAAAAAATAGATTTTAGTATATTATATATTTGGTAAGGGAAAAGATATTTATTTATTTTGAATTTAAATTATTATTCAATAATTTAATTTTTAATATAAAGTATTTTTAGATATCTTTTGTCTTTTAAAATGTACTATCCATTTTAGTTGTACTTATCTATTTTTGTTTTAAATGACATGTTTATTATGTAGTTTTATCTTATTTATTCTATAAGATTCCAACCAAGTACCAAATTCTATAACGGGTTTTTGAGAGCATTATAATTTTATCTTTATAGATGAAGTAATGAATTCATAAATTGAAGATAATAAAATGTTTGATAGTTGTTTGAGAGAGTTTTCATGCATCATCTGGTGTGATGCGATGGTGGTTTCTGTCATAACAAAAGATTCGTGAGTTTATTTGGATTAAATTACCAAAATATGTAATATAAATTATAAGGCTTTGAACAGTAAATCGTCCCTCGACTATCGCGTTTGGTGGCAGATAGTCCCTTGACTTTCAAATGTCCGTTGACAGTCCCTGGACTATCGCGTTTGGATAAAGTTAGTCCACCAGATCCTCTGATCCATGAGAGGCTGCCTCTCATGGATCAGAGGATCTGGTGGACTAACTTTATCCAAACGCGATAGTCCAGGGACTGTCAACGGACATTTGAAAGTCAAGGGACTATCTGCCACCAAACGCGATAGTCGAAGGACGATTTACTGTTCAATGCCTAAATTATAATTTTTTTTTTGTGAAAGTAAACGTTAAATTAATGGAAATAGTTCATACAAAATACCTGGGGCATACCCCGAGGAGACATTTAATTGAAAAGTAGATAGATGAAGTAATACTACATAGTTCATAGAAAGCATAAGGTCACTAAGTGCTGACGAAACAAAACAAGGCTCAGACGTCGTCTTGATCAGATCTACTGAAGAATTGCTAGAAGTCTCGGTGAGAGAGAAACCCGACCCAACCCACTACGGAATTGGGAGACCGAATTGCATTATACGTGTCTTTAATTGTGAACACAGCATTTCCTGCTTTTGCCGTCCAGAACGGGAAATCGGAGGAGGCGATGTTAGGGGGGGGGGAGATTCGATGAGGTTGTTTATTTCTAGAAGATGAGATCTGCTTCGGGATCTCGCTGGTCTGATATCGGCTGGCCAGTTCCATGATCCGTTACGGATAATGTCCGATACCTTGAGATTTTTACCCAGCCGAGAGTCACTAATAATATTTTCTCCATAGTGAGAAGCCAGGGACTTAGAAAGAAGCCAAGGGTCGAACCAGAAAGAAGTATTTTTACCATTGCCAATAGCCACCCTGTACAAATTACTTGCCAAAGGGCGCATACGAAGTATTTTCCTCCAAATCCACGAAGGATTGGATCCAGTTTGGATGATCGATAAGTTTTTTCCTTTCATTTTTTCCACTTTTATCCACTCACACCAGATGGAGTGATTATAATTACTCACTATAGACCAAAGATGCTTGAGGATGGCTGCCTGATTCCAAATCTTTAGATTCAAGATCCCAAGGCCACCCTCTTTTATGGGAGTCGTTACAGAGTCCCATGAAACTTTTGCCCCATGAATTTTCGAGATTGTTCCTGACCAGAGGAAACGGCTAAGGTATTGACTAAGCTCTTTGATTATTCTAGAGGGGAGAATAAAAATAGAGGACCAGTAGACATGGCCAGCAAATAAGACAGACTTTATTAACTGAAGCCTACCTGCATAAGAGAGGGGTTTGGAGGTCCATGACTCAATACAATTTGTGATCTTGTGAAGAAGCAGGCGATAGTCCAAGTGGGTAAGTCTACTCGTTATAAGGGGGACTCCCAGATACTTTACTGGGAGAGAGTCTTCCTGGAAGCCCAGGATGGGCAGTAGACTAGACTTAAGAGACTCCTCAATGCCCGATAGAAAAATATGACTTTTTAAAGGGTTGACTTTAAGTCCAGAGACCTTATAGAATTCGTCAAGGGCCTCTTTTATAAGGTTAAGAGAGGAGGAGTCCCCATGGCTGAAGATCATCAGGTCATCTGCGAAGCAGAGATTGATGATTTTTAGCTTTTGGCACTTCCGGTGAAATCTAAAGTTTTTATTCTGCCTTTTTTCTTTAAGTAACCCAGAAAGAACTTGCATGATGAGTACAAAAAGGAAGGGTGATAAAGGATCACCTTGCCTCAGACCCTTTTTCCCAGGAAAATTCCCATAAGAGTCACCAGTAATATTAATTGTATAAGAGGTGGAGGAGATACATTTTATTATCCAAGTAATCATTTTTTCAGGAAATCGCATTGCTACCAGGATATCAAGGACAAGGTGCCAATGGACATTATCAAATGCTTTCATTATATCTATTTTGAGAGCAATCCTTTTGCCTGCAGCATTGGAATGATACCCTCGCAATAGTTCTTGGGACAATAGAATGTTATCTGAGATATTCCTTCCCGCCACAAAGGCCGACTGAGAAGGGTCAATAAGATAAGGGAAGGAATCCTTAATTCTATTGGCTAGAATTTTGGAGATGGTTTTATAGAAAATATTGCATAGGGCAATGGGTCTAAAGTCTCCAGGAACAGAGGGAGATACGGTTTTGGGAATAAGAGCAATTGAAGTTGAGTTCCAAGACTTATCCAAGGATCCCGAATTAAATAATTCAAGGACACCATTACAGATATCAGATCCAACTATATTCCAAGAAGATTTAAAGAAGGAAGAGTTATATCTGTCAGGCCCAGACGACTTATTACTGTCAATGCTGAATAATGCAGATTTAATTTCCTCGCAAGAGATTTCGCTTGTCATTAAATCCTTATCAATACTGTTGACAGTGGAAGTAATCAGGGAGGAGACTCTCTCCAGACCCGGGTAAGGGGTGGAGTGATGAGTGCACAACAATTTTCGAAGTACTTAAGAATGACATTAGAGATACCAGCTGGCGAAGTGATGGTAACTCCGGAGTCTTTATTAATAGAAACGATTTTATTACGGAAGAGACGGGACTTAATACTATTATGGAAGAATTTAGTATTCTTGTCCCCGAGCTTAATCCAATTTTCTAGAGATTTTTGTTTTAGGAATGACTCCTCGGCACGACTATAAAATATATAGTCTTTGGAAGCCTCGATTTATTCCCAAATGAGTCTCGGATTGAGGGGGTCTAGCCCGAGACTAGATTGGATCTCAAATATCTTGGATTGAGCCGAAATAACTCTATTACTTATATCACTAAATTCTCTACGGTTGAGTTTAGCGAGATCGAGCTGGAGTCTATTAAGCTTTTCCGTTACAAGCCGCATGCCAGTGGAGGAATTAGGGCATTTCCAGCTTTTCAGGACAATATCCTTAAAGGAAGGATGAGTTTGCCACATGTTGAAAAACCGGAAGGGCTTTTTACTTCTAGGTCTAGGCATACCAAGATTGAGAGTTACTGTGGTATGGTCTGAAGTTCTAAGGTAGCCATAACGGGCATTAGACATTGGGAAAAGGTCGTCCCAGTTGGGACTGACCATAACCCGATCAATTTTGGAGAGAATTGGTTGAGCAGGCTGCTTGTTAATCCAAGTGAAGTGAAACCCGGTGGATCGGAGATCACTAAGTTCACTTAGGTAACAACAGTTGTTAAATTCGTCAATAGCTGAAGTCCAATTATCCGAAGCACCAATTCTCTCGTCAGGGTGACGAATTGCATTAAAGTCTCCAAGGGCGACCCAAGGGATATGTTTCTCACGATTGGAGATAGCTATTAGGTCGTTCCAAAGGGGAGAGCGATCAATTGCTTCGTTAAAAGCATAGATTGCAGTTAATCTAAATGTCGTTTTATAGTTATGGAATTTGACTCTGCAATGAATGTACTGGGGTGACTCAGAAAGCTTCGAGATTGTGATAACACTTGGGTTCCCAGTGACCCAAATTCGACCGAGGTGATGGGAGGAGTAGTTATGAATGACATGCCAGAAGGGGACCATTTTACTTATGATAGCATCAACCTTAGCTATAATAACTTTAGTCTCGACTAGAATAATCAAGGAAATACTATTTCTAATAATAAAATCAGTTACGTCTTTTTGTCTAACAAGGTCATTGAGACCCCGAACATTCCAGGAAGCAATATTCATTAAAAGAGAGACTTACAGTGCATCAGATGATGGACCTGTCGGAGGACATTTCCATTTTACCCTTCACCTTCGGGTCTACAATGCGAAGCCTTTTCGGAGGAGATTCTGCCTCTTCTCCACTTTCCACTTCTGTCCCTTCATTAATGGATGAAAGGAGATGACTAGGGTCTGCTTCTGGAATGTACTCGGAAGGATCTTCCTCGGATGATGATGGAGCTGGGAAAGGGGATAGCTTCAAGGGGCCTTTTTTGCAGATACGAGTAGGGTGCCCAAAAACCTTACAGTTGGCGCACTGGGGGGGGAGGCCCTGGTATTCAAAAGATACCAAGATATATTTTCCCCTTATCTTAAAGGAGAGCTCAGAACGGATAGGAGATCCTATAGAGATCAAAATACAGATGCGAGCGAATCAGAGTTTCTCTTTTTTCTCCGTTTGGTGATCCACATATAAAGGAGTCCCTAAGACTGAGCCAATGTTACTAAATCCCTCCGCCGTCCAGAGCTCCAGGGGAAAATTGAAAACCTTAACCCAGATAGGGATTTCCGTATGAGGATCTTTGATCAGAGGGGAGAGAGGTTCCCAAACTTTCAGAATCATCAGGTTGCCTCCAAAATGCCATGGAGCTCCCTCTAAGATCTTTTTTACCATACTTTCGGAACCAAATTGAAAAAGAAAATAGCCTTCAGGGAGGGGCTTAAATTGAATGAGGCCAAACCTTTTCCACATAGCCTCAACGTTAGCTTTGAGGAAGCTCAGATTGCTTGGCTGGGATAGGAAATATCCTGATAGACATGCTTTCCAGGATTCCGGAGGACCCATCGCAGATTCTTTCATGATGAAATCATTGCCTACAAGTTCAATATGATTGACTCCAATCACCAGAGGAGACCGGTTATCACTGTGACCCGAAACAATACTCGCATAAGAAGATGGTGCTGACGAATGAATACGAGAGTTTGAATTAGCAAATCCCAAAGAGCTTGGTTTTAATGAAGGGGCTTGAGATAATTTTGACGGGATTTGGGCTAGCTTATTTAAGAAACACCTTCCTTTTGGGCCTTTGCCCGCGTTACCAAAATTCCGAATTAATGAATATGGAACATAAGGAGACGGACCACCAATAATACCTTGACCCGCATTTCTTTTCGGTCTCTCAATGGAGAGGATTTGGGTCGACCCGATCGATTTAAAAAATCTACTAGGATTAGGTGAACCCGACCGATTAGAATTGATAACCCGATTTGGGGACCCACCAGTGCAAGGACCCAATTGAGAACTTGCTGAATCCTTCTCACTTGGGCCCCCAGAACCAGGAAGCGAGGAAGGTGGGCCTGGCTTAGACACAGAACCAGTGAAACCCACTTTCTCCATAGCATCCCTGGTCTCACTCGACATACCAAAACCTTCCATAGCAGATCCCTTCGACTCCAGATCCTGCTTCGAATTCGCCATGTCAAAATCAGCCCTTCTTGTCTTCATTCTTCCACCGGCTTCTTCCCTGTACCGAATAACCAGACTATTGCCATCCCCAGCCCTGGTCTCGCTCGACAATCCATAACCTGCCGGAGCAGATCCCGTCGCACCCTGTTCCTGATTCGAATTCGCCAGAGCAAAAACTGTCGTTCGTGTCTTCAATCTATCACCGGCTTCATCTTCCATCGCCGGAACTAGGAGTTTCTTTCCCTCCCTGTGCCGAGCAGTTCCCGTCGAACCCAGATCCTGATCCAAAATTGCCAAAGCAAATTATGCCTTTCGTGTCTTCAATCTATCACCGGCTTCAACTTCCATCGCCGGAACTATCTTTTTCTTTCCCTCCCTGTACCGAATACCCAGACCATCGCTATCCCCAGATCCCTTAGCAGACAGCCCCTTGCTGGGATCCAGGGCAAACTCCGACGAACCCGCCACCCTACCGTTCAAAACACCCAGGAGCCCGACCGGCGCTGCTTGGAGTTCAGAAGCCTGGGATGAGAGTTGAATCCGTCGCGATGAAGAATCCGAGGCGTACCCATATCGAACACTCTCAAATCGAGCTCCAGAGCCTCCTGAGCCGATTGGAGGGATATGAGTCGAGGGAGAAGAGTCCGACAGACCAGCTCGATGAAGAGGCGATCCAACAACCGGGGATCGGGGGTTCGAGATAGGGTGAAAGCTACTCTCATAGATGGCGGCAACAAGGTTTTCGTAAGCTCCCGATGCAATTAGAGGCTCAGCTAATCCATCAGAAGGCTGGAAAACCGGTCGGGGGAGAATTTCTAACACCGAGGCAGAGGAGAAGCTAATCTCAGCACGGCTTCTAGGTTTCCCCAAGGTAAGTTGTTGGTTTGAGGTTTGATTTGTAGAGTGATGGTGTTGAACCGGGGTAAGTTGCTGGGTTGAAGGTGCTTGATTTTGCAGGGAGGATGGAGAGACAAGGATGTATATGGAATGTCTAGCTTCCATATGGCTTCTAGCCATAGCTAAAGCATCCCTCAGGAAAACTTCGTGGAGAGGAGAGATGGGGACAGGAAGAGGCGATGGGGAGCTGATCGGGAAACTGGTTAGAGAACCAGAATAGAGCCCAGGTTCAGACGAGGTGACCGGAATAGAGGCAAGCTTGGATGAGAAATCCTGCGAACGAATCGGAGAGAAGGTATCAACGAATTCGGAGGCTGATTTCGGGCGGGGGGAAGACATTGAAGGCAGAGCGAGGTAAGAGGATTTTTGATTCTGCTTTAGACTTAGATACGAGTGAGAAGTTCTTGAGAGGGAAGATATTTTTAGAAACTTTATAGAAAGAGATTGGAGAGCTGGGGGTAGGACTTAAACCTGAATAGGGTAGCCTCAAAGAACTGTCTACTGGTCTCAAAAGTTTGATAGACAGATATGTTGAAGAAGGTACAGAGGTTAGGGTGAGGGGGATAGCAGTCCTAGGGGTAGAGAATTGGAGTATAAATGGGATAGAGGTGAGATTAGAGAAATATAGCCAGTAAAGCTCAAAAATACTATCTGTCTTTGGCAATAGCAGGAGGCGAAGGAGAGAGAATGTTGGGACTTCCCAAAATAGAGAGGAGAGAGACCAACAAGGCAGAAACTTCGAAGGGGGAGCCAACCAGGATTGAAAGACTAGTTCGAATAATGGTTCCTTCTTGGTTCGAAGGTTATCCAAGTTTATAGTTAACACAGAGGACAAAATAGAGTACAGCTTCAAAAAACTGGGTTTTGAATGGGGAAAGACTATTCTAGGATTAGACATATGAAGAGACATTTTGGGATTCCTACTTGCTCTGAAGTACTGGTTGAGAGTTGAAAGCTGGATGGAAGACTGTGGTTTTGAAGGGAAGGGAGGACATAGGTACTTGATGGGAGGGATTTGATAGGACTCAGCCTTAAAACTTGGCTCTTTTGAAGCGGTCTTCAAGACGGTTATCCAAATGGTTACTGGGAAGAGGGACAAAGAGGCTTTGGACAAATACCAAGCATTGTTACATCGGTCTATACCTTGAGTTCCCTGGCCATAAAGCCAAGGAAACTTTGAAGACACCAGAGAGAAGGTTACCGTTGAGAGTTAGAGAGGGAAGAGCGTTTTTGTTAGGGAGAGGATTTTAAATTATAATTTTATGACGAGCTTTGGAATAATGTGGGTTTGCTAAAAAAAAGAAGAGAATATAAAATTAACTAATTATTATGGTCACTAATTTTTATTTTTCTGATGAATAATTGAATGTTTTTTATTTACTGAATCATACATCATATGATACCCAGTATAATATATAAAATTAGTTTCATTTAAAAAGGTTGTCTATCATTAATTTATTTTGTTTCTGTTGCGGATTTTAAAAATCCGCACTCACCATTCCTATCACGGTGCTTGGGTGGGTTTAGATGATTATATCAGCAACAGTGGTACTCTTAAGCTAGAAAGCAGTTCATGCTCACATCATCAATGCATAAAATTGGGTTATATTTCGTATAAATGTTAATAAAAAAAATGGTCCTATATATTAGGGAATAAACACTTCCAAAATATATAAAAAAATTTATACTATGTGATTTTAGTTTCCAAAAGCAACCAAATTTATTAATTTGTCTCCCTTATTAAATATAATATGTAGATATTGTAATCTTCTTTTACAAAATCCGTTATCTACTTTCCACAATATACCTATTTTACTTTAAATATAAATTAAAGATATAATTCAAAATTAGATAGAATACCGAATACTTCTCCACTTATATAACTTTTCTCGACTTCAATTCTTATATTTTGATTATTCTTTATGATACAACATTTTCTCAATCATTTTCTAATACTTAATAAATATTTATCGTATGAATGTAAAATATATAGTTCACCAAAGTCACATATATTTTTAATTATAATTTAGTTTTTCTTAAAGTTGCTTATTATTGGGAAACTCATTTAGACTCTTTTTATTTGATTAAATTGTACATTTATGTCATTTGTTCTTTTATTTATTATTTGTAATTTAGTATTCATTTCTAATATTATATTAAAATCTCAAGATATTTTAAAAGCTAAATTTCTATTAATTTTGGTTAAATAATAAAAACACTCTTTAACCTTACACTGATCTTGAGTTAAAAAATTATTATAATTACAAAATTATTATATAGGAGATTTGGAGGTAGACTAATACAATGTCCATGAACATACCAAACAATACGTTATTTGGTCGTGGGATAGCGTCATGCAAAGAAACCTAAACACTAAAACGACATCACATATATGTTCCTCTTTTCTTTCGTTGGCTCATGCTCCTTATTTGTTATCATTGTCAATATACTTAGTTTTTATATTAATAAATCATATTTGTTATCATTGTCAATATACTTAGTTTTTATATTTATAAATCACATTTCTAATAGATTAATTAGAAACTAACTGGAAATATTATAATATTTTTATGTACAATAATATAAATATTATTTTTTTATAATTAATAATAACTTTTTTTTATAAAATTTATAACTATAAATGTATAAGAAAACATACTAATATATCTATATAAAAAATATATAAGTAATAAATAACATTGATTATATAAAGAATATAAGACATCTCAAACTCAAATACATTTATTTTATGAGGAAAATAACAATATTTTTTATATTATTTACAGAAAATGAAAAACTTTTATACACATACCAACATTTAGTTCAAGTTCAATATTTGATATCAAATAATATTACTATCTATTATGTCGGTGGCCAGCAATGTGGTACGAGTGGTTGACCACTCGATTTGACAAAACAAGATCTGGATAATGTTATGGATGTTTATTTTGGCTACAATCAAATCACCATGTACAATGAGAATTAAGAGTCTACGATCTCAGAAATGTAAATTCAGAGTCATTTCAAAAATTCTTAAGCAATAACTGTCTTGAAACATATAACATGAAAAAAAATAAAAAAAATCTTCAATAGTAAGGATCTCATTTTCTATATCTATAACACATGATCAATTCAAGATAGATTGCATTGCACCTCAAAAACCACAACTATTTAAAACCACATGGTTACCATGAGTTTCTTACGAGCGACAACGTTTTGGTTTCCGGGCATCAAACAACGAAATAGAGTACGATATATCATTAGCAGGATTGATCTGTAGATCTTATTGTTCATCTCGCTACGACCTTAAAAAAGTACTTATATATATTCGCATATGATAAAAAATAATATTTTTTATAAGCGTACAATTTTAAATAATACAATTTAATTAATACGTTTGAATATAATAAACTAATCTCAATAAGGGTTTTGTTGTCAATTGTTTCTTAAATTTTATTTAGAGGTAGATTAAATGGATGTGAGATATTTGGTACTATTAACCACTATGGTTTTTTTGGTGTGGTCAAAATGTTCTTTACAAAATTGAATATAAATAATTAATATCTTTTTTTATTAATACTTAATTTTAAATAAAAAATAATAATTTTTTAAAATAGTGTCAAAATAAAATCCAAACCACCGTTATATTTATTCTTATAACAGACGAATGAAACAATTGGTATAAATAATAAGTTTAAAATAATAAAATTAAAAAAATTAAATTAATATTATAAAAAAATATAAATATTGATAATTAACAGTAGTAACAAAATTAATATCAATAATTAGCAATATTAATAAGATAATATAATTTATCTAGATGAAATTATTCGTATTGATTCATCGTAGTAAACTTCCTCAATCTTTTTCTTTTCTAAATATTCCTAATCCATTATAATTTTATTAGTAGACTTCCTCGTTAATAAGACTTCATCCCCACTGCTTACGGTCCTGCTACATCTCCACCTCCTCTTACGACACTTTGGTAATACACACCGTTTGTGAACACTTAACGCTTGGCATGTGGGGAATGTTTTATGACATATGAAACATTCATGAATTTTACCGCCCAAAATAATTGTTACGAAAACTTTTCAATAGGATTTTTAATGGCAAGTATCTGATCTAAGGAGATATCAACCGCGACATTCAATAGCATTCTGACAACAAAAACATTATCCACACCGAAAAAGTTGGTTACTTTAGCTAGATGGACAATGAAATTAAAAATAGTTTTAATACATAAACGGAGTAAATTGATATTTTTATATTTATAGTTAAAAATATTTTTATAATCATATTAGATAAGAACCACCTAAACTGGTATCATATTAAAAATAACTAGAATATATTAAATTTTTTATTTGTATATTTAGAAAATAATAAAGTTATATTTTACATCTATTTGATATAGAATGACGATTTTTCCTGTTTTATTTTAATCGTACCGTTTGATATTTGAATTTTAAAAACTCGTCCAGAACTATTACATATAGATATATTTTTTACTTTGTATTATAGGAAAATGGTTTAGGATTTATAAACTCATAATTTTGATGGTTTAGGATCATCTTGTATATAACATATTGTCTTTTTCTTAATTTATTTTGATTGTTTTTTTATATAATACTATATGAATCTAAATTATTTAGGAGAGTCATTTTTTGTTATCTAATTCAATACAAAAACATATTAACTTATCCTCTCAAACAATATTATTTCATTTTTTATTGTGAAACAAAATCAAAACATAAAATTGTTTATTTTAGACTATCATCAATTATGAAAATAACATGATATATTTATCAGAAAATATATACCAAATTATTTCAACAGAACCCAAATAAATAAAAAACCCACAATAATTATTTTTTTCCATAATAGTTGTTAAATATTTTATGTTTTTAACAAAAACATAAAAAATTTAACTCTGTATTTACAGAGAGGAAGTTTTAAGTTTATCGGCAATAATTCTATTTATATTTAAATGTTTTTAAATTATAATACATGGAAAAATATGTAAATAGCTATTGATAAATAAGAATAAGGATTCTATACTCCATTTACGGATAGATTCCGACCAATAATTTTACCTATCAAATAATTTTTGAAATTTTTTGAGGATCCTCTAACTGAGAAGGGAGATTCCATTTAAAGTTTTTTTTACTCTTACTTACTTTTACCTTTTTAGTATATCAAAAGGTCAATTTTAAATAAATTTATTGTTATTAATCTCGTAAAAGTAATGCACAAAATTTTAAAAACAAGTTTTCCAAATTTAACGTTATTTTTATATTAAAAAGTTTAATAGTAAATTTACTAAACTAAGTTTGACATCCAAATTATTATCTATAATCCACGGTATTTGGCTTCGTACTCTGTAATTCACTTATAGAGGTTATTATGTGCGCTCATTTAAAGTTATTTTGTGGAACAACAAACCACTTTGGATTTATGAATATCATCTTAATAAAAAATAACATCTTAATAAAAAATAACACCTTCGTGACATTTTTTGTGACATTTTTTTAACGCATTTCATAAGGTATTTTACAATATAATAATAACATATCTTTTGAAGTTTTGTGTGTGTATTTTATGATGTAATTTACAAATTCTTTCATATTTCAAAATTTTAAAAATATGTTTGGACTTAAAATTATCGACTAAATTATTAATTATAAATAAAGAAACTATATATATACGTAACCAATATTTTGGAGGTAAACAATAAAGTACCGCTTTAATTAAATACCGTCCCTTAATCATTTTAGAAACATAGTAATCTTTATAAAAATATGGACAACAATTTTACTCATATTTTGATTATATTTTAATAAATTATTAAATATTATATTTAGGTATCTTTAGGGTATATTATAAATATAATTTAAAAATATTAAAAAATCTACTTTTATAATGGAATAAATTTTAGTGTGATATAAATAATATTATTATAATACCTCAGCATAAAATTATATAAGAAGTTACTTAATATAGTATTATGATTTGTTATCGAAAATATCTCTAGCTGGAAAGAAAAAAATGTAAATTAATCTAGATATTATTTTTTTTTGTGAAAAAAGCTTAAATTAATTGAAATAAAGGTTCATACATAATCCTGGGGCATACCCCGAGGTGGTACATTACTATAATAAAGTTGATAACAAGAGAAGTGAAATACTGAGATACGGTTCAGAGACCCATTGCCTCGAACAAGGTATGACATCATGGGTAAACCGCGCATGATAAAAAGCTGATAGGGGGGAGGTGAGGGTGACTCGGTGGCATAGGCAGACTCCCAGATCAGTCAGCGTCCATGCTCCAGTCGGGGGAGGAGATCACCTGAAACAAAGAAAGGATAAATTAAGTTAGAAGATAACCAGCTACAGCGGCGAGACAATCTTGGTACCACTAAATCTGTATCGAAGATCCGATAAGATATGGTAAAGGATTGAGGATGCAAGGGCCGGAGCAGATCCAAAAATTCTTGAATTTCGTTCCTTCCAAACGTGATACACGACCGCGTTGAAACACGTTCGCCACATACAGTGGTCACGTTTGTTTGGCCATCTTGAAGCCTCAAGAATCCAAGATTGCCAGCTCGAGGAAAGGAATGGGAAGCCAAGTTTATTACTTGACACATTCCAGATACTCTGAGCGAAACTACAGTCAAAGAGTAAGTGAGATATAGATTCCGAGTCAGAGGAGCAGAGAGGGCATTCGGTTGGGGTGTTGTACCCCCAACTAAAGAGCTTGTATCTGGTGACAAGTTTTCCCTTAATGGCTAAATAGGTGATAAATGAGTGGCGCGGAATGTTGTATTTATTCCATACTAACCCCGCCCACCCCGTAGATGGGGAAGGCTCACGAATAGCATTGTACGTGTCTTTGATGGTGAAGATGAGACATCCTTCCTTAACTGTCCAGAAAGGAACATCCTTTGAGAGAACGTTTGGCTGGGGAAGAGTGAGGATTAGGCTGCTGAGTTCGGCCAATTGATTCCGACTACGAGCTCTAGCTGGTCTCAGATTGGCTGGCCAGTTCCATTCTCCATTTGTAATTATATCCGAGACCTTGAGGTTATTTCCCATTCGAGAGTCAGAGATTACATCAGAGCCATAGTGGACAGCCAGAGAAGAGGAAAGAAGCCAAGGGTCGTGCCAGAAGGATGTAGTCAGACCATTTCCAATTGCAACCCTGAATAAATTACAAGCCAAAGGTCGAAGACGGAGGATTTTCCTTCAGATCCAAGAGGGAGAAGATCCGTAGGATATCTCCCAAAAACTTTTATTTTTAATCTTTTCTGATTTAATCCATTCACACCAGAGCGAATGGGATTTATTACTTACTATGGACCAAAGGTGTTTAAGGACGGTCGCCTGATTCCAGGTTTTTAAATCCAGAATCCCAAGGCCGCCCTCTACATAAGGAGTGGTAATTGTAGACCATGCCACCTTGGCCCCATGGGATTTCAAAATAGAACCAGACCAGAGGAACCGCCGAAGGTACTGAGAAAGTTCTTTTATTATTCTAGACGGAAGAATAAAAATCGAAGACCAGTATACCTGACCCGCAAATAGTACAGATTTAATTAATTGAAGCCGACCCGCATAAGAGAGGTGCTTAGCTGTCCAAGATTCAATTCTAGAGGTTATTTTGTGGAGCAAAGGGCGGCAGTCCGTATGGGTTAATCTACCTGTGAGGAGAGGGACTCCTAGGTATTTAACCGGAAGGGTACCTTCAGGGAAATTCAAAATAGGCAAAAGGTCTAATCTTAGGTGGTTGTCAATGCCGGACATAAAGATGTGGCTTTTAGACGGATTGACTTTAAGACCTGAGAGGAGAAAGAAGTCGTCTAGGGCTTCCTTAATGAGATTGAGAGAGAGGCCATCACCATGACAAAAAATCATCAGATCATCTGCGAAGCAGAGGTTGATGATTTTTTGCTTGTGGCATTTCCAATGATAACGGAAATTCTCATTTAGACTTTTTTCTCTGAGTGTACCAGAGAGCACTTGCATTACCAGGACAAAGAGGAGGGGGGATAGAGGATCACCTTGTCTCAGACCTTTTTTCCCTTTGAAATTTCCGTGAAGGTCTCCATTAATAATAATGGAGTAGGAAGGGGAGGATATACATTTGATTATCCAAGAAATAATTTTTTCCGGAAAATGCATCGCAACAAGAACGTCTAGAATGAGGTACCAACGAACATTATCAAAGGCTTTCATTAAATCAATTTTTAGGGCAATTCGTTTGCCCTTCCCGTTGATATGATATCCTTTAAGAAGCTCTTGGGAGAGGAGAATATTGTCAGATATATTCCTACCCGGGACGAAGGCAGATTGAGAGGAGTCGATAAGGTAAGGAAAAGAGACTTTGATTCTATTCGCCAGAATTTTGGAGATGATTTTATAGACCACGTTACATAATGCGATTGGTCTAAAGTCAGCAGGCGAAGAAGGAGAGTCTTTTTTAGGGATGAGAGCTATAGAAGTAGAGTTCCAAGAGTTACTCAGGGTGTCAGAGAGAAAGAAGTCTTGAACCCCTTTACAGATGTCGGGGCCGACGATATCCCACGATGATTTAAAGAAGCTAGAGTTAAAGCCATCAGGGCCCGGAGATTTATCGCTATCAATACTGTGCAGAGCGGATTTAATTTCCGCACAAGTAATTTCACGAATCATAAAATCTCTGTCAGCTGGTTTGACTTTGGAATGGAAAAGAGATGAGACTTTTTCAAGCCCGGGATAGGTAGCTGTGTGCTTGGTACCAAGAGTCTTTTCAAAGAAATTAACAAAGACTTGTGCCACTTTAACCGGGGAGGAAATAGTGTCGCCTTGGTCGTTCGAGATCGAGATGATTTTATTGCGGAAAAGGCGGGCTTTAATACTTTTATGGAAAAATTTGGTGTTCCTATCGCCCAGCTGAATCCAATTTTCTCTTGATTTCTGCTTCAAGAAAGATTCTTCAGCTCGACTTAGAAAAATGAAAGTAGTCGAAGCCTCCAATTCATTTCTGACTAGACTGGAATTTAGGGGATCGGAGGCTAATCTAGACTGAGCCTCGAACAAGTCTTTTTGAGCTTTTTCTGCTCTAGAGGAAATGTCGCTGAACTCTTTACGGTTTAGCGAAGCAAGGGTTGTTTGCAATCGCTTGAGTTTGTCAGAGACCAACATCATTCCAGAGGAAGAAGTAGGGGAATTCCAGCAATTGGTGACTAAATCCTTGTAAAGGGGGTGAGATTGCCACATGTTAAAGAAACGAAAAGGCTTTTTCCGTCTAGGGCAGGGGAGACCAAGATTGAGAGTAACAGTGGCGTGGTCGGAGGTGCGAAAATAACCTATGAGGGCATGGGACATAGGGAAAAGGTCATCCTAGTCAGGGCTGACCAAAACACGGTCAATTTTGGAAAGTATAGGATGGGCTGGTTGTTTGTTGATCCAGGTGAAAGGAAAACCAGAAGATATGAGGTCACTGAGTTCACACCGGTAGCAGCAGTTGTTGAAGTCATCAATTGCTGAGGACCAAGACTCAGAGGAACCTAGTCGCTCATCCGGGTGGCGGATAGCATTAAAATCCCCGAGAGAGACACAGGGGACTAGGATGTCTTGGTTGGAGATGTCTAGATATTTAATGTCAAGGACAATCAGATGCTTCCAAAATATATTAAAACCATTGTTGCGATGTTACCAATTTTATATTATTTTTAAAATGAAATTGTGGTTGTTATTATCAACCTTATACAATGAGATGAGTTGTTATACCGTGTATATATTATAATTTAAAAATAATAAAAGGTTATTATAATTTTATTATCACGCATTAGTTATATTAACTATGATTATAAATAAGTATGATAAATGTCGTTATATTTTTATAATTATTTATTAGGTATATTATTATTATATCTACAGTTTATTTTTATTATAATATAATATATTATATTGTGAGATTATATGAGAAAAAATAAATTTTATTGATCTCAATTTTTCACATTTTATATTCTTGCATATGATGAGTCATATAACTTTTTTCAAATTGAACTGTCCTATTACAAACTCCATTGAGAAACGTCATTTATCTAGCCAAGTTTCGTCATCCTCGTCAAGATCTTCATCACCAAATGCTGCAACAACTTCAACTATAAGATTTTGTTCAAGATCTTCTTCAAAATCTTTTGGAAATTGATCATGCACCTTTAATTCTCTTCCATTTTATACTATTCATCTTGCATCCTATGATCCGCTACTGTCCAGACTTTGATTGCAACAAGCATCCCAAGTGCCCCCTGTCAATC
Organism: Limnanthes douglasii subsp. nivea; assembly: GCA_036936605.1. Lineage (NCBI taxonomy): Eukaryota > Viridiplantae > Streptophyta > Magnoliopsida > Brassicales > Limnanthaceae > Limnanthes > Limnanthes douglasii. Next base: position 130,862,198 of record JAUPFV010000004.1, read on the forward strand.
TTGTTTATTTAGTTGTGTATTGTAGCATGACCTCCAAATGCACATTCACTTGCCATTTTAGAAATATGTATGGAAAAAATCTCATTGGCTAACCTGCAAAGAATAAGAAACTCGTATATTTTCGAATTCAACAACCTTAAGATATCAAGTAGCTTGTTCTCATCAAATGGATGTAACTTAAATGGAGTGTTCAAATATATGGCCACATTATTATAATCTTGAAAGTTTATCTTGCCACCCACTATTTAGAATTTCCATTTTTTAGTTAGGACGACTACTGTTTTTCCCCCGATTACTACTACGAATACCCACTACATGTGAAGATCTAGTATATATATTTCTCCATTGTTTATCAACATATTCATCATATATTATATAAAGACAAGCGTCAATTTCCTGAATATATAAATTAGGATTATAGGTTATATCACAAATTTGTATGGCTTTGTAAACACAAGTAACTTAAAAGATAAAACCTAACCATTTTTAAAAGGATAAAAGATGCACTTAATAACATAAATGCGTGTGATAAGATGAAAATAATTTATAAATTTTTATTTCATATGCGACACAATTTCGCAGCATACACTCTTATCCATATATTTTTCCATATGCATAAAAAGGTTAGTAATTTCATAAACGGTCAAATGAATGTTAGGAGTATATTGCATAGAAAACGTTTTAGTTGCATCCTTAAAGAGCCTTAAGAAGCTTAACATTGAAACACAATAAATCCAATTTTGATATTCAAGAGGTGTATTAGGATAACGTCTATTATAAACTGTAGTAATCTCATTTATATATGTATAAGCACGTGCAAAAAATAACATATAGAGTTCCATCTAGTTTCAACATCCAAAACTAGTTTTTTGCATGTTTTTCCATTAGTCTTTAATTTCTCTAAATTTTTTTCCTAGGGCCCAAGATCGAGTATAGTAAGATCTCATCTTCAATAGGATGTATATAATCCTTATCTATCATACTTATTCCATTTTTTGTTACCAATTAAAGTATATGGCATAAACATTTAGAGTGGAACATTTTAAAAAATATAAGGTTGCAATCATTTTTAAGATACTTTATAACTCGCCCGTTCGCAGATGAATTATCCAACAAAATAGACATAATTTCATTTTTAATTTGAAATTCATTCATATACTATAAATACTATATTTGATTACAGTAGTTGTGTACTTGCCAATAGACTGAAAATACAAAACTCATCTTTGGAGTATCCAATTATAATTCACCCAATGTAAAATAACACACATTATATCAAATTCACTAAATATTGATATATCACTAGTTAAAGAAATATTCTAAGAAAAAGCTAACATATTATCATGAATGTTATGTTTTTTATATATATAATATTTAAAATTTATTATCTTATCGAGGTATAACGAACGCGTGTAGCTCTTAGGTTTACCTCATTACGCATCCAATTAACATATCTCCAACCCTCACCAAAACATAAGGATTGTGAAGTACTAAAAACATATATCATGGTTTTATCCTTACATGTATTTTGATTAAAAACAAAATCATTATCTTTTTAGGATCTATGGATGTATTCACTTCTTCATAAATTTTAAAAGGATAAAAAAGTTTAGACATAACTACGTGTCTTGATACCCCCTATGCCGCAGGTTGTTTATGTTGTATTGACCCATTGCAAACAATGTGTTAGTTTTTATTTTACTTGTAAACCTTATATCTTTGTGAACATTTACATCTCGTAATTGCTATTTTATTATAACTTAACAATAATTATTCATATAAATATATAATAGAAATATATTCGGATCGCGAGAAGATGATATACATTTTTTATGAATTTAAACCTTTCTAAATCTTGTGTTATATGTTCTATTTATTGATATTTAAGTAAGAATTCTAATATTGTTAATGATATTATAGCGTAGTTGTTGATATTGATGAAAGTATAAATTTTATAATATTGGAATAAATATTATATAAAAAAATTAAGATTAGATTTTTTCGGATTTAGTTAAGTTGTCGGAGAAACAAAAAATTCTTATAGAGAGAGAAATTCTCATATTCTCAAATCACAATCTCTTACTCAACCGTATCGTGTTTATCTTCATTAAATTATTGGTTGTAATTATTATTTTTACATCTATTCTTTTTAAATCGTTTGGAGCTTTTTGTGTTTTGATGAGTAGTACATATCATATGTGTTTCTCTCGAAACCCTTACTCTATCAATTTTTTTATAATGGATAAGGATAACTCTCTGAACCATGGTGTTTATCTCCACCATCCGACCGATTTTTGAGTTTTTCATATGCCGAACGTGGTTGGGGCCTTAAACCCGAACCATCGTTGTTTTTTAGGTCTTTCCATTTCTTTCATGCGGTACTTCAAACGATTCTCATTTCGTTGACCAATTTTGATGTATTCTCATCTATTTACGGTAAATTAAAGTGGGTTCAGATTTAGTTGCAGATACAGATATTAATACCACTGTTTTGTCACTATGGAAATCTGTGTTCATCGATTTTTTTTTGTCATGATGATGGGAGGTTTTTTGGAGTGTTCTTTTTTGAAGCCTCTATTTCGGTATTGTTCGTTATTGATAGAGATATATAACATTAAGGGTCTAAATGTAATAAATAAATAAAAGTCTTATGTGACACATTGTAAAGTTGAAGGATAGCATACATATTGTTTGTAAATATGGGAGGGCTAAAGTGTAATTAGACTATTTGTGTAACTAATTTTGTTACACCAAGTCTAAAGGCCTATAAATAATGGCCAAGGTTGTGAATAAAACATATTACATTTTCATTAGCTAAAACTTACTTTCACTTTCTGTTTCTCTCTCTAAAATAAAACTCTCTCTTTCTCTTTCAAGAACCAGATTTACACTCATCAAATTGGCGAGCACAGTAGGAGAAATAGTCGACCGGTAATTTGATTTCATAATAAAAAAAACCACAGGTAATTGAATTTTTGATCTGATACAACAACTGTTCTTGATCGATAATGGAACCAGGGAATGAGAATGATCCTCTGGTTCGAAAGACAAGCGAGACATTAAGATCTGATTTACAAAAAAGAGAAAGTAAGGAAGATGATCAAATTCCAATTCAACAGACTCATTCAGATATCGAAGCTCGAATGAATCAATTGATGGATAAAATTACAGCTTTAAATGAGAACTACATACAAAGAGAATAAGATATTCAATCAGGTAGGCTTGAATATGAGGTGGGCCAAGTGAAGGAGAAATACGATCTCGAAAGTCAATCTGATCAATCTTATACAACTCGAAAAATTTGAAATGATCGAAGGAAAATATATTTTGAGTCTGATAAAGAGAATTGTACTCAGCGAAAATAAAATAAAGATAAACATATGTATATTGCATCTAACGATGATAGATTTGACACGAAATCTGAAGAACTATCGTCTGAGCAAAAAAGGTATCAAAGATCTTTGATAGAAGAAATAAGTTGGCCTAAAAATCTCGTTAGGAGAGTAAATCAAAAAGAGAGAATGTACCTCATTGTTTAAGAGGAACATAATAGTGTAAAAAGAATACATCTAACCAATACACAAGTGTAGATGATCGGTATCTATATGCTGTCATGGGAGTGATGGGAGATGACCAATATGTACAAGAAGCAGACTGTGTGAATTAAATGCTGGAACCATGTCTATTCCACTTCTGAAGGGTTTCGATATTTCCAAAGTTGAAAAGTTTGATGAGACTCAAGATCCTAACGATTACATAGAAAAATTTAAGAACTATATGATGAACTTCGAAGATGATGATAGGCTAGTGTGCATAGCATTCTCTCAGAATTTGAAGGGTGCTGCACTGAAGTGGTCTATTGTTAACTTCAGGGATTTCTATACAATGTTTCGTCAATAATTTATGGGAAACAAAGAAATGCGAGCTAATGGTGACACTATAATACAGTGTAAGCAGGTTCTGGGTGAATAATTGAAAGATTACATGAAGCGTTTTGTTTTAACAAAAGTAGGGCTAGATGATTGTGAAGAGTTAGTTTTTATGGCAGCTTCAGCAAGGTTTATTACAACGAGATTTAGCAAATAAAACAACAAAAAGAAGAGGGTTAAATTTAGAGCTCTTATGGCATAAGTCGATGATCAGATTAAAATAGAAGAGTCAACCAGGGTACGAGGTGAAGTTGGATCTAGTCAAAAGAATTCGGGACAGGTGGCAAGTAATCAAGGAAACACTTCGAATTATCAACCACCACGTTCGAAGTTCCATCAAAATTACCTTATCAAACAAGATGAATTTCTTTTCAAAGAGAACCAATCAATCAACATAATAGGCCAAGATCGAATTAGTGGATAGGGCCAGAATACTATACAAATTTAGCTGAGAATTTTGCTTCTATCTATGAAAAATCCAAAGGTTATGTGAGTTTTAAAAATCCAGCTCCAATAAACAGACCAAGGGAAGAGCGCAACAATATATTTTGTAAGTATCGTATTGATATTGGGCATGATACTGCAGATTTTATTGCTTTAAAGAAAGATGTAAAGGTTTTAATAGAAAATGGCAACTTAGTTTCTTTTGTTAAAATTCAAAATCGTGGTTTGAAAATTACAAACACATCAACACAAAAAATTGCTAATCCGAACTAGAAGGAGGATTTTACATTTATGATCCTAGATTCCAAGTGTGAGGAATTTGATATCACCTCAGAATATTTGGATGTTAATCATGTTCAATTCATTTTGATGTCTGTAGATGAACTAGTAGAGCAAGGATGTGTTCAAAATTTGTGCAAGTATTTTGAATCCTTAGCAATTTTTGCAATAGATTCTATAACTGGAAATACTAACAGCTCTAGGAAGAGAAATGTGGTCTTAGATAGAGAGGATGATGTCTAAACATTTGTATCTCCTTTTATTATTTCCGATGAAGATGATTTTGGGGGGTATTGCAGGACCCCGTGAAGATGCGGTAGTTATTTGGGCAGAAATAGTTGGGATAGAAATTCGACGTATTCTTATAGATACAGGAAGTTCTGCGAACGTATTGTTCATTTTAACCTATGGTAAGATGGGTAGTCTGCCTCGAATTTGTTAGTCAGATTGTATAATAATTGGGTTTACAGGTGTAACAACTCAGGTGATGTCAGAGTTCGAGGGTGAAGTTTTTTTGGGAAAATAACCTTTGAAAAGTAGGTTCAAGTCTTAGTCATTGTATTGGATTGTCCGACCAGCTATAATGTTATTTTTTGGAGATCATGGCTTTTGATGATGTATGTAGTTGTTTCTACTGTTCATAAGCGTATTGGAGACCGAGTTGGAGTGATCCAAATTGATCAAAACATAGCCAGAGAATGTTATGCAACATTTTTTTTGTATTAAAGGTCCTAATTGTGAGGATCAAATGGTTGAATATCAATCAAGTGGGTTGACCTCAGATGAAGAGGAGGGAGTTGATGATTCGAGGTAAAACCCGGGTTCTTTAAAAATGGGTGAAAGTAGAGAGGAATATATCTTTCCCATTAAAAAAACTTTGAATAGGAACATTACTATCCCCAACTTTGGGTAATCAATTTATTATAATTTGTATTTGCTAATTTGGATGTTTTTTCATGGAAAACAAAAAATATAGTGGGGGTTCCACCTGAAGTGATATGTCATAGATTATGTATAAATCCAAAGATCAAGCCAGTTATTAAGCAAAGACGTACTATTCTATTGAAAAATCATAGGCTATTGTGATAAAAGTGGATTTATTGTCTAGGGTCAGAGATATAAAGGAGGCGCAATATCCTTTATGGACAGCAACCCTATTGATGATTACAAAGAAGAATGGGAAATATAGAATGTGTGTTGACTTCACGAATATGAATCGAGCTTGTCTTAAAGATCCATTTCATGCTCCTTGAATATATCAGCTGGTTTATTCTAGTTCAAGAAATAAAATTATCTTTTTATGGATGCTTTTGCAAGATATAACCAAATTCATATGGATCCAAAAGATCAAGAAAGCCCCACATTCATCAATGATCGAGACTTACATTGCTATAGGGTTATGCCCTTCGGGTTGAAGAATGTTGGAGCAACATATCAGAGGTTGGTGAATAAATTTTTTCTTCTCAAATTAGAAGAAATACGAAGGTGTATATTGATGATATGTTGGTAAGAAGTAAAACTGATGGTAGACACTTGGAGGATTTAGAGAAGACTTTTCAAAATCTAAGGGTTATTCGATTGAAGCTAAATCTTAAGAAGTGTACGTTTATGGTTCGATCAAAAAAATTCTTAGTGTATGTTATTAGTGAAAAAGGGACAGAAGCTGATCTAGAGCAGTTAAAGGCTTTGGTATCAATGATATCACCTCAAACTATTAAGGAAGTGCAAATCTTGACAGGAAGGTTAGCTGCCCTTAATAGATTTATTTCAAGGTTTTCTGATGAATGTTTTTCTTTTTTCCAAGTATTACGAAGACCAAAGGAATTTGAATGAACATCGGTTGTGAAGTAGTATTTTTGAGCATTAAGGAACTTTTATCATCACTAGAGATATTTTTTAAGCCTCAAATTTGATAGCAGCTAGCAGTGTCAGATTTTGTTGTGAGTATTGTTTTGATAAGCGAAGATATAAGAATTTTGAAGCCATATTATTATGTTAGTAAAAGTTTCTTGCAGGAGAGAAAAGGTATTTGAGATTTGAAAATTTGTTCTAGCTTTAACGGTGGTTTCTAAGAAGATGCGTCCTTATTTTCAAGCTCATACTATTGTGGTTTGAACTTATTTTCCACTAAAGAATGTGTTACAACGCCCAAACATTTCTAGTAGGATGACTAAGTATTCAATTGAATTGAGAAATTTTGTTATCACTTTTGGTCCTCAAACGGCTATTAAGGCTCAAGCTTTAGCTTATTTTCTTGTTGAATTTCATTCAAGCAGATCAAATGATGAGATAGATAAAAGGATCTTGCCAAAACCATAGATGTGGGTGGTTCGAACATATGGTGGTTCTAGTATTTTGGGATCTAATGCAAGCGTGCAATTTGCTTCTTCTAGGGAAGAAATATTTCAAGCTATTAAATTTGGTTTTCATGCATCGAATAATGAGGCTGAGTATGAAGTTGCATTGGCTGGTTTAAGGCTTGCAAATATTTGTGGAGCAGCCACAGTTTGTTTGGGAACAAATTCATGATTAGTGGAAAATCATGTGACAGGTTTTTCCGAGGCTAAGAATGATTTTTTAATTATCTTTGCGAGCTTTGAAATTTGGCTATTCTATTTGATAAAGTGACTGTAAATCATATTAGTCAATGAGATAATACAGTAGCTGATTCTTTGACAATAATCGTTTACATAAAATAATATCCTTGGATATTGTTACAGGATACTCCTTCAATTTTAACCCGGTCAGAGCAGTGTAAATATGCAGATGAGGTATTTGTCACACTAGATGTAATTTGAGATGGTTGGAGAACTAATATTTTGATTTTTTTACTAAAAGAAACGTTACCTCAAGATGTACAATTGACTAAAAATTAAGGTATAAGGCTCATGGGAATGTTGCGTTCGATAGAGTGTTATACATGAAATCTTTGAGTAGGCAATTGTTGCGTTGTTTGGGTAAACAAGAGTCTCATGAGATTTTATCTTAGTTGCATGATAGTGAGGGTTTATCACACTGTGGTTTCAAGTCTTTAACGAGGTCGAGTTTTGTTGGTAGGGTATTATTGGCCTTTAATTATGAACGATGCCAAAATTTTAGTTCGAGGCTGCCATACTTGTGAGCGCTTTGCCGTTCTATTCATAAACCAGCAGTACCACATATGTCTATTTATGATGTTATTTCTTTTGACAGATGGGGAATAGACGTGGTAGGACCATTGTCTATGGCTTCTAGAAGACATTAAATGATTATTGTAGCAGTGAATTAATTTTCAAAGTGGAAGATGCTGAACCATTATCTCGAACAAAATCCAAGGATGTTATTAAGTTCATTGTGAATAATATTTGTTGTCGCTTTGGGGTTCTAATCAAATGATATTTATTATATTATTTTTTTACTACTTCAAATGTTAGTTTTAGTTAATTATGAATACAAATACTCTTATTTAGTTATTTTTTATTTATTAGTTATATTAGAGCAAAAGGAGCAAAAAGGAGTTGAGATTGTACATGGACGTTATAATTAAAGAAGAAGATAAAATCCAAGGACTTGAAGATAATTAGAGAAAGAATAAAAGAAAGAAAGGTCAAATATCAGAAATCAATTGAAGATCACGATCTAAATAATTTACATGTGACTTAAGTCCCATATAAGAAAGGTCAAAGACTCGTTTGGCTTAAGTCAATAGGCGATAAAGCACCCTTACGACATATAAACTTAGAAAAGAAATTATATAAATATATTTTTTAATATATATTTACATGTGACTTGTGAAATGTCTAGTTGAATATTATAATTAGTCTATGTAATGAGTTTTAGATCATTTACATCGCTCTGAGTTGGTTAGGAACGTTAGGTAATGAAGCACCTCAAATGATTTACAAAACTAGACAAGTTACATTTGAGAATTGCATAAATATTTTCCATTTGTACGCAAATCTCGACCAGATAGGACTCGACCGGGTCACTAAGTAAAGAGTTATGAAACCTCTTTTTTCTTTAGAATATTTTTCTTTAGAATAAATTAATTCTTTTATTTATTTAATATTATAATTATACTCTCGGTGTGGTTTATTTTTAGAAGATTACGATGAATAAAAAAGCCCATAACTCTATCTATAAATAAAAGCCTAACGAAAGAGATCGACGAAACCGTCAACAATATATTTTTATTTCTTTCTTATTGTTTTTTTATTAGGGTTATGCTCACTAGGAGCTAAACATTTTTGTTCTAGGGTTATTAAACCTCTGTAGATACAATTTGTAATGTAGTATATTTTCTTTATTAATTTTGTTTTTGTTTTTATCTTTAGTATTGATGTTAATCCTAATGCTTTCAATTTCCTACGGCATTAATTGATTGATCATATATTTAAGTTGAAAGCGAGAGGTAATATCTACTTCTGAACTATATCAATAACACTAGGTTGAATGAGTCCTTCACTACGGTCATGACCCAATGAAGTCTAAACTAGGTTTTTAGGTTGCATGACCCAATTGTAGGAGGTAGGGGACTAGAGATATAACTAGCCATACAAGAAGGTTCGTTGTGTGAGATCGAGAGATGATCACAACACTATGAAAGAAAACCTGGATTTAGAGAATAATTTCCAAATTTAGGTTAATTTGATTATAATATAATTAACTCTCGAATAATTTTTAATATTTATCAATTTCATTTTACTTTTATTTTTACATTTAAACTTTTATTTTTGCTTATTAATTAGTATATCTTTATGTTATATTGTAGATTTGAAAATAGATGTATTCTTTTGGGTTCAATATTCGAGTCTAATATACTCTAAAACTACAACATAAATCGCACATTTGCGATTTTTTCTTATCAAGTTTTGGGTGCGGTTGCGATTTTATTTTCTTATCAACATAATTGTAGATTTTTGTTTATTAATTAGTATATCTTTTTGTTTATTAATTAGTATATATTTATGTTATATTATTAATTTTTAGCTTTATTTTTATTTGATTTGATTGATATTTATTGTTTTAGTTACTATTTGATTTTATTATATTTTTATCTTTATTGATTTTCTTTTAACAAAAAAAATATTTTTCTAATATTTTTTTATTTAAAAGAAATTATGCAAAATCCACCAGTATGTATGCAATGGATAACCATACAAGCTAAGCTAGATGCGCTTGAAAAAATTGGCCCATATAAGGTTAGATGCGCTTAAAAAAAATTGGTTCATATGAGGATGAATGCGGAAACCGTCAAGCATACAATACAATAAACCAGTTTTCCCTAGCAAACAATTACGAGTATAACTTCTGGCAAGGCTCTGTACCCAATTATAATAATGATTATCAAGCTGGACAATGACAGAACCCAAAATATTCATGGGAGAATACCAATTATTTTTGGGAGCATGAGGATATGAATAGGTTAGATAAAACGTAAAACCTAGAGGACTCTGTGAATAAATTTATCGAATCTTCGAGGAAGAATAAATCAAATACAAAAAATCTGGATATTGCGATTCAAAATCAAGGAGTTTGTTTGAAGAACTTTGAAGATACAATGATAATTACATCAAGATTACTGAAAGAGTGTTTGAGCATCCGAGATTTCTCTATTAAGGTTTCAAGATTTTACACAAATTTAGTATACATCAATCTAACATCTTGAAGTTCAAGATAACGAAGATGATATGTTGTTGGAAAAATCTAATGAACATTTTCTTAATAAATTGAAACAAAATCATCAATAACAACATAAGGATACCACTTTTACATGTGTTATCTAACGATGAAAACTTGAAGTAAAGAAGAAGCTTGAAGATGAAGAAAACATGGTCATCACAATCTAGCTTCAACCAAGATATTAAATATTATGATTCCAGAACAGAAAGAATTGACTTTCAAATTGTTTTTCTTTTCAATGATCCATCTGTCAACAAAGTGGTTAAACAAAATTATATTCAACCAAAATAATGGAAATTGGAAACAAAGTCACTTGTTCTAGAGCTACATCGATTATCATGCCAACATGAACGCGTGACTATTCTCAAATATAATTATCAACCACCTTGAAAAGAAGAGTTGACGAAAGGTCGAGCTACTTACTGAAAACGGAGCGCTGATTGGGCGTGTTGAAAATCTTTGTTTAGATTTTTTGGGTCTTTCTATCACTTGTTGTTTTCTTTTCTTCTCTTTTATTTTACTTATCCTTTGGAGAAACCGGCTAGCTTCTACAATTCAAACTTCAATCTCGCAAATTTCAACCACAAATATGTTTATCAGGTATCATTGTTTGTTAATTTATTTCTTTAGGTTCTTAATATTGGAGAGAATATTAGATTTGAAGTGTGGGGTTGTGCGAAATTACTGAATAAAAATATCACAAAAAACTTATTGTTTTGATCATTTAATATTGTTTGTTATATCTTTAAAGACCTCACAGATTAATTCGAACTTGTGAAGTGAATTTGTTCAAAAATTAATCATTTCATGTTTAGATTTTTATTATTTTAGTCCTTTAGATTTTTGTTTAATCTCGAAGTTATTAAAATGAATTATATTGCAAGTTTACTTTGAGTGTTTTTACTTACATGGAAATTAATTTACTAATATAATAAATATTTTCTAAAAATAAAATAGTTGTCATTGTCAAAATAAAATATTATTTATTAAATAATGATGTTGAATAATGTTTTACTGAGTGACCCGGTCTCTTCCTAATCTGGTCGAGATTCGAGTACAAAAGGAAGAGATTTATGTTAATTCTCAAATGTGACTTGTCTAGTTTTGTACTTTAATTAGTTTGGGGTGCGTCATCACGTAATGCTCCTAACCAATTGGGAGGGATGTCATTGATTTAAAACTCGTTACATAGACTGATTATAAAATTTAACTAGACATTGCACTAGTCACATGTAAATATATATATATATATATATATATATATATATATATATATATATATATATATATATTAAAGCAAATATTTGTATAATTTCTTTTCTAAGTTTATATGTCCTAGGGGTACTTTATCACCTATTGACTTAAGCCAACTGGTTTGAGATTCATTGACTGTCACGTACAAAAAAGAATTATATTTATAAAAAGAGTGAAAAAAAAACAAAAACAAAATACAATTGACAACTGTTAAAAAAATAAAATTCATACTATCTTGGTTTATTAATAACATGTTTAAAAACACTATTTAAGTAAATAGTATACAATGAAAGTTTAATTTTTTCAAAGCATGTTGAAAATTCTTTAGATTTCTTCACATTTCTATCTATAACATGTGGTTAGGAATTTTTCACTTTATTCATTAGCTTGTTTTGAAATTAAGAATAAGAAATACACTTTTTGGATATTTTTTTATTTTATTAGTGAAATTAGAGGAAAAGGAGAAAAAAGAAGTTAAAATTGTACATAAAAGCTATAATTAAAGAGGAAAATAAAAGCCAAAAACTTGAAGATAATTAGAGAAACAATAAAACAAAGAAATGTCAAATATAATAAATTAATTGAAGATCATAATCTAAATAATTTAGTTTCCTAAGAATAAATTATAATATATTTATTATTTAATTTAAAAGAATAATATAACTATTTTATTTTATTTGATAAAGATTATGATTTTATTTTTAGGAGAATAAAATATTTGGTCTAAATTATAATATTATATTATATAATTTAAAAGTAAATTATTATTTTTTTATTTAATATTATAATTATAATCTCGATGTGGTTTATTTTTAGAAGATTAGGGTGAATAAAAAAGCACATAACTCTTCCTATAAATAAAACCCCAACGAATGAGATTGAGGCGACCGTCAACAATCTATTTTCTGTTCTTTCTTATTATTTTGTAATCTATTTTCCGTTCTTTCTTATTATTTTGTTTTATTTATTAGGGTTATGCTCAATAGGATCTAAACATTTTTGTTCTAAGGTTATTAAACCTTTGTAGATACATTTTTTAATGTAGTATAATTTCTTTATTAATTTTGCTTTTATTTTTATTTTTAGTGTTGATGTTAATCCTAATGCTTTCAATTTCCTACGGGATTAACTGATTGATCATAGATTTAGGTTGAGACCGAGATGTAATATCTACTTCTGAACTATATCAATACCATTGGGTTGAATGAGTAGTTTACTACGACCATGACCTAGTGAAGTCTGAACTAGGTTTTTAGGTTGCATGCCCCAATTGTAGGAGGTAGGAGACTAGAGATATCACTAGTCATACAAGAAGGTTAGTTATGTGAGATCGAGAGATAATCACAACACTATGAAAGAGAACCTGGATTTAGGTTAATTTGATTATATAAAATACATTATAATTTGTTGATACATGTTTATTAACTCTCGAATAATTTTTAATATTTATTAATTTCATTTTATTTTTTAATTTTTACATTTAAACTTTTATTTTTGTTTATTAATTAGTATATTTTTATATTAGATTGTAGATTTTAAAATATATTTATTCCCTTGATATTCGAGTCTAATATACTCTAAAACTACAACGGAAAGCGTATACTTGCGATTTTTTCCTATAAGATTCCTCAAAAAATCACCATAGATAATGGTCCTCAATTTAACGATAAAGAAATGGCTTCTTGTTGTGGTTCGAAGGGAATAACACAGTATTTCTCTACACCTTTTCATACTCAAGAAAATGGTCAAGTGGAAGTGGCAAATAGATCTATTTTGGAGGGCTTGAAGAAGAATTTAGCAGAAGCTGCATGGAAATGGCCTAACTACTAATAAGATGCGTTATGGGCTTATCGAACAACTCATATAGAGGCTAGTCAAGAACTTCTTTTGCCTTGGTGTATGGTATGGATGATGTGAGCCCAGTAGAATCTACATTACCTTATTAGATGGTACTTCGTTATTTCGAGGACCTAAAGGAGGAGGAAAAAAGAACATTTTTAGACTTGATCAGGGAGAAAAGAGTTACATATTTGAATATGACTCACTATCAAACTTTGATGAGGAGTCGATATAATTTGAAGGTGAGAATGAAGGATTTCAAAGTATGAAACAAGGTCTTGAGGAAAGAATTCCTCCATACAAAGGACAAACGCCTTGGAAAGATGGCCCCAGTAGGGAGGGTTCTTATATGGTTATGGAGAGGATAAAACCGGGTTCATATCGTCTTTGTGATGACCAGGGGAGGATGTTTCAACATCCTTGGAATATAGAACACTTAAAACTATAATAGAAATGATTTTGTATTTTTGAATTCTTTTTGAATAATTTACATACTCTTTCCTACCCTGTTGGCCTATGGAGGTTTTAATGAGGTGTCATGTAAATATTCAGAGATATTAATGAAAGTATTTTTTGGCTAATGACTGTTTTAAACACAAGTTTTTAAAATATTTTGGTAATTAATCACAGATTTATCATCTTTGAAAATATTGACAAAGAGTAACAAGTCCAAAGTGTTTATTATAAACACTGTTTGAAGAAACAACCATATTCGAGGTGTTACGTTCTCTAAACGTACTATATTATTCGACGTGATACATTCTCTAAATGCATTGTGTTATTCGAGGTGCTACGTTCTATAAACGCATTATTTATATTCGAGGTGCTACGTTCTATAAATACACTATTTGTATTTAAAGTGTTAACATTCTTTTAACATACTAATAGTTTATTTGATAAATTTGAGTTTAGTTGTGACATATATTGGAATTCGAGGTAAAATGACTTGGTTTATAAAACTATAAGTTTTTATGATAAGGAAAATGAATATAAAGAAAGGAAAAGAACTAATACATAAAAATTAACTCGATGATTACAAAAAGTTTTTTAGAATGCTAAACAGAAAGCATTTACAAAAAACAAATCATCTTACAATATTAGATGACCTGGAAAAAAAGAGGAAAATAACAATCATTTTTCTTCAGTGCTCTCTTCGGAAGAATCTCCTTGCTCCTAAGCATTTTCTTTTTACTCCGTCTCCTCGGAGGAGTCCATGGGGACAGGATCGAATGCTTTGTTGGGTCGGTTATCAATGAGGATTAATTCCCAGAAGATTGATAAGTTTGCCTTTGGAAACGTTGCATGGATTTCGCAGAGCGGGTTGATAGTCTTTTGTTCCTTGATAATTTTAATAGCAGCCAACGTATCCATTCAATATTAGGTTTTAGCAGTTTCTAAAACAATTTTTTTCCTGCTTCGAGTGCTATCTTCAGAGCATCTATATCATTTGACAGTTTTATTTTTTTATTTTTCATTCGTCTTTATAGATTCTTAGAAAGAGGAGGAATTTTTATTCTCTTCGGATAGTTCAAGATAATTCTTTGTCTTGAGCTCATCCATCTCAACTTGATGGAAATTCTAAAGTTCTTTCATTTGTTGCTCATGCTCAGAGTGCAAGTGACGATTGATGTGGATGGCTCCCTTGATGAATTCCGACCTACAAGTTTGAAACTCATGAAATTGATCCTTAATATGCTTGCCAAAGATATTACGTATTTTGTTTTCTGATGCAACATTTTTCTTATATAAATCATGTCATTAGCCATAGTATCGAGATGGTTTCAAGCAGAATCCACTTCTTGACACAACTTTAGTGCTGCAGTTCCAAGAGTGGAAAATGGTTGCAGTACGAGTGCGATCTTCACATATGGTTCTTTAACAGGAGGAATGAATCTTTGATGAACATAAGACATTAGAGAAGTGAAGGAAGTACATGGAGGAAGATCTGAATCCAACATCTCGGACATAATATGAGCAGTAACCCGATCCCTAATTTCTTAAAGCTACTCTTGGATTTGTTTGTCTTGAAGATCTTCTATATTAATGTGTTCATTAGGAGAAAAATACCCTTGTCGCTTTGTACTCAACAACTCTCTCACTAATGCACAAGTAGTAGTAAGCTCCAAAAATTGGTTTTATAGTGGCATTAAATCTTTATGAAGAAAATTCTTCAAATTAATTCATATAGAATGGAGAATGATGGGAAAGTATGATTTTTCTGGTAAAGGCAACCAAGAAATAGGGCCTGCAGATGAATGTAGATATCTCACTAAAAATGTGTTTGCGAAACAAACAATGAGCCATATAAATATTTATAGAAGTAAAAGAAGAGAGAGAATGGTCAGAGAAGTGGAAGAGATGAAAGGGATGACTGGGTAAAATATCAAGCGTTTGTGTGAAGAAGAGATAATATGACACCTGTTAAATGTCAAACATAGTGACACGTATAGTGCCTAGTGAATCATCACATGTTCTATATCCAAACAATTATGACCGTTATGAGAAGGTCAGCTCATACTTTTACATAAGAATATTTGAAGCACTAACAAAGGGTTGGATTGATTTCGAGGTGAGTACACACAAAAGTTTATTCGATGATGCTAAGTATAAAGCTAAACATTCTTAAAGTAACATACATTTGAAGAAACATTAAGAAATGAATTTGTTCGAAAACAAAATATGTTGTCATAAATTATTTTGACAAGGAAATAGGAGGATTAATTCAAAGCTGAATGAACTTTGGCAAGAAACATTTTTCCGCCTATGATGATTTTCGATGTCAACTAGTTCTTATTCATTGTCTTTCATAAGAACTAGGTTGGCTACTGAGAAGGATATGAAATATTAACAACATAAATGTAATAAATAAAAGTCTTATTGACAGATTGTATAGTTGAAGGAAATCATACAAATTAATTGTAAGTATGAGGAACTAAAGTGTAATTAGACCATTTGTGTAACTAAGTCTGTTACAACAAGTCTAAATGCCTATAAATAATGGCCAAGGGTGTGAATAAAGCATACGACATTTTTATTAGCTAAAACTTACTTTCCATTTTACTTTTTCTCTTTTTCTTTATCAAGAACCAGATTTATACTCATCAGTTATCATAGCGGTCGATGTCTTTCTTTTTTAGTACTGTTCTTAGGCATCGCTCTTCTTTGGTTATGTTCGTTGTTATGGCGAACCAAACATCCTTTTTAATGTCATTTTTTCCGATTGAGTTCTTTTTATCATTCAAGTTGGTTGACATTAGAAAAGCCAAATGTTATTATGTTCATCTTGCATTTTTTAACTTTTGATGTTTCTCTATATTATATTGTATGTTAGGTTTCTATTGATTTTTTATATTCCTAAATTTATGGTCTAACTATTAGGGTTCTCTTTTTATCACCAAAATGTCTTTTTTTTGGTTTGTTGTATTTTACCTATAGGTATTATGTCTCACTGGATATGATCCATAGATTTGTACAACAATTTTATTTTTTTAATTATAATATATAAAAAAAAGTTATTAGTTTTATAATATTGTTTACAATTTTTTATCAAGATAAAAAAGGAGGTATTTCTAGAACAAGAGTATCAGAAGTTGATCTAGAATAATTGCTAAAGTTATGACCAAAAATGATGTATTTAGAGGATTGGAGTGTGAGACTTTGATACTCAATCCAAACTGAGGTAAGTTTCTGAGCCCACCCTGACCATCAAACATATACAGTCAAAGTTATGCTTATTTTATGTTTAGTCTATTTATCTTCATAAATATGAGAACTCAATACAGAACCCATGCAGTTGAGGGTCTTGGAGGCCAAAGTACCATGGCCAGTTTAATTTCTTTGACCGGACCCTTAGATAAGGTTGTTAAAGATCTCAACTCTTAAGAATCATGAGGCAGCCAAAAAATACAAAGGCTTTGGCAATGACATCCCTAGTATGCTCATACGATCATAATTTAAAGTATAAATACTCCTTCAGGATGCATTTAAATTCCTCGAGACCAAATCTTCTCCAAATGGTCACAATATTAGCTTTGAGTTACATAAGATTCAGAATTTTACCAAGAAAATAACATGACATGCAAGATCATCAAGATTACATGGAGCCATGAATGACATCATCATCAATCACAAAATAATTACAATTTAGACAATTTTAGAGTATACCAAGAACTAAAGGGGTTTAAATATTTTTAGGATCCAAAACCAAGTTAATCAAAGACAAAGAGGTTGAGAAAATAGGTTTAATAAAAAATGTATGATAAGAATCTTGAGAGTTGAAAGATCTCAAGAAGTATGGTTTGGATGGAATTAGTGGACGTGGAGGGTAAGAGGATGGGTGAAAATACGGGTAGGTTAAAAAATAGGGGCTTTTGAGTTATTGGGAGTATATGTTGTCTTTGAATTCCTTACTCTATGGATTTTTCCTTCATTTTTGTAGGAAATAAGAGAGGATAAATTTTGACAACTGATAGATAGAGGGATAAAAACTCATAATCTATGAGTCAAAGATGATTTAAGGAGTTATGATTTGTTGATGATGGGTTGGAACATGGGAGTCAGAAAATGGGGTTTTGTGGATGATAGATTGAATGAGGTGAAAAAATAAGCTATTTTAGAAATGTTTAAATGAAACAAATAGGTAAATATGGATTGCATTTTTGGGAAAAAGAAGATGAAGGGAGGGATGCGTCTAAAGGCCCAAACCCATCCCAAGGCTCATTTCCATTTAAATTACAAAGGGCCGGTTTTGGTTAAAGAAATTAGGGTTGAAGTGATGTAAATAGAGATTGGGATTGAGAGGGTCTAAATGGTCCAATAAAGTAGGATCGGAGAACTGGTTGGCCATTAGGGCTCACTTATCTGGATCGGAGAACTGGTTGGCCATTAGGGCTCACTTATCTGGATTAGCTAACCTTAATCCCTTACATCACGGATTAGGGTTATGAAAAAAACAACGATACCGATAGAGAAAATTCAATAAAGATAGCCCTAATATTATTTCTAGTGAGACTCATCAAACATCCATCGACAACAGGAATTGATACATTGGAATATTGCTCGCAAATTTCAAACAAGGAAGAGAGATTTTTGGAACAATCCTGAGCTGGTACATTGGGAATAAATTCTTGAGATATATCGTTGATGGTCTTACACCGGTGGGAAAATTCAAACTAAACTTATGAGATCGGTTTGAGCACTTGAGATTCGAATAAGGAGCATGATTTAGGATATGAAAATTTTCCATAGAAGAAAGGGAAAAAAACCCGTTAGGTAGGCTCTCGATAATGGCCAGTAAGTCTTGGTAGAAGAATCCAATCTCCAGAGAGAAATTTTCTAACATAATGAGATTACGAGGGAGGGAATGAGAGGACAAATGCTAGATATGGTTTTTGAGGGAGTCGTTTGATTGAAAAGAAATCATACTCTTGAAGTTAACCTTGAATGCTTGGCTAGCCGACGATACAGAGTAGGAGAAGACGACACATGAGATTTCAGAGAATCTGATATCCATACCAAATTCCATGTGATAACAGGCTTCATTAAGAGCCTTCTTGACTACTTCTTTGTGAGCGAGATTTATGGTAGATGCATGTGATTATGTTTGGGGTCCAAAAGGGCCAATAGGTAGAAAAGGAATGGTTGGAGCAGAAGCAGCACCTGAGGGATATATATCAGTTTTGAATTGAGGTTGTATTTTGAGTAGTTTAGAGAGTGGTTTTGTGTGAATGTTTCTTTATTGTAGATTTGTTTTATTGATTAAAAAGGATAGAAGTTTGACAAACCTTTTACTTTTTATGGTGAATAACTTCTGTGATTTATTCATGATGCAGGTAAGGAAATGTGGGAGGATGAGAACTAGGCTCGGGTTATGGGGCTGAAAAAAAGTTAGAATAAAGTATATTTAGAGCAAAAAGGATAGAGAATTCCTAGAAGTTTGGTTTGTTAAAATTGTTTGGAGTGCTGAAATATAAATTTTTTTACATGTCATATACAAGGGAGGGGAGAAGATGATTATACTATCTTCGGGTATGCTATTAGGACAGATATAACAAATGCTGAGAATGATCCAAAAATAGCCAGAAGACTTTTTGTAACCCTTAAGAGAGGAAAATATGATGGAAATAGTTTTTCCAGTAACACACGAGCATTGAGAGGATAGGAGAAGCAGAGGCCAAGATCCCATGTTCAAAAATAGTAGCACACGAGCATTGAGAGGATAGGAGAAGCAGAGGCCAAGATCCCATGTTCAAAAATAGTAGCTTGAAATAGAGTAGACATGCAGCAAAAGAGATGAATGATGTCTAAAACATTTACCGAAAAAAAGGAAATGACTTGACATAAGGCCATGAAACAAGGAGCCAATCTGAATAACTTGGATTCAAAAATAGTAACATACGATTTATAGATTTAAAAATTACAATTTAAATATATAAGTACATAAAATGTAACTTTAAACATTTTTACATTATTAAAAGTTTATTATCGGTTTATTTTTTATTAAAAACTTTAAATATATATTAATAATAAAATTGATTATGATTTAATTTGCTGTATATTATTTAATAAAAGTGCCATCTCAATATGATATATAAATTCTAAACATAAAAGAAAAACAAAATAAGTTTAAATAAAAGTTTATCTTTCTATAACATTGGCTATAGAAAGAATATAATATAACATTGGCTATAGAAAGAATATAATATAAAACAAGTGAAACTCAGAAACATTTATTCTATAATAAAAAGGAAATAAGTTTTTAGGTTATTTAAATAAAATATATTAAATTTTTTTTTTATATATTTTTTTATATATTTAAAAAATATATATTTTATATATAATTATTATATTTAAAAAAATCAGTATTAAGGAAAATAATAGTCTTATAGTTGCGATCCATTTGATATAGAATCACAATTTCTTAATTCTATAAAAATAAGTTAATATTTATACAAAATATATTTTATTTTAAAGTTTTTGTGATGTATATAATTTGTACTATAAGTATATTATTTGGTTTTGATGAAGTTTTATTAATATATATTTTTAAAATACAAACTAAAATTATTAAAAAATATATTTTTAATTAAATAATAGTCTTAACCAACAATATGGTATTTAAATTTTTAACTAACTAATTAATTTATTTGTTTAATTAAATGATATTTTTTTTAGTTTAATTTAGTTTTAAAAGAATGAGGGTGTTCCATGTCCTACTTAAATCACTTAAATCGGTGTAGAAAAAGTGTAAACCATATCAACAAAAGTGCACTTCATTTGAGGGGAGACGCAAACGATCTCATTTTATTTTGAAGGATTCCATTTAACGGCAACTAGATCAACCACGGCAGCATAATATGTTTGTGAAAAGTGTAAAGTTCAAAGTCATGTATTCCTGCCCTTTTTCAAAATAAGTTTAATCTCTAAGTGTGTGTATGCAATTGGAAACCAGAAAATATAATGAATCTACCATCCAATTCCATAATTATATTATTTAGAAGATTTATAAGTTTTTTATAATTAAAAATATAAAATGATAAATTTGATGGGTTTAGAATCATAGTAGAAATAAGATATTGTTTTTTTCGAGTTTATTTTCATTGTCTTTTTATAATAATATATGAATCCAAATTATTGGGAGAGTGATTTTTTTTCTAACTCACTCATTCTCTCATTCTCTGATAAAGTACAGATTTTATTTTTTATTCTAAAAAGATCCAAAAATAAAACTACTTACGTTAAATAATAATTCTGAATCATGAAAATAATACGATATATTATATATATATATATATATCAACACAACCCAAATAAATAAAAACTCACAATAAATGTTTCCTTTTCAGAATAGTTTTCAATTCCTTGGTATTGAAAAACCAAAAAAACAAATACAAAGTTAACTTTTTATGTATAGATAGGATGTGTTAAGTTTATCCAAGATTCTATTTATTGTTTAATTTTTTTAATTGAAATACATTGAAAAAAAATGTAAATGTATTATCTATACCTAATTAATAACAAAGAATCTATACTCTATATCAAATAATTCTTGACATTCTCCTTTAGAGGAGTGGGAGATTCCATTTAAAATTGTTTTAGTCTATTTAGCTTTACCTCTTTAGTATATCGAAAGATCAGTTTTAATTAAATTTATTAGTATTAGTTTCGTAAAAAGTAATGGACATAAAGTACACCTTAACAATATTATTTTTATAATAAAAAGATGAATGACACATCTATAAAAAAAAGTTTGGTATCAAAATTAATATTTATAATCTATGCAACCATAAAAGAATCTTATTTTTGTATTAAAAAGATCAATAACAAATATATGAAAAGAAAGTTTGACATCAAAATTAATACTTATAATCTATGGAAGAAAACACGTGTTTGGTTACTTATAATCCAGGGAAGAAAACACGTGTTGGGTTTGGTAATTTTAATTTAAGAGGTGGTATACTATTTTCTCGAACAACCAACAACTCTTGAAGATCAAGAAATAACACATTTTCAACACATTTGATAATGTTTTATCCATCCCAGTTTTTAGGTTCGCTAGCTATTTTAAGATCTATCGTGCAAATCATTTTATAATATCAAAAATTTAAAAATATGTTTGGAGTTTAAAATTATAGACTAAATTGTTTATTATAAATAGAAAATACTAGAAAACTACTGTATGGCAAATTTTTTGAGGTAAACAATATTTTATATTCTTGTAAAAGTAAAGCTTTAGTTGAATGTCACTCCTCGAATGAAATAAAGGCGGCTAATTCCTTTTCAAAAATATAGTGTTGATTACGAAAATAATTGATAACTTTATCATATTATATTATATTTTGATAAACTTATTAATATTATATTTTGATACTTATTAATATTATATTTTTTATTTTTTGCGGTAAATTGTAAATATTAAAGTACTATTTAAAAAATCTAATTCCATAATAAAACAATTTTGATCTTAATATTAATATAATAATAAAATATAATTAGAGAGGAAGGAATTTGAAATAGTACTTTAAACTTTCAAAGAATTTTTATACATGTTGCTCTATTATTTAGATTCATATATTAGAACACAACCGTAATGGTTATAATCGATATAATATGATTAGTACATGATCATAACACCTATAGTACATGATCATAACACCTATGGATTTTAGGTTAGTTTTGTAACATTTATAATAAATACGGTTAAGATTTGATATGATATAATTTAAAAATAATATATAGTTATTAGAATTTTATTATTATATTCTGATTATTATGATAATTTGATTATAAATAGTATAAATATTGTTATATTTTGATCATTATTTACTACTGATAAAATAATTGTTATAGATTTATAATTTGATTATACTATAACTTGCTATAGTCTTAGTCTGTTTATACTATAATTTAGTATAATTTGTTTAGTTTTATAAGTGGTAATAAATTTGTGATAAGCTGTTACATTGTGAGATTGGAGGATACAAAATAAATTTATTGATTTAAGTCTTACAAATTTTATAGTCTAGCAGGCCAGTTGTACACATGTCATCGAATTGAACTGCTCTATTATAAATTATATTACAAATCTCACTCATCTAGCCAAGTTTTGTCAACCTCATCAAGTTTTTCATCATCACATCATGGAACATCTTCAGCCATAAGATCTTCTTCAACATTTTTGGAAATTCGTCGAAAATGTCCCTTCGATTCTTTTAAATTTTTATACTCTTCGTCTTGCATCCTATAATCCATTGTAGTATAGTATTTGATTGCAACAAGCACTATAAGTGCCCCGCATGCCAATCTTGTTCGTTTATTCTTGTATTGTAGCCTGACCGGTCTAAATGCGCATTCATTTTCCACTGTAGACATAGGTATTGAAAAACTTTCTCTAGCTAACCTGCAAAGAATAAGAAACCTGTTTTCTTTCAAATTCCATCACCTTAAGATATAAAGTTGATTGCTCTTATCATACTAATGTAAATTAAATGGAGCGTTCAAATATCTTTCCACTTCATTATTAGCTTAAGGAGTTTCTCTAGTC
Organism: Limnanthes douglasii subsp. nivea; assembly: GCA_036936605.1. Taxonomy (NCBI): domain Eukaryota; kingdom Viridiplantae; phylum Streptophyta; class Magnoliopsida; order Brassicales; family Limnanthaceae; genus Limnanthes; species Limnanthes douglasii. The sequence continues at coordinate 130,885,646 of JAUPFV010000004.1, forward strand.
ACCCCACTATTTAACATTGCCATTTTCATATAGTCCCGACGACTTATGCCTCTCTCTTTATACTACTACTAATACCCACTACATTATACATTATATAAATATATACGTGAATTCTTGAATATAAACATCAGGGTCATAGGTTAGGTAGCGAAGTTGTATGGATTTATAAAAATAAGTAATGAAAAAGGTAAAACCCGACAACGCTAACATAGTTTCATGAATAATTTATTTATTATTTATATAATATTTAAACATTTGTAATCTCTTAAAGGTACCAACATCATATATCATGGTTTGTTCCCTATATGTATTTTGATTAAAAATAAAAGCATTACCAATTCGAAGATCTATGAATGTATTCACTTCTTCATAAATTTTAAAAAGATAAAAAAGGTTATGTGTAGCTAAGTGTCTTGACATACCTCTAGTGTTGCAATTTTTATTCAATCCTTATAGTTATATGTTTTTTCACAATGAATATACTTAACATAATTAATATCAAGATTCTTAATAAAGTGTTCTTATTCCCAAGATGTTTTCCTACTATTCATACCACATATAGTACTCCTAGAGATATTTTCGCTAGCATGGGAATAATAGTTTTTAAGTGTGGGGTTTCTAGACAAATATCTACGAGACCCTGCATATTATAGAAATAATTTAGGTCAAGACTAGCCAGAGAGCAAGATTGCACAGTATTCTCATGATGACGGTTAATCGGGGCATTTCCTCGTTTTGGTACCATTTAATATTTTTTGAAGTATAAAGAACTAGTTAAAGGTTTGTGTATTTTCTTAAATTATAAAAAAAACTAGTAACTAAAACTAATATAAAATAATTGTGCAAATAAATAAAGAGAGAGAGTATACAAAAGATTTAAATTAGCAATGATCCTCCTCCACCAAGAAAAATTGATTAAGTTGATCGACTATGGAATTTGATTGAATATCGTAGAAAAAGAATATTGAAGAAAATTTTGGTTTGACAAATTACAGTAGTAATTGTAGTAATTGGTTTTGAGAATTTTTTAAGAGATAAATGAGATGTCAATTAGTTTATTCTCCATTTTTTAGAGAAGAAACTTAAAAAATTATTCCACATAGAATAGAATATCAGATTTGCAACGAGTTTTTTTGATAAATATGATCAAATCGAATATATGATTTAATTAATTTTTTAAATTCGAATATGGGATATCCGATTGGCCATAAATTCCGGTATTTGATTTGTAGCGAGTTTGAAAAAAACTAGTCGCTGCAAATCAGCTATCTTATTTGCAACGGTAAATGTATACATAAATATATGAATACCATACTCGTTGTTCATTACTCTTACAATTATCTTTGTATTTCTCTCACAAATTATTAAACTTCAAAATATTATTTTATCAATCCAAATTTCTAATGACTCTGAAAGTTAAAAAGTTTAAAAAATCCTGAACAAATATCATCAAATAGCAAGAGATCAATACCCGAGAGAGATTCATCTTAACATGGAGAAGCATCCGAGAGTATTGAATATATAGATGAAAGGGAGGTTCATGTTCAAAATGATCTGACACCAATGAGAAGCAAAATTAGCTATGCTATATTTTTAGAGTATGATGAACTTACCGATGTGCGTGGTATGACAGTGCTTTTAGATAATCTTAGAAGGGATAGATGAATGTGTTGGTCAGTTTTTACCAAATTTAGATGTGAATGGCCTATATAATTAGCAAAAGATTTTACAAAATTGGAAGTCTAATTTTAAATGATCCACGAGGTTTGGGAATGAGTTTTAAAATTAATAGTTCCGAATTTAAGTTTTTTGAAAATGAATTAGTACACAAATTTAAGTTACAAAGACAGACCATGTATGGTCGTTTAGCATACCTTACTTATCCTCATATAAAATGGCATAAAGTTTGGGCTATAACGTTAGATGAACCAGTAAAGATACTGAATCATGGTTGAGAGCGCCAACTGTTAACAATAGTCGCCAAGCTAGTAAATGTAATACGAATGGATTCAATTAATTTGATTTGAATTTATTTAATTGGTGTTTTGTTCCAAATAATAACAATGATTCAAACCTTTTATTTTTTAAAATATTTTCAAGTGTTGTTATAATGATGTGACAGAGAAACAATTGATATAGTTTGATCATTAGGCATATGAATTCGAGAGTTCGTGGTACAAAGTTACCTTATATGATGGTAATAAGTCAGCTGCTTATTGAAAAAGAATATATGCTACTGGTTGGACTCCACGTTGTATTCAGAAGAATTATGGTATAAGAAATAATTATTTAAAAGACCAATATATATATTATTGGAAAGGAAATCTTTGGTGAGAATGGGAGATCTATGATCAGTTTGAGTCGGAGTTGCGACAAATCTGAAAATTTAATGAGGTTACCAATGCATCTGCTCCACCTACTGGTTTTCAGAGGTAAATCACGCATGCTACAATGCAAGAACCTTAGCCTACCATTTCAAATGCCACTATTTCTTCTCATTAATACCAAAAGATCTCCGACCAAAAATATATGGAATATTTACATTCTCAAAACATAATAATGCTTATAAAAGTGAGAGTTGTTAGAATAATGTCACTATTCAGCTTGGTGAATTACGCACTACTCAAATGGAACACAGTCGTTACATACCACTAATAATACATAAGATGAAATTGGAACCATATGTAGATCCTCCTTCACCACCATTTGATGGTTATGATACTCCTGAAACACCGCATTTATGATTAATTTAGTTTATTTTTTGTATTTTTTTATCTAAAAACTAATTTGATTAAAGATTGAGAAAATTACAAGCTTGAAGCACAATTTAGAAAATACAATTGGATTTGAAAGGCAAAATCCCAATATCTATACAATTCCAGGTTTCAAGTATTCGAAATGACGCGATTTCAAATTGAGTTTTCATTTCTTTATGTTGCGTGAGACTCTTTTGGTTTCAAATAATTTTTTTTCTTTGGTTTTAGAAAATATTTTAATTTTTTGTTTATACTCTATTTTCATAAATATTATTATTATTTTGTCTATTTAATCAATTGTTTTTGTTATTTGTATTAAACTATCTAAAACATTTAAAGATATATTATAAAAATCTAATAAATCATTTAAAATATCTAATAGGTGAAAGATGTAAAGTTTTAAAGATTCTAACAATTTAAAGATATAATAAATTATTAATTGAAAAATCTAATAAAATATTTATATAATATATAAAAATTTCAACAATTTTGAACATATATTTTAAAGATCTAATATAATTTGAAAAATCTCAAAACTATTTAACATATATAAGAGTTGATTTTTTTTAAAGATCTAATATAATTTGAAAAATCTCATAATAATTTGATATGGGGGCAATTCCCATACAAAGAGAATTGTCATCCATAGTCGAGAAAAACACGGTGTAGTCGAGCAGAACACTGTACATACCGAGCTGGTCAGAATGTTAAACTTATCAGGAATAGCGACTATCCAAATCATAAGAAGGCAACCATATCTTAACCAATGATGAAGTGTTGTCGAGCAAAATATATTCTGCTCATACCAGATCTAATTACTCTGCATCTAATTGTTTCTGCTCGGAAACTTCCACAAGGAAAGTTATCAGAAGTCTGACCAGGAAGAACAAGATTAAGAGGACGCCCGGGACGTCAAACGAACATGATTAATTCGACATTGAGCAGAGCATATCATTGCCAAAGCAGCGGTTAAAAGCCACGACATAGGAATCGGTTAAATTGTCACGTAGTGGCCTTAAAATCAGGGTTCATAATGTAAATATGATAAAAAACGTGTACAAAATGTAATCAAGTAATGGGGTAATGGGGATATAAGTAAGAGTTAGTATAAATAACAGAATTAGACCCAGAATGATGTAACTACTCTATTCTTTGGCAATACAATTCATTATCTCGCATTAAAATTTGTTATTCCCAATAACAAATTTGACGACATCTGTGGGAAAAACAAAACATTAACAAGTAAGGAAACCATGGTAGTGACTGGGTCAGGGATTAAGAGGGAAAATCCCGAACCCGGTGAGGGAGCTGCAGAACAAAGACCTGGAGCTAATAGATCAGCATGACTAAGTACGGAAAATCATGCTATAGCCGCCGACCAGGGCGCAACTGTTTCAGCAGCAACAATAGAGCTTGCTACTGTAGTTAGGCCAGAGCTAAACCCTATTTGACTGGTAGCGATCACCACCACATTGGGAGTTCACCACGCAAACCTAGCAGTAGCACCAACCTTCCAACAACTTCAGATCATGAATTAGGAACAACGCGAGAGCAGACGATGCATGCGACCCTAGTAGGGATGAATAATTCCCTTAATGCACTAACTGCCAAAGCTAAAGTGGGACTCCGAGAAAATCTTCAATCCAGACCCGATGTAAGCTGTGTTAACAGGGGTGATCGATCTTCCAAGCTCGAGGAAACAATAGAGGTAGAGGGTGACAGTTGAAGTCAGAAGCGATCCAAAGAAGCTGAACCAAAAAAGGATCACGCCTTTTTTAATTGGGCTAGGGAGGGAGCTGACGTCGATTATAATCAGGTAAGGCCTCGAATGTCGAGTTATATTCTAAAAAAATCTCATTTTGCAGAACAATATTAGAGGCTCAACTACTGATAAAATTCGATCCTTTCCGAATGGAAGCATATGATTGAACAAGCGATCCAGAAAGGCACCTCGAGCAATTCTGTAATATGATAATGGCGTTCAACCCCGACGATGACATGTTATGTCGCGCATTATCAATTACCCTTAACGGGAACGCAATGGATTGGTTCAGTAGTCTTTCCAAAGGCTTCATTCATGATTTTTCTGGTTTGTGGAAGGCATTTATGGAGTGTTTCGTGGGTAACAAAGAACTGAGGCGTGATCGTGACTCCATCATTGACCTCTAACAGAAGTGGGGAGAGTCTCTCAAAAGCTACGTCAGACATTTCGTCCACGCCATGAATGCGCTACCAGACCTGCAGGAAAACATAAATGTAGCTCGCTTAAGAGAGGATTGGATCAAAGAGGAGAATTGTACGTTAACTTAATGTGTTTCCCTTGTGAAGTGATGGGTGATCTCCTCGCCCGAGCAGACACCTTCATAATAATAGATGACGCCGGTAGATGAGATTCACCTGATCGACATGTAACTGAATCTAAATGAGGGGCTTCTGGGTGCAAACAAACCAATAGCATTCATTGGAGGGACACTCCACACCCCCCTCAGTACTATAAGAATCCATCCCGGAAATTCACCTCACTAACCAAGACCATCTCGGTCATTTATGACCGAACTAAGGGAAGGATAAAATACAAAACACCGAGAGTAATGAGCCCGCCCGGCTCTAAGCGATCAAACCGGTATTTGTGTTCATATTACAGCGACCATGGGCATCCAACTGATGAATGTTGGCAGCTATGGGAAGAAATTCAGAGGCTGATAGACAACGGGAAACTCGTTCAATTCATCAAACGGCACGACCATCAGAGACGACCCGAGAAAAATGATGAGTCAGGTCCCACTGCTGATGAAACAATTGGTGACGTGTCCCCTAACGGTAAGGAAAAACAACAATGAATATTCACCATAGCAGCGGGGAAGTCTAATCTGACTTACAATGAGGAACACAATTCAAAGCAGAATAAGAAGTAGCTAGCAATGCTATACCTAAAGTTGGTAATCCATCTCATTCGCTCTACACGAGTTCAGGTGGAAACTCTGAGCAGGGACAGGAAAAGAAATACGAGCAAGAAGGGGCGATGATACTTGGAAGTATATGGGGGTAGAAACTCAATCTTATCGCAACTATCGGGATCCTATAGCTGACATAATGTTCAACGATGAAGATTTGCGCGGGGTTAGTACACCCCATGATGACGCTTTAACATTGGATATTGTGGGAGTTACAGTAACTAAAGTTTTAGTTGACGGGGAAGCTCAACCAACAAAATATTCAAAGGAGTTATGATAAGATACAAAATGTACCACCTTTCCGGTCAAACTAGCGGACATTAGTTCGCTACGAAGGACAAGTATCTCAATGTGTAGGTGAGGTGAAACTTATGGTTAAGGCAGGCTATGAAGCTACTAAACGCTAGCTTAAAAACTTGTTAATGATTTCATATGCGTCTAGTTTCTACCATGTCATTATTGGCCGACCTTGGTTACACGGAATAAAATCTACGTCGTGCACATTCAGACAGTGCATCAAGTACCCGGTAGCAAACGCGGTCGGTATAATCTGAGAAAGCCAACACACTGCGAGGTCCTTTTATGCGGTGATATTAGATTTAGCTAAACCTCTGAAATAACAATCAACAGGTGATGGGAAGGCAATAACTGAGGGGCTTGCAACCCCCTCACACGATCCTGTTGACGACCTAAGGGAAGTAGAACAACCAGAAGAGGCACCGCCCGACATGGTCGAAGATATGATAGCTAAGGGGCGAACGCTCCATTTAGTTAATGACTTACAACCACATTTTAAGTTATCATTAATAGAACTATTAGAAAGAAATTTGGACGTATTCGCGTGGGAAGCCAGTGACGTTTCTGGTGTTGATCCTTGGATTATTTTCCATAAACTGGCTATTGATCCCTATGCGAAGCCGATTCGGCAGAAACGAAGAACTTTCTCCACAGAAAAATAAGAGGCCATATTGGCCGAAGTGATGAAAATTTCTCAGGTCGGCCATATTTGACCATCTCGATACCGAATGTGGCTGGTGAACCTAGTCTTGGTTAACAAGAAAGGGGGTTAGTGGAGAATGTGTATAGATTTCACGGATTTGAACAAAGCCTGCCCAAAAGAGGCATTACCATTGCCTCGCATTGATTAGCTGGTGGATTCAGCCTCGGGGTGCAACTTTTTATCATTCATGGACACATATTCAGGGTAATAGAAAATCTATTTTGACGCCATCGACGATGAGAATACAGCGTTCCAAACTGAAAGAGGGCTATATTACTATAAGGTCATGCCTTTTGGGCTAAAGAATGCAGGATCAACATATCAAAGGTTGATAAATCTTATTTTTTCCGGTCACTTAGGGCTACACATGGAGGCTTACAAAGACGATATGATCATCAACACACACACGACCGACCAACACCTCTCCACATTCCGAACAATTTTCGAACTCTTAAGTTAATACAGTCTGAAGCTCAATTCAGTCAAGTGTTCGTTTGGGGTACGACGGGGGAAATTCCTCGTGTATATTGTCAGCGCCAAAGGGATTGAGGCCGCCCGTCACAGTTGCAGGCAGTTATCAAGATGGAACCACCATGAAACATCAATGAAGTCTAATATCATACCGGGAACTTAACGGTACTCTCTCGCTTCATCTCAAGAGAGTCTGACAAGAGTCACCCATTTTTTGAAATAATATGTGGCGCTAAAAAGTTCCAATGGAACGAGGAATGCAATAATACATTCACCAAGCTAAAAAATTACCTTATGTTACCGGAAGTACTGTCGACTCCTATTGTTGGGGAGTCGTTGTTTCTCTATTGGTCAGTTTCCTAATTTTCGGTAAGTGCGGTTTTGGTGAGAGAACAAGCTGGGGTGCATCGGCCTGTTTACTATGCAAACAAGACATTGGTCGAGGCCGAAACCAGATAACTCAATTTATAGAAACTTACATTTGGACTAGTCATTGCTGCACGTAAAATGCGCCCTTATTTTCAAGGACACACAATAATCGTCAGAATATCGTTCCCCCTTAAATCCATCATGCACAAGCTAGAGGTATGCGGAAGATTGACGAAGTGGAGCATTGAATTAGGGGAATATGATATACAATTCGAACCACGCACCGCAATCAAGGGACAAACGGTATCAAATTTTCTAACAGAGTTTGTATCACCAAAGGGTATGCTCCACGATGAAGATAGTGCGCAGAACCTACCTGATTAACCAAATGGATAGTGAAAGCCGACGGAGCATCGAGTAAGTCGGGGAGAGGAACATGCATTGTTCTACATTCACCTACAGGGGAGGATATTCGATAGGCGGTCCGTTTTAACTTCCCAGTTACTAATAATATGGTGGAATACGAAGGCGTCATTTTTGGGATGAAACTGGCGTAGTTTTGTGGAGCCAATAACCTCAAGATACGCGCTACTGATAATGAACCAAACACAAGGTATCTACAGGGCTAAGAATGAAGGTATCCGAGACCATTGAACATTTCTCAAAGAGTACGAGTCAAAGTTTAAGAAAGTGCAATATGAACGGGTCCCACGCAAGGATATAAGTTCTGCCGACAGCTTAACAAAGATCGCAGCTACCGACAACAACCTCCTTATCATCATACAACCGCCGACAAAAGATTTGATTATTACACGTGAAGGGGTGCATATGATCACCAATCCTGACAATTGGAGATACCCTATACTAGCCTATCTTACCTCTGCTATCCTCCTGATTAATAAATCTGAAGCTCGTACACTCCAGACATGAGCTGCTAAATATTACATTTGGATGGGGTGCTATATGGAAAAAGTTGTACTCGACCGTTTCTCAGATGTTTAGACCGAGTGGAAGTAGCAGCAGTTTTGCACGACTTGCATAGTGGAGAAGTAGGGGCACACTACGGTTCCCAAAGTTTAATCCGACGTTTCCTCCTTGTTGGTTATTATTCGCCAAAGCTAGGTGCCGACGCTGAACAACTGCTACATAAATTTCATCCATGCCAGTAATTTTCCAATATAGGGCATCTCATGAGCGAACCTATGAAGCATGTACCTGTTCCATGTCCTTCTGACAAATAGGGGATTCATTTGGTGGGCCCTCTTCCTATAGCTACCGGTAAGAGAAATTTTATGATCGTCGCGGTCGACTATTTATCATAATGGGTAGAAGAAAAAGCTCTGTACCGTACACGAGCTCAGGAGATATGCGATTTTTTTCACACACAGATTATTAAAAGATTTGGAATCTCTCGAATTTTGATGACCGACAACGGACCCTAATTTCAGAATATAATAGTCAAATCTTTTTGCAAACGATTCTAGATAAGTTAACAATTCTCCACACCCTATTATCCTGAGGCCAATGGCTAGGTGGAAGTCACTAGCATAACGATTCTAAAGGGTATCAAAAAGAAAATAGGTGCAAAAGGAAAATGGCCTGAAAAATTACCCGAAGTGTTATGGGCATATTGAACTACATCGCACACAACTACTAATAGTTTTCCATTTTCTTTGGCCTAAGGAAGCAAATCAGTAGTCCCATCAGAGGTCATCGTGACCAGCCAGCGTGTCACAACATGCGACGAGGACCACAATCTTGAAAACAGAATGGTAGGGTTTGACCTAGTCGAAGAGCAGCGCAATCAAGTAAGAGTTAAAGTAGAGAATTATAGAATTTTGATGAGATATCGTTTCAACGCATGCATTAAATTTTGTAGTTTCAAGGTAGGAGATATGGTAATGAAAAAGACATTTCAAGGATCGGGAGAGAAATCTTGAGATAAATTAGGGCCTAGCTCGTATGGACCATACACAGTCATCTCCAAGGGACATAGCGGAGCCTATGGCCTAGCGGATGCGGAAGGGTATGCCCTAAATCATCATTAGAATATCTAAATTTATATATAGGCGCCAAAACTTAGAAAAAGAATTGGTTACATAAAATGGATAATTACACAATGGTCCTTCATTCTTATATAAGACCTAAAATTCACCCATATACTATACAAATTATCACATAAGACTTTATTTATTACATTGAAGCCCTTAATATTCTATATCCTTATCAGTAAGAATGGTGGTGCATGTGATGTATTGTCCATGAGTTCAGGCAATGGGAAAAACTATTGGAAACTCGATATTGGCGCTACATACCATAAATATTCGGTCAAGCAGTGGTTTGCTAGTTAGAAATAATGAAAGATGCAATTTACGTGAGGAACAATCATTTGTTTCATGTTGGTGGGATCAATAACATCATGATCACAATGTATGATGGTGTTGTTAGCATCGTCACATGCTAGTATTTTCATGGGTTGAAGAAAAATATAATCTAGAGTTTACAAGTATCATGTAGGTGACAATTTAATCAATGTGAAAGATAGCTCGATGATCTTTAATAAATAATGTTTTCGAAATGATTTTTATATCCTCGAGGTGGATGTTGTTGTGGGCGATGCTGCAATAACATCAAAGGTGCAACCGAGGTTGGTAGGATCAAAATCAGTTTTTGCATTATCACAATGCATAATCATTGAGATTTTTTGTACCCCAAACAGAACCTCATCAGATGATAATGACCATGGTGCGCCCAAACCAGAACAATAACCTTATAACATAACATCGGGAAGAGAAAGAAGATAGATTAGACCACCAAAAAATTGTGTGAACTTGGTTGCACACGCTCTGGAAGTTGTGAAAAAAGTTGAGATACATGATCCTAGTATCTTCAGAGAATCTATAAAGAGTCCAAAATCAGATCAATGTTTTTGTGTTATGAGAGGAGAGATTGAATATCGTCATAAAAGTTAGACATACAAGCTTGTCGATTTGCTTAAATGTTAAAAATATTATTCTAAATATAGGTAATCAAGAAAAAATAAGGTAACCAATAGGTTGAGCCACCTCGATTCAAGAAAAGGATGGTCGCTAAAGATTTTACTCAAAAGAAATGAATCAACTTCAAGGAAATATTTTCTCAAGTGGTGAAAACACAATTTTATTTCGGTTTTTTTAGCCATAGTAGTTTTCCAAGACTTAGATCTTGAGAAGTTAGATGTCAAAACCGCGTTTCTACATCGTGAATTGGAGAAACAAATTTACATGAGACAACCATAAATATTTATCAATTATAGAATGTAGGTTAGGGTTTGTCAGTTGAAGAATTCATTGTATGGTTGAAACAGCCACCTAAGTAATGTTAGAAATGGTATGATATTTATATGGTGTCAAATGGGTTCAAAATGAGTCCATATGATAGTTGTGTGTACCATCAAAAACATTTGGAAGATTTTTATGAGAACATATTATTGTATGTAAAAGATATGCTCAATGAGGCTTGTAACATGTCACATATTTTCAAGACAAAGAAGTAGTTTACTACTGATTTTGTGATAAAAATATGGACAAGACAAACAAAATTCTAGGGATGAAGATTAATATTGACATAATCTTAGGTATGTTAAACTTGTCTCAACTAAGCTAAAACAAGAAAGTATTGTAATGATTCAACATATTTGATGGCAAGGAAGTTAGCATCTTATTTTCTATCTCGTTTTAATTTGTCTGCAACAGGATCGAACAAGGAAAATGTTGAGTTGGAATGTATCTTAAAGGTTCCATATTCAAGTGCAGTAAGCAACATCATATATGTTATGGTTTGCACACATCCTGATATATCACGGCTGTTTACTGTGTTCAACGTGTACATAAGATGCCTTAGGAAAGTACAATAGCCGGAAGTGAAAATATACTTTGGAATCTTAAGGATAGTTATTTGACCTTCAACAAGACCGATGATGGTGCATCATTAAACAATGATGCATGATCAATGATTGTGTTCTTGAATCTGATTTTGCGGTGGACATGGATAAAATAAAATCTTTCACAAGATATGGGAATAGTTGGAAAGCATAGTTACAAGCTACTGTAGCTTTTTCTACAATGGAGGCCGAATAAATAGTTGTAAGTGTATGGAGGGAATATGATTGGGAGATTTGGGTTTTGGAAAAGACTACCACAAAAATATTTTTGTGATAAAATATCAAAGAAAATTCTTAATATGAAAAAAATGTCTACACATGACAATACAATATATGCACTGATCACGTTGGTTAGGACTACATGTTCATACAACTTTATTTTTGGTCCATTAAAAAAAACATCACATTAATTGAGATATTTCATTCATTTACATTGTGTATATTATATTTGTTCTAAACGACGTGGGGTAAATGACTAAATTTATTTTTACCATAGTTTGCAATATCATTCGAGATTATAAAAAGAAAATAAAATCCAAATACAACTAAACTTACTTATTACTATAAAAAAGAAACTCAAAATTACAATATTATTGAAAGCCGTAAAAGATAATTAATGATGAAATCAGCTTTGGAGATCATTATATCTGATTGCTTTTAGCAACGTCCGTTACCAACAGCCTTTGCCGCGGTGAGCTTAAGCTGCAGCTTTGGAGATCATTATATCTGATTGCTTTTAGCAACGTCCGTTACCAACAGCCTTTGCCGCGGTGAGCTTAAGCTGCTTTGCTCTTATTCTCATATTTTTTCCTTCTTTCTTCACCAATAACTTTTCTACCGTTTCCTTAACCTCCTGCCTACCAACAACGCCGTCTGATCGGGGTTGAATGGCTATCTGGAGCTCCTTCGTCAACAATGCTGCATTCATTCTGTTCGGGAAAAAGAGGCCAAGCTATTGAAGGTACTCCGTTGATCATGCTATCTAGCGTTGAATTCCAGCCGAAATGCGACAAAAATCCTCCAACCGAAGGATGGGCCAAAATGTCAAATTGTGGAGCCCACATAAAGACGACCCGCCCTAACTCCTCGGACCTTGTCATGAATCCATCCGGCAAAAAATCAGTGGTGACATTATGGTCGTTTGTGGTCGAGCTAAACAAAGCACCTGTTGCATTATCGGGCGTACCACCCAAACAAATCGCTGTCGACTCAGCTTTAGCCCCCAAGCCAACTCAATCAGTTGTGTTGTCGAAAGAGTTCCTCCACTATCAAAAGAGATATAGATAACAGATTCAGCTGGTTGTTCGTCAAGCCACTGTATCACATCACTCTTGGTGTTGCCCGCTCGTCTCACCAAGGGCTAACATAATAAATAGGTACCGTTTCGACACCACCCAATAGAGTTGTATCAGATAAGGCTTTAAACGTTTCAGGCTCCAAATCTAGCCATGTATTCACAAGAATTCCCCCAATCGGAAAAAACCTTCAGATATGGGACTATCCAGGGTCATCATCAGAGGTTCCACTGTATCCTCATACCTTAAATCTTTACAGCCCGGAATTCGTAATGTTTTTTATGAATAACATGATCCTCCTTTTCTTTTATACTGAGATTTGGAGCGTCAAGTGATAAGGCAAAGAACTTTGCATTAGTGGTGCGGAATACGTACTTCAGTATCTTGAACTCATCGGCAATTGAAAATGCTTCTAATCCAAACATATCAACAAGGAGCATTGTTGGTTTGAATTTCATACCTTGGATTTCTGATCGTACAAAAGGAAAAGATTGGTTCATCGTAAAAAAGAGCTTAGACATAGGTGGCACAGACGGGTCTTCAACTTCGACAAAAGGGAGTATACAACCAACGAAAGATTAGGATGTTCCGGTTCTTGTATTTGTGTTCGGTTTTGTGGTTTGTTGGGCCGATAAAAACAGTGGCATGAATATCATGATGGTGAACGAGGGTTTTAGCCAACTCAAGAATAGGCATAAGATGTCCCATGCCAGGACTTGCTAGGAGAGCAGCATGAGGCTTCATCCTGGTTTAGTTCGGTCTCGTATGGACTACTCAAGCTAAGATCACAATATAACTATAAAGCCCCATCTAGATATATAATCTTTCCGCCCAACTTTCTATAAGCTATAAAGGAATATTTATGGTAAGCTTAAGATATAATATTTCTAATTAAATTTCTATAAGCAGAAAGAATACGAATATTACTAACCATTTTTTTTTTCAAAAGCCTTTGAGAATCTCTTTTTCGATTGCAAGTAGAGCGACCGTCAGCGACGTATCTTTTCATTTTAATATTTAATGTGATTGTGTGGTGGGAATCCTATATTTGAATACTCCATTTATAATATTATGAAAAACCGAAGTTCCATTTCTGGAAACAAAATCACATTCGATTACCGGTAATATTTCTATTTTGATTGGTTTAATTGTTATTATTCTATTGTTAATGAGAATATATTCAGTCAACTATCCGTTAATATACAGTCAACTATTTTATTATTATTGTTTTAAAACTTCTAATTGCCTGTATTTGTTTGACTTTAAATTTTATTATATTTATTAGATACATTTAAAATTTTAAAATTTTAATTATATATTTTATTAAACTTGTTGTGCAAGTTATCTTAATCTAAATATTTTACATTTTTATCCTACTTTTTTTTATAGCACTAAAACAACAAACGGAATCATAATAATTGACGGAATCATTCATAATTATTACTTTAAGGGTCCTGCATAGAGGTTTCTTTGGACACCGGTTAATAATGATTTTAAATACTATTTGCGGAAAGATTCCATCATTATTAAAATAATTTACTATTTTTATTTTATACAATAGAATTTTTTTCTAAAAGAGATAACTTCTTTCCCCGGTTAACATCTTCCTTACTTTATTTCATTCTACAACAACAAGCTATATCGTATGTAGAGGTGGCAAATGGTTCTGGAACCGCGGTTCAAAGCTGACAATCTGTTTATGAACGGGCAGTTTAACTGCGAAATCTGCAAATCGGCAGGAACGCAAACCGGCAGGACTGCATAAGGAGTATACCGGCAGGACCGCATAAGGAGTATACCGGCAGGACCGCAAACCATTAGGACTGCAAACCGGCAGGACTGCGAAACCACGGTTTATTTGTAAATATTATAAATGTTTTATTTATTTTATAGCCAAAATGTTATATTTAAAAAATATTGAGATATTGCATATTATTATAAAATTATTATTACATTTTGGTTAGTATTAATTTGTTTTGGTTATTAATATTTTAAGTGTTGTAATTATTATATAGTCCAAAATTTTAAATATTACTTATGTTATTATCACATTTTGAATATTATTATTATGTTTTTAGATCTAATATTAGTAGTGTTGATTTTAATATTACAAACCAAAACTACATCTTATCATGTTAAAATATTACAAATTCTATGGTTATAATTTTAATATTACATTTTGAATTTTATTATTGTGATTTGGTTTTAAATATTACAAGTGTTATTTATTATTTTTAAGTTATATTGTTATAATTTTAATATTACATTTTGAATTTTATTCTTGTGATTTGGTTTTAAATATTACAAGTGTTATTTATTATTTTTAAGTTATATTGTTATAATTTTAATATTACATTTTGAATTTTATTATTGTGATTTGGTTTTAAATGTTACAAGTTTTATTTATTATTTTTAAGTTCTATTGTTATAATTTTAATATTACATTTTGAATATTATTATTGTGATTTGGTTTTAAATATTACAAATGTTATTTATTATTTTTAAACCAAAATCATATTTTATCATGGTGAAAGATTACAAGTTATATTGTTATAATTTTAATATTAAATTTTGAATTTTATTATTGTAATTTTAATAATGATTATAAAATTATTATTACATTTTGGTTAGTATTAATTTGTTTTGGTTATCACAAACATCATTCATAACAAGTGAAAATTAGCGGATTGGTGAGTATTAGTAAGTCTACGATTTATAGGCATTTTAAAACTTAAAACAACGTTTTTTTTTAAATATGCAATAAAATACTAATCGAAACTAATTAATATCGCAAATAATAAAAACTAAATTTAGACTAATACCAACTAATACAACTAATAACAAGCAATAACAACTAAGAACAACTAATAAAATTAGAATTAAAAGAACTAATTTAAATTACTATAACAATTAAATAACTTCGTAAATTATACGAAGCTCTTAATTGAACTATTATAATGTTATCCCAACGTTATTTAAGTGTTTTTATCAAATAGAAACAATTTGCGAAAAAAAATCAAACAATTCCAAAAGTAGGACTACAATATGTAAAATAAGAAATTTGAGTTTCTTAGAATATTTAGAACAACTAGAGAGATTTAGAGAGACATATAGAGGAGTATATGAATTTATGAGTTTGGATTTGGGTTCTCTTCTATTTATAGAGGAGATCCAAAAAAAAATTAAAAAAACGATTTTTTTTTCTGGACCATCCGGACAGACCTCCGGATGATCCGGACGTCTGGTCCGGGGCATCCGGACGTAATCTCCGAATGCCCCGGAAAACTCTGGACCATCCGAAACGTCCGGATGCCCCGGAAACACAAAATCGCCCAGTTTCATTCAAATGAAACTTGAATATATGTGTGAACGCATTTATATAGTGTGAACACATAGTTTCTATTTTATGTGTGAACTCAATCGCCCAGTTTCAAAATTGCCCAGTTTTTTTATTTCTATTTTATAGTGTGAACGCATTTATATAAAAAAAAGTTTAATTTTTATTTATTTATACATTTTTACGGTTTAAAAACAAAATATTTTTTTAATCATAGGTAACGAAAGTTGATTGTAAATAATAATAATAATAATAACTATTATAATATGTTTTTATTTCAAATTAATTTATTTTTGGTGTTTGACTAAAATAAGACCTTAAAATTTTAAGGCATGAAAAATATTTATTTGCAATTGAGTTCATCAAAGACTTGACTTAGCCTGATGTCACAAATATAGCAATCCTATAGTCAATTTTATAACCCCACAAATAGTTCACTTATCTATTAAAAAATCCGCTTTAAATTGGCCGAATTAATGTTGAAAGAAATTTTATATTATTAACAAGTAAATTTGGATCATAATTATTCTATTGATTATCTAAAAATTAATATATGTGTGGACTGAATCTATCGATTATCTATTTTTGATATAAATAATTTTTTTACTATTCATTTTCGATGAGAATAGATAGTTTCTATTGTTGATAATGTTAATCTCCTAAATAAATATATTTAATTAATTATATTTAATTATGCCATCGGAATATAATTCATTTTTAGGAACCAAATTACACGTAGTTAATTGAAACACAATTGATATTTTTGAATTTATTTCACAACCAAATTACATGTATTTACACAATTGGAACATAATCCAAATTTATACAATTTTAAAAACTTTAAATTTATACTTCAAATATTAAATTTATACTTCAAATGTTGTAATCGAAATACAAGTAGATGTATATATTTTATTTAATATCTACATAATATTAAATAAAATATCTTAAATACATAAATATAAATATATAATCAAACGTATCAAAATCAAATTACAATTATTTTTTAGAATGTAGTTGATTGATTATAAAATTTCGATTAAAATCATAACATATTTAAATTAAAATACATGAAATAGCATAATTAACTCGTGTATATGGTACATATCTCAATTATTGAAATTAGATTCAATTAATACTTACAAATTAATTTTAAATAAAATTATAAAATATTCTGATAAACGGTTCTTAAATGGTTTGTCTCGTGGTTTGAACCGATAAACGGTTCTTAAATGGTTTGTTTGGTGGTTTGAACTGGCGGTTTAACTGCGAAACTGGCCCATTAGGACTCCAAACCGGCAGGACCGCAAACCGGCTGCATAAGGAACAAACCGGCAGTACCGCAAACCAACAGGACTGCAAACCGACAGGACCGCAAACCGGCAAGACCGTAACCCGCCAGAACCGCAAATCGTGGTTCTTATTTAAACGGTTCTGATGGTTCAGCGGTTCAGACCGTTTGCCACCCCTAATCGTATGGAATGGATCTCTACGGTCATCGTCTCACTCTTTGACCGAATGGAGTCATTGATAAGAGCGGCGACGTCAAGTCTTCTCTGATTTTATTCTCTCGTTTTTTTTAAATTTAAATCCTTGTGAAATGACCAATTCATGTTTTTTTTTATTCGACTCGGTTAACCAATTTATTTTTTTAATATATTTATTCAATATATTTACAAAACAACAATAATTTGGACGGATATATTATTGTTTTAAAGAAGTTCAAATTAAAAGTACTTAAATTAATTATTTAAATAAATAAATTGGACATATAAATGAAAAGGGCGCGAGTTCAAGTGTGGTAATCGTGATAAATTATGGATATAAATTGAATTTTCAATTTATCGGATTATTGTCCGAGACACAAGGAAGTATTAAAGAATAAGCTTTACAATGTTGGGCTTCACATTGTAGAGGCTATAAAAAAGGGCTAGGTTTAGAAATTTTATCATCCTAAACCCTAATCACAAAGACGCCCACTTTCTTCGGTGTCTGGAAAATCTTTCATTTCTTTATTCTTTACTAATTCCTTTTACAGGTTTCTCAAGTTAATATACAATTTTTTTTAAGAACGAACATGAATACAAGAATACTAAATGGATATATGCATGCACATCTGTAAGGAATCTTATTCTTGTTTAAATTCTTAGGTGAATCTAGAAAGTAGTTTTATTATTTTTCTTTGTTTTGTTATATATTATGCGATTTTGAATAATATTTTATAATTGGTGTGAGAGCCAACAAGACCTTTTTTTGGATTCGATAGAATAATCGAATTGTATGTTGATATATTTTGATGCATGTTTTTTCTTTACAATAAGAATTCATGTCATTGGGATTATGTGTTCATTGAGCTGGTTAGGGCATGGATTTATAGATTGTATGAAAAGCATGTTTATGTGATTTATTCGTATTGAAAATCATGTTTATCTAATTGTTCATGTTTAATACGAATAAATTGAAGTTTTTGATAGTTTGGCATTTTCGGTTAAATCAAGGTTGATTGATGTCTCGAATTTTTTTTCTCAAATTAGAATCAAATTACGCCTAATATAAGGAAGAAAATCAAAACTAATAGGACAATGGCTCATCGACGATTTAAAAATTTATGTTAATGCAAATCGAAATCTGTCAAACGATGTTTATTATGGCGAGCAAATTATTGACAATGTGGTGAACGTCGTGACCTGTGAGCATTTACAAACATACTGTTATCGTGATGGTGCCAGTGAGAGGCTACTGGTTGGGCATAAACCCAGTGATGGTAGCGCTGATGCGGATTAGGCGTTGCCCATGACTCGCAACAGCCTCCAAGTCGTAACAGCATTGCTGCAGGTTGGGCGCACGCCCATGACCTACAACAAATGCTGCAAGAAAATAATAAAAATTCCGAAAAAAGATTAAGAATTGTTTTTAAATTAATTTAAAATATTTGAAGTAATTTATTTCACAAATATGATGTGTTTGGCATGCTAATTGTTGTATGTTTATTTGTGAACTAAATTGTATATGCTTGAATGTTTAAATGGTGATGCATGACTAATGTTTAAATGGTGATGCATGACTAAAGTTCCGGAAGGTTAAACTTAATTTTATTATGGATCTTAGGCTTCAAAAGGTTCGGGGATTAATTAAAATTGAAATAATACCAGTCATCTGCAAAGTTCATATTTGGGTTTAAATTAATCATGAACGAGAGAAAATCACTGAAATGGTTTTTTTGTTGATTTTAATTATAAGTAGATGAAATTGACCCTCCGGAAGGTTTCATTGGTACTTAGGATAAACTAGATTCATAATTGCAATTTTATGATTTTAAGTAAGTGAAATCGACCATCCGAAAATTTTCAGTGGTATTGAAAAAATCAAATTAAGGTTAATTTAATTTAAGTAAATGACATCGGCTCTCTAGAAGGTCTCATTTCTATTTAGGAAATTAAAATAATTATCATGATATTTTTCTCAACTCATAAAATTGCATATTAGTATAATTTTCCCTTATGTATCTATTATCAGGGAATTTTATGGTTTACATGTATTTGATATGTTCATGCATATGTTTTCAGTTATATGTCAAGATGCTAAATGAGTTTTGTGTGTTCTTCGTTCCTATTATACAGTTCAATGTTTACAATCTATTAGGGAATCGTCTGCCCATGTTAGATTGTTCAGACTTCCAATTGTGGAAGAAAGATATGTTCTTGTGTTTGTATGATGATTATGACCATACACTGTCAACTACCAAACCACCACCTTAGTCTGGAAAGTACACAGGAGGAAACTAAGATCGATGGAAGGTGGGAGAATTTAAAAAAGTTGTGCATGGTACTCTTGTTACATTGGATACCAGTAGCATTGCGGGTGGGTTTTCCTTAAATATTTTACTACTGCCTACTTTCTTGCGGAGGTCGAGAAAGCCTTTGCTAAAACTGAAAAGGTAGAGATGCAACATCTGCTCATAAAGCTAGCTACCAACAAGTATAATGGCAAGGTAAAACCATGGAGCACAATGTGGGAAATGTCGATGGTTGTCCAAAAATTAAAGGCAATCAGCTTAAACCTTTCTAAAGAATTCATAGTGGGATTTCATTCGCTGCCAAACCGGTTGAAGTATTTCTAGTCCATGTATAACTATATGCGGGAAAAATAGAATATCAATGAGTTGATTTCCCAAGCTGCACAGGAGGAGGAGAAACTTAAAGGCACAACATCTAAGGTTAATCTTTTTACATATATAAAAGAGGCAGGGCCTTAGTGGAAGACTAATGGCAAATGACCAGTTCAATGTCTAATTAAGAAGAAAAAGACTGATGAATCGATTGTTGGGCTTACATGTTAAGAAAAGTATCTTCCACCTTTGGTTGTTTCAGAAAATAATATAGTTTATGTGAAAAGAAATACTTGGTGGGTTGATTCAGTTGCAACAAATCATGTTTGTGTTTCTTTGCAGGGTACGTCAAAAAGCAGGATGCTCAACAAGGATGAAAAATCCATTTTCACGACAGACGAGAGCTCGTGTGATGTTTTAGCTATTTGTGATTTTCTTTAAAATTTTCCACTGAACATGTATTATTTTTAGAGAATGTAATGTATGTTCCTATTTTTCAGAGGAATTTAGTTTCTTTTCCAGTTTTCGACTTGCAAGGTTCTTTTGTCTGATGGGAAACAATTGTTTTACACTCTCTTTAATGAATGTGGTTATTGGAAGTAGAAATTTTATTAAGGAGGATAATTTGTATTTGTTGAATACTATTAATAATCACAACATTGTTATAAATACACAATATACCTCAAACAATATTATTAAATCTGAAAGATCCTCTAAACTGTGGCACAATAGCTTAGGGAATATATGCAAAATTAGGATGGGAAAGCTTGTTGTTGAAGGTTTATTGGGCCCTTTTGATTTATATGTCGAATGTATCAAAGGGAAACAAACCAAATTTAAAAAGTTAGGACATATAGAGCGAGCAAAGTCCTAGAGTCGATACATATCGACATTTGTGGACTTTTCCACATTAATCGTGGAACGGGCAGCGGTAGTTTATATCATCCATCAACGATTACTCTCGTTTCGGTTACCTCTATCGTTTTCATGAAAAGTTTGAGGCCCTGAAAAAGTTCATAGATTTTAAGACCGAGGTTGAAAAAAAGCTCGGTAAAAACATTAAGACCGTTAGGTCCGACTATGGTTGTGAATACTATAGTAGATATGGCGGATCCGGTGAACAACGTCCAACCCTATTTGCATAGTACCTAGAGAAGTATAAAATAGTTACCTCAATACACTATGTCGGGTTCACCTCACATGAATGGTGTATTTGATAGATGGAACCGAACACTAAAAGATATGGTTAGAAGCATGATAAGTCACTCATATCTACGATTATTTATATGAGGGGAAACCATCAAATGTGTCACTTATATACTTAACCGAGTATCAATTAAGGTTACTGCTAGGACCCCATATGAGCTTTGGAATGGGCGTAGACCCAATTTAACGTATCTGCATGTGTGGCGTTGTCCAACTGAGTGAGGCCTTACAAACCTCAAAAAAATAAACTGGACGAAAAAATAGTTAGTTGTTTTTTCATAGTTTATTCCAAGCATTCCATAATATTTAATTTTTATGATTCTCTCGCTCGTACAATATTTGAGAAAATAATGGAAAATTTTCTAGAAGATGTTGATTTTAGAGGAAGAATAAGGGAAACATGTTTCTTTTGAGGAAGAATTCATAGAGATTCATGACGGTTTTAATAAGGATACTGAGGTATCAGAAGATTGGGTTGTCATACAAATCATTTTGGCCCAATTATAACAGTATTATTATCAAATTAACATTGATGCTCCACTTGAGGGTTCCAACAAAGATACGGATATGATCCAGGTAGAACAAGAAGAACCTTAATATAATTTTCCACAAGAGAATCAAAATGACATAATTCATAATGCTCAAACTCTACCTCTTTAAGAAGTACAACAAAAAGAAATAATGCCCTTAAAAACGTCCACGAGAACATTTTATTGAAAGTAACTCAAAAAACATAGTTTGCAAGCTTAAAAATCCATTTATGGGCTTAAACAAGCTTCTCGTAAATGGTATCACGAATTCCTTGAGGGGATAGTCGGTTATACATTTGAGATCAACTCTGTTGAAGATTGTGTGTATCATAAGTTCAGTGGGAGTAATTCATATTTCTTATATTATATATGGTATACTGTTTTTAGTCTAAGCAATGTAGGATAATTAATCAATTAAATGATCGAGTTTGTTTTTAACATCAAATGATATGGCTCCTAGATTTTAAGTTGAATTTTGTTTGAATTGAAGGAAAATAATTTTACTACTTTTTGTTATTTCTTTTGTGTATTTTTATTGATTTGTTTTTCCTTGAATTTACAGTCACAATCGTTGTAGGTATATATTGTAAAAGGAGGCTGCCTAGGGATTGATTAAAAGGACAATCTTAGGTACTTTTGACAGGGAATATTCTAAAGAATAGACACATGTGATTCTTATCCCTAATGCAGAGAGGTGTGACTGTTGTTCGGATTCAATTGTCTTGGGATTGTAATTAAAATTAAGTAGACTAGAGTTATTTTGTACTAGGCTGACTTTTGATGGATTCGGGTCGAGTGTGACCCATGGTTTTAGACAGATAGGATCACACTCGAAACTCTTTCGTCAACTCAGTTTAACTTACTTGTGTTTGTGAATGGTATGTTTTCTCACATTCCCCCTCAAGAGAAGTGGTGAACTGGTGGGCCTGATTTTCTCCCGTAAAAAGAGAAAACGATTGTGAGATAAAGCTTTAATAAGGACATCAACGATCTGGTCGTGAGAAGGTATATATCGGATATCCAGAAACCCTTTCAGTACCAGATCTCGTATAAAGTGTAGATCGACTTTGATGTGTTTTATTCGGGCATGAAAGATGGGATTGGTGAGGAGGGATCTGGTACCGAGATTGTCATACCAGACAATTGGTGGATGAGATACAGGAAAGCTGATTTTAGTTAGAACGGAGTGAAGCCATAGAAGTTCTGCTGAGAGATTTACTAGAGCTCGATACTGTGATTCTGTACTAGATCGAGCAACAACGTGCTGTGTTACGAGGACCAGGAGATCATAGTGTCACCGAAAAAGACATAGTAGCCACCCACAGAACAACGATTATCCAGAAACGAAGCCCAATTGGTGTCAGTAAAACCAGTTAGTTGTAGATCATGGTTGGGTTTGATGTGAATCCTTAAATTGACACTTCCAGATAAGTACCTGAGAACTCTTTTAACACTTTGGAGATGTGTAGTGGTTAGACACTTCTGGAATTGGCTTAACTTGTTCACTGCATAGGCTATGTCAGCTTGAGTGTGCAAAAGATACTAGAGAGATCCTAACGTGCTTCTGTATTTGCTTGGTTGCCGGAGAGGATCACCATCTCGCAAAGACAGTGGAGTGCTGGCACACATCAGGGTGGAGCACAGATTTACAGTGGCTAGTCCCTCTCGTCAAAGGACGTCCTTTATGTATTTGGTTTGTGTAATGTAGATGCCAGTAGAGTCTCTGTGTACTTCCATTCCTAAGAATATGTGTAGGATGCCCATGTCCTTGAGGGAAACGATAGAGTAAAGTCTTTGTATGAAGTTGCGCATGATTATTGATTGATTCCACACCCTAGCAGTAGAATAATGACCTGTTTAGAGACATAGAAAAACAAGAAGACGTCAACTTTGGAGTTCTGGAAACTCCATGACACTAGTGTATCTTCGAGCTTGGAGTACCAAGCCCTTGGAGCCTGTTTTAGGCCATAGAGTGCTTTATGTAGTTCACACACATATGAAGGTCTTGTAGGGTCTTGAAAACCTTCAGGTTGTGACATAAACACTATCTCCGTTAGATCATCATTGAGAAAGGCATTGTTTATGTCCAATTCCCTAACATCCCAATCTTTAGATACAGCCAAAGTTGTAACCAGCCTTATTGTTGAAGGTTTGATCACTAGGCTAAATGTCTCAGTGAAGTCAATGCCTGGGGTTTGGTGACACACATTGGCAACCAGTCGTGCTTTGTACCTCTGAACAGTCCCATCAGGGTGTTGTTTGATTCTGTAAATCCATTTGCAGCCTACTAGATTCATGGTGGATGACCAGGGTACCAAAGACCAAGTCTTGTTCCTTATGAGAGCTTCATGCTCTGCTTCCATAGCCTTTACCCAGTTTGGATTAGTTATTTCCTCAAAAGACTCTGTTGGCTCTAATAAGCAATTTGTAGTAGTGGTTACAGTTCCAAAATAGGGATGTTTAGGCTTAGTTATTCCTAGTTTGCTTCTGGTGGTCATTGGGTGAGTGTTAAAGACTGGATTAGGTGAGTTGGTAGTTGGATTGAGATGTGTAGACTGTGCGGATTCGTATGTGGATGTTTGCTGGTTGTTCTGTGTATTGTGTGATTCAATTTGTTCACTGGTGGATGACTGAGCATGTTGATTGTATTGGTCATGGTCTTGTGTTGGTTGAGTGATGTTATTGATAGTTTCTGGCTGTGATGGTAAGTTAGGTATAGTAGGAATGTAGGTTTTGTTAAGGTTGGCGTTAGGCCTAGTAACTGCAGAGTTATTGTTGCCAAGAGATAGGTGTTCATAGTTCTCTGGATCCCAATTTGAAAGACAGTGAGACTCTCGAACTCTAGTGTTTAGAAAACCTTTGAGATATGGAAACGTTGTTTCATTAAAAACTACATTCCTAGATATAAAGAGCCTGTATGTGGAACTCAAGCACTTGTATCCTTTATGGGTATCATCGTGCCCTAAAAAGATGCAATTGGTTGAGTGAAATTGGAATTTATATGGTTGATAAGGTCTCAGACAGGGAAAGCCGGCGCAACAAAAAACTTTTAGGAAGTTATAGTTAGGTTTACACCCAAATAACTTTTCAAAGGGTGAAATATCCTTTAAGACAACAAATGGCAGTCTGTTGATCACATATGTTGTTGTTAGAAAAGCCTCAGGCTAATAGTTATAGGGAACACCCGTCCGAGCAAGTAGTATGAGACCTGTATCCACCACATGTCTGTGTTTTTTCTCAGCTCTGCCATTTTGAGCAGAGGTGTGAGGACAGGCTGTGCGGAGAAGGATCCTACACTCCTTTGCTAGAGGAACAAAAGATTTGAATTTGCCTACCCCGTCGGATTGAAAAGTCTTTTTTTGTCAAACTGATTTTCAACAAATATTTTGAAGTTTTTGAAAGTGTTCAAGGCTTCACTTTTCTGTTTTAAAGGGTGTAACCAAGTGTGTCTTGTGTAGTTATCGACAAAGATTATGTAGTATTTAAAAGCACTTTTAGATAGGATTAGGGCCGGTCCCCATAGATCACTATGAATTAGATGTAGAACATGTTGTGACTGAGAGGTGGAGTGTGAGAAAGGTAGCATGCGAGATTTCCCTAACTGGCAGGAATCACAGAAAAACTTTTCATTCAACAATTTTGCATTTAAATTACATGGCTTGAGAACTAAAGATAGGACTGTATGAGAGGGATGGTCAATTTTTCTATGTGAGTCCTCTCTTAGGGAATTTAAATTCCTAGAATGTTTAACAAGACTCTTAGAAAAGACTAAAACATTTAGAGAAATGGGTAAAAAAACTTGAGACTTTAGAACTGAAAACACCAGATTTGGCAGCACTCCTTAGCTTATATAGCTACAGGCCATCCTTAGTATTTGATTTACATGGTTTACGCTCTTTGCCTCAAGGCTTATCAATTTATGGAAATTTTCATAAACTTTAAAATATAACTTATTGGGAATCATAGTTTTGCAAAATCGAATTTTCTCTGATATATAGTTTGCATTGCTTTTAATATCATAAAGAGATAATAAAATACCAGTACGATTGAGGTTACTTATTATCATAGAAAGGAAAATTCCACATTACATAATTATTAAAATCATGAAAACAAGTAACGGAGGTGATTCAGCTTCGGAGATCATTAAAGCTGATTGCATTCTACCATACGACGAAGAGAATTGAAAGAAGAGCCTCCGTTGCCAGCAGCCTTTTCCGCACTGAGCTTAAGCTGTTTTGCTCTCCTTCTCATATCATTCCCTTCTTTCTCAGCCAATAACTTCTGTACCGATTGCTTAATCTCCTGCCTACCAACAACCCCGTCTGATTGTGGTCGAATGGCTATCAGGAGCTCTTCCGTCAAAAATGCAGCATTCATTTTCTGTTCCGCAAAAAGTGGCCAAGCTATTAAAGGCACTCCGTTGAGCATGCTCTCTAGCGTTGAATTCCAGCCGCAGTGCGACAAAAACCCTCCAACCGACGGGTGGGCTAAAATGTCAGCCTGCGGGGCCCACATAAAAATGACTCGCCCTAACTCCTCGGTCCTTGTCATGAATCCATCCGGCAAGAAATCCATGGTGGCATTATGATCGTTTGTGGTCGAGTTAAACAAAGCGCCGGCTACATCATCGTTAACAGGAGGGCGTACCACCCAAATAAATCGCTGTCCACTAAGCTCCAACCCCCAAGCCAACTCTATCAGCTGATTTGTAGATAAAGTCCCTCCGCTTCCGAAAGAGACATAAATAACAGATTCGGGTGGTTGTTTATCCAGCCACTCTGTGACATCACTCTTGGTGTTGCGAGATTGTTTTACCAGAGGACCAACATCATAAATAGGTGGCGTATCGACCCGGCCCAATAAAGTTTTATCAAAAAAGGCTTTAAAAGTTTCAGGCTCCAGATCTAGCCACGTATTCACCAAAATTCCATCACTTGTCCTGAACACAGTCCCGAATCTGAAAAAACCTTCGGACATGGGACTATCCGGGTTTTTAAGAGGGTCCAGTGTATCCTCAAACATTAAATCCTTGCAACCGGGAATTTTCAATGGTACTTTATTGT
Organism: Limnanthes douglasii subsp. nivea; assembly: GCA_036936605.1. NCBI lineage: Eukaryota > Viridiplantae > Streptophyta > Magnoliopsida > Brassicales > Limnanthaceae > Limnanthes > Limnanthes douglasii. Next base: position 130,912,657 of record JAUPFV010000004.1, read on the forward strand.
AAGCATGATCCTCCTTTTCTTTTATACTGAGGTCTGGAGCGTGAAGCGATAAGGCAAGGCACTTTGCATTCGTGGTGATGAATACGTACTTTAATATCTTCAACTCATCCGCAATCGAAAAACCTTCTAATCCAAACATATCAACAATGAGCATAGTTGGTTTGAATTTCATACCTTGGATTTCAGATCGTACAAAAGGAAGCGATTGGCTTATCATATAAGAGAACTTAGATACAATTGGCGCAGACGGGTCAACAACTTGGACGAAAGGGACTACAACCAAAGAAAGATTAGGATGTTCCGGTTCTTGAATTTGTATTTGTGTTTGGTGGTTTGTTGGGACGATAAAGACAGTGGCATGACAATCATGATTGTGGACGAGGGTTTTAGCCAACTCAAGAACAGGTATAAGATGCCCCATGCCAGGACTTGCTAGCAGAGCAGCATGACGCTTCATCTTGGTTTAGTTCGGTCTAGTATGGACTATTCAAGCTAAGATCACAATATAACTACTAAGCTCCATCTATATATAATCTTCTTAGTCAAATTTCTATTTATTACAGGAATATGGATATTATTTAGTTTTGGTAAGAGAGACTGCATAAACTACTAACCAAATTAAGAAAATTTTCTTTTGACTGTTTGTAAAATCTCAATCTTACAAAATCCACCAGCACCCTTCCACTATGAATGAAATTCCAAAACAATCGGCCCACTGTATATTTAAAATACTTCTGAAGGAGTAATATATAGTTTTTCTCAATTTTTTATTTACTTTTTATTTTAATTATTATGTGTTAGATCGTTGATTATTACAGTAATTTATAAAAGAATTTATTATTCGTCTCTTTCGTTATCAATTGTTGGACAAAATAGATACATGGATATATTTGGGAGGGGGCGTTTTGGGATTTAGTTGATTGTTAGGAGATTATGTGCGTTAAAGCAATGGTCAAACAAATGTTATTTTTGGAAGCTGACAATAGCTGATATTTCAATTGCCTTCCTTGTTAAGGGGCAAAGCTAAACCGGTATCCATTTTGGTTATAATGAGAACTATTTTAGTTATAATGAGCTTTCGTTGTTAAGGGGCAAAGCTAAACCGGTATCCGTTTTGGTTATAATGAGACCCGTTATAATGAGAACTATTTTAGTTATAATGAGACTCCAAATTTTACTAAAATACTCTTAATATATATAAAAAATTCAGCCGACTATCTCTTTTTTTTCTTTTCTTTTTCTTTTTTTTTTATTTTTTTTTATCAAATTCAAGTTGCAGCTCGTATCTCACCAATCAAAATCAGAAAAGCATTTCGCTTCTCCAATTAATCTCTCTCTAGAGAACTCATTTCCTAATCAAAATCAACAATAGCACCCGAAGCAGAAAAGAAACCGATTGAGAAGAAAGTCGCCGAGAAATATCCCTTGGCCATCGTAGCAGCTGAGAAGAAACCAAAAGCCAGAAACAAGTTACCAAAAGAAGCTGGCGCCGGAGCTGATAAAAAGAAGAAACGATCTAAGAAAAGTGTCGAGACCTACAAGATCTACATATTAAAGATCTTGAGCAGGTTCATCCCGATATCAGTATTTCCAGCAAAGCTATGAGAATCATGAATAGTTTCATCAACGATATCTTCGAGAAATTGGCTGGTGAGTCTGCAAAGCTTGCGAAGTACAACAAGAAACCGACTATCACTTCAAGGGAAATCCAGACTGGAGTGAGGTTGGTGTTGTCTGGTTTTGTTATCTGATTGATGTTTCTGATTTCGCTATTAATCAAAGATCTTGATTTCAAATATTGATTTCTTTGATTTTTTTTAAAAAAAAAATTGCAGCTCGCGTCTTATCTTGTCATCAAGATGATCGGGTTTCGAACAAGATTGTCGTTACCATCAGACTCGGAACTATTTTCAGAGTTACTAGTTTATTTTTTAATAGAAAATTATACAAATTACTGGGTCGAGAGATTACTTCGTTGTAATTAATTCTGTAAAAGAAATTGGCTCTTCGACTAGTATGATTCATTCTTTTTACGCTCATTAAAAGTCGTAAAGTTCCACAAGGCGATATTAAAAAATAGAGATAAGTTTTGTTAAAGAAGAAGAAAAAATAGTTAGATTTTAATGTAATTCATTCCTTTGGGTATTAGATTAGATTTAGAGAGAAGTTTGGTTGGAGAAGATGAAGAAAATTGGTTAGGTTTTTGGTCGAAAATTTGGTTTTATATGAAGGGTAAAATGGTAATTTTACATAAAATAAAATAAAAAGTTTGATTTAAGGTCTCATTATAACCAAATGGGGTCTAGATATAGCCTTGCCCTTGTGTTTATTTTTGGATAAAATTATAATAAACGGTTTATAGCTTCCTTTGAAATTTTAAATGATTTTTATATTTTAATTTTTTTTTTAAAAAATAAACCAATTATAGTATAATTTGAATTTTTAGTACAAATTTTATATTTTCAATAAAAAACATGAAAAATTGTAAATTATAAAATTATCTTCCCATAAATCATATACGGATTAAAAACCATTACCAGACGCTAGTCCAAATTTTGTAATATTTTAAATTTACCATATTTTTTAACCATTATATACGATATAAAAATTTGTAATAAAATATTTTAAACTAGGCCAACAATGATTAAACCATACAAAAATAAATATTATAACTTTACATTTGTGAAATATAAACACCAACCATCTAAAATTAATTCTTTTTATAGTTTTATTGGTTATAAGTTTTATACTCAAATTAATTATATAATTTAAGTTTTCTTTTTAATTTTAAATAGATTTTAATTTAAGATTCAAATAAAAATATAAAAAACTTATTATTATTTTATATGTTTTAAGATAAAAATATTTTCTAATATCTTTAATAACTTTATGATAGAATTCAAACTGTACGAACTTTTAACTCTGATCTAAAGTATAGTCGCGCTCTATGCGAAATTGTTCGTGACAAATAAAATATGATAGTAAGTTTTTTCGTAACAATATTTGAGGTTATCATGTAAAAAATTTAAAAATGTGACTTAATCTGAAGTCGTGATGTTCATTTTATTGCGAAAATCCGATTCTAAATCGAACATAAAACTTTTAAAATTAATCCAAAATCATTTTTAATCGATAAAACATATTTTAATATGGTCCATGCTTGACAAATCAAATATTATATCATACATCTACCAACTTAATCAACAAATAATTCTCAAACGTGGATCATTTAGTGGAAAAAATCTCATACTTTATATTTGATTAAAGAACAAAATCTAACATTCAATCTCGAATGTAAAGACTTGAATACCATTTGTTCAAATACATATCGCATGAACCTTAACCCAAATCTGAATATGCAATCTTTTATAAGTACGAACTCTTCTATAAATACATAATATAATACTTACAAGAAGATGTTCACATCACATCTTTTTTGTTATGTTCTTGTTCATTTTTTAACTTATGATTCGTTGTATAATTGATCATGATTCATCGTATCTTTTGTTTATCGATAAAGATCACAAAAGAAAATTTGTTTCTACCGTTTTGTAGGCTATGAGCTTCCAATCAGCAGGAATAATGAAAATCTGTATGTAGTTGATGTGAATAAATATTTCATTTTCTTTCCCTTTATATAACATTTGAAATTAAATTTTTAGTTTATGTCTAATTACAATTCTATCTTTAATTTATGTCGTGATCAGTACTCTATTCGTGACTTATTTTTTATTTACAAATTAGTCGCTAAACTTTATAGTTGAGACTTAAATATCACTATTCAGATTCACTCATTCATAACATCTGAATTTGACGTGATATCTACAGAATCACCTCCATAATGTTTTTTAATCTATTAGTTTATTTCCTATTTATTCATATTGACATCATTGCTTATTATTTGTACCATTTAGCGATAATAATCAATGCATCAATAAGAATATAATGATCCATGCTAATAGATAAATTTTAAAACTCCCCTACTTTGATCATCATATGTTGCCAAATGATGCATCCACTTAATGTAATTATTATAATTGTTTTATTCGTAGATGAAGTGAGCAATCCTGTACATGACGTTGAACGATAAAAGACTAAAAATCTCTACAGTGCATTAATATTCACATATGGACATAAAATTAAATATATTATCATGAATATTAGATTGCATGGATATATTATTGTATATAACATAAGAATAATATGAAATATTATCATTCATATCTATTTTTAACTTGTCATAAATTAAGTGGATATCTTTTTAACGAGCACAAAAGTCAATAAAACTTAAAGAAGCATTCTTATTATATAGTTTGCATCTAACACTTAAGTGTGCATATCCAAATGAATAATATACCTCGAGATTTATTACAAATTTCCACTGAAATCAATGATCCTTTAAACAAACAAAATCCTCCTAATGGCGTGTTCCCAAAACTTATAGGTGTGATTGCATTAATAAGAGAATCTTCCATCCTTAGGTTTATATCAATGTGGTGTATGTTAATTTGACGACTCTATACTCTCTCTTTAAACAAAAGAAGTTGATGACTATATTTTTGGACTTAACCGAGCTCTCACAAATGTTTGAATACTTAAATGTATATTTTTTTTATCATATTATAACCTTAAAGTATATTGTATCCCTTCTTTGTGGTAAAGTTATGCAACCACATTTCCTTGTTCGACGTCTTAAAGAGTGCAATAAAGTGTACTACCATAGTGGATTAAGTAAATAGTGTTGGTTTATAATTCTCCATAAATTTGTATCTCTAGCGAATATGAATATACTTCTTGGAGTGCTACAAAATATGTCCATCCAACCTACAAAAATCTAATTATGTCCAGATTATCCAACTTAATATATATAAACATATATCATTTTATTTTATTTTTATGTCAAGGAATATTTTGGACCACTTTCTGATGGATAATCACCGGATTACTTACATACCTTCTTAACAACCCGACAAAATAAAAGTTATAGTCTTATACAAAATTTAGCATACATCAAACTCGCGACTACCAAATTATATATAAAAATACATTTTCATTCTCAAATTTTATCTTTGTTAATGGACTTATAATTAATTTATCTCATTTTGAAATAGATGTATTCAAGGGTTTAGTTGTCATTCCTTAACTCTACAACATACTTTATATATATGTCTTTTATTATAATCTTGGATCTTCCGAAACAATCTTGATGAATCTAGATTTCTAATATAAATTTTTGAATCACTAAGATCTTTCATATACAATTTCTTCGACATAATTCTCTTAGTAGTACGTAAAAATTATTCTCGCTCATACTCATCAGTATGTCATGAAACACTAAAAATATGAACTTAATCCCATTGAACCTTTGATACACATACTCCTCAACTGGATCTGAAAAACTAAGAAGACAATTACTTCAAAAAACTTATGATACCATTATCGAGAAGCATGTTTGAGCCCATAAATATATTTATTAAGTTTGTATACCATCAAATTTGATTCATTAATTAAAAATTTCTTAGGCTACACCATATAGATCGTTTCTAAATCTCACAACTAAAAATAATAATATCCATTTGAATAAGCTTTAGGTCAAAGTGTGCAACTACTGTCAAGATTGTCCTGATAGAGTCATTCATGCAATTGGAGATAAAAAAAATTAAACTAAATCCTTTCAGAATGAGTATAACCAATTATCTTAAATTGCCTTTTATGTCTCTCCAAATTACTTTTGAAATTCCGTTTGGTTTTTTAAATCTACTTACGACTAATAGACCTTTTTTCTTCATATAATTTTACAAGATCCCAAAATCTATTATATTTTATTAACTTATATTCTTCTTTCATAGAATTGATCCAAAATTGATAATGATAACTCTTAATGTATTAACGCCTCTGAATTCTTGACATTGAAAATAAATAATCTGATACATGAGTATCAATTCACCAACAAAGATCAATATGGTGTGATATGTCTGCTTCATTACCTACTTATCTTTGTTAGAAACTTCATAAATATTTTTGGATTCTTTCTCAAAGGAAAATTTGTTCTTAAGTTCTTTCTGAAACTCTTGTGGGAACTATATTGAGAATTATGTAGCATATTTGATAGCCACTCCCGAGAGTGATACTGGTAGAGTTGAATGACTAATCATACTTCTCTTTATATCCTTAAGTATACAGTTTCATATCTCGTATATGCATATTATGATGGGTGAACCGAAATTATATTATGAGGAACTATACATCATTCCTCTTTGTATTTCGAGAATGATTCATGATGTTATTGATCTAAACCGTCATATATGCTATAGTATCCATCATTATAGTCAGGTTCGACACATTTAATACTTTTACAAAGGAATTTTACTTTCGTTTTAAAAGCTTTGAACTTGTCTTGTGGAGTAAGATGTCTCATGAATAAAATATAGATATTCGTACCAACAGAATTCATTTATAAATGAGATAAAATAGTGTTTCTCATTACATGATACATTTGGGAGCAATCCATATTTATCAATATGTACCCAACTCCAAAAAACATTGAATAGTATGCACCTAACCTTTTCATGGTGGTCTCTTTTCCCTTGATACATTCGATTAAAGCATGAAATACTAAACAATAAAGAGAAACTAATAAACCTTTCAAAAACAAGCTTATCTGTTATGCCTTAGAGATATGACTTAAGTGTTTGTGTCAAATATTTTTTAAATTTTCATCTATATAATTTAGTTTATCACATACATATATGTGCATTGCTTCTTTGGGAAACTTAATGATATTGAATAAATAAATTTTATCATTCATTGTTAAATATCTAGTATATATCAAATTGTCATTTAAATAAATAGTCATTTGATTATTCTTAAAAATGCTTGAATATCCAAATTTTTCATTTATAGGTCAATGATCAAATTTCTATTAGTAACTTTAAAATAAAACATATCTTCACTAGAAGCAAAAAATCAAACCCACAAATCGCATAAACTAAACATGAGGCTTCGACTTCTTATCATACATTGTATAGAAATACAAATATGGGTGGTCCCAACCGTATCAACCCATTGGGCATTTCTTGAAACTAAAACTAAATATATTTATGAACGAACGAGATTTGTGAGATTACCGTTAGATTTCATCTAAGTTTGGTAATTTTCCCACACTCTTCTAAGAGGCCCCGTCCTCTTCCCAAAAAAATGTTAAGCTGGAGCACTCTAAGATGTCATTTGTTATGGCACTAACCGTGACACGAACATTTAGTCAAATTCAAAACATAAACATGATAGTGAAGTTTAAGGTTTTTACTCCTGAATTTTTCGCGTTAATTGCATGATGTGTTGTGGCACAAACCTTGGTTGCCGCAGTGACACCTGGTTTGTTGTAGCAAAAAACTTCTATTGTAGCTCGATGTTATATGTGCATCGAAAGGGTTCATTCTTCAGACATTAACCACATGTTGTGTTAAAAATGAGTATATTTGCACGTCTGCTTAAAAATGAGTGTATTTGTGTTATATGTATTTGTGGTCATAAATCCAATATTTGTGTTAACAACAACATGGATTATTTTGACAGGTTTTTTTTATTAATAATATTGTTTATATGACCAGTCCTATGAAAGGTTAATTTTTAGTAAAAATTATCGGACCAAAAGACTATCAATTTTGATTTTTTTTATTGAAATATGGAAAGTAGCACGAAATAGGATGTACCCGAATATAAAGTTAATTAAAATTAAATCAACGTTGAATTTCCTTAAACTCATACAAGTACATGTTGATAGTGTCAAAGAGTTACATTAGAATAGAAATAGTCTAAAATTTTCTTACTCTCAAAATTCACATTCCTTGTTTTACTAAGCATATATATACGAATTTTGTTTTTATTTTGGAAGATTAAATTTTCTAATAATAAAGCAGACTTTGACATGATATTAGAGTTATAATTTTTTTTGTCAAATATTTAGGCTTATTTTTTCTCAAATTGAGCATTTGGAGAATTGTGTGTCTCTTATTGAGTATTTGGATATTGGTTCTGGTGTGGTTGATTATCGTCTGAGGGTAAATTTGTAATTTGTTCGGAGTTTTGTAGAAGTATATAGGTGTTTAATATTTAGAGTAGAGAGTAGAGGGAGAATTAAGCAGCCTGGTTGTATTTTATTTTTATTACCCACATTTAATGCAGGTGGTTGGGTATTTATACCCTTGCATTTGGGCTTTATGGGTTTTCGGGTCATGTATAATGGACCCGGGTCATGTTTAAAGACCCATGAGCTCTTAGTAGGAGAGCGAGTAGCTTAGTCAAGAAGTGTTTAGGTTTTTAGTACTTTTGTCATAGTTCGAACAGTTCAATGGGCTGAGTGTTCGAAGTTCCCTGTCCGGTCCGGTGAGCTTGGTCCGATTTGTCCCTATCCGGAGAGGAGGCAGAATTCGGACTCATTAGGAGCCCCTTTTTTAGGTGTTTGTTCAAATACCTTTTTTAAAAACCTGAAAAACAGTCCGATGTCAGGGGTAGTTTTTCCCGGACAGATATCTCAACTTGGGATGTGGCTTTATCCAGACTGATAAAGCTCTGTGAATCCAAACAGTTTTTTGCCAGAGTTTATGGGACACGTGTCGCTTTCTCGTTGGTCGCTTCAGTCATTTTTTCACCTTGAATTTCGAACCCACCTTCTTCGAAAAGCAACCTCTTTATTAAAGATGGTGACATCAGCGCCGTCTTTAATCATTACCAATCTTTTCGAATTCTCCTAGGAATCAAACTCCTTTTTCAGATTTACTATAAATTAAAACACTTTCTACTGTTTCACCATCACTCTCATTTTTACTCTGCAACTTCTTAAAGCTTTTTCTCTCCAAAACAAACCTTTACCCAGATCGTTTATGTTCACAGCGAGTAACGCTTTGATCAAAGGCGGGTGGCTCAACCTCTCTGAACTAGAAAAGGCGCAAAAAGTCGAAAGGGAAATGCACATTGCAGCGGGCTTACCCGTTTCGCCCATCAACATACCAGTGACTTCAGCCACAGAGTCAGATCAAGGTTCTTCTTCCTCTAAAGGTATCAAGCCGAAAAGGTTATTTCAAACCAATCTCTCCCCCATTATCTCAGGTTCTTCGGTTAAAGAATCGGAACATGTTGTTGAGCCAGGTGTTACTGTTACCAGCTTCAAGAAACCCTCCCCCTTCATAGCTATGAGGTCAGACACCGAAAATTCCCCTAAAAAATTAGTCGACCGGAGAAAAGGCCGGTTGGTCAAGGGCCAAGCTTCCAAGGGCACCCCCTCAAAATCGGGTGCCAAAGACAGTGGTGCAGGGTCAGAAGTGCCCATTAGAGCTCCCAAGGACAGGCTGTCCGGTCCAGAGGGCATTAGCTCAAGTCCCCGGAGGGAAACATCTGCATCAGAGCCCCAACCGGAGGCCAGGAACCAAGAAAATACTGGAACTCAGCAGTCCAGAAGCCAGGCTGACCAAACTCTGAACCTTCCCCTCACCACAGCTGCTGAAAACCCCTCATTAATCATGGAGGAAATAATGGAGGACACCATCGAAGAGGCTCCATTCGAGTCTGAACCCTCTGGACAGACTAGTAGTGCCGTTGCTACCAAAAAAGACAAAGGCAAAGAGAAGTTGTGCTTGAGGCATCCGAATCTGCCGGAGAGTCTTGAAGGAAGGGTGGGGCCTTGTTTTCATAAGGTCAATGTCAAGTACCTCCCTGCCCTGCAAAAAATCAACTACGCATTCATCCACACAGCCGAGCTGGGCCGGATGCGTACGAAGTGGGGAATTCCGGAGAACGTGAAGATACGAATCCCTATCCACCCCGAAACTCCCATGGACTGCAAATTGAGCGAGATAGTCATCTTCACGGAGCTGTTTAATTGGGGGTTCAGATTCCCCTTAGACCTAGAAATTGTCAGATACTTCCATCTGATAAAGCTCTGTCCGAGCCAGTTGAGCCCCAATGCCTGGTACACCCTTATGTCTTGCATAATGGCTTCTAGGCTCTCCGGGATTCCTCTACCAATGGAGGAGTTTGCTGCTGTGGCCAATCTTTGCAGAAACCACCACATCCCCTTCTACCACTTTGATATGGGGGACAACTTTAAAGCTGTTGATGACCTGCTGGAGTCGGAGAGGAATTGGAGGACTCAATTCATGTTCGTAAGTGGTGCTTGGGAAAATGGGAGGAAAATCAAGGCTGGAGTCAACCCAAGTCTTCTCACAAGCAGATGGAGGAGCGACCGTAAGTCTTCTGCTTTACATTCTTGTCTCTTTTCTTTTTTAAAGTTAGTTTAAACTAATTGGTCTTACTTTTTCCTTTGGAGAACTGCCCAAGGCCTTCAGTGACCACTTGAAAACCGGGCAGACCACTTGCACCAAGATCAATGCTTGGGCTGCTGAGAAGTGGGGGAATCGGTTCCATGCTGCTTTCACAGGGGGCAACTTAGCAAGGTCTCACCTTTGGAATACTACAGGTCGGAGAGACTTAACTTGGGAAGAGCTCACCACCCAGCCTCCTCCGGACGTAGTGCTCAAAAGGACACATGAACCAGATGGGTCACTCTACCTGCCAGGCCGGGCCAAGGCCCCGAGCAAGATGAAAGGCAAAAAGAAAAGCAAGAAAGTGGTGAGTGGAGCTAACCCTGCTGAGGTGGAAGAGGATGTTCCAACACATCCGGAGGGACCAGTCCCTAGTCAAATTGATGCTGCTCTTTTGGAAGTGGTGGAGTAGGAGACTGCTAGGCAAGAAGTGCACTCCCCAAATCCTCCAAGGGCTTCCAAAAGAGACCGTAAACGGGGAGCTGAAAGCAAAGACAGAGAGGCCAAGAAGAAAAAAACCTCTAAGGGTGCCGAAATTTCTCTCCGGACTTTGGAGCCTCCTCCCCAAATTGACCCCTCTGACCCAACACAAGCAGAGGAAATACCTGGTGACTTCCAAACCGATGAGGTCGAAGGGGGAGATCTTAGCATTGATGGTGTGGACATCACTGGTCTTGGTGGGCTCGGAGAGTACTTCATGAATCTCCCACAGACGATTTTTTCGGGCCTTATCTCCCTCTGAGCACTTCAAACTGAGTCACTTTTAATGGTAAGACCTTTACTGTCTCAAGTGATAAGGATGTTATAGCTCACTCTTTGTTAAGAAATGTTCAACCGGTGCTTGCGTTGGAGAAGCAAGTTCGAAATCAGGCAGACATTATTGAAGACCTCAAATTTAGCAAAGAGAGACTGTCCGACGATCTTCTTACTGCCACTTCGAACGCCGCCATTCTAAAGGAAGAAAACGAAGAGCTGAAGAGATGACAAGAGGTGAGTACCACAAAATTCGCCACCCTTGAAGACACTGTCAGGGAGCTGGAGGAGAAGTTGTCAGGGTTGGAGAAAGATCTTGCCTCTTCAAAAGAGGAGACCAAGGCCAAGGATCAAATCATCAACAACTTGACCAGTGACAAAATTGCACTTGAGAATACAGTGTCTAAGGCTGCTGAGGAGAAAGCTGATTTGCTAAGGAAACACGAGGCCAAAATCCAAGCCAAGATCGACGCTTATGCCAACAACGTGATCGACACTCAAGAGCAAATGTATACCAAGGTGAAATCAGACATGGTCCTACTCTTCCATGAAAAGTTCCCAAAGAGGAACCTGGGGGATTTATGGCTTCACGTAGAGTCTGACGACCTCCCATATCATACAATGGCCGAAGGTGACAGGTATGGCTGCTCCAGTTCCTCCTCGTCGGATGACGAAGAAAACACCGGGGAAAGCTCAAACGAAGAGAAGAATGATCCCAAGGGGAAGAAGAAGACAGACGAAGCTGAACCATCTTCAAAGGCCCAGTCTTAACTTATGAATTACTTTTTACTTGTTACCCAACTAAAGTCCTTGGAAGGCCAAGGCACTCTTTTTTGTAATTGTATCCGGTATCTGACCGGATAGATCCTTTACTCTGTTTTAACAATTTGAAAGTCCTTGGAAGGCCAAGGAACTTAAGTTATTTCAATGAATATCCTTGCTTTGCATAATTCTCACATTCTTTCATAGTTTGTTGAAACAATTTTGATGGCTAGTGTTTAAATAGCCCTTAGTTATTTCATAAATAGCCTGAAGTGAGAGTGTTTAAATTCTCCGATGACGAATGTTTAAGTGGTCATCATCTTTTTATTTCAATCCGGATGGTCTGACAAAAAACAAAGTAAAAACACTTCGGAAATTTTTTAAGAAGGCATCAAATTTTATTAAAAGCCCGAACATCTCATTAAAACCTCCTCGTGCCACCAGGGTAGGAAAGAGTATGCCCCCAAATATTTACATGGATGTTTAAACAAGTAAATATTTACACAAATGCTACTCCAAGTACATCCGGAGATGTTCGATATTCCAAGGGCGGGTCAAAACTCTTCCATCCTTGTCTTCTAGCCACTATTTTCCAGGTTTAAACCTTTCAACAACGATATAAGGTCCTTCCCAAGTTGGGGCCAATTTGCCGAGCAGCTTCTCTTTAGTGTGTAAGAAGACTTTCCTCCATACCTTGTCCCCCCGGCTGGAAGTCTCTTCTTTTAACTCTAGAAGCAAATCTGCTTCTCATCAAACCCTGATAGTGTGCAACTCTAAGGTGAGCTTTAACTCCTCTTTCTTCTACTAGATCGACCTGACTTCTGATTGCCACTTCGTTACGAGAGTTTCTTCTATGGGAGCTACTGCATCCATCCCATAGACCAAAGCAAAGGGTGACTCCTGTGTTGCAGCCCCAGGTGTTGTCCGGTAGGCCCACAAGACCTCTTATAAATAACTAGGCCACTTTCCAGTAGCCCATTCCAAATTCTTTTTTAAACCGGACAGAATAGTTCTTTTAGCCACTTCAAGCTGACCATTTTCTTGTGGGTGGAAAGGTGAAGAGAAACAATGTTGTATACCCCTTGAGGCATAGAAACTCTCCATTTCCCTATTGTCGAACTGTGGGACACCAAATCTGCAACAGATGTTGGATATAATGAATTTTATGACAGCTTTTGATGTTGTTCCTGCTAGAGGGGCTGCTTCAACCCACTTCGAAAAGTAGTCTATAGCAACAATTATAGTTCTGCGTCCTCCGGATGCCATAGGGAGAGGCCCCACTAAATCCAACCCCCATCGAGAAAAAGGTATAGGCTCAGAAATTGACTCTAAAGGAATGGCTAGGACATGAATTTCATTACTGTATCTTTGGCATGAGTCACACCTTCTTACCAGCTCCTTAGCATCTTTCATGATAGATGGACAATAGTAGCCGACCAGTAAAACTCTCCTTGTTAAAGCCCTGAATCCACAATGAGCTGATCCCTCACCATCATGCAATTCAGAGAGGACTACTTGAGACTCATCATTCCCCAAACAGCACAGAAGAGGTTTACTGTAAGACTTTTTATACATAATGTCTCTTAGTATGATAAAACCACGAGCCTTGTGTTTCAATTTTCTTGCCAGTGATTTATCCGGAGGCACGATGCCGTCGGAGAGGTATTGCAGGAGAGGAAATCTCCAATCCTGAGCTTATTTTACCTGTACTTCAAAAATTTCTTCTTCTTTACCCATATTAAGTTGAATGTAGGGGCTCTCTAGCACATGGATCCATGGATACGACTCTGTGTATGCTATGGTTGCCAATGAATCTGGCAACTCATTTTCTGTTCGGGGTATATGCTCATAAATAATGCTTTTAAACTTGAGTGCTTCATTTTTAAGGAGGAGTAAATACTTCACAAGCTGCTCCTTTTTAGCCTCAGATTGACCTTGGGCATGGTGGATAAGAAGCTGGGAGTCACTCAGTAGCTTGACCCTCTTAGCCCCACAGATATAGGCTAACTTTAATCCAGCTATAGTCGCTTCGTACTCCGACTCATTATTGGAAGCCCTGAAAGAAAAACATATAGCTTGGTACATTTTGTCACCATATGGGGAAGTCAAACACACCCCTGCACCACATCCCATAGTGCTAGATCCACCATCCGTCCGGACGACCCAGACCTTTTTATCTTTCATGTCAGTAGCCTGCTCTGAATCTCTGTCGGAGTGAAATTCAACCAAGAAATCAGCCACAGCTTGGGCCTTGACTGCTGTTCGAGGAGCAAAATCTATGTCAAAATCCCCCAATTCTACTGACCATTTAGTCATTCTGCTCGAAATGTCTGCCTTTTGGAGGACATTCTTCAAGGGAAAAGAAGTCCGGACGATGATAGGATGAGCCTGGAAATAAAGCCTCATTTTTCTTGCAGCTATTACCAGGGCTAACGCTAACTTTTCGAGTTTCAAATAACGCATTTCTGCATCTATCAAACTTTTGCTGATGTAGTACACTGGATATGAGTAATTATCCACTTCTCTTACCAACACAGCACTGATGGCACAACTTGAAACTGCCAAATATACAAAGAGCGTCTCCCCATCAACTGGTTTAAACAAGGTTTTGGGGGAGGACAGGTGCTTCTTGATCTCATTGAAAGCCTCATCGCACTGTGAGGTCCAATCGAATCCTTTCGCACCCTTCAAGGTTTGAAAAAATGGGGCACACCTGTCCGAAGACCTTGAGATAAAACTGTTTAAAGCAGCTAACCTCCCCGTTAGACGTTGTACTTCTTTAATATTTCGAGGAGGCTCCATTTGGAATAGAGCATTAAGCTGGTCCGGATCGGGCTGTATCCCATGCTCACTTATAATATAGCCTAGAGACTTCCCGGATTGCACTCCGAACACACATTTTTCTGGATTTAACTTCAAATTCACTTTCACCAAGTTGTTAAAAGTTTCTTGGAGGTCAGCCAAGTGCAATTGCTCATCCACACTCTTTACCATCATGTCATCGATGTATGCTTCCATATTCATTCCAATCTGATAAGCAAAAGCTTTGTTTACCAATCTCTGATAAGTAGCCCCAGCATTTTTCAACCCAAAGGGCATTACCTTTTAGCAATGAAGACCCCTGTCAGTGACAAATGTGGTATGCTCTTGATCCTTTGGATCTATCTGGATTTGATTGTATCCGGAGAAAGCATCCATAAAGGATAGCAGCTTGTTCCCAGAGGTGGAGTCTACTAGTTGGTCAATCCGGGGAACTGGATACAAATATTTTGAGCAAGCTCTATTGAGATCTGTGAAGTCAATGCACATGCGCCACTTGCCATTTTTCTTTTTTACCAGGATCGGATTGGCAGTCCACAAAGGATATTGAGACTCCTTGATATTCCCCATATTTGTGAGCTTGTCAACCTCTTGCACAATAACATCAGCCTTTTCCTTGGAAAAAGCCCTTCTCTTTTGAACTACTAGTGCTATGTCTTTCCGGACGGATAGGTGATGTGATATCACATCTGCTGGAACCCCAGTAACATCAGCATTGCACCAAGCAAAAACGTGCTGATGGCTCTTCAAAAACTTTAGCATCTCACTTTTTAAACGGGGTAGCATTTTAGACCCTATCTTGACACTTTTTCCTTCTTCTAAACAATGTGCCTCTACCTCTTCGACCGGTATTAACACTCCAGGGGTCTCTCTGGGGTCATCAATTTCACCCTCACCCACAGAAAGCCCCTCAAATTGCTATTGTTCATTGATACGAACTGCCCCCAGCGTCCGGGGAGCCAGGGCTGTAGCATAGCATTCTCTTGCAACCTTTTGACTTCTCCGGACAACTCCCACCTGTCCCTGAACAGCATATTTCAAACATTGGTGGACTGTTGAAGCCACTGCATGCATCCTAGAGAGCCAAGACCTCCCTAAAATAGCATTGTAGCAAGTAGGACAATCCACCACAATAAAAAGTATCCTGACCATCTTCTTGAAAGGGCCCTTGCCCAACAAAACTTCTATTTCGAACTCCCTGATCACATCTGCTGAGCTGATAGTAAAGCCCACAATTAATCTGTCCGAACTCTGAATTACAGCTGGATTTTTCATTCTCTTGTATGTGGTTAAGAAAAGGATATTGGCTGAGCTTCCAGTATCCACCAAAATTCGTCTTATGTCATTTCCCCCAATAGATGCTCCTATGACAACAACATCTTCATGAGGGCCAGCTATATCTCTTAAATCATCTTCATAAAAAACAATGAAGGGGAATGAAATTTGTGACTGATAGGAAGTCATGCCTCCTTCTAGCTGGGTGGCCAAAGTATGAACGTGCCTCTTCCTCGAAGAAGTAGTAGGAGCTGTCATAGTATCCCCTCCGAAAATTGTAAGTGACTCAAAAAACTTAATGAGCCCGGAGACTGTCCTAGAACATTCCTCAATTGCACCCACTCTGTTTCAAGTTGGATCAGGATCCAAGTATTCAGATTCCATATCAAACCTCTCGATTATAACCATGGCTCCCTCCGGAGCAGCATTACTTGGACCAACCCGGTGAGTATTGTCAGGCCTGTTATCTCCTCTTCTTTTGACATAAGCCCCCAGCTTTCCCCTTTTAATCAAGTTCTAAACTTCTTGCTTCAAAGATATACAATCATCAGTGGTATGGCCAATATCATTGTGATATTGGCAGAAAGAGTTATTGCGATTTTCTCTAGGAGATTGCAGCGTGGCCGGTCTTCTATAGTGCACCTCTTCCTTTGTTTTATCAAAAATGGTGGCCACACTTTCCTTTAATTTTGCGAACCAGTCCGGTTGAACCCAAGGCCCTCTCTTGTTTCTGGATTGTTGACTCTGAGCAGGAGCAGCTGGCTGAGACTGAGCTTTAGCCCTGTTATGCGTCTGTCCGGTCTCTTTTGCCTTGTTCCCGGACTGATTTTGATTGGGATTTGGTGCCACTGGGTTGACCTCACCTGCCTGTGCACCCTGGTTTTCTTCATTTCATCAACGTTAATCTGTTTTCCAACCTGATTCAGCAACCCTCCCCATGTCATGGCCTTCTTTCTGGTCACTGAATCAGCCAAATTACCAGGGTTCAAGCCCTGTCTTAAGGATGCTATTGCCACTTGCTCGAATCAATCAGCCAACCCATTCTTGGTGTTCACAAAAAGACTTATATATTCTTTTAAGGATTCATTTGGTTCCTAGGCACAATGGATTATTGTGTCTCCATTTCCCTTTAGCTCTTTACTCCCCACGAACTGCCTTCGAAAGGCCACCCAAAAAGTATCGAAATTCTTGATACAACTTTGTGGTAGGCTGTTATACCATTTTAGAGCACTCCCCGTAAATGATTGGGAGAATGCTCTGCAAAGTAGCTTGTCATCGTCATCAAAGTTCATCATGAAGTTTTTAAATTGTTCCAAATGGTTGTCCGGATCAGTACTGCCATCGTACTTTTCCATTTTGGTGCTGTCAAACCTCTTAGGGAGGTTTCCGGACAGAATTTTGGAAGACAATGGAGATTGCCTCCAATTTCTGCCACGACTGAACACAGTATCCTCATTGGGAGTTGCAAAGATACCTGGTTCATCGTGGAAGGCGAAAGGATCCATCAGCATCCGGTCCACATGCCTCCGGCTATGAGATGACCCTTTACCAATATTCTTCTTCATCTTTCCATGTCTATCCCTTTTTCTTGAATATTTTTTGATCTACTTTTGCTTCTTTTTAGTTCGACCCTCATCGCTGCTAGAGGATAAGGATTCTTCAACTACCTCATCGTCCGAGAGGCTATCAGAAGATTCTGAGCCTGAATCAGAACTATCCACTGGCTTAGACCGGTGAGACTTTTTGGAACTGGCATGAGTCTTTTTGGTACTTACATGAGTCTTTGAAGGCTCATGCTCTCTGTGGTTATCGGTGTGATCAGAAACTGACGCTTTCGATTTTTCTTTCATGCCCATCTTAGCCTTTTTTGCCCTCAGAGCTTCTATCTCACCCTTTAATCTATCACGCTCTTCGATAGTGTACTCATCGTTTTCTCCCACCACTTCGAGCAAAGCTGGTGGTACTTCCGAGGCGTCCGGATTCATTCGGACTGATTTTTTTTGCTGGTTTCGAATGCTTGATTCAGGCACCTTCTTCTCCTACTGTGGTCGCCAATTTGGTGTGGTTGATTATTGTCTGAGGGTAAATTTGTAATTTGTTCGGAGTTTTGTGGAAGTATATGGGTGTTTAATATTTAGAGTAGAGAGTAGAGGGAGAATTAAGCAGCCTGGTTGTATTTTATTTTTATTACCCACATTTAATGCAGGTGGTTGGGTATTTATACCCTTACATTTGGGCTTTATGGGTTTTCAGGTCATGTTTAATGGACCCGGATCATGTTTAAAGACCCATGAGCTCTTAGTAGGAGAGCAAGTAGCTTAGTCAAGAAGTGTTTAGGTTTTATAGTACTTTTGTCATATTTCGAATAGTTCAATGGGCTGAGTGTTCGAAGTGCCCTATCCGGTCCGGTGAGCTTGGTCCGATTTGTCCCTGTCCGGAGAGGAGGCAGAATTCGGACTCATCAGGTTCTACTCATCAAGAAAAAAGCTTATATTATATATATATATATATATATATATATATATATATATATATATATATATTTCCTACTTGACCTAAATAGAGGAATGGTACTACTTTTTATCATGCTTCCAATAGTGCTTTTGTTCAATTAAATTGTTTATACATCGTGAGTTTTTCCTATTGCTTCTATTATATCTTTTATAAACCTAAACACATTCACTTCTAAAATGGTATATCAAATTATATTTTTTTGATTTTTCATGTTGTTTTAATTTTTTGGTAACCATAAATTTCTTATATGCCATTGTATATTGACTGTAGAGCTTCTAACAATATGCCCAATACTGTTGTTCCTCTTTTCAATGTTAGAAAATAAGATGAAAATTTGAAAATTAACATTGTTGTTGGTGATCTTTCTTATTTTTAACAAATGTTTTTATTTCTTCTCATTCGTCTAAAAATGTTATTTATGTTGGCTAATTGGTAAATTATAGCTGGAATGCCCATTTCTATCGTTATGGAGATTATGTTTTATGGAAGATTTTCGTAAATATGCCTAAAGTATGACGATTTTTTTGTCTTTATATTCCTCATTCCATTAATATTCTTTGTTCATTTTTACTTTAGTTTTATCTAGTGTTGTTGCTTCTAGAAATAAGATGTTCATGGCTATATACAATACCCACACTCTCATGTTTTTTGTATTTTTTTAATCCTCAGTTATTGATAAATAAAGAATATTCTAATGTTGTTCTTTCTTCTGATTTTACATAAAACAAACTTGGGAAAAATGATTTTTTTCCGTTTCTTCATCATACAACTCATGCCTTGCAATGTTTTGATATTATTCATAATGATATAAGGGGGTCACACCTATTGTTTCTCATGAATTTCTAAATATTTTGTTACTTTCATTAATGATTTAGTTTCTTTCTTGGGTTTAGTTCCTCTTTAATAAAGCTTAAGTTTGTTTTAGGTTTTAAGCACTTTCTTGCACTTCTTGCAACTGAATTCGCTGCCAACATTAATATTTTGTGTACTCATATTATGAATACATGTGCTATGATTTTCATAATTTTCTTTAAATAAAATGGGTTTTCTGTTAGTGCTATTTCTTCGACACCATAACAAAATGATGTCGCGAAGAGGAAACATTGCGACCTTCTTGATGTATTAGATAATATCTTGCTTATGGTATTTGTTCCTCATAATGTTTTTGTGGAGCAGTTTATTCTAGTGTGTTTTTATTAGTCGTTTACTTTTTCCTATGTTAAATAATGTTTCTTCTATTTGTAATTGATTAAGCTATTTCCTTTCATATTTTGATCTTCAAATTTTTGGGTGTGTTTATTTTGTTCATCTTGTCACTCGTGAATATCATTTACCTATTTCTCAATCTATTAAGTGTTATTTTCTTCGTTATGTTATTCCTTGGAAGAGTTATATATGTTATGATCCTCCTATGTGTTGTATCTGAATTTCCAAAAATGTAATTTTTTTTCAAAATCAATATTTAATTTTATCTCGTATTGAGCTTCAAACTGCAGATTTATTTCTTATACGTAAATTTTCTAATATCTCAAAACCTATTAAAACGTTTTAAACCTGATTTTGTTTATAAAGTACATAGTCTATACACGTCTGATCTTGCTTCTTCTACAACTCCTTTTGATCTTGACTTTACATCTATCTTACTCACACAACACTTATTCAATCTAACAGAATTTCTCCACCTCTCTAATATCTACACGAGTATAGTATGTTCTTACCTGTTTCTCTTGTCACTAATTTATCCATTATTTTAAGTTTTTATAGTTATAAATAATTCATGGAACGTAAGTCTCGGTAAAATTCAATACAAACGAATTTCAAGTACTTGAGGAGAATTTCATTTAAGATATTGTTCATTTCGTTCTATAGTCAAGCTTATTGAGAGTAAGTGGGGTTTTCTTTTAGAGCTTTGTTATGATGGCCTTTGGACTGATTCAATGCTCGACTTATAATTTTGGGTAATAAACATAATTTGTGATCTATTTTAAGGAGACTTTTGCTCCAACTTCTAGGAGACCATGGTCCAAACCATCTTAGCTGGTATCGTTAAAAAATCATAGGAGCTATATCAAACATATGTGAAGAATGATTTTCTTTATTGTGATCTCTAAGAGGAGATTACATGAACCTTCCCTCTAGTATGAATATTTATTATTCTCATGATGTTTGCAAGCTAAGTTGTTTAAGTAAGATCCTCGGGCTTGGTTTGAGAAGTTTAATGTACACTTCTTTCTTTTAGTTTTACATAAAGATTGTATGGTTATTCTTTATTTTATATGTGTGAAACTATTATTACTTGTATTGAATACATGTTAATTACTAAGAATCAATATTTGTTACGTGCAACTTTCCATATGAATGATCTAGGCCATCTCACATACTTCTTATAATTAGAAGCTCATCATCAGGCTAATGATAATTTTATAAACCAATGTAAGTATACTCAAGATCTTATCAATTTCGTTGGTTTTGAAGAAACTTATTATATTGATACTCCGGTGGAAGTATATTATACATATAAGTATATGAATGGAACCTTTTAGATGACCCTACTTTCTATCAACACCTAGTTGGGAGTTTTATCTATCTTACCATTACTCGACCTTATATCTTTCATATTATTTATCAAGTCAGCCAATTTATGTTCTCTCACTAGTGTATTTACCTTACTGTAGTTTGACGCATCAATTTTTATCTTTGAGGTTGACTTACTCGCGGCTTATTCTTTCATACTAGCTCATCTTATTAACTTATTGTCTATAATGATGTTGATTGGGTCGGGTGTCCGTATACACTTCGATCTATAACTCGTTAGCGTATGTTTTAGATAATGATTTAATTTCTTAGAACTGTAAGAAACAAGATCGTATTTTAAATTCCTACTAGGTTTCATGTTTACTGTTTGTTCAAAAACTATATGGATATATGTCTTCATGACGAGCTTGTTTTTCCTCAAATTACTTTTACCCTTCTTCATGTTGATAACATTAATCCTATTTAGATTATTAATACTCCCATATTTTCATGAATATACTAAGAATATTGGATTTGATTGTAACTTTATTATAAATACTTATCGGGTGATATATAATCTTCACATATTTTATAACCTTCAAGTGTCTGATGTTTTAACCATAGTTATAACTCGATAGTGTTATCAATGTTTTGTTGGAAAATTATTGTTGGTTGACTTACCGACATCAATTTGAGGTGAGTACAAAATAAATAAATTAGATAGTAAATAATAAGTATTCATGGCTTACTTAAGCTTAAATATTATGGATTTAAGGTGAGTAAATTGACTTACTTAGATATTATGGCTTACTTAAGTATTCATGGCTTACTTAAACTTAAATATTATGGCTTACTTAGATAATAAATAAAATGACTTACCGACATCGATTTGAGGTGAGTAAACCATTTTTCTATAAATAATCATAAAATATTGTTGCCTTAAGTTTTCTATTTAGCAATGTAATGCATGTTGAATCCATATTTAAAAATTGTTTAAAGTTTATATGTAAATGAGTATATTTTTTATGTGCTATTTTTATAGGGAAATCCAAAAAATTTAATCCAATGGGAAATAAACCTCCCAATATCGATGGTTCAAATTTTTTCCAATCAGAAATATGAAATGAAATTTTATTTGTATTATAATGATTTTGACTTGATATTAAGGACTCATAGCCCACGTCCATCACTAGTGATAGTTCTCACGAGGAGAAGAAAGAATTTTGCATGAGAAAACTAAATATGTTATGTTTGGTAATTATAAAACAACGAATACTATTGGAATTATGTAGGGTTGTCCAACTAAAATCACTCATGAAATATAATTTTTCAAGGAAGTTGAGAAATTATTTTCCAATAATGATTAGGTGAATATTCAGATGTGGATGAGTCAGCTTTCCACCATGAAGTTTCATCATAGTGGGACAATAAGGAAACATATTCTCGGGATGTTAATGGTCATCTTAAAATTAAAAGAAGTTAAGGTTAATCTTCCTGATGAAGTTGTGGTAGAGTTGAGGTTTAGTCGGTTCATCGGCAATTTAAGAGCTTTAAAACCTTTTATAACTATCAATTTTAGATGCCTACATAATAAAATAAGTCTTTGATGATACATACCGATAATTGTGGACCGTTTGAAAGGAATCATGTAACATGTCTTAGTATTTTATATCATTCATAGATGAATACTCTCAGTATGGGTATCTACCAACCAGAGAAAAATTGATAACTTTTAAAACCAAACTTGAAAAACAATTTTGTAATACCATTAAGTGCGTAAGCTCTGACCATAATTTGGAAAATATGATTGTTATACTAAAAAATATTATGGATCATTCCAAAGTAGTTAGAGAAGTGTTTTATGGTTCTTCAAAATACAATGTAAGGTTCACCCACCATAAATGATGTATCTAAGCAGGGAACTGTATGCTTAAGAATTCGATGAGAAATATTATTATTCATTCAACTCTATTACTATAAATCTAAGGTGAGACATCAATTATTTTACATGTATATAAATAGTTACAGAAAATAAACCATTAATATTTTACATGAAATTTGGATTGGACCAAGCCTATCTTAAACCATCTGCATGTTTATGGATATACATCTGAAACAAAGCCTTATAAGCTGAACAAAAAGAAAATTCACCATAAGATGGTTAGCCATTATTTCATTGGATATTCATAATATTCAATGGGATTTAGGTTTTATGATATGTTCATTAAGAGTATATTTCAAATGGGAACAACAAGATCCGTTAAAGATGTTGAGTTTGAGGGAAGAATTAGGAACCACTGTTCATTTTAAGGAAGGATATCTACAGATTCATAAAGGTTATAACGAATATACTAGGTATTAGTAAATTATATTACGATACCTCTCATTTCAATACCTTTAGAACATCAAAACACTCAAAATAGAACAAATGTTTAATTTGAGAGTTTTTACAAAGATACTTATCTATGCGATGATTCGGTCTCATTGGAACATAAATATACTCAAAATCATTAATCTTCCATTTGGAGAATAAAATGAAACTATTTATAAAGATCAAACTCTACATCTTCAAAAAGTGACAACTAGGAAATAACTCCTTTAAAAAGAAGCTATAGAGAAAAAAATAATACAATCTTTTTTGATTATATAGTATATATTTAAGAATATTAATATTCATGTTTTTTGTGAATTCATAAATACTTTTGATTCTCAGTTTTGGATTAGCACTATAAAGGAAGAGAATAAGTCAATGCATGATAACATGGTTTGAGAGCTTGTCACATTACCTTAAGGAAAAAATCGATTGAATATAAGTAGATTTATAAAACCAAAAGGAATTCAAGAGTAATTTGAATATACATAAAGAGGGACGTGTGGTAAAATATTATACTCAACGTGAAAGAATTAACTTTAAAGAGATAAGTTATTCAGTTTTATCGAATAACTCTAGTAGGAATATCTTGGCACTAGTTACACATTGTGATATAAAGCTTCAATAAATGGACGTTAAGACTGTTTTTCTAAATGCCAAAATTGACGAAGTGGTCTACATGTGCATTTTGAGAGCTTTATAATTATGGATTCAAATTCAATGGTATGTAAACTTAAGTAATTCAAATATGGGCTCCGACAAGATTCTCGATACTGAAATCGTAAGTTCTTCAAAATAATAGTTACCTTTGGTTTTGAGATTAACTTGGTTGATGGCTATACATATCAAACTTTTTGTGATTAATTTCATATTTTAGTGATGTATATTGATTACGTGCTACTGGACATGAAGGATAAGTAATTGCTACACATTAAAAATATTTTGTTTTTCATAGATATTCGATATGAAATATATTATATTAGAAATCAAGACTCGTATAGATCGTTCTCGTAAATTTTTGTGATTATCATAAAACGAAATATATATATATATATATATATATATATATATATATATAAAGTATGTTGCAACATTATGAAAAAACAAATAACAAGCCCTTGAATGTTCTTATTGTAAAATGAGACATATTATATCTAAGTTAATGTCCAAAGACAAAATTTGAGATTGAGAAAATGCAAAAGATCCCATATGCTTTAGTAGTCGGGAGTTTAATGTATGCTCAAGTCTGTACAAGACCGTCCATTTGTTTTGTTATTGGATTATTAGGAAGGTATGTAAGAAATCCGAGGATTCACCAATAAGAAGTAGTCAAAAAGGTTCTCATATATTGACAACGACAAAATGGAATATGTTAACATATATGAATTTAAATAATATTGACATGATTGTGTATTACCATTCATTTTTTGTGGTTGTGTTGAAGCACTTCAAAGCACTTCGTTCTTAATGTTCAGATTAAGTAAAGGTGAAAAATGTAAGAGAAACACTAGTTGCATCCTCCACAATGATAGCGGAAGTTTTTGTATGCTTTGAGGCATTGATACATATATTATCGTTGTAAAATATTGTCAAGGGACTACACAATATAGAAGGGGTAGAAAATCCTCTAAGGCCATTGTGACAACAATTCTACAGTGTAATATTAACTTAGTAACTTGAGCTTGGTTAAATATAGGCATAATAAATATCAAATTCATGTTTGTTAAAGAGAGATTACAAAGTCATCAAATCATCATGGAGAACATCAGTACAAACTTTATAGTGCTAGATCCTCTTACGTCATTAGATGAGTGTTGTGTATTTAGATGATCATTTATTTGAGCAGAGTTTGTAATAGGTTCTGAGATGTATGAATTATTTGGTTGTATACAACAAATTTTTTGTTTCAATCATATATAGTAAGTATACTTATTTAAGTTTTATTGACTTACCTTTTTCCTAAGTGGATCTCTCATAAGTTAGGACTATTTAAGAATATATACGTGCAGTAACATTTCATATTATTCTTATCATACACACCATAATATATCAATATAATTCAATTAGTGATGATGTGAATATTG
Source organism: Limnanthes douglasii subsp. nivea (assembly GCA_036936605.1). NCBI lineage: Eukaryota > Viridiplantae > Streptophyta > Magnoliopsida > Brassicales > Limnanthaceae > Limnanthes > Limnanthes douglasii. Next base: position 130,938,069 of record JAUPFV010000004.1, read on the forward strand.
TTGCATCCATTGGCATATAGTAATGTCGATTTTTAATCTTTTATCATTAACAGTCATGTACGGTACGGTTTATTTTATCTATGGACAATAGAATTATATAAGCTTCATCAAGTATATATATCCTATAGTAGCATATGATGATCCAAGTTGGTAATTGTTATAACATTTCTATTATGATGGATCTTCATATGCTTGTTGATGCATTTGCTATTGTTGATAATAGTTTCATTAATAATTAATCACATAAATAAGTATCATACTAATAGATGCAAATATTTTATAGAAGTAATCGTGTAGATATCGGGTCAAATTTAGATTTTGTCAAGGATTGCATGTGAATATTTACATCGTATTCGTCAAAGGTTATGGCCAATAATCACATCAACTTAACAAAAAGAGTATTATAATTAGCGTCGTATTAAAACCCTAATTTCAATCCTTTATAGAAGGATAGTAGTGTTCCACTCATCAAACAAACGACCAAAAATGAAATCCAAGTTTTTTGATAGTCAAAAGATCAGATCCTAAAGATTAGGTATATGGATTGTAAAGATAAAAAAGAGCTAGAGACGAAATCAAAGGAAACAACAAGAATATCTAATAAAAATTTTCATGTAAGTATTTATATTTCATAATTTAAATAATAACTCATATAGCTAAAATGTATCCTATATGTATAAGATTAGGAATCAAAGAAATCGAGCCTAAGAAATGATATTGGAGACACTCTTTAAAGCTGGAGTGTTAGTTTTTTATTCTTTAATGAAATATGTAATTGATCCGCACATGGGACTCTATTGTCAATTAATTTAGTCAAAGTGTGTGGATCTAGAATTTAAATTGTCTAATATTTGATTGATTAGAGATTATAACATCTTATTTTGATATTTAATAAATTAAATATGAATTATGGAACCATTTTAGGGTTTCTGGATAGATTTAGGATTGCATCAACGTGACACAGAGGTCATCGTCGTCTCGACGTATTAAGCTAAAATATTTCTATAAATAAAATTAGGTATTTTGTTGTGGTGCCCCCTTGTTTCATCGTGGTACATAACAATTTTAACATCATCACCACACTGTCCTTTGCGATTGTCGCGACAACGCCACTATTACTACATAAAAAACCCATCATTGCAGTTTTGTATAATATATGAAATTAAAGGTGTCACTCCTTATGATATCGACCACATTTTAGCTTGGAATTTAAGTTTCTTTTTTTTTTTATAGTTTTTTATGTTTTATGTAAATTATAGGATTAGGATTGTCTTACTTCGGTAAGTAGGTGAAAAAACTAATAGATCGCCAAATTATCCATGTTAGTGAATTGATTTACTTAATTTTTTTTTTGGGTTTATGATTAATGATCTTGTGGGCATTATCAGATCGAAGGAATGTTAATGTTTGATATAATTAATTTTAAGCATGAGACTCTCAATTGTGAATTGATCATTAAGTTTTTATATCCATATAGGGAAATCAACCCTAAGGATGGGTGTCCCAAATAAAGTATATTAAAAATTGGATCAACAGTGACTTTTCTCACACTCATACAACTACATGTTAATATGTTTACCCATATATATATGTTTATAAATATGTTTTAAGGTGTTATTTCATGTGTGTATTATTGTAGTGAAAGCTATTTTTAACCTAATGGCTAACAAAAGTCCCACTTTAGATAGGAATATTTGTTTCCAACGGAAATATTGACAAAGAATTATATTTGACTTGCCATGGAGAAATTGATAAGGTTTTTAGTTTATGAGTGAAAAATCTACTAATTCACCTGTTACGGGTCAATGTTCCTTTGAAAGAAGGCAATGCAACTTAAAATAGATTATGAAAAGTATCAAGCATATATGAAATCTAAAGGTGATCTCACAACTCTGATTTTGTTGAAAAATTAATATAGTTTCAGTTGCAAGAAACATATGGTGGATTGATACGGTTGTGACGCCTCATATTTTTAATTTTTTGCACAATATATTAACGAGTTTAAGTCTCGATGATGAAATATATATCTATACGACATAAGGCAATTCGTGCTTAGTTCAATAATTTATAATTTTTAGTTGTTTCTTTCTAGTTGACATTTTTTATATATGTATATTCTTTATGAATGTATTTGATATTTTTCATGTATTAGACACCTTTGGATATTCCTGTATTTTTGAATATAATCAAGTGACTATTTATTAAACTCTCAATTAAACTAAAATATTGGTAGCGCAACCACTTTTATGTAAACCTAAAAAATTGATTTTTTTTTTCATAATCTACTTGTATTTTAAATTTTACAATTGTATAGTATTGATAAGAATGTAATTAGTCTAGATCAAACCAATCGACCCATTAACTTATCGAAACATGTAAATATCTACAAATACTAAGCTAAAGATACGTTTTACTACATATGTATATGGTCAGAGAGGTATAATCCAATATCCTTATATGTATGTGAGATATTTATTTTAACACGACCAATATAAAAAGTTCCAGCTTAAAGGAATAAATTCCTTCAAAAGTCATATTCCTTCTCTCATCTTTCACTAAAGCCTAAGGGGGTTACATGAATACTTATGCAAACACGCTTGAAAAAAGGGAAATAAAACCAAAGCAAAGACTAATCAAAGAAAAACAAACAAAGATGAAACAAAAATAAAAACTCATCAAGGTAAACAAACCTCAAAGGTTCGTCAACAATACGTTAAAGATTCTAAAGTAATTAAAAATTTAAAGATTAAATGTCATTCATACAGAACAATCAAAAGATAAAGTGTGTCTCAACAAGTACAAAGAAGTTATGGATAAGTAGTAGGTGGCTCAGAAGAGGATTCTCACAAACCATTCAGATCTAACTGAAGTAACAAACCTGCGACCAAAAATATCAAGCGACCAAAAACTCAAATATAATGCTCATATGAGAGAGATTCTCACAACTGCTACAAAAATCAGCGGCCTCGACCAAATGAACAACCCTTACATGTGTTAGGAATATTCTACAGCATGATGTTGTTATATTATGTCAATTATATAATGATTAAGTACTACGATAGAGGTAACCCAAACGACCACGTCTAACAATTTAACAAGGAAATAATGAAGTATGAAGTCGACGATGAAACTAAATATCGAGCCTTTGCCCTTACCCTAATGGGAAGCTCAATATAGTGGTTTAACAATGTCCCAGTCAAATACTTGGGAGTTCCCATTTTTATTGGTCGTCTCTTGCATTCGGACTGTTGTCCTCTCCTGCACAAAATCACTTCAAGAATTGACTCTTGGACTTCTAAGCACCTCTCTTATACTGGTAGACTTCAGCTCATAAAGTCTGTCTTGTTTGCCAGTCAAATCTATTGGTCCTCTATATTTATCCTCCCTTCTAGGATCCTTAAAGAATTATCCCAATCCCTCCGTCGTTTTCTTTGGTCGGGCCCCACCATGAAAATCTATGGGGCCAAAGTCGCTTGGACCAAAATTACTACTCCGTCAAAAGAGGGCGGCCTTCGGATTCTAGACCTCAAAATTTGGAATCAGGTGGCTGTCCTCAAACACCTTTGGTCGATCATTAGTAATAATAACCACTCAATCTGGAGCAATTGGATTACAATGGAGAAAATAAAAAATAATAACTTTTGGATCCTCAACCCAGGCACTTCCCCTTCTTAGGCTTGGAGGAAAATTTTACGGCTTCGCCCATTGGCTTATCAGCTTTACAGAGTCGCCATTAGTAATGGTCTGAATACCTCCATTTGGTATGACCCTTGGCTCCTGTCTACCCTACTGGTTAAGCACTATGGGCCTAGTATTATTACCGACTCTAGACTTGGTAGTAACGTAAAGGTTTCTGACATCATTATTGATGGTCATTGGAACTGGCCCTCCAACCTTAGATCAGCCTCTGCTAAGAATCGTGCTAATCTCCAAGAAATCAATAACCTCATTCTCACTCTCCCGCCCCCAAACATCCTCTCTAATGATGTCTACTACTGGACTGCGAAGGTTGGTACCTCCACCTTCATTATCAAGGACACGTATAACGTCATTCGTATGCAAGCCCCCACCGTTGGTTGGGTTGACCTAATTTGGAATAAATACAACATTCCCCATCACTCACTTATTGCCTGGTTTGCTATTCAGGGAAAACTATCCACTCGTGACAAGCTCATGAGTTGGGGAATCACCATCTCTCCGGTTTATGTTTTATGCAACTCTGACTCAGAATCTATCTCTCATCTCCTCTATGACTGTAGTTTTTCAAAGAGTCTCTGGAACTTTGCTAGTCCCAAGTTCGGATTCCCTATTACCGCCTCCTGCTGGAAATCTTGGATCAGCGAGGTGTCAAATTGGTCTCATTCTCGAAACCGACATATTTGGCGTACTTGCTTCGGTGCGGTTATCTACCACGTCTGGCGCGCAAGAAACTCAAGAATTTTTTACTCCTCTCATGCTAATGCCTCTCTAGTATCTAACCAAATATTCTCTGATATTCGGTTTAGATTCCATGACACCAAGATTCGCTGGCCCACGTAGTTTTTTTACTAACTTGATGTTTGTTTCTCCTTTCCACTTACTTGCAGATCTTTGGGGTGTCGCACCGGTTGGCTGACTTCGATCTTCGTTCTTCAGTGCTTGGACGCCTGCCCAGTTGACTTGCCTATGATCCTCATGTTCTTCCCCTTTTGGATAGTTGGTTTTCGCTCTAGTCTTGAGATATTATCTTTGTCTCTCTATTTTACTCGTATTATTATATTTCGAGTATTACAATTGTTATGAGACTGATCGATTCCTTTCAGGCTCAATATTTCCTCGGGGTATGCCCTAGGTTTTTTAATGAACATCTTTTGCTTTAATTAATGTTTTTTATTCACCAAAAAAATGTACGGTGGTAACTTTCTCATCATATTTTTTTAAAATTGTTTTAAAATTGTTCTAAATGATGCATATTTGTTAAAATACTATTTCGCAAATTTTAATTTTTTTTATCTTATTGATTTTTATTTTATAGAAATATACAAATAGTGTTTCTAATAGAGTTTTTCTTTCATTAACCCAAAACTTGAGAGAATTTTTGAAAACAACTAAAAACTTAGAGAATAGACAATAATGATTGAATGAGATCACAAGATGTGCAAGATAAATGAGTCATTAAATCACAAAGATTCACAGCTAGTATTGTGTGGCTTAGTAAACACGAACAATTTTGAGATTAAGTCGTCTTTAATCACGATAATCCTACATAATCACATGTTTGTATGAGAACCCATAGAGTCAAAGTATGATCCAATCATGCATCTATCAAGCTCACGGATGTTTTTGAATATTACAACTAAAGTTTCCAATGATGCAATGCAATTACATATTTTCCATTTTCTCTGAAATGAAACTAAAAGCTTGGTTACATTCCCTACCACTTTGATATATTACAAATGGAATCAGTTGGTGCAACAAATTTTATCCAAAAAATTCACATCGCTAAAGTCTTCAAGCTTGAGAAATAAAATTAATTTATTATGAAAACGAGAGAACGAGTCACTTTATGACTCATAGTAAAGATCAAACGAGTTTCTAAGAAGATTCCCTCACAATTGAATTCCCTCTTTGATGATATTGCATACATTCTTCAAGAGGCTACAGCGAACTAACAAGTTAATGATATATGCAACATGTGTAAGATCCCTTAATATACATATTTGGAAGACATTTACAAACTCTTACAAGCGTTATAAAGTAACGAGTATGTAAGTGCTTAAGAGAATAATTAATTTACGACAATATAATCGAGGGACAACAACCCAGTACTATTGGCAAATATTAATGCACTCAAAAATAAAATGCACAACTAATGATGAACAAAATAGTAGAAAATGAGTGTGATGTATGTTCTCTCAAGTGAAAGACGTCATGTACGCCAATAATTTACAATAAGAACCTCGATCCAATTCCAATAACTATTAAGTTAGGTAACCAAAAAACTCCATCTTCTCATGGATAAATACTAAACATATTTGGTAACTAGAGGATGTAGAGAGGTTTAAAAAGTTTAATTGATCAAATTCACACCATGATGGCTTAATGAGATCAAGGTACACAAGCAAGTGATACCAAGAAAAAATATAAACTAGTTCGATTACCTTGCAAAATGAGTGACAAGTTGGACAAATGAAATGGAACCGGTTCAAAACCAGTCGTAATACAATATTATCGCAACAACGAATAAATTTGTCCCAACAACACAGATATTAAAGGAACAGAAAGGTTTCGAAATAATTTTGTTGTAGCAACACTAGAGTTTTTCATGGAAAATGGAAAGTGTTCCCTAACAATGAAGATAATCATCGCAACTATAATGTCAACAAAGGAATAAAAAGGTCCATGAAATATTTTACCTCAAACAAACATAATTAATTATGTTTTGGCAACGAGGATTTTGACTATAAATATAGTTCAAAGGGTCCCCACAACACTATCACCGAGAAATAAAATGATAGTATCATGGAAACTATTGATTATCATTGTGGTAACAATATCTTTTACCGAAGTAATATAAAAGATCGTCGTAAAAATGTGACACAAAAATTATTATTTCCTCCAAATCCAAAATAAGGGCTTTAAATATCATATATGAATCAAAATAAGAAGTAAGCCATAAAAACTGAAATTTATGAATTCATAAAGATATTATGAAGCTTGGAGATCAACATTTTATTTGTTAATCTATTAGAACAGATTCTGAAGTAGTCCAGGTTCCTAAAAGACATACTCTCTCAAAAAATAAAGTTTAAATATTTTCAGGTGGTTCTAATAATGGAAGAACATAACATCTTAATTTAACATCAAAGCTAAAGATCTAGAGAGTTGACTATATCCTACAAAATTGGTTGTCTTGACTTTAAAAATAATTATACTACTTAGGCCATATGCCATTTCAATCTATAACAAATTAAGATTAAGAGAAATTTGACCCACAAATATATCCTTGCAACTAGCTTATAGAATGTAGTGTGTTCGAAGTTTTAAAATTTTCTAAGGATTAAAATACTAGTTTTTATATAAATATGGTAAGTTTATTCAATTGACAAATACATGCATGAAACATGTTTTGTTCTACCTTAGAAAACTCACTAGTAAATTCTAGACTAGATAAGAAGGATATTTAAAGTTAAGAGGTAGCTTAATGTATGAAAGATTTAAATATCTTACCAATATCTTCACATTTAAAGTATGTGTATTTAAAATTCTTGTTTCAATAATGTAGATGACAAGAAATTAGGGAGACTATTGAGACAATTGAAAGAAGCCATTAGATGGACAATATTTAACATCAAAGAGATCAGCCTTTACAAATGAATTGTAAAACCGCTAGGTGGTTGAATCCGACCATACAAGATATGATGATGAAGAAAATGTTGAAGTTACCAGATGTTAGTATTATATGTCCAATTTCAAACAGTACTTGAGTGAGACCAATATAAATTCTCCCAAAAAAATAAAGAATGACGTTGATCATAACTGATAAGAATAATTATCTACGCGAATGGTCACGAGATGGAAAATATGCATTGATTATAGAAAATGGAATAATGTGACATATAAAGATCATTTTTCACTTCCATTCATTGACCAATGTTGGAAATATTAGCCAATTATAGCTTCTATTTTTTTACGGTTATTCACGTTATAACCAAATTTTGGTTTGACCCAAATATCATAACAAACATACGTTCGTATATTGGCGTATATCGTTTGGTCTATACAATACACCGTTATATTTTTAGCGTTGCATGATGTTTATTCTCTTGTTGGTGATTCATTTGCTAATTATTTGGCTTACTCGTGTCTTGTTTTGTAGAGACGCGTTGATGCTAAGCTTGTTTTGAATATAGAGAAATGATATTTTATGCTAGTCGATGAAATTTTTTAGGTCATTAAATCCTAAGGAATAGAATAGAGGTAGATCAAACGAATATCAAAGTCATTGAAAAACTTCCACCTCTAATTTCGATGAGATCAATTCAGAGTTTTCTTTGTCATGCAGGTTTTGATATACGGATTTTATTAAATATATTTTCACAAAACTTATATATATCTTTTTTTTTATGAAAAATGCTGAATTTTTATTTTCAATAGAGTGTTAGATGCATTTAATATGATAAAATCGAAAATAATTTATGTGGCTATTATTGTTTCACTAATTGTGAATGAATGTCAAAACCATGTGTTAGATGCATTTTAACATAATACAGTAGTATTTATTTTATATATAAATTATGTATTAAGGACATTATACATATTGATCATGTGGAATTAAAATAAATTTTGTATAAGAAAGATGGAAAACTACAATCATTATATTGTGTATTAATTTTGGAGAAATTTGTTCTAACAAATCGATATTAGAAGGATATGAGAATCTTATTATTGGTCATTTTTCTCGTCTTGAAATAAGTGAAAAATTACTAGTCATGAACCTCGAACTATGGTTTGCATACATCACCAATTTTCTTGTTGATATAACAGTACCCGAACACATGGATATTCAACAAAAAATTAATCCATTTGGCACAGATATTACATCAACTGATACTTCTGCTTCATCAATGCATGATTCTACTTCTTCTTCTGGTAAAATTACATATTATCCACCTCTTAGGAGATCTACTTGCATAAGTAACTCTACCAAAATGTCAACTTTATTTGCTTCTTTCATAACAAATACATGATTCATATGAACCTCAATCTTATAAAAATATTATTTCTTCTCGTTTGCGGTAAAATATTATGACTGAAGAGCCTACTGCTTTTTATCAGACTCATACATGAGATGTGGTTAAATCATCACCTGGTAAACATATAATTTTTTAGGGTTGCAAGATAAATCAAAACAAGGTATGACGGATCTGTTGAGAGATATAAGAATCATCTTGTAGTAAAAAAGGTTTTCACAAAGTATGGTATGGATTATGAGGAAATTTTTCTGTAGTAGAAAATATGACGATAATTTATATCCTTATTGTTATTGTATTTTTCCGATAGTGGAAGATCGTTCATGGATGTTAAAATGCTTTTCCAAACGGTAATCTTCATGATGAGGTTTACATGAATTATCTTTCGAGTGTGGCTCACTAGCTATGTGGAGTTTGTCAACTTAAGAAATCTCTATACCTCGAGCTTGGTTTGAGAAATTATTTATAATTATTATTTTGCACTTGGTTTGTATCTAAGTAATCATGATTCAACTTTATTTATTGGGTGTGCATGTGCAAGATTGATTATATCATATATCATACATGATATAATTCTTACATGTATTTATTTTGATAACATTGAAGCACTAAAGCGTTATTGAGCTCATCGGTTTACAAAGAAAATCTTGGGTTTGCTAAATTTTGTTTTTAGTATTGCAGTGGTTTAGTCTCGTAAAATATATATTCTTTCTCAGAGAACGTAATTGTCTGATAACATGATGACAAACACATATATTGAAACCAATACTCGATATTTTTATATTTATGCGACCCTTTTGAGGAGCATGGTGTATCGTACAGTTACTCTACCAGATACAATTTATATTGTTAATTTGGTTAGTTACTTTGTCACTGTTCCCACTTTTGTCCAATAAGGATTTGTAAAAATTATTGCAACGTTACACATTTTATAATCAAAAGCTCTTGGGTGAAAAACTAATTTTTAAAACCCTCAAAATGATTACATTAGTGTGAAAAACCATGATAGTAACTTTCACTAATATGGTTAAATATATTAAAATTATTCCAACTTTTACCTTCATTTATAATGAAATTTTACATATCTTTTATACATGACCAAATCGACGAGATAATAGACAAAATATTATTAGTTATTTGAGAATGTTGGATGACTAAGATGGTTAAAATTATGAGTATAGGCTCTAAAAAAGACACTCACATATAATTTCTTAGACCATTACATATAGGTTGATAATTTTATCATAGTAACAATGTGTTTTATAACACTTATAGTGTTGGTAAATATAATTAGGCTTTTATGTTCATGTCCATGCATAATTTTAGTAACTTTCAATAATATTTTTAAATAAAAAATTGTTTAAATAAATATTTAACTATATTTCTTATTGCATATCCTATTTCTGTATATAAGTATGAACAACTTGGTCTCTACATTAATATGATAATTTAAGCTTCGTGCATGAAGGCTCACACGACATTACCTTTGGTCCACTTCCAAAAGGTCGTATACTGGTTAAGATATGTTCTTACTTATATACCACTAATCTTTTGCACGTCTGACAGAATGGTAATTCGGTCGCACTATAAAATTTTCCTATTAACGAAAGTACCACTTTAACCTTCTTTCAATTAACTTTTATCCGCTCACTCTAATCATGTTGTGAACCACTGAAGCATAAAGGAACTACATATTTATATGCTCATTCTAATCATACCACAAATCTTCTACCTTGATTATGGAGGATCCCTCATGTTTGAACCTGGAAGATTTCACCCACACAGTACTCTGTGTGGGCCTGAATTTTGATACCATTTGTACAAAATATGTGTACCACATAATCTAATTATATGTATAAGTATGAAAAAAAATCATTCTCACTAGAATGATATGGTATGTTTTGGGCACATATTCTAATTCTGTGTATAAGTATGAAAAAAATTATTCTCACTAGAATGATATGGTATGTTTTGGGCATGAAGGCTCGCGCGATTTGGTTTTGGTCCCCTTCCAAAATATCTCATTCTAGTTAAGATATGTTCTTACTTATATACCATTGATCATTCATATGTCTAACCATGTATCATTCATATGTCTAACCATGTGGGAATATGTGTAACACATATTTTGCTTCCAAATACAAGTATGAACAATTTGATATTCGCACTCATATAATATTATCCGCTTTTAGCATGAAGACTCGCACGGTCTATTTTTTATTCACTTCCAATTGGTCAAATACTAATTGAGATATATTCTTATTTATACCAATGTGAGATTTTGGTCGTACTTCAAAAAATCTTTATATTTTCACCTACACGGTAATTTCTAAAGTATCTGAAATAATTTTACTAATTGTTAAAGCATTTATAAAAACACTAATTTTATGAAACTATTCTTTTAAAGAATATCTCTATTTTCAATACTCCTCAAATTAGACTACAAATAAAATATATTTGATCTATTAGGTAAAAAAAGTTATGTTATTTATAACTAAAGGTTACTATTTTTTTATATAAAAAAGCAATAATATTAATAATAAGATATATGTTATAGTTAGATGAGCATTCCCATTTCCTTCAACAAATACTAAAATTACATATAAAACTATGGTACAATAATACTTATAAGAAGAACATATGAGTGCAAGGCAATATATGCGGAGAGATTCAACAAGTCTGGTGATTAAAGAAGCACAACCACCAGAAGAAGCTTCAGATCTAAAGATATAAGGAAATACCAAAATTTTGAGATTAGCCCGCTTAGGGTAGCAGCACCATCAGATTTGTCTGACCAAGCGATGGGAGACCCAAAAGCTCGTATAATCCTGTAAGGCTTCGCTAGAGTAAAACAATGATCCAAATCTCAAAATTTGACCATAAATCCATGAAGATGACTTGTGTAAGGGACTTTTGAAATGGGAAAATAAGGAGGCGATCACTGATGATTTGATATATAAAAATAAAGGAACAACTGTTTCCTAAAAGAATGATATTTAGAAGAAGAAAAAGACGTGTTTAAAATAGCCATCATACTACGAAGAACCCGTCACTACAAACAGATTCTTCATACCTCGTATCCGTAATAAATTTAAGTTTTTATCAAAGCTACTACTAAAGAAGAGAGGTGGTGTTAATTCAAAAGACATAACTATTACTCCATCTCTTCCTAAATATTTGATGTTCTAGCTAAAACGTTTTGTTTCAAATTAATTATCGTTTGCAAATTTCAAAGCGGTATTGATGGTTGTTTACCATTTATATCCCTTTTCATATTAATTATTTTCTCTTGTCTTATTCTAAATACATATTAATGGAAATGGCTATTTATGGTAATTAGAATTACTTTTTACAATTTCAGAACTAATAATGAGCTTTCTTAATTTATATGTACACACCTAGAACGTGAAACATTAAGGGACGGAGGGAGTATGATCTAAGTGTAATATATATGTTATTAAATTACTATGCAATTATGACAAAATGGCTCAAGCACAAAATATATGTGAAGGAAAAACTTGAATGAACACAAGATTTAACGTGGTTCGACAATTGTCTACGTCCACGGGCGCTGCCAGAGAAAAGAGTTTCACTATGATAGAAAATGTTACAGATTTGAGATTGTCTTTTTGTATACTCCTAGTAATCTATTTATATGGAATAAATAGACTTACTGGATAATAGTCCTAATGGGCTTGTACATGAGATCTTTGACTTTACCCATTTTAGCTTCACTCTCAATGACACAAAACTGTACCGCCGAACACGGTACACAGTCAATGCATAATGACACTATGAGAGACACAAAACTGTACCGCCGAATACGGTACACTGTGAAGGCACTATACGACTCATTCACAACAAATCTACCCCTTGAGGCGAATATCATTTATTCACTATCAACAAAGAAACTTCTCTTCTTCTGACTCACCAAGTGCCCCTAAGGCATTCACTATATACTGTGAACACCGATCCAGTTTAGGCGCTCCCTAAACTTTCGAACTGATACTCCATTGGTCATTATATCTGCTGGATTATCGTGTGTAGAAAATTTCTTCACATCAATAATTCCCTTTGATATTATATCACGAATAAAATGATACATGACATCTATGTGCTTTGTACGATCATGGTACATCTCGTTCACTGTGAGGTGTATGGCGCTTTGACTGTCACAAACTACTTTTGTAGTAGTCTTACCTAAGCCCAAATCTGCCACCAAACCTTGCAACCATATTGCCTCTTTAACTGCTTCTGTTACCGCCATTTACTCTGCCTCTGTTGTAGACAAAGCTACAGTAGCTTGCAACTGTGCTTTCCAACTGATCGCACTCCCGGCTAGAGTAAATACATATCCTGTCAGAGATCTTCTTTTATCCATATCACCTGCAAAATCATAATCAACAAAACCAACCAATGATCCTGCAACATCATTCAGCAATTCACCAATATCGGTCTTGTTAAAAGTTAAGCCAACGTTCACAGTATTCTTAAGATACCAAAGTATCCATTTCAATGCCTGCCAGTGTTCTTTCCCAGGACATCCTATGTACCTGCTAACTACACTAACCGCATGTGAAATATCAGGACGTGTGCATGCCATACCATACATAATACTACCAACTGCACTTGCATATGGACCCTTCCATATTTGTTCCAACTCAGCATCGTCCTTGGCCGCTCCTACTGCAGACAACTTGAAATGAGTAGCAAATTGAATAGTACGTGCTTTAGCATCAAACAAGTTGAATCACCGTAACACTTTCTCAATATAGCTTCGTTGAGACAATTGTAATGATCCTAAATTTTTGTTCCTCATAATCTTCATACCAAGAATTTTCTTTGCTCTATCCAGATCTTTCATCTCAAACTAGGCACTAAGTTGCTTCTTTAACTGCACAATGTGTGACATACTACAAGCAGCAATAAGCATATCATCCACATACAACAACAAGTAAACATAAGAATCATCTGACATCTTTTGATGATACACACAACTATCATATGGATTCTTCGTGAACCCTTTTGACACCATGAATGTATCAAAACGTTTGTACCATTGCCTAGCTGACTGTTTCAAACCATACAGTGACTTTTTCAGCAGACAAACTTTGTCCTCCATATTAGGTTCAATAAATCCCTCTGGTTGTCTTATGTAAATTTGCTCCTCCAATTCACCATGTAGAAACGCAGTCTTCACATCCAACTGTTCAAGTTCTAAATCTTGCAAAACTACTATGGCTAACTAAACTCGAATCGAACTATGCTTCACCACTGGAGAAACACTTCATTGAAGTCGATTCCTTCCTTTTGAGTAAAACCCTTTGCGACCAGTCTTGCTTTGAATCGAGATGCCTCAACCCCTGGATTACCTTCCTTTTTCTTGAACACCCATTTACTGCCTACTATCTTATGTCCTTTAGGCAAGTCAACAAGCTTCCATATTTGATTCTTATGAAGAGATTCAATCTCTTCCCCCCCCCCCCATAGCACCAATCCATCGATCTGCCTCTGAACTCGCTATAACTTCTCTGTAGCTATTAGGTTCCTGCATCTCAACTTCTTCTGCAACTGAGAGAGCATATGCAACTAGATTCACATACCTTTTTGGAAGTTTAATATCTCTTCTTTCTCTGCCCAATGCTATGCTATAAGGTTGTTGTTCTTGTTCATGCGCATCATTGTCACTATTATCCGATATTGATGCTTCACATCCTGATTCTGGATCCACCTCAGAACCACTTGAATTATTGGACCTGCTAGGAACCTATTCTACTTCAAGCTCCACCTGTTTACTCACAACTGATCATGATTCGACCATTTCTCCTACTTCCTTCTGATTGTCTATCGAAGCAAACTCATAAAAGTAACATCCCTACTGATGAGAAAACTTGGAGACTTTGGAGAGGTACACCATAACCTATATCCCTTCACTCCAGTAGTATATCCTAGAAATATGCACCTTTTTACCCTCGGCTCAAGCTTACCATCTCTTAAATGAGCATACGCAGAATACCTCTCAAATGTTCATAATCAGCCAACAATCCAAACCAAATCTCAAAAGAATTTTTACAATCAATAGCCGTTGATGGAGACCGATTTACCAAGTAACACGTTGTATTGATAGCTTCAGCCCAAAAAATCCTTTCCCATACCGGAATGCAAGAGTATACTTCATGCCTTGTCATAAAGCGTTCTGTTCATTCTTTCTGCGACTCCATTCTATTGTGGTGTTCTAGAGCAAATGCGACGACACATTATTCCTTCAGCTTTGGAGAACTCGTTGAACTCACTATTGCAATATTTTAACCCATTATCTGTCCTAAGACATTTGATTTTTCTTTATGTTTGCTTCTCAATCATCGTCTTCCATTTGGAAAACATTGAATATGCCTCATATTTAAATAATCATCAATCAAACTCATGTAGTATCTGGCTCTGCTCTTGGATGGAATTCTGTTAGGACCCCAAAAATCTGAATGAATGTAGTCCACTGTCCTTTTAGTCTTTCTTACATTCGATTTTCTGAATTTGACTCTAGTTTGTTTACCAAACACACAGTGCTCAAAAAATCCCAATGATTTTGCTTTATACCCTTTCAACAAATCTCTCTTTCCCAGAACAGTTAATCCTCTGTCACTCATGTGACCAAGATGCCAATGCCACAACTTATTTTGATCATGCCTACTTTAGCTATTAGTCCCTGATGAAATTACTGCAGCATCGCCCATAGCAACACTCCCCTGGAGAATGTAAAGACCCTTCTGCAAACTGCCTTTCATGCATACCATTGAGCCTTTTGTCACTTTGATTACACAGTATTCTGCATGGTACTGAGTCTAGAGTCCGAAGAGAAATCAGGTTTCTCTTTAAACCAGGAACACGCCAGTACGTCAAGATCTTAACAATCCCGTCAGACATTCTGATTTTGACGTTACCAATACCACCAATAGTCAACGAATGATTGTTCCCTAAATAGACAGTTCCCTGTATTGGCTTGTAAGTATCAAACCATTGCTTGAACTGACACATGTGATATGTAGCGCCATTATCGAGTACCCAAGAGTTTTGCCCAAACTCTGAACTCACGGGCTATCGTCGGAATCGTTCACACCTTCAACAATGTTTGCTGCATTTTCCTTTTGATTTCCCTTCTTACCATTTAGTTTCGGAAAATCTCTCCTATAATGACCCTGCTCACCCTATTCATAACAGTTTGAGTGCTTTACCTTTGACTTGGACCTCCAGTTCTTCCTTCTTAAAGAACTCGCTTTGCTTCTAGATCTTCCCCTAGTCATAAGACCTTCCCCTTCAACATGATTGTCTGGATGCAACTGTCTCATCTCCTTTGATTTCAGTGCCCCTTTGACATCTGCTAGCGATAACTTATCCTTACCATACATAATGGTATCTACGAAGTTTTCATAAGGAGCTGGTAACTATCTCAATACAAACAAAGCTTGATCTTCATCCTCAATATTGATATCTATGTTCTTCAAGTCCATTATAATTGATTTAAAATTATCTATGTGCTCTGTTCTGGACATACCTTCTTTCAATCTGAAATCATACAAACGCTTCTTCAAGTATAATCGTTTTACTACTGATTTCTCTGAGTAAAGATCTCCTAGCTTTTTCCGTGCGCAGGCAGCAGTCTTCTCACCATTAATCTTGCGAAGCACATTGTCTTTCACACTCATTAAAATCCATCACAAAGCCCTTTCTTCAAGATCTTGCTTCTCTTCTTCTTTCATCTCTTCAGGTAACTTATTCTCCACAGCCTTCCACAACCCTTGCAGTACCAATGAAGATTTCAGTTTAATCTTCCACAACGCAAAGTTGGATCCTCCATCAAATTTTTCAATCATGTATTTTGTTGCTATAGACGCCATTGTGAAACCCTAATTGCAAAATCCCTAATTTCACCACGTGGCTCTGATACTAATTTTGTTATTAAATTACTATGCAATTATCAAAATGGCTCAAGCACAGAACATATGTGAAGGAAAAACTTAAATGAACACAAGATATAACGTGGTTCGACAATCGTCTACGTCCACGGGCGCAGCCATAGAAAAGAGTTTCACTATGATTGGAAAAGGTTACAAATTTCAGAATGTCTTTTTGTGCAGTCTTAGTAATCTATTTATATGGAATAAATAAACTTACTAGATAATAGTCCTAATGGGCTCGTATACATGATATCTTTGACATTACCCATTTTAGCTTCACTGTCAATGACACAAAACTGTATCGACGAACACGGTACACAGCCAAGGCATAATGACACTATGAGAGACTCAAAACTGTACCGCCAAACACGGTACACTGTCTGACTTAAATACAGAAGATAAAAAAGTCGTAACACGTTAAACAAATCCATTATAACACGTTATCTTAGCTATTAAAGTATATACAAAAGTTATCTAAACATGTAATCTTAATGTTCTTACTTTTTTAGATGCTACAAACGCCAATATTCTTCTTGAAATCTTCAAAATTTCTAAGTGACTGAGGTTTAGTAAAGAAATCTAAAATTTGATCTTCATATTTGTAGTAACTAAGAACCAAATCACCACTCTCTTGAACTTCTATGATAAATAATAATTTGATATTGAAATGGATACCCTTTGTATAAAATACTGGATTATTGGAGATCGCAATTTGCAGATTGGTTATCAACTAGTATTTTAGTTTTTTATTTTTGCTCCAAATTTAGATTAATGAGAATTTTTATCAACCAAAAATCTTGTTTAACTACAACTGTTCAACAATAGATTGATCTATAATTTCGTATTTCATTGAGCTCCAAGAGAACAAATCCAAGGAAAAAACAATAAGCAGATGTACCATTCATATCATCAATTGACCCACCCTGATTACTGTTAGAGAAAACATGAATGTGGAGAGAATACTTACACTACTTAATATGTTAGTTATTGTTGTTGTTATGTACATAACCTACCAAACTCATAAACTAAACTTTAATTGTTTTAGTGAAACCATTATCCTTGATAAACTGCTTCTTTATGATTCATATGAGTATTCATTGCTTTTAAATCTTCCATCTAAATCTTTTGAAGTATCTTTTTTCATATTTTCCTTAACATATGAACAATTCATCTTGGCTTTGTTTGATATTAGTATCTAGGAACTATGCCATCAAACCAAGGTTTTTCATTTAAAAAACCTTCCCCATTTCTAGTTTGAACTAGTTAATTTGCTCATGATTTATTCATGTAATTAATAAGTTATCTACATAAAGAAAAGTAAGGTATTTGTAAATTTATGCTTGGCATATAATGTGAGCTTAGATTGAAGTTTGTGAAAGCCAAGACCCACTAAATGAAGAATATAAATTTAACATCTATTGTATCATGCTCACGGAGCCTATTTTAGACCGGACACAGCCCTTTCCAACAGTTAGAATTTATTTTCACTTCCTCTGCTTACAAAGCTTACATATTACTCGAAAAAAAAAATCTTCTTGCAAGTAAACATTGAAGAATATAAATTTAACATCTAACTCAAAATTCTAGCTCTTTTGAGCAACAAGAGCAAACAACAATCTTATTGTGTCAAACTTTTCAACAGGTGAAAATATTTATGAATAGTAACTCTAAGAATTGTGCATATCCCTTCACTAAATATCTTACTTTGAATTTGTTAACTGAATCGTCGTGATTTAGATTTGTTATGAATACCCAACTTACTTTTATTATATTTATATTTAGAGACTGATCAACCAAATCCCAAGTTTTGTTTTTATCTATCATCGACAGCTCATTTTGCATTGCAACCAAACAATGTTGACTGTCTTTTGCATCATTGGACCCCGCAAGGTCACAAACACCTACATTTTATAGTTGATAAATATCAGATAACGATATTTTAACCCTTACAAATGCATCATAAATCGAATCATCTCACCTTTATCTGCAATCTTTTTTAATATCCTACCAATGAGTGAACTATCTGGTGCATTAGAAATTTGGTTCATCTTGGTTGATTCTTCATAATTTCATTTCTCACTTTCAACAAAATGAACATCTTGGCTCACAATAACCCCAACAATATGTGGTTAAAAAACTTTGTAAGCTTTGGATATAGTATTATACCCGTCAAAGATGTCGACTTATGCTTTTTTATCAAGCTTATCATGCTTTACCTGTGGAATGTAAGTGAAACAAAGGTAGAAAAATACTCTAAAGAGCATTAAATAAGGTTTGTAACCATACGAAGCTTTAACTAAAGTTAGATCCCTCATATTGTTTTTGGAAATCTGATTATGTAAGTACACAACATTGTTTGTTTCTTCTCCGTAAAAACATTTTGGAAGATTTTTCTCATGAAACATCCATCTATGTTTCTCTTTTCATTGAACCCATGTTATTCAAAAGATTACTCCCCTCAATAATCAGATCTTATAGTATAAATCAAGCATCAACATTCATTCTTAACTTTGGCTTTGAATTTCCAAAATACACAAGGAACTTCTGATTTTTGCTTTTAAGAAAAAAATCCAACACTGAGGATCCATATGTATTGATGGTATTCACTGAGGACCATAACGATTGGTATGAAATAATTCATCTTTTTTTAAGATCTCCATATTTTTTTATCATCAATATATATGAGTCATTCAAAGAAAATTATTTGAAATTATCTGAAGTTTTCCTCGATCATGAAAATATCAAATTATTTTGTGTCAAATCTTAGTGTCACTAGCTCTAGATTCAAACATTATATGCTCTTTCTTCAATGAATTTAGAGCAGCGTTTTTTCCTTTCATTTTGACGTTGAACAAGTCTTTGCCAATATCATATTTTTTATCAATCAATGGTCATTCTCAAACAATAATTATAGCCTTTATCGAATAACTAACCAACACTTCAGATATTTTGATCGATTTTAGGTACAAATAAAAAATCTCAAAGAAACTTTGTACCTTCATAATTTGTTATAGCTAGTGTATCTTTTGCTTTGACTTCCAAGTGTTCACCATGTCCAATCATCACACTCTTGACCTTATTGTTTCTTAATTTATCGAAGAGTTATTTGTAATATGCCATGTGATTTTGCACCCGTTGTTAATAAACCAACTCTCACTTGATTATCCGTTTGAGAAAACAAGTGATCACAAATAATTTATCTTCTTCTTTCGGATTAACTACATATACTTCTTGCATCTGACCCTTGACTTTGCAGATCACGTCTTCATGTCCAAGTTGATTAGATTTGAAGAATTTGGCTTCAGGTCTCCTTCAACACTTGTATGATTGATGATATTTCCTCTCAAAATGCAACAAGGTGGGCAGGTTTTGTTAATACCTCATTATTCTATATTTTGATGATTTCCAAATGAATCTTCACTCGTAGATTGCTTGTTTAAATTTTTCTTGTTTTATACATGTTGTTGTCTTGATGCTTTACATATAAGGGACTTTCAAATCTCCTTTTCTTGCCTCATAGACCATTTTTGCTTTTGTGCTTGTAAAGCATTCAAGACCTCTATAAGAGAGATATTTGATGTCTTTGGTTTCTTCCAGAGTAATAATGTTGGTTTCAAGCTTCTTTGGGACGATGATCAGTAGCTTTCCAACAATCCTAGAATTTTAGAACGTCAAACCAAACAATCTTATGTTGTTGGAAATAGTGACTAATCAGTTAGATTACTCTTTCACTAACTCAAACTCCTTCATCTTATGCAAATTGAAACACCTAATCAAATTTAGACAGTCATTCCACAAATCCTCTCATTTCCTACACATTCAATTTTGAGGTAATCCTATATTTCATTTGTTGTTTTGAGGGACATTATTCGTGTAAAAATCATTTGAGATACAATTGCAAATAGACAAGCTTTTGTCTTTGATTTCTTGTCTTTTTTCCTTATGTTCTTTGATTTGTGCTTTAATAGGATTTGCTATAAGCACATCGTAATTCTCTTCTATTGCTTCATAAATATCTAGCCTCCAGATAAGTCTCTGTACGAACTGCCCATATTTGATAACTGTCTTCATCAAATCATCAACTTAAAAATTTAATTATCTTTCTATTTTAAAATCCATAATAAGATTTTATGGAACTGAAGGTACATTATCATCCTCTTACACTGAATCACAAAAATCAAAAGCCTCCAGATAAGTTTTGAACTGTCAAGATTTAATAATTATCTCCATTGTTGACCGGTGGTGCATCAAGTGAAAATTTTAATTCATTTTCTATTTTAACCTCCCAGATCTCTTGAATGTATATATTCTATACCAATTTGTTAATATAAAAGAGATAACTATAATGATATAAGTGAAATTAACAGAGCGTTAATGATAAGTGTGTATTGAATAAAAGAGAGAAAAAGAAATGAATGTGATCGAAGAATGATATCAAAAGACTAGTACATTAGTTTAGTAACCATCTTATATAAATACAGAAGATAAAGGAGTTATAACATGTTAAACAAATCCATTCCAGCACGATATTGAATAAAGAGAAACTTTTCTCTCCCTACATCTTCATGGGTAGTCATAAGTATTGGATGTTACATATGAGAACAAATAAGTATTAACATTACTACACTTGTTCATTTGCTTGCTGATTTTACATCGACCATTGATCTATTACTGGGATCTTGGTGAAACTTTGAGGACTGTTGATCATGTATGATCCAAGTCGGCAGTAACTTGTTATCCGATAATTCACATTCGTATCTGGAATCGATAGAAGATGAAAAACGAGACATGATTTGATTCGAGAGACGATAAAGTGGCTTGGTGGTTTATTGACGGTAAAAAAATGACGTAAAAAAAAGGGTTACATATTACATGTTCAACCAGGTAATGCGAGAGACGGTACCACTACCACCACCACGCCGACAAAGGGTGGCCGGAGCGGTATATTCGCGAGTCAATTGATATTATCAAAGAGAAGAGCATAGTGACGGCATTTTACAGGTCCGATCCACTTGTGAACCGCCTTATAGTGTTAACAAAAAATTTACGAACTTAGTTTTGGAACGGCCAATTAACGATCCAAACCCAAAAGACCGATAAAAATCTGTTCCATTTATATGATATTTTTGTTAATATAAATATAATAAATAATGAGAAAAGTACCGGAAAATACCAATTCAACTATCTTATTACCCGGCACTATCCAAATTTTATATAGTGTTACTTAATACCTCGACTAATAAATTGGATAAAAATATCCCTTGACTATATATACCTATTTTTCAGTTCAAACCCACTTTTCTCACATTCCTATCACCCTAAACAAACTCAAACGTCTAATTTTAGAAACCACCAGAAACCGTTCGACTTCGTGATACTCTCTCTCTCTCTCAAACCGAAAACCCCTACAGCTTCTCACCATTCGCACCTTCAACGCAATCGCACCGATCACCGTCTTTTACTCAGTCCAACTCCACACCTTCTGTTCGACAAAGTTATCGTGAAGTCGTCTCCGACCGGTGAATTTTACAGTGTTTAGAAGTAAACAGGTATGCATTATCGTGGAAAGTGTACTTTTTTTTTGCGTTTTTGACGAATTCGAACCACTATTTTCTGTTATTTCACGATAGGCGTTGATTTTTATACTGGAATGAAGTATCTACTGACGATAGTTGCTCAGTTTCTAGGTTTATCGTCGAAGGCAGGGTAGAAGTTTAGTTGCATGTAATGCTTATACTTTCCTGAGAACTATTATGTATGTTAGATGTGCAGTAGGTAGTTGATTGTTGATTTTGGTGTTTGTTCAATAATTCCCACATCCCTGCAACGTGCATGTAAAAAGTAGAACAGTTCGCATTCTCATCACCCATTATGCAAGCAATTCGCAGCTCGATTCAATTTTTATGTCGTTTATTTAAAAACAATTCGCAGCTTGTGATGCGAATTGTTTGTGACACTCCAACTGATTTGTGTTTGTGCAGGAAGTATGACAACAAAACCTAGCTATTACAGATCAGTGGTGGTGAGCCTTCTGAAGCTACTTAAAGATATGCGTATTACAAGGGCCAACACTGAAGCTGCAAGAAACACACCCTTCTACACACTTTTGAAAATGGCTTTCGAAATCCGTAATGAGGCAGAGCTGCCAAAGAAAAAATTCTACTCAATCATTCAGTATGTCATCGAGCAATTCTCTGTTGATAGAGACGCCTTTAAGATTGGCAAATAGTTTGTAAAGATAACTGCAAACGATGTGAAGGTCATATTCGGGTTGAGGCATGGGACATAAAAAATGCGGTTAACAAAAACCGGAGCATTTCACAACAAATATGCACCCGGCGAGGAGGACGAATCAAGGATGATGAAGAAATACTTCATGGGTAAACTGGAAGGAAAGTAGCAGCTAGTAATATTAAAACAATAACAAATGCCATTATAAAGGTACGTCTAAAATCGACTTCATCTTTATAAAGCAAGATTCTGTACTTTTCTAACATAGCATGTTGTCGTTGGTTTTACAGGAGGGTATAGAGAAGGCCATAAACGAAGGAGGGGAGCATGAGTCGGAAGACGTTGCGAGGCTGTTGATACCGTTTTGTGCTCCACCCTATTCTACTCCGTATCTGGAGATATCTTGGGTTGGAGCACGGTTTATTATGTTGAAGACCTCAGCAGAATAAACAATTACGACTGGTCTGGATCAATACTGTACAAGCTTCGACAGTCTATCAGGAGTTGCTTAGCAATCGAAAAACCTGATAGAGTCGTCGACTGCGTCGCCCTTGTAATTGTAAGATTGATCTATTCAGTATAAAAATTAGTTATGTACAGAGCATATTGTTGATAAAACTTGTCCCCATGCAGCCCTTCATCATGGAGCACACAACAGTCGGCCTCGAGGTAGCGAAGCCAACCTCTATACCAAGGTTTTTCAAATGGTTGGGATTAGAGTGCCAAGCAGCAACCATGACGGTGCTTCTTAAAACACCCTTGCTGGATAATGACCAGGTATAAGCTTTATATAGGTATTGAACTGGGGGTGCAAACAGTTCGCAGCATATCATGCGTTTTGATTAGTGTTATATTAGAAAAATGCATCAATCATTTCGCAGCCTGATTTGAATTTTAGTTCGCAACTTCCTTTTTTCACACAGTTCGCATCATATTGTTTACACACATTTCGTGGCTCATCATACGTTTTAACAAGTGTTATAATAGAACAATCCATCAACTATTTTCGCAGCTTGACATAAATACTTAGTTCGCAACATATGGTTTAAACATAGTTCGCAGCATATGGCTTACACACAATTCGCAGCTCAGCATGCGAATTTTTTGCAACTCTAACATGGATAGAATTCACACAGTTTGCATCATATAATGCGAACCGTTTGTAAAAAACAATTTGTTTGTCTACACCCTCATACTTTTAAAACAATTTATTTACTTACATGTGCCTCTGTTGGTAGGTTTTCGAAGGTCCATTACATCTTACCGAGGCTGAAAGTGAAGCTTTCGGAGAACGAGAAGATAGTGGAGATGCAGATGAGGAATCTACTTCACCGGAAAAAAGACCAAGGAAGAGGACGAAAAGCACAGCATCAAAACCAAGACAAATGAGACGAGCATCACAGAAAGAAACAAATAAGGTGATGTCTCCCAGACCCGAACAACCAACACCACCGGAGCCAATGATTCCACCACCAAGACTCCCCAAGAAAACGATTCCACCACCACCGAAAGGCAAATCCAGGCAGGAGCCCGACGACGACGACACAACCAGTATGAGTGAAACAATCGGTGATTATGTACTCAAACGCAGAGGTCCTAATCCCGAGATTTCTGCAATTGTTTCTGAATCAAAGCGTTTGAAGACATACGCCGACAAGAACAAGTACGAGAGAAAGATAGAAAAATAGGCCAAAGAAGTAAGTATGACTTGAACCTTAAATAATAGCTACAATCAGCACTTAATATGTTTATAAAACGTTTGCTATCATTTTTCCAGCTGAAAGAATTGAAACGCAAGATAGCCGAACTTGAAACACAACAACTCCACAATGCTATCTCTCAACCAATTTGCCAGATTGAAAGCCCAATAGCTGAGCAGGTAACAACATTCCCAGACAGAGCAGTCTCCACTATATTGCAAGCATCCGTGTCTAATGCTGATCAGCACTATGCTGATGGAGTACTGCCAGAAGAGAGGGACGCTGATGCCAACCATTCACCCATACCGGTACAATCTGCAAGGATGAACGAACAGTCGTCGGTGTCCACAGAGATGGACATCATGGAGACACAGACAGAGAAAGAAAGACACGAGTCTCCTCCGAATGACCCAAATGAGATAGAAGATCGTGCGAAAGAAGTGGCAAAACCAGGCAGCCTAGAAGATGTAAGTGGATGAAAAGTTCACTAAGATTCAAATATTTGATTTATTTTGTTGTGATGAAATTGTTTCCATAATATTATTTCATGTTGTATAAATATTCAAACAAACTCGGTGTATCCATTTAATACTATCACATGATATGATGATATCAAACAAATATCAGGACTCTTGTGTAGTCTTGTCCAAACAATTCGCATCTTATGTTGCGAATTGTGTTTTTAACTAATGGATTGGTTATGTTACAATTCGCATGCTGAGCTGCGAAATATTTGAAGTGGACAAAACAAATATCAGGTCAGCATGCGAATCGTTTGCAACAATGATTATAGTATGCTTAACCCTTCCATCCTTTTTTTTTGAATTTTTTATGAAACAGGAGACTGAAAGACAACAACAACAACAACAACAGCAATAGCAACAGCAACAGCAGGAACAAGTTCAACACCAGCAACAACAACAACAACAACACCAACAACAAATACAACAACAACACCAACAGCAACAACAACAACACCACCAGCAACAACACCAGCAGCCACAAGTTCAACACGAACAACAGCAACAACAACAAGAAAGACAACAAGAACAACAACAGCAGTAACAGATAGCCTTGGCAAAGAGAGAAAGGCTAACGCAAGAGATAGCACCTCAAGAGTTAGAACATGTCCATCCCGGTGAGAAGACGGAACTACTCAGCCAGGAAGGACTATCCTTAGAAGACAACACCACATCTGCAGATGCACCTCAAAGACCAACAGTGCTGTCAACAAAGTCAGAATTTCTAAGCCAACGTAAAAATGTAGCACTTGTAACAAATCAACTGCAAGCTCCAGAGTCCCACGATAACACAGTAGGTTTACCCGATGCTTTTGTTCATGGTATTTACACTCAAGTTTCACAGACATTTTTAAATGAAATTGATAATGTATATTACGCTTCTATAATACAACGGTCTTTGGAGAACATGTCGGAGGATGAATTTAATGATCTCTGCCGACACGATCCAGATCCTCTGTCCAACAAGTCAACGACATTGGTTGTCGCTGACCGTACGGTAAGGGCTACTTATACTGATTTCGCATCATAACATGAGATTTGTGTTAGCAAACTGTTTGGGGTATTACAAACGAATATCAGGGTATCATGCGAACTATTCAGTGGAACCTCGAACAGTTTGCATGCTACCCTGATAGATACTATGAAATTTATTCAGCTGGAACCAAACAGTTCGCATGTTAGCATGCGAACTGTTTAGGGTCGTTGCAATTATAATGACTGACACCCTTCTAATTTTGATTTTTGTTATTTACTAAGCTCGAGCCCTGTATAGATATAGAGGAGCCAAGTTTTACTCTACTGACACCAACACTGCCTCAAGTGGCAGAGGAAGAGGAAGAGTTCATTATAACAGTACGTGAACCACCAAAAGTAGAATACAGCGACTGGCCAAAGAAAACAAAACTAACTGACCGTATCGATGTTGCAGAATACCACAAAATACAGTTAGTTAAAGCCTACGAGAGTGAAACCCCTGATCCAGTGGTATGGCAGTTACCAGAGTCCAAATTTACATACGGAATCAGAATGCAAGTGAGTGATGCGATGGCACTACCTTTAGAACTGGAGCTGGACGTAAAGGTATCCAATTGTCAACCAATTCTATTTTTAATGTTTCAAATATGTCTTGTATATTTAACATAAATCTACAACTTCTTTCTTAGGTTATTGACGCTTGGATTCGAAAGATTCTTGAAGAAGCAGACTTCAAAGTTCCATGCACTAAAGCTAAAGGAGAGCATCATGACGCCGTACTGATTTCGGGCATGACTGCGGTAAGTTTAGCTTAGGTAAATTTCAAAGTTTCAGAAAATGTTCTCATTGTAATATACTCTTGCTTGGATGCAACATCAAATGAAAGAAGGCTGGCAAGTAGAAAATTTGGTGGACGAAGCTTTTAGAAAGGGGCCCAAAGACGCCAACATCATCATGGTTCCAGTATGCACCGAGACAAAGGACACCATAAACCACTGGACGTTGCTCGTCATTGACATCGACGGCAGGTCAATTTCAAACTACGATACACTTATGCCTAAGCTGAAAGCCATAGACTACACCACAAGGACACATACACAACTGGTAAATATTCCCAACTACACACTTAAATTTAAACACATTTTAAGTATGCATGTTGCGAACTGTGATCGAAATATACTGCGAAATGTGAGTAAATCCGTTCCGTTTCGCAACCTATCCATAACACATTTTGCAGCATATGATGTGAATCGTTTTGAACGGTGCATTTCAACAAAAAATGGATTCGATATCAAACAATTCGCACCTTAGGCTGCGAATCGTGTGACATGCCCATGTTGGATTGTTTGTCACACAATTCGCAGCTTAAGGTGCGAATTGTATGGCACCAACTATTGTTGTTTTTGTGCTGATTCCTAACACTAATTATTATAAACAGAGACAAATATTTGTTGGAGAGAGGATTCCTACCTAAATCAAAGACAGGGTGGAAGGTGAAAGTTGAAAGAAAAATCCCACAATAAAAACAAGGCACCCTGGACTGTGGTATTTTTGTCTGCAAGTATGCAAGAGATATTATCCAGCACGGATTTGTGCAGACAGAATACGATGCAGATATGGTCACTGCCTTCAGAGCAGAAATGTTTTATTACTTTTTAAATGACAAAGACCGCATCGCATATGGCTGATTCGATTTAAAATACTATGCTTTTCCTTGTAAATACATCGGTCGTAATTTTTTGTTTGTTGTGCATACATAAACAAATTACATTTTCAGAAATGTGCATATTCCTTAGAAAATAGTTCGCATCATAACCTGATATATAAGGGTTGGTTAATATTCGAATAATTCCAACCAAACAATTCGCAGCAAATCCCTGTTATGTCTTAGAAATAGCATACTCATCAAACAGTTCGCAGCCTAACCTGATAGATGCTTATTTATCAGTAAATAGTTCGCAGCCTAACCTGATAGATGCGTACTTATCACTAACAAACAGTTCGCAGCAAGCCCTGGTACACCACATTATACACAGTTCGCAGCCTAGTGCAGAATAAAAAATAAAAAATATAAAGTTCAAGGATACGAACAGGTTGTGGCTTATGCCTTTGTAAACGTTTTCTCCATTGAGCACACAAAAAACAATTTAATCAAGTACATAACCCATTAATTGCTGATTGGACATGGAGGCTATGTAATGATTACCTCATTTCCCTATAAATACCTATAGTAACCAGAGGCTAATTTTACAACAAACTCTATAATTTAAAAAAAAACACCTCTTCTTCTCTTCGAATTCAAACAGTCATGTCTTTTTCCACCACCACAACCACCACCTCATATTCAAACACTGGTTCACTTGGTTCTCTGGGTGACTCCTGGTCATTTTTAACCGTTAATTGGAGCGATGAGTTGATCATGCCAGCAGCACCACCAAACAGCGCATGATCTGTTTTTGGTTTAGACATATATGATGACTACTACTCTGCTGACTCTCAAACAGTGGAAGTTGTTCCACAGGTTGCTGCTGAACCTCAGCCAGAAGAGGTTCCAATGCTTGCTGCTGCACCTCAGCCAAAAAAGGTGCAACCTCAGACGGCAGAGGTTCGAAACAACAAAAGGAAGAGGGAAGACGAAGCTGGTCCATCAAGGACAAAAATTTTAATCATGATGGACGTAGATAATGAAGATGAAGAGAAAGTGGAAGAGAAAAAGACTGATGATCAGCACAAAGAGGAGAAAGAGGAAAAAGATGGTGAAGAATCCTCTACTAACTGCTAGAGTTGGCTTTTGTTTTTTGATTTTTTTGATTTTTTGGAATGCAACTAACTAACAGCAGTAGTTTGTAGTGATCTGTGTAAACATTTGTTAGTGCATGAAATATTGTAATCCGTTATGCGGCTGGAAGTGAGTTGTGACTGAGGCAAGTGCCCTCTTTTTTGTAATCCAATTTTTTACAGACTTTCAATTATATAAACGATTCGCATCCAATTACAATTTGCAAATGATTCGCATGTTAACCTGATATATTACTTGTATTCAATCTTACTGAATTTCATGCAATTCGCATCCTAACATGCGATTTGCAACCCACTGAATATCCTGATATTTTTATTAAAGCACACTTCGCAGCTTATCACGTGACAAAATATTAGGACTTCTGGTTGTTCTCCATTCGCATCATAATTCAGGTCATAATTCGCATCTTATCATGCGAAACGTATGCGTATAATAATTGTCATATGTTCTGGTCATAATTTGTAGTTAGAAGTCCTGATAATTATTTGAAAAGGCATTATGTTATAGCTCAACACAATTTGCAGCCTCAAATGTTGATAAATGTTTGATATGATTTTACTAACGATTCGCATCCTGGTGAAATTTCACACAAATCGCATGGAAACCTGATAGATGTTTGCAACAATATACCAACATATTGTACACAATTCGCAACAACGGATGCAAAATGCTCACAACTCAAAGCACTTAACATTTCGTAACTCTAACAATAGCATTACAAAACACAGGAATGTAAAAATGTTTAGTTTGCTGTACAGAACAATAACAGTACTACAAATAAATGTGATCTGGCCAACCAGAATTATCCACAACACGGATTTTCCTTAAACTTGAATATCACAAGTCCTCTGGTTATGGCCTGATTTCGAACATCGGCCACACCTCAACTGCTTGGTTGAGAATTCTCCTCTATAAGGGATTCACTTTTTCTTAGGCCTCCCGGAGCGTCTCTTAACATTCGGAGGCAAAACTTCAACAAAAGAAGGATCGTTAGTGCTGGACCCTTCGCCGAAATCAGTTATAGCTGGTATGCTGAAAGAATAACTTTCCCTGTAATTCTTAACCGTAAAGAAGGGTTCTATTACAGTCAATGGATCTTGGTCGGTGTATTGTAATGCCACTAAAGCATGAGGACGTGGAAAACACTCTTGTTGCCATGATCCGCAAGAACATTTGAAATCCAACAGATTAACAACAGCCACAGGATTCGAAATGACTTCGAACATGGCGGTAGAGGACTTACGTACTACCCAAGTTCGGTATATATCAACATTCTGCTTTAGCTTCTTCTCGTACTCGGGAACCAAATTAGTACTCCAGCTGAGACCTTCTTTGTATCTCCGTGAAACTTGAGTCATAAGCAAGACTCTAATCCAATCAATAAACTCAACAATTGGTAGGCCGCAATATTTTTTTAATCTGATTGTTAAACGATTCAGCTGCAGTAGAAGCCATAGAGCCGTATCGCTTCCCTTTACGTAAGCCTGCACATACTCTTCAGGGGGGAAATTTTCAAGAAAATCACTCATTATGTCACCACCTTCACATAGAAAAACCGTTAGTATATCTTTAAAAAGCTCTCGACTGGGAGCATAAGCAAAACGATGGAAGAAACTCAACATCCTTTTTTATAGTCTCTGTTAGTATGTTCTGGTTTGGCTTTCAAATTCTGCATGAGATGGAAATAACAGTACGCATGATAGCAGTTTGGATACAAGACAGAAACAACATTAACGATACCAGAATGACGGTCTGAAATAAATGTGATCTGGCGATCCAGCAAATGTGGTTTCAAACACCCCAAAAACCACATCCAATTGTCACAATCTTCAATGTTAACTACACCAACAGCAACAGGGAATAGTCCTGGAAAAAGGCAGATCAAATGAACACTACAACAGTACCCAAACATTTAAAAATTGTAAACGATTCGCATGCTGTCATGGTACAACAATTCACAGCTTGTCATGCAAATTATGTGTGATATTTTAATTGATAACACATGAGAATTAGCAGCTTGTCATGCGAGTTGTTTGTGATAACTTCAAATAATATCTAAATCAAGCTGCGATGTAAGTACAGTTTCAGATAATACCTAATTCGCAACCTCAAATACGAAATGTTAAGATCACAATAACAAAAGGTTTGCATGTATAGGATACGAACTGTTATCGCATAATTCGCATCTTCAAATGCTTAATTCGCAGCCTCGGATGCGAATTGCATCAGCATATTCACACAAAAACATAATTCAGATTAACTAGATAAATGTAACTAACCGTTGTTTCCGTCCTTTGCTACAGCAGTGAGCAAGGTACCCTTGTACTTGCGATATAAGTGGGTTCCTTCGACAAACAACATTGGACGGCATGAATGAAAACCCCGAAGGGACGAACCGAATGCTACAAAACAGCACTTGAATTGGTTTCCAGCTGACAACTCCTGGCAGTCTGAAGTAATATCCCGGCTCTTCAAGCGTTTGAAGTATCCGCTTAGTAAACTAAAAGAACTTGAACTATCTCCGAAAACTCCCCTCCTAGCCTTCTCTAAAGCATTCCATGACAAACGATAAGAGATGTCAAGACCGTAATCTTGTTTGCCAGTCGATTGTATGGTTTTGGCTGTCAACGAATGGCAGGTCTGTAGAGAATCTTGAATTTCCTCTGCAATCAAATCTGATGTCAAATGTTTGTGCCTCTTATGCTTATCCTTCTGGGAGAAAACAGGACTGCAAGTATGGTGCGGGACATACTTCTTGATTGTCATCAAGCCGGTGCTTGAGTCAATAGATGCATAAAGCCTCCATTTGCACCCGCTTGTGAACTTATTTTCACAATAAGAAGTGATCTTATTTGCTGTGTTGTGCAGGTATTTGAAAGAAAAACCATGCTCTAACGCAAACTTGCACAAAGATAACCTCAGACCGGCAGCACCTTCTTCAAAAGCTTGACCCACTCCTGTAATAGCATCAGCCCAACCAGCAGTTGCAAGTTGTTTTTTTCTCTGATCAGAATTAACTAAACCATTACTACTCTCCCTGCTAACTAGTTGATTGGGAGATGGTTCTCCCAAAATCAAGCTACGCTCTGTACGCTTTACACCACAATCCTTACCACCAGAGCTCTTATCAACAGAACGTTTATCACCAGAACCCTTATCGAAGACGTGTTGTTCTATGAGAAAACTAACCCGTTTTAAACGCTCCAAATCAAGATATAACACCAACCCAACAAAATCATTCTGGTTATTAAAGAAACAATTATTGTGATCCTCGCATGAGTAGGTAATTAGGTAGTCACCTGTGGCAAGCTCCTCCCATGTGTTCTCTACATAAGCTTGGATACTTTGAAAGCTTTCAAACTCCGTGAAAGGAACAATTGCAGTTTGGTGACCATATTTAAAAATACAAACTCGTGATTTGGACATCTCTTACCCTGGACAGAACAAGTTATTAGTTATTAGTCACAAAAACTATGTGCAAATTATTTACTACTGCATCAAACAATTCGCATCCTATCTTGCGAATTGTGTATAAAAACATCGAGCAATTTGCATCCTGTCCTGATACTTGTTTGTAAAAAAGGTCCTGATATTTATTTCGAAATACAATACTCTAAAAATTTCTAGAGAGTTCGCATCATAGCATGCGAAACGTAAAAACAACTAAAAAAGTACAGATATTTGTTTGAAAATGCAATACTTTGGAGTCTTACACCGTTCGCATCATAAAATGCAAACTGTGTAGAAAATTAACTAAAAAGTCGTGGTATTTGTTTGAACATACAGTACTCTAGAGTTTCACATAGTTCGCATCCTAACATGTGACACGTATGTACTTCGCACAATTCGCATCATATTTATAAGCAAACTTTGAACTTCTTTCATGTGATTCGCATGTCACCATGCGAATTGATCATACAATTAGCATCTTTCTCATCGAATACACCAAACAAATTCGCATCTTGAAAGGCCTGGACAACTAAAACTCGTAATCTACACATGAAATAAAAAACTAAAGCACTACAAAATTAGTATATAACATCAGAAAACAAGGACATAAGTATATAACGAACAATATTAACAAAACAATAACAGATCATTATAACAAAAAACAGAGAAAAGCTCGAAATCAGGCAATGGCGTCTAAAAAACAGTAGAATAGAACCTATTCCAACAGAGAAAACCAATAAATAACTTCAAAATCGGTAGGTAATTACCTGAAAAACAAGCAACCCGATTACTTGTAAGCCAACAGATTCCAAAAAACCACGATCAACTCCTATACATTGAAAACAGTGGTTAGACAGGTCTAACACCACAACCTACATAAATAAACAAACTTTCAGCATCTTCTGATCACCGGAAAATGTGATTTCAACCGGTTTTTGTGGTGGTTCATAGGGTTAGGTGGTTAGAGCGGCTAACAAATTCAAATCTTCAAAAAGCCAGAAAAATAGAAAGAAAATAGAAAATTATGTTTATATAGTGGGTTAAGGGTAGTTAGGGTATTAAAATAATATTAGGTTGTAAGTGACAATAACGTAGTTGAGTTGGGTATTAAGTAACAATTGATCAAACCTTGGGTAGTAAGTGACAATTAAATAGTTGAGTGGGTACTTTAAGTGCAATTTCCCATAAATAATTGTATTAATAAAAATTGAAAATCTAATTATAAAGCATTTGAACTTCGGAAGTTGTTTATATTTAACAATTTATATTATACTTTACATATATATATATATATATATATATATATAAGAATTTTATTTAAGGGAAATTGCACCTATAATACCCACTCAACTATTCAATTGTCATCTGATACCCAAAGTTTGATCAATTGTCACTTAATACCCAATTTAACAACCTAATTGTCACTTAATACATAATATTATAATATCCTAACTACTATTAACCCACTATATAAGCAGAATTTTCTGTTTTCTTTCTATTTTCTAGCTTTTGAATATTTGAATTTGTTAGCCGCTCTAACCACATTGCCCTACGAACCACCACGAAGCAAGACTGAGAGCACAATTCCGGTGATCGGAGCGTTCAAAAATCTGTTTATTTATGTAGGTTGTGGTGTTAAACCTATCTAACGACTGTTTTCTACATACATGAACTGATCGTGCTTGTTGGAATGTGTTGTTTTACAAGTAATCGTATTGCTGCTTTCAAGTAATCGTAATTACCTACCAATTTCGAAGTTATTTGTTGGTTTTCTGAGTTAGAATATGTTTATTTTATTATTTTTAGACGCCATAGCCCGATTTCAAGCTTTTTCTCTGTATTTTTTGTTTTTGTTCAAGTAATCTGTGCTTATTTTGTTAATATTTTTTGTTATATACTAATTTTGTAGTGTATTAGATTTTGATTTCGGACGTGAAACATGTGTAGACTATGAGTTTTAGTTGTCCAGACGTTTGACACAATATGCGAATTGTGTGATGTATTCAATGAGGAAGATGCTAATTATGTTACCAATTCGTATGGTTTCATGCCAATTGCATGAAATAATTTCAAAAAAAATTCAAAGGTAATGCATGTTCAAACATATATCAGTACTCTTACTTGCTTACAAAACTCAGGATGGGTTGCGAACTGTGTGTAACTGTAAAGTATTGCATTTTCAAACAAATATCATGACTTTTTAGTTACTTTACGAATCACATGATATGCTGCGAACCGTATGGAACTTTTAAGTATTGCATTTTCAAACAAATATCAGGACTTTTTTAATTGATTTACGAATTGCATGAGATGCTGCGAATTGAGTGATATATCATACCTTATCATCTTTCAGACAAATCTCAGGGAATTAATAGTTGAGAGCAAATCTCAGGTACAGTTGTGAATTGTTTACATTTTTGGTTAGTGTGAGTGTACCAGTTGATTTACAAACAACTATCAGGACAGGATGTGAATTGGTCAATTATATACTAAAATTATACACAGTTCGCAGCTTATTAACCACATCGCAAGATAGGATGCGAGTTGTTTGATGCAGTAATAAATAACTTGCACTTTATTTTTGGGATTAATAACTAATAGCTTGTTCGGTGCAGGGTAAGTTATGTCTAAATCACAAGTTTGTATTTTTAAACATGGTCACCAAACTGCAATTGTGCCTTTCACGGAGTTTGAAAGCTTTCAAAGTATCCAAGCTTATGTGGAGAACACATGTGAGGAGTTTGTCGCAGGTGACTACCTAATTACCTACTCCTGCGGGGATCACAATAATTGATTCTTTAATAACCAGAAGGATTTTATTGGGTTGGTATTATATCTTGATTTGGAGCGTTTAAAACAGGTTAGCTTTCTCATAGAACAACACGTCATCGATAAGGGTTCTGGTGATAAGTATTCTGGTGAAAAAAGTTCTGGTGATAAGAGCTCTGATGGTGAGGATTGTGGTGTAAAGCGTAAAGAGCGTAGCATGAGTTTGGAAGAACCATTATCTTAATCAACTAGTTAGCAGGGAGAGTAGTAACGGTTTAGTTAATTCTGATCAGAGAAAAAAACAACTTGCTACTGCTGGTTGGGCTGATGCTATTACAGGAGTGAGTCAAGCTTTTGAAGAAGGTGCTGCAGGTCTCAGGTTATCTTTGTGAAAGTTTGCTTTAGAGCATGGTTTTGCTTTCAAATACCTGCACAACACAGCAACCAAGATCACTGCTTATTGTGAAAATAAGTTCACAAGCGGATACAAATGGATGCTTTATGCATCTATTGATCCCAGCACCGGCTGGATGACGATCAAGAAGTATGTTCCGCACCATACTTGCAGTCCCGTTTTATCCCAGAAGCATAAGCGGCACAGGCATTTGACATCAGATTTGACTGCGGAGGAAATTCAGGATACCTTAGGGACCTACCATTCGTTGACAGCAAAACCATACAATCGACTGTCAAACAAAATTACGGTCTTGGCATCTCTTACCGTTTGTCATGGAATGCTTTAGAGAAGGCAATGAGGGGAGTTTTTTGAGATAGTTCAAGTTCTTTTAGTTTACTAAGCGGGTACTTCAAGCGATTGAAGAGCCGCGATATTACTTCAGACTGACAGTTGGAGTTATCAGCTGGGAACCGCTTCAAGTGTTGTTTTGTAGCATTCGGTTCGTCCCTTGAGGGTTTTCATTTATTGCGTGCAATTTTGTTTGTCAATAAAACCGACTTACATGGCAAGTATAAGGGTACCTTGCTTACTGCCGTAGCAAAAGACGGCAACAACAATTAGTTTCATTTAACTATTTAATCTGAATGTTTATGATGTTTTGTTTGAAATTTTGTGCAACATTTCGCATACTATAGTTGCACACCATTCTCATGGAATCCTGATATTTGAGAACGAATCGCAGTAGAGGCTGCGAATTAAGCAGTGTTTTTTATTTGATGACACTTCACAAGAGAGGATGTGAATTAGTCAATGTAACCATAAAACTATGTTCAATTCGCAACCTATGATTGTACACAATTCGCAGCGTATATTTGAGAGCAACTCTCAGGACAACATGCGAGTTGTGTACATTTTTGAAACGCTTGAGTGCTGTTGTATTGTTCATTTGAGCTGCCTTTTTTTAGGACTATTCCCTGTTGCTCTTGGTATAGTTAGCATTGAAGATTGAGACAATTGGATGTGGTTTTTGGGGTGTTTGAAACCACATTTGTTGGAGCGCCAAATCACATTTATTCCAGACCGTCATTCTAGTATCGTTAATGCTGTTTCTGTCTTGTATCCAAACTGCTATCATGCGTACTGTTATTTTCATCTTATGCAGAATTTGAAAGAAAAACTGGAACATACTAACAGAGACTATAAAAAAAGATGTTGAGTTTATTCCATCGTCTTGCTTATGCTCCTAGTCGAGAGCTTTTTAAACATATACTAACAGTATGTGAAGGTGGTGCCAGAATGAGTGATTTTCATGCTAATTTACCACCGGAAAAGTATGCGCAGGCTTATGTAAAAGGGAAACGATACGGCCATATGGCTTCTACTGCAGCAGAATCTTTTAACAACCAGATCAAAAAAATAGTGCGGCCTTCCGATTGTTGAGTTTATTGACTGGATTAGAGTCTTGCTTATGACTCAAGTTTCACGAAGATACGAACATGGGCTAAGCTGGAGTACTAATTTGGTCCTCGAGTATGAGAAGAAGCTAAACCAGAATGTTGAAATGTGCCGAACTTGGGTAGTAAGTACGTCGTCTTCCGCCATGTTTGAAGTATTTTCAAATCCTGTGGCTAGCGTTAATCTGTTGGATTTCAAATGTTCTTGCGAATCATGGAAACAAGAGTGTTTTTCATGTCCTAACGCTTTAGGGGAAATACACTA
Organism: Limnanthes douglasii subsp. nivea; assembly: GCA_036936605.1. Classification (NCBI taxonomy): domain Eukaryota; kingdom Viridiplantae; phylum Streptophyta; class Magnoliopsida; order Brassicales; family Limnanthaceae; genus Limnanthes; species Limnanthes douglasii. Next base: position 130,975,315 of record JAUPFV010000004.1, read on the forward strand.
TATTGACCAAGATCCCTTTATTGTAATAGAGTCCTTCTTTACAGTTAAGAATTAAGGAAAATTCACTCTTTCAGCATACCAGCTATAACGGATTTCGGGGAAGGGTCCAGCGCTAACGATCCTTCGTTTATTGAAATTCTGCCTCCGAACGTTAAGAGACTCTCCGGAAGGCCTAAGAAAAAGCGAATCCTATCTAGAGGAGAAATCTCAACCAAGCAGTTGAGGTATGGCCGTTGTTCGAAATCAGGCCATAACAGGAGGACTTGTGATGTTCCAGTTTAAGCACAATCCGTGTTGTGGACAATTCGCGTTGGCCACATTTATTTTTAATACTGTTATTGTTCTAGACAACAAACTAAACATTTTTACAATTGTTTGTTCATCTATACATTTTTTTGTTTTGTTTTTATTACAATAAAGAAATGCCAAGTATTTTGAGTTGCATGCAATTCGCATCCACTATTTCGAATTGTGTACAGTATTTTGATATTATGTTGCAAACATCTATCAGGTTTCCATGCGAGTTGTGTGAAATTTCACCAGGATGCGGATTGTTTGTCAAATCATATCAAACAACTATCAGTATATGCGGCGAATTGTATTGAGCTCAAACGTAATGTTTTTTTAAACAAATATCAGGACTCTTAGTTGCTACGATTCGCATGATATGATGCGAATTGTCTTCAACTCTAAAATATTGCATTTTCAAACAAAATGTCACAAAGCTCATGATATGCTGCGAATTATGTTTTCAAACAAATACCAGGACTTTTTAATTAACTACGAATCGCATGTTATGCTGCAAATTATGTCTCAAACAAATATCACGACTCATGGTTGCTTTCATATCGCATGCTAAGCTGCGAAATGTAAACAACCAGAAGTCCTGATATTTGCTTACACATCGCATGCTATGCTGCGAATTGTGGTTTCATACAAATAGCATGACTTTCAGTTGCTTGCAAAGCGCATGATATGCTGCGAATTGAATGGAACTACAAAGCATTATAATACTCAGGTCCGCATGCGAATTTGTGTGTAAATCAGTAGTATTGATAAACAAGATCTCAGATTAAGATGGGAATTATTTGCATGTGGCAATAGGATGCGAATTGTATATATGATTCAAACTTTATACAAAAATGGATTCCAAAAAGCGGATTACAGTTGTCATGCACTAATAAATTTTCAAAAAAATCACTACAAACTATTAGTGTTTGTTAGTTGCATTCCAAAAAACAAAAAATAACAGACTCTATCAATCATCACTAGAGGATTCTTCACCATCTTTCTCCTCTTCGTGCTGATCATCAGCCTTTTTGTTTTCCTCTTCCTCTTCGTTATCTACGTCCATCATGCATAAAAATTTGGTCCTGGATGGACCGGCTTCATCGTTCCTCTTCATTTTGTTGTTTGGAACCTCTTTCGTCTGAGGTGGAACGTCTGCTGGCTGAGGTTCAGCAGCAACCATTGGAACCACTTCCACTGGTTGAGAGTCAGCTGAAAAGTTTTCCTCAATGTCTAAATCAAGGACAGAGACTGGGCTGTTTGGTGGTGTTGCCGGCATGATTAAGTCATCGCTCCAGTTGGTGGTTAAGGATGACCAGGAGTCACCCACAGAACCTAGTGAACCAGAGTATGTGGTGGTGGTTTTGGTGGTGGAAAATGACATGACTTATATAATTTGAACACAACAAGAGATGTTTTTTAAAAAGTATAGAGTTTGTTTTAAAATTAGCCTCTGGTTACTAGTGTTATTTATACGCATGGAGGGAGTCTGAGCTTATGAGGTGGTGTGGCTATATTAATCATTACATAGCCTCCATGTCCAATCAGCAATTAGTGGGCTCTGGTGATTAGATTGCTTTTTGCGTGCTCAATGCAGTTAACGTTTACCAAGGCAGACGCCACAACCTCTTCGTATTCTTCAACGATAGATTTTGAATTATTTATTTTATATCATGAGTTGATGCGAACTGTTTAGTGATAATTTTGCAGCCTGTGGTTTGTTAATGTGGTATGTTTCTAAGCATGTATCAGGTTAGGATGCGGATTGTTTGGTGAGGATCCTGTTTTTAATATATATCAGGGAATGGTGGGAATTGTTCTAATACTAACTAACCTTTATATATCAGGTTAGCATACGAGTTGTTTGATAAGAAATTTGTCCTATATATATCTGGGAATTGCACATTTCTGAAATTAAAAAACGTCTATATACACAAAAAAATTACAATGAATGTATGTACACCAAAAAAATCATAATGTCTTACGGAAAATCACAAGTACTTGCAAGTGTATCCGTCATTTAAAAAAAATCAAACAATTCTGCTCTAAAGCTAGTAACCATATCTTCATCATATTTTGGCTGCACATATCCATGCTGGATAATATCTCTAGCGTATTTACAAACAAAAATACCACAGTCAAGGGTGCCACGTTTTTGTTGTGGAATTTTTCATTCATTTTCACCTTCCACCCTGTCTTTGTAGTAGGTAGGTATCCTTTACCCAGTAAATAGTTGATCTGGTTATAATAATTAGTGTTAGGAATCAACACAAATACTTAAACTGTGGTTGTCAAACAATTCGCATCGTATATTGCGAATTGTTTGATAACCAATCCGACATGTGGATGTCACACAATTCGCAGCCTAGGTTGCGAATTGTTCAGTATCCAATCCATTTTGTCTGAAAACAGTTTGCACCCTATATTGCGAAGTGTTCATCATCCAAGCCATTTCGTGAATGTCAGTCAATTCGCAACCTAGGTTGCGAATTTTATTATGGATACGCTGCAAATTACAACTGACTTGGTCACAGTTCGCAGCATATCTTGATCATGAATTTTTTAAATGTGTTTAAAAGTAAATGAATAGTTAGGAATATTACCAGTTTTATAGGTGTCCTTTTGGTGTTGTCTATCGCTTTGAATTTAGGCAGCAGTGGGTTGTAGTTTGTTACCAACCTGCCGTCGACATCAATGACGAGCAACGTCTAATGGTTTATCTGGTCCTTCGTCTTGGTGCATAATGGAATGATGATGATGTTAGGGTCTTTAGGAACTTTGCTAAAAGTTGCATCGACTAGATTTGATACATCCCACCTTATTTCCACATTATGCTGCATTCAAGCGAGGGTACATTAGAACGAGAACATGCAATGAAATTTGAAATTTATCGTAGTTAAACTTACCGTAGTCATACCCGAAATCATAACGCAGTCGTGATACACTCCTGGAACTTTTTTGCATTGAACTTTGAAGTTTACTTCTACAAGCATCTTTTGAATCCAAGCGTCCACAACCTATGAAAGGAGTTGTTTATTTATGTTAAATATACGAGACTTGTTTGAAAAATTAAAAAGATAATTGGTTGACAATTGGATACCTTTAAATCCAACTCCAGTTCTAAAGGTAGCGCCAGCGCATCACTAGTTTGCACTCTAATTTCGTAGGAAAATTTGGACGATGGTAAAATCCATACTACTGGATCAACGGTATCATGCTCGTAGGCTTTAATTAACTGTATTTTGTGGTATTATTCAACATCGATACGTTCAGGTACTTTTGTTTTCTTTGTCCAGTCGGTGTATTTTACTTTTAGCAGTTGACGTTCTGTTACAATTATATGTTCCTCTTCCTTTGCCACTGGATGCTGTATTGGTGTCAGTAGATTAAAATTAGGCTACTCTGTCTCTTTACTTGACTCGAGCTTATTAAATAACAAAAATTTAAATTGTGTGTCAATCATTATAATGTTAACGACCCCAAACAATTAGCATGCTAACATACAGATTGTTTGGTTTTAGCAGAATACACTACAGGGTAACTATCAGGATAGCATGCGAACTGATCGAGGTTCCACTGAACAATTCGCATGCTATCCAGATATTCGTTTGTAAAACGTAAAATATATCCACAGTATTCTCATGATATGATGCGAAATCATTATAAATAGCCCTTACCACATGGTCAATGACAACCAATGCCGTTGACTGGTTTGGCATAGGATCTGGATCGTGTCGGCAGAAATCATTAAAGTCATCCTCTGATATGTTCTCCAAACACCGTTGTATTATACAATCGTAATATATATTATCAATTTCATTTAAAAGTTTATGTGAAATTTGAGTGTAAATACCATCAACAAAAGCATCGGGTAAACTTACTCTGTTATCGTTTGACGCTGGAGCTTGCAGTTGATTTGGTACTGGTACTACAATTTCATGTTGGCTTAGTAATTATGACTTTGCGCACACCATCGTTGGTCTTTGAGGTACATTTCCATATTTGTTTTGGTATTCTAACGATGGTCTTTCTTGGCTGAGTAGTTCCAGCTTCTCATAGTGATTGACATGTTCTGACTCTTCCGGAGCTATGTTTTGTGTTAGCCTTTCTCTCTTTAACAAGGCTATTTGTTTTTGTTGTTGTTGTTGTTCTTGTTGTTGTTGTTGTTGAACTTGTTGTTGTTTCTGTTGTTATTTTTGGTGTTGTTGTTGTTGTTATTTTTTATGTTGTTGTTGTTGCTTTTGTTGTTGTTGTTATTGTCTGTCGGCATCCTGTTCTATACAAATTATAAAATAAAAAGTTGGAGGGGTTAAGCATACTATAATCATAGTTGGGTACAAACCGCATGCTAACCTGAGATTTGTTTGATACATCTCAAACAATTCGCATGGTAAGCTGCGATATGTAAAATAACCAACCTAATAAAGTATAACACAATTCACAATATACGATGCGCATTGTTTGGACAAGACTACACAAGAGTCCTGATATTTGTTTGATAGCATCATATCATGTGATGCATTGTTTGAATATGTATTCAATGAGAAAACCCCACTAACTGTTTTAAATACATACACTGACTTTGTTTGAATATGTATACAACAGTAAATATTATTATAGAAACAATTTTATCACAACAATAAATAAGATATTTGAATCTTAGTGTACTTTTGATCCACTTACATCTTCAAGGTTGTCTGGGTCTGCCACTTCTTTCTCACGTATCTCTTATCCTACGTGAAGTACGAGCTGTTGGTCATTCAGAAGAGACTCGTGTCTTTCTTTCTCCGTTGGATGACTCAGAACTTTGGCTGCCTCTTGTGTAGGAGGAGACTTGTCTGTCTGTCTCTCATTGGTGTCCGTCTCTGTGGACACCAACAACTCTTCCTGCATCCTACTAGATGGTACCGGTATGGGTGAATGGTTCCCATCATCATCCCTCTCTTCTAGCAATACTCCATCAGCATCATGCTGATCAGCATCCTGCATTTCCCCTTCCTGGTTCGTGTGGACGCCACTCTAGATGGACGCCGCTCTAGATGGAATGCTGGTACCTTCTCAACTTCTGGGCTTCCAATCTGGCAAATTGGCTGAGAGATAGCATTGTGGAGTTGTTGTGCTTCAAGCTCCGCTATCTTCTGTTTCAATTAATAGCAGACGTTTTATAACATATTAAGTGTTGACTATAGCGATTATGTAAGGCTCAATTTCATACTTACTTTTTTGACCTGTTTTTATATCTTTCTCTCGTACTTGTTCTTATCGGTGTATGTCTTCAAACGCTTTGATTCCCCTACAGTTGCAAACTTATTTGGAGTAGTCGCTCTACGTTTGAGGACAAAATTATCGATTATTTCATTCATACTAATTGTGCCCTCGTCGTCGGGCTCCTGCTGGGATGTGCCGATCGGTGGTGGTGGATTTGTTGGCTGGGGGAGTCTTGGTGGTGGAATCGTTGGTTGGGGGAGTCTTGGTTGTTAGGGTCTAGGTGATATCACTTGATTCGATTCTTTCTCTTTCTGTGATGCTCGTCTCCTTGGTTTTGGGGTTGTGCTTTTCTTTCTTTTCTTTGGTCTTTCTTCCGGTGAAATAGATTCAGCATCTACATCTCCACTATCTACTGCTCCTCCGAAAGCTTCGCTTTCAGCCTCAGTAACACATAGTGGACCTTCGAAAACCTACCAATAGAGGCACGTGAAAGTAAATAGTTGTAAGCGGTTTGTTTGGAAAGTATCAGGGTGTAGACAGACAATTTGTTTTTTACAATCAGTTCGCATTATATGCTGCGAATTGTGTGAAACTCTATCAGTATAGAGTTTCAAACAACTCGCAGGTTAGCATGCGACTTGTTTGTAAACAATAAGCTGCGAACTATTCAATACCTTAATTATACAGAGTACCAAACAAAACACAGTGTAGGCTGTGAATTGTTTGATACATTATTGTGATATAACACTAAACAAAACGCAGGATATGCTGCGAACTCTTTGCAACCCCAATTCAATACCTATATAAAGCTCATACATGATCATCTTTCATATTGGTATTCTAGCAAGCAGCGACACGGTAGATGTTTGGCATTCTAATCCCAATCATTTGAAAAACCTTGGGATCGAGGTCGGCTTCGCTACCTCTCGGCCGATTGTTGAGTGCTACATGATAAAGGGCTGCATGGGGACAAGTATTATCATCAAGATGCTCTGTACATAATTAATTTTTATACTGAATAAATCAATCTTACAATGAAAGGCGACGCATCTGACGACTCTATCGGGTTTTTCGATAGCTAAGCAACTCCTGATAGATTGTCGAAGCTTGAACAGTATTGATCCGGACCAGTCGTAATTGTTTATTTTGCTGAGGTCTTCAACAAAATAAAGCGTACTCCAACCCTGGATATCTCCAGATATGGAGTAGAATAGAGTTAAGCACAAAAACAGTATAAACAGCCTTGCAACGTCTTCCAACTCATGCTCCCCCCTTCGCTTATGGTTGTTTCTATACCTGCATGTAAAACCCACAACAACATGCTATGTTAGTAAAGTACAATATCCTGCTTTATAAGATGATGTCTATTTTACAAGTACCATTAAAATGGCGTTCGTTATTGATTAAGTATGTGTCGGTCTTATCTTCCTAGACGTTTTACCCATGAAGTATTTCTTCATCATCCTCGATTCGTTCTCCTCGCCGGGCGTGTATTTGTTGTGAAATACTCCGGTTTTTGTTAACAACATTTTCTCTATGCCATGCTTCATCCCGAATATAACCTTCACATCATCTACAGTTAGTTTTACTAACTTTGAGCCAATATGGAAGGCGTCTTCATCAACAGAGAACCTCTCGACAACATATTGAATGAGCGAGTAAAGTTTCTTCTTTGGTAGCTCTGCCTCATTACGGATGTCGAAAGCCTTTTTCAAAAGCGTGTAGAAGGGTGTGTTTCTTGCAGCTTCAATGTGGGCACGAGTAATACGGTTCTCTTTCAACAGCTTGAGAAGGCTCACCAACCCTGACCTGTAATAGCTTGGTTTTGTTGTCATACTTCCTGCACAAACACAAATCAGTTGGAGTGTCGCACACCTCGCATCACAAGCTGTGAACTTCCTATCTATCTGTTAGAGTGTCACATGACTCGCATCACAAGCTGCGAACTGCCAACATGTCAATAGAGTATTTACAAACAATTCGCAGGCTGGCCTGCGAATTGTTTGTAAATATAAGCTGCGAAATATATGGCATACACATTCAATCAAGCTGCGAATTGATACGAAATATAAACAGATATAAAGTTGCGAATTGCTTGCATCCTAGGTGATGAATATGTGAACTGTATAGCGCATACTCACATGCTGCAAACTGTTCTATTTTTTACATGCATGTTGCAGGGATCTGGGAAATATGGAAACAACACCAAAATCAACAATCAACTACCTAATGCACATCTAACATACATCACAATTCTGAAGAAAGTATTAACATTACATGCAACCTAACTTCTACCCTGGGTTCGACGATAAACCCAGAAACTAATTGACCAACTATCGTCACTAAATACTTCATTCTGGTATAAAAAGCAACGTCGATCGTGAAATAACAGAAACAAGTGGTTTGAAGTCATCAAAAACGCAAAAAAAATACATTTTCCACGATAATGCTTACCTGGTTACTGCTAAACACTGTAGTATTCACCAGTCGGAGATGACTTGATGGCAACTTGTCGAACAGAAGGTCGTTAGTCATTGGACGAAATAAAAGACGGTTACCGGTCCAATTCCGTTGAAGGTGCGAAGGACGACTGATTTCGGAGAAAAGCTGGTAGGGTTTCAGGTTGGAGAGAGAGTATCACGAAGTCGAACGGTTTCTGGTGGTTTCCAAAATTAGACGTGTTTGGGTTGGTTTAGGGTGATGGGAAGGGGGAAAAAGTGGGTTTGAAGTGAAAATGGGTATATATAGTCGGGGGTAATTTTGTCCAATTTTTAACTCGAGGTACTAAGTAACACTATCCAAAATTTGGGTATCACCGGATAATTAGATACTTGAACGGGTATTTACTCGTACTTTTCTCTTTATTTAATGTATAAAATAATTTTATTTATAAAATGATAAAGGGAAATTTGATTGCAATTTTTATATATTATATTATAATTTTTAATTATAATGTGAAAAGTTTTCTTGAAGTAATATGATCGACAAAATCCATTTTATTTAAAATTATTGATTTGATAACTTAGTTAGGTTAGGGGAGAGTCGTAATATTTAATTAAAATTAAAATATTATAAAATAAAATTCTTGTAATACAGTAGTTGATGGTTTAGATTTCAAACATGAAGTTATTAATTTGGTTGGTACTCCCTCGTAATAGGTGATAGTATTTTTCTAGAATGATTTTTTTCTTCCATAATAAATGATGTTTTTATTTTATAATGCAGATTGATTACATACATTCTATTTTTTATCTATAGAATAGTTAATCAATCAAATTTTTTTATTTATCTTTTCCATTCAAAAGTCATTATTATTTTCCTAATTATTGATTAAAAGAACCTTAAAAAATTAATATTAGAAGACCGAAAGAGTATTTGTCTTTATGAAAATGGAAAAAAAAAACGGATTGATCAAATTTTGTATTCCATATATAAAAATATAAATTTGTGGAATTAACCCACTTTGTATGTTGTGTTAAATGCTTTGTTGTTTCTATATCATTATTCTAAGTCATAACCTTTTAGGGCTCAAAGCTTATATCTACTAGTTATGCCCATCATTCATGTTAGGGGTTGAATTTATTTTATATTTGTATATGGTCACATTGGTATTTAATATACTTTTGTTGTTATTCCTGGATTTTAGTAAATGCTTACTTCATGGAGAGTTACATTTCTGTCTTATTCCACAGACGATGACATCAACCAGAAGAATATTTCAGGGAATAACAATAGTCTCTGTCCTGTTGGTACTTCCACATTCGTATTTGAAATTATTCCCCGGATCACGCCCATATGTTTATATTTTCTAATTAAGTTACTTCATTGACACTTAGTATATGATATTCCTAGTAATTGATTATTAAGAGAACTATAAGCTACATGATGACAAGCCCAAAAGAATGTCTTTTATGTAATAATCACATATAGATTTCATGTAGTAACTTTTATTTTCACCAATGATGAAATTCAGATTCATATGTCACCTTTTCTTTTACTGCAAAAGCAAATCATATAAAATTCTGCAAAATTCTGGGGAGTATTGTTTTTTCCTTTGCATAATCGAAACTCCAATAGAATAAATTGGCTTGAATAAATAAAGTTATTCCAAAATTAAAGTGAAATGAAAATCTGCACACAAAAGGACAATAGTGCATAACTAAGTCTTCAAGGTTATTTATTCTCTTTTGGTTCAGTTTAACTTCATTGATATATTTCTCTCTCTCTTTCAATTTTTCTTTACAATGGAGAGAATTGAAGATAAGGGTTCCCGGAAAAACGGCTATTCTCCAGTTCCTTCGTTAACAATTAACCCTAGATATGATCATGTTCGCTATTCGTCTATAGATAACAACATGAGAGTCGTTACATCTCGACCGATTCGGTTAAGGTCACCGGCTATAAGAACTTATGTTCGGTCTAAAGTTCCACGGCTAAAATGGACAGCTGATCTTCATCAGTGTTTTCTTCGTGCAGTCGAACAGCTTGGAGGAGAAGAAAGTAAGTATCCCTGGATAATATAAACAAATATATGAAAACAATAATACTTAAAAGTTGCAAATTTGGAATTACAGGATCTACACCGAAGCTGGTTTTGGACATAATGAATGTGAAGGGACTTACTATATCTCATGTCAAAAGCCATCTCCAGGTTGAACTTCAACCAATTGAGTATTTTTATGAAGAAAATTCTTCTTATATGAATTTGTTTCCCTTCACTTGCTTTTATACATAAGCTACACCATTGATTATATTATAAAACGATACAATTAGAATGTGATTCTAGATCATTTAACTATAAATTAATTTTCTTCATATTGTTTCTTATAGAAGTTTTGAGTTTGTGTGTATGTAGATGTATAGGAGCATGAAGCATGAAGAGATGATACTTGGTGAACATGCTTCTTCTCATGTCCATGATTTTTAAAGATAGCTTTTCTACTGCCATTTATGGTTACTATACATTGGGCTGTGTTTCTTTTGCAGAAGTTAGAGTAGCACAGCGACATTTACAGCGAAATTATGATCAGCTGAGAAATGGAAAAAACTACACTACCTTAGAGCTTCAATGGTATATCTTTAATAAAGTTTTTATCATCGCAAATTTTTAGAATTAGATATACATTAAGAAGAAATCATCTTACTCAATAAAATCATCAATTTATACAAATAAAAACACTACTCCTTCTGTTTGAGAGATAAATAATTAGGTCTAATCTTGGTTCTAACCTTGTATGAGAATCTAAGATAAAAACAATATTTGTTGGAGTGGAGTAACACATGAGAATAAGTGAGTCATATACTACTGATGTAGAAGTACTATAATATTCTCTAGCTACTTATTTTGGTGCAGGGAAGAAGAAGGCATGAGAACGAATAAGGACCTAAACCCTAAAAGTCATGGATTTGACACACCCATCATCTTCAATGACCTACTCAATACCTGCCAACCAATGGTCTCTCTCTTTCCCTCCTCTCTTTCTTTATACATGCGCATGCACGTGTACATCAGGATTTCTTTCAACTATAAAAGAATATTAGTATGATTAAATATAATTTTTCTTGATTCATATATACTATATTTTGAAACCGCTAATTGTTTTGGTAAATGACTCATGTCGTGATCTCTTGGATATTTCAGGGAAACATTGACAAAGGAAAACAGGTGGATTGTTCAACTGACATCTACTTAACTGAAAAAAATGCTAAACCCACCATTGACGATCTTGATTGCTCGCTATGTTTATCACCAACCTCAATCTACTCCTGCAAAATGTTACTAGCTGACGATCAGAGTTCTTTACCCGTCACCAGCGATAATAATGTTTCGGTTGAACTCTCTCTGGCTTAATGGATTAATGTACAACTAATATAACCGTTTGAATGGAGATTTAGCTAGTCATTTCAATTGTTGGCCTAGTAGATATATTTTTAGTATCTATATTGAAACCCCTTAAAACGGTTAATTCAAGATATTAAAATAATTTACACAAATCCAAAAAAATTGAACAGCAAATAGAGACAATTTTTTTGATAATGACATTAACTAAAAAAGCCAAAAAAGAATTTCTGAAAAACTAACAACAATAATGCCAATAAATTTATTTTAAAGAAAAACTCCTTTGTAAAAATATTTAGAATATTTAGAAAAGATAGACGAGACTAACAATTTGTAGGAAAACCAAGATTAAAAATTTGACAATTTCAGTATTTTATAAGCTACGAACATCTAATAGTTGCTTATCACACAAATAAGATCTCGATCTCACATCATAAATATCGTACTCACATTGTTTTATTTTAGAGCACGAATATCATACATTAACTAGTGTTGTTTATCAAATTCGAGGTATACATTCTCTCCAAATGATTTCAACCATATTTTGCTTTTGTATACTTAGCCAATTAAATACCAATGGATTGAGTTACAAAGTTATTAATCCAACTGATAACCTTAAAGTTATCGTTTTCCCATGTATCAAGCAACATAGCATATTGATTTTATGATTTGGTGAAAGTTTTACAAATGAAGCATATCCCCACATATCCTTGGCACGAAAACAATTCTTCATGGGATAGCTCTACAAGGTAAAATTATTCTCATTAAATTGGTTACTAATATAATATAAATATTCATATTTTTCTGACATGTATGCAATAGGCTCGAAAAAATCTAATGGAGCATAACCAAACAATCGAGAAATACAAAATCTAAATCCAAATCAAATCAAAAATCAAATTGAAATCCAATCCACAGTCAAATAAATAAACTTCAGTATTCTTACAAAATCAAACAACTGATATATACCAAATTCAAATTGAAATCAAATCCAAATAAAAACTCAAAATTAAAATATAATACCTTAAACAGGAAGGAATGCTACCCTTCCCCGATCAAATAAATCCAATGATCGAGCAATGCTTTGATACCATGTAGAACATGAGAAACAAAAGATTGTTATAATTTTAAAAAAACACGAATCACAATATATAGAAGAATAATCTAATGAGTTAGTGGACCAGATAACTAACATGCAATAATACTAAAGAATTTATCGTTGTTAATTCTCAATTAAATTCAAAATTACATTTAAATAAATAAATAATCTATGTCCATATTTGAAGCATGGTTAATTTGTATTATTATATATAATTTGAATTATAAATAATAATTATGAACTATACATTTAGTAATATGAGATTAAAACATACATATGTTTGTCCTTAACGTGTTCTACGTGCGACAAAACGACAAAACTAGTCTCAAGGGTGTAACTTTATCCTTTCTTCTTGCACGTTATGCTCCATAGCATGGATCCATTTGAACTTGATATTTATTCATGATAATAGTTGTTTCCACTCCCATGATCACTTTAAAATACTAATTGGAATCAAAACTTAAAATAAATTGATCAAGATAATTTGTTTAGAGATTCCCTCAAAATTCCCCGGAAACTATAGGAGCATTAGACATGTAACTCAATACGTTTTTAAAAAAGAATCATTTCAAACTTCTTTATTTCTTCAATATTGTTTTTGGAAATTGTTTTAGGATATAAAAATTATTTCGATTTAGATTACAAAAGATAATAAAATCTAAATTAATTGAATGTTTGAAATATCAAAGAGAAAGTTTTCACGTATTTGAGATTTAAGAGTTTTTTTTTATTCAGACCGATTTTATTCTTAAATGATTTACCTATTTATAGATATGATTAAACATTTTTTAAAGAATTATAATATTTCATAAACCTATAAGTAAGATGACATTCATTCAATACAGAAAATTTGGACAACACATTTTAGCCAAAAAAAAATTGGTTCGTACTTGGGGGGCTTTGGTGCGACTAGCTCTGTCATGGTAGCGGCAAGCATCACCATGCGTTAGGTATATCTTATGCAGGGACAATGACATCACGATCAGCCTTGTTGGTCGCAACCTTAGAGAGACAAAAGCCAAGACATACCTATTTGTTCTTGGCTTCGTTGCGATAAGCAAATCACGCAAAAAACCCTCATGCCTTGACATGTTTCCTATCCTTTCTTGCCTTGCCTCTGCTTCTCTTCCTTCGATGATCAAAAATATTATTTTGTTCATCCAAATTTGATCAATATTTCCAAGAATCTCATACTTGGTTAAATGTTCAATCTTTTATCTCTATTTTGAGATAACTCTAACACATAAAATAAGATAGCTTTCGATTTGAATTTTATCTTAGTGTAAAGACAACAAACTTAGGTAAAAAATATTGGTATTCATAACTTTGAACCAACCTCCCATGTGACCCACCCGACCCTCTCACACACATTATTATTTTTGTAAAATATATATCCCCATTTTACTTTTGTACTATTTTTTATGTGTGCTCTATTCATTATAAGAAACATATCTTTAAGTAACTCATTGTCTCATGAGTGGTAGAACACCTCACGATTGTTATAGGTACAATTCTTATAGTGTGTTTGTCGCCTTTAGAAACACATGTCACACTTAGATCGAATTGTATTAAAAGTTCCTTTGAACTTATAGCTCCACTGTAATGACCAAAATATCTCACATTCATCAAATCTGAATATCTAAATTTTTTATATGATAAACCTTTCACAAATAACTTGTTATTACCCATCGCAAATTTGATGTTTATGTTCTTTATATTCGAATTAGGTTACCATTAATTGCAAAATAATTATTCCAAAAGTCTTAGTCACATCCCGCTAGATGTAGAGTCTAACAATTCTGTAGCTAATGGTTTAGTAAACGGATCTGCTAAGTTTTCACTAGAAAGTACATATGGAACCAATATAATTCTAATTGGAATTAATTGTCTAACATACTCATGTCTTCGACTTATATGTATAAACTTTCCATTGTAGATTATATTGTATGTTCAAGCTACTGTTGCTTGACTATCATATTGTATTGGTATTGTTATATTCTTCTTTAAAGTGAATGGTATATCCAATAAGAGATTTCTTAAGCATTAAGCTTCCTTAACCGTTGCGGTCAATGCTATGAACTCGAACTCCATAGTCGAGGGGGATATACACATTTTTTTTCTTGGATCCGCACGAAACAACATCGGTTGTAAATGTGAACACTAACCCTATAGTCGATTAGACTGGTGATTCAACTTGCATCCGTGTATCCCTCAAGTACCGCGAGAAATTTAGAATATTGGAAACACATGTTCTTAGTCTTTTTCAAGTACCCCAAGACCATTCCAATTGTATTCCAATGTTCTATAGTTTGATTTATCATAAATCGACTATACTCAGTGTAAAAGATATGTCTTATCTAGTACACAAAGCCGCTTACATTAATCTTTCTATAGCACTAGCATATTTTAGTTAAGGAATCGTTCTTCTTTCATTTTTTCCAAGTTTTAAACTAGGATGAAATGGTATTTGTGCTTATTTGAATTTAGATGTTTGAAAATATCAATTACTTTCCCGACATAATGGGATTGACTTAAGTCATAACCCATACTATTTTACCTTAATTCCCAAAATAGTAGTTACTTCATTAAGATCCTTCATCTTAAAAATAGATGATACAAACATCTTTGTTTCATTAATCCTTTTTATGTCATTACATAATATGAGAAACTCTTCTACATATAGACATATAATGACTATTACATAACCATGAGTTATATAGTATATAAACATTTATCCATCGTATTATATCTTAACCTATTAGATATAATAGCATGATCAAACGTTTTATGCCACTTCTTAGGTGCTTGTTTAAGACCATATAGTGACTTATAAAGTCTACCTACATTATACTTATTCCCTCGAAGTACAATACTCTCAGGTTTTTCCATATAAACCTTCTTATTGAGGTCTCCATTTAGGAATACCATTTTGACGTTCATTTGATGAATTTTCAATTTGTATACCGGCATAATTGCAAAGAGAATCATGATACGTATTGTCATAGCTACCAGAGCATAGATGTAAAAATAATATGTTTATTATGTTTGATTTTATTTCTAAATACCCACTTACAACCAATTCGTCATGAACCTGAAGGTAAGTCTACTAACTCCCAAGTTTGATTAGATATTATTGAATATATTTCGTCATTTATGGCATGTTTCCAATATACGGAAGCCTAGGATGTTATTGATTCCTTATATGATTAAAGATCATCTTCTAAATAAAGAATTATCTTAATTTTCCGAGTAATTTTTCACAAATTCCTTGTATTAAATAGAAATAAATCCTTTGAGAGTTTTTCCTTATCAAATCCTAAATTTTTAGGTATCTTTTCCTTTTGACTTCTACAAGGCTCTCGTGGTTACTCATCAACCGAAGATTTTTTTTTCACAAAATAATTCTTCTATTTATACAACGGTTTGCATCATATTATCATCATATAATTGGATGTAAAGAACTCTTCTTCTCTTACTTCAAATACCATATTAGATTCCAAATCAAACAATTTATAAGCTTTTCTATTGTCCGTATAACCAATGAACATACATCTTATAGCTTTAGGACCTAACACTATTCTTCTTAGATCCGTGTTTTTGCAAAATATTAAACACACCGACACTTTAAAGTACTCCATGTTTGGTTTTCTTCCTTTCGATAACTCATATGAAGATATTCTGGTTTTCTTAAGAGAAATACGATTACAAATATAACATTAAGTTAAAACAGTACCACTCATAAATTAAATGAAATTTTAAATTAATTAGCATGACATTAGTAATCTCGATTAAAGTTTTATTTTTCTTCTCAACCAATATATTTTTTTGTAGGGTGTAAGGCGCGAGAATTGATAAATTATCTTATGGTCTTTAGAAAAACTAGAAAATTCTCCCGTGATATATTCCTCACCTCGATCACTAGATAATATTTTAATCTTAGTGTCTAAGTGATAATCTACTTCCCTTTGAAGATATTAAACATATTAAAGGCCTTATCTTTAGGAAAATAGACATAAATAAATCTAGATTAGCCATCAATAAAAGTTATAAAGTATGTTTACCCCTTTCCCTTTCCTACGTCAAGATATTGTTTAACTTACATATATCAGTGTGCATTAAGTATAACAATTTTATGCATCTTTCAACGGATCTGTAAGACGTTTTAATCAGTTTTAAATTTATATACAATTCACAATTTTCATACCAACCTATATCACATTTTAAATATCTGGTTTTAACAATTCTATATATCGTACTATCTCATATATGAGCAAGTCTACCATGCCATAACAAATAGTCATTACTAGAACAAACATAAATAGAATTCTTCATTACACTTATTAAATTTTCGGTTTATAGTTTCACCATTCTATTACTTGAGTATCTTTTCCTAACAAAGATACCGTCTTGGGTTAGAACAAGTTTATGGGATTTATAAACAAAAACATTTCCAATTTCTGTCAAAAGATCAACCAACACCAAGCTTTTGTTCTCTTCTAGAACATATAAAATATTGGTTAGAGTTATTATTTTCCCTTTTTTAAGCTACATTTTCACGTTCTTCAACTTTTGATCTGCTGATGTTACTGATGCAGATAGTTTAGCGCTGGAATTTATGAAGACTGTCGATCACCCGAAGAATGCGGTGAATTGACAGTTGGGGAAGGATGATGTAGGCGGAAGACCTCTGCAAAATAATATTTAAATATTTTATAATATTTAAAATGTTTTAGTTTTAGTTTTTTTTTATTTTTTATATTTTAAGGATATATTTAAGATATCAAATTAAATCTGATTACATTCAGATTTAAAGTGATATTATTTTATTGCGTTTATTTTTGTTTCCATATTTTGTATTAGAGATTTGAGCGATTCTTATTTAGAGGGCCTCAAACCCTATTTTTAAGGGAGTTGTTTTTTATTAATAAAAAAATTAGGGTTTTATCCCTCTTTGGCTTCTGCTACGTTTCACTCTATATCAGTTACCTATTTGCACCTCACATGTATCACTACACATTTCAAATTATTTGAATAGATATTAATTATGAGTAACATGTACAAATGCGTATATATCATACCACCAGTCAATACATTTGTCTTCCCCAATGTTGACTTCCATCACCATCGCTACAACTTTGTTTTCTAATATTGTTTATAATTTCACTCTTCTTGCGATTTTTGTTTTTTTGCAATTTGAACAAATCTTTGACACACAATTTCACTCGGCTGGAAATGTCTTATGTTAATATTAGGGTGGGGACCAAAGTCCCACATCCCACATCGGCTAAACATGGGAAGGATCAATGGTATATAAGTGAGAACATATCTCAACTAGTACGAGGCTTTTGGAAGTGGACCAAAACCAAAGATGTGCGGCCCTTCGGATGCCAAAGAGGACAATATCATACTAGTGTTAAGATCGTGTTGTTTTTACTTATATACGGAGGCGGAATATACGGACTGAGCCACCATATTCCCAACAAATGGTATCAGAGCCAAACCCGTCCCAACAAATGGTATCAGAGCCAAACCCAAAACATCACGTGATGGTTTTCATCGAACATATGATGAACCAACAAGCCTAGCTAAAAGTGAATGAGATGCTCTAGAGATCCTAGTTCGGAGTGCAAGTGGCTCATGAAGCAGTGGTACTTGATTGGAGTAGTGGCACTAAAGAACAAGACAAGTGGTGGTCTAATAGGTGGTGAGCAGTAACATTTGTAGTGCCTCTAAACGTCAGGTAGACTGCCAACCTGATTAGAGTGGGGGGGATGGAAGTCAATTGAGAGGGGACTTAAGTGGTACTTTGTTCGAAAGTAGGATTTGTTAGGGTGACAACCAAATACCACATCCCACATCGGTTAAACACGGGAATGATCAATGGTATATAAGTGAGAACATATCTCAACTAGTATGAGGCCTTTTGGAAGTGGACCAAAAGAAAAGCTGTGAGGCCTTTCGGGGGCCAAAGCGGACAATATCATACTAGTGTGGAGATCTGTCGTTCATACTTATATACGGAGATGAATGTGCGGCACCCATTTTCCCAACATTTAATACTCTTATAATTTATTTTTCTTGAATATTCCTCCGCCTCTACAGACATACATATTTTAACTATGTTTCTACGTTCAAGAGTTTGGAGGAGAAGAAGATTTACAGCTAAAACATTATGAACTACATATTTTTTCGTACGAGGTTCATACTTATATACGGAGATGGAATATGCGGTACCCATATTCCGAACAGTTAATACTCTTATAATTTATTTTTCTTGAATATTCCTCCGCCTCTACAGACATACATATTTTAACTATGTTTCTACGTTCAAGAGTTTGGGGGAGAAGAAGATTTACAGCTAAAACATTATGAACTACATATTTTTTCGTACGAGGTTTAAGAGTACCCATGTTTACCCTTAGTTTGCTCCATATCTGAAAACCAAACTCATGGATGTCATTATGTTTTTTCTCATTGCACATTTTACTCCACAACATGGATCTACTTAACTTTGATATTTTATTCATGATAATACTCGTTTCCACTCCTATGATCACTCAATTTCTT
The DNA here is from genome assembly GCA_036936605.1 of Limnanthes douglasii subsp. nivea. Taxonomy (NCBI): domain Eukaryota; kingdom Viridiplantae; phylum Streptophyta; class Magnoliopsida; order Brassicales; family Limnanthaceae; genus Limnanthes; species Limnanthes douglasii. The sequence goes on from JAUPFV010000004.1 coordinate 130,994,316, forward strand.
TTTATTGTTATAAAATAGAGATTGGAAATATACTGATTCATTCATGAGGATCTTTATCGCGACTAGCTCTGTCTTGGTCGTTGCTTGGGAAGTAGCGCCCTGCATCAGGTATATTTGATACAGGGACAATGAGATTGCCATCAGCAAGTGTTGATCATGGAAAGCAGTTCACTTGTCGAGATCTATAAGCATCACCCTTGCTACGATCATCAATGTTAATCGCAACATAAATCCATGATGCCTTGACACGTTTCTTATCTTCATTTGCCTAGTCTTGGTTTTTCTTCATTCCATTCATCCACATTGAATAAATATTTACAATATTTATAATCTATAACCTCTCCTATCACATAAAAAATATAGTCTACAAATGGGGCGCTACAATATTGTCTTTTCATTTTTTTTAACGGCCATTGATTTTTTTTATAAACAACCGACCAACCCCTGCCTGATCACTTAGTTTATTCTTGAATAATATTTTACCTTATATTCAACTACTACGACTATGGAAATAGTGATTAGTTCATATATTACGCGACATATACCTTTATTTTTCAATGTGAGATTTCGTTTGTTATCGTCAAACAAACGTGATATTGCAACACCTTCTACAAAATTGACTCACGCAACCTGGTCTCGGTTAATATGATTTGTTCCTATTTGCATACCCTTGGAAGCAACACATGTCCGGATTACCAAAACTCATCCACAATAATGAAGATCTTCAGTTAGGCCCTACCAACAAGATTAAGATCTCAGTCATTAATGCTCATTTAAAGATATTTGCAACCGACCATTACTAACACATCTGTTGAATGAGATTTCGGACGATCTCGTAGTAGTAAGTTGGAGGGCAATTAAAATTAAATTTAGAACCTGCTTAAAGAACGAATGAACTATTCTATATAACTGACAGTATTTGTTATTTCCCGAATTTGTCTTAGTGTACCATAATATATATAAAATTTATTTATATTTTATTTAACATTCATTTATTTTTTTCTTCCAAAGCTCTTCACATGTTCAATATTACCTAAACCTAATAAATTCCATCGTTACTCATTTTTTTTCGTTAATAATTGTGATGAATTGAAAAACGAAATGTTTTAGCTTTTAAAATGTTAGGATGAAAATAACTTGTATATAAAAGAACCACAATTTTAGGTAGGATTGGGCTAAATAATTAAAAAAAAACGATAACCTTTTGTTTGGGCCATTTACTGTTTCACCCTTAATAAATAAAAAATGGCATCTTATTATTATTATTGACGGGTTTTCAATGGTGGTATATATCAAACCTAACAAAAAAATCATAAACCAATATTAAATCAAAATTTAAGTATGAAATTTTACAATTCTTGAATTTATTAAATATGATATATTTATTAAACGAAAAATATTATTTTTTAATATAAAAAGATAACAGGATAAACGGATTTTTATAACGCTTTGAGAATGACAAATGTCGTTTCAGGTCTGTTGCAACAAGCCCTTCACAACGGGTTCGAGTCTGGAAACGCCAGTTTTGTTAAGTGGGATCATTAACCAGACTCAGTTGCCAGCGGAACCTTTTTTGACACAGTTTTGCAATGAGCGTCGATGCAAAATTCGAACCGCGTGGAACCCGGTCAAATCGTTGCAAAAATGGTTGCGATTGCGTGTGACTAATTTGTCGAAACGGTTAAGTTTTTATTGTTTGTCGTGGCAACAATCGTTGCATAATTGTTGCCCCATGACTAACTACTTCGTTGCAAGAGTTGTTGCGATTCAGTAACACAAATTAACAAAACAGTTAATTATATTCGTGTTTCAGTCGTTGCAGAAGTCGTTGCACGTCTGTTGTACGATAACTAACTGGTGAGTCACTAACCGTGTTGCAATTATGTTGGAAAGAATCTGAATTCAATTTCCAATACACTTTTTGTTATTGCAGAGTGTTGTTATCCTGTCGTAGCATTGTTTGCACTTCTATTATATTCATGTCGTTAAATATCAATAGGCATTAAAAAAAATAGGGTAGCTATGCAGGGGTTGCATAACTACCCGGCTACATTTTTTATTGTGAAATTAAAATATAATAATCTACTAAATACGATTCATCAATACATATTATGATTGGAAAATAAAATTTACATTCAAACATAAATTTCCTATAACTATAACTTGATGTCTTCAACTTGATACATCTTATCCTTCTATTCTTTAATCTTCTCTTTTTGTTCCTTCTTCTGCCTTCCAGTGTCCAGTGTCAATTCATGCTTTAGTGGAAATCCTGCACACATTGCCCTACAAAAAATTCAGTAAGTAAAAAACAACAAAAGATTTCCTGCAAGCTCACCAGTTCGAGTGACTATTTATGCAATTAACTTGAAAAAACCCAGTCAAAATGGCTTATCCCTCAAAATAGGTAAATTGCATTACAAAATGTTGACTCACTGCCAATATATTGAAGGATTAGCAACAAAGTCAATTTGGAAATTCAAATTATATTGAAAAATAAGCGACCTCGATTGGTCACAAAACACCAATGGCACATACTATTTTTGCGGACTGTTTTTACGGCCTGGTGATCTTGTATTCTCGTAGTTTAAAAAAGCGTTATAAACCTTTGGAGATTTCAATAATATAAAATCACAGGGGTCTGAATCTGGTACTTGTACAAAAATATGTCAATTACACCTGACACACAAAATTATACAATAAAAAATACCCATTATAAGGCAACAACTAACCGGTACAAAGCCACACATTACTCCACAAGATGATTTGTACATCAGTTGCTATATCAGAAACCCATGAGCACAAATTGTCAATGAAACCAATGATTCTATATCATTCAAGACTATAAAATTACAATATCAATGGTCTCAACGACAGTTTGTACAATTATAAGACTCAGGAAAGAAAGCCCTAGTGGGCATCTCCCTCAATATAGGTATATAGTTTTGGTCAACCCTTCGGTCACTTCCAATATATGGAATGAGTAACCTATATTGAAGTAATAGCCACCTTGACTTGTCCTAAAATAGCTTGACAAGCATTCACACGTTAGTCAACATAATTAACGTAAACTTTGTTTTGACTACATTGGTATGGTGTCATTGGGCTTGAAGGATTCCATTCAAGTTTCGAAACAAACTTTGTTTTGAACAAATTTTCAAAAGCTTGAGGGGAATCCCCTACTCCCAATGACATCAACCAATATTTTTCACAACAACTATCTCCTTAAACAGCATCATGACCAATAAAAACAATTTACACATGCATAAACCGTAAACATCATTAAAAATTGAATCCAACGCACAAGCATAAACCTAAACAACATTATGACACCATCATACACATAATATATACCAAGACAAAGACATAAACATCAACAGCTAACACACATGCATTATAAAACATATTAACCCATGAAGTAATTATCAAGCAAAACAGCAGCATATTGTTCATATCTATCAACACATAGGCATAAAAATGAACCCAAATCACACAGACACTATAAGAAATTTTTAACACATGAAACATCTTAACAAGGTATAACATGAATTATTTATTAACCAAAACAACAGCCTACACATATTATATATCAAGACAGAGGCATAAACATCAACAATAACAGTTAACACACATGCACTATAAAACATATTAACACATGAAGTAATTATCAAGCAAAACAGCAGCATACACTTCATATCTATCAACACAGAGGCATAAAAATGAACCCAAATCACACATGCAATATAAGAACTTTTTAACACATGAAACATCTTAACAAATAGGCATAATATGAATTATTTATCAAGCAAAACAACAACCTACACATAATATATACCAAGACAGAGGCATAAACATCAATAATAATAGAATTCAACCAAACAAACGATCGATAGACACATAGAGGTATAAAAAATAACTTAAACAACATTTACAACAAAATCAACATTTGACAGACACGCGAAGGCATAAACAGAAACCTAAACAACATTAAGATCGAAAAATAAACCCTGGCAGACGCATAACTTATAGGGCCGAGAATAAAAAGAATAAACATATTTACCAATATAGAACCTACATATTGTTACTCGAGCAACAGGCTGAGCTTTGTTCATCGAGAACCTACAGATTATGGTTCGAGCAACAAGCTGATCTCTGCTCATCGATAACAAGCGGCAAGAAGAGAAGAGATAAAAAGGTTTAGATTTAGGGATTTACTAAGTGAGACATTAGTATTTATATTAGATAGGGACAAAATTAGGGTTAAGGTATAATAATTAAATATTAGGTCGTGTGAAAGAGGTATAATAATTAAATATTAGGCCGTATGAAAGAGGTGAAAATTTGGTAAGTAAATTTTTATTAACAGTGTGTTGCTCAAGGGTCTCTATTCCGTTGCAGAAAGGGAAATTGTGGGAAAAAAGTCACGTTACAGTATGGAAACACCCAGTCCTGCCTAAAATAAATAGAATGCATCCAGCAAGTTATAAAGCTGAATCTATTTCTCAAACTCATAATTAGTAAATTAAACATATCATATTGATAACACTAAATTCATCAACTCAAAATAGATTCAAATCCATCAATATTGACATTTAATATACAATATCAATCAGCATTGTTAATTAGTCTAAGTCGATATCGTATTGACCACTGCTTACATTATCTATACCATCCTCATCACTAAAAAACTCACCATTAAACTCTTTTATTTCAACGATCTCAAAACGTTCGGGATCAATAAGATCGTTAGGATCATTTAGGTCCATCTTCGGTCGGAATAACATATGTGATGTCTATTCTAGTTCGAGCCCTAGTCTTGCATACAATTACCCATTCTTAATGAGATGCTTCTTTCGATACATAATATAAATAATAGACTTGCGGAGCTTAGGCAGTCAATATGAATGGATCATGTTGTGACATCCGACTCCTTCGACGAATTTCTATCAAACCATTTGTTGGGCGAATTCGCATGTTTTTCCCATCGTTACTAAACCAATCACATTTGAAAAACACAATCGATTCCATCACCTCACCATAGAACACCTCCCAAATTTCTACTATTTGTCCATAGTATTCTAACATATCAGCACCATATGTCCCCTCAACCATGACATCATTATTGTTTGTCTTATGCCCTCTTCCACGTTTTGTGTCGAAGAGGTAACCATTGGTGTAATATCCCTCTAACTTGTGAATCTCGCAACAGGGACTATTGGCCAATGTTGATATACGACAGTCCAATGTATCCATGTTTGTTCCAACCTATGACACTCAGAAAAAATAAGAAACCAACATTAATTTATAACCTACTAATCCTACTTCAACAACAGTGATATAATTACACAAAATCTTACTTTTGTGCTAAATGAAACTACTCCAACCAAAATCGAAATTACTACCGCAACGAAAGTGAGTTCATACCAGCAGCAACATCATAACATATACGTATGAATTTGATATTCTATGTATTTAAAAAAATAAAATCAAGAAAATGGTGATTAAAAGAAGTAACAATTAGAGTGAATATTACATATTCTTCCAGCGAAGGACGAAAGCTCTCGACAAAGTATTGATCGAACTCCACTATAGTAGAATCGAGATTTAGTTAACGAAGATGTGCATCGTAAAAGCTGTAAAATGAACATTAGTATTGTAATTTTTATATCATGGCTAATCAATAAAAACTCACTCGATAATAGTGGAAATTTCAGGGGCATTCTTCAAGACATATATGTGTAACATGTTTGAATATTTTTCAGACAAGTATTCGGACTTCTTCCTGCCTCTCTTTGGTCTGTCGGGGTGTCGAAAGATTGACAAACATTCGTCAGCCTCCACTTCAGCTCCATCGTTATTCCTCGGTGGGTATCGCTGATTTGTCTGCACATTTTCATCTAGATACATCCCATAAAACTATGACACCTCTTTGAGAAAGTATGCTTGTGAGATGGATCCTTCAACATATAGTTTTTGAGTCACCATGAGTTTTAGCTTACCAAGATACCTAACCAGGTTTAAACTGAGGTTTGCGTTGATTAATTTGTAACAAAAAATATAAACATTTACTAAAATCTATCAGAAAAAACTTACGATTCAAAAGGATACATCCACCGATGTTGACAAGGTCCACCATTAAGCGCTTCATATGGTAAATAAATCGGAAGATGCTCCATTACATCAAAGAACGCTGGAGGAAATATCTTCTCCCGCCTACATATTATTTGTGCTATATTTTTCTCCAACACTAGTAAATGTTCAACGCGAAGGGTTGATGAATAAGGTCTCGAACAAAATGGTGCAAATCAACTATTGCCTCCCATATTGGATTAGATAACAAATGACGGAAGGCAACGGGTAATAATTTATCCATAAGGATATGACAATCGTGGCTTTTCAAGCCACCAAAACCCTTTGGTCTCGAAAAAAATTGTACAAATCAACTATTGCCTCCCATATTGGATTAGGTAACAAATAACGGAAGGCAACGGGTAATAATTTATCCATAAAGATATGATAATCGTGAGAGATTGCTTGCAGAACCGTCCAACAACTTCAAACTTCCTAGCCATGTTCAAACAGCCTGTTGTTGGTCTTTGTTAAGTACATAATTAGCCTTTGGTTTAACCTTTCATAACCTTGGGTCATCGATCATATTCAAATAGCTCATCGAGCATAAATACTTCATATATTCCCTAGCTTTTGCATTGTCCTTAGTCTTTGATTCAACATCTATGATAGTAAACATTATGTTCTCCAAACAGTTTTTCTCGGTATGCATCAGGTCTATATTGTGCCTAATCAGATTGTCCTTCCAGTAAAGTAGCTCCCAGAAAATGCTTTTCTTTGTCCAATGATGTTCTATACCTTAACACGGTGACTTGCACTTACGATTGGAGTCACCAAATTTATTCGGAGGAGTGGCCAGTAGAACAGAATTCAGTGTCTCTGCTCCGGTAAGTCACTTGTAGTAACCATTTTTCCTTTTAGAAATGCAACTTTATTCTTTCTGTCGGGTTGGTCCTTACATAGAAACTTCTGATAACAATCAAACCAACATACCTTCTTACCTCTCGCAAGGAATTGTGCATTTTTTCAGTCATACAATACGGGCATGCCAATTTACCGTGCGTACTCAAGCCAGATAACATGCCATAAGCGGGGAAATCATTGATCATCCACATTAGCACTACTCGTATCGTAAAATTGACCCATTTTTCAGCATCGTACGTTACAACACCATCACCCCACAGGTGTTTAAGCTCGTCGACTAATGGCCACATGAACATATCAAGATCTCTTCCAGGACTACGAGGACCAGGTATTATAAGTGCTATAAATATGTAAGGATCCTTCATGCATAAACCATGTGGCAGATTGTAAACACACACCATCACCGGCTAACAAGAGTAATTCATTGCTAACTTATCAAATGGATTGAATCCATTAGTACACAAGCCAACTCTCACATTATGTGGTTCTGACGCAAACTCTGGATGACAATTATCGAAATGCTTCCACGCCCCACCATGGCTTGGGTATGTCATGAATCCGTCAACAAATGGATTACGATAGTGCCATGTCATATTCTTACCAGTCTTTCCCGACGTATACAACCTTTGCAGTCTAGGTCCTATGGGAAGGTAATTTAGCATATTTTGAGCTACACCTTTCCTTGTATTAGATTCTACTTTGTAACGTGACTTACCGCACTGCAAACAACACTCAAGGCTGGCCGCATCTCCATAAAACAGCATACAATTGTCAAAACATACGTCTATTTTTCAGTGAGGCAGACAGAAAGACATCAATAATTTCTTTGCTTGCCAATATGTAGAAGGAATTTTGTTATCTCTGTCTGGTGTTAGTCGTCTCATAATAAACACATAGCGCTCGTAGTTCGGCTTGGAAATCCTTGTCTCGGATTTCAAGTTGATAAGTTCGGACACCATCGTTAACTTAGACAATGTAGTGCAACCTTCGTAAACTGGTTCATCAGCATCACACAACATCTTGTAGTACGTTGCATCTATCCCATTTGGAGCCTCACCCTCATCGATGGGCTCCTGAATCCCAAACCATCACATACCATATCGTGATATTGGTCCCCATCAAATTGGTTAGCAGGACTGCCCTGAGAATTATCCTCACTCCCTAAACTCTCTCCATAATATACCCGCAGTAGTAGTCTTCCACAAATTTATGTCTCACTATATGTTGGTGCACTATATCAGTTGCATTTGGGTAAATGGTTCTGCATTTCAAACATGGACATAATATCAAACTACTCTCTCCTATTGAACTTGTGTGCATCCGAGCTCGTAAAATGAAGTCATCAGCACCATCAAAGAATTCATCTGTAACAAGAGTCCTAGTAATATCTAAACGACGATACATCCAGTCACGAGTAATTGGAATATCAGTAGGCATATGGTAAGGACACGTGATTCGAAAAAAATGAAAAACACTAAGCTAAGATAGTCGTACTAGATTCAAATAGAGACAAAATAAATAGATTAACCTAACACAACGTATTTAGGTAACTGGATTTAAATTAGAAATCTTAGAATTACTTTAAGAATCTTAGAATTAGAGAAAAAATGCGAGCTCATAGCCGTTATAGCAGCAACCAACAATCAAAATAAAAAAACAAAGATTGGGAAGTACAGAGACTCACCTGCTGATTGAAGTTGTCGATATGGTTACGTAAAGCTGAGGTGAAGATGATGGACTATATTTTTGCTATGTGAAGAGGATGGATTGAATATTTGCGATAGTTTTAGCTCTAGAGTCAATCGGGTTATGCGGAGAGGCCTGTAGGTTTGGCGCAGAGGTCTGTAGGTTTGGTTTTGGGTTTTCGGGTAGTTAATTCATATTAATATTAGCCTTTACGTTAGAATAATTATTACCACTTGTTTTTTGATTTACATTATCTACTTTACTATATAGACTCAATTTAAATTATCTACTAAAATTTAACTTGTAATTAAGTCTATGGAACCAAAATGTAGTGTTATTATTAACTAATAATTATAACTATGCAATTTGTACATAAAAATCCAATGATACCTAGATTTGATTTCGTAAAGCGATTATTCAAGCCAAATTAATTAAAATTGTAGAATCACTAAATTATATTAACACCAAGTTTTATTTGGAGAAATTTAGTTATGGTAGACCATAAACTTCTATATTAATTTAAATACAACCATAAAAACAAGAAGATTTTGATAAACATTACGTATGTACATTAAGTTATGTTCAAACATAATACAGGCCTTTAAAGTACACAACACAATAACCAAAATTTGTGTATAACATACACCCAAACCCCAGTACTTCATACAAAACAACAGCCGAAAATGTATGATTACCACATACAAGAGAAAACAACTAAACAAGCTCGAGAAGAACCTCTAGTACCATCACCACTACAATCTCTAATGCCATCACCAACACTTGTGTTAATTTCATTCCCATCGCTGAACCAATTCACATCACCCGACATAATCTTCTCCGCAACATCACATTTAGAATGTACAACGAGAATCTTGATAGCCTTCTCAGGCATCACCATCTTCTTTGACAGCTTCTCATTCTTCTCCACCAATTTTTTGGCTTCCTCACTACCCAAAACAGAAGATATTGATCCTTTTGAGCTACTCCCCCCAAAAATGTTATAAGAATGCTTTGCTAGTCCTGTTTCAATTAAACCTCGTTTTCTTTTTCTCGATTTCACAGTTGGAAGAGACAAGAACATGTCTGGATCATCAACAAATACTGGGTCAGCTTCCTCACCATGTTTTGACCTGACCGCTTTATTCCACTCTTCCTATAATTGTCAAAACATAATTAAAGACCTTTATTTATTATGCATGAAACAATTAAAACATATAACTATATGAAGTACATTGACAAGTTCAAAAGAGCAGTTAAACTAAGATAACCACATTGTACAAACCAGGCAATAACCATACGCATTTATATAAGACCAACGCTCACAACACGAGAGCTGAAACACTAACCATACTGTAAACATATAGTAATACTACTATGCAACATATGTATATAGTGTCATTCAAAATGCCAAGCACACAAAAAATCAGAAATCCTACTATGGGACTATATAGACAATGTCTTTTAGAATCCAAAAGAACATGCATACAATTACTAATCCATGATATGCAACATGTATACACAATGATCAACTAAACCAAAAATACAAGATACTACGTATATATACATATAATTTTTTTGGAAACTGATTTAACCAAAAAATACCATGATTTTTAAAGACAAGAGGTTCACAAATTCCGACGTAGTATTTCCTTGGCCATCCTTCTTGTTGTATGTGAACCTCAGGCGTTTGGCCATCGACAATATTTCTTTGGTTTCCTCAAACTGCACCAAAGGGTAAAAATGAATATATTAAAAATAGAAACTCAGTTTAAATTCAAATTAATAAAAAACACTTACATGTTGACTAACTAATCGGGAATGGCTACTCGACCCACCAGCATGAGTCCCTGCCCCACCATAATAAGATTTGCGGTTTCTCGAGTTTGTTTCCGAAAGTTTTATCTGTTTAGTACTACACAAAAAATCAACCCATGACTTCCATAATCTTGGTCTATTCGTTAAGAAGGATGACCGAACATTGATCAGCTCAGCTGATGGATGCTGCAGTTTGGCTCTTCTCAAGGAACTTCTTTTCATTCTAGCCATAAAAATTCTTTGGCACTCCCTCTTGATCAACATCGTTAACTGGTCATACATAAATCATTAGTCATATCTTCCACCAAACAAGCTAAATCGCATTTCAAATAGGTGCTAGAACATGAAAAAAACAAGTGCCCCTACCGTTGATGCAACTTTTAAAACTTCAACTGTCAAACTACGAAGATGGAGCGCAACTCCCTAATTCAATATATATATATAGAAAAAGCGTAACTTTTCTGGTTTATTTACAAATTACGACAAATATTAGTATATTTTTTTTGTCTACATGGTGAAAATTTGGTATGTAGAACTAAGATGGCACCGAGCAGAGTTCGAAGAGACAGTGAAAATATATCTATTCGTGTTCATATGACATCAGAAGCTACTAAAGTCATTAGTCATAGTGATCCATGAATAACCAAAGAAACTACCTGTAATATTGGCTATGAACTTCAGTTTGATGATCGAAAATATTCTAGAGAACAATTTCCAATATACTATCGACATTTTATAGTTGTGGTTAGCACCATACAATCTGATGATCATTATGTCGAGCAGTTTTATATGGCTTCTATGACTATTTAAAAGGGACAAAGATAGTTACAAAATCTATTTACAATGCGCTTATGGATAATATTTTCTTTATATATTAGTATTTGTGGTATGGATAAGTTTAAAAGGTTGTTGCAAGTCTAAATTATTTAAAAGAAATCAAGTTTTATTTTGTTGATAATAACCATTTTATCCATGTATTGTTTGTATTTGAATTTTTTTTGTCGAATTGTTGTTACTTTTGCATCTTAATTTATTTAAAAAATTTATAGAGATTTCTATTATGAATGACGCAACGTGTGCACCAAGTTACTCTGCATTACGAAAAATATCGGGAGATTCAAAATCCTCTTCTCCGAGTAATTACCCTCAAGTGACTAATTTATATGAGTTTATTTAGTTATTACATTAATCCAATTCCAACCCTTATTTTTCAATGGAAGTCTAAATTATTTAAAAGATTTCTGAAAGAAAAGAAATGAGGTTTTATTTTATTGATAACGGCCATTTTATCCACGTATTGTTTGTATTTGAATTTTGTAGTTGAATTTTTGTTACTTTTGCATCCTAATTTATTTAAAAAAGTTATAGAGCTTCATATTGTGAATGACGCAGCGTGTACACCAAGTTACTCTTCATTACGACAAGCATCTAAAGATTCAAAATCGTTTGTCTTCGAGTAACTACCCTCAAGTGACTAATTTATATGATTTTATTTAGTTATTGCATTTATCTAAATTGTAACCTCTATTTTTCAATAGAAGTCTAAATTATTTAAAGATTTCTGAAAGAAAAGAAATCAGGTTTTATTTTGTTGATAACAAACATTTTATCTGTGTATTATTTGTATTTGAATTTTGTAGTCGAATTTTCTATTACTTTTGCATCCTAATTTATTTTAAAAAGTTATAGAGCTTCCTATTGTGAATGACACAACGTGTGCACCAAGTTACTCTTCATTACGAAAAATATCTAGAGATTCAAAATTATTTGTCTCTGAGTAACTACACTCAAGTGACTAATTTATATGAGTTCCTTTAGTTATTGCATTTATCCAAATTACAATCTCTATTTTCAATGGAAGTCTAAATTATTTAAAAAAAATTCTAAAAGAGAAGAAATCAGGTTTGATTTTGTTGATAACAACTCTTTTATCCATGTTTGTATTTAAATTTTGTAATTGGATTTTTTTGTTACTTTTGTATCCTACTTTATTTCAAAACGTTATAGAGCTTCCTATTGTGAATGACGCAATGTCTACACCAAGTTACTCTTCATTACGACAAAATCTAGAGATTCAAAATCGTCTGTCTCCGAGTAACTACCATAGAGTGACTAATTTATATGAGTTTATTTAATTATTACATTTATCTAAATTTCAACCTCTATTTTTCAATGGAAGTCTAAATTATTTTTAAAATATTTGAAAGGAAAGAAATCAAGTTTTATTTTGTTGATAACAACCATTTTATCCACGTATTATTTGTATTCGAATTTTGTTGTTGAATAGTTGTTAGTTTTGCATCCCAATTTAATTAAAAAGGTTATAAAGCTTTTTATTTTCAATGACGCAACGTGTGCACCAAGTTACTCTTCATTACGACAAATATCTAGAGAATCAAAATCGTCTGTCTCCGAGTAACTACCCTCAAGTGACTAATTTATATAAGTTCATTTAGTTATTACATTTATTCAAATTTCAACCTTTATTTTTCAATGTAAATTTAAATTATTTAAAAGATTTCTAAAAGAAAATAAATCAAATGTTGATAACAACTATTTTATCCATGTATTGTTTGTATTTGAATTTTGTTGTTCATTTTGCATCCTAATTTATTTAAAAATGTTATATAGCTTTCTATTGTCATTGAAGCAACGTGTGCACCAAGTTACTCTTCATTACGAAAAATATCTGGAGACTCAAAATCGAATGTCTCCGAGTAACTACCCTCAAGTGACTAATTTAGTTGAGTTTATTTAGTTATTACATATCCAAATTTTGAACTATATTTCATTGTATTATTTGTGGTAAAAACTTTTTCAATTTTATTTAATTCAATGCTCTATATGAAAATATCAAACAATTAATCACAACATAAAACTTAAAACAATAACGTTAAACATAAAATGCATCATAACCAAATATAAATAACCTAATAATTTAGCAAGAGTTATACCCTTGCATATCTATAATCTCGGCGTACAAATCTAATTTAATTTATTTCATTCTTTTTTTCATGAGGTCCGTGTTCACCTCAGATGCAAAGTTTCGTAATGAAATCATTAAAATGAAAATAAAACTCCTCGAAATTTCTTATGTGGCATCGTACGGGAGGTCGTACATCCGTCAATGTTTCATTTAGCAAACGTGAATCGTTAGCTAGCTGGATACTAAATCATTTTGTAGAGCTTAATTATACATTTGCTTAAAATTGGCTAGTTGAAGATATATGAGAGTATTGATTGGTATATATATATATATATAGAGAAATGATTGGTGAATTAAGTCAAAATAACTTTATATAAAATTTGATAGATAAAGTTTAATAAAGAAACCAATAATCTAACTCAACCTATAAAACATATTCTAGTTTGAGAGACAAGGTTGAATTAAATAAGAGAACCATTGCACCAAACTGAATGATACATGAGACAGTCTCGTCGGTACATTGACATATAATCGGCGCCACTAGGCCATTATATCGTCAAAACCATGTAATAAAGTTCGCACATGTGTTCAAAGATGTTTCTAATGGGACCATGATTAGTATCATTAGTAGAATATGTTGAATCCAGCGTGACCATGTTGGTATCAAGTCCCAACCTCGTCGTGGATATTGTTTCTTTCTTCTGAGGATAGATTGAAATTGCAATATCGGTATTGTGTTATTGTATCATTATGCCTTTGGACATGCGCCTTCAGAACCTTAAATTATGAATTTAAAAAAATCATTATTAACATACAAATTACATAATTGGATACTTAAATAAACTTCTTACTAAAAACAAACGATACAATAAAAATGAAACCACAAAATATAAAATAATTTAGGAAATTTAGATAAAAAAAACTAATTAAGTGATGATAATTAATTTACTATCGTAGCTTTATCTCTCTTCATTGCAATATGAAAATTCTCATCATTCGCTCTTCCCTCAATTATTATGTTGGTGATATTATTGTTCTAAAGTGCAAATGTAGTTTGGCGTTCTTCTCATCGAAGGTAAAAAAATCTGGTATGTTTTCATTACACATAGTTCAGACGTTTTCGTTACTCGATCATAGTTGTGATGGAGTCATATGGTTTGTACCGTAGATGTAATACATATTATAGACAACTGCATCCCCAAAAGCTTCATCTTTGCTCATTTTTTTGTACTTTTAAGCTTTTTGGTCGAATGAGGCAATGATTTATCCGAATATTATTTTTAAATTATAATCGTCCACGTCATCCATAACCATCGTCTCATGCATTGGTCTGGAAAGACAGTGATCTACCGTATGCACATAATGCATCGACCTCTACCATGACAAGATCTTCCGTTCGCTTGTTGCGGCGATGAGACTATAGGGTATGAGTAAGAACATTTTCGTATCTTGATCCATTGGCACTACATTAGTGCTACATTGGGTAAGCGTAACTCGTGCAGTTGTCCTTGCCTCACCCGTATCCGTAGCAATCTTAATATTGGCAAGAATTTACATGTACATGAACTCGTTGCTCGTGTGTCAAATGACTTAAAAATAAGATCGAACAATAAAACATATTAATTTTGATTTGCAAGTAATGGAAAATAAAATAGTCGTAAAATGTTCAACTCGTTGCTCGTGTGTCAAATGACTTAAAAATAATATCGAACAATAAAACATATTAATTTTGATTTGCAAGTAATGGAAAATAAAATAGTCGTAAAATGGTTCAAATAAACAATAACGCGAATTGGAAAAATATGATATGCATTTGATTGGGGGTTTATGGTTTCCACCAACTTCGACGAGTTCACCAAGTAGATATCTTTTTGGATATGGATGGGGAAAAATTACAAATTTCAATCCTAGCCTTAAACCCTAAAAACTCAGATCCTACTTCTAACATATTATAAATAAATTTAATCTAAATAGCATCAATTTATAAACATATAGTAAAATATCAAAAAATTTAATAACCAATTAAAAAAATTAAAATTAAAATTAAAATTACTTATTTAAGTCGTCGGACTTAGATCCAACCATGAAAGTATTTACAAAAACAAAAATAGTCGGATTCAAAAATACTACTAAAAACCAACTATATAATGATGGAAATTTTTTTTGGCCTCATTAGAAAGATAAATTTATGGTGCCGTGAGATATAAATTTGGAAACAAAATTTTGGGACGAATTCTTTTAACGAATCCAAACTCGCTTAGGACACAAAACTTTTCAATATATATACATATTTAATATTCTAAAATGTATAAAAATTTCTCTTTGGACCAAGGCAGGAAAATTTCAAATGGCCTTGTTTTACCGTTTCATGCATTAGGCCCAAAGCAGCAGGAGAAAGCATTGAAAGCTGAAAAATGATGGTCTTGTTTTGAATGGATGAATAGGTCAAGGGAAGGCCACGACCACGAGGAGGCTGAGTCAATATTTTCAAAACTTGACCATCTCCTTTGAATCCATGACTTCTCTTCTCTTATAAATATCCCAAACTTCTCTCCAACAAATATTTCACCAAACAATTTCAAAATCAAACACTAAAACAAATCGTATCTTCTTTTCAAAAATATTATGGCTTCTCTACAAACTTCGAATTCATTATTTACTCGTTCCAACATAACCAAATCCGTTCTATCGATTCCTCCTTTACCAAAAGTCCAAATCTCACCGTCCCAAAAACAAACTTACCCATCTAAACTTATTGGGAAACTGAGTTTAGATTCTAATGAATTATTAAAAATGTTTCCTTCAAAAGAAAAACATGCACCCGTCAAGGAAGAACAGAGCATCTCCTCTGTTTCTACATCAAATAAAGATATTTCCGCACTTTATGCTGTTTTAGAATCAGTTATCGATAGAATAGAGATGCATAAAAACATCGGTGAGCAACGCGATAACTGGAATACTCTGCTTCTCAATTCAATCAACATGATCACCCTAGCCGCAGCCACGATGGCTGGTGTAGCTGCAGCTAGTGATCCATCTAGCTCTTGTCTTTTAGGGTTAAATTTATCATCAACTCTGCTTTTCTCTGCCGCAACAGGGATGTTGATAATCATGAACAAGATTCAGCCTTCACAGCTTGTCGAAGAACAGCGAAATGCTGTTCGTCTACTAACGCAGCTCAAGAGTAGAATTCAAACAACTCTTGCAATTGGAGTAGTCAGCGAAAAAGAAGTCAAAGAAGCTATAGAGAGAGTTTTAGCACTAGATAGAGCATATCCACTCCCTCTAATAGGAACAATGCTCGAAAAATTCCCAGAAAAGTTCAAGCCAGCCAAATGGTGGCCTGCACCAAACACCCGCCAGCACAAAAGTCTTAAAACTTCAAGGAAGTCTGAGAAAATCAATGGGTGGAATCAAGATTTGGAATTTGAACTTAAGGAGGTGGTCAAAGTCATTAAGAGGAAAGATATGGAAGATTACGAAAGATTAGGCAATATAGCATTAAAACTGAATAGAGCATTAGCCATTTCCGGTCCGTTGCTAACAGGAATGGCAGCTGTTGGTTCTATTTGTATTGGACAATCATGGGCTCCTGTTGTGGCCATGTCTTGTGGAGCTTTGGCCACCATTGTCAATACATTGGAGCATGGTGGTCAAGTGGGTATGGTCTTTGAGATGTATAGAAACTCTGCTGGATTTTTCTCTGAATTAGAGGAATCAATCGAATCGACAATGAATGAGATTGATAAAAACAAGAGAGAAAACGGAGAGTTGTTCGAGTTAAAAGTCGCAATGAAACTAGGAAGAAGCTTGTCTCAACTTCGAGATCTTTCGAGAAAATCACGAGGAAATGACATTGATGAATTCGCTTGCAAACTCTTTTGACATTGATGAACTTTATATAGTTTATGGATTCTTTTGTACAATCTTGTTGTTACATGGGAAATATATTACTTCTAAAATTTCTATTCTTTTTATATTTCATGTTTTATAGACTCTAAAATTCTACTTTTGAATTGAATTGTGAGTACACTTGTTATTATTTGGTAATAATACTTTTATTACATTAGTAGAAAAATGACTGATCTAGATCTACGAACTTTCAGTTAATTCCTCTGAAACAAATAAAAATATTTTCCTATCCTACTAAGGAGTCTAAATTCTTTTGATTCCATGCCGACCGGATTAGACTGATTCGTTAAGTAGGATTTAAAATTCGGACGAAAATTGGACCATTAATATTTCAGATTGGTCCGGTGTAGTCGGATATCAATTTCGGTTTGGACTGAATGTCAGTTTCGGTCGGGTTCGGTGTAACTTTTTCGAAATAATATTATATAAAAACTATTTTAGAACGTAGATATTTTATAAAATCGCTATTTTTAGTGGACCCATTTTTATGACTCCTATCAGTTAAAAACCTTTGTTGTAAATTATAACAAAAAATATATATAATATAATATAATATAATTCAATCATATATTTTTTTATAAATAAAATTAGTTTCAAAATATTATCATTCGAATACTTTTTTTTATCTATTCCAATATATGCGGATCATAAACATTTGAAACATTCCAAATATGAACTGTCTTATTTTGTAATCAAGATTTTCAATTAGTATTCTTTTTTTTTCGAATTGTTATTATTTTCATTAACAAAAATAAAATAATATAAACAAACATAATATAAATAAACCGATTAATATCGGGTTATGGATGGGGAATATTTTTATAAACAGATTTCAAATCGATTCGGTTCTCTATTTCAATTTCAAAACTTCTAGTATTCTTCTCCATTTTGTTAGACAGTTTATTAAACAAAAATTATTTATTTAGTTTTTAAAAAATAATTTATTTTTTTACTAATAAATTATAAAAAAATTTAGTTGAATTTGTTTTCATTTGTTTTAATTTATTTAAAAAAAATAGAAGAAAAATTGCTCATCAAAACACCGATACGGATTACGAATTACGATTCCTGATGAGTCCGGATAACTTCACCACTGCCTAGTGAGATTTCCGGACAAAGGAAATTCTGACAAAAACTTGGCACTAAACTATCCGGACTAGACAAAAGTAAAAAAACGATTAAACACCTTTTGACTAAGCTATATGCTAATTAGTTTAATAAGTAAATAAGTCCTTAAACTTGACCCGGTTTCATAATTCGACCTGAAACCCCATAGGTCCAAAATTAAAGGTATAAATACCCCAACTACTTTCATTAATGGGGGTAATGAACATTTAATACAACCAGGAAGTTCAGATCTCTCACTACTAGACACCCACACATTTAATACTCTCAAAATTACCCAAAACACTTGACAAAATATGCACCGGATGATGTTACGAAAATGCAAAAAATTCCTTAGCCATCCAAGGACTTTGAGTGTTGGTGAAAGACTTATCCGGACTCAAACCAGATACAATTACAAAACTGCATTGGCCATCCAAGGACTTTAGTAGTTCACAAAGTTAAGAAAACATAAAAGATAGTTAAAAACCTCAGGGCTTATTCCCTTCGGATGTTCCGGCTTCACCTCCTTTTTTGGGGCATTTGAGTTTAGCGCTTGAACTCTGCCTCGTTCCTTCTTCTTCATCGGTGGTCGAATCGATTCCACTAAAGTATTTTTTTTATCACCATCTACCATTGCATGGAACGGGATGTCTTCATACTCCACATATTGTCACAAGGGAGCGTCCTCTTCGGAAATGTTTCATGGAAAAGCAGTACCATGTCAGACTTCACTTCGGCATACCTTGCTGTCAAAAGTATTGTGTTTCTCAAAAAAGTATATCTTATTTATCTGTCTGGTTCACCTTTTTATACTACTTTGTAGCAGTTACAGCAATTAATATTACAATATTTATTTTCCTAAAGTTTACATAGACTATAGACTATTGACTATAAAATCGTTGACTAAATAAATGTACTAATATATTATACTAAATATATATTATACTAAATAAATTAGATATTAATCTAATTTATTTTCTGTAACACCCTCCTTCAAATTGATGCTGGTAAGTCGACCAGTAACAATTTGCCAATAAGAAATTGATGCCGCTGACGAGTCATAGCTTTGGTGAAAATATTAGCCACTTGGAGATCCAAAGAGATGTGAGGAAGATATATCACCCGTTTCTCCAAAGTATCTCGAATGGAATGACAATCAACTTCAATGTGTTTGGTGCGCTCATGAAAAACAGGATTGGTGGCAATCTGAATGGCACTAGTGTTATCAGCATGAAGAGGGGTAGAAGTTGTTTGAGGAAATCCAACCTCCTCAAGAAGACCGCGTAGCCATACAATTTCGGAACAAGCACTAGACATGGCACGATATTCAGCTTCGGTAGAGGATTTAGAAACACGATCTTGTTTCTTACACCTCCAAGAAATTAGAGCGTCGCCTAAAAACATACACCAACCTGTAGTAGATCGACGTGTATCTGGACATCCAGCCCAATCAGCATCACTATAGGAAACAAGTTAAAGAGATGAGCCAGTTGGAAAGAACAAACCACGTGTAGACGAGCCTTGAAGATAACGAATGATGCGTCGAACTGCAGCAAGGTGTAGATGTCGAGGAGAGAACATAAACTGGCTGACTTGATGAACAGCATATGATATATCGGCGAAACTTTTCAAACCAAGCTCGAGGTGCTTGTTTGAGCCCATACAAAGAACGCCTTAACTTACAAACATCATGAGAAGAAGAAGTACTCATACCAGATGGAAGCTTCATGTAAATATCTTCTTGAAGATCTCCATGAAGAAAAGCATTCTTAACATCCATTTGATACAACGGCCACGATTGTGAAGCAGCAATAACCAAAATGCTTCGAACGGTGGTCATTTTGGCAACAGGAGCAAATGTCTCCTCATAATCAATCCCATATTCTTGTTTATTACCCAGAGCTACAAGACGGGCTTTATATCGCTCCAAAGAGCCATCAGAACGTAGTTTCACAGAGAAAACCCACTTGCTCCCAATTGGTTTAACTGTAGGAGGACAATGAACAATATCCCATGTATGATTCTCCTCAAGTGCTTGAAGTTCTACTTGCATTGCGTTTTGCCAACACTCATGTTCCATGGCTTGTTTGTAGCTAGTGGGAATTGAAATACTAGATAAAGTAGTTACAAGAGAGACGGGGGAAGAAAAACCATACCTATCAGGAGGTCGAGAAGGACGAGCAGATCGACGAAGAGTTGTGGGAATTGTGTTTCTCAAAAAAGTATATCTTATTTATCTGTCTGGTTCACCTTTTTATACTACTTTGTAGCAGTTACAGCAATTAATATTACAATATTTATTTTCCTAAAGTTTACATAGACTATAGACTATTGACTATAAAATCTTTGACTAAATAAATGTACTAAATATATTATACTAAATATATATTATACTAAATATATATTATACTAAATAAATTAGATATTAATCTAATTTATTTTCTGTAACACTTGCTTCCAAGGAATCTATCACCTCGTTGGTGTATTTATCAATGTTGGCCTGAATCTTCTGTTCCTGTTATTTCTCCAAGTCTTTTCTCTCATTGGTTGCCTTAGACACAACCTCTTCAAGGAAGTCTTTTGGCCGGACAAGGTCTGAATGACACCATCTTTGGTCTTCATATCTTCCTTTAAGGTTGAGAGGTCTTTCTCCAAACCAGAGCACTTAGCTTAGAGCTCAGTGTTAGCATTCTTTGAAGTGGCCAGCTTGGTCGATAGATCTTCCTTATCCTTCTTCAACACTTCAAGTTATTTTTTCAACTCTTTTATGCTCTGATTGGCATTAAGGAGGTTGGTTGACATAGACTCATTGTCTGTATTAAGGGTTTGGATAAGGGTGGACTGATTTTTCACCTGCCTCTCCAGATCAAGCACTGGTTGGATATGACCTAAAAGAGAATGGGCCACCGTATTATGGTCTTCGGAAATAGAAAAATACTTACCATTGTAGGTCACCATGTTGGAAGAGCCTGAAGGACGGAAAGGACCAGCAAATTCATCTTTCGCTGAGTCAATGAAGTAAAGACCGATCTCTTGAAGGGCTCTGATGTCAAGCCCTCCTCCAGTTCCCTCTTCCATTTGCAAATTTGTTGAAATTTTCTCTGCCAAGGTGGAGTCAGAGAGAGCTGGTTGAGGAAGAAGCTCTGAAGGGCGAAGACTTATTTCTCTCCCTAAGGTGATATTTTTCTTCTTGGCAGCCCTTTCGTCACTACTTTCCCTCCTTTTACGATCTTTCTTGAGAGGCTTCGGTGGATCCCTCATTGATTCTCCCCTCCTTGGATCTCCGGACCGGTCTCTTCTATAACAACCCAAACTGCCTCTGTTTCAACTTTATTTTTCTTTCCCTTCATCTTGCTAGGAGCCTTAGCTCTAGAGGGCAAGACCAGCTTACCATTTTTCCTCTGTATGTTTGAGGATGACAACTATGGGAGGGGATGTGGTCAATTCTTCCCATGTGAGATCTCTCCCGCCTGTGGTATTCCACAGATGAGATCTCACCATATTGCCAGAGGTGAAGTAGTTGTGGAAAGCATTCCCCCAACGTTCTGCGGCCCATATATTCAGCTTGGCACATGTAGTCTGCCCCTCCTCCAGATATCCGGTATACTCCTTTGGTAATACTGAAAAAAAAAAGTAATGAATGATTCATAAGTGGAATGTTTGTAAAGTGAAAAGGAGAAAATGAAAAACAAAATTGAAGAGCTTACTTGTACTCTTCCACCTACTAGTAATCATGCTAGGGTTAGTTTTGGCTTTGATCTTTCTCCCATTTTCCCATGACCCACTGATAAATAAGAACTGAATTCTCCAATTCTTCTCTGACTCCAACAAATCATCTACCATTTTGAAGTTGTTTCTCATGTTGTGTTGATTCTTGCACAGACTTGCTACAACGGCAAATTGCTCCATAGGGAGAGGGATTCCGGACAGCCTTGATGCCATTATGCAGGCAAGGAGGGAGTACCAATCATTTGGACTTAGTTTGCTTAGGAAAATCTTTATCAGGTGGAAGTACCTGACAATCTCTGGATCTAAGGGGAATCTGAGCCCTCAGTTAAACAGTTTGGTGTAGATGACCACTTCATTAAGTTTACAGTCCATCGGAGTCTCCAGAGTGACATATATTCTCACTTTCACCGACTCTGGGATCCCCCACTTTGTCCGGATCCGGCCCAACGCGGTCGTATGAGTATAGATTTAATTTATGTTCTACATGGCCAACAGATACTTACATTGAATTTCTGAAAGCAAGACCCTACATTTCCCTCCAAGAATTCCGGGAGATCCGGATGAGCCACACCAACCTTCACTTTGCCTTTTCCTTTTCTATTAGACGCAGCATCCCCGATTTCCCAGAGGCTTCAGTTTCGAAGGGGGCCTCTTCGATGTTGTCCTCCATCACTTCTTCCATCACCGTGGAAGGTTTATCAGTTGTTGTGGATGGAAGGGTGTTAACCTCTGGCTCTACGGTCTGTCCAGATGATTGAGCGCCAATTTTTTCCAAAGGCCTGGTGTCCGGTTGGGGCTCAGTTCCTTAGGACTTCGCTTGAGAAACTACTTTGGATGCCTCTTATCCGTAGGGCTTATCTCGTGGGGCTCTTATAGATATTTCTGATCCTGAGGGTTTATCTTTGGATGTTGTTTTAGAAGCCTCCGGTTTAGAGGGTTTTGATTGTGAGGTAGCCGCTTAGGCCTTCACCGAACGAGTTGTCCGACGTGGATTGGATTTTTCAAGGAGATTTTTCAATATCTGATCCCATAGCTATTAATGGGGAATGGTTTCTAACGCTCGATACTGCTTTTTCTTCGGTAGTTGAAGGTTGGGACTCCTGAACAGTGGAGCGTGATGGGATTTGTGAAAGATTTGGTTTGAACAGCCGTTTGGGTTTTGGATTTCTGGTAGAAGATGACCCTTGATCAACTTCTTCGAATGGTTTATCAGACTTGTCGCTTGGGGAGACCGGCAGCAATACGCCTCTCTTGTTCGAATTTCCTTGCTTTCTCCAACTCAGACAGATTCAACCAACTGCCTTTTACAAGAGCGTTTCTAGCTGTGAATGTAAAACTAACCAAGAACGAATTTAAAAGAGAGGAAGGAACGCTCTGAAGAAGATTTTTGAGTGATGAAGGTAGTAAAACAGTAAAAAATAATTTATATATTGATAGAAAAAGGTAACTGATACCTAGGAGAAAACGAAGAGATTTTTGCAATGATTAAAGATGGTGCTGACGTGGGAAAAATTAAATGCATAGGCTACTTTCTAGGATTAGCGGGAGCGTCAATCTAGGTAAAAAATGACTGATAGGTCGAATCAGATTGTGACACATATCCCACGATCCAAAGAAAGACTTTTTAGAATTTTGAGAAAAAATCAGTTCAAACGAATCTCAACCTAAATACACAAGCGGGTCG
Organism: Limnanthes douglasii subsp. nivea; assembly: GCA_036936605.1. Taxonomy (NCBI): domain Eukaryota; kingdom Viridiplantae; phylum Streptophyta; class Magnoliopsida; order Brassicales; family Limnanthaceae; genus Limnanthes; species Limnanthes douglasii. The sequence goes on from JAUPFV010000004.1 coordinate 131,018,168, forward strand.
GAAAATGTTGTCACTGACTAAGTGAATTTTTTAGTCGTACCAAAGATTTTTGACAAGGCCTAAAAAAAGGGTTACTGATGAGTCCGGATAACTTCACCACTGCCTACTGAGATTTCTGGACAAGGGAAATTCGGACAAAAACTTGCCACTGAACTATCCGGACAAGACAAAAGTAAAAAACGATTAAACACCTTTTGACTAAGCTATATGCTAATCAGTTTAATAAGTAAATGGGTCCTTAAACTTGACCCGGTTTCATAATTCGACTCGAAAGCCCATGGGTCCATAATTAAGGGTATAAATACCCCAACTATTTTCATTAATAAGGGTAACGAAAATTTAATACAACGAGACACCTCAAATCTCTCACTACTAAACCCCCAAACCTTTAATACTCTCAAAACTTTCCAAAAATACTCGACAAAATTACCATCACCTTAAAATAAACCTCACCGATTCCAAAGTTATATTTTCGAATCAAATATAACAAATTGTACTTTATATTATTTTTTCATTTTATATTTAGTTTTACTTTTCTTATTTTTTTTATTGTTTAGTTGAAGAATAATAGTTTGAAACTATTTTCCCAAATAAATAAAAATTGGATTTTATTTTGTTTTAATTTGTTGAATTTGTTTTGAATTTAGCTATTTTTTTCCAACCAGATAAAACTCTATTTCATTTTGGTAGGATTACAAACCAAGAATTGGGTAATAAAAGAGAGAAGTCTAATAGACTAGAACTAGAAAACTAAGGCAGTAAACAAGTCCATGAAAGAGAAGAGAACGAAATTGGAATTCCAATCTGAAGATGAAGACTGAAGAATGATGACAAAAGCCATATGAGGCATACAGAGATTAAAATTAACAATCTAGGACTCTGACAGAGAAGATGCACATCTTGAAGCACACAGAAAATTGAAAAACCTTGGGACTCTAGAAGTATAATACTTGAGATTTCAACAAGAGAAATATAATTATGAGTATCCAAATAGATGAGGAAAATGGATTAATCGGAGAGGGAGGGGGAGCTAGCCTGACAGAAACTTGAAGAAAAATTCAATGCAGGAAAAACAGGTAAATGAATGGAAAAAATGCCGAGACGAAAGACCTTGAAGAAATTCTGAAAAATTTGAAGTTAGAAGAAGACTTCTACTTTAAATAGGCAAGTGAATCAATATATAATCAATTTAATTTAATCTCTAAAATATTTACTACTTGAACAAGTCTTTGATAGACGCTAGTTCAAAACTATAAACTTAAATTTAACTAATTGTTAATCAAGTTTCATCACTAGTTCTATATTCGATTTGATATTTTGTAATGAGTTTAAAATTTAGAATTTTAACATTCATAGTTTGGATGGATTTTGATTTTGTCAGGATGGAACTCAACCTAGGACTAAAACTTGATGAATTAAACTTATAAAAACAATATTAATCTTTAGGTCGCAATTAGCTGCCGTTTTGATATATTTATTAATTTGGATTTCTTTTTATCATATGCTTATCTTACTATAACATGATGTCACCAAGAAAATTATCAAAAATATTTTCGAGAACCTTACTTTCGTGAGTAATTGAGATCCAACCTTCGAACAGATAAAACCGATGAAACATCGACGAGGTTAGTTAGATTATAATGACGATGAACAGGTAGAAAACTTTCACCTACCCTAGAGCTAAAGCTTAAATATTTATTTTCGGATGAATAGACTAAAAAAAATGAACTTTCACCAACCCTAGAGCTAAAGCTTAAATATTTATTTTCGGATGAACAGACTAAAAAAAATGAACTTTCACCAACCCTAGAGCTAAAGCTTAAATATTTATTTTCGGATTAACACACTAAAAAAAATGAACCATGAGAAAGGTCATGAAGTTAAAATCAAGACTCACGTATTATGAAATTATACAAAAAATTAAATCACACGAAATTTGAAGTCTATTACAACAGGATAAATATCTATAACATTTTTTAACAACTTTATTTGTGAATAATATTATATTATATTATATGCTGAATATATAGTTGTTGTTTTATAGTCTATAATACACATTTTCACTTTCCGTACATGCATACTTTTTTGCTTCGTTGGAACTTGACAAACCACCAACTATATATGAAGTTGTCAATAATATTTTTTTAGACCAATGTTGGACCCATAGCTTGATTGACATCCAAATAGACAGCAAGGAATTTGTAAGGTGGCATCACAGAACCAATAATTTTTATTTCTCTTTCGGAGAGATGAAAATCGCACCGGAGAATGTGGCCAACATTACCGGTCTACAATGTGGGTATGATTTGTCGATCTAAATGAAAACAAAGATAAAGAGGTAAGGGTTTAGCGGTGGCAATGTTGGTCCGAGCCGGTCCAAATCGGCCCGACCCGGTCTAATCTGGTCGGGTTTTGTCCAGTCCAAAGATATAACGAGGCAGGTACAGATATAGGAATTGTGACCCGTATGCGGGTCGAGCTGGGTATAGATTTTTAATTTATCCAACCCGACCCGACCCGCATATATAAACTATATATAAAAAATAAAAATAAAATATTAAAAAATAATTGTAAATTTCTAAAATATAACTAAAAAATATATTTACGAATTACTAAAAGACTGACATTTATATGTTTTCTAATAGTATACCCAGTAATTATTATTTTACTTTTAGAGTCAATAATATATTTATTAATTATGTTCGTTTTCCATAAACTAATTCTATAAATTATAAATATATTTCTTCAGATCTTTGCCTATATATACATACAATCCTAATTTCTAAATTTTCAAGTTCTTTGGTTGTTTTTCTCTTCTGCTATTGTGTTTTAGATACGTTGGTTTCGGCTAACCCAAATAGTAAAAATAATGTTCGTAGGCTGGGTCGGGCTGACCCGCAGACATATACGGGGCAGGATCGGGTTTAAAACTATTAAACCCGTTGCGGGTCGGGCTGGGTTTGGGTTTAAGTAAAAAACAAGGGGTCCAAGCAAGTCGGCCCGAACCTGGTCTGAACCCGGCCCATTGTCATCCCTATAAAGGTTATACTATTGTTGAAGTTTTATTGTATCCTGCTTATATCAACCAAAACATATGTTAAATTTTGGAAAAAAGCGGACATGGTTGAATGACACTTTCTTCATCTTTCGTTTTGATATTGCATTATGTTAGGATCATGTACAGCACACGAGAATATGTTCGTATTTCATTCGGCTTCGTGTGGTATTCATTGGAAAGGCTAAGACGTCGATAAAGCATGATTGCCTATAATAAAACCATCATATTTTTGCCGACATATATAGTTTGTTATGTTCCATTCTCATACATAGTATAAAGAAGATGATCAATTTTAATACATCGGGTTGAGTGTTGGGTATGTAATAGTTTTCTTGATTTCTAACCACAATACTATTATGGTTATGTCATACATATATCATATATATGTATGTAGGTTGTGAAGCCTTTAGGAACCCAACAAAAAATTAACTTGATCTTCTTTTGAAAAAATGACTTTAATTTTGACGGTTTACATTTAATGTAGTATACATATTTAATATTATTCTTCTTTTTTTATAATATATTTTTTGTTTATATATTAGGTTATTTTTCAAATGTACGAGTATATGTGGATAAAAAAATTGATTGAGGATATATCGTGGTTTGACTGTATTAGTAAGTGCATAGATAAAATAATATTGTAAATACCGATCGCATAGTTTAACAATTTGGCCATATGTAATGTGTATCGTATCATTCAAAGAAAATACGTGTTTAGATAGGGATAAGGGCCAACACGTTTGCATCTTGGAAGTATTTAGTTTCGATGATGGTCGAAGGTTTTGGCCTCCATACTACATACCAAAAATATGATGGTTTTATCTTTCTAACTCTTTGTTATTTCTATCCCCAGTCTGAGTGAAAAAAATCAACTGGTTAAATCTGTACACTCGACGTGTAAAAATAAGTATGTGCGAGATATATAAGGGTGTTCACTAAGTATAAGATGTAGTTTATAAATTATATCTCTCGAAAAAAGTAGTGATACTTTTTTTGATTCATATGTACACGATATTTATATTTTACATTATGTATTTGATATTTTATCTTCTTGGGTATTTGATTTACAAAATGTATTTGTATTAATTAGATATATTTCGTGATGCATTACAAATATTTTAATATATCTGTTAATTTGAGATTAATGTTTTTAATCTCACGGACCAACACACTAAAAATGGTACAAAACACTATAAATATTATATAATATTTTTAAAAAATAACTTTATCATTTAAAAAAAAGATAAGACAGGTCACAAATAGTCAAACAAAATTAAAATAACAAAAAAAATTAGCCTAATAGGTTGGAAAAAACACATATTACTTTTGTTAAGAAACATTTAGGTCAAAATTATATGTGTATTTTGTTTTATTTTTCACAACATATTTAAACCAAAATGGTCGAAATCAGTTTTATTTTGGTTTACACATTTTCAACGATTTTTTATCTTCAGTCACAATCAATTGTATTTGGGCTAAGTAATATAAACTAGTTTTGACGCAAAAATATAAAAATCAATTATATTTTGCTTTGCAAAATGTATACTAGTTTCACCTTGTAAGTTGGAACTATAAATATTTTATAAACAAATAACCAACATGTGTTCCTACATTATTGGTTTTCTTTAATTAACATTATCTCCAATCTTATCTATAACTAGTTTAACTTAATGTTTACATTTGGTTTGTCTACATATATCGTTGGAGTGAATAACATCAACAATTACAAACTTTTCAACAAATAAAATATTCAAATATATAATATAAAATTGAGTACGACCGAATATTCATTCTCATTAAAAGTCAGGAAGTTAAAAAAAACGAAGATAGATGAAAGAACACCATTTATTGAAAAAATTATTTATAAAATATACTGCATGTATGGTATGATTTATGTGACCATAATCTCACATTCACATGATCAAGAATAAGTCACTATAATGTGGGATTATTTGATATCGATTGCAGTTTATTGGGTTTTGACCCCCATAAAAAACCTAACAAGATGCACTCAAATTTTTATCTTTCGGTAACGGAATAACATGAACCTCATTCAAAAGATAAAATAACAAGTATCATTGTTGACTAAAAGCCACTTGAAGATTCCAATAGATGTAAGCACGTAGGGATAGATTATAATTTTGTTTTCCTATGTTTTCATGTTCAATTTTTAATTCGATATTAAAAATAGGATGTTAAGGTCAAACGTTTTGAGCTTAATCGTTTACTGGAAAAACATTCAAGGGTTTGTATATAGTTTTGAAAACTGTAAAAATTATAACATATCGTTGGATGGTTTTACCGATAAACGACATTTAGGTCACAAACATATCGTGTGTAGGAATTATCTAGAAACGTGAATTATGTTATTAGACACGGGTAGGAAACCTGCCTTGATTGCATTATCCATATATTACCATTTTATATATAGTCAAACATCATTATTGCAATTAAATCGTAGATCTATAATATGTTATTGTGTATCGGTGAAGATTCATGCTTGACACAAGTCATCGTTAGAATGTTGATAACGAGGAATGAGTTTGATTAAATATGTTTTTAATGCCTCGATCTATAGAATGTACTACATTTATGGAAACCTAATTTAATCCAACCGTTGGCACAACGTACGCGTGATGAAGTATGTGTGCTAGGGGTAGTTATCTCAAAAGGCTTCACACTTATTGGGTGTTTGACTTTACACACAAACATTACAAAATTATATTGACGAAATTCTCTTTGCATCCAAATGATAAAATTACTAACAGAAATCTAGAGAATATTATTTGTGACTATATCGATGAGAATCCTGAAGTCTTTATGACTCTAAGAATCATCAGTAACAAGACGAGTCCGGATGAAATTATATCTCACCTTAAGTACTCACAACGTCGATGGTGTTTGATGTTAATTTATCTTATTTATTCTTCTATTATTGTATATCGTATACTATCTTATTATTTTTATTATGAATTCATCTACTATTTTCAATATAATATCAACAAAACAGTATTAAAGTTACATTTTTTAAACTATAAAAAAAAGTAAAAGTAATTAAAAACATAGTTTAAATTATAAAAAGTTTGAATAACAACACAATTAAATTACAAACATTTATGCTACAAAAAATATGGAGACTGAATAGTCTTCGGTAATGTTCTTTACTCGGTCTTCTTACTTTTGAGGCTGCACTTCAGTGTATATCGCACTACTGTCGAAATTATTATCTGGAAAAATAAGAAGAAGCGTTGGTAGTGGAAAGTTTGGTTGGATGAGTATATGTCAAAATAAATAATATATTATTATAAAATAAATTTTTATTGTTAATGTATAAATAATTTAAACCAAAAATATTTACGTACATTGACAAATTGATTCTCGTTCACGTTGGCCATGTAAATATTTTTTAATTAAGTAAGAGGCCCAAAACATCTTCTAGAGGTAAATAAGTTTTGCACTCAGTTAGAAAAAGTGTGTATGTGACGTAATTAATCAAGGTCACAATCATAATATGAATATAAGACATTGTTATCCAATTATCAAAACCGACAACTATAAATAAGCAATTGAGCTTAATTGACTCATCATCTGCATTTTCGTGTGTATTGTAAACTCGGCCATACAAAGTCAAGTCCTCTCAAATTTCCTTCGATCCTTTTTACCTGTTTTGACCTCCAACATAATCTGACCCTATCATCTAACCATCTTAGCTCTTCCTCAAGTATTTTGGGAGAGCTAACATATTAAATAATTTCCGAACAACATCTAAAAGATGTATCCAAGAAATTTAGTAATGAAAAGTCATGACTTTAGCATAGTTAATTTTTTAAGACACGTGTTAAACAGTTATTTGATCTACCGAACGGTTTTACCCTTGGTAATTGTATCTAAAACCAAAAAAGAAAAGCACTTACATTTAATAGTCTCGTTTAATTATTACATGTTGGTTCCCATTCCCTCGTAAAAATACTCAAGTGTTTAATCATAAAACATGGGTTTGATTATCATTTTGATTTTGTTTTTCTAATCAAATGTTTTTTTACATTAATTTTTAATTATATATTCTTTTTTGGGGGATACAAATTATTTGTCTAAATTTTCTATTTGGAAAAGATTATAATTGGTCAAACAATTATATATTTGACTTATTTTCCGATCGATTTTGAACTTACGATCTTAAGGCTATATTTAGTTGGAATTTTATTTACAATATTAGAATTTGATTTGGAGTTAAATTTTGGACACTAAGATTATAGCAAATTTTACGGTGGTGAATTTGAATATTTTATTTTGATCATCTTACAACAAATACACTGAGAAAGTTATCGCATGTGTTATGAAATTTCATATTTGTGAGTGATTGAACCTCAATCACGTGAACAAATAGAACCGATCGAACTTGTCATGAGGTTGGTTGGAGTACACCGATGACAGACTAGTAAAGAACCTTCACCTATTCTAGAGCCAAATCTTAAGGATTCAGGCGGTATAGGAGGTTGAAATAAATATGAACCATGAGAAAGTTAGTGAGTTTACTTCATATTCAGAACTTATACAAAAATAATTTTGAATCACACAACATTATGCATCCATTACAACAACGTAAGTAATTATAAGTTTGTTAAATAATTTTATTCGTGAATATTTATTATATTATACGCTAAATATATTGGTTATTTTGTAAGAAATATCTGAAGATACCCATTTTCACTTTAACTTCGCACACACTATGTTGCTCGGTTGAGACTTGACAAACCAACCAACTAATCATAATGTTGTTCTTTGGACCAATACTAGATGCATAGCGTGATTGCCCCTTTCTCCCCGAATAGCCTGTAAAATTTAATATCCGTCAAAGACTAACAACTTCTATTTCTCTTTCGGGAGATGACAATCATATTGGACTATGTGACCATCATTTAAGGTCTATTAGTGTTGGTACGGTTTGTCGACCTAAACGAAAACACAGATAGTGATGTAAGGGCTGTAAAAATGTTAATGTTTTATAGGATCCCGCTTAGATCAGCATAAACAAAAGTTTAATTTTTTTTAAAGAAAATGAGCTTAAAATGTCATGGTTGAATGATGATTTTGTCATATTTCGTTTTAATGGGCGCAATATCATGTACATTATTACACACAAGTATTTTTTTTTATTCGGTTACGTTATTTTCACTGACAAGACTAGGATATAGGTAAAGCATGAATGTCTACAATCTCATGAAGACTTAATTATATTGGATAAGTAAACCTAGAGGATGTCTATTTGGAGGATTTGTATAGAGAGTTACATTTTCTTTCCATACAAGGTATTGAGAAGATGAACAATTTAATACTTTTGTTGGGTGTTGGATAAATGATCATTTTTGCACTTTCCCACCACAACACTACATTTTTATGTCATACATACATATCATCATGTTGATATGACTCCACTATAGACCCAATGAAATATTAAATTAGTTATCTTCTTAGAAGTCAACTCAATATCGATCATCTAACGGTTGATATATTACATATATTTAATATTATTCTTATTTATATAATTTTTTATTGAAATAATATATATTTAATAACACATGTTTTTAAAGTTGTTTTCCAATGGTAAGAGTATATGCGGACAATAAAATCATTTAAGGATATAATGACTATGTTAGTAATTACAGACACAAAATAAGATCGTACATATAGGTCATAGAGTTCAGGAATTCTATCATATGAAACGTGTATTATATCATCCAGAAAATAGGGTTGTTTGGAAATGTAGAAGGGAAAACATGTTTTCACTTTTGGAGGATTTGGTTTGGATGGCTGGGAGTTTTACCTTTTACCAGTAGACCATAGAGGCATGATAATGGTCCAAGGTTTCAGCCTCCAGACTACATACCAAGACTATGATAGTTTTATTTCTCAAACTCTTCGGTATGTTGTAGCCCTGATTTTAATCGAAGAAGAGAAATTGGTTAAATTTGATCACTCGACGAATAAAAATAACATACAAATGAGGTATAAGAGTGTGTTTTCCAAGTATAAGACAAGATTTTCAAAGTATATCAGTCCTAGAAAGTCGTGATGCATTTTATGATTCATATATAAACAAAGTTTATTAATTTATATTATGTATGTGATATATTATTATTATTTGGATATTTGATTTAGGTGATGTATTTGTATATATCAGATATATTTTGTGATAGGTTTACAAATATTTTAATAGATTATTTAATTTGAATATAAAATTTTATATACCAAACCAACAAACTATAAAAGATGTAAAAAGATAAATAAACATTAGCTGATAAATAAATAAAAGTTATTTAATAAAAAATAAAATATGCGACAAATAGCCAAAAGGTCTCTAAAACAACATAATTATTTTACTTACTAGGTTGAAAAAATGAAGCATAATGCTTTATTTTTCAGGTTCATAAGATATGAAAAATCACTTACGCCGTTGATTAAAATTAGGTGTGTTTTTTTATCTATTTTTCACAACAGATTTCAATCTACATAGTTGAAATCAATCATATTTTAGTTTACATATTTTTTTTACCTTCAAGGTCAAAATCAGTTGTATTTAGGTTGAAAACATAAATTAATTTTATCTGTTTGGTTGGACTTAAATATATTTCCTTAAAAAATAACCAACTAGTTTAACATAATTTTATATTCTTTTTGTCTAATAAATCGATGGAATTAATCACATCAATAACTATAAACTTTATGACAAATAAATTTATTCAAATCTACAATATAAATACGAGTACGACCGAAGATTCATTTTTGTTGAAAGTTGACGGCATATTAAAGGAAATGAGGATAGATTAAAGAACACTGTTTGTTGATGAATAATGTGAACTATCGAATGATGTGACTCTGATTTCATTCACACGTGATCAAGAAGAAGTCTCAATTAAAAAAATATGAATTATCGAATGATGTTACTCTAATTTCATTCACACGTGATCAAGAAGAAGTCTCAATTAAAGAACACGGTTTGTTGATGAATGGTTTGTGCACGCTTTCCAAAAATGTATAGGTTCTAAGATAAATTTTGGATGGTTTAATGATAAAAATATGTAAGTTACAAACATGCATCGTGTTATGTAAGACTTATCTGACATTGGTCATGACATTATTTGGAAAAATATATTTATGTTATCATAAATGACGGAAATTGATTCGTTTGTTCGATTACACTATTCATATATTATCACTGTATACATACAGACTTAACGATCATTATTGAAATTCAACCCTAGATATATAGATATAAATATGCTTTAGTATACGGATAAAGATGTATGATTGACATAAGTCGTCGATAAAAACTTTTCAACGAAGAATGAGTTTGATAAAAGATTTTTTTTTCATTGTCTTGGTCTGTCGAATGTACTATATTTATAGGAAAAATCACATAATCTCACTGTCACAACACGTAGCTATGATGAAGTGTATGCTTGGTGAGGTTATCTCAATATGCCTCACACTTATTCGGTGTTTGACTGAAGAGTAAGAAATTGTATTGAAGAAATTCTCATTGCATCTGAATGAAAAGATTATCCATGCAAAGCTATAGAATTTTAAGTGTGACCCTTTTGAAGAGAATCTTAATGTCATTCACGACAAGTATCAACACTAATAAGATGATTCCGGATGGAATTATCCCACATCTTAAGTATCGATTAGGTCGAAGGTGTTTGATGTTAATTTATCTTATTTATGTTTTTGTTATTGTATACCGTATGAAACCTTGTTAGTTTTATTATGAATTCATATACTATTTTTAATATATAATTAACAAAAATAAATTTAAGTTAATATTTTGAAACAAAACACTTATTTTATAGAACTAACAATAATTTAGAAATATACGTTAAATTACAAACATTTTGAATCAGAATACAATTAACTTACAAAAATCTATGTTACAAAAAATATAAAGATTGGTCACTCTTTAGTAATGTTCGTCACCTTTTATTAATTTTAATAGGAGGCTGGATTTGGCTGCATATTGCATTATGGTTGAACCAGTTGTCAGGTAAATCAGATGAATATTTGGTTGTGATCTGTTTGGTTTGATGATTATTTGTCAAAATAAATAACATAGGATTATGAAACAAAGTTTTAGTGTTAATGTATAAATAATTTAAACAAAAAAAAATTACTTACATGGACTAAATGATCTCCATTCACGTGGGCCATGGAAATCTTTTTTCTTTCGCTGAAAGCGGACATAACCTCTTCAATAGGTGAATAAAATACGCATCCAATTAGATAAAGTGTGGATATGATGCACTTAATCAACATCGCAATAACAAATCAAATATCGGACATCGTTATCCCATTATCAAAAGAAGTAGTTGAGTCTAGCTAGTTAACCATCTACCTTTTGTGTGTATTGTAAACCATGTCATACAAAGTCAAGTCTTCTAGGTTTTTTTCATTAGTTTTTCCTACACATCCAGCCAAAATTCTTGACCTCCCAAAAAAATAGAGTATAAACCTAAAACTAAAATGACCATTCATCCATATAATAAATCCTTTTTAAGACACATCTGATCAATTGTTACTTTTTGGTTTTTGGTATGCGTGTGGGTTTTATTCATGTGAGCTCACTATTTTAGTTTTCCTAGATAATTTTTTTTTATGTTGCTTTAATTTTCGTAAGGCCATAGGTGTGGTTACACTATTGGTTTTTTCAATGACATGCTCAAAATAAGATTTTTTTGTTTAGTCGAACTAGTTTTAACCATGTTTTTCACATTTATTCTTGACATATTTTTGAGATGGAATAACTCAAGTTATTTTCGTATCAAGTACTTTGAGAACCTTCTTTATGGCGTAAATCGTCCGCTCCTAATCATAATCACAGACCAAACCACCTATATAAAAACAAAATTCTCCACGAATGCACCTCCATCACTTTGGCCGTTCATAATAAACTTTAAGTTTGACACATCTAATCGGTCATATATCTAGTCATAGCTCGGTTGTCTCTTAACATGGAAGTTATATCGCATACAAACGACAAACCATGTATCGCTCTATAATAATTCGATTTATAATTTATCGACACTTATCTTTTTTGCCAATTTCTAATGTTTTAACATAATAGTAAGTGGTGTCTTATTGACACAATCCCTCACCTATTTTAATATCAACATATCATATATATAAATTTTAAAAAATTCTTATCCTCCTCGATTGATAATTTTATCTTTATTTGTCGACTTCCAAGCAAAGTATTTAGCTTTCTTTAGAATAATTTAAACTTCAATTGACTTCTTCGAATAAAAAGTTTATATAATGAATGCACACCTTCAACACTTATAGTAATCAAACAAATAGTTAGTTCGATTATGCTACGTAAATTAATCTAAATTTATTATATAAGGATGAATGAACTTACCCATTAGTTGTCGTATTTGTATAGTGTTTGACTACGTTAGTATGTGCATATAAAAAAACTTCGTCTTACGATTTGAGCCAAAAAGTTTCAATGTACTACAAAGTTTTTGGATAGACTATAAATGTCTCATTCATGGTTGATATGTTTAACGGCAACTCAGAATGGTTTTCGAGTACACGGCCATATTCCAAGCAACAATAAACTTATTAGAGATATTTTCTTATGGGAATAATTTCTTCGTATTAGTTAGGATATTTCAACTTATGTGACACTTACATAACAAGTTTGTTACATTCATAAATATTTTATCTATTGCACCTATCAACGCCAATTTTCTATATTTTATCATAAACTTGGTATTGTATACCTGTTTAATTTCATAAGCAACCTAAGATGGTCAAACGGTCGAGTGTAGTTAGCTAACTTTTTCGCACCCATAAAAACGAATGTAATGCAAAATGTTATTGTTTTTACATAACCCCAAATAATGATAACCAATAACATTTTATGCCCACTAATCTTTAGGCACTATATAGAATTACATCATGTGAGAATATCTTTAACATGTCGATGAATGTCGGGTGTTTAAAAAAATAGATCGATGATAATAAGAGAGCCCTCAAATATTGTGAGTCATTCGACGCAATTATTTTCCTCCATTTTTTCCAACCAAAATTCCATGTGCAATTGACCGTACATCTCCAACTTTTGATGTTTACGTCTTGCATTATAAATATGTACGCTTGATATGTTATTAGTTTGCTTATTTCTCAAATCGACTAAAATTTCCGGATGATGAGCATCAGTCAAGAATAATTTCCGGATGATGAGCACTGGTCAGTTTGATATGTGTGTGATTATGTCTTTTGCATAAAATTTCAAACTACTAATCCAAATTTAAGTGGATAAGCTCTAAGTTTAAAAAAACAAGGAAAATAACTTTTTTGTGCATTTTGATTTTCCATTAACGTTATCTTGACGAGTTTGTTGTTTATATTTTCGAATCTCTTGCAATAAAAAAATAATCTTAGTCATCCTTGGTATTCTCGTTCCTCGTAAAAACTTTCCACTAACACGTTCTACCTTTTTTTGAGCTTCCGTTCAATATAATACGCATCGTAGATTTTATTATTATTGTTCTTGTCGCCTATAAATTTTAAAATCTAAAACAATAAACAAAAAGTTAAAATTTATAAAAAAAAATATACTAACTTTTAATCAAATAATCCAAACATTTAAACAAACAACAAATGTCGATCCCTCTCGTCGAAATTAAAAACAAAATATTATGTTTTCTGTGAGATAGAAACAAAATACCAACTATATAATAACTAAATCTACGTGGTGAAAAAAGTTCAAAAATTAAATTTGGAATTTAGTAAAAAAAAAATGTTAGTTATAAAGAAAATATTTGCACAAAACATTTCTTATTTGTTAAAATGAGTAAAAAGAAATACTTAATTTCTTGGCGAATTTAACGTGAACATGAACTGAAATCGGCTTCAAGTATGAGAAAATGAGGCAATTAACCAAAAGAGAAATTATAGGTGGTGATTTAATCCTCACACCGCAATACATAAGTATGGTGGGTCTCATTATCCCCCGAGGTAGTAGCATGGATTTAGGATGATATGATATAAATGGTATTAAATTCACCTCTACAGAAATTCGATATAAATAACTTGTCTTTTGTATCTAAAATCTGATACTACTACTCATCTATTTCTGTCGTTTAAGCCATTTGGGTTCATAATGACTACTTACTCAAAAATCCTGTTATGGGTGATTGTGGGTGCGCTTGTTTATGCTAATATCGATGCCAGGAAACTAGCTAATACCTTCAACGATGACAAGACATTTTCCCCTTACATTGGTGATAGCGGCTACGGGGGCACAGACCACGGTTTGGGAGTGGGTGCAGTAGCTGGCGGCGGAGGTGGTCTTGGTGTTAGCATTGGTGGATTAGGTATTGGAGGTGGAGCTTTGGGGGGATTAGGGTTGGGGTTAGGCTCCGGAGCCGGAGGGCTTGGCGGTGGCAACGGCGAAGGAGGAGGATTTGCTGGAGGAATTGGAGGCGGACTGCCTTGAATTGAAATGTGCTATTGTTCTATTCTCTACTTATGTTATGTTATGCTTATTTGAATTTAAGTAACCAGAATCAGATCTTCTTGTCAAGACTTTCTTTAATGATTTTCTCCAGATGTATACTTTAAAGAGTATTTAATTATCCTAATTTACGATAGTTTTGATTTCTAAATCGCACCTACGTTTTAAACCTTTGAAATTTGATCTCAAATCAGCCAATTATCCAAATCAGATTTCATAATTTATTACTATTATTTGTTATTTGTGTATTATTATTATTATTATTAAATAAAATGAAATTTTATTGATAACTCAAATCAAATTGAATACAAGACACAACCCGGAACTAAAATTCAACTGGATCTATACATAATTGGCTAATGAAAGATTCATTAGGCTTAATAAAAGATCAGCCCAACAAGATAGATAATGGAATACGGATTCACAACCCGACATATATAACCATTAGGTGTTAGCAGTTGATTATTCTACATTTTTCATTCCCACATTATCGAACCGCGATGAGACCCGATTTCAGCTTCAGTACATATCCAGCATCGATTTCTGCTTCAAGTAGCACAATCCACTCCACAAAGGTTAGCAATCCGCTAACAGAGATAAGCTTCAAATCATCGAATTGCTATGAGGCCCGATTTCATCTTCAATTCACGAGAAATCAATAGGAAAAACTCCTTAATCAAGGTTTGGAAGTGGGTTGAGTGCCTCCAAAATACAGACCGCTGGACTCACAGCAAGGCCAAGATGTGAAAATGGTTCTCATTCAAAGCATCCAGGATAACTTTAGTGTCTTCTACTTTCTGGAAATGAGTCGAGTATATTATAGTTACTCATTCTGCAATTAAGAATTAGTCCGGCTATACCTGCTAAAAGTTAGTGTCAATCGCGTTAACAATTATTTTACATGAGAGCATTTGGATGACGAATTAACAAAGCATACAGAGCATTGAAAGGGAGGATAACAGTTAGCTATTGAAAATGTACCCTAGTCATAACTCTACTGTCTTCTACTTTCTTGAATTGAGCCATGGACATTCTAGTTACTGATTCTACAATTAAGAAGCTTAAGAAGCTTGATTCAGTCAAGAAATCGATAGGAAAAACTCCTTAATCAAGGTTTGGAACTGGGTTGAGGGCCTCCACAATGCGGAGAGATGCTCTCACAGAAAGGCCAATATGTGAAAATGGTTCACATTCAAAGCATCTAGGATAAATCTATAGTCTTCTATTTAACATGGGAGCATTTGGATGATGAATTAACAAAGCATACAACGTATTGAAAAGGAGGATAACGGTTAGCTACTGGCAATGAACCTCAGTCCTAACTTTAATGTCTTCTACTTTCTGGAATTGAGCCATGTACATTCGAGTTACTAATTCTTCAATTAAGAATTAGTCACGCTATACCTGCTAAACGTTAGTGACAATCGCGTTAACAATTATTTTATAATAGAGAATTTGGATGATGAATTAATTGAAAGGGTGGATAACAGTTAGCTACTTACAATGTACCCCGGTCCTAAACTTTCCAGAAACACAATAGCATGAAGTTGGGGAAGGACCTGATAATGGTTGAACTCAACGTTTCTCTTACATTTCAATGTCCACTTCGTAAGCCAATCTGCAACTTGGCTTTGGACTATTGAAATGTTTCTAAGAATCATTTCAGAATAGATGAAATTTCTATAGCACATCAGGATGTAGCTTAGAAAGGTAGGGTATGTTCCATTAGCAATCATGTTCAGTATAACCTGCGAAAGAAGGTAAACCACACAAGGTGACAGGCTCAGCCGAGAAAGCATATGTAGAGGGACTCGAACTCATGACCTTTGATCACAAGCATATCATACTCAACCAACTCGGCTACCCCCTTGGGGGCTTGTATGTTTGTTTATATTAGGGCTGTCAAAAAAATCCGAAAAATCCGATATCCGACCGAAATATTTGATATCGAATCCGAAAACGGATAATATTCGTATCCGAATTCGTATCCAAAAATAGCGGATATGGATATAGACATATCCGTATTCGAAATATTCGATATCTGAAATTGTATAAATATATATATATATATAGGGAATTGCTAAAAAAACTGCCAAAATTACTCCATGAAGTTACATAAAAAATAAATGGTTAAAATTTTAAGGTTTTAAAGTATTTTTTAATTAATACAAATTTTGTATAAAATGTAAATAATTGAAATAAATAGAATTAGAGATTTTAAGATTTTTTTTGATTGAGTAACAATTTTAAAAATATTAAAAAAATTGAAAATACAACTTCACGGAGTAGTTTTGGCTGTTTTTTTAGCAACTTCCATATATATATATATATATATAAAATTTTATTTAAAATATTTTTTAGTTATCCCACATCGTAAAAAGCAAAACAAAATACTAAAAAAGTTGTCTATAAATATGGAAGATTGCTTCTTTAAAAATGATAACTTATCCCACATCTAAAGTTGAAAAAAGAATCGTTACCAAACTGTTTATAAAAGATGGTATATCTTTTTTAGTCTTATGACTCTTATCCCACATCTAAAATGTGGAAAATAATTGCTACCAAACTTTTTATAAAAGATATGGTGGCTTTTCAAAATAAGTATATTTTTTTAACCTTATCCCACGTCTAAAATGGGAATATGATGAATATGAATTTCTACTAAGGTGTCTATAAAGGTAGCCTAACCAATAATGTAATTAGTTAAAAACTTGACTGGATATTCGGATTCGGATATTATCCGTTTCGGATGATATCCGTCGGGTACGGATTCGGATATTAATTTTAAAAAAAAATCGGATTCGAATTCGGATTCGAATACTGATTTCGGATTCGGATATAGACAGATTCGTATCCGAGCCCTAGTTTATATTTATTAGCATGGAATGTTTTTTTTTCATTTAAAATTATAAATAATGATAATAGAATTTTAGAAAGTCAAATAAAAGTACAAATATGGAAAGAAGAAAAATAGTAGATTAAAAAAAAACTTAGAAAAAAAAACAAATTAAAAATACTGGTATAAACCAACCTATTTAAAAGACAAATTATTTGTCCACATATTTGAATGTGAAATTATACGTGGAACAATTAACAACGAAGTTATACGCTGGACGAATTAAAAATAAAAGTATCATAAACAGATTATGTTTAATAAAAAAACTCTATAAACCAAACGACTTAAACAAATGTAAAAAATTGGACTTGTATATTAACCTCACCCTACGATGGAACATCATAATACAAAATTTGATTGGAAGAATGCCTAGAAAAGTGTCGAACAAATCCCGAAAACATTCAAGGTCGTAAAATGGTGGCTTGAATAGAAAAACCACCAACAGAAAAGTCTCAAAACCTCGTAAAAACTGATAAAATCAAGGGAAAGCTATTTCCTCATCACATTTTTTATTTCCTTCATAAGTCAATATAAAAAATCACTTATCAGTAGCTTTTACTATTTTGCTTGCAGTTTATCTTTATGAAACGTTTATATCTAGAGCTGTCAAACGGTAATTTGATGTCATTAACCATTATAAAACCCTTATATCTAGGGCTGTCAAACAGATATTTCGCATACGGATCTGCCAATATCCGAATCTGAATTTGAAATTCGAGATCGCTATCTGAATCTGAATTCGAATCCGATTTTTGTTTAAATTATATCTGAATTCGTATCTGACAGATATTATCCGGATACAGAATTTTAACTTCTTTTTTCGTTGGTTAGCCATATCTTTTATAGACACGTTAATAGAAATTCATATTCCCATTTTAGATGTGGGGCTAAGAAAAATATACTTATTTTGAAAAGCCACCGTGTCTTTTATAGACAGCTTGGTAGCAATTCCTTTAAACATGAGATAAGATACAATCTTTAAAGAAGCCGCCTTCCATATTTATAGCTAATTGTGTTAGTAATTTGTTTTGCTTTTTATAATGTGGGATAGCTAAAAAACATACTTAATAAATAAATAAAAATTAGTTATTTATCAAATTTCGGATATCGGATATTTCGAATAACAGATATGGCTATATCCATATCCGCTATATTCGGATACGAATTTGAATACAAATATTATCTGTTTACTTCGGATTCAATATCGAATATATCGGTCGGCTATCGGATTTTTCAGATTTTTTTTACAGCCCTACTTATATCAACAAACACATCATTAACCCAACTTAAATCCAACATACATGATTTAGCTTCTAAAATTAAACATTAAAAGCAAAACAAAAACCTTATATTTCTTAAAAATTATTCATGAAATAGAAAAACAAAAACTAAAAATTTAACACCAGAGACCATCAACCAATCAACCAACAAAGTAATTTAATCTTGTTTTTAGTTTTAGATTCATACAACTTGAAAATCCGTATTAAAAAAGCTCATTTAAAAAATCTCGATTTGTACAGATTTTAGCAGAAAACAACTCATTAAAAACCAAAATAGTATCTCAGAATAAGACGTTAATCGAGACTAGCAAACATAGCATTGAAAGTGAACAAAGCATTAGCCATCTCAGCTATTGGTTCTAGAAACCAAAATAGTATCTGAGAATAAGATGTTAATCGAGACTAGCTAACATAGCATTGAAAATGAACAAAGCATTAGTCATCTCAGCTATTGGTTCTATTCGTATTGGACAATCATGGGCTCCTGTTATGGCCATGTCTTGTGGAGCTTTGGCCACAATCATGGGCTCCTGTTATGGCCATGTCTTGTGGAGCTTTGGCCACTATTGTTAACACGTTGGCGCATGGTGGTAAAGTTGGAGCATGGTGGTCAAGTTGGTATGGTTTTCTAGATGTATTGAAACCCTGTTGGGTTTTTCTCTGAATTGGATTCCCAATCCATTGAATCGACAGTTGGTGAGATGGATGAAAAAAAGAAGAGAAAATGGAGAGTTGTTCAAGTTAAAAGTCGCCATAAAAAACTAGGAGGAAGTTTGTTGCAGCTTAGAGATCTTGCACGTTGCAAGTTTTTTTAGATATCCACAAAATTTGTTCATAACAATATTCATCGGTTAACACTTAATAAATTCTTTTGTTTTAATCCTGTCATTTTGTAGGAAAGAAGTTAATTCTAATAATATAAAATGATTTATTCATTTTCACTGATTAGCCCAACACGACCAACAGGAAAGTGACTTGGTCATTCAAATTTTGCATTAAACTGAGTTTTATCCAACTTAGTTCTCCTTGTTTTGTTACTAAATTGGTCTTGTCCTGAATAGGTCAAGCCAAGAAGCCAAGTCAATCTATTCAACACCTTTTGGCCTTTTCTTTATATATCACAAGCAATAGAACGTCCCAAAACTCATCAGACTAACCCAAAATCAAACACACAGAAGAACATATGTATATTCAATCTCAAAAACACTATGGTTACCATAAGACCCGCTATTCCGCTGCTCTAACAGATTTATTTGTTCCATGATATAGAGAAATTTATAACTCTACCTCAGCTGAGGTCTGACAATTGTACTTAACCAAGAGCAATCATACATAGAAAATCATCAAACTTCACATACAAAGTTCGCACATAGGAAGATGGATAAGTTGATGCGTTATTCATTACTACAAATGCCCAGGAGATACCAACTTTAAAGAGACTTTGACATCAAGAGTTGTGTTTGCACTATCTAGCTAGAACTTTGGTTACATAATTAGAACTATTAAGTCGACCTACAGATACCTTATTTGCATTTTTTTGTTCTCTAAAGTTTACCAATATATTTTGTGCTACTAATCAAAACATGTTTTTCCGTTATTTACGGGGTATAAGCTTCACCACCACAAAGGCAAGTAAAGAAAAGATTGGTATACATATACATATAGAGCAAAAGTATAGAACCTGGTATTGGGATTACTGGATATATAAACCATGAGCATCGAAAGCTTGAACATTGCTAGAACCGAATGGAGAAGCAATCAAGTGAGGTAACTAAGCATCAAACATACTACTCACAAAGTACAAGACAAAACAACCTTTGGAGCTATAAATCTACTAGGGACAGAGATATCATTAGCATTTGCTAAAATTGAAACATACCCAGTAATCAGTATCCAATATTGTCTCTTTCTCTTAGGCCATCCTCGAATTCCTTCAAGTATGTCTCTTCTTCCATAGAGCCCAAATCAGCTATATCGGTAACACTGATCCTCAATTGTTCAACACCATTAGCTAGCTTCAAAGCAACCGAATCACTATCAAGTTTCTCACTTAGTTGCAATTCTTAACTTTATTTTTCTCTTATTTTTTATCCGAACAGTGAAAAACATTAAGAGAAAATAAATTACTTCATTTTTAAATCCCAAAAGAAGCGAAACATCTTTGAAGATGATATACAAGCACAATCTATAGCCTCAATTGTAGTCAACGAAGATGATAAGGTATTGTTTCTCAAAATATCTTTGAAGATGATAAGCACAATCTATATTAGAAGCAACCAACATTGTGAAAGAACAACCTCATCAAAGTTCAAAGACCATCGATAAGGTATTGTCTCTCAAATTATTGGCAAATATATTGAGTTCAATTATTTTATACAAGTACCCAGTTTACATAGAAAAACTGAGTCTTATGATCCAAGTAAAAAGAATTTACTTAGAAGAAAATATATTGATCTTGGTACGTATCAACTGATACAAATTTATCCTTACGCATGCCTTGAACAACATCCTCGTCGATTTCAAAAATCTTTGGATTCAAAAAATTTATTGGTTAGAGTATTCCCCTGATAAAGATATAGTATATACTGTTTTTGTTGTTCTGTTTTTGCGAAAAAATATTAAGAAAGTTATATATTCATTTTTAAGGGTTATAAAAATTGTATAAAAAGGATAGCTAAGCATCAAACATACAATTACTCACAAAGTACAAGTCAGAACAACCTTTGGAGCTATAAATTCACTAGGTACAGAGATATCATTACCATTTGCTAAAACTGAAACATACCCAGTAATCAGAATCCAATATTGTCCCTTTCTCTTAAGCCATCCTCGAATTCCTTAAAGCATTTCTCTTCCTCCATAGAGCCCAAATCAGCTATATCGGTAACACTGATCCTCACTTGTTCAACACGGTTAGCTAGCTTCAAAACAACGGAGTCACTATCAAGTTTTTCAATGCGTCCTTTTAAGCCTACATTTTTACCAGAGACAATCCTAACATCTTTACCAACAAAATGATCGCTAACCTTCTCTCTT
This sequence comes from Limnanthes douglasii subsp. nivea, assembly GCA_036936605.1. Taxonomy (NCBI): domain Eukaryota; kingdom Viridiplantae; phylum Streptophyta; class Magnoliopsida; order Brassicales; family Limnanthaceae; genus Limnanthes; species Limnanthes douglasii. The sequence goes on from JAUPFV010000004.1 coordinate 131,039,956, forward strand.
TCAACAAACCCTAACCCTTTTCTATCGGTCCAGTTCTTGAACTGTTTCACTTTAACATCAGCTATAGCATTCTTTCCTATTCCTCTCCCTTCATACCATCCATACCCAGAAAGATACGCAGCTCCAAACTCACCAACTGGAACTTCATCGAAACCACCGTGTTCCGGCAATCGTCTTACTGCATCTCTTAATCTCTGCAGACCAATCTCATCTGTCCTCGATACTTTCCTACTATTATCCTTGTTTATAGATTCCGACGGACCACGGAGGTTGAGGCCGGAGGAGAGGTTATCGCCTCTGATGTCGGCAGTACTATACTCGGAATCGATGGTACTCTTCTTGTCGGGTCGCCATTCGTTCTCTTTGGGAGGAATTGTGAATCTGGGTGTAGGATTTGTCTGGATTTTGGTGGTTCCATTGAAGTCGGTGATATATTCTTTTGTGTCTTCGTCATCGGGGCTGTCTCCGTGGGTGGTAGAAAGATGTACGCGTTTGAAGGAAGGTTTTGAGGGAAGGGAGAAGGAGAGTTTCATGTCTCTCGTTGGACCGGAAATTGTGAGGGCCGAAAATTAAAAGGGCTAGGCTAAAATGAGACCCGTTTTCTTTATAGTGAGATCCGGTTATAGTGAGATCTAATTTGGCTATAACGAGACCCCTCTTATTTACAAAAATGTCATCGATATAAATACAAAAATTCTCAAATTCTACAATTTTCTTTCTTCGAAAACCCTAACTCTCTCTAACCCAATATTTAAAAATGCTAGATATTTAAAATCCAACTGCATAGATTTGTTAAAGTATGAATTATCTACACCATTGTGCTATTTTTTAAAAATTTGGATCTATATTTGTAGTGATATTTAGAGTTTATTTTTCGGATATAAAAATCGAATTTTCCCCTACTTGTAGTTGTTGTTTGGTTATATGTATATGCTTAATTAGATCGTTGGCTTCAATTTGGTATAAGTTTTGCTGGATTTGACCCCGTAAAAACCAAGTTTGAGAGTTGCATGTGGGTATTCTGAAACAGGCATTTCCACGCACAGTTGTTCTTTTTTTTTCTTTTATATATATATAATTTATAATAATTTCTAATAGTTTCGAATAATTTATAATAATTATAATCATATATTATAATTATAATTAAGTCAAATTTCTAATAATTTATATAATTTTTTATATAAGTTATAATTTATATATTTTTTTATAAATTAATAATCATATATTTATATAATTCTTTTTACTATATTTTATATAATTATTGAATTGTAATAACAAACGTAAATTGTAAGAATATACACACTAAATTCGGCATGAAAGTGTTTTCAATTGGCGAAATTCGGCATGGAATAGTATTTTGAATTGGCGAAATTCGGCATGAAAGCGCAAAAATTTGACAAAATTCGGCATAAAAGCGCAAAAATTTGACCAAATTCATGCACAAACATGCGTGATTTCGGCCAAATTCACGCACGAACATGCGTGATTTCGGCCAAATTCACGCACGAATGTTCGAAACGGCGCAAGAAAATATGTGAATTTATGTAAAAATATAAATTTTTCTCCCAACCATATATTTAGAGATGATTTTTTGTTTTTTTAAGTTCATGGGATTATGTTGAATATTAGAGAGATAGATAGTTGAGAGAGAAGAGAAATATAGTAAATATGTATGCGTTTGAGCTTTAAAACCTAGGATTTATAGTTGAATTTATTGTTTTTTGAGTTAATGGGTTTATGGATTTTTGGGGTTTTTATGAAAATTAGAGAGAAAAGTAGAGAAGAGAGAGAGGAGAGGAGGAAAAAATGAAATGTCCAAAAAATTATGGTTTTTATATCTAGTGGCATTTTGGTAATTTCACGTTTTCAGAAAAAATCAAGATTTGAGATCTCACTATAAAGAAAAAAGGTCTCATTTTAGCCGTGCCCAAATTAAAATTGTGGAGTTAGAACTTTTTTATTTGTGAAAACTTTTTTTTTCTAGTTTAATAATTAAAACTTTTTTTTTAATGTTGGGGAAGTATATTTGCGCTAAGAGGTGTTAAATAGAGGAAAGTATGCTGGGGAAATATTGTTTTTATGTTAAGGTATTTGTGAAAAAAAAATCGTTTTTTATTTATTTATTAACTAATATTTATTTATTTTTATATCTTAAATATTTTAATAAATTATATAAATCTTATATATTTTTCACATTTTTAATCCAATAATATTGAGCTCGTTTGTTTGAAGCTAAATTTTAGAGAAAATCCTATTTTGAGGAACCTTTGTTCTTCTTTTTCAAGAACAAAGTGTTTTTTATTCGGACAATATGAATTGCTCATCGGACTGATCTACTCTGCCTAATGGAGGACGAAGAAGTTTCACCAACTGTAAATCCACCGTCTTCACCAATAAACCTGGTCGCAATCCCCCGATTGTTAAGAAAATGCAGTTGTTGTCTCATAAGGATTTTCCTCTGCTCAGGAAACCTGTTCTCAATCCACCTGTCAATGCTTCTTCTTCTAACAATGAAGTCAATCACCTTGGCTAATTGGTGAGAATGCTAATATGATAAGTAATCCAACCTTCGAGGAATCAAACAAGCCCGAAAAAATCTCTGGATTTCGTTATGTTTCTTTCGCTCAAACTGTCAAACCCAGGGCAAAAGATTTCCAGCACGCCAATGTGACAGTTTCTCACAAAGATGATCATCCAATCATCACCTTTGAAGCAAAAGACAAAGAATTTCTCATCAATCTATCCAAGCACACGTTTATTGGCAAGTTCGCCACTGGAAAACCAACTATGGAAATTATCAGAAACTGCTTGGGGAAATTTAAGTTCTGTAACAATTTCAATGTCTCTGTATGGGATTACAGGCACATTTTTATCGAGTTTAATGATCTTGAAGATTTCAAGATCTGTGGTCTAGGAATTTCTGGGTTCTTGGCAGTAAAACCATGCATCTCTTGAAGCCTAATCTTGAATGCCCCTTCACTCCAATCTGGGTTTCATTGCCCAACCTCCTAGAATTTATGTTTAATGAAGCTACGATATGTGAAATTTCTAAAGTTCTTAGAACTCCTTTAAAAATTTGGGTCCCTGGAATCAATCAAGCTAAGCAGAATTGTTGCAGAATCTCGGTCGAAATCGACAAATCTAAGCCTCTGGCACATAAGGTTATGATCAAGTTTGGTGAAGATGATAGCTTTTGGGTTCACATTAATTACGATAAGCTGCCCAACTACTGTAAAAAGTGTTTTCACATTGGTCATTCTGAAGAAAATTGCAAAAAACAAGCTTTAGAAGCCACTAAAACCAGTTTAATCCCAATCAGTAGCCCTACTAAACATGATGAGACTAGTAACAAGCTCAATTCGATTATTTTCAGCAAAAAAACAGCTAACTACCAAGGAAAATTCAACGAAAAGAAAGGCACATCTGAAGTTGAAAGTACTGACCCGTCCTATAATGATCTTATCCAAGAAAATCAAGAAGCTTCTTCAAATCCCATCATGCCTGCTTCCACTACCTTACCTAAGGATTCTGAGACCATTGATGCTTTGAAAACCATTGAAAGAAGGACTTTATATGAGCAAGTTTCTGAAGACCAATACTCTCTTGAAAATGTAGGTAGTCTCATGAGTTCTCCTGTCAAAGATCAAGCAGATACCGAATTTAAGAAGATTGAGATAAAAAAGAACAAAAGGACTAAAATCTGGAATACTAATGGACAAGTTTCTTCTAAGCTTATAAAGCTCAAAAGAGCTGCTAAAACTTCAACTAATCAATGACAGTTGGTATTTTGAGTTGGAATGCCAGAGGTTTGGCAACAAGCATACAATCCAAAGGCTGAGATCCCTTATCAAATCTTCTAACACAAGTTTTATTGTTATCCAGGAACCCTTCATCAAGGTAGAGAATCTTCAAACTATTGCTAATAAACTAAACTTTTAGTGGCTTCATGAGCAACACCAACAACAAAATATGAGTTTTTTTGCAGTAGGATTACAAGGTGGAAGCTATTTTTGATGGAGATCAGATTCTTCATCTAAAAGTCCATCATACTTCTCTTGATAAAGAATCCATGGTCTCGGTGGTTTATGCCAAGTGCAAGAGAGAGCTTACACTGTCTCTTTGGGATACTCTTAGATATTTTTTGACAACCCTTTAAAATAGTGGATACTTTTTGGTGATTTCAATACCAATATTAACCTCCATGAGCACTTTTCTTATTCTATAAATTATGTGCGAGGGATGGATGAATTTAATAATTTGATTATGGATTGCAACCTTCAAGACGCGGGCTTCACTGGTTGCAGATTCACCTGATCAAATGGTAAAAAATGGAAACGTTTAGACCGTATTTTATTCAAAAACTCTTAGATGAGTTACTTTGAGTCAACTATTGTGAGCCACCTTGCTAGAAACTGCTCTGACCATTGTCTAATTTCTATCAGAATTTCTTCTAGTCTTGAGAAAGTTATTCCCTCTTTTAAGTTCTTGAACATGTGGGTATCGCATCCTGGCTTTATGAAGGTAGTGGAAGATAGTTGGGCTGCTGAAATTGAAGGGGCTGATGGCAAGCATATAAAGATCTTCTAGTTTAAACAAAAAATATTGAAATCTAACCTGAGAGATTGGAATAAGAAGATTTTTGGTAACATTTTTTATGCTATAAAGAACTCTGAAGAAGAAATCAACTTCAGAGAAAACAATCTTCAAACGTCTTTAACTGTTAAAATAAAGCTCTGCTTGAGGAGGCTAAAAAGAACCATCTCATGCTACTTGGCAGAGAAGAACTATATTGGAAACAAAAGTCATATTCTGCCTGGCTTAAGGAAAACGATAGAAACACTGCTACCTATCACAGTTTCGTGAAGAAAATGGCCAAAAAGAAACAAAATTGATAGAATCAAAGAGGGAGATAAGTGGCTTACCTTAAGGGCTGAGATTAGTTCTTTTGATGTCCACTACTTTAAATCTCTCCTAGCTCCTGTTTTTGGATGATAGAAATAATACTGATCTAATGGATATAATCCCTAAGCTAGTAAAGGATGAGGACAACAACAACTTGCTGGTTATTCCTGAAACTAATGAAATACTTAGTATGATTAACTCCCTTAGTTCTGTTTGTGCTGCAGCACCAAATGGCTTTAATGGTAAATTTTACAAGAAATGTTGCCCAATTATCAGCACTGATCTTTGCCATGTCATCCAGGGTTTTTTCAAAGGATACACTCTTTCTTCTAGAATCAAAGCCACTGCAATTTTCCTTATCTCTAAGTTGGATCATCCAAACAATTGGCAAAAGTTCAGGCCAATAAGCCTAACTACTATGATCAGCAGAGTCATTGGCAAGATCATCAACAATAGACTTTCAAATATCTTACCTCATCTAATCTATGAAGAACAATGGGTATTTGTCAAAGGTATAAGTATCTATGAAACCATTCTTATAGCTCAGGAGCTTTGTTGTGATTTAAAATCTAAATGTAAAAGTGGCAATATTATCCTAAAGACTGACATGGCAAAAGATTTTGATAAGCTTAATCACAGGTTTATATTCAAGATTCTGGATTTGTTTGGTTTCAATTCTAACATGATTTCTTTACTTAGAAATTGTATTAGCAAGGTGCACTCCTCCATCATAATCAATGGAGAAATGAATGTATTTTTCATCAACACTTAAGGTCGGAGACAAGGAGACCCACTGTCTCATAGTCTCTTCATTTTGGCTGAAGAGTATTTAATCAGGGGAATCAAGAAAATCTCAATTGAGAATCCTAAATCTAGATTCAAGGCCACATGTGATATCTGTATAGCATATCTTGCTTTTGCTGATGACTTCATGGTTTTCAGTAATGGTGAAGCACCATCTATACAGTTTATTCAAAACATCTTAAACCACTATCAACATGTTTCGGGTCAGCTAATCAACACTACCAAGTCCAAGATTATTGTCCCTGGAAACATGAAGAGAAAGGGAATTATCACCTTTAAAAAAAAATCTAAATTTCAAGCACAAGATGTTACCTTTTAAATATCTGGGTTCCACCATTGTTGCCTCCATCAGAATTGCAAACTATGAGGAATTGATTTCCAAAAGTAGAAACAAGATATTGGAATGGGACAAAGTTTCTCTCTCATTTGCTGGTAGGCTCACGTTGATTATGTTAGTTTTAGCAGCCTATCCTACCCATCTACTCCTGCATACTGTCCTTCCAAACACTAAAATCACCAAGATGGAAAAACTTTTTAATAAGTTTTTATGTGGAAACAAAGAGAACAAGAATGTTATTACCTGGTCTAAATGGCAGATATTATGCGAAACTCAAGATGAGGGAGGTCTCAATCTCAAAACACTGATGGATGTGCAACAAAATTATTCTCTGAAGCTATGGTTAACTTTTAGAACACAGAAATCACTTTGGACTAAGTTAACTGCTTCTATCTATGGAAGCAAGAACATTCATCCTATTCTTACCTCATCTCCTTTGAAGAAATCGAAAATTCAAATATGAGTTGGTTGTGGGACACTGATGGAGACAGTGTAAGCAGTTTTTGGGTGAATGGATCTTGAAACTTAACAAACTCATATAATTAATAACTGAGACTGAAATCAATAAGATTCAAAATATTGTTTTAAGAGATGAGCCTGACAAGATGCTCTGGTCTTTTTCACCTGATGGAGCTTTCAACTACAAAAAAACCTAGAACTTTATCAGGCAGAAAGGCAACAAATCCAATCTTTATCCTAAAACATGGAATGCAGTCACACCAAGGAAATGCTCCTTCTTATTTGGAGGGCTCTCTTCAATTAGATTTTATCTGATTTAGTCTTGCAAAGGAAGAGATTTAATTTTGCTTAAAAGTGTATTTTCTGTAATAACATTGAAACTACTCACCACTCGCTGGTTCAATGTTCGCAATCCTGGTCTGTCTGGGTATTTTTCAGTATTATGTTCAAGATCCAGATCCTTCCTTACATGAATCTTCCTCACCTTGTTCAAATGTGGTATTGGTCTACTCACAAGAAGTGTGACATTCACACCATTCTCCCTACGATTATCACTTAGGCTATATGGGCAGCTCGAAATAAGAAGAAACATCTTGACTTCAATGTGAGCTCCTTAACCATTATCAATCACGTTATGTTCATTCTTTCTGGCTTTTAGTCTGCAAATATTTTACAGAACTCTCACTGGAGAAGTGACTTTAAAGCACCTCTGTCCCTGGGTTGCGTCAACCATATCAGAAACTTCAAAACAAGCCTTTTTTCCTAAGGTGGAAAAATCCTGAAGTTAACAGGTTCAAGTTAAATATCAACGAGTCCTGCGATCACAACAATAAAACCAGTGGTGGTGGCTTAATTCGCAACAGTGAGGGAACTATCATTATTGGCTTTGGGAGACTCTATGTCTAGGGCGCTCCCCTGATTGCTGAGTATAGAGCTCTCTTCGATGGTCTTAGGCTTTGTCATCTGCTGTAAATAGTTAACGTTGACATCGACATAGACTCTGAAATTCTTGTAAACCTATTGTTATTTTGTAAATCAGCCTGGTATCTCGAACCTCTTCTTAAGTGTTGCAGGAATCTCATTCACTCTTCAATAAACATCAACCATACCTTTCGCGAATAGAATTTTGGGGCTGATTGGATTGCAAAGCAAACCTTAAAAGAGGGTAAGAAGATGATTTCAGTGAAGATGAAGCTCCAAGCTCTCTGAAATCAATCACGTTTCTGGAAAGCTTGAATAGTGGGCATCTCAGAATTTCAAGCTCTTGATGGTGTTGAAGATGATTCGAATTGTGCTCTCAAAGGCGTGACTCTGTTTCTTCCTGAATCTTTGGCCCTGTTTCTCTATCAACGACTATATCTTACTGTTTTATTTTGAATTTCTGTAACATTGCAAATGGAAACCCTTGTATTTTCAATAGTTCTTCAACAATATCAATCCAATTTTAGTGAAAAAACGTCTGTTTTTCTCTTTCTCTATAATATTTTTATGATCTACAATTGAATGCACGTACTATGACGATTCAACTTCCGTTTAAATTTCAGTTTTTTAGTCTATATTTTTGCATATTTTTATATTTTGTTATCAGTTTATGAATCAATTTTTTTGGTAATTTATAATTTATTTCATCTTTAAATTTGATTTACAAGTTCTGTATTTTTAAATTTTTTATTATGTTTTATTTGATTTTAGGTTTTTTATTTTGTAAGATATAGACAAAACGTTTAACTGAGTTCGGTTTTATGTCTTTGTATACGTTTATTTTTTATTTTTTTTAGTTTTTCTATAAAATGTAGATGAAACGAATTTTGCAAATATTATGTAAGCTTCGAGACGAATATGAAGATACTAACCTATTTTTTTACGCACTTCGTGTCTTTCGTCTCACATTTGCAAGAAGAGAGACACCAATAATTCTTGTTTATATTCGTAAGAGAGATTTTTGTTTTTGTTTTTCATTGATAGATCGTCTCACATTTGCAAGAAGAGAGACAACAATAATTCTTACATGTGAGACTATGTTAATACTCATATGAGAGACTTTTTTTTTGTTTTTCTTAATACTCATACTCATATGAGAGACTTTTTTTGTTTTTGTTAATGAATCGACCAATACAAGTTTATATTGATTCATGCCTTGAACAACATCCTCGTCGATATAAAAAATATTAGTTTCAGAAATTTTCTTGGTTAAAGTATTCACCTGATAAAGATGTATTATATACTGTCTCTCTTGTTTTATTTTCTTGAAAATTAACATTAAGAAGGTGTGGTTAAGATATATTAATTTTTAAGGGTTATAAAAATGGTATAAAAGTAAATAATGGAAAAGATTGTGCGTGTTTATATCATGTTGGGAAATGAAAGAATTCTAGTTCAACCTAATAGTTTGCAGCCAATTGTTTTTATAATCTAAAAAATCATTCATGTCACTTGGAAAAGATAGTTGAGAAGATAAGTGAATAAAAAAAATAGTTGTGTCTTAAAACATTAATAAAATAAAATAAAATGGTTAACATTCCAAGTTTGTGCTTTTAGAGGACATGATGAAAGTTACAGTTAAAGAACCATGGGAGTTTTTTGGAGATGTTAAGACTTCTTGCATCATACAAGAGTTATGTAGAAGAAGTTAATTTAGTTAGAGCTCTGAAAAATGCTAAATACACTTCACCAAAAATCCAAAAATAGCTTTTACATGTTTTTACTAGAAATGTACAGAGTGTGATTCATGAGAAAATTGATAATGCAAAATATTGTTTAGCTGTAGATGAATTTAGAGATATTTCAAAGAGGGAGAAAATGAAAATTGTAGTTAGATTTGTTGATAGGAAAGGTTTCATGAAAGATGAATTCTTGGATTTAGTTCATGTTAAAGATACAACTCCTTTAACTTCAAAAAAATAAATTTTGTTCTATTTTTTCTCATCATAATTTTAGTTTTCAGAATATCAAGGGTACGTCGACGCTAGTAATATGAATGGATGAATAAAATGGGCTACAAGCATTATTTTTTAAATATTTTTATTATACTTATTACATTCACTATTGGTACATCAATTACACTAGCCCTTGTTGCTGCAACAAGAATGTTGGTACATCAATTACACTAACACTTGGTACATCAATTACACTAGCACTGTTGGTACATCAATCACACTTTTTTTTCAACATTTGGTTTTTATTATGAATGTTGTAACAACTTCTAATAAATTTTATGATGATTTCATGCTAATCAAATTGTTGAGATTGAACATTTAAATGATATTGAGGAGATTCAGAGGGTTAAAGGTCTAAATAAAATTGGTACACTACAACATCCCTGAGATATTAGATGGAGCTTGCATTTCATAGTAACGTGTAGTTTGATAAGAATATATGGTGTTACTCGTTCTGTTTTAATTGAAATAGTTGATCAAGGGATAAATTTTACTCGACGAGGCGATGCTTTGAATTCCATATAATTTTAATGTCGTATGAATTTGTGTTTATTTTATATGTGGTAAAAACAATTATGACTATTACCGAATTAATTTATCAAAAATTGCCGCAAAAATCAGGATATTATAAATGTTAGGCATTTAGTTTCTACTACAAAGTTGTTGATTCAAAAATTAAGAAGTGATGATTAGAAAAGTGTTTTAGAGTATTTGAGATTATTTTGTGAGAGATATACTATCTTGATTCCTAACATGGCTGCTCCTTAATTTGATGTACTGAAATTTGTTCGATTACAAGAGAAAAAAAAACATTGTCAATGGAAAATCATTACATAGTAGAAATATTTATCATTGCCACATATAAAAATTTCATGAGGTAAATAATAGGTTTAGTGAGTAAGAAATAATGCTTCTTATTTTGAGTTATTATTAAATCCTAGAGATTGTTACTGAGAATTCAATTTTGAGATAATTTATATGTGTGCTGAATATCTTGGTGAGTTTTTGGAAGAAGAATAATTTTATTTTGAAGTTTTAATTACAACATTATAGGCTAGATATTCCTACTTATGCAAAGTTTAATGATATTTATACTCTTGGTGATTTATGTCATGGAGTGGTGACAGCATGGAAAACTTAAGTTTATTCAATATTAAATAGACTTTTACGTCTAGTCTTGACACTTCTTGCATCTACTTCAATATCTCAGAGAGATGTTTTGGCTATAAAAATAATGAAAAGTCGAATGTAATATGAATTTTAGAGAGATTACTTGTTATTGTATATAGAAAAAGAGATTGCAAAGTCAGTAAGGTCCGATGAGATCATTGAAACATTTTGTATTTTCAAAGAAAGACTGGCACATCTCAAATAAATTCGTATGTTTTCCTGAATTTTATTATTTTGAGTGAGGTGCACTTCTTAATGTTATCGATTGTTCTGATGTACGTGTAGTAGTTTGTGATTTGTACATCAACAAACGTAAAATAATTTATAAAAAATGAATACAGTTTAGATATCTCGTATCGTCTTTCATGGATTTCTTTATAGAAAACTAAGATGATTGACTATGGATATAGTTCTACTTCCGATAAACTACTTAATAATTACTTCAATATATTGAAGATTATTTATAGTAGTAGTACTTAGTGAAGATTCTTCGAGCGTTGTTTCGCAACATTAGGTTCTTGTCTACATGTTTTTCATTCTTACCGTCTAATTTTATTTATTGATAGAAGCTTTTATACATGGAAATATAAAGGGGTATGTGTCATAGTTAAAGATGGTAACAATGGTGAGTTTTGTTCTATATTGTTTTTAATTTCAAAATATTTTATGTTATTATATTAGATCTAAAAATACAAGAAAAAACATATGATGAACGTGAGATTGATTATAATCAATATGATAGATGAGAATTTAATAATGATCAATATGAAGATGTGAAACTAGGTATTACATATATAATGGATGCAGAACACCAATATGATATATGCGGAAGCTGATATATCAATATGATAGATATGAAACTATAAATAACCAATATCATAGATGCGGGATACCTATACGATAGATGCAAAACTATATATAATCAATATGATGTGCAAAACCAATACAATGTGTGATACCCCACATGATAGATATAAGATTAATAATACATGAGATGCATTAATAACAGTATGACTCATATTAAATTTTTAATAAGGTTTTATATTTCATATTGTCTTTTGTATTTTCGGGGTTGAACAATGTGGAAATTGGTTATGGTTTCTAGAGATGTTGATAATCCATTTTTTGGATCGTCAAATTATTTATTAGTGATCGTCATTTAGGTATTGTTCGTGTTTTTTTTTCTTTGTTTCCAGATTGGTATCATGCATACTACATTTATCATCTTATAAATATTTTGAAATATTATTTGAGTGGTACATCTACACCATTTAAGAATAAGATGATTTACGTGTTTAAAATATGTTCTTATGCCTCGACTCAAAACCTGTACATTTAATATATATGGATGTATTTTGTAAATAAGAATGTCATAAAGTTAATATACAATCAGGTAAATATGCTTGTGCTTTTTTTAAAGACAATCAATATGATTATGGTTCCCGTTCCACTGTAGTATTTGAATCATCAGATCAAACAATATTATAGTTTACCTATATTGGAGTTAGTTGACAAGATTCGAGTATTACTTATGAGTCAAATTTCAAGATGTTATCTTGAGACTGAATTTTGTATTAATGATTTATGCTTTCAATTTGATAATAAGTTTAAAGCTAATATGGAAAAAGGTTGTCCATAGATAGTTCATTTGTCTACTTTTGTTTTATACGAAGTTTTTTGTGATCACATTATGGTTTTTTTTATCTTAGTGTATCTAAATGTTGTTGTTGTGTATGGTAACATGAGTGTTTTCAATGCTTTCATGTTTTGGCTGCCATATTTTACATTGATGGAAATCTTATGAAATATGTTGATTCATTCTATTTTGTTATCTCTCATAAGACAGCGTATTCATATGGCATACCCGCATTTATTATTTTTGGTTAATCATTTACTTCAACAACTTATCCAGATATACTTTCTCCAATTTAGAAAATGAGAGATTGAAGACCTAAGAAGAAATATATTCCATCTATATAAGAATTAAGTATCCAAAAGATAATGTATAGTCGTTGTTTGAAATTCGGTCATAATAGATGCTCATGTCTAGAGGTATTGTAAGATCAATGTAATTTTGATACTTTTAGTATTTAAGGCTTATATAAAATTGATATTTTGTTATTGCATTAATTTTAACTTTAACTTTATTAGTATTTTTAAGACTTTTTAATTTGTTATGTTTGGACATGTGAAACCAATAGAATTTACTGGACATGGCATAACCAAGTGCATGATAGATACGAGACAATAGAAGTTATCACACAATGCATATGCAACTGCATGATATATGTGGGATAAGGCATAACCTATGTATGATAAATACTTGACATAAAGGAACAAATCATAATAACCTCATATGAAGCGATAGATGGAAGATAATTTCATTTGTGGTGATAGTTGCGAGGCTAGTTCATGAGATGGTGATAGATGTGAGACTAGTTCATGGCCTGGTGATATATGAGAGACTAGTTCATAGGTGGTGGTAGATGTGAGACCAATACAACAAACATATAACTAATTACATCATTAATGAACATTAAAACAAACATAAAAAACTCTAACTGTGTTAACATTATTAAGGAATATTATAACAAACATACAACTTTAATTGTGTTTATATCATTAGCCAACTGTACATAAATAGTTACATCGTTTACAAATTCTATATAAGGATATCACCAAAATCTGTTAATGTCTTTATCATTAAGAAACAAGTGAAAGATACATGTGCTCCTTAGTGTTGCAATATTATCAAGTTTATTTGTTTTAGTCTGCCTATTTCAATATAATATTTAGCGTGTTCACAAACCATCACGCCACATTCAAGTGTTCTCTTTTTCGTTGATGAATTTTTCTTAGACATGCTAATTTTATTTTTGGTCTTCTTGGAAAAATATTCTTGTTGAGGAGGTATTTAATTTGTAAGTTAAAAGTTTAATCAATATACAAACTCAACGAGATATGCAAGACATTACATATCATGCATAACAAATACATTAGATGAGAGACATATCCATATGATACATACTAATGCGAGACATATTTATGTGAGATATAATCATGTGATACATATTCATTAACAAAACTACTATAAAATTTAACCAAGTAAAACTTACAAACAATTTCTACGGTTTCTTATGTTCAATCTACTGCTTTTGCATCTTTGGATACCAACGGGTTTAAATGTACTGCCTATCTATTATATTTGTCTAGTACTAATAATATTCAATGGAAAATTGCACCTAAGTGGGACGAATATGTGACTTTCTTTATAGTCGCGTAATTCATCGCTACCCAAATTAGTAACATCTTGATTGTCATATATCACGTGCTACATTAAAACCAATACATGTTAGAAATAACTTGCGTTTATTAATTCATACATGTTTGTAAAACTGTATGATTCCAACCATTACACGCCCAAATATATATTTTTCTTGAATAACTTCCATTTTCATAATTTGAGAACCGACCTTAGGGTTTTTAAAATATTTTTGTTGAGGTAATGTATATAACCATCAATAACCTATGTAATGTCAAAAGTAGAACTAATAGTAAGATAATTATTTAATGGGAAATCATGCATACATATAATTTTTTAAATAAACTTTTACCTTGTAGTCAATATGCCCTAATATCTCATCATATTACTAACAGAGATATGACATGCTTCTAATCGTGGATCGTGTCTTTCTCCTTTTTGAACTAGTTCTAATATGTAGTATTGTTTGATTTCAACTATTTACGTTATTGGGTCTTCAAATTGCCACTATATTTTTTGGATTGTCCAGTCAATGATTTCAACGATTTTAAATTGATTAGGATCTAAATATAATTCAAATGGCCATTCTTACAATTATTTATGCAAAATATAAAACTAGTATACTAGTAGAAGCATTGAGACAAAATGTGATAGATGTGAGACATGACATTAAATAAGAGATGAAATATGATTTATGTGAGACATTGTATTAAACAATAGATGTGAGACAGTGTAATGCGTGATAAATGAGGGACAATGCAAACCAGACCAACTAATAGTGTGAAACAATAACATGTGTAAGAAACTATGAATCATAAGAGAATATATCATACATGACAAAACCATACGAAACTATAAAAAATATACATGTATCATTATAGATGAGATCATTAAAATATTATTTATACGAAACAATTAAGACATTATAGATAACAAACCATAAATGATGAGAGATGAGAGACAATATTAAAGATGAGAGCAAAGATAATTCACTTACGTATTTCTTTTGTTGATCTATTTCTATCCGGATCAGCTCATTCTCAACAACAAGATGTGAGACATGCCATTAAATAAGAGATGAAATATGATTTATGTGAGACATCGTATTAAACAATAGAAGTGAGACAATGTAATGCATGATAAATGAGGGATAAATATATTGTGCAAACCATATACATCGTATCAAATTCACTTACTTTTTTTCTAGTTTTTACAGAGTAGTGGCCTTCTTTTCCAGGACTTAATATACAGTGACATGTTTTTTTTATAAACAAATATTGTATGTTAGTAATTCAAGACTAAGTAATAACACTTTTTGTGAAATCGAGCCAAAACACAATGCGAGACAATGACAGTTATAAGAAAGTTTGAATGACGCGGGATTACATAATGCAAGCCATGATCATACTATATCTGAATTATAGAAGACTAAATCATACATGACAATACTATACGAGATTATACCATATGAGACACTACCATATGGGACACTAAAATTATAATTTTATGTGAGACTATATCATGAGAGACCATTTAAAGAGAGACTATAACATGTGCGACCATG
The DNA here is from genome assembly GCA_036936605.1 of Limnanthes douglasii subsp. nivea. NCBI lineage: Eukaryota > Viridiplantae > Streptophyta > Magnoliopsida > Brassicales > Limnanthaceae > Limnanthes > Limnanthes douglasii. The sequence continues at coordinate 131,055,390 of JAUPFV010000004.1, forward strand.
TATTATAATTTTTATGTGAGACCAAGTATAACAAAATATAAGAAATATACAATTTAATACACAAATAAATACATATGTATAAAAAGTTACATTAATACATAGGTTTCCACAACATTTTTATCAAAGTTGAATAAACCAGATCACCTATTTCTCCACAAAAACATTTTACTCAGAAACATCTTCTTTTTCCTCCATGAAAACATTACTTTCATTCTTTTGGATCAGCTCTATAGTAGGAGGGTCCTTGTTTTCCACATCAATATTAAGATGATGATCTTGGCTTTCCACAACAATATTAGAAATAGGGTCTTTATTTTCCACAACAACAATAATAGGGTTCTCATGGGCTAGAGCCTCATCAATGTCACACATTTGTTGAGTTTATATTACAAAGTAAATACCGGCCCAATATTTTACCGGTTCGACTTACGAGTCAGATAAATCCTACGTTTATTGGTTTGTACATGGGAAACCGAAAACGTTAAGGTTATCGCTTTTATTAATAACTCTCTAACTCAGTCGACTGATATTCAACTAGCTAAGTATGACACAATAAAATAATTTTGGATAATTTTGAAAGTCTGTATATTTAGTCCAACTTTCCTAATCAATGCCAGTTAGAGTATGATAATCATTTCTACAACATAATGATATATATATATATATATATGGTTTTATGCTACTATGTCTGATTTTTTAGATAAATTAGCTCATATAGAACCTGGAGATTTAAAAGTTCTCAAACTTTTTGTTGTTATGATAGAATAAAACATATTAAGTTACTTTTTTAAGTATCTACATTCAGAATTTGAAGGATTCCATGTAACAATTATTCACTGATCTCTTTATCCATTGTTTATTTAGTAGTTCATAAGCTTACTGCAGAATAAATTGAATCAAATTAGTGGGTCAAAAGTGACTAATGTTCATGTTATGTTTGATGTCCCACAATGCCCTCTTTCTCTAAATCAACTTAAGCAGACACCAAATGTAGCCTTTGATTAATGTTCTCTATGTAAAGAAACATGACTAATGTTCATATTGTGTTTGATATCCCATAATGCCCTCTTTCTCTAAATCATCTTAAGCAAGCACCAATTGTAGTTTTTAATGAGTGTACTCTATGTAAAGATAAAAATCATTGGCAATCTCAATGCCATTGTTAAAAGCAAAATAATAACAACCGTTTCAGTAGTGTAAACCTCTTCGTCAACAATTTCGTCCATCATTTTGTCATATATAGTTCAATGTTGTTCCATTATTAGGAGATAGTGAGAGCAGCATGTCACCTTATGCACTTGAACCTCATATGATTTAGTCATTTATACGATATATTGCTTCTAATCCTGCTGACATGTCGAATTAACTTTCAAGTTATTTGTCTGTTTGTAGATACCATCTCGTGTTTTTATTTTATGCTTCATATTCTAAATATACATAGTTGACTACCAATTGAGAATATTATATAAATCATATAGTTCGTATCCCATAAATATTAACCAAATGCATTCCTATCAATAATACCTTGTATTTTTCTTCATTGTCCATGGAAAAAAATCAAACGTTATTGCCTATTGCATCTTTTCCCATTCCAAGTTAGTTAAAACGATACATGTTCTACTATCCGATGAATTGAACGCACTTTATGTACGAACCAAACATTTGGGTTCCGTGTTACCAATCTCTCATAGTAGTCTTATTTGCTTTACGGGTCGATCGACTTGTATTCATTAAATGAAATATAAAGTTGATTTCCCTTTAATTGTTGTTTATTACTTGTTTTGGATTTTGTATACCCCCAACTCAATACATCATCTTGTTAATCGTCTGTATACATCCGGTTTTTGAAGAATACTTCATAGGGGAAAAGAGATGCGTACGGCGACGATCTAAACTTCGAAATATGGTTTCATCTTGCGGGATGAAACAATTAAATAGAGAGCCAACTTATCTGAGGTTGAGGTGCCTTATTTCAGCATCAATCAATCTATTACTTACGTAGTATAACTGTCTTTGGACCTCATTTACCTCTTGCATTAATACATTATTTATATGAAAATCCGATCTAGATAAGTACAAAAGTAATTTTTGTCTCTCCATTGGGTTAGATAGATAATCGACCAAAAGTATATATTTCATGAGTTTGTTAAAAATCATGGTACACCTATAGAATTTTTTCTCTCACTTCAATATATCGAAAACACATGACCCTTATATAAGGCTCGTGGCATAAATATGAAAGGTTTTCCAAGCGCTCAGTCAGTTGCTAAAATACCTTGATGGATTTTGGTGGTGATATATCGATCAATCCTGTAAACTGGTATGGGTATGCCTTTATACCCCATTTTCTAACTATGTATTCCAAAATATTTCCTGAGCTTACCCCAAAAAAATTATTTAGAGAGATTAGTTTTGAAATTATACTATTATAAATTGACAAAATTTTCTAACAAATACAAGATATGGAGGTTAGCTTCATTTTCTAGACGATCATGTCGTCAATTTTTTCTTTCGTGTTTTTCCCTAATTGGCCGACAAATATATTATTTACTAGTCACTGATAGGTATCCCCCATATTTTTAAACCAAATAGTATAAACCTATTTTAGTCATGCACACAGTACTTTATTGGTCTTCTGAATTCATATTCATTTGGTTATATCCTGAGTATGCATCCATAAAATATAGCAACTCATAAATGACCATCATATCAACTAATTGAACAATCTTTCGGGAACATACGGTTGAGATCAATAAAATATACACATATTCTCTATTATTTATTCTTTGTTTTCATAGTGATGATGTTTGACAATAAGTGGGATAATTTTACTCCTAAATCTACCCTACTTTAAGTAACATATCACATTCTTTCTGAATGGCCTCGACACTCTCTGACATAAACACTATTCATTTTTTTTGTATCAGTAAATGTCTTTTATGAATCATCAAATGATGGTGGATGATGGATTCAATAACTCATGAAACATAAAGAAAATATTAACCTAAACATCATAATTTAATTTTAAAAGCAACACAACTTTTGTTGTACTCATTATCTAGGTTAGTTTTAATCTTCAGTAACTTAGCTCATTCTAGTTCTATCTCAAAAGTATATTCTAATTGTTCCATTAGGCGAGATATCTATATGGGGTCATAAGTCTCCCTTTATTTGATGTCTTTTGGGTATCGTGTTTGTCCTCAAATTTTTACCCCAATAGACTCGGTAATTGATATACGATGGTTTTTTAGATGTTGATGGGTTATACATAACATTCCATTTCTAACCTATAGCTTCTTTAGGTGAGCCTCACATGATATCCAATGATGTACTTGGCACACTTATTAAAGGAAGAACTATATTTTCTATTTTGTTAAATCATTAGAGTCTAATTATACATTGTACAAACTTTTCCCATCTATTACCATAAATAATATTCTAATTGTTTTCAATCTTTTTTATTCTTTATCATTATAAATAGCTAGTCACTAAAACGACCTATAAATATCTGAATAGTACATATACGACACATTTTTTAGTGCCAATATATATTCTAGATTGAGTGGCTTTAAGTTTTCACCTACTGAAGCATCAAGCTCATCGAGATGTTCAATAACAACTTTACTTTTCCCTCCTATTGTCCTTGGTTCTTTTGTTTTTGTAGCATGCTTAACTGCTTCACTATCTTTCGAAGCATCATCTTCTCCATCAGATTTAGTATCTTTCGAAGTATCATCATCAGTGTTAGCCTCGACATTTGAGTGGGTTGCTTCAGAATCAGCTTCTTCCTCGGATGCCTCATCTCTAAGTTGAGGTGGGTTGAGATTAGAGGTTGGTTTCTTATGCTCTTCGTTTGAGGGATTTTGTTAAGACTCTGTAATTGTCTCAACAACTTCCCTCGGGAGATGAGAAGATGGTGAAGGTTTTGTAGTAATGCTTTGGACAACAGAAGGTGAAGTGTTATCAGCATCGTCTCCCATATCTATAAAGGTTTTTCTTTTAGGAAGGCTTTGATGGAGGTCAGGTTTTGGATGAACTTTAAGAGTCTTCTTGCAAAACTTTCGGGGAGATTTAGAGTTTTGAGGAGATGGCTTTTCTTCTGCTCTTCTTGAAGAAGATGTGGCTTGAGTCACCTTGCGGTGAGTTTGAATAATATGTGTTGTAGAGAAAATTCGAGAAGGTGATTTAGTTGGGGATGGTAAAATTCGAGGCTACTTTGGTGTTTGGGTTTTTGATGATTGGGTTTATTCTAGAATAGATGAACTTGAAAATGCAAAAGGAGTTTGATTTGGATCGAACTTACCGTATTATGTCATCTCAGTAGAGAATCGAAGAGTGTTGCTTATTAATCAAGCCGCTCTATATTCCTTAGCTCTTTCACTTATGCAGAAGTAGTTGTATGCACCAAAATAGAGTTTCTGTTTATCAGGATATTTTGATTCTATGGGTTTTCTAGCTCTTGGTTTTTTGGTTATTGGATGCTTTCTTATATATTGAATTGAAGGTTGGGTGGTGAATTTGAGTTTTCCGGTGAAAGTAGCTTAGAGTTTGAAGATTTAGATGAAGGTAGCCAATAAATTTCCGGTGTAAGCATACTTTCTCTCTCTAGAAATATGTTCGTGAAGCAAATTATGACACACAAAAGTATTTATAGAAGAATAGAAAGGAGAGAGAGGTTGGAGAAATGAAAGAGGTGGAAGAGGCTTTTGGACCGAATGCCAAACGGTTACGTGAAGTGGCAAAGCTTGACATCTACCATATGGCAAGCCTAGTAGAAGACCTAGTACTTAATGAATCATCACATTTTTTCCTGTCACTTCGAATGCTTATAACCATTGTGAAATTAGTTTCATAATCCCATATGGAAATATTCGAAGTATTGGCAAAAGATCGAATTGATTTTGAAGCAAGTAAATCTGAAGGTTTATTCAATTACATATAACTAAATTCGAAGTGATATTGAGGATTTTTTTTGATTCGAGGACAATCTGTTTTGTTAAGAAAAAAATATTAGTTAACTAAAAGAAGATCGGGCTTTGGTAAAAGGGATTATTTTCTACTATTAAAGATGTCTGAAGACAACTAGTTCTCATTCATTGAATTTCATAAGAACTAGGGGGGCTACTGATAAGGACACAAATTATTGAGGACTAAATATAATAATAAAATAATTCTACGAACAATTATAAAGATATAGGACAAAATCGATCTACTAATAAAAATAAGAGGTTAAAGTGCAATTAACCCGTTTTTGTAACAACTTCAGTTATTCTAAGTTTGTTATCCTATATATAAAGGTTAAGGCTGAATTAATTAAGAAAGAATTATCATTTTTATGAACCATCTTCTTTTACTTAGCTTTCTCTCTCTAAATACCAACTTCTCTTTTCATCTCTCTCTAGAACGAGAATTCATCTACACCATTTTCTACCCCTTGTAGAGCTGCATGAGGGAAGTAATTTTTAGTGTTGTACCTGGTTAAAAAGGAATGATATATTATTTACGAGGTGCACCTTACAGTATTTTTATGTCGTTTTCTTAATGAATGTGATATCCCGGCTAAGGGATCTCCTCTTGAGATAATGCATACTATATGCTCATCTTTTTTTACTACCATTAACATTCTTGCAGTGTCGGTCTTTTCTCTTATCCTTAATGAATTATACTAGCTCATCCTTTAACTAAAATCAATCGTTTTTCATAAAGGCATGGTCGTACTGCTAGGTGTTTGAAAACCTTTTAAACCGCGTGTTATTATTAATATTCATATTCCTTGGTCTTTTTCTGTTCACATAATCTTTGTATTTTCATAGATGGTAATAATACTTATTTTTAGTAGGGTGAAGTTTCTAGCGGGGTTTTCAAAATAAGTTGGACAAGTTATATTAGTCTGAATTTGTGATGAGTCTAAAGTTTTTATATTACTAGTGCATCTCTTATGATATACATTGGAATATAGCTTGGTTGTTATTGGGTGACATCCCCTCTTAGTTTCATTAAATTCAATGAACATTCAAGAGTGACACAATAGCTCTCCTTTTAACGTAACTGAAATATTATTAAGTTTTCAAGTAGCATATTATCGTCTGAGAGGCCTCTCTTAAAATTTGTGCGTTATAAGCCTTCCTTAAAACTATCAATACTATTCATTTATTATATAAACCAATATATGAAGCTTCAGAATAACTCATCTCTTTTCTAGTACATAGTTATTATAAAATTCACTTCTCGCTTAGTAATTTTATTTTGGATGAATGGATCCAAAATGACCTCCACAAGTCCTCAAGCCTGTTAATGAGTATGGTGGCAGATTGTTATAAAGTCAAAATTTTCACCCTGTAATTCCATGAAGAAATACTTGCTAAGAGGGTGTCATCTGGATGAAATCTAAGCGTGGTATTGCAAAACTACTCTAGGTGATGTTTAGGTTCGACCATCCTATTGTATATATCCATCTTATATGGGTCAAACTTATGTGAGAGCTCTTTTTCAAGAATTATTTGAGAAATTTGAGATCTTTCTATGGTGTACCGTGTTAGTTTAGACCTCGCATAGACTTATTATGTGGTTATTGTGATACATATATTCCATTTCATATGCTTTGAAATGGATATAATATTAGTACTAGATTGTTCATCATCACCATCAGATTGAGTGTGATTCTTTGAAGCATTTTCTTTTGTTCAAACGATATCACCTTAATGCGTGTGCCATCTTGCATATTTTCTAAACTATTTTAGAGATGATGAGGTTTAAGACCTTTATTATAAATGCTAAAAGTATTTCTGACTTAGAAAGGAGAAGAAAGAATTAGTTAGAAGGAAAGGAGAGCTTTTGTACAGAAACAAAATAATTAAAAGACTACATTCGGGATAAATGGGATAAATCCCTCTATTGGGGTAATCTTCTCTATATATTGCGAATATCAAGTATGCAAGTTTTGAAAGACTAATATGCCCCTATTTAAGGATATATTGGTATAAATGATCAATGTATCCTTATTTGTAGGTTTATTCACTTCCAATAAATATAAAACGCTTTTATACATTAATTATATAAATGCTCTTATATTTCTACCACTATATAAATATTCTATCCTAATCAAGAATTCTCCAAAATCCTTGAGTTAGAATATTAAATGAAACTTGAAAACTAGAAGTCTTTAAATATATTTGGATAATGTAGTCTTCAAGTTCTCTCTCCTTCATGCTCCATGTCAACTTGCATTCCTTCCAGTAGTCTTTGAATTTCTCATTCTTCATGTTTCACTCCCAATTACATTCCTGTAATCTTTAATCAACCTATTCTTGATGTTGTTTTTCCTATATAAAAGACTATACAAAAACTTAAATTAAAAATTGATAAATATTTTCATTTTACTTTGACCGCTTAACTTAGAGCTTGTTAAAATGTTGATTTAATTCTCATCTAACTTGTTAAGTTAAATATGCCTTCTGTCACCATCATATCATTACCTTTGTCTTTATTCATAACATATTTCCAAATATTTTATTTTTTATTGATTCCCGATGTTTCTCTCCTTTGCTAAGGCCTTCACTTATTTATTTTGCCACTTTCTATCTATTTTTTTGAATCTTCATTTATTCGACACTTTGATGATAGATTTAGTCAACGATCTTACCTTAATGATATAAATCATTACCTTTTTATACTATGGTCGTCTAAAAACATATAGAGATCATATTTTGACATTGATTTTATTTTACAAACACCTAGAATCGTAACTTTGGATATATTATAAACATAAAAAAGTAGCATGTGTTGGACTTTCTCCATTAAGTTGGACCGTCACATGTCGTATCGATGTATCGAACTATCGTTAATATTAGTCCAATAAAAGTAATCATAAAGAAAAGAACGGACTAGTAGATAAAATATGTATCATGGAGGTAATTGTATAAATACCAGGTTTAATTCCGAATACTATGAAGGATTGGATTCGGAAATAAACAACTTAAGCAAAACGTAAAGTTTTGGGGTTATTTTGTAAAACAAAATAATACCGGGTTATGGTCCCTAAGAGTGGCAATTTAATAAGGACTGGTCTTCATTAAGTAACTGTCTGGAAGTTACAGACAATTAAGAGAGAAGAACCGTTAATGGTCTTCATTAAGTAACTATCTGGAAGTTACAGACAATTAAGAGAGAAGAACCGTTACTGGTCTTCGTTAAGTAAATGTCTGGAAGTTACAGACAATTACTTAATGAAGAACCGTTCCCTACAGCATCATGGAACGGCCAACGATATTTTGTATCTTTCATTGACGACTTTTCACGATATGGGTATCTATATCTCATTCACGAAAAATCATAGGCCATTGACAAGTTCAAAGTCTTTAAGACTGAAGTTGAAAAACAACTTGGTAAAGACATTAAGTACGTCAGATCGGACCGTGGTGGTGAATACTACGGGAGATATGATGGTTCAGGTGAACAACGTCATGGACCGTTTGCAAAGTTCCTAGAAGAGTGTGGTATAGTCCCTCAATATACGATGCCGGGTTCGCCCAACATGAATGGAGTATCTGAGAGACGAAACCGTACATTAAAGGATATGGTAAGAAGTATGATTAGTCATTCAACATTACCTATATCACTCTGGGGAGAAGCAATAAAATGTGCGACCTACCTACTTAATAGAGTTCCGACGAAAGCAACTACTAAGACACCGTATGAACTTTGGACTGGGCGTAAACCTAGTTTAAAACATTTACACGTTTGGGGATGTCCAGCTGAAGCGAAGCCTTATAGGCCGAATGAAAAGAAATTGGACTCCAAAACGGTTAGTAGTTATTTCATTGGATATCCCGAGCACAGTAGGGGTTTTAAGTTTTATGATCCTTCCACAAAGAATATATTTGAGACGGGTACAACGAAATTCTTTGAGGATATAGAGTTTGGGGGGAAGAATTTAGTAACGAACATTCATTTTGAGGAAGAATCAATAGAGATTCATGAAGGTTCTAACAATGATACTATAGTGTCAGATGATGATATGGTAATTAGAAGGCCAATCATCACTTCAGATTCGTTAGAACATATAGATACTCAAGATGATGTTAATCTTCCTCCTATGGATGTTGTTCCAATGGAGCAAAATGAAGTTGTTCAAGAAGAACAAACTTTATCTCCTCAAGAAGTTCAAGTGCAAAATGAAGAAATTATGCCTTTGTGTAGGTCTACTAGAGAAAGAAAGAGCGCTATATCTTCAGACTATATAGTGTATCTTCAAGAACATGAAGAATTTTATGGTTCACAGAAAACGATCCTTTAAGTGTTCGTGAAGCCATGAAAAGTTCTGATTCTCACTTCTGGATTAAAGCAATGAACGAAGAGTTTAAATCAATGCAAGATAACGCGGTATGCGAGCTTGTTCCATTACCTGAAGGAAAGAAGCCGATTGGTTGTAAATGGATTTTTAAAACCAAACGTGATTCTAAGGGTAATGTGGAGAGGCATAAAGCGCGACTTGTAGCTAAGGGTTTTAGTCAACGTGAAGGGATTGACTTTAAAGAAACCTTCTCTCCAGTTTCTTCGAAGGATTCTTTTCGGACAATCATGGCATTAATTGCACACTTCGACCTTGAGCTCCATCAAATGGATGTAAAGACCGCCTTTCTTAATGGAGACATTGAGGAAACGATCTATATGTTACAACCTGAAAACTTTGTCTCTGGTGATCCAAAGTTGACGGTATGTAAACTGAAGAAATCTATTTATGGTCTCAAGCAAGCGTCTCGACAGTGGTATCACAAATTCCTTGAAGTTATTGTCTCATTTGGTTTCGAGATAAATTCGGTAGAGGATTGTGTGTATCAAAAATTCAGTGGGAGTAAATTCATATTTCTAGTGCTGTATGTTGATGACATATTATTGGCCACGAACGATAAGGAATTGTTACATACGACCAAGAAATTTCTTTCGGACAAATTCGATATGAAAGATCTTGGTGATGCATCATTTGTGTTAGGAATTCAAATTCACAGGAATCGATCCCATGGAATTTTGAGTTTATCACAAAAGGCGTATATTGAGAGTATGTTACAACGTTACGGGATGGCTAACAGCAAAGGAAAGGAAACCCCTATATCAAAAGGTGAAAAGTTTAGCCTTAAGCAATGCCCAAAGACAAAACTTGAGATTGAGGAAATGCAAAAGGTTCCATATGCTTCGGCTGTTGGAAGTCTGATGTATGCTCAAGTTTGTACACGGCCAGACATTGCTTTTGTGGTGGGTGTGTTAGGGAGATACGTAAGTAATCCGGGGATGGAACACTGGAAAGCAGTCAAAAAGAGTTCTCCGGTATTTGCAACAAACAAAACATCACAAGTTAACATATAAGAAGTCGGATAAACTGGAGGTCATAGGGTATTCCGACTCGGATTTCGCCGGATGTGAGGATTCTTGTCGTTCAACCTCGGGCATTATATTCCTTTTAGCGGGAGGTGCAATATCATGGAAAAGTGTTAAACAAACACTCATTGCATCTTCCACTATGGCTGCGGAATTTGTTGCTTGTTTCGAGGCATCCAATCAGGCGCTTTGGCTGCGAAATTTCATCACGGGACTGCGAATCGTAGAAGGGATAGAAAAACCCCTTAGATTGTATTGTGACAATAACTCGGCAGTTCAGTATTCAAACAGTAACAGGAACTCGGTTAAGTCCAAACATGTAGATATCAAGTTCCTGTCTGTTAAAGAAAGAGTACAGAGTGCTCAAATTAGTGTGGAGCACATAGGGACAAACTCAATGTTATCAGATCCTCTTACGAAGGCATTAGTACCTAAAGTTTTTATTGAACACACCATTAACATGGGTGTTATGTACTTAGAGGATTATTACTTTCAGTGGGAGTTTGTATTAAGCTATTAAATTTGTTTGTATTATGATATTCGCGAACTTAAGGTCATTAATGCAAACATATTTATATACAAGTTTTCAGTGTGCTCTTGTATTTGATTATTCGTACTCTGCTGTAAGTAGACCTCCAATTAAGTGGGACTAGTTAAGAATAGATATGTAAGATTACATTTCATATTATTCTTATGCTATGCACCATGATAGATCCATGTAGTTGATTGTTGCGATATCGTGATTACGGATGCATCTATTTGCGGCTTGAAATGCATTGATGATGACTTTAGTCCTATGTCGTTAATAGTCATTTACGAGATTGTTAAGGTTATCTATGTGACGATAGAAATTTAGAACGTTCATTAAGTGGATGCATCCTATAGTAGCATATGATGATCCAAGTGGGAGATTGTTGGAATTTCTCCATTAAGTTGGACCGTCACATTTCGTATCGATGTATCGAACTATCATCAATATTAGTCCAATAAAAGTAATCATAAAGAAAAGAACGGACTAGTAGATAAAATATGTATCATGGAGGTAATTGTATAGATACCAGGTTTAATTCCGAATACTGTGAAGGATTGGATTCGGAAATAAACAACTTAAGCAAAACGTAAAGTTTTGGGGTTATTTTGTAAAACAAAATAATACCGGGTTATGGTCCATAAGAGTGGCAATTTAATAAGGACTGGTCTTCATTAAGTAACTGTCTGGAAGTTACAGACAATTAAGAGAGAAGAACCGTTACTGGTCTTCATTAAGTAACTGTCTGGAAGTTACAGACAATTAAGAGAGAAGAACCGTTACAAAGTCAGGAAGTTACAAACAATTACTTAACGAAGAACCGTTTTCTCACTTCAGTTCTATATAAGAATGAGTTTCTCATTCTTGAAAGCAACGAAAGAAGATACAGAGAGAAAATCCTTTAAGAAAAACAAATTGATTCTTCCTTCGAATCAATTACAAAAATGTGTTTTGGTTGCCATCTCTTAGAAGAATCAATAACCTAGAAAAGGATCGCCGATCATCTGCTCTAAGTCAGGAATCTGAAGATCAAAGAATGTCTACATCCTGTAAGTATTTATTCCGCATTATTATAGGATGATTTAACTTCATGGTTCAATAAGTTAGATTAGAAATCCTTAAAGTATTTCTATCAGCATGACCTTTTACATTTTTTACATGGACTTGGCTTATAACTATGTTTTCCTTAATTGGGGTGCATGACCATTTATGCTTGGATAGCTAGGGTTGGCTTATAACTATGATAGCCTTCATAGTCTAGCCTTTACAACTCTAAAGTGACCTCTTATTCTTTTCAGCTAGACTTGACCTATAATCATATTCACTTTAATTGGATGCATAACCACTTATAATTTGTAATTGGGCTTCACTTGCAAACATGTTCGCTTATTAGTTATTATTTTGTTGTAGTTTTTTAACTCGTGTCTCTTTTTTAGTAGTTAACCGTCAGTTGAGAAACTTCATATGTGCCATTAGTTGGAAACTTTTTTTAATAACTTTTTGTTTAAAAACCATTGGAAACCTTATAACAATCGCTTTTGAAATCATTATAAACCTTTCAAAACATCGGCTTATAAATTATTAACCGTATAACCATCATATAGGCTATATGGCCCCATAGTCTATGACTAAAATTTAAAATATTTATTCAAGAACGACTAACTAATTATGAAAATATAGAATTTACTTGTCATTTTGAGGGCTTATTGCATGACCTCTTTTTTGGTGACATAGAATTTCAATTGAAACCATGTATAAAAGATAATATGAAATCTTAAAATGTATGTCAATTACAACTTCTTCTTTAATGTATGTATGATCATGCATTCTACTTAAATGTATGAATATTAACTAATATTTTGTGACAATTAAATTTAATATTGAAAAATATATCCACGGTTAATACTTGGTAACGATGTTTCTCATTTATGAAAAATGTTCTCGAATCTATTAAATATTTGATGGTTAACGTCCCTACCATACATGCCGTATAGAATAAATCATTCGAGTGTAGATGTTTTTAATTATTTTAGATGCTTTAACTAACATTAAAATCTTGATAGTGTAATGGTATAGACATTATTTCAACTTTTTTAATTTGTAGATGAAGAAAAAGTATATCCCCACTATTCATAAATTTATTTGCTTTACGTGGTCTAGCACTAACAATTTATTTCTTTTATTCATTTTATTTTTATCATTAAAAAAATTATTTAATAACCAACAAGAAGATATACTTATAAAAAAATGGTTCTACTAATAATTAACATATTAAAATAATAATTAATTTCAATTTATCCAACAAATAATACACCCATCAGTAAAACCTAGTATAAAGAGACCTTAATGTAACAATGTTCGTAAATTTATTAAACCAAATAACACTTTATAATAGATCACGTAGATTTAACATTAATTTAAAAAAATCACCCACATAAGATTTACCAATGAAGAATCATTTGTCAAAGAAACAAATTCCCAACAATGCAAATTGATGACGAAAATAATTTGATGACTAAACTCTTTGTCGGTGAAATAATTTATTTGAAAACGAAAAAGATTTGTGAAAAAAATAAACAACCTCAAGAAAAATTTTACCAACAAAACAAATTGACAATGAAAATATTTGCAAATGATCTTCTGTGTTGCCTTCGTTTGACGCGGAAAGTTACAAAGCACCGGTTCTAGTTGAGGCTGAAAATATGAGTCATTTGCAAAAATTGGCATATATATATATATATATATATATATATACAAAAATACATTTATGGATACTTCTACTAAGATCAATCTTTCAGAAACCAATTAAAGGACACATAATACCGCATTTCTAACTTTGCAATCATATGAACATGCTTTTGGGGGACTTGTTGAGTTAGTTGGGCAGCGCAACACGTAGATTATTCGAGTTTTTTTAACAAGAGTTTGGGTGACAAATCAAGCATGATAGACATTATTAATTCATACACTCCGAGGAATAACACTGATTAGTTTTGGAGGACATTCAATATATGTATTTACCTGCAATAAAATCCCTAATTCTACCATCATTAGATGCGTATAATTGATCAGTTTCAATCTTAGATTCGAATGAAGCACTTCATTTTATTCTTTTATCCTTGATTCACAATGTAAATCATTAAATAAAATCTGCATGGTGTAGATTTGGTCAGATCTATATCATAAACTTGATTTACGAGTAGAAAGACCAATTACCTCAATACTTCTTTCTTATCATAAAATTTTCATTTTTTTTTGATTTAGACTCGTGCCATTGATTTTAAAAAAGAACAAAGATGGATTATTGAACCGAAACCTAATAATATTGATAAAGATGAATTAGGTTCCAAATCGATTAGAGAAAATAATTTCTTGTTGCTCGATTACATTGCATTTTGTTTAAATTACAACTATTTAGTTCAGTCGTTTTTCCTATGACAAGAGAATATAAAACAATTATAAAGTTGTAAACACGAACAAATATTGTTTGATTTTAGCAAAGAATGCTTTTAACCGATGAGAAAAATAATTATAAACACGAACAAATAAATGTATTTTGTTCACGTATGTATAAAATATTCTCCTTCCAAATACTTGAAAATGTTTTTTTGTTAAAACAATGGAACACAAGAGTTTCAAGACCTTCCTTAAACATACCAAAAATATTTCAGATATAGAAATAAAAAGAAACAATTAGTTAGAAAGAAAGGATAGCTTTTGTTAGGAATATGAGTACCTCATATTCCGCCTTTGTATATAAATATAAACAATTCGATCTCCACACTAGTATGATATTGTCTGTTTTGGACTCGAACGTCGTACAACTTAATTTTTGTTTCAATCCTAAAAATCTCCATACTAATTGAGATATGTTCTTAGTTACATAACAATGATCGTCTCCATCTCCAAAAAATACGAGACTCTGGCCACAACTAGCATAGATTTTATCGTTAGTTTTATATGTTACTTATATTTATCCGTTTTTAATGTCTGAATATTTTAGGACTCTCATGTGTATATCAAGAATATCTTTATGACTCTCTTTTTGTATGGGGCTTGAGACCTTTCGTCAAAATATATACCATGTACGCATATAAATATTTATTTTTTCACGCTTTAATTATCAAAATAAATACTCAATTTAATATTGAAATATCATTTACGGATAAAAAAAATTCAATTTCCACATAATAAAGGTAAGAAAATATGATACACACGAATTGCTTTTTATTGTTTCTTAATTCTCAATACTGAAAATAATAATATTAATTTTTTCTCACGAACTCCAAAATAAATATTATAAATTATTTGTCGTTCATAAACGACGTATATCATATTAGAATTTTTGGTTTTAGATTTTTTCTAAAATAATATTCATTACCAAACTATTGTTACAATATTAGGTATTTAAATCACGACGCTCGACTCTCTTTATATATTTTTGTATGAATCATAGTTTTTATTAGTTACTTTTTATCCATTTTGATTTGATATTTTGTTTTCAATTTTTTTTTCATTTGATTATATCCTCACTTTTTATGAGTGAGTGTATTCTGATAGTTTTATATTTTAAAAAATATTGATTTTTTTTCGAAAATATTATCGAAATAAACAAAAATACTATTTGTAGAGCCGCTGGTAAAAAATAATAATTAGTTTTGATATTATTTGGATTACTTTATATGTTAGAGCCAAAATAGTAACAAATTGTTGCAATGGTAATTTAATTGTCGTCGTTATTCGATTTAAATCAAAGTAAACTATTTCTTTTTACAACGGAGGTGAAATTGGTAACTAAATTCAAAATATGCTTTGAAACTAGTATGTAGGAGGAACAAGTAGATGGTACGAGAAAAAGGACCATTTGGCTTGGAACAAGTTTTACCATGTCAAATGTTAGACAGATCACCAAACCCAAAAACGAAATTAGTTTTTAAAGCTGAAATTATTTTATTGGTCCGGTCTTTGATAAGAATAGTTCAAGCCAAAAGGAAAAGTCAATATGTTCAAACATGTTGACCTTTTCTCTCTGCTGCCTATAAATACTACTGCTAGTACACAATTACGTAGATTCATCAACCAAACACACAAACGAAAAAGAAATCTTTCCATTTCTTAAAATTATAGTGGTTGCACTAAAAGCTTCGAATTTACTATTTTCGTCTTCTTCGATTAGAACAAACTCTCATCACTAGGAAGTGTCCACGCTCAAGGGTATTTGGGACGTTCGCGATGAAAAAAATAGAGAGTTAACCACTAGAAATATAGTAAGGATAGCGCAAAACAGTGGTTTTATTAAGAGCAATGATGAATTGATGTTTCAAAGCGATAGTCTGATTCCTCAGAATGTGCCCCAAGCTGAAAGGATGAAGGAGCAAGCATAGTATATTGCTGGTCTAGTGGTGGAGAATGGGAAGTTAACGGTTGCTGGGATGAACTGAAGGCGCACATGGAACAACATCGCAAACAATTTCTGAGGAAGGTGGAGGCTAACTTGGAGGAAAGGGAGAGGCAGGTAATGGAAGTGGTCATGAAAATGATGGCCAAGAATCAAAAGAAAACTGTGACTAAGCTGCTTGCATAAACCCTAGCATGAGTCTAGGCTCATTGAAAAAACTTGCACCTATGATCGTGTATCAACCTTTAAGCATCTGTATGTAGAACATAAATCAAATAAGGTGCCTATCTTAACAAATTAAGTATGATGGTGTGCAGCAGAGCGAAGTAAAAATCGCAGGGGCATTGGCCAACACCCTTCCATGGTACGTGAGGCTTGAAGTTTTTCTTATGTTAAAGACTAGTAATGTTTTGTGTTATTGTTGTATAAGTTGGAGAATACGAACAATGTTGTATGCTCGCCATTATTTTCAGACTGTTTAATGTAGGAATGTTTCTTTTGTATGTCTTGATATTTAAGGTTGGGCTTGTGATTAGGACATGTGTGTTTGTAAGTTATTGTTATGCCCTTAAGAGGTCATTACAAGGTCGAGCTCAGTAGAGCTCATTGCATAGCATTGGGTGAGGCTTGCTCCTCAGTTTTTTCAGGGGCGAGGCCGATGTGACCCAATGCATGGCCCCATAGGGGCTTGATACTTGATTAGTTCGCTTAATTATACCATGTACAATGTATGAGGCTCAGTATGGCCTTTACATAGCCCGTAGGCGTGGCCAGTTAGCCCATTTATATTAATGAAATCATTGTTCTCGGCTCAATATGGCCCCTTGCATTGCCCGTAGGCATGGTCATAGACTCGTTCACGCTTATAAAGATGGATAGAACTTAACAAACAAATACACGTATGGGAAAAAACACTAAAATTGTATTAAAATAATAAACAAGAGTTTGATGTCTCATTAAAAAAAAACCTACCGCGCTATCAGGTGTAAAAAAGCGCATCCTCTAAGTTACAACACATATGGATACAACTTTAGGTGATTTTCGTTCCAAGGAGGCTTCAAAGCATGGCCCTCTGCATCAACGAAGGGATATGCTCCACTATGTCAATTGGATAAAACGGTGTATGGCCCTTCCCAATTTGGGCTAAATTATCGGCAGCTTTGTTGTCGGACCCTTAAAAAACTTTCTTCATAACCATATCCCCTACTTGGGAGCTACGAGGCTTAAATAGAGCATTAAAGCGTCCCCACATCAGGCTCTTGTAGTGTTTTGCTCGAACACGCGCTTGGTGACGTCGTTCCTCTATGAGATCCGCACTTACCGTTGGGTAGGTAATATTATTGTCTTCATCACAACTGGCGATCCAGTGGCTTGGTATAATAATTTATGTTGGTACCACAGCCTCACTACTGTAAACTAGGGCGAAATAAGTGTCACTGGTTGTAGTTTGTGAGGTAGTTCGATATGCAAATAATATCTCGGTTAGTTTGTCTGGCCACTTTCCTTTGGCTCATTCAAGATTCATTTTAATCCTTTTTAAGATGGTGTGGTTGGTGACTTCGACCTGTCAATTTTCCTAAGGGTATTATGGTGTGGGTAAGTGCTAGTTGATCCCATAACGTTTGCAAAATTCCGTAACCATGGTGTTTTGGCTTTCTTGGGGTTCAAAATAATTCTCATACATTATTTTCCGTTGACAAAAGTTAATAAATCCAAATTTAGCTTTCTTCGATTTATGTATTGATTCAGAAAACATATACGATATGAGAAGTTTTAATTTTAAATTTTTATCCAAAAGGATATTCATTATAAAATTATTGTATAAGAAAGTTGAACTCTTTCTTCAACAAAAATACTAATTGTAAAAAAATTTACCAAATATAACGACAATAAATTATTTTTATTAGTATTTAGAGCACTAAACATGTTAGAGCAAAACAGAAACCGATCTAAACATTACCACAATTCACAAACAAGTAAATGGTACGAGAAAAAGGACTGTAACAAGTTTTACCATGTCAAATGTTAGACGGATCACCAAACCCATAAACGAAATTAGTTTTTAAAGCTGAAATTATTTGATTGGTCGGGTCTTTGTCTTTGATAAGAATAGTTCAAGCCAAAAGGCAAAGTCAATATGTTCAAACATCTTGACCTTTTCTCTCTGCTGCTGGCTGCTGCCTATAAATACACAATTAGGTAGATTCATCAACCAAACACACAAACGAAAAAGAAACCTTTCCATTTCTTAAAATCATCATGGCATTGGCCGCTCTAAACGCCTCCAATTCACTATTTTCGTCTTCTTCGATTAGAACAAAATCGGCACTATCAATACCTTCATTACCCAAAATCCGAATCTTGCCCTCCGAAAAACCAACTTACAAATCGAAACTTATTGAGAAACTGAGTTTAGTGGACTCTAATGGGTTCTTGAAAATGTTTCCTTTAGAAGAAAAAAGTGCACCCATCAAGGAAGAACAGAGTACATCCTCTGCTTCAAAATCGATAACAGATCTTTACTCTGTTTTAGAATCCGTTATTGATAGAATCGAGATGCACAAAAACATAGGTGAGCAACGCGATAACTGGAATGCACTTTTGCTCAGCTCGATCAACATGATCACTCTAGCAGCAGCCACGATGGCGGGCATAGCAGCAGCTACTCATCTATCTGGCTCTTGTCTTTTAGGGTTAAAGTTATCATCAACTCTGTTTTTCTCTGCCGCAACTGGGATGCTACTCATCATGAACAAGATTCAACCTTCACAGCTGGTAGAGGAACAAAGAAATGCGACTCGATTGTTTACGCAACTAAAGGCTAAAATCCAAACAACTCTTGCCATTGGGGTCGTTAGCCAGAAAGAAGTCAAAGAAGCAATAAAGAGAGTCTTAGCCTTAGACAGAGCATACCCACTTCCTTTAATAGGGACAATGCTCCAAAAATTCCCACAGAAATTCCAGCCCGCAAAATGGTGGCCTGAATCCAAAAAACACCAACAAAAAAGTTTCAAAACCTCCAAAAAGACTGATAAAATCAACGGGTGGGATCAAGATTTGGAGTTTGAACTAAAAGAGGTAGTCCAAGTCATGAAGAGAAAGGACATCGAAGATTACGAGAGACTAGGAAACATAGCATTGAAAGTGAACAAAGCATTAGCCATCTCAGGTCCATTGCTAACAGCAATGGCAGCCATTGGTTCCATTTGTATCGGACAATCATGGGCTCCTGTTGTGGCCATGTCTTGTGGGGCTTTGGCCACTATTGTTAACACGTTGGAGCATGGTGGTCAAGTTGGTATGGTTTTCGAGATGTATAGAAACACTGCTGGGTTTTTCTCTGAACTGGAGGAATCCATTGAATCCACGGTTGGCGAGATGGATGAAAACAAGAGAGAAAATGGAGAGTTGTTCGAGTTGAAAGTCGCCATGAAATTAGGAAGAAGCTTGTCGCAGCTTAGAGATCTTGCAAGGAAATCACGAGGAAATCAAATCGATGAATTTGCTTGCAAGCTTTTTTAGATATCCACAAAATTTGTTCATAATCACATTCATTACTTAACACTTAACAGATTCTTTTGTTCAATCCTACCATTTTATAGGAATTAAGCTAATTCCAATCAAATACACTAATTATATTCATTTTCCCTGATTAATACAGCACGAGCAGCTTGAAAGAGACTTGGTCGTCCAAATTTTTGTATTAAATTAACTTTTATTTAATTTAGTTCTCTTTGTTTTTCTACTAAATCGGTGTCGTCCTCAATAGGAAATAAGTCAAGCCAAGAAGCCAAAATCATTATATCCAACACATTTTGGCCTATTATATTCAACACATTTTGGCCTTTTCAGTAAACATGGCAAATAATGGAACAACTTCTCAAAAGTCATCATAGTAACTTGAAATCAAACACCAAGAAAGAGCATCTATACATTCGATCTTATAAATATATTGTTTCCGCTGCTATTTTGGAGTTAAGAAACCTCGTTAGCCATTGGAATTAGCAATGTGTATAAACTGTTGTTTTATTTATTTATGAAAACAATCATTTTTGTTGGTCTCGTTTTACATCTCGTGAGTGACTACATATACAAAGCCAACAAAAGAGGTTGTTTTTATAAAAAAGAAACACCAATGATTGTTTTGATACACGTATCAAATTTCGGGTACTAAAGAGAATTGTTGGCCCCATTTCGGTGACTAACGAGGGTTCTTAGCACTATTCGGGTGATCTAACCTATATATAGAACTTTATAATTCTGTCTTTGCCGGGGTCTGATAATTGTACTTAACCAAGAGCAATCATCCATAGAAAATGTAAGAAATTTGTTTTATGATTTACATGATAATATTTTGGCGGTTCTCCAAAGTTCGACCAAATAAAATGAGAGATGCTTTTCATAAGTGAACAATAGAATGAAATTGCGGGATCATTTTCAACCAAAATCATGTTTGTGTATTTTGACCAAACTTCCAAACTGTCAATCGTTTGTATCTATGTCCAAAAACAGCTCCACTCCTGCGAGATGCTCCACCACTTGGACCCCACAAGGGGTTACGCCGCTTGACCCAACTCGCTACACTCGCTAGTCATAATATATTCTAACAAACGTGCACTTCGCACTCCAACTTGCACAATAATATATTATAACTACATTTAAAGTTAACCTAATCACACTAAAATATCTAATACATAATCATCACACTTCACATATAAAGTTTGCACATAGGAAGATGGATAAGTTAATATTTTATTCTTTACTACAAAGGCCTAGGAGATATCACATTTATGTTAGAAAATAGAAATATTGATACAACACTTATAGTAATGGATCAAGATAAGTGGGTCATATAATCGCCGGAAACAATAAAATTTTGAGACACGTATATGAATAAGCTTCCCAAAAATAATTATTCAGATCTTCTCTATTGCTTATAATTTCTTTAAGAAATTTTAATAGGGTATAACAAACCCTTCAAATTTAGACTACAAGCAACAAAAAAAATCTAAATAAAAAAATTATGTTTGAAATATCAAAGAGAGAGTTTTTTACGTTTTTTAAATTTAAGTTTCTATACTTTTCCAAAGAGTTATAATATTTCATAAGTCTATAGTAAAATCACAACCTCTTAAGAAACATTTTTTCTAGAGAAATGATTTTTCCCAAAAAACCACATTTGTTTGCATTTGGGCTTTGCTGTGAGTTACCCTGTTCTTGTCATGGCAAAAATATCCTTGCATGAGTTATCCAATGAATAACATATCCAAGGTCACCGTGGGGGCGATTAGAAAAGTCTTATCGCGGCAAGCAATGACTTTGTGATGATCAACAAGCCACATGTTTCCCAGGTAAGATAAAAATAAAATTGGTCGCGTCAACTTTCTCTTGGTCCGTTTGCCAGCCTTGTTTACTTCATTAGTTTCGTTGATCAGAACTCTTCTTCACATTTAATCAAAATTTCCAAAGATATCACACTTGATTAAATGTATTCTCTTTTATCTTGTTCTTGAGATAACCCGTGCGCATAAAAAATATATCTTTCTATTTAAATTTTACTTTAGTGTAAAGACATTAAATTTAATTCGAACTTTAAACCAACTTGTGTCAATATTGATAGCTAGAGAATGAATATTTTGATTTTTAACTTGTACCCAATGCATCATCATCTGTGTCAATATTGATATAGTCAACCTAATTAAATAAAATATAGAAGGAAAACAATATACTGAATCTAGAGTTCTTCTACTCTAACACCTCTAATGATATATATTGATGTAGCCTAACAAGCCTAGTTACCTAACAATTTTGGACAAACGCAAATAGGCTTTGAAATATTGGATTTGTGCACTTTAAGGACTCAAATTGAAGATCTCGACGAACCCGACGAATTACAAAAATTTGATGAGCTCGGTCATGAATTTTGGGCCCTAAAATCCTACATTTAAGGCCTCAAACATCTACGTTCATGTTTTTTACAATATTTATAAATGTTATGTATTTATTTTAAATAGCTCGGCAATTCCAAATATCTTAAGATTTAGCTAGGCCTTATTTTATTTCATTATGGATATTTTTATAATTTTAGATTAGGGTTTGGGAGGGTTTCTATTGAAGTCCTAAAATCCTAATTCCTCAGTCGCTTTTATCAATTTGAGAATTATTTTCCTAATTTTTTTAATTTTATGCACCCAATGTTTAGGGTTTAATTAGCTCTCCATCTTCTTTATTATTCTTCCTCTACCATCGTGGTATCAGAGCATCTGATTTCTGCACATGGGAATTATACCGACGCGAATAGATCATGTGAAGAGCAAAATGTCAATCAATGACATAAAAACGAGAGGATTTGGATCGTGTCAACGCATAATAATTCCATATGATTGGTGAATAACTAAGCATACTGGAAGAACAGATAAAGAAAATATAGATAACGATTTAGAGGATGAGCATCGGGTTCTGATCTCTAGAGACAAAGAACGTAGGGGTGTGTCAGAATCCTTTCACTCCGTGAAGAGAGGAGGGTAGGTCGTGTTTCTCTAACAAACAATCACGAACAGGCCTAACTATCTATGGGCCGTGATTTGACTCTTAATATAAACAATCGACTGAAGTGAGGGTTTAAACTCGAGATCTCAAAATTCCACGAAGGTCTTCAGTTTGAATAGTTTATGGATTGGGTCGCATCTTTAGAAGAAATCGTGGATTTAAAAAAGGTCCCAGACAACAAAAGGATACACATAGTTGCAACCAAATGCCATAGTAGAGCTGCATAATGATGGCAACAAGTGAAACAAACCACGTTAAGGCTATGTAAATAAAAAAATTTCTACATGGGATAAATTTGTGAATCATCTTAGGTCATTTTTTACCTTATAACTAGACGAGAATTATGCATCAACAATTACAGAACCTAAAGTAGGGTTCCAGATCTGTTGAAGAATATGCTGAGGAATGTTGTAAACTAAAACGTCGTGTCGATGTTGCTGATTTTGATGTCCAATTGGTATCTCGATATACTAGGGAAATAAAGCAGTGATTACACGACAATCTAAACATGTGTGATCCTGTCAATATATCTAAAGCACATTAATGAGCCTTGCACCTGGAGAAAGCCTTCTCATGGATGCCATATGGTGGAGATATTGTGAGAGAATTTCCTACAACGTTCTCTAGAACGCCAATCTCAGGTCTAATCCAACACCGCAAACTACATCACGTGGCCGTGCTGGCACTTCCTCAGAAGTAAAGTATTTTTGTTGTCATGAGGCTAGTCATATTGCGGCACATTTCCCAAAACAATCACACCAATCAAGGTATTTATTCTCAGAAGCTGTTGATCTTCAATTTCAGGGTAAACCAAGATATGATGAAGAAGAGGAAAATATTGTTGATGAACTTACCGGGGAAAACAAATATGCAGGGGAGATTGGGTAGTCATTGGTTATTAGACATGTTTTTCTTGCGCCTATAGTGAACAATGGCACTGATGATTGGCCGAGGAACAATATATTTCACTCCACTTGCTCAATCGAAGAAAATATTTGCGAGTTCGTAATTGATTCAGGAAGCTGCAAAAATGTACTTTTTAAAGAAACTGTGTAGAAATTGGCGCTCAATACTGAGAATCACCCCAACCTCAATAATTTTGCATGGCTAAACAAAATAAGTGAGGTAACCATTTTTCAGCGTTATTGTTTTTATTCGTATGGATTTGTTTGGAATTGTTTGGATTTGTTTGGAATTGTTTGGATTCATTTGGTTTTTAGATTTTGTTTTTCGTTTAGATTTGTTTAGTTTTTAGATTTCTCTTGTTGTATGGATTTGTTTGGGTTTGTTTGGGGTTTGATTTCATTTGGAGTTTGGAGTTGGGTGATTGGCGATTGAAGATTGACGTTCGACTCTCGGTTTTGACGTTTCGATTTTGGTTTTGGCGTTTCGATTTTGATTTTGGCTTTGGCTTTAGATTATTTTTTACGTTTGATGTGTGGATTTGGATTCGCTTTGGGTTTTATATTCAATTTTGGTAGTTAGTATTTCAATTTGGTTTTCCGTTGTTTGGATTAGTATTAGGATTTGTTTTATTGGTAAAGCAGAGATTATGGATCTTATTGCGAATATGATAGGAAAATATAATTTTCTTCAATTTACTAGTAAAACTGAATGAGAAGAATTTTTTTATGTCTACATCTGTATACCATTCAAGTATGCCCTTGTCTTCCATTTCATGTATTGATTCATCATTGTGGATTTTGGATTTGGGTATGTCTCCACATATATCACCTCACATGCGAACTTTGTTTTGTTTTCTCATGTTTCATCCATATATATTTTTCCTGTTAGTGCTATAACAATGTCAGTAGAGGGTATTGGCTCTATTTGTACCCCTCATATATCGTTATACAATGTTTACTATATTCCCACCATTTCCTTGAATCTTGTTTTATCCACCAGTATTCATCTCATCCATCAGATGTCAAGTGTGAATAACTCAAACATAAAAATATCAAATAGTAGTTTTTTTGCAAGAAAATACTTTTTATTGATAAATGTTTTAGTACATATCAAGTTTGACAGTTGAGACTCATATTACAAGTGACTATAGTGAATGTTGTTGTTATGTGTACACGTTTCCATTTGCTTAAGTTTTTTGTTTGTTCCATCAGCAGTCCTTAGTTCTCCCTAGCTCCAACAGGTCACTTCTTCTCCAACATTTTCATCTTCCATCTTTAATTTTATTCTTCTTTCAATCCTTCTATGTAACATCTTTTTAGTATTCTGTCACCTTCAGTGAATATGAATGTATTATTATTTTACCTGCAAGTTGAATCACAATATATTGGTCAAGTAAAGACCTGCTAATGGTTAGTTAAGCTTTAAATTAAGGATATAAGGTAGCCCACATTCAAGCTTTCTAGCAAAATAATAACATTGATATGGGCAGGAGATTCAAGACCTTGAAAGGAGCAATCTTCAATTTATTTCGAAGTGTATTTGGTAATCCAGCCTGCCGCTGCGTTCTCTTCTCTATATATATTTTAGCACCATTTGAGGGTGAAATACGATTCTACAACATCTTAATAATTTAGTCATCAACCAAGAGCTCTTTCCAAATGCTAACATGTTAAACAACATGAGTAAATCTGTTTCTACATCTACTGTTTTAAGATTGTTTTGTTTACAAAATACCAATCCTTTTAACAAAGCTAAAGTTTCAACAATGATAGACGAGAATTTACTTAACAATGAGCCTTGTGCAATGATCAGTTCATTTTCATTGTTTCCTATAATAAACCCACTACTAGACTCACCATTATTTAATGATGAGCCATCGCAGTTAATCTTGAATCTGTTTATAGGAGGTGGATGCCATTTAATGTATATGTATTTTTTTGTGTTAGTCATTTGGTTAAATCATTGAATATATCTAGCCTTATGATGATTCTTACTCCAGTGTTTTAACTTTATAGTTGTGCTCTATCTAATGTAGTGACTAGGTATATAACATGGTCAAGAATAGATTTAGCTGCAAATGGTGAGTTGTTATGTTTTGTTTTGTGTCTTGCATTCCAGATAGACCATACTATTAAAGATGGTAAAAAAGTTCTCACATGTGTTTTTTTATATAGATAAGAACCATTTATTAATGATATGGTTAATAGTCATGTGTTGGCCTATGATGATGTCAAATAATCGAGAAACATGCTGCCATGCTTCCCAAAAGATTAAGCAAGATACAAATATAGGGTTTAAAGTCTCATATTCATAGCAAAACTGGCACTTAGATGCCTCTTAGTTTAAGGTTTGAGTCTATTGGTATTAAGTTATTTAGTGTTCTCCACAGGGCTATTGAACATTTCTTAGGTGAGATGTTATTCCGTATTTTACTTTTGAAGTTAGATTTGAGTTGTTTAGGTCTTATTTCATTCCAAGTACTATTTAGATTGAATTTACCATCTCGAAAAAGTTTCCAGATGATAGAGTCCTCATAGTTTGGATTGATTGGGATTTTTAGTATCCTGTTGATTTCTTTTGGGAATATTACATCAGTATTAAGTTTATGAATATTCCAATTGTAATTAGACCAAAATTCATAAACCTTTGATTGTTTATACCAAATTTTTATTTCATTAGGTCTAGAGTTATTAGTGGATTAGAATGATTCCATTTATCTCGATAAAAATCCATATTCCCTTTACCAATAATCTAGAAGATGTTTTCCTGAGCTTGGAAAGTAATTTTAGTTAGTCTCTTCCATACTTTTGAGTCTGAAGGTGTAGTTTTGAACAATAGGTAGCATGCATTAGATTGCCCACAAAGTTTTGTCCTCTCTAAATTTCAACGAGACTTTAAATAAGAATGCAGTTTGAATATCTAAAAGATCCCTAACATTTAGACCATTTTCACTATAAGTTTTACAAATTTTTGTCCAATTAGTCCAAAGTATAGTCCTTTTAATTTCACTATAACCCCATAGAATTTTATTGAAGAGCTTGTTTATTCTGCTAATAACATTCTTTGGTAATATTATACTTTGCATATAGAATTTTATTGAAGACCATTTGGTAACGGTTGTTTTTTATTTACAGAAACCGTCATTTTTGTTGGTCTCATTTTACATCTCGTGAATTACTACGTATCCAAAACAAAGCCAACAAAAGATGTTGTTTTGATAAAAAGAAATAAACACTAATGATCGTTTTGATACACATACAATTTCGGTTACTAAAGAGAATTATTAGCTCTATTTCGCTGGCGAATCGAGGGTTCTTAGCCCTATTCCGGTGATCTAACATATCTTATTTTCTCTATGATATAAAACTTAACCAAGAGCAATCATCCATAGAAAATGTAGGAAATTTGTTTTATGATTTAAATGATAACATCTAAAGTCTCAATCTAAAAACAATTTGAGATTGAATTATTTTGGTGGTTCTCCAAAACTCAACCGGATAAAATGAGAGATATTTTTCATAATTGAATAATGGAATGAAATTGCGGGATATTTTCAACCAAAACTATGTTTTTGTATTTTGACCAAACTTCCAAACTGTCAGTCGTTTGCATCCATGTCCAAAAAACACTCCACTCCTGTAGGCGTTACACCGCTCATAATATATTCTAAAAAGTGTGCACTCCGCACTCCAACTTTCCCGATAATATATTATAACTACATTTAAAGTTAACCTAATCACACTAAAATATCTAATAGAGAATCATCATGCTTCACATATAAAGTTTGCACATAGGAAGATGAAGAAGTTAATATTTTATTCGTTACAACAAATGCCTAGGAGTTACCACATTTACGTTAGAAAATAGAAATATCGACACAACACTTATATCAATGGATCAAGAGAAGTGGGTCATATAATAACCGAAAAATATAAAAGTTTGAGACACGTATATGAATAAGCTTCCCAAAAATAATTATTCAGATCTTCTCTATTGCTTAGATTTTTTTAGGAAATTATTTTATGATAGAACAAACCATTCAAATTTAGATTACAACCAACAAAAAAATATAAATAAAAGAATCGTGTTTGAAATATCAAAGAGAGAGTTTTTTACGTTTTTGAAATTTAAGTTTCTATACTTTTCCAAAGAGTTATAATACTTCATGAGTCTATAGTAAAATCGCAACCTCTTAAGTAGCATTTTTCTGGAGAAATGATTTTTCCTAAAAAACCACATTTGTTTGCATCTGGGGTCTTTGCTGCGACTAACCCTCTTCTTGTCGTGGCAAAAATATCCTTGCATGAGTTATCCAATGAATAACATATCCAAGGTCACCGTGGTCGCGATTAGAAAAGTCTTATCGCGGCAAGTAGTGCCTTTGTGATGATCGACTAGCCACACATTTCACAGGTAATATAAAAACAAATTGCTCGCCGTAAACTTTCTATTGGTCCATTTGCCAGCCTTTCTTGCTTCATTAGTTTCGTTGATCAGAACTCTTCTTCACATTTGATCCAAATTTCCAAAAATATCACACTTGATTAAATGTCTTCTCTTTTATCTTGCTCTTGAGATAACCCTTGCGCATAAAATAATATAGCTTTCTATTTGAATTTAACTTTAGTGTAAAGACATCAAATTTAATTCAAACTTTAAACCAACCTCCGATATGACCTACTCGGTGATCTCACACGCACAATTGTTTTTATCAAACATTTGCCACATTTTACTTTAGCACTATTTTTCCATGTGCTCTATCCATTTCAAGAATTATAACTTGAGAGGAACTCAATCTCTCATGAGAGGTGGCACAACCTCTAAATTACCATAAATATAATTCTTGCAGTGTTTTAATGTTAGATAGTTCGTGGAATTTCAAAATTCAAGTGGCTATCCTTGGAGTATCTAGTTTGGATAAAGTTAGTCCTCCACATCTTCAAATTAATTTAAAACTATTAGATGACACCATACTCACTATAAACGTGTACCATTAATGGTTCATCGACTTTAGATCAAAGTTAAAATGTAGTCAACAACATGAATTGACGTATGTACTATTTTTATGAAATTAACATGGCATGTAAAATCCCATATTTATCAATAAACTTCACCTTTGGCAAAAAGAATTACAAACGTAGAGTCATTACAGTTGAAAAATTAGACATCATGTTAACAAACTTTTAGAGTGTAAACATGAATCATCTATACATGTGTTTTCTACCATTTTAATATAATCAATTTCCATGAAAACATGGCTCATTCATGTAGCTACAAAGTGAATGACGAAGAGGTGCATCTTTCAAAGTGAAGGACAAAAATGTGCATCTTTCCCCAATAGATCCAATAATGATGTCTTGCCAACCTTTACCTTCATTGGAATACTCAAACTATGTACAAATGAATCAATATATTAATTATTGTTTGAAACACCAAGTATTTACAAATATATTTTATTGCATATAAATCATCTTCTGTATCATGACTATTATGTTTTGACAAATTTAAGGTTAGTGTTTTTTCTTGTTCTTTTTTAAGTTTTACATTTGGGTATTAGCCTAATATGACAGATAAATGAACTAAGTCTTACTAACTAGAGAATGAATATTTTGATATTTCTCTTATACCCAACACATCATCATCTCTGTCAATATTGATATAGCTAGCCTACTTAAATAAAATATAAAAAGAAAACAACATACTGAATCTAAAGGTTATTTCCCTCTAACACCTCTAATGCCATATATTGATGTAGCCCAACAATCCCATAGCTACCTAACAATTTTGGACAAACACAAAAGGCTTTGTTGTTACACAGAATATTAAATTTGGGCACTTCAAGTACTCAAATCAAATATCTCGACGATCTCGAAAAATGTGGAAAACGTGACGGGCTTGATCATAAAGTTTGGGCCCCAAAATCTAACATTTAGGGCCCCAAACAACTCATTTTGTGTTTTTTGTAATATTTATAAACTTTATGGATTTATTTTAAATAGATCGGAATACAATGACTTTTTTCAGCAGACAAACCATGTCTTCCATATTATGCTTGATAAATACCTTTGGTTATCTCATTTAGATTCAATCCTCTAATTTACCATGTAGAAATGCAGTCTTCACATCCAACTGATCAAGCTCTAAATCGTGCAAAACTACAATGCTAACAAAACTCAAATCAAATTATGTTTCACCACTCGAGAAAACTTCATTGTAGTCGATTCATTCCCTTTTAGTAAAATATTTAGCGAATAGTCTTACTTTGAATCGAGATGCCTCAATAGATTCATTCTCTTGATTACCTTCCTTTTTCTTGAACGCCCATTTGCTGCCTACTACATTTTGTCCTTTAGGCAAGTCAACAAGCTTCTATCTTTTATTCTTATGAAGAGATTCAATCTCTTCCCCAATAGCACCAATCTACCAATCTTCATCTGACATTGCTATAGCTTCCCTATAGGTACTAGGTTCGTGCATCTCAACTTCTTCTGCAACTGACAAAGCATATACATCTAAACTATGCTATAAGGTTGTTGTTCAGTTTCAGGCGCATCATCGTCACTATCATCTGATGCTGGCTTTTTACCTCTCGATTCTGGATCCATCTAAGAAGCACTCGAATTATTGTACATGCTATGAACTGATTCTACTTTAAGCTCCACCTGTTTACTCATAATCGATCCTGGTTCGACCATTTCTCATACTTCTTTGTGACTGTCTAGTAGAGCAGACTCGTTAAACCTTACGTCCCTACTAACGAGAAAACCTGAAGACTTTAGTAAAGTACATCATAACCTATATTCCTTCACTCTAGTAGCATATCCTAGAAATATGCACCTTTTTGCCTAGGCTCAAGCTTACCATCTCTTACATGCGCATTCGCAGGATAACAAAATACCCTCAACTATTTGTAATCCGTCGACGATCCATACCAAATCTCAAAAATATTTTTACAATCAATAGATTTTGATGAAGACTGATTCACCAAGTAACATGCTGTATTGATTGCTTCAGTCCAAAAATCATTTCTCATATCGAGATGGGAGAGCATGCTTTGTGTATTGTCACAAAGTAATTTATTCATTCTTTGTGCGATCCCATTCTGTTATGGTGTTCTAGAACAAGTGTGATGATGCATTATTCATTTAGCTTCACAGAACTCGTTGAACACATGACTACAAAATTCTAACCCATTCTCTGTCATAAGACACTTTATTTTTCTGCATTTTTG
Organism: Limnanthes douglasii subsp. nivea; assembly: GCA_036936605.1. NCBI lineage: Eukaryota > Viridiplantae > Streptophyta > Magnoliopsida > Brassicales > Limnanthaceae > Limnanthes > Limnanthes douglasii. The sequence goes on from JAUPFV010000004.1 coordinate 131,086,377, forward strand.
CTTCTCAATCATCATCTTTAATTTGACAAAAGTTGAATATGACTCATCTTTCGTTTTCAGAAAGTAAACCCACACCCCATACCATCCTTGAATAATCATCGATCAAACTCATATAGTATCTGGCTTCGCTCTTTTATAGAATTTTATTTGGTCCCCAAAGATCTGAGTGAATATAATCCGCTGTCCGTTTAGTCTTTCGTACATCTAACTTGTTGAATCTGACTCTAGTTTTCCTATCAAACACACAGTGTTTAAAAATCCCAATAATTCTGCTTTATAGCCTTTCAATAAATCTTTCTTTCCCAAAGTAGCTAATCATATGTCACTCATGTGAGAAAGACGGCAATGCCACAACTTATTTTGATCCTGCCTACGTTGGCTACTACTCCATGATGATGCTACGGCAGCATCGCCCATAACAACACTTCCCTGGAGAATGTGAAGCCCCTTCTAAAAACTGTGTTTCATAAAAAATTGTTGAGCCCTTTGTCAAAGGTACTTGTAACCCCAAGAGTGTAGTACACAAGAGATATCAGGTTTCTCTTTAACTCAGAAACACGCCAATATGTCACGATTCTAACAATCTGATCAGAAACTATGATTCTGACATTACCGATCAAACCAACAGGTAACAAATGATTGTTCCCCAAATAGACAGTTCCATGCATTGGCTTGTTAGTACCGAACTATTGCTTGAACTGACATATGTGATATGTAGTGCCAATAATTAGTACCCAATATTTTTTCCCACATTCTGAACTCACCGAAAATACATCTCATCTATCAATATTTCACTTTCGTCAGAATCGTTCACACATTCAGCAAGATTCGATGCATTTTCCTTTTGATTTCCTTTCTTACTTTTCAACTGCAGGCAATCTCTCTTGTACTGACTCTGCTCATCGCATTCATAATAGTTTGAGTTTTTCACTCTTTATTTGAACCTCAAGTTCTTCGTGTTTTAAGAACTCTTTTTGCTTCTAGATCTTCGCCTATTCATATAACCTTCCTCTTCCGCATGATTTTCTGGCTATAACTGTCTCAACTCTTTTGATTTCAGCGCCCCTTTTGCGATAACTTATCCTTACCATACATTATGGTATCCACAATTTTTTTATGGAGAACTGGTAACGATCTCAAGAAAAACAAAGGTGGATCTTCATTCTCAATGATAATGTTAATGTTCTCCAAATCCATAATAATTAATTTAAAATTATCCAAGTATTGAGTTATGGACATACTTTCTTTCAATATGAAATTGTACAAACGTTTCTTCAAGTATAACCGGTTCGGTACCAAATATCTAATACCACTTGTTAGGATTTACTATGAAATGTATCACAAATAATCAAGCACAAAATAAAATAAAAGGCATAAAATAAAATAACACATAATTTAACATGCTTCGTCAAATGTTTACGTCCATGGGGACCAACAGAGAAAAGTGTTTCACAATGATAGGATAGGGTTACAAATTTTCAGATATTGTTTTGTGTAGTTCTAGTAATCTATTTATATGGAATAAATAGACTTACTAGATAATAGGCCCAATAAGGTCATATACACAAAATTATATAACACACTATCCATCAAGCTGTCCATGACACAAGACTGTAACAGCAGACACGGTACACTGTTATGACATTACACAATTACCACTACACTGTCAATAATACAAAATTGTACCATAAGATACATTGCAACAATATACACTGTTAACTTATTCGAATCATCCTCAATAAGAACAATTTTAAAAAACATCCCATATAAATTCAACACTCCAAAATGGTGGCGTGAATAAAAAAACCACCAAGAAAAAAGTTTAAAAAGTTTAAAAAGACTACTAAAATAAATTATTGGGATCAAGATTTAGAGTTTGAAATAAAAGAAGTAGTCGAAGTCATGAAGGAAAACGACATCGAAGATTACGAGAGATTAGGAAACATAGCATTGAAAGTAAACAAAAGATTAACCATCTCAGGTTTATTGATAACACCGATGGAACCCATTGGTTTTATTTGTATTGGGCAATCATGGGTTCATGTTGTGGCCATGTTTTGTGGAGCTTTGGACACTATGGTTGACATGTTGAAGCATTGTGGTCAAATTGGTATGGTGTTTGTGATGTATAGAAACATTGTTGGGTTTTTTTTTTTCTGAATCAGAGGAATTCATTGAATCGACGGTTGATGAGATAGATGAAAACAAGAGAGATAATTGATAGATGTTCAAGTTAAAAATCTCTATAAAACTAGGAAGAATCTTGTCGCAGCTTAGAGATCTTGCAAGGAAATTAGGAGGAAATGAAATCGATGAATTTACTTGTAAGGTTTTTTAGATTTTCACCAAATTTTGTCCATATCGATATTCATTAGCTAACACTTTAAAACACTTTAACATAATCCTTTGTTAAACTAATTCTAGTGATATTGAATATTATATTCATTTTCACTGATCAGGGCTTACACGACCAGCTTGAAAGTGACATGCTCGTCCAAACTATTGTATTAAACTGAGTTTTATCCAACCAAGTTATCTGAGTTATTTCACATTATTTTCTTACTAATAAATTGTTAAAAGTGTTAAATGTAAATAATTTCTATCATCTTGAATACCGAATTGGTCAAGCGAATATTTCAAACAATAGAACAAGTCCATTAAATTCATTAGACTAGCACAAAACCAAACCTCCAAAAACATATCACATACGTCTATTATTGAATTATATTTTGTTGATTTATATTACTAATATGATCGGAAAAGATGATTCTATGCTCTTTATTATTTTCTAATTTATTGGAAAGATTTTTTTCTAATTGAAGAGATGTCGTTTAGAAATTTATTCGTGACAATTTTTTGGGGAGGTGTGATTCAGGCACAAAACTTCCATCTACTGATAAGAGTAATACAAAAAATTAAATTTTGTTGCTCTGTACATGGGAAACATATAAAGTTAAGGTTATTACTTGGATTAATAACTTTGTAACTCAATCGATTGGTATTCAATTTTCTAAGTACGACACAATAAAATAAATTTGGGACAATTCGAAGAGTGTATATTGAGTCCAATTTTACAAAGCAATACCAGTTAGAGTATGATATTCGTGCTCTACAACATACTACTATATGTATTTCTGATTTTTGTGCTACCATGTTTGAGTTTTTGAATAAATTAACTCTTACAAATCTGAAGTTTCTAAGGTGTTCAAACTTTGTATTGTTATGAGGGAAGAGCACATATTGATTCAGTTTTTGATGGCTCTACATTCTGAATTTGAAAGATTACATGGAACTATTATTCAATGATCTCATTCTTCCACGGTTGATTTGCTAGTTTGTGAATTTATTGCACAAGACACTCGAATCATATCTCAGGTTGATAGTGGGTCAAAAGTCATTAATTTTCATGTTGTGTTTAATGCACCACAACGATCCCCTACTTTAAATTATCTTAAAAAATCATCAAATGTATCTTTGATGAATGTGCTTTATCTAAATAAAACAAACCGTTGAAAGTCTCAATGCTAATTTCTAAAAACAAATAACTACAACTGTTTCAGTAACGGAAACCTCATCCTGAATAGTTTCATGCACCATTTCATCATCCATAGTTCAATCATTATTAGAAGATACTAAGAGAACTATGACACCCTCTGCATTTGACCTCCACATTTCTTTGTCTATTAAACAATATATTGCTTCTCACCATGTTGACATTTCAAAATAACTTTCAAGTTGTTTATATGCTCGTATATATCTTCTTGTATTTTTTTATATTCTTCATATTCTCAATATTTAAAGTCGACTACCAATTGAGAACCTCATTGAAGAAATATAGTCCACGCCCCATAAATATTTACCAAATAAATTACCTCCAGTAATACTTCGTATTCTTCTTCATTGTTCATGGAAAGAAAATCAAATATTATTACCTGTTGTATATTTTCTCATGCCGAGGTAGTTAGGACGATGCATATTATACTATTGGATAAATTGAACACACCCTCTTTACGAATCAGCCATTTGGATTATGTGTTACCAATCTTGCATGGTATCCATGCTCTATTAAATTATATAACCTTGAAAATATGGTTTCATCTTGCAGGATGCAACTATCAAAATGATAGTCAACTTGTTTACGGTTAAGTTACCTTGTTTCAATTTTAATCAAACTATTACTTATGTAGTACACCCTTCTATGGACTTTGTCTACCTCTAGAATTAATACACTATTTATATAAAAATCCGACTTAGATAAGTACAAAATTAATGTTTGCCTCTCTATTGATTTAGATAGAATCTCAATCAAAATTAAGAATTTATTGAGTTTTTTGAAAACCATGGTATACCTCTTGTCCCAGTATATTTCGTTCCCTTCAATAAAAAAGACGTGAACCTTATATGAGACTTGTGATATAAATATTGAAAGGGTTTCCAAGCGACCGATTAGTTGCTGGAATTCCTTGACTGATTTTAGGGGTGACATATTGATCAATGCTTGAAACTCGACTCAATATGCCTCTATACCCCTTTCAGTCATATATAGGGTTTCTTCATTTCTTTTGAGAATCATCCGTCAAATTTTTTACTTTCATGTTTTCCTCAATTGGCCGATGAATATATTGGTGAGTAATCCTTGATAGGTATCCTCTCATTTTCAAACCGAATGACATGATTTTGTAATAGTCTAAAACCATTTCAGTCATAAATGCAATACTTTCTTGGTCTATATCCCGTGTATGCATCGATAAATATAGTAATTCATGAATAACCGTCATATCAAATAATTGAATAATTCTCAGGAGTGAGGAAAGATATTTTGGGTGCGCACATTAAGATCCGTAAGATATACACATATACACATATTATCTATTATTTTTTTCATAATTACGGGACTTACCAATAAGTGGGATAAGTTGACTCCTATATGTGCCATACCTTAAGTAATATATCATATTCTTTGAGAATAATCTTAACATTCTCTAATTAAAATGATCTTTTTTTATCGCATCAACTTAAGTCTTTTATCTATCGTAAATGATGGTTGATAATGGATTCACTAACACATGAAACATAAATAGTATTCCAAGCAACACATCATATTTTAATTTTAAAACAACATAACCATTTTTTAACTCATTATCCATTTGAGTTCCAGTGTTTAGTAACTTGGATTTGTTAACTTCTATCTCAAAATTATTTTACAATGGTTCCGTCATGTGAGATGACTCTTTGGGCACATAAATATCTCTATATTTGACATCCGTTGAGGTACCAAGTTTCTTCTCGTATTTCTACCATAATAGACTTTATAAGTGATATAAAATGGTGTTTAAAGGGACAATGAGCACCACAAACCCTTCTATTTCTGACCTTTAATTTCTCCTAATGACCCCGACATGGTATCCAACATAGTACTTTGATTCACTTGTTAAAGGATAACTAATAGCTTCGATTTGTCATGCCATGAGTGTCCAAGTATATCATTGTTGGAACTTTGTGTATCTACTAAAATGAATAATATTATGATTATCATCACTATTTGTCTGCTCTTTACCATGATATGTATCTCAATTTCACATATACATTTAATAAAACGACTAGTGAATCTCTCCAAACTTTATTTTATTTTCTTGTACATGTTTACCCCAATTATTTATGCGTAACTACCTTGATAAATAATGTGGAGGTTCTCATATCTATTAATACTATCTAAATGTAAACCCTCTCAATATTTCTAGCGGCAATAGGGCATCCTCATGTGGGATTGTTATATAGATCGTGGTTAGTATGACGCATAGTATAGTCTTAAATGCTTCTTATATACATTGTTTTGTTGTATTAACTGTACTTAGTTAGGGCTGGGTATGGCCCGTTACGTGGCCAGTTAAGCGTAGCTGGATTTAGTCCTTTTGTTGTTATGATATTTGGTGATACCCCCACGATTAAATAGTTATAAATTATGGAGCCTCATATTTGTAATATAAAAGAAATAATAAACTAATATGCACAATAACTTGGCAGAAAAGGTGACTTCATTAATAATCGTGGCTTATAATATGCCTTGTTTAAAACCCTTCAGCGCCACCAAAAGGGAAAATAGTGCACAACCGCTCTTAAGTGGCGTAGTAATACATTTTCAAATGATTTATATTCCATGGATGTTTCAATACATTATCTCTCATGTCTTCCAGTACATCGGCCCCATGATGTCCTTTAAAAAACGATTCTGTATGGTCCATCCTAATCCGGAGCCAGCTTGCCTGTGTTTTTCTGCACTACTCACTGGGAAAAAACTTTCATTAGTAAGTCACCTATGTAAAAGCTATGATGTTTAACAATGAAGTTAAACCTACTTCTCGTTATACTTTTGTAATGTTCTGATCGTACGCTGGCATAATTCCTTCTTTATTCTTTCGTGTTGATTTTTGATTGTCACTCTTGATTATTCACCTCCTCTAAATAATTAGCCATTCGATGGCTTGGTATTATTATTTATACTGGTGCTACAGCCTCCATTCCATACACCAACGAGAAAGGTGTATCTCCTGTTTCTAACCGAGGTGTAGCCTGGTATGCCCAAAATACCTCAACTAAATTATCTGGCCATTTCTTCTTTGACCCCTCTAGGTTCTTCTTTATTCCTTCTAAGATGGTTCTATTTGTTACTTTGACCTGTCGGTTTTCCTGGGGTACTACGACATGGAAAAGTGCTGAGTGATTTTGTGCCTTTGGCAGAATGTTATCATTGGTTAGTTCTAGAACTGTAGTCCGTTGTTGGTCATGAGGGAAATTCCAAATCTCGAGAAGATATTGATGAGTCCGGATTCTGTCAGCATTTCGGACAGGGTCAATTCGGACAATGTCCACCTAACCGGACAGGGGCAGTTCGGACACCATCATCCATTGGACTGTTTAAACAGAACTACAGTACTTAAAACCTAATCACTTTTTGACTAAGCTACCTGCTCCCCTACTTAGAACTAATGGGTCCTTAAACTCGACCCGAGTCTATTAAACACGACCCAAAAGCCCATGTGGCCCAAATATAAGGGTATAAATACCCAACCACCAACATTAAATGAGGGTAATGAAAATTAAATACAACCATGCAGCTTAATTCTCCCTCTACACTCTACCCAAACATTAAATACTCATAAAACTCTACAAAACTCTAAACATAAATTACATACTTACCCTCAGACGAAAATAAAACTCACCAAATTGGCGACCATAGTGGGTGGGCGACGGTGCCTGAATCTAGCATTCAAAACCATCAGGAAAATCAGTCCGAATGAATCCGGACGCACCAGAAGTGCCACCAGCTTTGCTTGAAGTGGTGTGTGAAAATGATGAATACACCATCGAGGAGCGTGATAGATTAAAGGGTGAGATAGAAGCTTTGAGGGCAGAGAAGGCAAAGATGGGCATAAAAGAGAAGTCAAAGGCATCAGTTGCTCATTATACTGACAACCCTAGAGAGCATGAGCCTTTGAAGACCCATGCGAGTACCAAGAAGACTCATGCTAGTTCCAAAAAGTCTCACCGGTCCAAACCAGTGGAGATTTCTGATTCAGACTCAGAATCTTCTAGTAGCTCCTCGGGCGATTCAGTGACCAGGAAAAAAGTCATGAAGTGGGGAGGTCTACTGAATCAGGTTGGAAAGCAAATTAACGTTGATGAAACAAAGAAAACCCGGGTGCACAGGCAGGTGAGGTCTGCCCCGGCTGCACCAAACCCCAACCAAAATCAGTTCGGTAACAAGGCAAGGGAGGCCGGGCAGGGTCATAACAGAGCTAAAGCTCAATCTCAGCCAGCAGCGCCTGCCCAGAGTCAACAGTCCAGAAATAAGAGAGGGCCTTGGGTTCAACCGGAGTGGTTTGCTGAGTTAAGGGAAAGTGTAGCCACCATTTATGACAAAACAAAGGAAGAAGTACACTATAGAAGGCCGGCTGCGCTACAATCTCCCAGGGAGCATCGTAACAATTCCTTCTGTCAGTACCATAATGATACCGGCCATACCACTGATAATTGTATTGCTTTAAATCAAGAAGTCTAAAATTTAATTGAAAGAGGAAAGCTGGGAGCATATGTTAAAAGAAGAGGAGGAAATAGGTCATATAATGCTCTTCGGGCTGCTCCAAACAATGCAGGCACATCCGTTCTGGAGGGTGCTATGGTGATAATCGAGAGGTTCGATGTAGAGTCAGAGTACTTGGACCCAGATCCAACTCGAAACAGAGTGGGCTCCCTTGAGGAGCATTGCAAAACCGTGTCCGGGCTTATTAACTTTTTTGAATCACTCACAATATTCGGAGGGGATACCATGACAGCACCCACTGCTTCTTCGAGAAAGAGGCATGTTCATACTTTAGCTACCCAGCTGGAGGGAGGCATGACTTCCTATCAGTCGCAGATTCCATTCCCCTTCATTGTGTTCGATGAGGATGACTTGAGGGATATAGCAGGTCCTCATGAAGATGCTGTGGTCATAGGAGCATCCATTGGGGGCAATGACATAAGACGAATTTTGGTGGATACTGGGAGTTCAGCCAATATCCTCTTTTTAACCACCTACAAAAAGATGAAAAATCCTGCGGTAATTCAGCGTTCGAACAGGTCAATTGTGGGTTTCACTGGAAGCTCAACAGATGTGATCGAGGAGTTCGAAGAGGAAGTTTTGTTGGGCAATGGCCCTTTTAAGAAGATGGTTAGAATACTTTTCATTGTGGTGGATTGTCCCATTTGTTATAATGTTATTCTAGGGAGGTCTTGGCTCTTTAGGATGCATGCAATGGCCTCAACAGTCCACCAATGTTTGAAATATGTTGTGCAAGGACAAGTGGGAGTTGTTCGGAGCAGCCAAAAGATTGCAAGATAGTGTTATGCAACAGCACTGGCTCCTCGGACGTTGGGAGCAGTTTGTATCAATGAGAAATAGTAGTTTGAGGGGCTTTCTGGGTGTGAGGGTGAAATTGATTACCCCAGAGAGACCCCTGAAGTTTTAATACCGGTTGAAGAAGTTGAAATACATTCTTTGGAAGAGGGAAAAAATGTTAAGATAGGGTCCAAAATGGCATCCGAACTGAAGGGTAAAATGTTGAAGTTCCTAAAAGACCATCAGCATGTTTTTGCTTGGTGCAATGCTGATGTTACCGGGGTGCCAACAGATATTATATCACACACCTTGTCCATCCGAAGAGACATAGCACCTGTGGTACAAAAAAGAAGAGCTTTTTCCAGGGAAAAGGCTGATGTCATCGTTCAAGAGGTCGACAGGCTTAGTAAAATGGGGCACATAAATGAGTCTCAATATCCTTTATGGACAGCCAATCCAGTCTTGGTGAAAAAGAAAAATGGCAAGTGGCGCATGTTTATCGATTTTACAGATCTCAATAGGGCTTGCCCAAAGGATTTGTACCCTGTCCCCCGGATTGATCAGCTGGTGGATTCTACATCTGGGAATAAACTACTATCTTTCATGAATGCCTTCTCCGGGTATAACTAGATTCAGGTAGATCCGGAGGATCAGGAGCATACTACATTTGTCACCGATAGGGGCCTCCATTGTTATAAGGTAATGTCATTTCGGTTAAAAAAATGCTGGGGCTACCTATCGACGGTTAGTAAACAAAGCATTTGTTGATCAAATTGGAAGAAATATGGAACTATACATTGATGACATGATGGTTAAAAGTGTGGATGAAGAGCGACACTAGGCAGATCGCCAAGAAACTTTTACCAACTTAGTAAAAGTAAATTTGAAACTAAATCTAGAAAAGTATGTATTCGGAGTACAGTCCGGAAAATTCCTAGGCTATATAATAAGTGAGCGAGGGATTCAGCCCGATCCGGACCAGCTTAATGCTTTGTTCCAAATGGAGCCTCCTCGAAATATTAAAGAAGTACAAAGGTTGACTGGAAGGTTGGCTGCATTAAATCGATTCATTTCAAGGTCTTCGGACAGGTGTGCCCCGTTTTTTCAAAATTTAAAAGGTGCAAAGGGATTTGACTGGACCTCACAATGTGATGAAGCCTTCAATGAGATTAAAAAACATCTGTCCTCCTCCAAGACTTTATTTAAACCTATTGATGGAGAGACACTCTTCGTATACTTGGCAGTTTCCAGTTGTGGCATAAGTGTTGTGTTGGTAAGAGATGTGGATAATTATCCCCGTCCGATGTATTACATCAGCAAGAGCTTGATAGATGCAGAAAAATGTTATTTAAAGCTCGAAAAATTAGCATTAGCCCTGGTAATTGCTGCGAGGAAGATGAGGCCTTATTTTCAGGCTCATCCTATTATCGTCCGGACATCCTATCCCTTGAAAAACGTTCTTCAAAAGGCAGACATTTCAAGTAGAATGACTAAATGGTCGGTAGAGTTGGGGGACTTTGATATTGATTTTGCCCCCCGGACAGCGATCAAAGCCCAAGTTGTGGCTGATTTCTTAGTTGAATTCCATTCAGACAGGGATGCAGAGCAAACAATTGATACTAAAGATAAAAAAGTATGGGTCGTCCGAACTGATGGTGGATCAAGTACCATGGGATGTGGTGCATGGGCGTGTTTGACCTCTCCGTATGGTGACAAAATGTACCAGGCTATATGCTTTGCTTTTAGGGCTTCTAACAATGAGTCCGAATATGAAGCTGCTATAGCTGGTTTAAAGTTGGCTTTTATTTGTGGAGCCAAAATGGTCAAGTTGATGACCAATTCCCAGCTACTTATCCATCATGCATAAGGTCAATCCGAAGCTAAAAAGGAGCAGCTGGTAAGGTACTTACTCCTTATTAAAAATGAGGCACTTAAGTTCAAGAGTATTGTTTATGAGCACATACCCCGAACAGAAAATGAGCTAGCAGACTCCTTGGCAACTATAGCCTATACTGAATCCTATCCTTGGATCCATGTGCTGGAGTGCCCTTCCATTCAACTCGATATGGGTAAGGAAGAAGAGAGTTTCGATATACAGATGGGACAGCCCCAAGATTGGAGGTTTCCTCTCCTTCAATATATCTCTGGTGGCATCTTGCCTTCGGATAAGTCAGTAGCAAGAAAAGTAAAGTACAAGGCTCGTGGTTTTATCATATTAAGAGATGTTCTTTATAAGAAGTCTTACAGTAAACCCCTCTTACGATGTTTGGGGGTTGATGAATCTCAAATAGTCCTCTCCGAGTTACATGATGGAGAGGGATCAGCTCACTGTGGATTCAAGGCTCTAACAAGGAGAGTTTTATTGGCTGGTTATTATTGGCCCTCTATAATGCAAGATGCTAAGGAGCTGGTGAGGAGGTGTGACCCATGCCAGAGATATAGCAATGAAATACATATCCCAACCGTCCATTTAGAGTCAATTTCTGAGCCTATACCCTTTGCTCGATGGGGGTTGGATTTGGTGGGACCTCTACCTATGGCATCCGGGGGACGCAGGACAATAATTGTTGCTATTGATTATTTTTCGAAGTGGATCGAAGCAGCCCCGTTAGCAAGTACAACATCAAAAGCTGTCATAAAATTCATTTTATCCAATATCTGTTGCAGATTTGGCATTCCACAGAAGATAACAACAGACAATGGGCCACAGTTCGACAACAAGGAAATGGAGAGTTTATGTGCCTCTAGAGGTATACAACATTGTTTCTCTTCACCTTTCCACCCACAAGAAAATGGTCAGGTTGAAGTGGCTAACCAAACTATACTGTCCGGTTTGAAGAAGAATTTAGAAGGGACTGCTGGAAAATGGCCTAGTTATTTACAAGATGTTTTGTGGGCCTACCGGACTACACCTAGGGCTGCAACACAAGAGTCACCTTTTTCCTTAGTCTATGGGATGGATTCCATAGCTCCCATAGAAGCAACTCTCCCTTCATTTCGAGTTCATAATTTCTCCGAACACGCTAACGAAGTGGTAGTCAGAGGTCAGCTTGGCATAATAGAAGAAAGAAGAGTTAAGGCCCACCTTAGAGCTGCACACTATCAGGGTTTGATGAGAAGCAGGTTTGCTTCTAGCATTAAAAGAAGAGATTTGCAGCCGGGGGATAAGGTGTTAAGGAAAATCTTCTTACACACTAAAGAAAAGCTGCTCAGCAAACTAGCCCCAACTTGGGAAGGGCCCTATATGGTCATTGAAAGGCTTAAACCTGGAACATACTGGCTAGAAGACAAGGGTGGAAAGATTTTGAATCACCCTTGGAATATTGAGCACCTCCGGATGTACTTGGAGTAGAAACTATGTAAATATTTACTTGTTTAAAAATCCATGTAAATATTTGGGGGCATACTCTTTCCTACCCTGGTGGCGCAGGGAGGTTTTAATGAGGTGTCCGGGCTCTTTTATAAAATTTGATGCCTTCTTAAAAAATCGGAGTGTTCTTACTTTGTTTCTTGTCAAAATTTTTGTTTAAACACCGGCCGGACTGAATTAAAGGAGTGATGACTACTTAAACATTTGTCATCGGAGAATTTAAACACTCTCACTTTAGAATATTTCTATCTAAGGGCTGTTTAAACACTAGCCACCAAAATTGAAACAAACTATGAAAGAATGCAAGAGCTGTGCAAAATAAAGATATCCATTAAAATAACCGAAGTGCCTTGGCCATCCAAGGACTTTAAGTTTTCAAAACAAACAGATCTGTCCGAACAAACACCGGACACAGTTACAAAAATGCCTTGGCCTTCCAAGGACTTTAGTTCAATCAAAACAAAAGATAAAAGATAATTGGTATTCTAAGACTGAGCCTTTGAAGACGGCTCAGCCTCACTTGTTTTCTTCTTCTTAGGGTCGTCATTCTCCTCACCTGGACTCTCCCCGGTGTTCTCTTCTTCATCGGATGAGGATGCATTGGAGAAGTCACACCTGTCACCCTCAGCCATTGTATGAAAGGGAAGGTCTGGATACTCTACAAAAGTCCATAAGTCTCCCGGATTTCTCTTCGGAAACTTCTCGTGAAAAAGCAAGACCATGTCCGACTTCACCTTGTCGTACATCTCTTATTGGCTGTCTATCACATTGTTAGCATAAACATCAATCTTGGCCTGGATTTTTGCCTCTTACTCCCTTAACAGATCAGCTTCTTCGTCCATAGCCTTGGACACCGAGTCCTCGAGTGCGATCTTGTCGTTGGTCAAGGTAATAATGACTTGATCCTTGTTCTTCATCTCCTCTTTCGAAGATGTAAGATGTTTCTCTAACCCGAACAGCTGTTCCCGGAGACCTTTGATGGTATCTTCTAAGGTAGCAACCTTTATGGTCCAACCCTCCTGGTTCTTCTTAAACTCCTCGTTTTCTCTCTTCAAAACATCAGCGTTTTGGTTGGCAATAAGGAGGTCTCCGGACAATCTCTCCTTGTCAGATTTAAGGGCAGTGATGATTGCTACCTCACCTCGCACTTTCTTCTCAAAGACCAACACTGGTTGAATGGTATTAGTATAGAGTGAGTTATAGCCTCTCTTTCACTTGAAACGGTGAAAGTTTTACCATTGAAGGTAACGGTGTTTGAAGCGCTTGAAGGGAGATAGGGCCCAACAAAGTCATCCCTCGGGAGATTCTCAAAGTAGTCACCAAGCCCCTCAAGCCGTGTAATGTCGACACCGTCAATACTGAGGTCTCCTCCTCCAACCTCATCAGTTCGAAAGTCACCAGGGATCTCTTCTGCTCTTGTTGGATCAGTATGGTCAACAGGAGGGAGAGGCTCCGAAGGCCGGAGAGAAAGTTCATCACCCCTGGAAGTCTTTTTCTTCTTGGCCTCCCCCTCCTTGCTTTCAGCTCCCCGTTTCTGGTCTCTCTTAGGAACCCTTGGGGGTTTTGGAGATCCTGCCTCTTCCCTAGCACTCTCATGGGGGTTTTGGAGATACTTCTAGCAGAGCAGCATCGATCTGGCTTGGAGCTGGCCCCTCGGGGTTTGTTGGAGCAGTATCCTCCGCTTCGGTAGGGTTAGCCTCAACTGCACTCTTCTTGCCTTTCCCTTTTTTGCCTTTCATCTTACTTGGGGCCTTGGCTCGACCTGACAAATACAGTGACCCGTTCGATGCATGTGTTCTTTTAAGGACTAAATCCGGAGGGGGTGGAGTGGTAAGTTCCTCCCAGGTTAAGTCTCTCCGGCCAGTAGTGTTCCAGAGATGGGACCTTGCGATATTTCCTCCTGTAAAGGCGTCATGAAAACGGTTTCCACACTTTTCAGCAGCCCAAGTGTTGATCTTAGTACAAGTGGTTTGCCCGACCTTTAAATAATCATTGAAGTCTTTGGGCAGCTCTGTCAAGAAAAGAGACAAGACCAGTCAGTTAAACAAATTCGATAAAAATAAAAATGAGAATGTAAGGTGGGATTCTTACGATCACTTTGCCATCTGCTGGTGAGGAGACTCGGGTTGACTCGGGCCTTGATCTTCCTCCCATTCTCCCAAGCGCCACTCACGAACAAGAATTGAGTCCTCCAATTTCTCTCCGACTCAAGCAGGTCATCCAATGCTTTATAATTATCACCCATGTTGAAATGATAGAAGGGAATGTGGTGGTTTCTGTAGAGGCTGGCCACAGCAGCGAATTCCTCCATTGGTAAAGGAATTCTGGAGAGCCTGGAGGCCATGATACAGGCCATAAGAGTGTACCAGGTATTGGGGCTCAGTTGACTAGGGCAAAGCTTGATGGGGTGAAAGTACCTAACTATCTTCGGATCTAAGGGAAACCTTAGCCCCCAGTTAAAGAGCTCAGTGAAGATAACTATTTCACTAAGCCTGCAGTCCATTGGGGTTTCAGGGTCTATGGGGATTCTTATTTTCACGTTCTCTGGGATCCCCCACTTTGTACGCATCCAACCCAATTCGGCTGTATGGATTAAAGCATAAGTAATTTTTTGTAAGGCAAGAAGATATTTAACACTAACCTTGTGAAAACAAGGTCCCACTTTTCCTTCAAGGATTTCTGGTAGATCTGGGTGCCTAAGGAATAGTTTTTCTTTGCCTTTATCCTTCTTGGCAACAACATCATCACTAGTTTGTCCGGAGGGTTTGGATTCGAACGGAGCCTCTTTGATAGAATCCTCCATTACTTCCTCCATTACAGAAGAGGGGTTTTCAGTTGTTTTTGGGAGGGACGAGTTAGAAGTTGGCTCAGTCTGACCTCCAGACTGTTGAGCTTCAATGCTTTCCTAGACTCTGGCCTCCGGCTGGGGCTCAAATATGGTGGTTTCTCTTCGGAG